>JAQFVV010012592.1:788053-2179702 GCA_028023455.1 Epiperipatus broadwayi
GCAATAAGAAAAAAGCTGGAATTATTACTAAAAGAGAGATGACATTTATGGAATGGATAGAAGACTTCTATCAAGAATTATATAGTAATAAAGAAACAAATAACTCCTATATCTATTACATCTTCTGAATTTCCCAGAATTTTAAATAAAGAAGTGAGACATACAATTAAATATATGAAGAAAGGAAAGGTTCCAGGTAATGGTAGAATTATAATTGATATATTAAAAGAAGCAGTTGAAAAAATAGAAATTTTTCAACAACGTCATATACCAAATGTCTAAATGATAAAGATGTATCAGATGATTGAATAATGTAGTATTAATCTTAATATTTAAAAAAGGTGATAAAGAAGATATTCGAAATTACAGACCTATCAGTCTTTTATCAATTTTACACAAAATTTTTACGAAGATAATTACAACTCGTCAATAGAGAACACTGGACTTCCACCAACCAAGAGAACAATCTGGATTTAAAAGTGGTTTTAGTACAGGATATCATATCCAGGGATTGAGAGAAGTTATAGAAAGGACAATGAATATGAGTTGACATTATGTTTTCGATTTCTAGATTATGAAAAGGCATTTGAATCTAAATTTTTTTTCAGTGATTAAAAAGCATTGGATCATCAAGGTATAGATCCAAGATATTGTCATATTTTTAAAGAATATTTATAAAATGCAAACAGCAGCAATTAGATTAGATAATGATACTGGAAAAGTCAACATGTAAGATTTGGTGGATCTATATCCCCAAAACTTTTTACAGCAGTGCTGTAAGAAGTATTTTGTGGATTAAAATGAAAAGCTAAAGGAGGGAAAGTAAAACATTATTTCGGCCATTTAGATTTTTCAGATGATGTAGTTGTTTTTGCTAATAATGCTTTAGATCTACAGGAAATGTTGCAGTAGTTATCAGATGAAAGTAGGACTAAAGATAAATGTTAAAATGACTCAAGTGATGTTTAATGGATTTTCTCAAAAATATGAAAATAAAGATTGTTTATGATGAGTTAGAAGAAGTTAGAGCGTCGTTACAAACGCCTTGGTCAGATTATTAATACAGATGGAAACATAATGGATGAAATTAATCATAGAATTAAACTTGGTTGGAGTGCTTTTAGTAGAAATAACTTGATACTAAAAGGAAATATGCCTATGTGTTTGTAAAGAAAGATTTTTTAATAAACGTATTTTACCTGTTCCTACTTAATAGAAGAGCAATACAGATTTCAGTCCACTCAAAGAAGTATGGAGAGATGTGACATTGGGAGTAAAAGCAGGAGATCGACAACCCAATATATCGTAAGAGAACAACAAGGGGTGCAACTGATTTCCATTGAAAAGATTAAAGTGGAGCTGGGGCTGGACATATTTCTAGAAGAGATGATAGTAGATGGACAATTGTAATCTTAAACTGGATTCTAAGAGATTGTAGAAGACCTAGGAAGAGACCACATAGTGAGATGGATAGATGAAATAAGAAAAAGTGAGAGGGGTGATGTGGAGAAGAGAAGCTAAATATCTTACTTTTCCATACTTATTAAACCTATTATTTTGAAATTTCCTTGTGAGTATATGACATTTTTAGTTATTAAAATTATTTTAAAGTTTTAAAATACAAGTTCAATTAATATTTACGCTTTGAATATTTTTACTCGATTTTTACATAGAATAAATCACCACACACTACAATCTGTTTGATGTTTTGGTAACATATTAATTTTAACAAATTTATTTTTTGAACTGAATAGATCCTTTAATATATTTAAAGGATAATTTTATTTGTTTTGGCTCCAGTAATTTAAAAATACTTATTGTGTAAGGTGATCTTCGAATTATTATTTGCACGTAAACAAAACGCAAATTTAACTTTTTTTAAAATAACACGTTATGACATTTTTAGTTATTAAAATGATTTTAAAGTTGTAAAATACAAGTTGAATTAATATTTACGTCTTGAATATTTTTACTCGATTTTTACATTCCGAATAAATCACCACGCACTACAATCTGTTTGATGTTTTGGTAACATATTAATTTTAATAAATTTATTGTGTAAAGTGATCTTCGAATTATTATTTGCACGTAAACAAAACGCAAATTTATCTTTTTTTAAAATAATACGCTTGCTAAATAAAAGATCTATAAACCTAAAATGTATTTTGTATTACTTTAAAAATTGCTGCCAAATATTATTTGAAAGTAAAAAAAGCCAATCACTTTTCAAAATAACGAAGGTCAGAATTGTTTTGAAAGATTGCAGAAAACGGAGTCGTTAAAACTTACCTTAAAAAACATTTTTAGAGAAAAAAGACATCGATTTTTAAAAGAAAATAATTTAAGAATACATAGATTTATCCGAGAGTGAAACTCAATGTAAGAATATTAAATTTTAAAGCAGATTTAAATAGTTATGGATTTTCTATATTATTCACACTTTCACATTACATGCTGTATTTATTTTAAGAACGTGGAGGCAAACCGGAACTAGCAAGCGAATGTAAATATCGCTTCTAAACGGTGCCGTTTTTTCCGCGCATGGCGTGGAGAAACAGCGCCACCTAGTGGGCTAGAATGCTGGGTAGTCGCTGTTTAGCAGACGATGTGAACTGGATCGGTTTACCTATGGCTAACAGCGCCACCTAGCGGGCAGTAGTGCTGGCTGCTACTTGGCATAATGTTTCGTCGTCTGCTTTTGGCCACATGGCATGTTGTTGCTGTGCATACGCATGGTGAACAGCGCCATCTAGTGGCCAGAAGCTGCGTTGTCAGCTTCATGGCCCCCTACTTTGAATATTTTTCTGCAATTTTTGCAGAAATGACGCTCTCTTAGCAGTGGCGGCAGGACAGAAAATAAGAAAGCACCAAAGAAATATATATGTGCGTCCGATAATTTTCTTTAACGTGCTATTTCTTCAATTTAACTTTGGCTAGAATGCATTCTAATATTAAAGAAATATAAAGGAATAAAAAACAATGGAACAAGTTGACTTTTGAAAAGAAAATTGAACAAGTTAAACTTAAAAAAAAAGGTAGTAAATAATTTTATTAATATAAATGATATATATATATATATTGTTTAAAGATCGATATTCTTTTTTTTTTTTTACTTTTATTTTTAATTAGAAAGCATCTTGTTTTCTAAAAAAAAACAAACATTTAACAAATGTCAAAATTAACACTTAAGTAATTTAAAATTTTAAAATATGGCGTATAAGTTTGGGCTGCATATGAGTTGTTATATATATATATATTAATAAGTGAAATTTATATTCGCAAATTTTATTATCAAAAGTTTTATTATTTATATAACTTAATTTTTTTTAAACAATATTTATTATCTATTAACTATTTTATTAACTTACAATATTTTACCAGTCAATTATTCACTTATCTATTTATCTATTTTCATTTTCACTTTATATGGTAATTCTTGTGCAGACCTAAACAACGATTCATATATTTGCAGTATATAATATACTTTTATTTACTTATTTTTTTTTTTTAATTTTAAATATTTGGAAAATATAAATATTGATTTGTATTTATATTAGTGTATACTTGTTAAGCACAAATATGTCTTTATATCTTTAATATATATACTTATTGCAAGTATATATGTATATTGTATATTTTTTTTTGTATATCGGTTTGTATTTGAAAAATATTTAAAACACTGATACTACCTAAAATCAAATCATAATATAGAAATAAAGGATGTACTATTTGTTTTATAAGTAATGCCTTTGTAATTTATTTGGAAGAGTATTAGTATTTTATTCTTATTTTTCTTTTAGTGCCAAAGTCATTATGAAATTAATTGAATTCACAATTTCATGGAGAATAACTTCGTATTTCACTTATTATTTAGTCTTTAGGTCACTTACACACATTAATGTTCATTGATATGTTTAGATATACACAAGTTTATTTATTGGATGTGTATATTAGTTTCAATAGAATTCCCTTTGTTTCTGATATATATTTTGTTAGTTAGTCATATCAATCCTAAGAATAAATTATAATAATACGTCTCATTATTGCTCTGTATGATTTTGGATTTATTTCATGTATAGCTAGTTGGAAGGGCATATAAACAATTTATTTAAATATAATTGGGATAATTTTATCTTTCTTCATTTAAATTATACAATCTATTATATTTGGCTTTCTCAACAATTGGATTCATTTAGATTGTTAAGGTCTTTCTTTATGTGTATGATGTGCTATGTTTATATTATTTAAATTGGATGATAAATACATTCTATTACATTTGGATCCATCAACATGCAGACATGATTAATTAAGGACTGTTGCTAGTCATTTCATTATATTTGATGCCTAAAATGTGAGATTTGATTCATTGTGATTTGTTTATGAGGATATAGCAATCGTGATTCCACTACATTTGGCTTTCCCAATGATTGGGCCATTTCAATTGTGGATAGGCATTCCATTACATTGTGGAACCAACATTTGAGGCCTTCTTTCTTCATATGTGTATTTTTGTTTGAGATCATTTAGATTACATATATTCCATTATATTTGTCATCCAACGTTTGGAGCATTATTTTCTTTTCATATGTTGACATTCCATTACATTTAATGCCGCAACGTGGTTAGCATAATATGTTTATATATATACATTCCATATATATATATATATCATTTTATCATTTGTTTCAATTTAACAATTTGATTAAAACTAGAATTAAATTTTTAAATAAACATTTTTTTACATTTCATAAAAACATAATTCACACATGCAGTTTTCATTAATAAGCAACAATTTGTAGATGAAATTTTAGTTATTTTGATGTCAAATATATCAAAAAATTACAATGTTTTAAGCAATATGCTTACAAGTAATATATTTCATTTCAGAGTTTGTTTCAATTTAATGATTTGATTAAAACTCTAATTAAATTTTTAAATATAACATTTTTTATATTTAATAAATACACAATGTACAAGTACAGTGGGCAGATGAAATTTCCAAATTATCTTTTACATTCTTAATATCTAACTTTTCACATATATCATTTTCTAGTTATTCTTAAGTACATTTTAATTAATTTAAGTTTTGAAAATCAATGCTAACTGCTTACTATTATTACTGATATGGTTAATAAAATGCCTGTGACTATTGCAAAATTGGGAAAGTACAAATTATTTAACACTATAAATTCAAAGATATTTAAAGGGTTTTCAATTTTTGATGGCACTATCTGAAAAATGTCTTTGTACATTAATACCTCATAAAAAAATTCTATGGCATTTGTCTTTATTTTTACCATTTTTCAAACTAATTTGTAAATTGTTGCAATATTACTACAAATCTCCATTATATCCTGTTAGAAAGCTAAAATAATCATATGTTTTAAGCTATTCAAAATGTTTGTTTAATGAACTCCATGCAGCATTTAAAAGAGTATAACATACATTGACTTTAAATTTATTTTGTAAAATTTGTGGATTTTCATCTAGTTGTTTATACTAAAATTGCAATTTTTTCTTTCATTGTGGAACTTCTAATATAGATTTAAACTATGTTTCTCCATCTACACTTAATTGTTTGCAATTTTAAGAACTTATTTATAACTCGTATCTGATCAATATTTGGAAATGTATGTTTTTAAATTTCCATTAGGTTCATACTGTAACTAGTGATATATTAATATTTTGTCCATAGAGAACTAGATTAATTTTACTGAGTAACTTGTAGCAAATTATTAACCATCAGATAAATATACATACTTTTTGATATTAAGATATAAAACTTGTTTCAGTTTTAATTTCATTGTTGAAGCTATCAATATTTAAAATTTCAAAAAAGGCATCATAAATCTCTTCTAATTGATAATGTAAAGGATGAATATTTACTTCTTAGATACCTTATAGCCTCTATTATATTTTAATTATGGATATTAATTAACAATTTCTCATCAAAACAAATTACACGTGTACTAAATCATTAATATCGAAATTAAAATAATATATATAATTTATATTATATTACCTGAAGAATCTTTTTTTACTTGATCTTTGTGAAAACGTATTTTCAACAAAGCATGAAGGTAATGTGTAAAAAATATAAGATAATTATTGGAAGTAATATAAAGTAAGGATATAATAGAGAAAATTAAAAAAATTAATATAATATAAAAATTAAAAATAAAGGATAAGAGATTTAGAGTTTTCGATAGATTTTTAAAAAGATTTTAAATAAAAAATTAAAGTTTAAAGTTAAAGAATAGAATTATGATAAAAGAAAAGAAAGATGAAAAGTAAAATTAAAGATTAGATGATGTATTTATTTATATGTATTCATGTATTTAGAAATATGTAGGTATATGTTTATATGTATATATGTATGTATTATTTGTATCTATATGGTATATATATATATATGATTTTCTGTATATATTTTTGTAGTTCTGAGAAAGATTGCAGGGGCATTCGAAACTGTAAAAAGGTGAAGAAATAATTGTTTGAGCATTAGTAATAAAGAAGTTAAATGTGTTAAAAGTGGATTGATTAATAAGACAATGCAAAAAAGGAGAAATTGGAATTAAATAATTCGTTAAAGAAAATACCATTTTTTGGGGGTAGAAGAAGGAAGATAAATCTAGATATATATTGTGTATGGAACTGAATACATAGAGAACATGAAAAGTATTAAAGATCTGTTAGAATATATAAAACAGAAAGAAAGTGAAGAAGCAAGTAACTATTTAAATAAAAGATGGACATTGGTGTTGAAATTGAACAGCATTAATAATAATATAGTTTTTTTAAAGAAATATAAAAAAATGGGGATAATACCAAAGTTATTAGGATTAATAGTCAAAGAAAATTGTTATTGGAAAAAGAAAAATCTATAGAAATGGTTGAAAAGAAATTATTAAACATATATTGATAACAGTCATGGGATTAAGAGGAAGTTATATTAAGATATAGAAATGGAGAAGTTAACAACAAGAATAACTAAAGAAGAGCAAGAAAAATTTAGAAGATTATATAATATGAAGATGAATATAATTAATATAAATACAAAATTAAGACATAATAAAAAATATTGAATTTAAAAGAAGAAAAGGAGGGTGGAAAGAGTAAGATAAGAAAGAAAAACAAGAGAATATAACTTTTAATATGATATCTATAGAGTTAACAGAGGAAGAGAGAAATATATTAAATAAATGAATTAAGTATGTGTCATATAGGTACAATAAAAATAATAATATTGTGGAATTAAGAACAGTTAAAGAAAAGATAGCATAGAAGTTTGTAGAAGAGAAATATAACATAATATTATCAGAATGTGGAGGTTAATAAAATTAATAAAAATGAAAATAAAGTATGGATGGATGATTTTAATAATGAAATAAATAATATGATTTACAAGATAAAGAATTATAAAAAAAACAGAATTGATAAGAAAAATTTGATAATGATGAGAGAAGTAAAGGAAATAAGAAATAAACATAAAGAAGAAATTATATTTATAAAGTCAGATAAAAGAAATAAATTAGTGATGATGAATAAGAAAGATTATATAGAAAAGATGAATATTATGTTAAAAGATAATATTTTTGAAAAAATAAATAAAGATGATACTAAAGTTTTAAATGAAAGGATTTATGGATTGGTAAGAGAGTTATATTAGGAAAAGATAATTGATTCTGGTACATATGATTTTGTTGGAGATAAAAATTGTAATGTGGCTAAAGGATACCATTAATACCAATTATAAATGGAAAATGAACATATTTTAATAAGGTTTCTAAATGGATAGCAAATAAAGTTTAAAATATATATATATAGATAAAGAAAGCACTTCATTTATAAAAAAAAATGATAAGGTTTTAGTAAATGATATAAGAAAGGTAGTAGATAAATATAATTGAAAAGTCAATAAAAATATTGATTGATAGATATAAAAGAGGTAATAAAAGAGTAGAAATACCTATAGAAAAAGTAGAACTGATTATAGAGATATGTTGTAAATGAATAACATTTATATTTAAAAAGGATTTTTATGAGCAAAAGAAAAATTTATTAATAGGGGGAACTTTAAGTGGGGTATTAGGTACAATTTATATGGAAGAATTGGAGAAGGTAATGTTAGGGAATGATAATCCACCAATATTTATTAGAAGATACATGGATGATTATTTATTAATATTCAACAGATCATAATAGCAGATGGTTTTATTCATTGAAGAAGTTAATAAAATAAATGAAGGAATTAAATTTACTGTAGAAAATGAAGAGAATGATAGGATGGTATATTTAGATATAGAGTTAAAAAGTGTTATAAAGAAGAAAAACATTAGATAGAAACATCAATATATAAAAAGAATAATATAAATAATATTGCTAATTGGTATTCAAATATAGATATGTAATATAAAAGGAGTACAATATATTCTAGAATTTACAGGGTGATAAATTATTGTTTGGATGAAAGGGAATATATTAAGCAAAAAAACTTGATTGAAAAAAATTAATGAGTTATGAATAACCAGAGAAGTTTATAAATAATAATATTAGAAAGATAGAAATGGAAGTGAAATATAAAGAAAGAAATAAAGATAAAAAGAAAACTAGAAAAGAAATAGTTTATGTGGGTTTAATAAGGGAATAATTATATAATTAAAAATTTGAATAAAGTTGTAAACAGAACTATTTAAATGAAGTGTTAAAAAATAAACGTAGTTAATTGAAAAAAGGAAAAGTATAATAGCAATATTAGAAAATAAGTATGAATGTTTTAATAAAACAGAGCATACTAAAATTAATGGAGTTTATAAAATTAGGTGTAAGGATTGTAAAATTAGAAGTAAAGAGGTATTCAATTGTGTGGGAGAGACTAAGAATTTGATTTATAGGAGATTGATACATTATAAATATGACAGGAATTCACCAATATATATTCAAAAATTGGAGAAAGGGCATGATTTTGATAAAGAGTGTGTTAAAATGTTATATTTTACAGAATGTAGAAGAGAAAGAAAGATAATAGAGACTATTTATATAAATGCTATGAGGCCAAAAATGAATAAGGATTTTGATTTGAGGAAAATATTAATGTAAAAATTAATTTAAATGGTAAAAAAATTTGGCTATTAATTAAAATTGGTAGTTAAGGTTTAAAATAAATAAGATAAAAACAATAGAGGGAGCCAAAATAAAATTGTAAATTTAAATGTAGATTCAAATAAAAAACAGTTTAACTGTGAGGAAAGGCAGTGGAGGAAGAGGATTAAAGAGATTTTTAAGGTAAAATTAAGAGTTGGAATTAATTAGAAATTAATATTAATATAAGGAAAATAAGTAAATAATTTTAAAAAGAATTTGCTATAAAAATATGATGATATAATAGTATATGTATAATAACTAATTATAAGGTATGGATTATAAGTAATTAGGGTGAGTATAATTTATAAAATATAAAATGATAACATGAAGGTCATGTGTAAAATATAAAATAATTATTTGAAGTAATATGAAGTAAGGGTATTATAGAAAAAATTAAAAGTATTAATATAATATAAAAATTGAAAAATAAAGAATAAGAGATTGTGAGTTTTTGATAGATTTTTAAAAAGTTTTAAAATAAAAAATTAAAGTTTAAAGTTAAGAATAGAATTATGATAAAAGAAAAGAAAAATAAAAAAGTAAAATTAAAGGTTAGAGGATTTATTTATTTATACGTATTCATGTATTTAGAAATATGTAGGTATATGTTTATATATTTATATGTGTATGTATTATTTGTATGTATATGGTATATATATATTTATTAGTATATATATATATATTGTACTGCTGTGAAGAGCATTCCACATGAAATTGTTGGTCACAATTATTAAAAGTAAAATTTTCATAAATAACACAAAAGTTTTAAGAATTGATTAATAAATAATAGAATCACTAAGCTGTCCATAAATAATTGAAGTAAAGTATCTCATTAGAAAAAAAGGGAAAAATCTAAAAAAATTTTAAAAGTTGTTCATATAAAGGTCATTTATCAGTAAAAGTTACAATGAATTAATTAAAAGGGGGTAGAAAATGTAACTTAGAAAAGCTAAAAGTAGTTGAATTTCAAGTAATTAAAAGTTAAAGCTATAGCAGTTTAAAAATAAATCTTTTACATAAAATTAAAAATATCTCTTATCATTTAATTTAAAGAAAAAAGTCTCTTCCCATTATTTAAAAGAAATACATTATATATGTCCATAAATAGTGAAATTGTAAACATAAAGGAATAGTAAAATGTGTGTGTTAATAAAATAAAATATAAAAGTTAAATATTAAAAAACAAATGAAAGCATATAATTGGAATTTCCCTCAAGGATTGTATACACTCATAAGGTATATAAAACAGAATTAGCAATCACTACTAATTAAAATCCCTAAACAAGAGAGATTAGAAATGGCTATTAATTAAAGAATCCATAAACAATTAATTAATTAAAATCTTATCAGAAATTTAACCAAAAGCACTGGACAAATTTTTACCAATTGATATAGCTGGCAGGTATAAAAACTAATTAAAAAAATGACAACAGGTCATTGCATAAAGTCAGTTTTTCATAAAACAATCAGTTTTACAATCAGTCTTCAGTCAGTCTTGTCATGTATCTAGAGTCAGTGTTTTTCATGTATCTAAAGACAATGCAGTGTTAGCAGTCATTAGAAGCATATGGCCACATTCTAGCCTCAGTCTGGTGGAACATCAGCAACCTGCCCAATAAAAATAATGCATGCTGAATAATTTGAAACCATAAGAGATGTCTAACTGTCTTAAATAAAAGTATCATGAAATAGCAATCATAGGAAACTCTACAGAAGCCTAAAATCCAATCGGTTGGTAAAAACTCACACAAAGCAGCAAACAGCAAGAAGTCAACATGCAAAATCTTATAGGTATTAAATAACATTTTCTTATTCCATTTCTGATATTAATGTAGCCATTGCAATCTTTAAAGCCTCCAGAGTCAGTAAAACAAATGACCTCTATAGCATATATAAAATAAACTATTGATGTGCGTATTTAAAATGCCATGTATTTATTTATTGCTTTATGTATAATATATTTTACCATTTGTATTAAGAATGTGTATATAGTTATTATATAAAACATTATTGTTAGACTGAGAATTTATAAAAGTAGTTTAAAAATTATAATAATAAGTATTTAGTTAAAATAAATTATCTTTAAAACCTAATATTTTGTCAGGCAATTCTTTTACTCATCCCACTAATTAAATCAGGAACTTATTAGATTATTCTTTGGATTGAGCTAGTTGGGATTTCTTAGGTGCTGAATTAGTTTGCCATCATTCAGGGCACATTAGGTGCTTTTGTAATTAACTGGTGCCAGGAGTTTACTCCAAAACAAAAAAGTGCTTTGAATGATAGGTGTTGAATTTTGCAGCTGAGATCTGTGACCTTGAAACATAGTCATAGTTATATATATCTATGGAGCTCTGGCTTAGTTACAGGTACCCTTTGGATATTATTCTTTTCTGCCTAACAGACCAGTGGAACAATACATAAATTGCTTTAGTATAGATCGAATTAATAAAAAATAATTGTATCATATTTTATATGTATAAAAGTAAGTCTTATAATTTTGATTTCACAAGTTTAGATTTTATTAAAGATTTAAAAGTTCATGCTAGATTTAGTTCCTATTCAATCTACTTTCTCACCCAGTTCATTTGGCTTTCCCAATGTGGCAGCAGAACCAACATATGATTAATTAATCATATGTCAAATAAAAATTTAAAAAATATTCAAAGAAACACTAAATTGTGTAATTGCAATTAAAAATTTTAATGTGATATAATTTAAATAAAGAATTTACTGAAACTATTTTTTCTTTAGATGAAAAGGAGAATTAAAGCCAATTAGATATTTTGGGCAGTTTTAGCGCATTGAGAACAGATAGAGATAAAGGACAAAGGGTTGGAGTCAGTCATATGTTTCATTTTAAAACAATAAATAAACAATAATATTTGTGATTTGTTGATGCAAAGAGATAATAGATATTATGTTTAATTTTATTTGCACTTTAAAAAAAGTACAGTGTAACAATGGTTAAATAAAGGGAGCTGTAAGAAAACCTGATATTTTAAAAAAATCCCCAAATAATAATGAAAAAGAAAGAGGAAATATCTGAGATGTAGATGTTGATGAAAATGATGGTAAATATGATGAAAGAAATACAAGAGTTCAAAGCCAAATTGAGGCAAGAAATGTATCAGGAATTCAAGCAAAGTCAGCAAGAGGTCAAAGCAGAATTAAGTGAAAAAATGTGTAAGAACTCAAGCAAAGTCAGCAAGAGTTCAAAGTAGAAATGATTAGAGAAATGAAGGCGATGAGGGATGAAATAATGGACAAAGTAAAGAGAAATTGTATAGCCATAGAAGCCTTAGAGAAAGATTTGAATGAAGAAAGTCAAAAAAGGGTGATAGTAGAAGAAAGCATAAAGGAAGTGAGGGTTGAACTAGAACAAGATAGCATTAAGTATAGCAATTTGGGAATGGAAATAATACAGGTGGAAGATAACATAAAGGAGTTTTCACAAGAAACCAAAAATAAAAAGATTAAAGATAATGTTCATTTTAAATGTAGATTTAAAACAAAAAGAAAGAGCAGGAAAAAATATTAATACATTGAAGAACTATGAAGTTTTGCTAAGTATGATGGTTTTCTGATTTACAAAATTGAAAATAGAATAGAGTGGGAAAGAGACAAGGCAACAAATTATAAGTGAGGGATAGACAAAAAGGAAAAGTTAACTTATATCTTAGAGTTAGTAGAAAAAAAAAGAGCCACCTGATCAAGTGTAATTAACATTGATTGGATGGAATAATAAATGGAAGGAAACAAAAGACTGGAAATGGACTGTGAGTTGAATAAAATTTTGATGTAGATAATAAACTTGAATCTGAAATTTTCTCTGTTTAAAACTGAAATAATAAATTTTAAAAAAAATGAAATGTTTTGAAAAATAATAACAATTGAGGCTTCCCAGAATAAAAGATTTATGTGCATGCACATATTAAGAAGAAAAGTTTGTAAATAAGTAGGTCAAGCAAATGATTTAAAGTAATCAAGTTAAATAAATAAGGATAAAATATCTGTAGAGAAATAATAAAATAATGTAGTAAAATAAATTAGTGTTTTTTTTAATACATACAAGTTAATAAAAGAAAGTTAAATAAGTGGTTTAAAATAATATTCATAAGGGTTAATATAAATAAATAATATAAATGAAATCTAAATCTAAGTTTAAGTTAGGAGTGTATAAGAGATTGTAATTAATTGAAAAGAAGAAAGCATGCATAGAATTGAGTTTGAGAAAAAGTTATAGCTGTTGGCTGGATGAAATTATTATCCATAATGGACTGTCAGGGATCACTTCTCAGGGAAAATCTCCATTCTCTTTATATATGTGCACTGAGTACAACCAGAGTAAGTCGCAAGCCACTTCTTTGAGAGAGAGTCCCCCCATATTTCATATTAATTCCAAAGCATAAGTCGAATTGGATAGTAGATGAATCCTTCTATTCACAGTGATCTTTTCTTTTTACAAAGTTTGGTAGAAACTCAGCATATGAAGCTTTGTGTCAGATATGAGTATGACAGTATAAGCCAACAACTCTGCATTCACATCATTTAAAATCCTGTATCACAAAAATAGTGTTGTTTTTGTGGTTGTCATTTAGTACAAGATCATTGTAAGCAATGTCATCAGCCTTAGATGAAAGAAAAGCATAGTCAAAACAGATTGCCCTCAGCATGTATAGTTTTAAATATAAAGAAAAAGTAAACTTAGAAAGATAAAAATTAATGTAAATAGTTCAGATTTAATAAAGAAGTTATCAGAGATAAAATGGTCAAAAATGACACATTTTACTCTTGTTGGGGAAGCAGTGTAATGTACTTTGTGAAGAGTGCTCCATGTGAAATTGTTGGTCACAATTATTAAAAGTAAAATTTTCATAAATAATGTAAAAATTTTAAGAATTGATTAGTAAATAAAAGAATCACTAAGCTGTCCATAAATAATTGAATTAAAATATCTCATTAGAAAAAAAAAAAGAAACTAAAAAAGTTTAAAGAGTTGTTCATATAAGCGTCATTTAACAGTAAAAATTACAATTAATTAATTAGAAAGGGGTAGAAAATGTTACTTAGAAAAGCTAAAAGTAATTGAATTTCAAGTAATTAAATCTTAAAGCTATAGCAGTTTTAAAATAAATCATTTATATAAAATTAAAAATATCTCTTTTCATTTAATTTAAAGAATAAAAGTCTCTTCCCATTATTTAAAAATATATATATATATGTCTGTAAATAGTGAAACTGTAAATATAAAGGAATAGTAAAGTGTGTGTGTGTTAAGAAAGTAAAAAAGTTAAATATTAAAAAACAAATGAAAGCATATAATTGGAATTTCCCTCAAGGATTGTATACACTCATAAGTGATATAAAAACAGAATTAGCAATGGCTACTAATTAAAATCTCTAAACATCAGGGATTAGCAATGGCTACTAATTAAAAAATCCATAAACAATTAGTTAATTAAAATCTTATCAAAAATTTAATCAAAAGTAGTGGACAAATTTTCAACAATGGATGTACCTGGCGAGTATAGAAACAAATTTAAAAAATGACAACAGGTCATCACATAAATAGTCAGTTTTTTACATAACAATCAGTTTTACAATCAGTCTTTAGTCAGTCTTGTCACATATCCAGAGTCAGTGTTTTTTATGTATCTAAAGACAATGCTGTGTTAGCAGTCATTGGAAATATATGGCCAGATTCTAGCATCAGTTTGATGGAACATCAGTAACCTGCCTGATAAAACTAATGCCTGCTGAATAATTTGAAACCATCAGAGATGTCTAAATATCTTAAATAAAAGTATCATGAAATAGAAATCATAAGAATCTCTACAGAAGCCTAAAATCCAACTGGTTGGTAAAAACTCACACAAAGCAGCAAACAGCAAGAAGTCAACATGCAAAATCCTATAGGTAATAAATAACATTTTTTTATTCCATTTCTGATATTAATGTAGCCATTGCAATCTTTAATGTCTCCAGAGTCAGTAAAATAAACAAACTCTATAGCATGCAAAAATTGAACTATTGATGTGCATGTTTAAAATGCCATATATTTATTTAATGCCTTATGTATAATATACTTTATCGTATGTATTAAGAATGTGCATATGGTTGTTATATAAAATATCATTGTTAGACTAATTGAGAATTTATAAAAGTAGTTCAAAAATTATAATAATAAGTATTTAGTTAAAATAAATTATCTTTAAAACCTAATATTTTGTTTGTCATTTTTTTTCTCATGCCACTAATTAAATCAGCAACTTATATTATTCTTTTGCTTAAGCTAGTTGGAATTTGTTAGGTGCTGAATTAGTTTTCCATCATTCAGGGCATGTTAGTTGCTTTTGTAACTAACTGGCACCTGGAGTTTACCCTGAAACAAAAAAGTGCTTTGAATGATAGTTGTTGAGTTTTTCAGCTGAGAAGATATGTGGTCTTGAAACATAGTCATAGTTATATATATATATATATATATATATATATATATATATATATACCAAGCCAGAGCTATATATATATATATATATATATATATATATAGCTCTGGCTTGGTTATAGGTACCCTCTGGGTATTCTTCTTCTCTGCCTAAGGTACTGGTGGAGCAATACTTAACTTACTTTGTAGATCGATTTAATAAATAATTGTATCATATTTTGTATGTATAAAAGTAAGTCTTATAATTTTGCTTTCACAAGTTTAGATTTTATTAATTTCTGTTCGATCTACTTTTCCACCCAGTTCAATATATGTATTTGGTTTTTTGTATATATTTTTGTAGTTCTGGGAACAAGGGCAATCAAAACTGTAAAAAGGTCAAGAAATGATTGTCTGAGCATTGGTTAATAATAAAGAAGTTAAATGTGTTGAAGTGGAAAGTTTATTTATATGTAAGAAGTGCGTGGAGAGGGAATTGGGCTTAAAGACTTTGTATCGATTTGGGATAAAATAAAGATGTTAAATTGTATGGATGAGGTTTGTAATATTGAAAAACACTATTGAAAAAACATCATTAAACAAAAAATTATAAAATAGAAAAAAG
The DNA here is from genome assembly GCA_028023455.1 of Epiperipatus broadwayi. Classification (NCBI taxonomy): domain Eukaryota; kingdom Metazoa; phylum Onychophora; class Udeonychophora; order Euonychophora; family Peripatidae; genus Epiperipatus; species Epiperipatus broadwayi. The sequence goes on from JAQFVV010012592.1 coordinate 804,250, forward strand.
ATTGTGTATTAACTAGAACAAAATTATGAAAAATGTTATATAAAAAGATTGTGAAAATGAAAGAATAAAAGGCAGTAAAAAAGCATCTACTGTATATTTGCAGAGAAGACACTAAGAAAAGATATTGTAGAATGATATGTGATGTTTGCCACTCTCCAAATAATCACTGATGAATAAGAAAATTAGACAGTTTAGTATTTTTTTAAAAAATAAAATAGTTTATTTTATTGTATTATGTAAAACAAGGATAGTATTTTGAAATAAAAAAAACAGTTTGCAATGGTTTATTTGTTTCATTTTAAAATGTTTTAAACTAATTTATAAAAAAAATTCTAGCTCTGTGCTAAATCTCTAATATATCCATTCTTTGTTTACAAAGGTTTTTTTTATAAAAATATTTTTTTCATTGCTCTATTTATACTATTGTTGCTATTGTAGTTTCAGTTGTTATATCTGTTTATGTTAAGTTCTCTGTCAATGGCAAGTATAATAATCAAAAGCATTCTACAAATATGATGATGATAATAATTGATCATTTTTTAAGATGGTATTCTGTCATTGCTTAACATTGCTTATTTGAACTTTTTAATTATAAAGCTACATCAAAAACTTTAATGAGTCTATATTTCATAACTATATATGACCAATAGTATTATTTGTGCATTAAAACATTTTGCTATGTAAATAATACTGTTATGTTTAGTGATTAGTGAATTGATCTACTCTACTTATTTATTAAATAAAATTTGGGGAAGAATGGATAACATTTCAGGTATCTAAAGAATATCTAAGTAAACTTACATTTCCCCCAGCTAGTTAGTTTGCTATCAACCTACTTATCTGCCTTTTATTAATTAGTAAATTAGTATGTAGATATTTAAAGAACTGGAGAAATATTATTATTACAATTGGTTCTTAATTATGAATCTTAGTTTTATAAAAAAAATGTTAAATTCTCTGCCTGAAAGTGAATGGAAATATCAGGCAATAGGGCACATATATTAAAGAATACTTTGAACTCTTATCAGTACTGATTTGCTATTTCTTCTTATTCTCTTAATAGTATTTATTCTAGCATATAACTATTTAGATTTAAAATAGACTTAAAAATACAGCTTGAAATAATTATTTATTTTTATTACATATATAATAAAATTTCTTAAATTTAATGTTTATTTTTGTATTATTCTTTTGTATTATTTTATATTGCAGTGGAGCAAAAAACTGATCTGATCATTTCAATAGATGTAATTTAATTCTAGAGTTTTCTTTTTATAATCATGTTATTTATATTATTATAATCACTATTGACTATTCTACTCTAACTTGACCTCTGACTTTTATAATATCTGTTAAAGTATCATTTGATTTTTAAAACAATAGTTCTTTGACTGGCTTGTTTTACAAGCTATAAAGTTTCTTGTTAATCTGACATTTTTTTACCTAATCTTTGTTTATAAGAGCTAAATCTGATATTGATTTTATTTTGTGTAGTATTGTTTAATTTCAACTGTACCATGTAATGTGTGATTGATAAAAAACAAAAATTATTTATTCTATTCAACATACAAATCAAAAGGATAGGGGGTTTAAAAATATTTAATAAAAATAAAGTCCTAACTATTCTGTGTTAAAAAAATTTTTTTTCTGCTTTTTCTTTACATATATAATAATTTAATATATATACACAAACAGATTATTTTATATATACTTCAACAAATGATTACAGCACAATAGAGGCATCAACAAAAAAAGTAGAATAAATTATATATTTTTTATAATAATGTAGCTAGTAAAAATTATAGGTTATAAAAATATGAAAATGTACAATTGTCAATCTTGATTGATGTATTAAGATTTTTATTTTTATGTATATCATACATGAAATTGTGTAATAAAACACTTTATGTTGAATCAAATATGGTTACAGAATGTTTCTATCAGAAATAATGGATGCACTTTACTATTTTTAAAAAAGCTTTGTTTGTGCTGCACAATAATCAGTAAGCAATGTGGAGCATTATCTTTGTCTTGGCAATGTTTTTCATGTTAAAAAGTCCCCTGATGAAAATGCATATTATGTTCATCACATAATACATTCAGAATTTTCAGAAAAATAAGGCCTGAATTTTCAAAAAATTAAATGTGTTTATGTCTTACTACTAATAAAACTTTTTTTTCCAGAGTAACTGTCAATCTTTCTCAATTCCATTCAATTCTTGTTTATGTTTTTTATTTTTAAATGCTTTTATTGGGGTTGGAAAAATTGTTTTGTTGATGTATTAGTTTATTTATTAAGTTTTGATCTTTTTCAAATCAGAATAAAATTTTAAAACTGAAGTTTAATATATTTAAATTCAATAGAATCCTTTCAGATTTGGTAATTAATTAAGTTATACTAACCTAATCCATTTGGAACAATTATCTTTTCAGTTGGTTAACTAGTTTTTTAGATATGGAACAGAGGGTAGGAAAATATTAAAAATATTCAATAATTTCATGTATTGCAGTTACAATTATTCTTAGAACTTTGATTTTGGGTTAGAAAATACTCACAAAAGAGCAGTATAAAGATTTTTTTGCAATTTAATAACATTATTTTTACCCATTTAAAATTCTTAATATATATATCATATTTAGTATGTGTATATACATAATCATTTATGTATAATGTATTAGTAAGTTTTCCATTTAAAATTGTATGATGGTTTCCACTTAAGAACAATTGATTTTTTTTAAAAAAAGCTAAAGAAAAAACTCATGTTCATTATTTAAAACAATATCTAGTTTTTTTCTTTAGCTTTTTTTTTAAAAAAAAAACAATTGTTTTAAAATAAAAATAAAATCTATCAAACAATTTTAATTGAAAAACTTGGTTACTTATTAATTATACATATATAATTATGTGTACATTCTAAATATAAAATATATATTAAGAGTATATATTATCTTACTGCAGAAATATCCTATGATATATATATGTATGTATACTATATTTGAGATATTGATTTAAAGTAAAATTATATGTATTAAGTGAAGTTCATTTACAATATATACACATTCATTATTATGTATGCACACACATGTATTATTATGTATACATATTAAAATAATATATGCATAATGGGTTCTCATTTTAACTTATGGTAGAAATGTCTAATGATATTTATCAATTACAAGTGTACAGTCAATTTAAAATACAATATAGTTTTACATTTTCATTTACTGTATCAATACTAAAAACTTAAAAATAATAGGTGTAATTTTTTATATGAAATACTTTTATTGACTGTGCACTAAAAGAATATAAAATAATTTATTCTGCAATCACAATTGGGTTTTTAGATATTACTTGAAATAAAAGCATGGGGGTCCATAAATTAATTAAGTCAGTGCCTACTTTTTATAACAGGATTGCCTTAATTAATTTCTGGATTTCCCATGTTTTTAATAAAAGCATTTAATGTATAAAAATTATCTCTATTATTTAACAATTCTCTTATCTGAAATCAACAAAAATATGTTATTTAATATTGGCATCTATAATCAGGAAAAACTTTTTTTAAGTAAGTGATTTCAGTTTGTATTTTGTCATTTTTGATAAAGAAAAAAAGGCAAAAGAGAATGGTACCCTTTATTACTATCAGCAAATAGTTTATGTTTCAATAATAAACTTTATTAATTAAAAATATGTTACATGAATTACAAATGTTGTTGTTTCAAAACCCTCCAAATTTTATTCATACCCCAATAACAAGAATGAGACAATTTCAATGAGATTACATTAATTTTAGGCATCCAGATGTGCAGTGACTACAAAATGTCAACCTGCTCACCCAGATCACAGCAAATAGATTTTTAGATTGTGCTTTACACCAAAAAGTGAAGCTTGTCTCAATCTTATTAAAAAGTTATATGGCTAAGTGCTTTCAAAGACCTTCAGTCTCCATATTCATAGCCTACTTTTAACTGAAGTTTAGCTGTGGTTTATGTAAATTGGAGACCCAAGGTCTCTGAAAGTGCTTAGCCATATAACTTTTTAATAAGATTGAGACAAGCTTCACTTTTTTGCATAAAGCACAATCTAAATTACTTACTACTCAAAGGTGAAGTAAAAAACTAGTATTTTATAGCAAATAGTTTATTTATTCTGATTCCTTAACTCTAGTTCAAGTAATTAATGTGTACTAAATAATAATATTATAAGCATGTCCCCAGATTAATTTCAACTATTGGCTGTCTTTGGTAAGGAGCAGGATTAAACTTACAATCTGGAATATCTATGCATATATAATATATATTATAAATAAATATTATTTATCATTTTTGTAAATATACAGATTATTTCAATATTTTGTTATTTTTATTAACTATTCTAGGAAAATCTACATATGGACTCATCAGATTGTAAAGCAAATTCAATAAAATTTGTATGTAAATAAATCATTTACATACAATTAGATAAACAGTAAAAAAACTGCAGTCTAACAATGTATGCACTTGCTGCCATTAAAAATGATTATGAATAAAGTAATAAATAACCAAGGATTAACCTGATTGCAGTAAGCTGCATTAAGATAAATAAAATGTGTAAATGGTGTGTACTAGATAAGCACATAAAAAGGAACTTTTAAAGAATCTTACTTGTATATAAAAATAAGTGTTGCTGAGTAAAGACATAGTAAAAGACTAAAAGTTAATTGCTTTTATTTTTTTTTTTAATTAAAGAAAACATGTTGTGTTTAAAGAGACTAAGAAATTAGAAATACAAATGCATATTAAATTTTACTCTTTTTGTGTGAAAAGTTAAACACATGAGGATAAATTATAAAGATTTTTTCACTTTAAATGAACTATCAATATTTTATTTGTTTTATTGTTAAAAAATATTTATTTAACTAGTGTGGATTCCCTCAGAACATAACAGAATGGTTGCAGTTGACAACTTATGCAGGACCTGTGTAAAAGCAGTGAATGGTGCAAATCGATAATAGTTAAATGTTCAACATAGAAAATATTATTATTGAATAGTAGTATTCAAGAATTTGTCATAAATAAAGCAGCTGCATGGAAGAATTATGTTGAACATATGGAATATTATCTGTTTATGAACAAGATAGAATAAGAATGTCAGAAAGTAACTATGCTTCTATATTTTGCAGGTCAGGATGTGATGCAGCTTGTGAATTATTATGTGACCCTAAAAGGCTGAAAGAAATTTCTTATCAAGAAGTTATTAAGAAATTGATTGAATATTTTACTCTAGTAGCATTACTGGAATACAGAATAGAGATTAACTACATCATGAGAAACATGTTGACTACATTTTAGCATTAAGAATTTAAACAGTTTTTCTATGGTATGATTGACTCAAATTTTAAGAAAATGTTGTTGAGTGAATCTGAACTAAATTATAAATCAGCCATGGATAAATGTATTGCAGAGAAAATTATACTGAATAATACTTGAAAATTTGTGTTGCTTCAAGAACTAAAAAAAATCTTTTATAGTACAACAACAAGAAATAATGCTTTAGACCCCCAGTAGAGAGAAATATGGAGAAATGTATTAGTGCAGCAGTAAACCTAGATATTTGCAAAAACTGTAGACAATTGTATAAAAAAGACATCTACCATCTATCTAATCTTTTAAAAAAAGCAGTGTGAAAAACAATTAGATGATTGAATACTAATCTGGGAGAGGGAAAGTTAGTAAAACTGTCAATGTTGTATATGAGTTTAATGATACTAAAGTGTTTGATATATTACTGGATGTGTATATTTATGGCCAAAATGTGCTGATGGGATAGACAGTGGAACAGGCATATCATTGATATTTTATAAAGAGTAATTAAAAACCAGTGAAAGGTATTGGAAATGATCTACATACATGAATATGGACTATATTACAACAGCGGTTAAAAATCAGTGAAAGATATAATAAATGGTCTACTACATTCATGAATATGGACATTATTGCTACCAATATTAATGGAAACAAAATTGACACCAATGGGAAAGTAATACTACCAGTAAAATTAAATTTGAAGATAAAATTTTTCATGTTATATGTAGTTAATAAGTTTTGTTATTGTGAAGGAACTGATTTCAATGCTTACAAATCCACATGATAAAGAGAATCCAATTGGAAACTCTAATGCAAAAGAGATATCTTAGATTGCTCAAGTCTACATCAGTGTAGCTAAGAATCTGATCACTTGAAAGACCCATAATCTATTATTTGTAAATCTCACAAGGTTCCATTTGTCTTGAGAGAAAATCCTGAATGAGATAGTTTTAAAAGCAATTGTAACACTAACTGAAGATTCATCTTGGGCTATGCCAGTAGTTACTATAGTGAAACCAGATGGAAAACTGAGATTGTGTGAAGATTTCTGAGTAATATTAAATAAATATGTCAATAAAGGTTCTTATCCTGTTCCAGATGTATGCAAAGTACTAGCATTGTTACAAAGTCTATTTATTTTGCAAAGATAAACTCTTAAATTGCATTCCTGATTCAAAAAGCAGCAGATGTTTTAACATTGACTGCACATAGGAGACTGTATAAGTGCAATAAATTTCTGTATGGTACTACAGTAGCACAAAATATTTTTCAGGTGAAAATGGATATTTTTTTTGATAACATTATTCTCTATTTGGATAACATTTGATTATTGCTAAAACAGAGTCAGAATTAGAAAATCATCTAGATGCATTGTTCATAGTTGGAAAAATAAGAGCTAAAATAAATATTGATAAATGCATTTGGTGCACTAAAGAAAGAATGTTTCTCAGACATATCATAAATGTAAATGAAAGATATCCTAATCCAGACAAAGTAAAGGCATTAAGCAATGTTAAGAGATCAAGAAAAATTTTAAAACTGTTAAAGTTTTATGAAAGTTTTTTAAAAGGAAAATAAGATTTGTTATCACCACTTTATCAACTATTAAAAAAGAAACAACATTAGATGTGGACCAGTGAACAGAATTTAGCTTTTGAAAAGGCCAAAGATCTTTTAACATCAGATAAATTGTTGATACACTGTCATAGTGATTTAGATGTTATAATTGTTACTGCTGCATTGGAATACAGTAATTGAGCTTTCATTTTCCATTCATGTCATCCAATATCCTTGCTTCAAGAATATTGTCAGTAATGAGTGATCACTGGATGTTTATAAGAATAATATGTAGGGAAAATAGACTTTTTCAGCTGATTGGAGAAGTGGCAGTGATCACAAAAAATGAATGTTCAAGAGGAGGAGTTTTTAAGTGATGAAGAATAGAGTATAACTATTTCAATGGATGAAAAAAGCTCTTTTTCCAAAACTTCATGCATATATAGACCATCTGCTAAGGTTAAAAACTATATATGCCATTGAGGGCAATATTTCTAGAATAGAGTAAGGATTGGAATGTCTATTAATAAGATGAATAAGAATATTAAATTTATTGTAGAAAAAAAAAGATTAATATACTTACATATTTAGATATAAAGTTGATGACATCATATGAAGAAGGGAAATGTAGGATCGAAACATCAATTCATAAGAAAAATAATATAGATAATAATATAACTAATTGACACTCAAATATAAAATAATTACAATAAATTATACAATTCATAGAGCAGTAAATTATTGTTCAAGTAAAGAAGATTATGTTAAACAAATAGATTTAAAAAAAGAAAAATATATAAATAATGATTATCCAAATATATTTGGAAATAATAATATTAGATTAATAGAAAATAAGACAGATCATATAAATAATAAAGAAAAAAAAGTAGTAATAAAATTAATTATATAAGTATAAAGACAAGGAATAATTATGTAGTTAAAAATTTAAATAAAATTATAGGTAAAATTAATAAAAAAATTAGCACTGTAATAAATGTTAAAGAAATTAATAAAAGGAAAAAGAATATGAGTAGTATTTTAGAAAATAAGTATATTAGTAATTATAATAACTATTCAGATAATAAAATAAATGTAATATATGAAATTAATTGCAAGTAGTGACACATTAATAATCTAAGAGTAAATTATGTAGGAGAAACAAAAAATTCAATGTATAGAAGATTATTACAACATAAATATGATAAAAATTTACTGATATATTTACATAAATTGGAAACAGGGCATGAGTTTGAAAAGGATTATATAAGGATGATACAATTTACAAATAATAAAAGGTATAGAAAAATAAAAGAGGGTATTTATGTTAATAATATTAAGCCAGTATTAAATACAGATTTCGGTCTGAAAATTTTTTTTGATATAAAATAAAAAAATAAAAAGATTTAATTATATAAAAAATAGAAAGAGGGATCTGCTAAAAGTATAAATGTAAAATTTTAAAGAGGGTGCTACTAACAGTATAACTGTAAATTTTAAAGCTTGAATTTAGCAGTTAAGATTTGAAGATATAAGTAAAAGGTGGTTAAAAATATGTTTAAAATAATAATAATATCATAGATTATAGTAAATTTTAAATATTGAATGTTAATTAAAATGAATAATAATAATAATAATATAAAAGATATAAAGTTAAACTTAAATATTTAAAAGAGTAAAATAAAAATAAAAAATAAAAATAGAATATATATGATTATAGGAGGTATTAATTGATAAATATATAATCTAAAAAGAGTAAAGTATATAATATACTATACTGTATTTGTTTTGGTACAAATTCCATTGGCTCTTTATAATTTTAAAAATACCAAATTCCCAAAAAGAAAATAATTATATTTAAGATGTGATATGTCGGACTATTTCCATCATTTATGAGTGAATTTTGAATGTATAGAAAATTTTAAACTTTATTTAAACTTCTCAAATACAAACAACTTGTTAGTAATAACACACAAATAGACAATACAGGTTAGTAATTACACAACGTTTCGAGTAGTATTATTCTCCACTCTTTTTCAGGTGTTGCTGGCCTATATGCACAGTGACAATATTCACTTAGAAGTTGAACTCACACCTTTAGATTCTTGTATAGTGATTTTATGGCAAATGCTCTACCAACTGAGCTATTCTGTCAAAGGCTTTAAAGGCTTTGACAGAATAGCTCAGTTGGTAGAGCATTTACCTTAAATTCACTAGGCTTTGACAGAATAGCTCAGTTGGTAGAGCATTTGCCTTAAATTCACTATACAAGAATCTAAAGGTGCGAGTTCAACTTCTAAATGAATATTGTCACTGTGCATATAGGCCAGCAACACCTGAAGAAGAGTGGAGAATAATACTACTCGAAACATTGTGTAATTACTAACCTGTATTGTCTATTTGTGTGTTATTACTAACAAGTTGTTTGTATTTGAGAAGCTTAAATAAAGTTTAAAATTTTCTATTCATTCAACATTCACTCATAAATGATGGAAATAGTCCGACATATCACATCTTATAATATACCATCATTACAAACCTTCTGACAAATAATAATTATATTTCTTTTTAAATATCTGATTGTATTTTTTTAGACAATGTAAATTATATATATTTTTTTGAGTTAAGGAGATTAAAAAAAGATATAAAGAGAATAACAAAATGTTACTTTGATTTATTCAAAAATAATAAAACAAATTCTTATTGCAAAACAATTAGAAATACTTAAACTTAAAATTGCAGCATTCTTTCACCATCATTGAAGATGGCTACTAAATGGGAAAAAGATGACTTTGTAAAGCAAATTACTTTAAATTTGTCAAAATTAACAGGTGTCAACAGGATGTGTGTGGCTGACTAAAATCAGGGAGACTACATAAAACAAATACATCATGCATTTGTCAACTTAGATCTTTGTCTTCCAAGGAAAGCAGTTTAATATAAAATTGATTTTTTATGAAGTCGTAAAAATTGCACCAAACTACTCTCACCAGCATATTGAATCATTATAAGATGTGTGAGGTCTTAAAATGCTGAGAGTGAAGTCATCACCTACTTAAATATTGAACCTTAGACTTCCTACAAACTGCGATAAGACAGTATAACATATCCCTCCCAGAACAAAAAAACATGCATGGTAAAACACCATTTTTTAAATTGAACAATTCAATTTATCGGTAAGAAATGTTATTTCATAATTTAAGTGATCACATTCTCTTGAACTTTTAAGTATAAAAAAATGCTGTGGTGTGACAGACTATATATAACAAAATTTGAATCTTAGAAAACAGTGGTGTTTAATAACCATTCCAATTTATTTCTTTTTTCTTTAAATTGTTATTCTCTATTTAGTTTTTAAAATAATCATAATTATAATTTAATAAATCCTAAGAATATCACTTACATTGTTGTAATACAAACTTAATTTTAAATTTTGTGTGTTTGCTAATATTTTGTAATTCAATACTAGTGCTATAAACACATAAACCCAAAGCTAATATTTAATATCTTATTAAACCTTAGGCTGAGCACTTTCAAGAGTCACAGCTCTCATAATCATAACTCTTTGTGAAGTAACTGATTGTCTATTGTTATGCAAATCTATGCAAAGTTCAAGTATTCCATTTCCTGGATATAGAATAACACATTTCCTTTCTGTTAATGGCATTGCTATCTATTTTGATAAGGCAGGCCTCTTTTATTTTTCTCCTCGAATCATTTCCCTCTCTGCAGACTAAACTGATTTTTTGCATTTTGCATTAATGTTCTGCAAGCTGTTGGTGCTGTGCAAAGATGGAATTGTGTTCTGGATCAGATTGTGCCTTAGTATACAAGTATTTATGCTGATATAATCTAGATTCCAGTGCTGCTTTGTTTTTCCCATAGTATGAAGATGTACAATTTTGTCAGAGCATAAGATATTGTAGACTGCTTGTGGAGTTTGAATGAGAGGTTATCGGCCTTTTGTATTATTGATTAGTCTATTGGAAGTAAGAAGGATGTGAAAGCACAACTGAAAGCTTCTATTGAAATTGAACAAAAAAATTTTGTGTGCATGTTCAGTATGTATGGCAATAATAGCCTCTGTCTATCCATATTGAGTGTGTTGTGGTTCAATTTGTTATTAATAGAATAAAATTATTTAATTCAACAATTATTATTTTACCAACTAAATTGCTGATGCTGTATTAGAAAATACAATCTTCCAGGTGTAGCAAATAATGTTATAATAATAATTAATAAATATGGGGGGGGGGGTAAGCCTGTAAATTCTTGTATAGAATTTTGGCACCTTTTCAAATAAATTAAAAGCTGTTCTCTCCTCAACTATTATTCAAGTTTAGTTATGTTAAGCAGGATTGTGTGACCAGGAAAAATAATTACACTCAATAAAATTACTGGACATATTTACGGAATTATCAATGTGAATGTAATTTGGTCGTCAAATGTGAAGTAATAAATTGTATAAGCCTTAGCATACCACTGGATCATAACAATATAATATATAATATTAAAAAAGGTAATAATTAAATAATGATTATAAGATGTATATATAAAGTGTAAAATGGTTTGTTCATGTATATTATGTCTATATTCATATATTTATATTATGTTGTAGTTCTGAAGAAGATTGTTGCGGTTATCAAAATTGTCAAAAAAGAGGGTTGCAAATAAACCATTATGAAACAGTAATAAAGAACATTGATAATTTACTATTATATTATGAAATGTATATAGCAAATAACAATTATTATTTTTGTAAATAAATACAGATTATTTTTATATTTTATTATTTCCATTCAACTACTCTAGAAAAATCTACATATGCCCCACTAAGATCGCAAATCTAATAGAATACTTATGGCCTGGTAAGAATGGTTAATGGTAAAATAATAAATAGCCAAGGATTATCACATGATCAATATTTTACATGCTTACACAGGCTGTTAGTAATAGAAGCAAACCCTCCATACAGTAGTGCCCCCAAGTGCAAGCTTCATAATCAATGGATGCAAAAAGTTTTGTACATAAAACCCCTATGTAATGCCTATTCATCCAACATCCCAGACTAGTTTCTAACTTATGTGTTTTATCAGTAAGGAGTCTTGGATTTGAAATTACTACACCTAGATCCTACCCTGCTCTTGATATAATGATGACTATGGTTTTTGAGAAACCAAAATGTATGTATATATATATATATTGAACTAAGTTCAGATTTATATGACTATATAAGCAAATGAATTTGGATTGGAAACCTTTATTGTTTCATCTAGGACTCCTAACCTTAAAGTTAACCAAATAAGTAAAAAATGGCTTCTGAAGGGTTGCATTAGATCTTAGAGTCTAGATGCAGTGCTCTCAAATCCAAAACATCTCACTGATGAAGGACACAGGCTAAAAACTATTCTGGAGATATTGGATGATTAGGCACTAAATAGATTTTATTCACAAATCCTCTCACATCCACTGATTATGAAGGTTTGCACTTGTCTGTATGGGGAGTTTGATACAGTTATTAACTGAAGATTAACATGTTTGCAATGAGAAATTAATGGTTGCATTAAGGTAACTGAAATGCATAAATAGTGTGTGCTAGGTAATACCCACAAAATGGAACTTTTAATGAGTTTTATTTGTATATAGAAAAAAAAATCTAGAAGATGACTGCCATTGTAAGACTGTCACTTTTCCTCACAATGACCTTATGGCTGATGAGATGCCACAAAATCTTCTACTTCCCTCAACAAAATGAGACAAAATTCTTTCTAAACTCAATAAAGAAACTAAAGAAAAGAGACGAAGTCATGGCCTCACCAAACCGACACGATACCTGGATCTTATTCGATGTCTAAATAATCCCATAAAGCAAGAAAAAAAACAAAGGACCATTAATAGTTTAACAAACTAATACACTAGTTTCAATGGCATTACACATAAATAATGAATATCATGTATCATAACAACTTTCATCTATTTGTATAACATTAACCTGAATAAATATTTTGAAAAGATGACTGCTTCTAAATGCTGTCTCTATTTATCTAATTAAAGTAAGCACATTTGTGTTTAAAGAGACTGTTAAATTGGAAATACAAATGCGTATTTAATTTTACTCTTTGCGCTTGAAAAGTTAAACACCACTTGAGAATGTTATAGACATTCGATTTAAATGGATTATCTTTTTTTTTTACTTTATTATTATTGTTAAATATATATTTTTTATTTAACTAATATGCCAGTTTATTATTTATATTATTGTTTTCTGACTGGTCTTTAATACCATAGTGCAATCTAAATACCATCTTTAACTTTTTTATACTATTCAAACTAATAAATTGGGATTCGAATACGCGCTTAAGCTTTGAATTCAGGCCAACATGCATTCATAAGTTATATAGATCTGATTGTAAACTAGTAACTCTATACTTTTAGACATATATATTAATCATAAATATGCTTCATTCTTTTATCTAGAATAATGTAATTAATATAAAAAGAGAAAGTTGCACAATATTTAGTTGGCACAAATGACCTCTTCAATTTTTTTTCTTAGAACAATTGAAATTCACGTTTTCTTTCTCCATATAAGTTTTACTTTCTTAAATTATTCAACTCACTTTAAAAATGGGAATTCTTATTTGTGACTTAGCCGTAATTTTAACAAAAATAACTATTTTATTTTTATTTTTGCCTAAAGAAAGCGACAAGCAGCGTTTGCTTTTTACCCCTTATTTTCTGAACACAGTAGTTTTGTTTGTCTCAACTACTTAACTCATTTTAAAAACAATAGCACTTTTTGCGAACTACTTTTTGTGAATTATCTGTAACTTTAGAAATCATCTTTAGACTTCAATGGATATTTGATTTTTATTTTTGATATGGAACTTTTCTAAAAAGCAATTTTATTGTTTTTTATGCAACTACATATAAGATTATATAAATAAAGACTGCTTGCAAGTTGAAATATTATTTATTTGTACCATGTCATGACCAAAAGATCACATGTGTAAAAAGCAACTTTGGAGAGCATTCTTTTAATTCATTGTAGAAGCTGGAGAAAAATGTGCTATTACATTGCAATAAATTCCATTTTTTAATTTTTTAATTTAAAAATCTAGTCTGTATGTCAGATCAATTCAAATTCTAATACAAGATTTTAAAAATAATATTGAAAGAAAAGATAGTCAAAATGTTAATCAGAATTTTTTCCATTTTTTTAAATAAGTGTGTGCAATATATTCCAATTAACTTTTGATTATTCTTTACTTAAAGTTATATATTTTGAAGATTTTATATGGGATATATAACATTGTAAAGAATTGGTTGTAATCTTATTATTCAAAAATTGGCTAAAAGGCATAAATTATTAGTTTATTACTAATTTTTGGATTCTTTTTATGTCATTGGAGTAGTCAGCAATAACATGTGATATGAATCATTTAAGTAACTTGTTGGACTTTTTGCCCTTATAATAAATATGAATTATTTGTTGTTGTTTTTTGTCTTCATCAACCCCTTTACAAAAAATTATATATATTTTTTATGTTTCTGGTATTTACCGATATGCAGACAATAATGAATTGGGATAATAAAATAGTTTGTCAAGCATTGGTGGGTGAGTAGTTAGCACAGCTGCTTTACAAGCAGTTGTCCCAGGTTAGCGGGTTTGCTTCCTGGCTGATGCTATGACACACAAAAAAATAGTTTCAAAGCATAGTAAAACATCTAAATGAATATATTGCTTTTGTAAAATAGATTAATCTTTAAACATAATTGTAATTTGAAAGTAATATTTTTTTAGATGTAGATCTGAAATAGTTAATATATGAATTACAGACAATAACTGTTTATTTAATAGAAAAGTATTCATTATTAAATGAAAGGTAAATAAAAATTATAATCTTATTTTACTTCACTAACAGGTTTACTACAGTTATTACTAATTTTATAACTATATTAACTATCATTATTTTTCTTTCATTTTCTGCTTTCTTTTATTCAATGGTCCTCTATTACTTTGGTTAGTACAGTATCTCTAATACTATTAGATATCTCTCATTTATGCAATCACATTTTCATCCTTATTGCACACACAGTTGTTCTGGGTTTAATCTCTTTTTTCTAACTTTTAATTTTTTGTGTTTTTCCATCTTTCTTTTCATTTTCTGAAGTTGGAATGGTCATATTCTTTATGGTTTGCTTCTAATGATAATGGTGAGTAAAATACTGTTAGAAAATTTTAATCTTCTACTGTATAGTAATTTTATATTTAACAAAGATTCTACAGCTGTAAAAAAGAAAAATGCAAAAAGACAATTTAAACCATGAGTTGTTTAATGTTTTACAGTCTGTGCATTATTTTTTTTTACATATATGTTTTATATGCATTATATAACTTTTGTCCTGCATTTCAATTTTTATGTAAAATACAGAATGTTATAGAGAATAATATTTAACTTTTTTTTTAGAATGCCATAATGTTCTCTAGAAAATATTCATTTAAATAATGTTTACTTTAATGAGAATTTTGTGTCTGTTTTGTTTTCATCAGGCTTTTAATGTTTGGAGTTAGGTGGAACATTTTTCAAATTTGAATTGCTCAACACAGTCTCTTTTTGTTTTTATCAATTTCATTAATGAAAATAATTTTCATAAAGAACAAAACTGCAAGACTTAAAAAGGATGAACAATTTTATAAAATTAAAATCAAAAACAGATAGAGATTTACTGTATTTGAATTTTTATTACATTTTCCCCTTCTGATTATTACATTCCATAAGTTTGAGGAAGTATAGATGATACTACAAATATTATAGTAGAAAAATGCTTTTGTTTTATATTTGCATTATGAAAGTGATATTTCATAACACTTGCACATTTATGTCACACTTGCCACAGTATTTTATTCTTTTTAATAAGGGATCTTTATTTTTTTAAAAATAAATATGTCCCCAGTGAATTCAGTATTTTTTTTATTTTATATATATATGTTTTTCAATAAAAATTGGTATGTGTTTCATTTTGTATTAACTATGAAAAACTTTTACAAAATGTTTGGACATGTGAAAAGCTTGGCACTGAATTATGTGATAAAAATAACATATAATTAGTGAATATATTATATTTATTAATAAGCTAAAAGAAAATTTACTGCTGAAGTGTTACATAACTTGTTAAAAAAACATTCTTCTAGGATAGTTTTCAGTACTAACTTCTATGTAAAGTAAAATATTACTTTAAAAATTTGAATAGACATTATATTTATTTATCTGTATATAACCACAGTACAATTTAACTATTGAAACATTAAATAATAAATTGCTGGAAAATGCATACAGTGATTTTATTGTAATTCTTTTTAAACTGCATGAAATATTAAAGTAACTTCATTAACTCCCATAATACGTTATTTTATATTAGCCCACTATATTGTGAATTTTACTTTAGCTCCTTGTCTATTAATCAGATTATTTCCTTTATTAATAAAATTAGTTTATATATATATATATATATTATTATTTCTCTCTTTATGTAAGATTTTTTTTTTCCTTTTCCAATGGGTTCACAAATAGTTAAATAATTGTATATAACAGAAGCTTGCAGATAAACAAATAAAAATAATTGTACATAACAATGAGCAAATAATTTACTATAAAGAAGAATACAAAAATTTAGTCTTATATAAATCACACTACTGTACTGTGATTTTTATTTATGATCATGCCAATATAGTGTAAGAAGTAAACCATAAGGTACATTATGCCATAATTTATTTCAGGAAAATAATATTCTTATTCTAAGATTTATATATATATCATGAAGTCATAGTAGAAATAAGTGGTTTAAATCAGTTTTTTCTCTCTAAATTATTGTTTATTTATATTAAAAAAGTAGCTGTATAATTATTTTATTTGCTGATTTTTTTTTTCACATTGATTATCTCTGCCTAGTGAACTATTCTACAGGAAGCGTTTATTTAATCTGAAGCCAGTTTTTTTTTTTACTTTGTAACACAATCTTTCTTATGAACTAATATATTGTTAACCTTTGTTTAAGTTTACTGTTTTAACCATTACTCATAGCTATAGCAAATACATACATAATGAATATTTTGTTGTATTGTAACACAAATCCTTAAAAAAAAGTTATTCTTCAAATATAAGATCAAGGCAGGAAAGTAAGTTTATTATTAAATTTTTATCACTTATGTCAACTTGGGTCATAAGCTCTAAACAAAAGATTGTGACAAGAAATGGGAGCAAAAAAAGAAAAAATATATATAGAAATTATATAATATACAAAGGTCAATTTTGCAGATAAATAAGAACTCTTTAAATAAAGTTGAATAAATAATCTGATTATTTGTGATAATGGTCATTAAAATATTTTTTTATTATGAAAATATAACTGTTTTTTTTTTAAATAAATAAAAAGTATATTATTATAAAAACTATTAACACTTAATAATTTAAGATAAAGCAAATTTTACTACTATACTGCGCAATAAATTTCCTATTTACAGATGCATATAGATAATGTACAGTAGACATTGTGCATGAAGTAGTGAAATTGATTACAAAATAGGAACCTAATATAATCTTCTAGTGGAAAAAAAATATGTGAAAATAGATTCATGTTAAATAGATTTGTATTTATGTTAAATAAACTTATCACTTCTGTTGCCTCTGTCATAAACCTCATTGTACATTTTATTTATTTATAAATTTACAATAAACTTCATGTGCAGAAAAAAATATGCATGTAATTAAAAATGGAATAAAAGACTGATATATAAAATAATAAAACTAATGGTCAAAACAAAAAAAGAATAATAATTGTAATATAAACAGCTATCATTTAATAATTTAAAGATATCCATTAATAAACATATATATATAAATTACTAAAAATATGTATAAAACATATAAAATATTAACAATTATAATCATTTAATAATGTAAATAATGTTCCAGAATTTAACTCGGGCAATTCATTCTTATTCTTATTAATTATTTGATTTAAAGTGAAACTTAAGCTAATGTTATAATTTTGCACACTTTTTAAAATAGAAACAAAAAAAAAAACATTTGAAATATAGAAAGTTATAATCAAATATTAAATTTAGCAGATATTATTTGAAGTTAACCATAAAATTATTTTTTTCTTGGATCTATTTAATGAAATATTGTACATATTTACAGGATAATACTGCATTAAAACATTGAAATATATCAGATCAATGTAACATATTTGAAAACTACTAGGTTATGTTATAATGTGAATAATCAATCTATTTAAATTTAGACTTTCTAGTTCTACCTTTTTTTAATGAACAGTACTGTGAGGGTATCTTAAAATCACACCCATACAAACCTTAGCCACCTGAAATATTGGATTGGGTTCTTTTTTTCCGTTAAGACATTAATATAAAGTAAATAATAATTTTTGTTAGAACACTCTTAAAAAATATAAATGTATAAATAGTTATGACAGTGTACTAATTGTTTATTAAATGGTGGGAATAGTAGGTTGTTTACCATAAAATTGCATATATGTTAGTAATAAAATTAATTCTAGTGTTTAATAAAAAAATATAAACATTAGAAAAGTTCATACAAATTTATATATATTAATAATTGTATTGTATTGAATATCTTGTGTGTCTATTATAAATATAAACAATGACTTGAATGATGAAAGAAACAGTCATAGTTATAGAAAAAAGCTCAAGTATTGTACTAGGTAACTGAATGTAAGAAGAGGATGATAATATTATTAATATTATATATATATATTAAATGAATCGATAATCACAATATTTTTATAATGCAACAATAGGCATGCACTGCGAATAAACAATGGAAATGACACCGGGTATAAAAAGAAAAACAATTACAACTCGTTCTTTTATAATAATTGTGCATTTGACATGAAAAGTCAACTTTATTGAAGCAGTTATTTTAATAACATTTTTTTCTGAAAAATGGACATTTTTTGAATCAGTGTCTCTACAAATGCCAATTTTTTATTTATTTGCCATTTAAAAAAATTAAGGAAGCAAATGGAAGATTTTCATACAAGTTAAATGATCAGATAAGTTTAAAATAACTTATAAATTAAAAAAAAAAAGTATTATGATTTAACTTATTTATCAAAATTTATACATATACTTTCAAAATTACATCCTAAATTTTACTTACATTTTTTAAAAAAATTTATAATATATCATCTATAATTATTTTACAATAAAAATCAATAATTATATTTATAAACAAAAACTAACATCTTTTACATTTTTCTTAATCTTATTTTTAAATTTTAAACAAAAGAAAATAAAACTCGCTTTATCATTTTTCTTGAATCTTATTTAAAATTTTTATGGTGCCAAAAATTAAAACTTATTTTGAAAACATTTAGAGCTTTTAAAATTTTGTGAAACAAATAAAAACAATTTTTATTCAAAATTTTTTCAAAAGGATTTAAAATTTTTTTAGGGAAAAACAGAAATTTTCGACAATAATTAAAAATTTATTTTACACTTTTTAATATTTAACAAACAAGAATAAAAAGCAAACTTTAAAGAATTTGAAATGGAAAGAAAAAAAAAAACTAAAAAAAAAATTAGAACAGTTTTTTCAATTAAAATTTCAATGACAAAAATATGCTATATAGCCAATATCACAAATAATAAATAACTATTATATATATATTTAAATGTGAATCACATATATATAAACCTGTATATATATTCAAAAATATGTTATAGTTTGGCTAGAACAATTGTTGACAAATGGAGCATTTGTCCACTATGGTCATGTGAAATTAATATCTATCTGTCTACATTGAAGTGCCTGATAAGCTAGGTTCATGCATGATGGAAATCTCTATGAGGAATAAAACAAAAGCACTTACTGCCAACATAAATATGTTCAGAATGTGCTATTCAGAATCAATAAGGAGTCATCAACATTTATAATAAAAAATGCATAAATTGTAAGAACTATTGTGTAAGAAGGACTCTGATGAATAATTGTGCCTGATCATATCCATTCATGAAATGTTGTAAATATTATGATTTTTTTCTTTTGTATAGATATATCTTTTTTTTATCTTTTTATTATCTCAGTCTTATATTTCGGAAGTAATAGTATAATTCAACAGTTTGGAATAGTCCAACATAAGATAGTGTGAAGAGAGTTGGGGGGGGGGGGTTTGAAAAGTCTGAATTTTTTTCTTTTAATAAAATTTAGGTAATTTTCTTCCAAAGTGCTTGATTTTTCATCCATGACTGTGAAATTGCGTGCTTAAACTGAGTATTTAAATGATAAGAGTTTTTCTCTTTTAAATTCACTAAAATAACCAATGCCACAACATGACATGACCATTTATAGTATGTATTACATGTTTTACTAATAGTATTCCTAAGATCTTTTTAATGAATAAATGACTAATCCTTTTAGTTAATATTCTTTACTATTTTCTTTGCTATAATATCATGTATTGTTTGTTTATTATATTTATTTTATGATATATATAGGAAAAGTAATTATTTTGAGATCAACCAACTTCCACATCTAGAACTGCATACTGCATCTGGAATTGCACTTACATTTTTAATTAAGTTAGTTAGAAATCTATTTTATTCTAATAAAGTTTTCATTACTTTTGGATATATAAATGTCTAAATTATGTGTATCTATCATGGGAAATAGGGGATAAATAGTTTTAATTTGTTTAAGTAACAATACGATAGATACTCACCATAGACAGAATTTGAAAATATAGAAGAATCTATCCAAATAATTCTCTTTTCATTTGTACATATTTTTGGATTTTTCACATTGATTGACAATTTGTTCTATGTTTTTATGTATTTTGTTGTTGTAAATAAATATTATGAAGTTTTATTTAATTGACAAGGTCTCTCTAGTTTGTTGATCCAACATTTACATTCAACCCTATAACCAATATTTTACATATGCACCCACACATTATTGTTTGATGAGCATGAGAGATAAATGTTAAATCAAAGTTATTCCTTTCTAATAAATAGGATGAGCTAATTCAGTTATTGATTAATAGTCTGCATAGGTATGGCCCTATCAAGAGAATCGAATGTGAATTCTTCCTGAGTTCAAATACTGAGGCAATGGATCCAAAAGAGAATGGTGAGATATTAGATGAACTGACTTAAATTGCATGTAAATTTGGTCGATAAGTCTTAGGCTAGTCTATTAAAGATAGATGTAATCATGAGTCATGTACTTCATTGTGTAATCTCCAGCATCCTACATGAAGACCCTAGGTTCGACCATAGTCAGATGTGAACTTCTCTTGGCACATCGTTGACCAGCCCATTACAGTACATTGAAATGATATAGTTTGGAATAATGACATAAAATACTAACTATAAATAATTTGTTGACTGATAAAACTCCTGATACATTATGTAAAATGTCAAGATGATATTCCATTGATTTTTTTTAAATCCTTAAAGAAAAGTTCTGCAGAGTCTTTAGAGATCCTAAATAATATGAAGCTCTGCCTTCCTAAAGAAATAGCCCATAAGTTTATTGAGGAGGGGAATTTGGTTATAATACTGTTTAATGATCTTCTGTCATAAAATATTCTTAATTTGATAAAAAAGAAAATTTTTAAGTCTTAATTTTTTTTGCAAATAAATTACATGTTTATTCGTTTATTTCACCTAAGAATTAGTCCAGAAGCAATCTCAAATAAAATGTAAATTCAACTTTTATTAGTTATTGCTTGACATTTCAACAGAAATATATTGAAAATTAGATTTGTTATAATTATAAATAATATAATTTGATTTATTATAATGGATAATTAAATTATTATAGAAAAAACAATACTTAATTTTTGAAATAGTTCATAAGTTGTAGCTGATAATACTAATACTGTCTCATCTGCAAAACATGAAATATATAAATGCAAAAAAAGATTCATCAAGTCATTAATATAAATAATGAAAAGTAATGAATCTAAACCTGATCCTTGTAGTACATCAAATTAAATATAAAAAAAATAGTCACTCAAGTTGCCATTAATTTTTATACATTTTCTTTGATATAAATAAGATGCTAGCCAATCATTCATGCAGCATCTAATATGCATATAATAAATTTTTTAAATAAATTTTTCCTTTAAAATAAAATCAAAAGTTTTATGGACATCTAGATAAACAGCTTTTGTGTTATAATCATGTTCCAGTGAATCTGTAATAGATGTAATATGTTTTGATAAAACCAAAGTAGTAGATTTATTCAGTAAAAATTCAGTTTGGTTTATAAAGAAAAGATTATATTTAATAATTTAATAATTCTATTTTTAACACAAACTTCAAAAATTTTAGGTAAAGTAGATAACAAAGATGCAGGTCTATAGTAAAGATAGGCAAGATGAATGATCAGAATGTTTTGAGTAATATAATGAAATTATCAATAGAATTTGAAAACTTAGTTATTATAATTTAGGAATTATGATTGAACATGAATATAATATTTTAGATTATTGGAAGTCTTTTTTTTAAGTTTTTCTAATGGTAATTATTATTATTATTTAACTTTATTTTCCTTAGTATTTGCATTTTCTGACAACATATAATATTTTCTTCTAATATTGTTAAGATTGAAAGTATTAAGAAAATTGTATCTTATATCAGTTTTCTAAAATTGGCATATAGTAGCTTTCAAATCAATAAGTTAAACAGTTACTGTAAATCATTACATTATGCATCTTTATAATAATTAAAAAAATTAAATTTTATCAATTAGTTTTATTTGCTTTAACTGTGATATTAAATAATTATAATACTGTAACTACTAATTTTAATGTCTGTCGAATATACATTTATAACAATACACTCTAGATATTCAACATTTTTTTAAAAATGTAATATTACTGATAATTTTTCTTTTGTTATAAAATGCATTTCAGCTTAATTAGCAATAGATATTAGGTGTTTTTTTTTAGCAATTAAGCATTAATGTTTGTCTTTTTTCTTACAGTAAAATAAATTATAATATATTTTTAAAAGATTTTGTTAATATTTTTGGTTACTGTTGGATTTACTAAAAAAGAGCAAATAGAAAGTTGATATTCATATCAAGTAATGTTCTATAAGTTTTGGTAATTAAAATGTTTTGTTAATAAGATTGACTGTATATGTAAGTTATATTATTAACTAATCATTTTTTATCATTGTTTGTCTTTCTGTTTTATTTTATAACAAAAACTTTATTCTTCATTATATATTTATGTTTTTTTTTTTTTAAAACATAGTTTCAAAAATAAAATAATCTGGGAAATAAAATATTGTCATTGCAAATAAAAAAAGTAATAAACAGAAAAAAATAAACAAAAAGTGTCATTTGTTTTCAAGCAAAAAACATATTGTAATGAAGAAAAAATTATTCTCTAGTAATACTTCAACAATGATTTTTTTGATCACTAGGGAAGAGCTACTGCTTTTTCTCATTTAATTTCAAATGAACTAAAATTATTTTGCATTATAGCTTTTTTTTAACAGTTTATCAAAATATAAGTCAAAAATTAATGTAATTTAAAGTATTAATTTTATAAATAAAGTAATAATAAATAGAAAAAACATAAAAAATAAACTTTTCTTAGTGATAACCAAAAAAAAGTGTTTGAGAGATGAGTTTGATTTGATATCATATAGATATTTATTTTAATGATTTCTATCTAAAAGTTATTGTATTAAAATAAAAGTATAATATAAATATTACATAATTAAAATATTAATTTTATTAAAATAATAATAGGAAAGTGAAGAAATTAGATTCCAAATTCAACAATAGACAATATTGGACATGTACACTAATGATTTTTATGATGTTTGAAGTGATTGCATTTTTTGTTTTTTCTTCAATTTTTTACAAAGAATTGGAACTAAAATATAAAATTTTAAAATACCATAAAAATCACTTTAAGCATTTTTATTTCATTTTTTTAAAATTAATAAATTCAGTTGAGGGAATGACATCTGCATCATACTGTGTAAATTACAGTGCTGCATCCAACTCTACTGAAAAAAATAATCTATATATTTAAAGTAAGGCATACATTCAAGTATTGAAAAAAAAAATTAAGTTTAAAAAATTTTTAATACAAAAAAACATACAAAAGTTACTGAGAGCAAGCAGTTTTTAATGTGAAAGTTAGTCATTAGGCAATTTCCATTTCATATCAGTCCATTTTCAATTGTCTAATTGTTTCTAAATTTAATTTATTTAAGTAAAATCTAAATTTAAACATTAAATACTTATTAACAAACAAATATTTAATAATTTTGCAAAGAAAATATTAATGAAGAATTTAAAAAAATATGTTTAAACTTTTACACAGTATCAACAAAAGAGATTTTATGCAAGTGCAAAGCATACTTTTCAAAATTCTATATATATATAATTATTTTGTTTTTAACACTGATAGATACTCTCATCTATTAATTGAATTAGAATTAAAATTATAAAACAATTTTTAACTATTAAAATCATTTAAAATCATTTTTATTTTTTACTAGCACACCTGCATCATGACAAACCCTACTGCAGTGATCATGGACTAATACATTAAATTAATTAAAAAGTTATATTGTTTCTATGAAAACAGGTATTGGTACCCTAAGCAATAAACTTTAATTTTGATAAAGTAACTATATTTGAAAAGATACTATCTAGAACTGTTTTGCTAATTTGAGAAAGGCAATGCCTGGCTTTAATGTTACAGTGGATACATTCAGGCTTATTTGCTTTTAAAATTATATTTGTTGTCACTATAAAATTAATATATATTTTAATAATAACCATTGCATTTATTTTCTTGTAATATTATTATTCATTATATAGATATAGTTTTCTTGTACACAAAGTTATTTTACTGTATTTTTTTTTTAAAAGAAAACTATAATTTTTTTCGTTAATTTTAATAAATATTTAACTAATTGTGTTAATAAAATATGTAATGAAATATGAATAAGTAATGAAATATAACTATTAATAAAATTATATTATACTAAAGAAACTTTTGGTCTTCCATGTATAATAATATTCATTAGTTTAAAAAAGTTTTAATTTTTCAGTGGCAGATTTTTTTAAATAGCAAACATCTGGTTTTGTTCTGCCATCGAATGAAGTGCTACTATATTGATATGCATAGATCTTTTTATATAGGTATTTAGGCTGTCACTCACAATTATTTATAGTGTGTGAATCAATTTTATTTATATAGTACATTAAATAGATATAAAGTGTGTTTGTATGTAAAAAATCTTGATATTGTTTTCATTTAAAAGCGTTTGATTTGGGAAAATGGCATTATTAAAAAAAAATCTATTTATTAGTTTAATTATATACATCTTATACAACACCAATGGTGCGAACATTCCACAATATCATTATTAGTTATGAGAAAATATTATACATATATGTATTGTATAGTTATATCTAGATACATTTTAATGTTTTTTTTCCTGATTCTTTGCTGTTATTTTTATTCTTATTAATAGGTACTGGGTTAAGGTAAAGAAATTAATCTGACAGTTTAATCTTGTTTTATGTCATTTATTAGGAATTAGTGTCACTAAGATGAATCACACGAGTTTACTCAATTTTATTGTTTTAAAGATTTCTTCTTATTCTCCATTTCTATTTATTATTATTATTTTTTTTAGAAATGAATTAATAGGATTTTTGTATTTTTTGATTAATCTGGTAAATGAACAAAAAAAAAATAAACCTCATGATCTGAGTAAAGAAATAAAATGGACAAAAATGTTCAGTGATGTGAAAAACTTCCAATAAAGATTTTGTAATTCTTCTCTCATTTATCATTTTTGCTGGATCTTCAGAATGTATAATATTATTGCTGTAAAAAGAATGTAAGGGTTAAGAACGAGGATTAGATAAGGCAAATGAAATATGAAAAAGAAAACTAAAAAAGATTTTGGCAAAGTTCAGTCACTTTTGGAGACTTGAGAATTCACTTTTCAATAACAAATCCCAAAAGTGAAAAAGAATTCAAATAGCTTACCTTCCATTTTCTTCATGTTTCAAGCAAGATAAAAATTAAAAAAATGTATATATATATAGTAAAACAATTTTTAAACATTCTGTTACATAGCAAAGCTTTTGACTTGACAATTATTGATTGATTAAAGATTTAAGTGTTTTTTATCTTTATTCTGATATCTAAGAATATCTACATACCATATTAATTGGAATTGATTGCATATTGATTATTTGATAGAAAGTTCCAAATGTTATTGGAACTTGGAAAAATCTTCACATTTTATTTGTCCAGGATTCAACCTAATCATGAACACCGAAGACTAGTGACATATTTATTTTTTCATCATTGTTTTACATTTTATGCATAGCTAGATACTCATTTACTTATTAATATTAAATGTATTGATTCATTATCTAAAAAAAAATTCCAAGCATTAATGGAGCCTAAATTTTTTTAATTTTTAGTGACCACTATTTAAACTCAATTATGAGTATAGAAATTATTTGACATATGTATATAAAGTTTCATGAAGTTTTTATTGTATGCATATGTGCAGTTATATATATATACACACACACAATAAATATATATATATATATACACACACACAATAATCTGCATTTGTATAAATATATATGTAACAATTTTGAATCAAATAGTTGAGTATAGAAATTATTTGAGATATGTATATAAAGTTTCATGAAGTTTTTATTGTATGCATATGTGCAGTTATATATATATATATATATATATATATATATATATATATATATATATATACACACACACACACAATAATCTGCATTTGTATAAATATATATGTAACAATTTTGAATCAAATAGTTAATCATTTTGTAACTTTGTAGGCATATTAATATTTATATTAATTATCAAAATACAATCAAATTTTTTAGTAGCAATCGGTTCCCCATTGTTTTGATGTTTGAGATTGAAACATAATTTCAAAAAAATAAAATATTCCTACAAAGCATGATTATAACCAAACACATCATTGTATTCATTCATTTTTAAAAACTCTGATTAGTTAAAAATCTTTAGTTTAAAGATGTAATATTATATGTATATGAGTGCAAATAATCTTGGATAAAGTATAGTGTTCAGCTTTACATTTTTTTAATTTATAAGAGAAACTAAAAATGCAAATAATTCTTTTAATATTAAATGCTTTTAATCACTGTGCAACTAGTTAATGGTCCTGGCGCCATATTGAATTTTAAAAAAAAACTGACTTGAAACTCAATTTTCACAATAACTTCAGTTTTAATAAAGTTAGAGCAAAAAGTTTACATTCCTAGAAACTAGAAAAACTAAAAAAAAAAATAAGGCTAAGATTAAATATTTAAAATATAAGGGAAAAAAAAGAAATTTCAACATTCACAATAATTATTACTTTATTATTTGTTCATAATTTTTCATTTATCATTAATTAAGATTTAAATTTCATCTTCATTGATAATTTCTTTGTATTCCGCCCAAAATTTTCATTCAAATCATATATAATACTTTTTACCTGAGATAATCCATAGCTTCAGAATCTCCAAACTAGTCACATAACAATTCTTCATTTTTATCTTGTACCCCAAAAGTTAACAAATATCAAGGCATCTATAAGAAAAACATTCATCCTTCTTGCCTATCTAAAACTAGAAATTGTAGGCTAGGTCTACATCAATGATAAAATGAGTTTTATCTTTTCACTTTATATTTTTTGTATATACCAGTGATGTTTATATTCATTATACACACCAATGGTACTCACTTGGTATATTTATTATCCCACAGATATATAATTTATTTGCATATAACCCATTTTCTAACTATAGACTTGAAAATAATGTGATGCAAGATGTGGCAAAACTATTGACTCCACTGCATAAGTACCAAGGCATAGGCAAGAATCAGAATTTGATTCCTTGCCAGCATACAATTACATGTGATATATATACACATCATTTGAAATCTCTCTTTATTGGTTTTTATATTTTCACATGGTACTATGCTGAGTAAATTTTGTGATTGCTTTATCAACTACAATCTTTCTATACATCTGATAATGAGTCTTAAAACTTACATTGCACTAAACACAGACATGCAAGTGCAAACACAAACACACTAATAAGTTATTAAACCTTTTGAGAATCGTTATGTTTGTAAAATAAGTTTGTCTCAAACTTTGATCAGAGCCCCAAAATTACATTGTACATAAACCACTTTTGTTATATTTGAATACAAATTTATATACTATATAATGAAGCTGTGCATATATATATATATATATATATATATATATATATATATATATATATATGCTGGCTTCACCATTCACTGTGGACTAACTAAGACCCCAAGTCCAACCACAGTGAATGTATGTTTCTTTTTCAAACTAAATTTATCGTTTTCTCAAATAGTTGCCTAAATTAAAAGATTTAATAAAATAAAATATAGAAAGTTAAAATTATAATTGCAATTATTTTTAAAATATATTTGGTAGAATTCGATGAATTTCTTAATTAAATAGAATCCATTAAGAAAAGGAATTTAATTAGTAAAACATTTTTCTGAATTAGATAAAAATAGATAACAGGAAAAATTTGAAACAATGGGCATGATTCGCTACTAATTAGCAGATTAAAAACATAATGGAAAAAGGGTATAAATAAAGAACTTTTCTTTTGTTCTTGGTCTTATGCTTGCTGGTAACCTGTGCTGAAGGTCAGAGAGAAATCTTAAGAATTTTGTTGGAAGAAATTTTGCTGAAAGATTGGACAATATAGCGAAATCTTGCTTGCTGTATTTACTTCAAGCTGCACTCTATTCTTTCAGCATATAAATAAAAGAATCCAGAAATGTGTTGCTCTGCAAAAATGCAGGGGTAACTTCTTTGCCTTCGCTCTCTTGAGCTGTTCCTGATGCAGGAGTCGTAATCATGTAAGCCAGCCAGAGAACAAAAGTATCTGCGCTGTATCCGTGAAAATCTGCCCTCAAAAACATGGAAAAACAAATTTGAAGAACCGAGAAGACCTGCGGGGAAACATCAAATGAACTCATTTTGACCCACCCATCTAGTTACCGGTAACGTTCCCATAAATTATTAAAATATCTTTGTAATTTGCAATTTCAATGTATATTTATGCTTTTCTATATATATATTTTTTAAATCTATGTATTCGAATCTTGTGAAATTATATTTCATTAATTGCTTTCTTTTCTTTTTTTTTTATATCGCAATAGGAAGGGTTATTATATATAATGGTGGCCATGGTTCTTATTAATTTAATTGAAAAATACTTTGTTTAACTTTCCACCATTATACTCCCGTAATTAAGTTATTTATTTTATATAAATATTTATTTAGAAAGAAAAGGAAGCAAATCATAGAAAGTGCAAAACTATTTTAAAATCAAGATTTAAATTGCTAGATATTCTATTATAAAACTTTCCAAACTTTAACTTAGTTTTTTTATATACATATAAAAGAAAGATCCTTATCGAATGCCAGTATATTTTAGTCAATGAAGGGTTACAAATTTAAAGTTATATTTTAAAGAGCGTGAAATAAAACGTTCGCATTTATATTTTAGTACTAAGAGAGAGTACATTTTGACAATATGTATTAAAAAATTATTAAATAGCATTGGCTTAGTGGTGAATGGGTTAAATTTCAACTAAATAAATAAAATATCCACCCACTTGTTCTTTTTATTAATTCAAATTTTATAAAGGTGAAGTTACTATTTTTCTGCGAATTTTCAGTGATAGTTGAGCTTTCCTAAGATATATATTTTGCAGAGGGTTTCTTTTTTAAATTTAAAGGTCATTGACCATATTTATATGGTATCGTGCCTCGGGTGATCTACTGGGCCGCTCAGCATAAATTACAGTGCTTTGTTTGCCAAGTTTGCTTAGGCTAACATACCTACATTCGGACCTTCTTAAAAATAAATTGTTCGAGATCTCATGTCAATCTCAGTTCCTTAAATGTATGTAACTGGACATAAGCAACAAAAACTCCAATCCTGAATCCGGGTCACGCGTTTAGTGAACGGATTCCATTTTTCTCTCTAACCTAGTTTAGAGACGGAGAGCTATCCGGTCTTGTGATAACCTCTTGGTAACTGTTATGTCTCGAGCCTCACAGCCCACTATATGCTATCACCTGTGTGCATGGTCTTATATATTTATATTTATTAGGAAATCTTTCTCAAAATATCATCGAAATGTTTCAATTATAGGTGGAAATTCCTGCTGGGGTCACTTTATCATTCTTCTTAAATCATAAGTAGGGCAGTGATTTAAACCTGTCCAAAGTGTTTAGTTGAGTTTGACCACCTATTTATTTCTATGTTCTCCAACCACAGAGTTAATGAATCATCTCTCTCTCTCTCTTGATTTCTTTTACGTAACACTTCCATTGGCTGGAATATTTTAAAGAAAGAAATGATAATGTAAAATTTTGTCTGTTCTTATCATTACGATCAATGGATCTTTCAAATATGTCTATCCGGTTGCAGTGAAAATAGCCTGTGACACTATTAATAAAACATTGTATGAATTCTTTTAATGTAAATAATAAAAGTTTCTGTTATCTTTCATTCACTATAAATAAAACCACTTAGTATTGTTTTCTTTTGTAACATACGTATGTACATCTGATCATTATATATGTAAAAATTCCTTTTTTGTGGTCTCTTCTCTCCCTGACCACCAGGCATACATTAAGATTAAATTCTAGTGAGGTTTGGGGAGTAAGTCGCTTAGTAGCAATCTAGAGGAGTAGGTGAGGTTCAAACCCCCTCTATCTACATCTCTAGGTTAGGTTAAAGCAGCTCTACTTTTCTTACCATTACAGTTTTTTTTGTATAATCTGGCATCCCAAGTGTGGCCTTACTGTTTAGAGATAGACCCTGAGATATAATAATAGGAATTTCATGATCAGAAGAATTTTTTTGTATGTGTGTGTTTTTTGAAAATAAATATAGTGAATGACAGAAGTTTATATATTTTTCTTTTGCACTTTCTGTGTTTGCTATCAGTAGTACAGCTTACAAGATGTGAAATCAATCAGTTCGGTTGAAAATCAAAACCAAATCAGATATTAATGTATTTTTCTTTCTTTTGCTAGGAAGGGAGACATAAATAATTTATATACTACACAGGCACACCAATACAAATGGAAACACATTAGTAAATTATACCATTTATCAAATAATTAAAAAAAATATTCAAATAATTAAAAAATTAAAATTGAACACTTATGACCTGATATTCTGATTACATTTTTATTGGGATGAAGGCTTTGAAATGTAAATCATCAGTGTATATTTAATCCATTTTAGTAATGAGTCTGGCTGATAAAGAAATTCTGCCTTTGTCTTCTTCATGAAATCTAGTAAACTGACCAGAAAAAAAAAATAAATGAAGCTATTATAGTTTTCATGCAATTTAAAAAAGAAAACAAAATTTTAATGAATCGACACACTTCAAGCAGTCCTGCATTAAAAAGCAAAAAAAAAAAAAAGTTTCTTCAACCACAATTAGGGTTTTGGATTTAATTTGAAGGTACTTTCTGGTTAGCTGCACCCCAGCCACTAGAGGCGCTGTTTCTGTGTAAACACACAGAAATATTCAGAGTATGGGGCCAAAAAGCATATGACGCAAATTCCAGCCGCTAGATGATGCTGTTCACCATGCATATGCACAGGAAGCTTCCACAAGCCAGCTGGCTGTGAAACTGCCCACTTGGTGGCGCTGGTTGCAATGCATAAGAATATTGCAATGCATAAGAATATTGAAAAGAATAAAAGTAATAAAAAAATTAAAATTAGTAAAAGTGTAAAAGAAAGGAAAGAAGCATGTAGAGAATATAAGTGTGCTATTAAGAATAAGGAAAGTGAAAAAGATATTAATGGTAAATGGGAAAAGTACTTAGAAAAGAAGAAGTTGGCTAAAATGGATATTTATAGAGAGAGAATGAAATTGAATAGTAAATTGTTGGAGGATATTAATAAAAGTGGAAGAGATGGAAGTAAAAAATTTTGGAATTATATTAAAAGGAGAAATGTAGGGGAGAGAGAGTTAGTATTACTAGATGATGAGGGAACTGAGTGTAGTTCTAGAGAAGATTTAGAGAGAATCTTAAATAGTTATGTAATGAATATAGAAAAGATGTTGGATGTGAATGATAGAATATTAGAAAATATGAAAGAATATAGTAATGGGAATATTAGTTTTTCAGAAAATGAACTAAATGAGGTAGAGAAGAAATTGAAAAGTGGGAAGGCAAGAGGTTTAGATGGATGGGCAGCAGAGATGGTAATGAATTTAGGATATAGGGCAAAAGTAAAGTTATTATCCTGTTTTAATAAAATGGCACAGAATAGAGTTTTCCCAAGTAGTTGGAGTAATACAAGAGTAAGGTTATTATTTAAAGGAAAGGGTAAGGATCATAGAAAGTTGAATAATTATAGACCGATAGCGGTAACATCAGTTTTATATAAAGTTTTCTCGTATATGGTGGCTAGTAAAGTTGTAAAATGGATGGAAGGGAATAATGTAGTGGGTGAAATGCAAGGAGGTTTTAGATTAGATAGGCATATAGGAGATAGTTTATTTGTAGTTACACAACTTATGGATATGAGTAGGAATGCAGATAAACAGTTATATATGAGTTTTATAGATATAGAGAAGGCATATGATAGAGTAAATAGAAATAGATTATGGATAAGTTTAGCAAATTTGGGAATGGATGAAGCTTTAATAGATATTATTAAGAAATTATATGAAAATAATTATTATATATATCAATTAGAGAATATAGAATCAATTAAAGTTAAAAATGGTGTGGGACTAAGGCAAGGATGCCCTATGTCACCTATTTTGTTTGTGTTGTATTTGAGTGAAATGGAAAGAGCAATAGAAAGATTAGGAAGAGGGATAGAGATACCGTTAATAGGTAGTAAGGGAGTATATATTTTGTCAGGTCTTTTTTTTGCAGATGATATATTTTTGTGTGCAGAAAAAAGAGAAGATATGGAAGTTATGTTGAGGACATGTGCAAGGGTGGGTAAAGAGATGGGGATTAAATTTAGTGAAGAAAAATCAAATATAATGATGGTTAATACTGAGGAAAGAGAAGATGTAGAATTTTTATTGGGAGATATTAAGTTAAGTGTGGTGAATAGATATAGTTATTTGGGAATTATTTTAAGTAATCAGAAAAATTATTTGGATGAATGGGAGAAAAAATTGATAAATGAAGCAAAGAAAAGAAAGGGATTGATAAAGAAATTAACAGTATTTTCATATAATAAATATGATGTAGCTAGAATTATATGGAAAGGAGTTGCAGTAGCAGGGTTAACATATGGTAATGATGCATTATATGTTAGTAAAAAGATATTAGATTATTTAGAAAAAGCTCAAAGGGAAGTAGGAAGACATGCATTGGATGCAGAAGTATGGACAGCAAGGGAGGCAATTCAAGGAGAAATGGGATGGTCAAGTTTTCATATGAGAGATGCAAAAAGTAAAATGAAAATGTTTGGTAGATTGCAGTTTATGGATAATAAAAGAATAGCTAAAATAGTATTTAATTGGGTTATGAGTAAAGGGCAGGTAACAAGATGGGTGAGAAAGGTAATGCGCTATGCAAAAGATTTGGATAAAGAATTTATATCAGTATATTTGTACAAAAGATGGGATGATTGTGTTAAGAGGATTATTGAGTGTTATAGTAGTAAGGAATGGGATAAAAGAATAAATTTATTAATAAAGACTAGGGAGTTAGAGAGATGGAGAAATAGTATGGAGAGTAAAAAGAGTTTAAATATATATAGAAATAAACAGAATATTAGGTGTGAGTTAATATATGATAATAGTAAGGAAAGTAGTTTATTGTTTAAGGCTCGAACGGGATCTTTAGCTACAAAAGAATATACATGTAAATGGAAAAATATGGGTGATTTATTTTGTAAATTATGTAAGGAAGGAATTGAAAATATTAGGCATTTGTTAATTGAATGTAAATGTTTGAAAACAGAAAGGGTACATATAATGAAGTTGTGGAAAAATAAATATGAAAAGAGTGATTATACAGAAAGTGAATTATTGGTTTTTATGCTGGGTTTGGGAAAAGATAAGGGGGATTTAGATATAAAGGTTATAGAGTTGACAAAAATTACGTTGTGGAAATGGGATAGAGCAGATTATGGGTAAATTTAGAGTGGGGAATGTAAAAGAAAGTGGCTAACAGGTTTATCTGGGCATAATTGCTGAGATATTCTTGACTTCGTTTAAGGAGAAGCCATAATACATCACATCACATTTAACTTTCATCATCTGCTACCAGCACGACCAAGAACCTAGGTGGGTTCCCGTAAACAGATCTAGTTTACATCGTCTGCTACACCAAGATTCTAGCCCACTCCGTTGGGTGGCGCTGTTTCTCCACGTTTATGCACGGAGAAACAGCACTCTCTGACCACAATATAATTGCAAGGGTAATGACTACGCGCATATTACTTAAAACATATGCAGCGTATAATATAAAGGTGTCAATAATGTAGAAGTCACATCTATTTAAATCTGCTTTGATTGTTAATACTGTTACATGGAATTTCATCCTGTCATAAATCCATGTATTTTACATTCATTGTTTTTAAAAATAGATCTTTTTTTTTTTAATTTTTTTTTCTAAAAATGATTTTTTTTAAAAATCAAAATATGACCACGACTATTTAC
Organism: Epiperipatus broadwayi; assembly: GCA_028023455.1. Taxonomy (NCBI): domain Eukaryota; kingdom Metazoa; phylum Onychophora; class Udeonychophora; order Euonychophora; family Peripatidae; genus Epiperipatus; species Epiperipatus broadwayi. The sequence goes on from JAQFVV010012592.1 coordinate 838,969, forward strand.
ATTTGCTTCCACAACTTAACATTCTAATTTCACCTGATATTTAAATTAATTTATTTTTTAGAAACGATCTTTTTTTAAAGATTATTTTATGTAAAAATAATTTATAAAAAAAAAAAGTAATCTTTACAGCACTCTAATCATTAATCAAAATAAATAATAGTTTATTAGTTGATATTGTGAAATTGGTAAATATTCAAGTGTCTCCGTTGTTTCATATATATTAAAGTTTGTCTATTTAGAAATTCATTTATAGATTCTTTAAAACATCTAGCTACTCGCAAAAATCTGTAGAGATTACAAACAGTAAATAAATTCAAGTATAATTATTATTAATTCTTTTAAGTTTGCCAGTGTTTGTTTTGATCACAATCTCGTAAGTTAATAATTGTTGAAATCTACGGAAAATGCTATAATACATCGTAATGAGAATTCTAGACATATCATTCAAATATAATAATTTCAAGTCACTATGAATCTTTTATGAACTGTCATTTTAGTAATGGTTATTAGAATTTGTTAATAATCATAACCTAAGATTGATCGTATAATATCAGAGGAAAAAAAAAACTTTACTTATGTAGACTGCTGGAAGTGATGAAGAGAAAAATAAATATGCTATCAATTAATGAATCTGAGAAATTTTCAACAATACAATCTATCATCATCTTCATCAACCATTATCAATCCACTGCAGGATGAAGGTCTCTTCAAGTTTAATCCACCTCCAATCTTTAGCTTCTCTTCTCCACATCACCCCTGCACACTTTCTTATTTCATCTATCCATCTCACATGTGGTCTCTTCCTGGGTCTTTTACAATCTCTTGGAATCCAGTTTAAGATTTCAATTATCCATCTATTATCATCTCTTCTAGAAATATGTCCAGCCTAACTACAATCTTTTAATTTTTTCAATAAAATCAGTTACACCTTATTGTTCTCTTACTGATATATTGCGTTTTCGATCTCTTCTTGTTACTCCCAACATGCATCTCTCCATACTTCTTTGAGTGGTCTGAAGTCTGTATTGCTCTTCTATTAAGTGTCCAAGTCTCAGATCCATAAGTGAGAACAGGTAAAACACATTTATTAAAAATCTTCCTTTACAAACACATAGATATATTTCCTTTTAGTATCAAGTTATTTCTACCAAAAGCACTCCAAACAAGTTTAATTCTATGATTAATTTCATCCATTATGTTTCCATCTGTATTAATAATCTGACCAAGGCATTTGTAACTGTTAACTTCTTCTAACTCATTATAAACAATCTTTATTTTCATATTTTGAGAAAATTCATTAAACATTACTGTAGTCATTTTAACATTTATCTTTAGTCCTAATTTCATCTGATAACTACTGCAACATTTCCTATAGATCTAAAGCATTATTAGCAAAAACAACTACATCATCTGTGAAATATAAATGACTTAAATAATCTCCATTTACTTTCACTCCTTTAGTTTCCCATTTTTATCCACAAAATACTTCTTGCAACACTGCTATAAAAAGTTTGGAAATATGGAGTCACCCTGTCTCAATGTTGACTTTACTAGTATCATTATGTAATCTAATTGTTGCTGAAATATTCTTAAAATATGACAATATCCTGGATCTATACCCTGATGATCCAATCCTTTAATCACTGAAGAAATGTTTATAGAATCAAATGCCTTTTCATAATCTACAAATCCAAAACATAATGACAACTCATATTCATTTGACCTTTCTATAACTTCTCTCAATACCTGGATATGATCTACTGTACTAAAACCACTTTTAAATCCAGCTTGTTCTCTTGGTTGGTGGAAATCCAATGTTCTCTGTAGACGAGTTGTAATTATCTTGGTAAAAATTTTATATAAAACTGATAAAAGGCTGATAGGTCTGTAAGTTCTAATATCTTCTTTATCACCTTTTTTAAATATTAATATTATTACTGCATTCTTCCAATCATCCCATACATCTTTATCATTTAGACATTTGGTATATAATTTTGCTAAAAAAAATTCTATTTCCTCACCTGCTTCTTTTAATATATCAATTATAATTCCATCATTACCTGGAGCCTTTCATTTCTTCATACATTTAATTGCATGTCTCACTTCTTCATTTAAAATTCTGGGCAATTCGGAAGATGTAATAGTTATAGGAGGTACTTGTTCTTTATTACTATATAATTCTTGATAAATGTCTTTCTCACATTCCATCATGTCTGTCATCTTCCTTTTTAGTAATAGTTCTATTTTTTACAGTTTATTGTTGAAACATCTTTCTTTCAAATAACAAGATGTTTTCCACTTTTGAGATTTTTATTTTCTTTCATAGATTTTCTTTCCAATTCAAAATTATCTTATAATGTAATTAATTCTTTTTTATATCATTTTACAAAACTGTAAATACTCAATTTCTTTAATGTATTATTTTTAAAATTTTTCCTATTTTTTAATACATTATTTTATCTCAGTAGAAAATTTATTGATCAATTGTTTCTTTTTTATACCAGCTATCTTTCTTGCAGTTCTTACTAGTGTACCAGTTATCTTCATATTAATTTTATTCATTTCTGAACAATGTTTAAAATCTCTTAATATTTTAAAACAATTTTACAAGTTCCAATTCACATTCATTAACTTGTTTTATAAGATGAATATATTAACAATTGCTAATACTATATTGCTTAATTTTTTTTTTTCTAGATTTATATTAACATGTAACTGACATCTTACTAACTAATAATCACTGCCTATGTTCAGTCTATTAAAAATATTAGTCTTGAAATACATATTTTTTCATGAGTCAAAATATAATTCAATTCTGCTGCACCTTCATATGGATGCTTCCATGTCAATTTCTATACCCTCTATCATATCTATCAAAATAACCAAATTTACCCTTAGCACTTTCATCTTAGAGACATATACCAATTCTAGCATTAAAGTTTTTAAGATATTGTTAGTCTAATTAAAAGAATTTTGTACATTCATATAAAAATTCTTTTTTTTTTCATCACAATGAAGTTGTTGAAGAATGAAACTGAATTATCTGCATTTGTTATTTTGCATTAAGTTGAAAAATTAATATTACCAAACCACCTGATATAACACTAAAGACCACAATGTTATTCTTTCACTTTTTATTTAAAAAGAATCTCATTTCACTTATGCTTTCAATATTTGTTTCTTTGTTGTAAAATATGTATCTACTTTTTAAATCAATAGACTTTTTTCATTTAACTTCATAAACTTCAAAAATATATGGTTTACTTTTAATCTGTTCTTCCAATCTGTGCAATCTTTTATTGCTTTAAAATAATCCAAAATAATTAAAGGTCATCACTAAATGGTGGCCTAGGTCCATAATCAGGGGATTCTTAATACAGTTCCCCCTTTAGGGTGCTAACTGCTACCTTGACTGGAAACTTTACAATTTCCTGTAAATATCTATAAAAAAGCTTGCTCACAAACATCTTCAAAAAAACTTAACCAATATTTCAATTAGAACTATCAGGCAACTGAAAAGAAAGATTATTAAATTCAGAGGTAAAAGCTAGGAAACTCACCACATTGGCTGATATGTGTTGTGAGCAGCTTATACAGTTTGTTTATTATATAAATAATTATTTAATAATAACAGTTGCAATGACAGGAATATATAAAGGTATATTAGACCATTAAGTACTATTGAATAACATAATTTAAATTTAAATTGTACAAATTCCAAAATGCACTTAAATTAAAAACAGTCAGATTATCAGTTCATCAGTGAGTCTCTGTTGTTATTAAAATATGCCCCTTCTATTTTCCATTTGCATTATCTATGTGTTTAGATCTTAAAAAAACATATTGTCATAATTTGATTTAAATAATATAACAATCATTGACAGTGAACAGAATGAAAGGAATTGGAAAATAAAAATAGTATGATTTATTAATAATATCTCAATAACTAATTGAAAATTCAACAATATTCAATTAAAAGCAATTTCAATTATATGAAAAAAAATTATATTAAATTATTTTCTTACAGTTCATTTAAATGGTTAATATATTGCTATTCTAAAATTTTCTTTTTTGAAAAGGATACTTTGCACCAAAATGCATTTAACTTATTACGTATGTGCTTCTGTCAAAAATAACTGTTGGAAAACAAGTTAGTATATATTTTAAAATATATATGTTTTTAATCATGTTTCTACAAATTATATTTTTCAAATTTAAATAAGAAAATTAAAAATATATATATTTTAAAACATTTAAAATAAAATAAACAATTTTGACAATTTTCTTTTTTATAATTAATGACATAATGAGTGTCTATACTTTACAATTGTTAATATATTCATCTTATAAAAGAAGTTAATGAACGTGAATTGGAACTTGTAAAATTGTTTTAAAATATTAACAGATTTTAAACATTGTTCAGAAATGAATAAAATTAATATGAAGATAACTGGTACACTAGTAAGAACTGCAAGAAAGATAGCTGGTATAAAAAAGCAACAATTGATCAATAAATTTTCTACTGAGATAAAATAATGTATTAAAAAATAAAAAATATGAAAAATTTTAAAAATAATCCATTAAAGAAATTGAGTATTTACAGTTTTGTAAAATGGCATAAAAAAGAATTAATTACATTATAAGATAATTTTGAATTGGCAAGAAAATCTATGAAAGAAAATAAAAATCTCAAAAGTGGAAAACATCTTGTTATTTGAAAGAAAGATGTTTCAACAATAAAAAGTAAAAAAATAGAACTATTACTAAAAAGGAAGATGACAGACATGATGCAATGTGAGAAAGACATTTATAAAGAATTATGTAGTAATAAAAACAAGAAAACAAAGTATCTATTACAGTTACTAAATCTTCTGAATTGCCCATGATATCTATGAAGAAATGAAAGGCTCCTTAAAATGATAAAATAATAAGTGATATCTTAGAATGAGATGAAAAAAAAAAAATTAGCTAAATTATATATTAAATGTCTAAATGATAAAGGATGTATCAAATGATTGGGAAAATTTGGTAATAATACTGATATTTTGAAAAAGTAATAAAGAAAATATTAGCACAGAAGGAAGTATTAGAAAATACAGATTTTCAATCTTTTACCAGTTTTATACAAAATCTTTATTAAAGTAATTACAATTTATTTATAGCAAACTTTGATTTAACAAAATTTTTACCATGATAATTACAACTCATGTACAAAGAATATTGTATTTTCACCAACCAAGTGAACAAGCTGGATTTAAAAATGGTTTTAGTACAGTAGATCATATCCAGGTATTGAGAAAAGTTGTAGGTTATGAAAAGACATTTGATTCTATAAACATTTCTTCAGTGATTAAAGGATTGGATCATCAGGGTATAGATCCAGGATATTGTCATATTTTAAGAATATTTCAGCAACAATTAGATTACATAATGATACTAGTAAAGTCAACATTGAGACAGGGTGACTCCATATTTCCAAACTTTTTATAGCAGTGTTGCAAGAAGTATTTTGTGGATAAAAATGGGAAACTAAAGGAATGAAAGTAAATGGAGATTATTTAAGTCATTTATATTTCACAGATGATGTAGTTGTTTTTGCTAATAATGCTTTAGATCTATAGGAAATGTTGCAGTAGTTATCAGATGAAATTAGGACTAAAGATAAATGTTAAAATGACTACAGTAATGTTTAATGAATTTTTTGAAAAAATGAAAATAAAGATTGTTTATAATGAGTTAGAAGAAGTTAACAGTTACAAATGCCTTGGTCAGATTATTAATACAGATGGAAACATAATGGATGAAATTAATCATAGAATTAAACTTGTTTGGAGTGCTTTTGGTAGAAATAACTTGATACTAAAAGGAAATATATCTATGTGTTTGTAAGGGAAGATTTTTAATAAATGTGTTTTACCTGTTCTCGCTTATGGATCTGAGACTTGGACACTTAATACAAGAGCAATAAAGACTTCAGACCACTCAAAGAAGTATGGAGAGATGCATGTTGGGAGTAACAAGAAGAGATCGAAAACGCAATATATCAGTAAGAGAACAATAAGGTGTAACTGATTTTATTGAAAAAATTAAAAGATTAAAGTGGACATATTGCTAGAAGAGATGATAATAGATGGACAATTGAAATCTTAAACTGGATTCCAAGAGTTTGTAGAAGACCCAGGAAAAGACCACATGTGAGATGGATAGATGAAATAAGAAAGTGTGCAGGGGTGATGTGGAGAAGAGAAGCTAAAGATTGGAAGTGGATTAAACTTGGAGTGACCTTCATCCTGCAGTGGCTTGATAATGGTTGATGATGATGATGATAGATTGTATTGTTGACAATTTCTCAGCTTCATTAATTGATAGCATATTTATTTTTCTCTTCATCACTTCCAGCAGTCTACATAAGTAAAGTTCTTTTTTTTTCCCTCTGATATTATACGATCAATCTTAGGTTATGATTATTAACAAATTCTAATAACCATTACTAAAATGACAGTTCATAAAAGATTAGTAATGACTTGAAATTATTATATTTGAATGATATGTCTAGAATTCTCATTACGATGTATTATAGCATTTTCCATAGATTTCAACAATTATTAACTTACGAGATTGTGATCAAAACAAACACTGGCAAACTTAAAAGAATTAATAATAATTATACTTGAATTTATTTACTGTTTGTAATCTCTACAGATTTTTGTGAGTAGCTAGATGTTTTAAAGAATCTATAAATGAATTTCTAAATAGACAAACTTTAATATATATGAAACAACGGAGACACTTGAATATTTACCAATTCACAATATCAACTAATAAACTATTTTTTATTTTGATTAATGATTACAGTGCTATAAAGATTCCTTTTTTTTCTTTTTAAATTATTTTTACATAAAATAATCTTTAAAAAAAGATCGTTTCTAAAAAATAAATTAATTTAAAATCAGGTGAAATTAGAATGTTACGTTATGGAAGCAAATGTAATTAGTTGTGGTCATATTTTGATTTTTAAAAAAAATCATTTTTAGAAAAAAAAATTAAAAAAAAAAAGATCTATTTTTAAAAACAATGAATGTAAAATACATGGATTTATGACAGGATGAAATTCCATGTAACAGTATTAACAGTCAAAGCAGATTTAAATAGATGTGACTTCTACATTATTGACACCTTTATATTATACGCTGCATATGTTTTAAGTAATATGTGCATAGACGTTACCCTTGCAATTATATTGTGGTTAGAGAGTTCTGTTTCTCCGTGTGTAACGTGGAGAAACAGCTCCACCCAACTGAGTGGGCTAGAATCTTGGTGTAGCAAACGATGTAAACTAGATCTGTTTCTGGGAATCAGCACCACCTAAGTTCTTGGTAGTGCTGGTAGCAGATGATGTAAGTTAAGTGGGCTTACGCATTGCAACCAGCACCACCAAGTGGGCAGTTTTGCTGGCAGCTGGCTTGTGGAAGCTTCCTGTGCATATGCATGGTGAAGAGCGCCATCTAGCGGCTGGAGTTTGCATTGTCTGCTTTTTGGCCCCTACTCTGGATATTTCTGTGTGTTTACACAGAAACAGCGCCTCTAGCAGCTGGGGTGCAGCTAACCAGAAAGTACCAATTTGAAATAAAAACATAAATGTCTAGAAATTAATTAAGTCAATCCCTTGTTATGAAAAATAGGGATTAACTTCATTAATTTCTGGATCCCCCATACTTTTACTTAAGTTAAATCTTAATCTTATCTTTCATCGAGATGACAGGGAAATGTCTTTTGGCCAATTTGCCCCCTGGTGAATTTTTTTGTATGTATTATACATTAAAATGCATGTAAAACAATATATTTTATTATAATAATTTTTTTGCCCAAAAATTCTGTGATAAAAGGTGCAAAATTCAAAATTTTCACTCTTACAATAGACATAAGTTTCTCCCTGACATGTTCAGCCATTGTGTGTTACCAAGGCTAACAAACATTCAGTGTTTTATGACATTGATGTTTCCACTGACACAAAAATATGTTTATTTGCTAATTTATTATGGTTTTAGATTTTTTTTTAAAATAATTTGCCCTATATTTATTAGATATCAAGAAATATAAATTATTAATAACTTATTTTGACTTGAAATACTTTATTTTCAAAAATATAATGTTATATTAGCAGCTAACATAAATATGACCTGAAGGAAATTAGAAAATTCTAGCTTTGATGTAAACAATCTACATTATATTTACAGCAAGAAAATATCATAATTTTGCAATAATTATTCAAAAAATTTAAACTTTTAAAGCATAATTCATTAGATATAAGAGAAATAAATAAATATTCATTCAGATTTTTAAAAATAATCTGAAATAAGAAACATTTACAAAAACAAAATGTGAACATTTAAAATTTATTTCAGTAGTAAACAAAAATATCTATTAAATGAAGACAAATTTATTTTTTTCTAATAAGTAATAATCATTTTATCATACATTTTACATTGACATGTGAGTCAAAGAAAAACATCAGAAATAGTGATATATGGTAAGGTTAAACCCCCAATTGTGGTTAATGAAACTTTTTTTTTCTTTTTACTGCACAGTAAATAAGAGCATTTAATATTTAAAAAATGTTATCTATTTATTTTTAACTTTTTACTTTTGGCACAGTAAATAAAATTGTAAAAATTTATTGTATTTTAAATTGAGCCAACACTTATAGTTGATATATATCCCTTATGTACTAATCATATTTTCTCTGCATACATAATAATATATGTGTACATTAAATTATTAAATGACTAAAAATATGAAAATATCTTTTTAAGTGAAAAGTGTGTGATTGGAAATTTTTATTTTTTTAATTAAAAAACTATATACTATATATTTTTTTAATTAAAAAAAATAAAAATTTCCAAACACTAGTCAAGCATTGTTAGCCGAGAGGTCATTGCAGTCACCTTGAAAGCAAGTAGTTGGTTGCAGACGGTTGTGGGTTCATGTCCCAGTTGATACTATGACATATGGAAAATATATATATATATACTATAGCTATATTATAAATGAACTTCATTTAATAGATATGATTTTACTTTAAGTAGATTTGACACTTATAGTTTATATATATCATTAGATATTTCTGCATTAAGTTAGTATGTATATTCTTTAGGTATATATCATATTTAATATGTGTGCATAATTATATGTGTATAATAAAGCATTAATAAACTTAAAGTATGAAGACATTATTTATTGAAAAGTGTTTGATCTTTTTTTTATTTGGATTTTTTTTTAAAGTTTAACAAAAGTATATTGTAAACTAACTTTATTTTCTTCTAACTTAAATAAAGCTTACAATTAAAACCTGGAAATTTGTGCACATTACTTAAAACATTGAAGTTTTAAGAACAGTTTTTAAAATTGGCATCAAAATATTCAAAATTTTCCTATCCAATGTTTCACATGTAAGAAAGTAGGTCACCTATCTAAAATATTATAGTATCCTATCATTTTGGTAGTGATTTGACAAAATATCAACAAATTATATTGAATTTAAATCTGTTAAATGTTGATTTTAAAATATTGTTATAACTTTAAATTGAAACAAAAAAATCTCTCACAAGTTTCTTAAAACATTAAAGTTCTAAAAGTAAATTGTAAATTTGATATCAAAATATTCAAAATCAACCTGCCGACTGGTCCAGATTTAGAAAACTAGGTCACCTACCTAAAATATTATAGTCTCATATTCCTGCCTGTTTTTAGTGTATCAAATTTGAACCGATTCTACTGAATTTAAATCTATTAAACATTAATTTTAAAATTTTATTTAACGTAAATAATAAAAGTGACTACAATAGTTTACAAACATATATACAAACAATCAAACAGAAATTCTAACTTAAATAAAAACATTTAAAAAACAAATACTCTAGTCATTATTAAAATTATTTTAGTGGGCTGATGAAGATATCATCCTAATCTGAATTTGTGGAAAGATTTAAAATTAAATCATAAATTTGTCAAGGCAATAAAGTAACTTACTGAGGAGTGGCAAAGTATGAAACCATTGGTCTGAGGATTTGTGGAGGGTTTCTAGATAGAGATTTTTAAATGCTTTCTTTTTGTAGCATTTATCAATAAAGCTTATTAGAGCAATTAGCACAGTTCATTGATTTTATTTACAAGCTTAAAAAATTGGGTCATGAGATATATGACTTTATTGTTTTTTGGTTGACTATTTATTGGTGTATGTCTAAATATTGACATATTAGAATATAAATTGTAATTGTAGTAAAATAAAATTGTGCACAGTAATGTAAACAAACTTACAGATAGGCTTAAAATAACTTGGAGAAAATGTAGTAATAACACCATTATTGTAAAACTCAAAACAGTTATAAATCTGCAGTGTTTCCATGATTTTTACTGCAATTTTTTAATCTAAATGACACAACTATTAGTGAATATTTTGGAATTGTGCTAAAATGAGATGCATTTTATCTTTCTTCATTTATTTTGTAAAGTTTTTAGTAATGTAATCTTTCTTGATTAAATTTAGGAAATTTGTAAACTTTTTAAAAGTAAGATTTTCCCCTGTTTTATCTATGTTGTATTACAAACATTTGAATTAATTTATACAATTGTTTTCAGCAATGTTGCATAATTTTTCAATTGCTCATCTTTGAAATTTGAAGCCATGTTCCATATAGAAATGGTGGTGGATGGGGAGTACATAATGGTATATATATTCAAAAACCTAATAGCTTCTTATTAGTTCTAATAATTTTGATCTCTTAGTTTTACGATTATAGCTTGAAATCTCATTATCCTATTACATGTGTGCAGAAGATGGAGGTTTTTTGAGAAATGGTAATACCAGAAACCTTTCTTGACATCCAACCTTGCAGGGAAATTGATGGACAAACAGATATTTTTAATTGAATTGAGAATTGATCGGAGAATATTTGGTTCTTGGTCAGCTACTTTATCATTGAACTAAACCCGTTGTGATATATAATAAAATTTAAATTATTACAATCACAATTTTGAATTAATGTTATTAGTAATATTATGACTATATTTCATTTTATAAAGAGATTAAATTGTATTTAAGATTTTTATTGTTAATCTCAAGTTACTTTTTAATGAATGTAATTTTGAATTTGAGTCTCAGATGTCAAATTATAAGTGAGTTTATATATATATATTAATTTTTCTACATGTTTTTATATTTTTTTAAAATTTTGATAGTATTAGTTTTAATATTATTAGCCGAGAGATAGTCGACCGCTTTGATCTCTGGTAGTTACACAATTGTTATCTTTTAATTAACAAATATAAGAAAGTGTGTGTGTAAGTAGATAATCTATGCTTGCATGTTAATTGATTTTTTTTTAATGTGTATAGGAAAAAAATCATCGTTGTAATTAATAGCTAAAGAAAAAAAGTTAGTGCTTTTAAATTTTTTATTATTAATATATCTTCCACATGAATGACGAACATTAGTTTGCTTTTTCACGCAGCAATACGATCATTTGCCTTTTTTATCTCTCTTTTTTAAAAAAAAAAAATCATTTATTTGCACATTATCTAAACCTAACACCAGAAGGCAATTGACCCCTACCCACCATAGCTCATTACCTGGCCACCTCAGAATGAATTGTCCAGAGAGCTCTTCTAGATTGTTTTCTCAAACACTGAAGAGAAAAAAGAGCACAGGAAGTAATAACAGTTAAAGAGAAAAAAATTTAAATTAAGAATTACTAAACAGAAAAAAAAATTATTTAAACATTATAATGCCGAATTGGACCATGTAATGAACTCATAATTCACTATAGAAATGATACTTATTAACTATATTATTTAAACAGTAAAGGAATAGTTATTCAATTTTTTTTTTTTAATAATGACTGTTAAAATAAAAACTATATATAAATATTCACCAATGCCACTTTTTACAGTGTCTGATCTCCCACGTGATATTTTCACCTCTACCCCAAATGAAAAAAAAATCCATTGAAGGTTTTTTTAAAAGTTGCACACACACATATAAGTACACTAGAAAAGTAGCATTATTTAAGTAATTACCATAAGATAAAATAAATAACCTTTCCATTGCTTCTCCCCAGAGAAATACGAAGAACAATATTCATTAAACTAATGAACTACCAATTATTAATACCTTTTCCCCCACTTAAGCTAAGAATGACTGGAAAATCATTTATTACCAATAATTAAATGACTAGATGAATTAATTATAGGAATTATTCATTAACAGAAGAAAGGCTTACATGCCATTCAAATTCATGTCATGAGTATGATAAATCCACTAACTATATACTAAGGTTTTTTTTATATTAATATTTTTGTTTTAAACTTTTGGGAAGGAAGCCTTTAAGTATCAGCTGTTATTTCAATCACATCTAAAGGAGTATATTTCAACTGTCAGAATTGCACAACTCATATGCAAATCACCCTAGGGCAATCCGCATGTGCATCACAGAAATACCAACTTTTTCTTTCAAAGCCCATTAATGTCATGCTTATAAACTAAGACTGATCTTACTATTTGTCTATTGTAATCAATTACAGGTTATAATATTAGTATGCAATAAATAAAATAATTGTAAAATACAGGAAATCATATATGTGCTACAATGGTATCTATATAAGAGCAAATAAATGTGATAATTGTATGCCTATGGTCGGAATTAACCATCTACCATGTGTATAGCATACAGTGATTGGCAGTGACAAATGTGTCACTAAATATGTATGAAAGTAAAATGGATGGCATGTGGTAGGAATTGATCATTTCCCACATATCACTATTTAAATAAGATGATAATTGTAAGGGACCATCGGTCACAAACCATGTTATAATCATCTAATACTAAAAAAATGAGAATCAAATGTAACTCATAACATGAATTAATGGATACCAGCCATACATTCTTAAAATAATAATAATAATTCAAATACAAGACTAATTAGCTAAAACTTACATCGACTTATAGAAAACCCCAATCTAATTTGTCTATGCAGCACAATTACCTTCTATTCATAATTCATAGCTTTATTAAATAAAGTGGAAATAACAGTATAAATAAATTATATCTTTCAACAGCATGGCAAGAGACAGTGATTAAAAGCTAATTGCCTTTTATAAACTAATTTATTATAATTAGTGTTGACTAAATTGTGGCATGATATTTAAATGAAACAAACTACAATCTCTTGTTATACCTGGTCATAAACAGATTAATTACAAAACTATTCATTAACATATATCATTAAATAGGAGACAATAATTAGGTAAAGATTATTTTAAAGTTTATACTTATTCTTTTAAAAGTTCATGGTCAGTCTTTAAGTATTAGGTGACATTGATTCTTTAAAACTATCGTTGTGGTGGACGAAGATTTAAATCACTATTTCACATTCATTTTAGAGATGTAGATAATAATTAGATCTTATTTATGTGGCTGGTTCTTCCTGTAGCACTGGATATTAGCTTTTTCCTTATACATACATGTTCAGATGGTTCTTCTGTTATTGACAGCTTCTTTGACATGACTCCATGATGGATTTGCAACCTGCCCTCTGCCTGCTTAACAGAACAAGGCAGATATTGGATTCTGTATTTTGGCATGGTAAACTTGCTGTAACTAGCAAAATTAAAGCAGAATAATAATATAGGCAGAATGAAGATAGAACAATAATGAATTCAGAATAATGATGCCAAGCTTTCAAGATCTATGATTTAAGATAGACTCTTAATAACAGATGCAGAATAAAAATCAATGTAATTTTCAGCAATATTTATATGGTTTGAGCTATCTTACCTGTAAAATTTAGATCAATCTCTTGTCATTTGGATCCTTTAATCTGCTGGGCATTACTTTCACTGAGGTCCAAGTTTATTTGTTGAATATTCTATTTGCAAGCTCATATATTTGAGATGGAATAATAGCCTTTTTAATTAAATTATTTTAATCATTTATCTCCTAAAAACTTTTTTATTGTTAAAATAAAAAAACCTTTTTCTTTCAAACTATTTTTAAGTTAAATTTGGAATTTTATATTTTTTTTAAATTTTCGAAAAATATTTTATATTTAACCCATAATAATTTTATAATTAATTACACCATATATCTTTATCTGTGCATTTACAATATACATTTAATTTTTATTTATAAAAATTTATCAAACTTTTAAACTTAAATTTTGTTAGTAATTTTTATATGCAAACATGAAATATATATACATATGCAAATATATAGCTTCAATATATATATATTGTACCAATAGTGAATAGTGCTATATGTTTTTTAAGAAAAATTATGGTTAGTTTAAGATTTTTAAAACAAAATTTTAAAAATTAAAAATACTGTGGAATCATTTACTAGTAAATGATCGGATTAAATTTCACAAAAGAAATAAGTAAAGTTTTAATAAATAAAATATTAGTACTAAAGTGTTTAAAAGGTTTTTTTTTTTAAGAAATGCAAGTCACTAAAAGACAAAGCCTTGCATTATCTTGTCATTTAAAAAAAGTTTTAATAGTTAAAGAGTGAATAGAAAAGGGAGGAAGGGGGAATTAACCAAGTAAAAAGTTAAAACTAGAGTGCTCTCTTTTCATAAACTTAAAGAAAAAATGTGTATGTATAAAATGAAAATTTGAGTTAAAATATGAAAGGAAAGTGTATAAACTTAAATCCACTTGGCTGATAAACAGAAGAAAGGGAATAATAACTATAAATTTCAGTAAATTAAAATAATGGAAAATGATTCAAGACAGTATCTTATCCGAAGGCTAGATTAATCTATGAAAAAATGCAGATTAAAACACAATGGGAATGCAATTAATTAAATTTGTAAATTAATTAAACCAGATCAGAGTGATAACTAGAGAAACAATAAAGAGAAGTCATATAAAAGGATTAAAAAATCCATTCATTATTATTCTTCATTATTCTTTATGCATATTAATTATCAAGATTAAGACTATTATAATCATCTAGTGCTGGTATATTCATATTGCTATCGTGGAAGAGTTTCCAGAGAAGAGGAGATGGGAAAAGCAACTAAGGTCCCAAGTATGTGAGTAGGGATCTTCACATTTACCAAAGAAGCATCTAACATCATGCAGTTCTAGACAGTCACTGGAGTATATGAACAGTCTTCAGACCCAGTCCTCCATCTAGAAGCCATGCACATAGTGATCTGAACAGTCAAGGAATATCTATTTCAGTGAACAGAGAAAGTCAGCCAGGAGCCAAGACTATTAGTGAAATCCAAAAACCCAACCGGTTGGTGACCAATACAGCAAGAAAAGGTGAGGAGTTATATCTCTCTAAGTGTCAAGTGCACAGATCCTAGGTAACTCTTAACTTTCTTATTCCCATTTATAAACTGATCCATGTTGAAATAAAAGATCTTTGTTGAACTGTGATAGACATAGCAATCTCTAAGTGTCTCTTATAAATCATTATATAGAATGAGTCACTATATGTGCATGCATATTTAATTTTCTCATAATGTATTTTAATATTTGCAAAGCTTTCCATTGAGTAACAAATTTATATGCGAATGTGTGTGTACATATTTAGATTTAAATGTTTTAAGTATAGTATTATTTATTATCATATATCTTAACCAGAAGTGTGTGTAAACAAATTTATAATGTTCTTTTGTTATAAAACTTTTATAACTTTTTTTGTGTGATTAGGAGTGTTTTAAATAATATTTGGTCCGTTTTCTTTGATAATTATGCCACTAATAGATAGTCTATATTTAAATATAAGCATTAAGCAATACATATAGGTTTTCCCCTTATACTTAAATAAAAGAGCTAGCTAGGGATTAATCAAGTGCTAAATTTTACACTTGTCATCTAAGCATGCTAATTATAACTTATGATTAGCTGGCACCTGAGGATTTACCTTGAAACAAATAAAATACTTTGGATGCCAAAGGTTCAAATTTAGCAGCCAAGAAATTCTATAGCCTGGAAATGTGGCCACAGGATATACTTTGTATAGCCTGTCTGGTTATAGGTGTCATTGGTCTTATCCACCTTCTGTATTTGACTTCTCCACTTAAAGGGCCAGTTTCCTGCAATAATGAAAGTGCAGCCAGAGCAGATCGAGATTTAATTGCAAATTTATAACCAGAGTGATCTTCTCACACCCAGTTCAATTGGTTTTTTAATGTGGGTGGTGAACTGTTGTAAGTTACTAGCAATTATAAATTTAATTAAAATAGAATTAAAAGTTTGAAAATAAAGTCTTGAAGAAATGCTAAATTGTACCATTATAATTACAAAAGTCATGTACAGTGTAGAAAGAGAAAAGACCAAAGCAAGCCAACTATAATAAATCTAAATAAAAAGAAAGAGTCTGAAGAGATAGATATTTTAGGCAGATTGTGGTATTGAGGACAAGGTGAAAACAAAAAGGACTAAGGGACTTGGAGGCTCTCACATGCTTCAGTTAAGGAAAAAATATTTGAAATAGAAATAAACAGAAATACGTAAAACAAAATAAAAAAATTGAAAAAACTAAAAAGTATTAGTAATCTGGGATTGATTTATCTGAGGTTGGTACAAAGAAAATGGAAGTGTTGATAGAAAAATTAAGACAGTAAATGCTCAAAAATAGGACAGGACAATAAAAGGATAAGGAAAGACATGATAATGATAGAAGAAATGGGAAAAACTAGTGAAGAGAATAGAAGGGTTAGAAAATGAACCAGAAAGCATAAAAACATGCAAACTTATAGATAGAGTTAATGCAGTGAATCAGTTGTTGTAACGGTCAGATTTATACATTCATGTATCAAAATCCACTGTCTGGGCAAATTATACCAAAGTTGACTGAAGTGAGATGGTAAGGTCTTGAATCTGACCAAACATCAACTCATTTGCTAGTAATCTGTGAATTAACACCTTACAAATGACATTTCTGAGGATGCACATGGGTATTAATTCAATCTGTGAGTCGACTCCAAACAGGGAGAAACATGAGATTCCAGGGCTGGCTAACAATTAACTTAATGGATTAAAATCAACTACTTATCATTATAATTAACTTAACTAAACCAAGGCATATTAGACATGTAAAATCATTAAGGAATTTGGAATAAGATAATATGGATTGGATTGAAATAGGACTATGAGCAAGAAAGATATGAAAGAAGTTTTATAATTTTAGGTTTATTAAAACAATAACATAAAACTAAGAAAATGAAAAATATTATACAGTGTTATATATGTGGAATCAATGCATGCAGGCATTTACGTAGTGGATGAGACTATTACCAAATACAGCACTCTTATCTTAACATGTTAAAATAAGTGTATGTGTGGTTAATAAATCGTGCCTATAATCAATTAATATGACCATCCTACTGTGCATGGTTTGCTGTTACAAGATAATAGCCTAGCTGAGATGATGACTACATACAGCTCTAAGATGGCTGTTATATATATATATATATATATATATATATATATATATATATAAAACAGCCATTCACACTATATATATATATATATATATATATATATATATATAGTGTGAAAAAATAAATAAGTTCAAGATAATGCAGATGCAACCTGGAAACCAAGATTTGAGCTTCAGTCTAATGCTAAATTGTAAATTTATATCCAGAAAATATTAATTTTAATATACAGAAGAAATATTAAAGCATTAAAAGTAACTTTTAATGCATTTTTGTTTTTGGCAAGAGTGTTCAGCACGATAAATTAATTAAACATTATATTAAATGTTTTCAATATTTTATCTGGATATAAACCAGTATTTGTATTATCTTTAATGTATTACTTTTTTTTTTGTTTAAAATTAACAATCGGCATTAATTTGTGTATTTAAATATTTCCATAACTTTTGAGCATTATATAAGTAGTTTATTAAAAAGTTTATAATAAGGTAATAAAATGTGTAATGTTAAATTAAAATTCTTGTTACATGAACTTTTAATTCATCTAAATAAGTAATCCAGAAAGATTAAAAAAACTATAACAGATTAGCACTGCACCTGTATCTTTATAAAAAGAATTTTAGATGATTTTAGTAATTTTAAAGCAAGTTTATCTTTTTGAAGTATCGAGTAATAAACAAACATATTAGTATAGATAAATTTGAGATTTATTCAAACAATTTTTTTTATCATTTATTTCTATTCAGAAAAGTGTGTGTGCATGCGTGCTATGAGATGTAAAATTCCAGTACACAGATGTACAAAGTATAAAAAATAAAATCATTTATGAAAAGAAAAAAAAATTCCCTCCAAAGATCTTACATTTGTAAATTACAGTCCAGAAATTTAGTTACAAAATTTCTGGCACTTAGTAGCTGATATGATATCTATCAAATTGAGTTCATAAAGTAGACACAGTGCACTATACTATTATACATATAACCTGGATTTAAATTGAATCAAATAAAACTTAAAATATTTTTCAGGTCTCTTTTATACTTAGGATTTTTTTTAGATAGTGAGACTACAGTCTTGAAAGATGATTTTTCAGTAATAGGCTATATAAAGCCCGTTAGAACTTTTATATATATATATGATAAATAATCAATAATAAATGATTTCAAGATTTAAATTTTATTACATTATTTATTCTCTCTATATATATACATATATTATGTAACTATATAATGAATTCATTATGCACTCCAAAGTGGTTGTCAATTGGTAAGATCATCAATCATCATCTAACTTAAAAACTCAGACCATTTCTCTCCTATTATATATGCATTTTAGGTAATTTAGAAGCTTTGAACTTTTAATATTCATTCTAAAATAATAAACCAAACATATTTAAATATTAAACAAAATGGAGTGATTTAAAATTTTAGGTTAGATAAAAATTGACAATCCTAAAAGCTCACACCTAATAAAAAGTGCACTATAAGCCCAATCTGATTGATCATGAATATTTCTAGAAATAGGATTTAACTATATATATGCATAAATACCCACACAATATATATATACACACACAATGGAGTAACAAACATTGCTCCATCGAACTATATAACTTCAATTATACATTAACCAAACAAAAATGTAAATAAACAAAAAGCCATACACTATTAAAGCTGCTGTTATTCTTTCTCTAAATGCTGTACATGATCATGTTTTAAGAAAAAACAAAATTTGTAAATAAATTTAATAATATGTTAGTAGCCTTTTTTGTATAGGTGCATGACACACACACACACACACATATATATATATATATATATATATATATATATATATATATATATGTGTATCATGATTTATATATATATATATATATTGAAACAAGAATGATGTTTCACATGTATATTTATTCTAAGAGCTAGTTACCCTCCCACCTTAAAAACAGCAGATGTATAAAAAAGTTTAGTTTATGACGTTACAAGAAAATCATTATTTTCTATAATTGAGAAAAGAAAATAATAAAGAAAATCATTATTGATTTTATAGTTTTGGATTACGATATAATTTAAATATATCACATATTTATTTAAAGCTGGCATGTATTAAATTGATTACATTTTTAATTTTTGGATGTTTTCGAATAAAGTGTAATAATCACTTGAGGCAAAGTTAGTAAATTGAAAAACATGGCTTAATTCTTATGATTTCTTATCTATCCTGCTAAAAAAGTAGATTATCCAATTGTTAAGAAGCAAAAAAGCACTCGGGCTTAAATGAGAGCAGTATGCAAATTAAGTACAGTGGAAAAGGCTGCTTAATCAATCTACAGGTGAGAATATAAATAGTCAAGTTGCAAGTTCAGAGGCAGATTAGATTGGATTTTTAAAGTGTATGTTTAAAGAAGATTTTTTTTGAAAAAGATAGTAAGAAAAGTGAAGAATTAAAAAGTTAAAATTCTTATTTAAGTGTTACTCAACTCTGACTTTCGTCACCTTGGAATATAACCTTTACAACCACGGTTAATAATGGAAACACAAAACATTATTAAGGAAAACAAAACGATGGAGGGCTAACGTAACAGCTTTTCCTCTTCATTCTAAGCCATGATTTTTCTAGATTTGCCTGGATAGACATCATAGAAAGGAGATAATGCCATTCAGCTGAAATGCGATGACCCCCTTTTTGAAGGGACAAACTGGATAAATGAAGGTAATGATTTTATAAAATATTCGATATTATGTGCTTTCTTAAACTAAAATTATCCATGTTTTTTAAAAGACAAACAAAACGTCTTTATTATGAATATAAAAAAAAAAGAATTATTAATAAAAATAGCTGCGTAAAAATACGTTCTGTTAATAATAAATTGTAGTGATAAATATTAGAAATATCTATAATCAAAAGGCATTTTTAATAAGGATGGACTACTTATCTACAGATTACATTTGAATTAAAATAAAGTAAAAAACGAATACTTGTAATGATTTTATATTTTTTATTCAATATTTATACGTGTTTATAAAAATAAAATACAAAACAAACAGCTGTCTTAAAATGACTTATGTGAAATACGTTTCGTTAATGATAAAGTATAAATATTAAAGATATATATAATCAAGAGGCATTTTTAATAAGAATTGACTTTTCATCTACAGATATATTTGAATTAAAATAAAGTAAAAAACGAATACTTGTAATGCTTTTATATTTTTTTCAATATTTATATGTGTTTATAAAAGATGAAACAAAACATCTTTCTTAAAAAAGAAAAAGAAAATTATGAACAAATTTAGCTATGGAAATACGTTTTACTAAAGATAAATTATAAATACTAAAGTACCTATAATTAAAATGCATTTTTAATAAGGATTGACTTCTCATCTACAGATACATTTGTATTAAACTAAAGTAAAAAATGAATACTTGTAATGATTGATATTATTGATTTATAAATAAATATACCTAGAAGAGTCAGAAATACTGAGCTATTACATATAACTCTAACTGGCTAATAAATAAATGCAGCTGCTGATCAACTTATATGAAGAAATATACATCTGTGGCAGACCAAATAATAATGGTTATGCTATATTACTAAATAAAAATTACGAATACTTACATGCATCTTGATGGAATATAAATAAAATAATGAAAGACTATATGGACTCTAAATGCTTACCTGTGTTGATATAAAATTACAAATGCTTAATACTTATCTGAATATTGATTTTGTGGGAGTAATTTAAACCACATTACTGGATTTGATAAAATACTCTATGGACTCTAAATGCTTACCTGTGTTGATTTAAAATTACAAATGCTTAATACTTATCTGAATATTGATTTTGTGGGAGTAATTTAAACCACATTACTGGATTTGATAAAATACTATATGGACTCTAAATGCTTATCTGCATATTGATATAAAATTACAAATGTTTAATACTTACCTGAATATTGATTTAGTGGGAGTAATTTAAACCACATTACTGGATTTGATAAATTTAATGAAATACTATATGGACTCTAAATGCTTACCTGCATATTGATATAAAATTACAAATGCTTAATACTTACATGAATCTCGATTGTATACAAAGAAAATAATGAAACTTATGAGCACCAATGTACATTGATACTTGACTGAATTATAGAAACCTTACAGATCTGGAATAGCTCATCTTACCTATTTACCTACCTAAAAGAGATGTACAGATATGGAATAAAGAGTGGCAAAATATTCATGCAGTATTGGTAGACGTCTACTAGATAAAAGACCCTTTGAATCCTTTACCTAAGATACATCAAAATGAGCCTTCATTTGAAATGAAGGATGAACTTTATTAAAATGAATTGCAAATGAACTATTGATCAACAAACTGCTTCTAACCTTTTCATAAATGAAATGAAAATGAGTCATCACATGGATAGGAATGAACTTTATTAGAACTTGCAAATTAATTGTTATTAAATAAAATTATTGTTACTAAAAATTAAATTTAGTTATCCAGTTGTCCAATTCTATTTTGTTTTTATTGCATCACTCATCAGTCATTGCACTTGTTCATGAGAATCTCATGCCTCCTGAGCTATGTCTGGCATAACTAGACCTAGGTAAGTCAGGTTGTAGTGAGATGGAACTCTAGTGGCACCATTTGGAAAACCAAACATATAAATGTCTAGATGCTTCCAGCCTCTATGGTGCTACATCCTCTGATGAGCAGGAAATATTGTTGTAGGGGGGGGGGTTAACATCTGCATTGGGGAATGCCAATCGATTGTTCCTTCCTGCAACATGCTCATCAGGAAATTGTTACAACTGAAGTAATAAAAGGATTGTATGGTGGTCCGGTTACAATATATATATATAATGATATTCTTATTTGATTTCTGTATTTCTTTAAAGTTATATATATAATCTTGTAATTAAATATTAATAAATACTATATCCAAATATATGTAAAGTACAACTGTAAAAAACTTTTATCCACTTAGGAGCACTTTCAATTATTTTCATAGTCTTTGTCAACTAACACTTTCAAAAGCTAACCTTCCTACAATTCTGTGATTTTTATATTTCCTGCCTGTCTATTTATTAAGTCTTGCTTATATTTCTATATTAATATGGCTTCCTTTATTTTCCTTTTATTGTTGTTTTTTTTAATTTGCAATATTTTTACATTATTATAATTCAAATTAAAACCATATCTACATAATCTATTATGGTCATAAAAAACAGATGCTGAAACATTATCATTTCCATTACAATTTTGTTTCATTTTTTTGAACTATTCTTAATAACAGCAAGTGCTCTTTAGTTCTTTTTTCCAATGTACATCTTGATCCCCCTATATATCCACTGCCACACTTACATCTCCATTATAAATGATGCAATTTTTATTCATTTTTATTAGTTTTGTGATTATACATAAACTATCATTTACATGTCAGTCTATCTACAAATCTTATCTTCCAAACTTAATTTTTTTGAAACTATTATACAAACAAATACTTCATAGACCACTGAAGTTAGCCTTGACTGATCTATATTTAATTAGCCTTCTATGATATTTATCTTTAAGTTTAAGTAATAACCCATTCACACATTTTCTTCCAACTATTTATAATTTATTATCCTATTATTAAAATAATAAATCATTTTAACAGAATGCTGTATTTGAAAAAAAAAATGGAACCAATGTAGTCTAAAGTCTTTATTTATAATAATTATTGAATGTATTACATGCACTAATACAAAAACTAAAATTAAGTCGGAAATGAAAGTCAACAAAGTATAACTTATTTATGATGTAAATCGTAAATCCCATACAATTAAAAAAAATACCAAAATAAGTTTTTTTTAAGTGTAACTGGTTTTCAAATTTATCAGATTTATATAATTGGTGGAAGTAGACCAGATTTTAATGTGTTATTATGCTGGTGTAATCACAAAATCTTGACTACAATTAAATTGTTATTTAAAGTAACTTGTGATCCATTGCCCACAGGTTTCCCATGCTTGATTTAATTAAGCAGTGATATTTTGATGATAGGATGTGAAATTGATTACAGTATTATTACTAATTAATGAAAGTTTTTACAGGAGAGTAATTTATTGTATATATAATCATATTAGTTATGTTGACTCTAGGATGTAACTCAATTTAATTGATTGGTTATAATCATATAACCAAGTTCATATTATAATCAATCTTTGTTAGTAATAACACACATATACACAAAATAGGTTAGTAATTACACAACATTTTGAGTAGTATTATTCTCCACCCTTCTTCATGTATTGCTGGCCTATATAAGCACGGTGCTGGATAACCATTCTTCGTAAGCATTTGATATATGTGAATCTTTTCTTTTTCCAAATCCCTGGTTTCTGAACAAACCTCCTTTGCTTTTTTCTATAGTGATAGTACAATTCCATGTTTAATGCTTCTCCTATGATTGGATGTATATGCCAAGTACTTGCCAGTGGTTTCCTATACACTGTTGTTTTTACTTTGCCCTGAGAGAGTTTTGTCACAATAACATCCAAGAATGTCATTTTTTGTTCTTGTTCTGATTCCATTGTGAATTTAATTGTAGGGGATATGTTGTTAATGTGCAGCCAGAATGACTGTAATTGTACCTCACCATGTATCCATACCACAAATGTATCATCAACATCCTGAAGCCATACTTTAGGTGAACATAGAGTAGTATTTATGGTTGGGTTTCAAGTTCTTCCAAGTAAATGTTGCTGAGCAAGGGTGACAGTGATGTTCCCATGGCCATCCCTTGTTTTTGTTGGAAGAATTCTGAGTTATATTGAAAGAATGTTATTGTTATGCAGAATGTTAATAATTCCATTAAATTATCAATAGGTAGAGCTGTTCTAGTTTGTAGACTATTATCATCATATAATCTTTTCCTTAAAATAGATAATGTCTCATCACATGGTACATTTGTAAACAGACTTTCCACATCAAAGCTTACCAACATGTCATTTCTTTCCATTTTCATGTTCCTGACTAATTCTACAAAGTACTTAAGATCACTCATGGAAGACTGTGTCCTGTATGCCATTGTAATTGTACTATCACTATGGAACAGAGCAAAGAAGATTTATTCAGAAACCAGTGATTTGGAAAAAGAAAAGATTTACATATAACAATTGCTTATGAAGAATGGTTATCCATCAGTCGTCATCAAGAAAACTTTCAATAGACAACACAAAGAAACACTAAAACAGAAAACAATTATTGCTATTGTAGTGTATTTATACATACCAAGGATGGCAGACAAATTAAAGAAAATCTACAGTCATTATAACATTAGAACATCTTTCCAAGGCCTTATCACACTTTGAGGAATTCTTACTTCTACTAAGCCTAAAGTGGAAATGCTGAAGAGCAAAAACTGCATCTATGAAATATCATGTGAATGTGGAAGGAAATACATTGGTGGGACTTGTTGCCCTGTTGAACAGTGATTGAAAGAACATAAACTAATGGCTAAAAGAGAAAAACAGGTGTGTCTACTATAGCAGATCATGTATGTACTAATGACCATATGTTTAATTGGGAAAATACAAAGATATTGGTTAAAGAGGAAAAAATGCATAAAAGAAAATTCAAGGAAACTGCTCATATGACAATGGTAAATAATCCTATAAGTCAACCCAGTGTGTATTACACAATGTATGGAAGCCTCTAATTAATCTTGCTCTTAGGAAAAATAATAATAATAATAATAATAATAATAATAATAATAATAATAATAATAATAATAATAATAATAATAATAATAATAATAATAATAATAATAATAATAATAATAATAATAATAATAATAATAATAATAATAATAATAATAATAATAATAATAATAATAATAATAATAATAATAATAATAATAATAATAAAACTGATTAGCCTTGCTGATATAAAGAAAAAACATTAAAGGACTCAGGAGGATTTGAACCAGCCCTCATATATAAATATATCAAATTTCTGCTATATGTTGCCTTTGATAGAATAGCTCTATTGATTAGAGCGTTTGCCTTAAATTCAATATTCAAGCATCTAAAGGTGTGAGTTCAACTTCTAAGTGAATATTGTCACTGTGCATATAGGCCAGCAACACCTGAAAAAGAGTGGAGGATAATACTACTTGAAATGCTGTGTAATTAATAACCAGTGCTGTGAATTTTTGTGTTATTGCTAACAAGTTGTTTGTATTTGGTAAGTTTAACATTTTCTATACATTCAATATTCACTCATAGATAATGGAAATAATCCAACAAAACACATCTAATTGATAGTATCTGTTAAAAATAATTGTCAATTTATATCTCTACTTAAATCAAAGAATGACAAGAGTTTATAAAAAAAGTTTCTGCATTGGAAGTGATAAAACTGGAGCCATAATCAAATGATCTTGAACTCTACTGAGCCTGCCACTCTACCATTGCGCTAAATCATGTAGTTTTAGTTGATGGCTGATTAAGCTAAGTCAATTAAACTTCACTAGTGGCTACTAACAGTTTGTCCAAATCTATATTAAACAATAATCGTTTTAATTCTAAATCCCAGATCAATCGCACGATAACTGTACACAACTCTGTCAGTTTAAATACATTATATATATATATTAATAATAACCAAGATTGACAAAAAACAATAAAATTTAAAATAATTTTTATTTAATCAAATTTTTTTGTATCTTAAATTATATAGTAGGATAAATTCACAAACTAAAGTCATTATTTCCAAAAGAATCCCTAGATAATTATCATCTCCACGGAAAAGCCAAACTGTGTTTGATGAAATATTTTGTCTCTACTTTTTTATCATTAACAATTGATAATTATGACCACAATAACTGTAACATCATATTTATCCCTCTTACTCTTTTTATTACATATTAATCAAATCAATTACTTTACAATAAAAAAAGAGATGAAAAACTCAAGCCCTTAGGTTAAAAAAATAGAGAACTTTATAAACATAATCTCGAATTCTATTTAATTTTCAATTACAGCAAAATAAAAAGGAAAGATATAATTTGCAACTAAACAAATCACTGTATGAGCTCACATCACATTTTGGATTTTTTTAAAAAAATAAGCTGAAGTAATATTGAAAAATACAAAGCTTCTCCAATCATTCAGAAACGCATTCAATTGTTTAGTATTACCCAAAAATATCTGTCTTGGTAAGGCTAAATTACGAGCTCAGCATGAATCCAATCCAATTACTACAGAGTCGTCATTGAAAGATATAACTTAGTAGGAGGTTTGATCTTTAAAATAGTGAAATACTAAAATGAAGTAACCGCAAGCTTGTCACATGTACGACCCCATACTTATGTAAAAGTTTCAAATCTAGCTTTTTAAAATATATTGAAGTTTAAAATTCAACATTTAGCAGATTCCTACTGCAACTGGTTAGAAACCGAGCAATTCTAAGAAGAAGAAAAAAGAAATCATTTCATATTATCGATTAAACAGATTTTGTCAATCCCACCAGGCATCGGACTAATATATTAATATAAAGGTGATGTCATAGAGTGCGCTAAACAGAAATAATATAAGAAGAGCTCCAACAAACAAAAGAATCACTAAAATCACATATTTTAAAATACAATATAATAAAAAAAAAGTTTATTAGAATTTCACTTCTTAACGGAAATAAAATGGTACTTTAAAAATATATCGTATAATATATATATATATTTTATACACATACATTTTTATATGTATGTAATGATTTAAATCATTAAATTAAATTTAATGCATAGATTGATTTATTTTTTCCTCATCGGTATCACTTTTAATTCTAAATATAATTTGGGATGAGACTTTTCACATTTATATATACATAAAAACTTTATATTATGAATTCTTTTTTTAAAAAAAATGTTAAAAGGAAATGGGCATGGAAGCATCCAAATGAAGGCACAGCAGAATTGGATTATATTTTGACTGACAGAAAATACATATTTCAAGATTGTAATGTTCTTAATAAATTTAAGACAGGAAGTGATCATCGATTAGTAAGATGTAAGATACGTGTTAATGCAAAACTAGAGAGACAAAAATTATTAAGAAAAACAATATTTACAGTTGATATTCCTAATTTTCAGAAACATTCTAATGAATTTAAATTAGAACTTACAAATCGGTTTCAAGTATTAGTAGATTTTAAACATGATTCAGATTTTAATGAAATTAATATGAAAATAACTGATACACTTGTAAAAACTGCAACAAAGATAGCTGGTAGAAAAAAGCAGCAATTGACCAATAAAATTTCTACTGAGACTAGAGAATTTATGAAAAAAAGAAGGACTATGAAGATATACAAAAATGATGCATTTAAAAGAATTGAATATCTCGAATTTTGTAAACTGGTGCTGAAAAGAATTGAAAATAATATAAGAAAGTATAACTGTGAACCAGCAAGGAAAGCTGCAGAAGAAAATAAAGTCTCAAGAATGTAAAACAACATTTTGGTATTGGCAGGAAATTTATATCTGCAATCAGAAGAAAAGATGGAATTATTACTAAAAGGAGAGAGATGACATCATGAAACGGATAGAAGACTTTTATCAAGAATAATATAGTAATAAAGAACAAGTATCTCCTATATCTATTACATCTTCTGAATTGCCCAGAATTTTAAATGAAGAAGTGAGACATGCAATTAAATGTATGAAGAAAGGAAAGGCTCCAGGTAATGATGGAATTATAATTAATGGATTAAAAGAAGCAGGTGAAGAAATATAATTTTTTTTAGCAAAGTTATATACCAAATGTCTAAATGATAAAGTTGTACTAGTGCAGTAATAATATTAATATTTTAAAAAGGTGATAAAGAAGATATTAGAAATTACAGACCTATCAGCCTTTTATCAGTTTTATACAAAATGTTTACCAAGATAATTACAACTCATCTACAGAGAACATTGGATTTCTGCCAACCAAGAGTACAAGCTGGATTTAAAAGTGGTTTTAGTACAATATAGAAAGGGCAAATGAATACGAGTTGCCATTATGTTTTGGATTTGTAGATTATGAAAAGGCATTTGATTCTATAAACATTTCTTCAGTGATTAAAGCATTGGATCATCAAGGTATAGATCCAGGATATTGTCATATTTTAAAAAATATTTGTAAAAATGAAACAACAACAATTAGATTACATAATGATGCTGGGAAAGTCAACATTGAGAAGGGTGTAAGACAGGATGACTCCATATCTCCAAAACTTTTTACAGCAGTGCTACAAGAAGTATTTTGTGGATTAAAATGGGAAACAAAAGGAGTGAAAGTAAATGGAGATTATTTAAGTCATTTAGATTTTGCAGATGATGTAGTTGTTTTTGCAAATAATGCTTCAGAGCTGCAGGAAATGTTGCAGGAGTTATCAGATGAAAGTAGGATTAAAGATAAATGTTAAAAAGACTAAAGTAATGTTTAATCGATTTGCTCAAAATATGAAAATAAAGATTGATTATGACGAATTAGAAGAAGTTAACAGTTACAAATACCTTGGTCAGATTATTAATACAGATGGAAACATAATGGATGAAATTAATCATAGAATTAAACTTGGTTGGAGTGCTTTTGGTAGAAATAACTTGATACTAAAAGGAAATATGCCTATGTGTTTGAAAAGGAAAGTTTTTAACAAATGTATTTTACCAGTTCTTACTTATGAATCTGAGACTTGGACACTTAATAGAAGAGCACTACAGAGACTTCAGACCACTCAAAAAAGTATGGAGAGATGTGATGTTGGGAGTAACAAGAAGAGATCGAAAATGCAATGTATGGGTAAGAGAACAAACAGGTGTTACTGACCTCATTGAAAAAGTTAAAAGATTGGAGTTGGGCTGGATATATTGCTAGAAGAGATGATAATAGATGGAAAATTGAAATTTTAAACTGGATTCCAAGAGATTGTAAAAGACCCAGAAAGAGACCACATGTGAGATGGTTGGATGAAATAAGAAAGTGTGCAGGGGTGATGTGGAGTAGAGAAGCTAAAGATCGGAAAAGATGGATTGAACTTGGAGAGACTTTCATCCTGCAGTTGATTGATAATGTTTGATGATGATGATCATGATGATACATAGACACTTAACCAACATATTCATTTTTAATCTATTGTAAAAACAATATTACAATTATTTCGCACTAAACAATAAAATCCATACACTATGTAGATCTGTTATATATATATATATATATATATATATATATATATATATATATATAATATAAAAATATTTTACCAAACTAACAATTACACGACCTACACACAACATCCACAGAGTTATAACCTTTTTAAACTCTGTGGATGGCTTGTGTGATCAACCATAAATTGATATTAAGTTTTAACAAACCCCAAAAATATTTTATATAACCCGTCAAATCTTCGTTTTACATATATATATATATATATATATTATTTGCTTTGCATGGTTTATTTATTTTTTGTATTATTTAGTAAAAACTAAGAATACAAAAAAGTTTTATTTACAATTATTCATTTTCTATTTTTTGCTATAAATAGATTTAATTTAAGTGCCTTCATAAGAGGAGTGTGATATATACATACATGTATATACGTCCGTGTAAGCTTGCCTAAACTCAAGTTTTTTAAAAAATATATATACATTGAAAAAATTCAAATGATAATCTAAAACGCTTTTCCATTAACATTTTACCTTCATTCTTGGTTTTTATTTTAGTTTGAAATAGCTCGTTTTAATAATTACTACATACTAGACTCTCTTGCTATGTATACAATCAAAATGTGTTTCTGTTTGCCTTTTGTTCATATTGTATTATATATTTGTTGTCACTCATTTGTGGTGTAATATCTATGTAATTGCTGTGAAATATTTTATTAGAATAAATAAACAAATTATCAAGTCCAAATTTTAACCACAGTTGTTAAATACAAAAAAAAAAGTTCATTAAAGTTTTTTTTTACAAGTTTAAAACAATTTATTTAACAATAATAAATACAAATAAATAAATAATTTGGAATTTCATAAGAAATAAATACAGTCTGTTATTAATTCTTTAGTTACACGTTTCACTTCTCACACAGACAGGATAATAATTATAAACATTTGTTATGTGTTTTAATAACAAAGTTTTTTACCCATATGTGCTTCTGGATTTTCAATATATACATTTTTTTTTTATAATAAAATAATTTTATTTATAAATTAATTCTAAGAAATTTACACATGAAAAAAATTAGAGAACTTATAAAAATAAAAAAAATACAAGTGACAATATTTCTAGTTTTATATTTTGATTAAATCCCATGTGGTTTTGAAGATTTCCTTGTGTGAGTTAATACTGTCTTTATTTTTAATTTTTTTAATTTTGTTCAATAAAAGAATTGTTGAGTTTGCCACCTTTTGTTTAAAACAAATGTGACATCTTAGACACCATAATGCAAATATTATAAAAGTGGATATTCTAATTTGCAGATAAATTCCATCATGTTAACTAATATTTAAGGTTTCTATTATATTGTGTATTAAATTAGTTATATTGAATAAAAATTCTTTAATGTTTTACAATACACAGCAGTGATATGAAAGTGTTTAGTTGTTTCATCTGATCTTGAACATATTGGACAAATGGGGTTTATTTTTTAAATACCCCAATTTGTGTGAAGAAAAAAATTTGTAGGTAATGCTTCTAGATTAATTTTCACAAGAAAATCAAGGCATTTTGGTTTTAATGACAAACGTTTGAATCTCTTTATAATTAGTTTATTAGTGACTTGTAACAATATGGATTGATTTTGGTCTATATCATGTGTTAAATAATAAGTTTCCCAGTATGTTTTTTTTCCTTTGGCAATTGACCATCCAAATTTAGAGAATTTTTTGTAAAATTTATCATCTGTAACAGCCAACTTTCATTTATAGGTAGAGGTGTGTCTGTAGGAGTTAAAGTTGTGTAATAATTCAGATCTTGAAATTTATTAACAAGTCTATTAATCATATTACTAATTTTTTGCAAAAAAAAAATATTTATTGAATGTAATGATAAACCATTATATTTGATATTTTTTTGCATATTTTTCAAACTGATTGCAGCAGGGTTTTTTTTTCAAAAAGTTTACCACATAAAGTGTGAATTCTTTTGATCAAAGACTCAGAAAATTTCACAATAGGCATAAAATAATTAACTTTTGTAAAAAAAAAATTTATAAGTGAAGATTTGGCATAAAGTGATAAATATGATTTAGATAATGATTTGATACAAGATTGAGTAGATTATAATAAATTTTCTTGTATATGTGATTTCAGTGCTCTATTTGATTTGTGCATTGGAAAAGCTAAAAAGTTATGTGGCTGTGCAATAAATGGAGATGGTATATTTTTACCAGTAGCAATGCACCAAGTGGATGATTTGTTAAGATTGAATTTAAGACCATAATTATTTGTATAATCACTTAAAATGGAGATAACATTTGGGAGATATTTTATTATGTAAATCAATAAGCAGAAAATTAATATATGTAATGAAAAATAAAGAACTTAAAGGCGATCCTTGTAATATTGAATTATTTGGCTTGAAACTTTGTGTGGTTTTTCCATTTAGTGTTATAGATATTTCTCTACTGTATAATAAATTTGAGATAAGTAAAGTTTGATATGGAACATTATAAGATTCTAATTGATTTAATAATAAATCAATCAATAGAGGCCAAATCAAAAGCAGCTGATATATCTAATTGAATTATTGTAGGTTCTCCTTTCTTTTTTTTTTAAAACTTGTTCAGTAATAATATTAAAAAGTGCTATTGCATCAGAAGCAGCAGCACATTTTTTTGCAAATTGAAATTCTGATATTTTTGGTAAAATCAATTGCTGAATTTTATCTTTTATGATGGATTCTATAACTTTTATTATAATAGGAGACATTGAAATGGGCCTAAGGTTGTTCATTGGTGATGGTGTAATTGTCTTTTTTAAAAAAGATACCATAGAGATGGGGTATAATCCATTCATAATAATATGTTTACTAGATAATAATTCAATCATATTAAATATTATAGGAAGTGAAAAATAACTAAGGTGAAGTAAAATAAATTTAGGAATAGCATGAGAGCCAGGATGCATTTTATCAGGATAAGTTTATTAAAGCTGTAATTAAAATTCTGGAAAATAATTTAGAAAATATAAGCCTTTTTTAAAAAAAAAGAAAATATGATTTTTCCACAATGGATATCTGCTCACACTATTAAAAAAAAAACAATGAATATCTATATATAAAGCACTTCATTATAAGATTTTTCTTTATTAGTCTCAAAACAATACTTTCAATAATAAGAAATATATGAATTCTTAATAAGAACAGAAAAAAAAATTAGTGAAGGTAATTGAAAGATACAAAATGAAATTATCACTCATATAAAAAATTTAACTCAGAATTTGTTTTTAAATGATTTTTTTAGGTTAAAAATTCTCAATCGAAGTCAAGGAGTTGTTATTTATAAAATAAAAGTGGCTACTGAAAGATGTGTCTCACATATATAAAATGTTAATGGTAAACTATCACTCAACACCTATAATATGATACTTAACCAATGCCAAATGCTGCATCATATTATAATTGTATTTCTGTTTTTATGGTGGTGTCCTATTCACACTTCTCTGGCAAACTTTTCAGCTAATAATAGGTAGATATTCATTTACCATCTATTTGAGCATTTATGTTATGCAGCCTGAAAAAAACTTCTGAACAAATAATCATATAACAATCTCTAGCTTAAGAAATAGTTATTAAAAACTTTCACATATCATAAAAATATTACATCATCGTTAAATGTGTACTAGAGTTGTATACTTGTAGCTTAAGTTGTTATACAGTGGATAAATAATAATGAAGACACTGGCTTGATGATCTGGACCAAATGATGAAGTTCATTTATTAAATCAGAATGTTTAAGACTAATTAAAGAATAAATTCAAATAATACAAAGATTTATTGATGATGGATTATTTATTTGATAGTAAATTTTCAACTAACTAATTTTCTGCTAATATATTCAAATAAAATATAAATAACAAATATTTATTAATAAAACAAATGTTTCATCATTTTAAATCCCGCTATTTACATATATAAGAAATAATCATATAAGAAAAATTGTATACTGCCTTAGAATTGAATACATCTTTGAATATATAACATATATATCTAATTTGTGTATTTTACAATTAAATGCTAATTTTTAAAAATAGAATGCATTTAATTATGTTTTTTTAATCATTTTTTTCAGGAGCTGTTATATGTACTACTGTAGTTGACAGACTTATTACAGATTATGTAGATTCTTCAAAACGTACACTGGAAACATGGCAATTTCGTCCTCAGCAACTGGTTGTTCGGTTAATCAAGAAGAGATTGAAATTAACATGATATTTAGAAAAATGTTTAGAAATTAAATTTACATTCCATAATTAATCACTTTATTTTAATTTATTGCTAGTGTTTGATTATCAATGTATTATTTAAGTATTTATGTGATAACTAGTCATTTGAATCAGTTCCAAATATTGCTAATTAAAATTATTGATTTAACAGTTTTTATTTGTTGGTGGTAGATGTTTGTGCTGCATATTTTTTGTTTAACTTCATGGCATTTCTTTTTAAAAAAAACATCAACGGAAACTATAAATTTTATGGATTGATAGTTAAAAAAGTAAGAAGTTTCATATGATATTCTATAATAAATACAGATTATATAACTAAAAACAGTTTAAAAGGAAACCAAAAATGCTCATTGCATATATCAAAAAATTAAAATTTAATATAGCTATTCATTTTCTGATATCTCTTTGATAATCATTTTTTTACTTTTATGTGTCTGTATATATATATATATATATGTGTGTGTGTGTGTGTAACTTGTAATTAAATATTAATGAATACAGTAACATAAATATATATAAAATACAACTTTAAAAACTTTTCTTCACTCAGGAACTCTTTTGACTAGCTTCATAGCCTTTGTCAACTAATACCAAATTTTTAAAGTATCTTCAAATACAATTTGAAAGTCTAGCTTTCCCACAATTCTTTAATTTTAACATTTTCCACCTGTCTATTTATTATGTCATGCTTACATTTATATATTAATATAGCTTCCTTTATTTTCCTTTTATTATTGTTACTTTCAATTTGTATTATTTTCACATTATTATAGTCAAAATTAAAACCATATATGCATAACCTATTATGATCATAAAAAACTGATGTTGAAACATTATCATTTCAATTACAATTTTGTTAAGTTTTTTGAACTCTTTTTAATAATAACTTCAAGTGCTCTTTAGTTCTTTCTTCCATGTACATCTTGATTTCCCTATATACACACTACCACATTTACATCTCCATTTATATATGATGCAATTTTGATTTAAGAATGAGGTTTTAGCTTTTGAATTATTTATTATTTTATTTAATCCAGGAGATATATAAAATGCAAAATAAAACAAAAGCTAAAATCTCATTCTTAAATCAATATTGCATCATAAATAAATGGAGTTGTAAATGTGGTAGTGAATATATAGGGGAATCAAAATGTACATTGGAGGAAAGTACTAAAGAACACTTGTAATTATTAAAAAGAGTTCAACAAACTAATCAAAATTGTAATGGAAATGGTAACATTTCAACATCAGTTTTTTTTATGATCATAGTAGGCTATGTATATATGATTTTAATTTTGACTGTAATAATGTGAAAATATTACAAATTGAAAGAAATAGTAATAAAAGAAAAATGAAGAAGGCTATGTTATTATATAAATGTAAGCATGCCATAATAAATAGACAGACTGCAGACATTAAAATTAATAAATTGTGGAAAGACTAGACTTTGAAAGCATGTTTGAAGATACTTTAAAAAAGCATTAGTGTTAGTTGATGAAGTCTATGAAGCTAGGAGAAAGTGCTTCTGGGTGGAGAAAAGTTTTTAATGTTATACTTTATATATATTCATGTTATTGTATTTATTAATATTTAATTACAAGATTACATATATAACATCAAAGAAATATTGATATTGAATAAGATTATTACTGTATGTATAACATTTCTAAAGTTATGCATTTTTTTTTCTATAAAAATTTTGTTACAGAATTAAACATCATTATATTTATAAGTAAATTAAAAATCTGATTTTGAAATCCATAATGCGTGTATATAATACAGTGAAATATTTTTTGGACGTGTCTATATGTTTGTATATATATTTTTTGCCTATGTAATGTTTTTTTTTAATTTTTAGTAGTATTTTTATGTATTTAAATTAAAAAATGAATGTTTTATTTGGTACTTTATTTACTAAACTATTGCACAAAGTAATTTTTTTTAAATCGTAAAT
This sequence comes from Epiperipatus broadwayi, assembly GCA_028023455.1. Classification (NCBI taxonomy): domain Eukaryota; kingdom Metazoa; phylum Onychophora; class Udeonychophora; order Euonychophora; family Peripatidae; genus Epiperipatus; species Epiperipatus broadwayi. The sequence goes on from JAQFVV010012592.1 coordinate 874,844, forward strand.
TCTAAAATCATCAATCAAATGTTTTTTACGTTTAAAAAAATTCCTTCAGATATGCCATGAATGAAAATTTTCAAAAGTAAAAAAAATGTTTCCTCATGTCAAAATATTTATTTGATTTTTTTTTTAAAAATTATGCTATAACATCCCAAATATTAAATTATATGATGTATAAATGTGTATTTAAAAGAAGAATTTTAAAAACTTAATATTAAAGAAAATTTTAATGTACATTGTGAATTTATAAAAAAAATTGATGAATTTATAGATGACAAAAATTATTAAAAATATATATTTCAGTGTTAAAAAAAATTAAATCAATCACTATTATTGTAGAATGTGGTAAAAAATTTATGTATAGTATTATTTTGTAATAAAAGTTTGCTATTTTATCTTGCTTACATTATTTTTATTGCTTATTCCAGGAAAAAGAAAATGTTGAAAAAATTGACTGAGGCATTTTTGGTATAATTTTAGTGATTTGTGTGTGCAACTGCTTGTGACATAATGAAGAAAAAAAATTGCAGTTCTATGTTAAACATATTTTTAGAAAAGCAAATGAATATTACAAACACTATCATCTTATCATATCTGCATAACTGAGTTATACCCAAAGGTTTTTGCTAGTGTGAATGATGGAATATGATAATTAACTAATCTTTTTTATATATAAAACTATTAGAACATGTATGAGAATATATTAGTAGCAGTAAACCATTTATGTCACACAAATTTATACAAGTAATTTGTCATTTGAAATGTCAAGCTCATAATAATGGTCAAGTCCTGATTTATGTACAGTCAATAAGAGTTGGTTTATATAAAAATAAGCTCTATGCATAAGTGTTATATTTATGCTTTTAAACCACTTATTGACATGATAATGCATGTACATTTAATCTAAGAGTGCATGTGTGAAGGTTAATATACTTTTCTAAATTATTTATTTACATATATTTAAGCTAATATAATTCAAAACCACAGGTACATAATAATTTGTCAATTGAAATAAAAAGCTTATAATAAGTTCAAGTCCTTATTTAAGCATGGTCAATAAGGGTTGGTTTATATAAAAATAAGCTTTAAACATAAGTGTTATACTTATGCTTTTTAAATACATTGATGGGTAAGTGAATATAAACTTAATCTAATAGCGCATGTGTGAAGATTAATTTCTTTCAAGATTACTATATAATCAAGTTGAAAAGAAATTTATAGACTAAACTTTGACTGGCAGACATTTTTAGGAAGAACATTTTTATTGCCAAATCCATTTAATAGTGGTCTTTGCTTCTTTTATATTATTCAAGTTAATGACTTAAAATTATGACATAAGTAAGATATACCAAAAATAAAGCATTCAAGTTTACATAAAATGATGCATTGTTTGATGAGTGTGAAGTGAGGGTTACTTTTGAAAGTATAAAAAGTTCAGTAGTTTGCATATTTAGAAATAGTGGTATGTTTTTAGATAAAATTGAAAAGTTTGGTGAGAATCAAAGCTTTAATCTGGGGAAGATATATAATGAAGAAAAAACAGGGGAATAAGTTCATAGTTGACAAATTATTTTATTCTTTCACAAAATTGATAACTATTGTGCTGAAAAAAAAAAGCCCATATTGAAGTTTCTTTTTTTTTTAATTTATAGTCTTATATTATTTAAATAAATTATTTAGAATTAAAAAAGCAAAGTTCAGTAATATCTCACATAATTGTACTGTTGTAATTTATAAAAACTAATTATTTGTTAACTTTTCAATTTCTTGGGATGACAGAATTTCACCTTTTGACAAATTCGCCCCCTGGCAAATTTTTTTGTAAGTATTATGCATTAAAATGCATGTAAAATGGTATATTTTATTAAATTAAATTTTTGCTAAAAAATTTATGGTAAAAGGTGGGAAATTCAAAATTCCTGCTCTTACAATAGACATAAGCCCTGCCCTGACATGTTCAGCCATTATCTGTTGATAAGTCTGTAAAATGTTCAGCATTTTATGACATTGTTTAAAGAAAATAGGTCCAATGACCAAAAACATGATTACTTGTGAATTTATTATGGTCTTAAATATTTTTTAAAATAATTTACACTATATTTATTAGATATCAAGAAATATAAATTATTAATAACTTATTTTGACTTGAAATACTTTATTTTCAAAAATATGTTATATTAGCAGTGAATGTAAACATGGCCTGAAGCAATTTACAAGATTAGCTTCTATGTAAGCAATCTACTTATACTTATGAGTATGAAAATATCACAATTTTGAAATAAATATTCAAAAAATTTAACTTTTAAAGCATAATTCATTAGATATAAGAGAAATAAATAATTATTCATTTGGATGTTTAAAAATAATAAGAAATAAGAAATATTTCATTGATTTTGAAAACTGAAAATAATCTTTCTAGAAAGATGACATGTAAAGTCTTTGTTTTGATTACAATCTCTTTTTTTTAATATTTACAGAAACAAAATGTGAACGTTTAAAATTTATTTCAGTAATAAACAAAAATATCTATCAAATGAAGTCAAATTTATCATTTTCTGATAAGTAATAATTATTTTATCATATATTTTATGTTGATGTCTGAGTCAAAAAAAAACATCTGAAAATGCAGACCTACAAGAGAGTTAATAATGTCAGAAAAGCCAAATTTTAGAACTGTATATTACAGAATTGTAATCATGCAGTTTATTTAAAAAAATAGAAATTCTAACATATTAAAAAAGAAATATATATATATAATGCATTGTGTGTTTGTATATTGTAATCAATATTTAAGGCTTTTTTGCAATATTTATATGCAGATCTAAATAGACAGTACTTTATACACAAATACATTAGATATGACATTTGTTTTGGCCATGAGATGATACATTTTATTATTTGTGGTAACCATTCTTAGAAATGACTTAGAAATTTTTCAAATAGTTGCAGTATTTTTTATTTTTTTTATTTTATTTTATTTTTTTAAGTGTCATAGCATCGGCCAGAATGCGAACCCGCAACCCGGGCAACTGCCTGAAAGTGCAAAGCAGTCACGCTGACCTCTCAACAACCAATGCAAGACATAGAAGGCAGATATGAACTATTTAAATAAATATTAAAGTGTGATTCCTTTTCAGTTTATTTATATTGCATGTTCATCCTACAAAATTTATTATTAACTGCATAAAATTATACTCACACTTTTTAACTGCCAATATATTTCACTAATACTTTTAATTTGATTAAAATTAGAAAGATTTTAATCCAAAATTGATTGACTGAATACTTTAGCTGATATTTACTCTATACACACTTTAGAATTAAATAGTATGACCAAACATTATTTTTAGTTTTATACTAAATGAAATTTTCATTTTTTTTTCATTTTATATTTTTATACATTAGTGGTAACATCATTATTCTAAAACAAATTATGAGATGCTTTAAAATTGAGCAAATAGATTAAATATTATTTTTAATTTAGACTTAAATGATTTTTGATTATATAAAGTACATTATTACTTGTATAATCTATGAAATCATGTTTTTTCCAAAATAACAATTACAATTTTTCCACAAGCCAAGTAACATTAACAAGAATTTTAATTCATAAAAGTGAGTAAATACAGTGTATAGTTTTTAAACTAATGTACACATTTTAAAATTTAATGTATTCATATATTTGGTTACACCAAAATATGATTTTGATTATTTATTATAGAGAATGAACACTTTTTTTTTGATTTTGTAATCATTAACAATGAAAATTAAATAAAATGCTGTACTGTACATTCATTAATAGTATTTCTAAATTTATAATCAGCACTGTAATATTGTACATTATGAATAAATTCTGTACTGTACAATTTCAGCATGAAAATCACTATTTTGTTTTTGGATGACATAGCTATAGTAACTAAATTATGACATCATTAATCTTACAAAATGACCATCAAAATTTTGTTTTCATTTTTTTAAAGATTGTTATAGAAAATAGTTGATTGTAAGTCAACATAGTGGGCACACATTGATGATGATCACTATTGTGAATCCTCACTAAAAGTCAAGTGTTAAATGAGATATAGGTGTATATAAAAATTATACTCATTCTTGACTGCTGAACTGCATCAAATTACAATAATTTTTGTTTTATGGTCAGACATTGACACTCATTTGTAGATATTAGATTAACATGTGTTCTTGATACTCCAGTAAAATATATCTAGATATTCATTTATCAATAAGTAACTAGATGGTTAACTGAATTGTCTATAATCTGTTTACCTGGGTAGTAAAAAATCTTACAATTATAAAATTTTTAATAATTAAAAAAAAAAAATTTAGATTTAAACTCTATGTTTTGGATTCTAATTATGAAACTTTTTGTTTTAAGTGTAAATAGCTGAGAGGGAGGTTACACTTGGATAATAAACCATTGTTATTTATTTAATCAATCACTGAGACTTATTTCAAGATATTTTATTAATTTCAAATCAAACATTAAAAAAAAAAAGTCATATTAAATTTTCTTCATTTTTCTTAAGCTATTCAAAACAATAAATAAAAAATGCTATGGTTCATTCATCTGACATGCCCTAAAATTTGAATCAAGAAAAAGAAAACGTAAAAAAAAAATAATGTTTTAATCTGGCATAATTTTATTTTATGTACATGGTTCATAGGGTATCTATACCCATTTTTAGTTAGAAGTTAAACAGAAAAAAACTCAAATCATCGACACTTGTCAGTGAGAAAGCCTGGCACATAATATTTTTTAATATATTTTTTATGAGGAAATGTGGAAAAGGTCTTGCCTACAATGCGCTATTAAAAGGCAATTTTAATGATTTTACCTATATAGCAATAGCCTTTTGATTTAGTACTGCCTTATAATTAATAACAGTTTAATTACAGTAACAAAAATTTGTAAAGTGAAGTCTGAATATTTTTAAAATATTATGATTTTCTAAATATTTCTTTTACATCTGTATTATTTTAACTAACTTTTTTATGAATAGACTGTCTCAAGTACAAGTATCTTCTATTCTTTAATTTAATCAAAATCTTTGTATAATATATAAATGGTGAGAATGTCAAAAAAAATCTTAAATAAACTATTGTAGTGAAAAAAATCTCTAATGTTATAGCTAACTTAGTAGGATTCTGGCTAATTTTTTTTTAATGTTTTTTTATTCAGATTCGAAATGCAGATTATTAGCATGTCATGTAAATGTATTAGCCAAAGCGTCACTAACCCCTTATTAATATCACAATGCTAATTCAGCTCGAAATGTGCATCTTGGGGATCATATTCACATCTTTGAATTACAAGTTTATGATTACACCCCTCCACAAGGTGTTAAAATTGGATAGAAACCAATCCATGCCTTGCACGAGAATGGTGTGGATAATTTCCAGTTTAATGAATGACTAATAAAAGTTATTAATATACTAAACTAAGATTTTTTGTTTGTTATCAATTAAGTTTTATTTTTATATATTGTAACTGAATAACTAATTTGCATTATATGCTATTTGATATGAAACTATTTTAATAATTAGCTTTTAGCAACTTTTATTATGGGAAAATAAGTGAAGTGAAATATATTTTCTTCTAATGTATACTTTAAATCTGTCTTTTTTTTTTTAATACTAAATTTAGTTAAAAAGAAAGTTTCGCTGTTTTTTTTTTATCATTAATAACAAAAGAATAATAAATATATATATATATCAGCTTTCCTGGCGTCTTGACACCAGTCAACAAGATGTTTCACTACTGAGGTTTTATACCGCAGGAACTTCACATTAGCTAGTATCTTTGCTCTTATGTCACTTTTTTAAAAAAAAAACTTAAATTTGTTTCAACTTTTTTTAATAAAATAAGTTCCAGGAATTTGCTATGCAGAGGATTTGGGTCAAAAAATTTTGCGTGTTTTACTTTTAAAGGAGGCAAAAGAAGAGCTTTTATCTTCTAAGCATATCTAGATTCTTGTGATAAGAGAAAATTAATAGGCACTCACCATGTCCAAGCGTGCAATCAAAAGAAACTACAATTCTAGAAACAGATTCCGGAAATTATTCTTAAGAAATCTAACACATTTTCATCTCAGAAACATATAAAGTGGAAATTGAATTTTAATCTAGAAAATATATATTTAAAAAGAAATAAAAAACATTCTTTTATTTTTTGTAATAACTTTTTATAATTTGTTTCGCCATAAGATTAATATATAAAAGATAGATAGAAGTGTATGTGTCTAGGACTGGTTGACGTAATGAACTTTATATTTATACTCTATAAAAAATAATATCAATATTATAAGGTATAAAGGTTTTTTTTTTTTAATTATCCAAACCATTAACAGAACTTTTCATTGAGAATATGTAATTTCATTAAGGTCTTCCAGAGAATTATTAAAGTCATAATATTATACCACAGCATTCACCTAAAGAATTAGTTTTATTAGTCCATTAAGTACACATATTTTTTTCACTTCCAGTCTCAAAAATTATATCTCTTCTAAAAACTAATAATTCATTTCTTTTTTTCTATCAAAGCAATAATAAAGCCAAAAACCTGGTGAAGCTATGAATGTATTGTAATCAACATAAATTATTTGTTCCTATACTTTTTTATTAGTCTCACAAAAAAAATTCCAAGATATAAAAAATGAGTTTGACTTTACTTGTAATAAATAAATTTTTATTTATACTTTTAAACATCATATTATTATTAAATTAGTGCAGATGCAATAGAAAAGAATATTGCACTTGTAAAAGATTAACTTTTATCAGTGGCTTTTGAGCAGGCTTATATGGCTAATTTATTAACTACATTTCATGCTTTTTATTTTTAATACATTTCTTCCATTAAATCTTTTCATTAAAAAAAAATTAAAAAATGCAATTTTTAAAAAAATAACAGAAATAAGCAAATAGTTTACACTTTGTGGCCAATTGTTATAAATCAAAATATATAAAATGCACTAACACGCACAAGCACACAAAGCTAAAAACAAATAAAGAAAAGTATATATTATTTTTAATATATATATTTAATCAAATGGCTAAGCACTTTCAAGGGTCAAAGTCCTCATATTCATAGCCATTTTGGAAAAATATAAGAAATTGATTAGGAGCGATATAAATTTATGCAAATGAAATGATTACGCAATAGATAAAAATAAATGCAGTAGATCCATAATATTCACTATATTTTGTAATAATTCAATTCTTTCTCACATACATCATGTGTACTGAATATAGTTCATGATTTATTTACAAGTTTTGATTACAGTGCAATATATTTTGTTTGCTGTATTGTGAGTATATTGTTCTTTTTAACATATAATTTTTATGTGTATAGTATGCATTGTAACAGTCAGAATCGCCTATCTCGCTAACACACTGCAGAATTCAAACCCCAAACACGAAACTGAACATTCTAGGAGGGATTGCCTTCTAGATATACTAAGTTCGAATCTAAAGTCCAAATTTCACAGCGCCACCTACATGATAACGCATCTGATGCTACTACTAGTATAACTCTTTACCAGTGCCTGGTGGTCAGGGAGAAACAAAAGACTCTATACTAAGATAAGTTTGGGCTGCTAATTAACGTCTATGGATATACAAAAGAAATTAGAAAATTTATATATAGACCGAGACAGTGATAGGGATCAACAAAATAAAAGATCAAAAGTAGTTTTAAATAATTTCAAAGATATATTTATATAGAATTATATATATATAACGCCACTGTTGCTTATATGAGACAGGGACGCTTATTAAATAATTGTTGGCATTACATTCCATTACATTACAAAAAAGATTTTAAAGCAAAATTATATATTCTATCCCTCAGGCTAATAGTATTACGATAATGTGCTTAAAGAGATGGGAACATGTGCGAGGTGCTTTGAGTAATTATAAAAGTTTAATAAAATATTTGAAAATTAAGTGTTATAGAATCTTTATTGATTTCGAGAATAGCATGGAAAAAAGCTTACTAAGCAATAAAGTGGGGATGTGATCAAGACATTTATTTTATAATTATAATTAAAGCAGATGGCAGGTCAGTATTGCTAATAATGAATTTATTAAAGGATGGGGGTTGTGACACGTTTAAGACATGGATGCTTTGTAAAAATAAATATAGAAATAAAACAATAGTGAAATATTTGGAATGACTATGGAGGGCAGCTTGCCGCTAACCCATAGACAAATGTTGTCATGAACAGCCAAAACTTAGCGACTGGGTGACGACTGCATCTAATTTCCAGGTGTGACATTTGAGTACACACTCTGCCTGGGAAATGCAGGAAACGAAAAGAGAGTGGACTTGGCCATTTAAAATCCTTGGAAAGAAAACAAAGCAGTCTCAACAACCAATTCATTTACCAACAATACTAAACTAATGTATATAAAACATACTAAATGGGTTTTATTTGGATTAAGAGAAATGCCCAATCAAATTTCCAGAAATTCATTTAAAAGGGTCCGCACATTCTCAATGTCAATGATGAACTTTGTAATTAAAGTAGAACACAGTATTGAAAAATAGGAAAATGCATGCTTGCGGGTTTGAAAAAAAGCATAGGTTTATTTAAGCAATCATGCATTTGGGGACATATTTAATCATTGACCTTGCAAATACTCTCATATTATGTTAAAATCAATAAAATGTAGATTTTAAACTATTTGATTATTATATATATTAAAGAAGATTAGAATCACCCTCGAACGAGTGATTTGCAAGATAATAAAATTGGGAATTATTTATAAATTTTAAATATGCCTTAATAGTGGCATCTTACTTTCAACAAAGGGAATAATTCACCCGGTCAAAGACTATTATAATAAAATAAAAGAAAGATTAATAAATAGAAAATATTAACCCAAGGATAGAGAGCAAAACTGTTGATTATATTTGAACATGTTAAAGAAGTGCATAATAAGTCAAGTGAAATAAAAGAAAAACAATTTAAAATAGATATAGCATGTTAGTTAGGAATCACAAGAGCTCTTGGGTTAATTTAGGTTACCTCTAGAGAAGCATTTGTAGTAGATTGATGTTCGGCAGGTTTTATCAATTCAGCAGCAAAATCTGGAATTGTTCATATTTTGGCAACAGCAGCAGTTCTGGGGTTCCTTAGGTGATAACTTCCGATGGGCTAGAGCAGCAGCTGGCCATTCCCGAGGGAAATAGCCTCCATGCTAGCTCTACTCCGACATGCTAAGGTTAGCAATTTGTGTGGTAAACATGGTGAATTAATTTGGAGATGAAAACTCAGCTTCAAATATAAGTTCGCAGGCACGTAACTAAAATCTCAGGAAAATATATTTTGAAGAATATTTACTAGAATATCACTTGAATCATTTTATTAGCAACACCAGAATAATTTTGGTTAGAAACATTTCATCAGCAAAAACTAGAATAATTTTGGTTAGAAACATTTTATCAGCAAATGACCAGAATGGAGAACAAAAGAAAACCTTTCCTTTTATAGTGGAAATGAACAATAGAACTGCCCTGGAGCATTACAAAAATATATCAGACTTATCAGCCATAATTAAACCCATCCGAATGTCTAAAGGAATTCAATAAAATTTTAATTAATTTCTATTGTTAATTTCCTTGTTGACATTCGAATTACAAACTAGATTTAATTAAAAATTACTTTTACTAATTAAAGAAAACCTTAAGGGGACAACTGCTGTATTTTTAGATAAGCTTCTACAACATTAAATAATTAAACTATTGTTCCTCATTTATTTTAACAGAAATATTTGGAATGACTTTTATTAAATTAAAAGAAAATTATTTTACTTTTTAAATTGCAATATTTGAATCTATTTACTAAACGAATATGAATTTTATTTTAAATCAAAAATATATTATGACTGTAATATATTTTTGTAAATAGATTCAAACAAAATAATTTTAATTAACAATTTATAATTTTGATATAAGTTTTAAAATGCATATCATAGTGTGTGTGCAATTATGACCTATATAACCTACTTTTAAATAAATCTAAATTATGTGAACATATGCATAGTCTATAATATTTTATTTCTTTGGGCATGAATTATACTTATATATAATACAAGCATTGTACTCGTGGTTTAAAATTAGGTGGGATTTTCGGTATATAAGCATATTGCAGACACACTATGATAGATTAAGTTTCAAACTAAGGTATGAGGATAGAAAATAGGTGAGAAAAGGTGAAACGATCTGTAAAGCAGACCTTACTGTTTCAGCATATATAAATTAAAATTATCATATAGACATTTAAAAAAAGTTTTAATAATTGAAAGAGCATATATATATATTTGTTGTCTATAGATACTTTTTCATTCAAATTGATTTAAAAATAATAACAAAGAACTTATATTTTTATTTTAAAAAAATGGAAACAAATTCATATTTTATAAACACTAATCTTTCTGATGCAATACAATAATAACTATTAGAAATGTTTTACCTATTTATATCTTTTATCCATAAATTGAGTGCCTTGTCAAAAAATTATCATTTAACATGGTTATACCTTTATCCAATTGAAAAGCATAAACAATCATTGTGAATGTGCTTTTCTCTTTTCATTATGTCTCTAATAGATTCATTCTTTTTAAACATGAGGCAAAATGTGTTGGTATGAGATTGTGGATAGCTGAAGGGAGATGAAAAGTCTGCATTCAAATTTTTTTAAATTATATTAAGGAAAATACAAATTTTTCTAATTAAATTACACTTAGAAAATATTTTATCAAATGAAATGCTATATCATATCAAACTTATGCAAAATATGCCCATGTTTTCAAGATATTTGATGTGAAAAAACATAGTCAAACAAATTAAAAATACTGAGTGTGCAATAAAATGAAATAATGGTTGCTAACATATATGTATGGCAGATAAATACTTATAAAATTTAGTAAATTTATTGTTTTTAATGTTTTTATTTTCATCGCTTATTTTTTTGTCCTAATACAGTTCATATCACAGATTCACTGTAGTCAAACATTATTTTAGTCATCAGGTTAAAAAATTGTACTTTAACAAAATTATTATCAACAAATTTAGAATAAAGTTTGATCAAGAATATGAATTAAAATTATAAGGAGTTCAAAATTAGTTAAGTCACCCTTGTTATAAAAAATAGTGATTGACTTAAGTAATGAAAATATTCTTCAACATGTTAAAATTTAATTAAAATTACAAAAAAGAAATAGTAATGTTCTTGATAGTTTCTTATTATTAAAATTTTAATTGACAATTTTTTTGCTAAAAAATATAAATATATATATATATTCAGATAAAAGCTGAATGTAGACATTACATATTTTAAAACAAATATTTTATTTAATTTTACAAATATAAATGTAAATGAGTAAACAAAGTGTATAAATGTGTGGTTTTCTTCTTTATGATTTAACAAAAGCTAATCGTTGCACAAGTGCACTAATATCAACTTGTAAAAACTGACTGCTTTACTTTCTCTGGTAGTTGCTGTTATATAAGTGCTTTAATTAGAGTTAAAATCAATCAAAACACATTTTGATTCAAGATTTTGCTGAACATGAATGTAATGCAGTTGAAGTAAACCAATAGCTGTGATTGAATTATCTTGAGCATGATTGCAGTTCCACATAATTTCCAAGAGTTTATTAATCACAAAATTAAACTATCAAGGTTATAAATTATATCAAGAATCTACATTAGGATAGAAAATATATTACTACATAAAAATATATTATTTTGAAATAGCTTATTGTGGAAATTTAATATTTTTATGGTTCATTCAACTCCTACTATCCACCTTTATTTAAGTGCTTTAACAGCAAATATTTTGTTTAATTTTGGAATAAACACTTTAAATGTAATAAGATCCATATTTATTTATAATATTTTGTCTATAAGTACAAATGACCATCATTTTATGTGACAAGATTTTATATTTTCAAAGAAACACTTTTAGATTATATATATATAAATGTTTTTATATTAATGCTTTTATTGACCATGCACTAAAAACTAATTGCTTCTTCTACCACAGTTGGGTTTTTTAGATTTAACTTGAATTAAAATCATAAGGGTTTCAAAATTAGTTAAGTTATCCTTGTTATAAAAAATAGTGATTGACTTAAAGTAATTTTGAAACCCCCTATTGTTTTTATTTCACGTTAAATTTAAAAGTTCAGTTGTGGTTGAAAAAACAATTATTTGTTTCTTTTCAGTGCACAGTCAATGAAAGCATTTACTATAAAAAAATTATCTCTATTATTTTTAGGTTTTTAGTATTGGACAGTAAATGAAAATGGAAAACTATATTGTACTTTAAATTGAATGGATACTTATACTTGTTATATTTTTGTTATAAATTAAAATGTATATTCCTTATGTATATATCATATTTAGTATGTGCAAATAATAATATGTGTGTATATAAATAATTAAATATGAAGTATTCTTTTAAGTGAAAAGTATTTAACATTTTTACTTTGATTGGAATTTTTTTTAGAAAAAATGTTTAACAAAACTATATTGTAAATGAATTCACTTAATTAATGGTTCTGGCACCATATTGATTTTTAAAAAGAACTACCACTACCACTAGCAAAGAAATTGCTGCAACCGCTCAAGCCATTAATATATATAATTTTACTTTAAATTACTTTCACACATATAGTGTATACATATCACTAAATATTTTTGTAGTAAATTAACTCCTGGACTGACAATTAATTTTGCCAAGTGAGGTAAAACTCAAAACTTTTAATTGGTCAATTCACAAACTCAGCTGTAAAAATATATTAATCTTTTAATATTATATTCAATTTAGTTTCGTTTGTAAAAAGTATATTAATAATTTATCAGGTTGTGAAAGTGAATGAAAGTTTTTTCAAAAATAAATTTTTATTTATAATTATAAAAATATTCAATAGCAGCAAATCTACAATGAACATTAGTAACCAACGAAAAAGTGTTGCTGACATCAGTGATTTCTTTCTCAATTTTACATTGCAGAAAAGTAAATAATTTTTACTAAAATCTTAACTATTTTTTCATAATAATTTTATTTTTTGCATATTTTATCAAAATAATTTATAATATGTCAGAAAATATTTTTAAAATGGTCTAAAACATTCGTTTATCATTTTCAAAATAAAACAAAAGAAATTGTAGCGGTAAAAATTATTGACAAGTGGTTTTCTTTGTCCTTGATGGTTAACAACCAATCAGCATCAAAAACGAACTGCCCTCTTCCATTGTTAACCTAAAATTTGAATATTATTGATTTTTTACTTGTAAAATAATTCAAGAGAGGGCAGTATTTTATGGAACACTTTTTTTACCCTTTAAAAAGAGCGTAAAATCTTTACGGTAGTGTTTAAAATGGTGGAATTAGAGCAACTAGAAGCTGGCACCAATTTAGACCGGAGAATTTCATTAAAGAGTTAATGTGTTTACTATTTATGTATATATCATATTTAGTATGTGTATGTAATCATATATGTATATAACTTTTCTGTTAAAATTGTTGGCATTTTATCTTTTTATGTTAATTTTTTTTATTAAATTGAAAGAATAAAAATCTTTATTCCACCCTCTAGCAAGTTAATAACTAAACAAACAGATTTTTCAACTTCAATGCAAGTATTCAAAAAAACATGGTAATAGCTTTTATAATGAATATCAACAAACACAAAATACAGTCATAGGATATAAGAATAAATTTGTAATCAGTTTAATTGAAAAGATGTATTTAGTCAAAATGTACCCTGAAAACCATTACTTTTTTTATCAATATCTTATAAATCCTTGCACTTCAAATGTTGAAACAAGTTAATGTTTTCTAAAAAATGTAATTTGTGGTCATGAATACAAAAATGTAAATATTTAATATAACTATAAGTTTGAAGTTCATGCCTAAGAATAAATTAAACAATAATTTCTTAATAAAAAATAATAATCATAATTTAAACATTTAAGGAAAAAAATATGTTGTTAGTATTTGTAAAGAATACCCTTATAAAATGAGTTTGTATATTACAGATCAACAAATCAAAATGTATGGCATTGTGATGTTTGGGGAATTATGTGGGACTTCACATAAATGACAAACCTGGATAGTTGAAATATATCTTAACAGTCACTGGTATTATTTATTCACTCACTATTTACAACTATAAGCTGGAAAGATAAGAGTGTAGTATTAGTTTTTAGGAAATATTTATATTTAGTCACAATTGAAGTTGCCAAATTAATATATATATCATCATCATCATCAACCATTATCAATCCATTGCAGGATGAAGGTCTCTCCAAGTTTAATCCATCTTCTCCAATCTTCAGCTTCTCTTTTCCACAACACCCCTGCACATTTTCTTATTTCATCCATCCATCTCACATGTGGTCTCTTTCTCGGTCTTTTAAAATCTCTTGGAATCCAGTTTAAAATTTCAATTGTCCATCTATTATCATTTCTTCTAGCAATATGTCCAGCCCAACTCCATTTCAATCTTTTAATTTTTTCAATAAGGTCAGTAACACCTGTTTGTTGTCTTACCCATACATTGCGTTTTCGATCTCTTCTTGTTACTCCCAACATACATCTCTCCATACTTCTTTGAGTGGTCTGAAGTCTCTGTATTGCTCTTCTATTAAGAGTCCAAGTCTCAGATCCATAAGTAATATATATATATAATTGTATAAATGTTAAAATTATTAAAAACAATGCATTTCATTTTTTTTAAAAAAAATATTGTTATACACAACGTAAGTAAGAATATTTAAACCTTAATTGTTATTGACTTTAACATATAAATGATGGGTCTTAAAGTCTAGTCATTGATATCATTTGTCTGCCATGTTCATGACAGAGTTTAAATTACTTTTTTTTTCATGTAGTTGGTTCACGTATAACTTATCTACTCATTAAAAGCATTTTAACCATTATTGTTTTATTGCAGGTTGAATCTCCAGATGTTTAATTAATATTCTCTGACCTATTATTTATTTATTTCCATATCACTTCCATTTATCTCATCCATTCATTGCATGTTTTTTTTGTCTTTAATAATCTTTTAGAATTTAGTTTAAAAGTTCACCTGTTCATCTATCTCTTTTAGTAAAATATTCAATTCGGTTCTATTTTATTTTTTTAATGATCTTGTTCTCTTCTATGCATTTTACTTCCAATAGCTTCATCTGTGTCATCTGAAGTATAAGCCCAAATTATACATTGATACATCAAAATTGGTAAACATAATTTTTTTAAAATACAAAAGTATTTTTTCTTGCAACTTTTTATTTAAAAGCACTCCAAGTGTATTTTTATCATTAATTTTATAATTATGTTTTCCATTGTATTAATAATATGAACAACCAAGATGTTTATAGTTAACATTTTCTAATTCATTATCTTTAATTTTTATTGTTGCGTTATTGACACTATTGAATATTACCTTAATAATATTATCATAGTTCCTATTCTTTTGTTTTTATTTTAAATACATTATTTGCAAAAACAGTTACATGTCACAAAGCATAGACTGCCTAAATAATCTTTATTTATTCTCTTAGTTTTCCTCCTTTTTACTCAAAAAAATTATTTTCATAAAACTGTTATAAAAATGTTTGAAAATGGAATCACTCTATCCTGTGCTTGTATTAGTGTTACTCTTCTCAATATTACTGACTAATTAAAATTGGTCTTTTAGGTGAGGCCATGATGCCCCTACCTCCAGTGATGAATTGAAATAGGCACTAAAATGAGACATTTTATTAAATATATATGTAATATTTTTGTTTAATACATATCTTTTCTATTATATTTATTGCTTTGTTCATTAGATTGCTTTAAATAAGCATTTTTGATCATTTTAAAGCCGGCATTAAAGGCTTGCAGCAAGTGCTAAATTTGATAGACCAGATTTTGCATATAATCTAATCACTGTTGTTGCATTTTGATAAATATTCTTCAAGATTTGACATCTAAATTTTCTGCCTTGATGTTCCAAAGTTTTAATCACCACAGAGATGGTTATAAAGTCAAATATCTTTTTTTTAGTAGGCAAATTCATTGCAAAGTAGCAATTCAACATCGATTTTTTTCCATTGCTTCTCTTAATTCTTGAATATAATATATTCTATTATAACCACTACTAAAAGTGCTTAGGTTTTTTTTTTTAAAATCGATTGTACTGAAGACAAGTTGTAATGATATTGGTAATGATTTATATAGAATTGATAGAAAATTTAAATGTTCTTAATTTCTAAAATCTTCATTATCATTCTTCTTAAATATCAGTATTATTTCTGCCTTCTTCCAATTATTTGGTGCATCTTTATTATTTAAACATTTTGCACTTATTCATTAGTAAATTTAATATCTAACTACTTTTGTCAAGTGTTGGTGGTCGAGAGGTCAGCACAACTGCCTTACAAGCAGTTGTCCCGGGTTAGCAGGTTCGCTTCCCGGCCGATGCTATGACACGTGAAAAAAAAAAAAAATCTAACTTTACTTATAAGACGAAACTAGAGGGGGAGGGGGCTGTTAGACTACCCAACAATATGTTGACCAGCAAGATGATTAATATCTATATATTCATTGTTTTGCTTAGGAGAGATGTAGAGGCTCTTGGTACGCAATGGGCCATTTAAAGTTATTTAACTTTTATCTTAAATATATGTATGACTATCTATATTCTCAAGCATATACGTAAAGTAAAATAAAAGTTTTAAATAATCAACGGCGGATAATGGCTTCTTTATTAACACTTTTTAAATTATTGAGCAATATTGGAGCTTATTAACGCTATTTAATAGTTTTTATGTTTTTTTATTTTACATTCCTGCTAAAGATAACTAGATAGTGTATTCATTTTTTCTTGGTAAAAATTTCTGGCACTTTTCACCTGTATTTTAATCTTAATTCCTTGAGCACTGCAGATTTATACGTTAATAATTATACACACAGCTCTCTATATATATTTTTTATACACGTTTGTGTATATATATAGTATACATTCAATACTAGAAAAAATTAACTGTACTAATTACATTCGACTTTTTTAAATTTCATCTTTCAGAATATTGAGGGAGGGAATTAACCTCTATTCATTTTCTAATTGTTAAAATTATGTATTTATAAATTTATATTACAGTCTGATTTTTGTTATTGTTTGTTTCCTACTCTTGGAAGTAACAATCAAATCACAATTAATTCTTGTTTGTTTCCTACTCTTGGAAGTAACAATCAAATCACAATTAATTCTTGTTTGCGTAAATAAATGCAAACACGTACTTTTAATTTTTTTACATATCAAATAGTACAGTTAAAATCTAAATTAACTTGTTTCTATGTCATTCCTTAAAATGTAATATAATGAACAATTTAAATTCGTCCGAATCATTTACTCTCAAAAAAATAAAAAATAGAAAACGGAAGAAAAACGAGGCTTCATTTCCATTGTCATGTGATCTTTGTTTGTCGGTCTGCAAATCACATGGGATGAATTATAAAGTAGTTACACGCTCCGGTTTTACTATCTGTTTTAAAAGATTATAGTTTTTGATTAAAGAAATAGATTTCTAAGCGTTGCCGCTTTTGATTTTGTTTTTATTTTCTGAATTACAAAAGCTATTGCAGTACGGATCACTGGACAAGCGCTAAAATAAAATAAGCAGAAGTGATAGAACTTAACTTTTAATTCAGCTTTCTATACATATGTGTGTGTATTCACACTTATATTGGACATGTATTACATTCAGTAGTTCAATTATTTTTCCATAAAACTGATATTCCTATTGTATAAAGTCAGTGAGAGAGCTCTCCAAGTTATATAACAAGGACATATTTAATCATATATCCTAACCGAATTAAAAATATTACAAAATATAACAATAGTTCTTTAGTATAATATTTTTTCCCAGCATTTTTCATTAGAAACTATTGAATATACTAATTTTTACTTTAGAAGAAAAAATAGAAAGGCAAATTAAAGATTAGTTTTTCTATAATTATACAAACAGATCCATGGAAAAATTCATTTCACATATACCATCAGGGCCGCTGTATGAGTAGAATCCCCCCTATTTCCATGTAAGCATCGGCCTGGGGCTTGCATTTATCAAGGCCTCGGTCCTGCATGATCTACGGCTTTTGCGAAAATAAAAAAAAATAAAACATCTTATAACATGCTAAATGAAACTGCTTCCTTTTTATCTTTACCAATACAATGTATTTGTAGGCCCTACAGTGAATATTACATGGGTAGTAATTGATTTTGTGATAATCAGATTTTTTTTCAGTTACATGCACCGTGTATGTTTTGCAATGTTTTGAACATGTTAATGTGAAATCAACAGAGGTTAAGAGCAATTCACTTCATTAGCATTTTTATCTATTGAATCAGAATTCGCAACAACAAAAAATAAATAAATTAGGCACTATGTTATTAATGGATTCAAAATAAAGCATTGAATATAATAATTTTTTTTTTTTGCATTACATGTATTTTTTGCTTTCTCAAATATCGATTCAATAAAATTGTACAAAATTATATTTATAATAAATAAGTAATTATTTATGTATTATAAGTAACAATTTGTGCAATTTTAATATATTTATATTTGCAAGTAGGATTTTTATTTTAATACCTAAATGTTTTTTTTTCATCTTTTCCTGCATGAATACATTGCACCAGGCCCCGCTTTTTCTCAAGCTGTCTGTCTATGAAATAAAAATAGTAAATTAAAACAAAATAAATTCTATACAATTTTGATAACAAAAGATACATTTACACAAGGAATGAAATATTAAAAAATTATAATTATTTACATCTTTATCTTTTCATTTATGCTATGACTGTTCATGTATATTTTATTAAAGCATAAATAAATGTGTATGTACAAATTTAGAAATATTGATATTGCTAAAATACTCTAGAAAAGAAATAACTTAATTGATAGGCAGAAAAAAATAATTCAGTAACCACAAGAATAGGCTAATTTGCATGTTAATAAAAATCTTAGTTTATGCAAATTGGCAAAACTATAAAAGAAGAAAACGGAGAAAAAATAACCAGTGCAAAAATATGAGTAACACAAAGGAAGTGTAAGCTGAGCTCAATACTCGATTTAAGTTGTTTTGTGATCAGCTCTGTTGTTCTAGAAATTAGTAAAGAAGCACTCTAGTCAAGAATCTAATTTGATCAACTCAGAAATATGTGTGTGAGCAATAATGTGCTTACAAAATTACAAAGTTAAAGAGACATTCATAGATATTAAATCTTTACAGAGGTATAAACTGTAAAATGATTTAACTAGCAAATAGCCATTGAATTACTAATCTTTTACTAATAGTATTATCATTATTCAGAATAAAATACTTTTTTTAAATTTATTAATAAACTTTATTATTGTTTCCTTCATTTAACTTCAAAATTATTCAGCTGTCAATTGACTGATTGGCTCTGTATATATTATATGGCACAGTAGATTAAAGCATTGGGAAATATAAAAAGGAACAGCTTGACAATTCAGTACTGTAGTTGAAATAAAAATACAAAACATGACAATGCCATATGATATATGTGAAACATGTATAAGTATATGCTTTATAAACTGAGTAACAGATGATAAACTTAAAATTACATTGCTATTATGGATGTCAGGCAAAGATGTATTAAATTTGGAATATCATTTATATGATAACAAGCTGCTCAAAAAATACCATATGAGGAATTATTAATAAAATTAAACACATCTTTCAAACCTATAATGTCTTTGTTTTCATGGGAAGATGCAGATGCAAAATAAAACTATACATGAATATGACATGGTTCTATGAACATTGGTGAAGGATAGAGAATTCAAGATAGATATCAACAAAATGTTACTAGACCAGCTATTATGGGAGTTAAGAGAGGTAAAGCTTAGAGAGATGCCTATGGGAGGAATTATAAGATGGAGACCACAGTTCCTTCCTATGGAGTTTTTTTTTATTGCTCTTATTGTCAGATAGATGTAGTATTCCTATCCGACGAGAAGCAATTTCTTCACTTAACCTAATTGTGCTGTCATATTTCGTATTACATTGAACACATTGATATATCAGATGGATTAACGCCGGTTTAGCTGCGAACTTTTGGCCTAAGGTTAAATAAGGATAGAATATTTTCTTTCAAATGCAAATCTATGTAGTCTATTCATACTCGACACTGTAAATAAAAATACATTAAATTTAAGTTGGGTATAGACGCTTGCATGGGTTTGTTACCGGTTAATTATGTTTTTGGTTTTCATATTTGATCAAAATATATAGACATTCAGTAAATAATGATACCTTACAGTGAGTATCTAAAATGTATTTATTCAGATGTCTTTTAAGTTATTGGTGTTAATGCGGTATTTTATGATGAATACCATTGGATTTTTTGTATTCCCTATGCAATTGACGGTATCAATGATTTTGTATTTTGATCGTTTGTTTATTTTGAAATGTTTTTAACTGTATAATCTATGTAACTGATCTATACTCAACATTAAAAACACATTTTATAAATCCATCTGTGCGAACTTATAAAAATTATAATGCAAACTTATAAAAATTAAAATGTAAAATCAAATTCTAAAATCAAGTTAAAAATTATAAAGTAAAAATAATGTTAAATGTTAAAGTAAACATGCTAAAATCATAATGTTAAATGTTATATATATGTGCGTAAGTAAATGTTTGTATGTTAATTACTGGCAGTGGCTTATTTTATTCTTTTTTTATATATATCTTAGATAGGAATTTAATATAAATATAAATCTCTGCTGTTCCACTGAGCTAGTGACAATGGGCTAATGACCGGAATCAAAATATATTAAATTAAAAAAAAATATTTTTTTTGACTTACATATCTGCCTACTTTATAAATTTTCTAGGTTCAAATGCCTAGATGGCGCCCAGTAGTGCAGATTATGTTAGTCTCCAATCTCTCCGGATCATTATAATACTAATTTTTACTTTAGAAGAAAAAATAGAAAGGCAAATTAAAGATTAGTTTTCCTATAATTATACAAACAGATCCATGGAAAAATTCATTTCACATATATCATCAGGGCCGCTGTATGAGTAGAATCCCCCCTATTTCCATGTAAGCATCGGCCTGGGGCTTGCATTTATCAAGGCCTCGGTCCTGCATGATCTACGGCTTTTGCGAAAATAAAAAAAAATAAAACATCTTATAACATGCTAAATGAAACTGTTTCCTTTTTATCTTTACCAAAACAATGTATTTGTAGGCCCTACAGTGAATATTACATGGGTAGTAATTGATTTTGTGATAACCAGATTTTTTTTCAGTTACATGCACCGTGTATGTTTTGCAATGTTTTGAACATGTTAATGTGAAATCAACAGAGGTTAAGAACAATTCACTTCATTAGCATTTTTATTGAATCAGAATTCGCAACAAAAAAAAAAAAAAAAATAAATTAGGCACTATGTTATTAATGGATTCAAAATAAAGCATTGAAGATAATAATTTTTTTTTTTTTGCATTACTTGTATTTTTTGCTTTCTCAAATATCGATTCAATAAAATTGTACAAAATTATATTTATAATAAATAAGTAATTATTTATGTATTATAAGTAACAATTTGTGCAATTTTAATATATTTATATTTGCAAGTAGGATTTTTATTTTAATACCTAAATGTTTTTTTTCATCTTTTCCTGCATGAATACATTGCACCAGGCCCCGCTTTTTCTCAAGCTGTCTGTCTATGAAATAAAAATAGTAATTTAAAACAAAATAAATTCTATACAATTTTGATAACAAAAGATACATTTACACAAGGAGTGAAATATTAAAAAGTTATAATTATTTACATCTTTATCTTTTCATTTATGCTATGACTGTTCATGTATATTTTATTAAAGCATAAATAAATGTGTATGTACAAATTTAGAAATATTGATATTGCTAAAATACTCTAGAAAAGAAATAAGTTAATTGATAGACAGAAAAAATAATTCAGTAACCACAAGAATAGGCTAATTTGCATGTTAATAAAAATCTTAGTTTATGCAAATTGGCAAAACTATAAAAGAAGAAAAAGGAGAAAAAATAACCAGTGCAAAAATATGAGTAACACAAAGGAGGTGTAAGCTGAGCTCAATACTCGATTTAAGTTGTTTTGTGATCAGCTCTGTTGTTCTAGAAATTAGTAAAAAGGCACTCTAGTCAAGAATCTAATTTGATCAACTCAGAAATATGTGTGTGAGCAATAATGTGCTTACAAAATTACAATGTTAAAGAGGCATTCATATATATTAAATCTTTACAGAGATATAAACTGTAAAATGATTTAACTAGCAAATAGCCAGTTGAATTACTAATCTTTTACTAATAGTATTATCATTATTCAGAATAAAATAATTTTTTACATTTATTAATAAACTTTATTGTTGTTTCCTTCATTTAACTTCAAAATTATTCAGATGTCAATTGACTGATTGGCTCTGGATATATTATATGGCACAGTAGATTAAAGCATTGGGAAATATAAAAAAGGAACAGTTTGACAATTCAGTACTGTATTTGAAATGAAAATACAAAATATGACAATGCCATTTGATATATGTGAAACATATATAAGTAATATGCTTTATAAACTGAGTAACAGATAATAAACTTAAAATTACATTGTTATTATGGATGTCAGGCAAAGATGTATTAAATTGGCAATATCGTTTATATGATACCAAGCTGCTCAAAAAATACCCTATGAAAAATTATTAATAAAATCAAACACATCTTTCAAACCTATAATATCTTTGTTTTCATAGGAAGATGCAGATGCAAAATAAAACTATACATGAGCATGATATGGTTTTATGAACATTGGTGAAGGATTGTGAATTCAAGATATATATCAACAAAATGTTGCTAGATCAGCCATTATGGGAGCTAAGAGAGGTAAAGCTTAGAGAGATGCTACTAAGCAAGAAAAAATTAATGTATAAAGTCACTGTTGAATGGGCATTAGCTCATAAGATCATGTTAGACCATGCTGACATTTTTAAAAATATGACAGAATATATTTTTTTGGTAATGAGTGTAAATACAGGAATGTCACAAGATATATCTAAAAAGTTAATGGAGACCCATTCCACTTGTTTTTGTTGTAATAAAACAGACCACTTTAAATCTGCATTAGACTCAAAGTGTATTGGAAGGGTATTTGTCAAAGTTATGTAACCTATGAATGACAAATCCGGCAAGTAAATCAAAAAGAATGTCTAAGATGTTTACAGTGGTGAATAGATTAACAGATAGTGATGATTTGCAATGATGAACAGATTGAAAGATAGTCATAATATGTCTAAGGTAAATTTGAAAGTCTGTGGCCAAAATATACAAATGAAGATTGGCAGTGGGGTGGGCATATCGTTAATAGTGTTGAAAGATTGACAAGGATGTGTAGAAAGGTAAAAGTTAATATTGAATTAAGAAAGTCTATAGTGATAGTATCAGGTGTAAATGAAAATCAAATAAAGATTAGGTGAATGGTGATAGTGTCTGTAGTGGTAAATAGCTACAGTAAACATTTATCACTTTGTAACTCAATGGAATATTAATCCAATGGAGGAAGATGATATAAGTCTCTGAGAATAACAATTAATATCATGAAAAATTGTCAAGCATGTTAAAGCACGGCGATTTTACTGTCTAAGTAATTTAATTCATGGCTTGAAGTTTAGATCATGCAGGACAATTTCATGGAAAATATTACAAATAGAGAAAGTGCAATAAAAATAATGAATGAACTTTTTGCAATACAGTTATCCATAAATTATAATAACAGATAACAGAACTGGATTTTTTCTTGGAGAAATTCAATAGCTTCTTTTCTTTGAAAGGGACACAGCACATATTGATTGACACTAGTTTATCACTTATAGTCAAATGGAAAAGACAGTACAACAGCTGAAAAAGGCATTAAGCAAACAGGAATATGCAGACATATATGAAGCAATTACAGCTACCACGTTTTACCAGTATTTTACACTCAGGATGGTCACAAAGAAAACTACCACAGCATTTTTATTAAAATGATGTGTGAGAATACATTTGACTATATTAGGTCCAAAGAAAAATAGAAGAAAAAATGGCTATTTGGAAAATGTTAAATATACCATTAATCAAAATGTATGGATTAAAGATATATTAAAGAGGAAAAAGCTACCAGTAATAATTATAAAAATAGTATCTATA
The DNA here is from genome assembly GCA_028023455.1 of Epiperipatus broadwayi. Taxonomy (NCBI): domain Eukaryota; kingdom Metazoa; phylum Onychophora; class Udeonychophora; order Euonychophora; family Peripatidae; genus Epiperipatus; species Epiperipatus broadwayi. The sequence continues at coordinate 899,124 of JAQFVV010012592.1, forward strand.
CCATCACATGAAATAAAGTTGGAAGAAGGTGAATTTTGAGATGTTATATAAACCATATTAAAGAGTGGAGAAAGAAACTTTAGAAGATATAGTAGTTATTTTGAACTCAGAGAAAGGAAATAAAATATGTTTTGATGAAATTGAATTAAAAATATCAATTAGCTCTCCAGTTTAAGAAAAAAAACTTATAGAATTAAAAAAATGAATGAGAAAAAAAGACTATAAGGCCTGCCAGAATACAGAAGAGACTGACAAAGTTATAAGACTATGGTGTAAATTAAACAAATTGTATTGTGTGTAAAACAAAACTATAAGGTTGATAGGAATAAAATTTGTATATACAAATTTAGAAATATGAATATTGCTAAAATACTTCAGAAAAAAAACTAGATATGCAGATAAAAAGACTTCATTAACTGCAAGAAGCAACAGGAAAGTCTGAAAAAGAAGAATTAAAAAGAGGGAAAAACTAAACAACAAAAATAAGCAGTGCAAAAGAAATGTAGCAAGTAGCATACTAAGTACTGAGTTTAAATTATGTTTTGTAGTCAGTTCTGTTTTGAAAATTAGTAAAGAAGAGTTCTAGTCAAGAATCTAATTTGATCAAATTAGAAATATGTGTATGAGCAATAATATGCATACAAAATTATAGTTAATATATTGTAACGAATGTCTGTGCTCGTTACATAAAAAAAAACAATGTAACGAACGTCTGTGCTCATTACAATATATATATATATATATTAAATCTTTACAGAAATATAAACTGTAAAGTGATATAAGTGACCCTATTCTCAACTAGCAAATAGTCAGTGGAATTACTAATCTTTTACTAATAATATTAGTAAAATAAACTCTTGATTTTTTATGTGATAAGTAGTGATTAGATTTAACTAGGTTGACTATAACCAATATATTAATTAGTTAAAAATAACTCTTGTTTATTATTTTGTTTCATTCAGAATCTTTCATGCACAAACTTGTTTAGGTACTATTATTAAAGTTAGCTTCTTAAATATTCATTCAATAATAAAATATTTACACTAATTCATGATTTAATTTTTTATATGCTTATTATTTCAGTATAATAATTTAGTCACACTAGGTATTAAGGATGTGCATTATATTTACTTAAAAAAATTAATTTTTATACTTACATTAATTTTAGAAGCTATTGTGATGTCTTGTACTTTCTTTTGTTTAATGATATATTATGATAATAACTATAAAAATTAACAATTGGTTTGTTCCATTAGAATAGATAAATAATTTTGTTGGCACCAAAGAGAATGTTTTCAAGTGATGTATAGTTGATACAATCAACACAGTGACATTAAATGATAATATTGCTTTAATAAAATGTGTCAATAATCCCTTTTTTTTTTAAAAAAAAATTATTAATTGAGTTTTCCTTGAATTTGGACCATCATATATTTGGGTAATATTATGGATCAATTATGGCTAGGTAACAATAGCAATTACAGTCTAAATCCAAGCAAAACAGATTAGTAAAACATATAGAAAAATAATAATAAAATTAAAAAAAAAGAATATTAGCATTATAAAAAAGCTTTAAGACTGCATCAGAATTAATCCCTGGATCCCATATTGCAGCATCCAACATTTTAACACTATGCTATACAAACACAATGCAATAATTTATAAATATAACTGATAAAAATAATTACCTGCTATACAATTGTTGTTCAAGATATTGCAGAATTATTATTATTATGAGGCAATATTTTGTAAATAAGTTTATTTTAAAATAAATTATTATTGTAATGTGACATCTTTTATATAAATTAGAATATTTAAATAAAAGTGATTTTAGATATCTAAACTTTTTCATTTACTAATAAATGTTATTATCATGGCAAAATGGCACCAGTCTGTTTGATTTAGTGCAATGGTATTTAGTATATTTCAAACAATTGTTACAAAACTAAATTAAAAAATTATCCTCTTATATTTAAATAAAAAAATATTTGAATCAGAATGTGCTTCTAATATTGAAGTGATTGGGAAATTAAAACACTTTCATATACATATAAATTTTATTATTACTGTGGCAAAATGACTTCCTTCTGTTCAGTTTAGGCCAATGGTAGAATATATAATATTTAGTATATTTTAAATAATAGGTACAAAATTAAGTAAAAGGGTAATTCTCTTATATTTAAAAAAAATATTTGCAATCAGAATGTGTTTCTACCAATGGAGTAATTTGGAAATTAATATTTTCATTTACAAATAAATTTTATAATTATCACAGAAATTTGGTGCCTCCATTGATGAAGTGCCTTGAACATGCACATGTAGTGGCTCTGTCTATCATGTGCTAGATTTTGGGACTGGAATTAATTTTATTTTTTGAAATATTTCATTACTAAATTTAATTCATTTATTTGAGTTTATTCTATATTAAAGAAAGATTATTATCATAGTACTATATCATTATCAACAATAAACACTAATAATAACCATTTCAATTCTAACAGAAAAAGGTAAAACAAATAATATACTAGAGATGAGTATTACATGGCTTTACAAACGACTCTATGAAACATAAATATGTCCACATGTAGAACATACTATTGTCTATTGTGTTTCTCCAATGCCTGGCATTTCACTTCAATAGAAAACTCTTTTAAAAAAATATTTCAAAGCAAGTGTCTAATTGCAATATCATTCTAAATGAAAATAATCTACTAGTGACAATCTTTAATAACACAATGGGTTTGCTCTTCCAATAAAAACTTTGTTCAAATTTACTCATAAAACATTTTTATAAACAATCTTGATCTGCTTTATATTTATAAACCAATGAAGATATGACTTTACAGTCTTAAACTCTATGATATTACATTCAGAAAGCTGAAGAACATACTGACTAGTTTTATAATCCTGCCATCATATTTTTAGATATTTATGGAGCATCCTCAAATGAAATTTTTTGAAAGCACAAACATCTGGCCTTCTGCAATAATTACTTCAGTATGATAAAATATTTTGTTTTGTTTTTTTTTTAAATGCAGCAAATAACAAATAGGATTCTGCCTTGTAACTCATCATACTAGTTAAGGTATCTAAAATTTATTCTTAAGTTAATAATTTACAGTGATTTTTTTTTCTATTGGAGGATGTGGCAGGATTTTTGAACATTAATTACTAAACCACAATTTTTGATAGATTGCATTCCAAACATTAAGAACTTTCTGTAGATTATCTTTTAAATTAGCAAAAATAGCATAATTTTCTGTGCTTTTAATGGTATCCTCCTCTGAACTTGACTTATCAGTTTTATCAGATTTCCTCTTTTTAGTGTTTGTTCTTTAAGTTTATTGATTTTTCAGCCTAATAAATTCCTCAAGCACAAAAATAAATCATCATCCAAAAAGAAGGCCATGGAAAAGAAAATTAAGACAAATGAGAATACTAACAACTCAGCTTTCTTGCAATCTTCAACTGACACATCAAACAAAATTACAACCAGAATCAAAGTTCATACAAGAAGCTATCTAAAGCAGCCAAGATTAATTAACTCAGATAGTGAAGCAGCTGCCACAGAATCTGACTCAACAGTCATGAGAGATAAACTACAATAGTAAATGACTTATTTTAATATTAATGGCCCTCATTAGACAGCTAAGCAGCAGGTGCAAGCAGCCAACACCAAAAATTATGAAATATAAATTCATTGGTCTGAATATTAGTGGAATAAATCTGATCAGTAGAGTATATGCTATCCAGCAATGGGTTAGATTAAGCCATCCCCAGATCTTCTTTATAGGAGAAATCAAGCATCATATAAACTCTAATAATAAAATCATAGAAACATTTAGCAACCTGGGTTATTGTGAACTGTCCCCCAGCAGTGCAGCAGCTGGTGGAGTAGGTATTCTAGTTTATATAAAGCATCCACCTGATTCAAGATACTATATTTATACATTGTAGATTATCACTAAGTAATATTCCCAATTATACTATAAAATGAAATTAATTGTATTGATTTGAATAGTGACACTATAAACAGTGAGGTGTATGTGCTGATTAGCTTAAAAGCTTCAATTAGATAACTCTCAGAAAAATAATGACATTACTTACTAGGCTAGTGAATTGCTGATTAGTTACATCTTTTGTTATTACTGTTTTAAGTGTGATTTTTTTGAAACTAAAAATATCTAATTACCTATTTATTGTTCAATAGTTAGACTGTTTTTGGATCAGCAACCTGTTAAAATATTCTGAGGTTGCTTGGAAAATCTTTAATTATCTGAAAAAAGCTTTTTCAGCTTCATTACAGATTTTAATCCAGGTCAGTCCCAATAGACTAATAAACTAAACACCATATTGACTATTAAAAAAGTATTAAATGACAACTACTCACAAAATGCCTGCTGATTGCTTAATATTCTTTCATGTTTATGAAAATTCAATTATTTTTTTAAATAGGTTAGAATTTTGAAAGCCTATAATAATTATTAATTTTTTAAAATTATATCAATCTTTTTAATTAACACAATTTCAAATGTTTATTAACATATAATAAATGTGTAAATCATCATCATTAGCAGGCACATTTAAACCAGTGAAGCTATACTATATGTAACTACATGACTTCTATTATACACTATCCAAGGAAAATGTAAATCAACAAACAAACATTAAAATTTACAATATTTGGCAGCCATTTTTCTTTCTTTGACAACTGTGCATAATTATATATATATATATATTGAACTTTTTTTTAAGTGTATGCTGAAAGCACATACATTTTAAAAATTCTTTCTGTTCTAATTTAAAAACTTCAAAATAATTAGAGAGCTCCTAATTTCTTAAAAGCAAGATTATTATTATGGTTGTATAAAAAAAAAAAGGTTATTAAAAAAAAAAGAAGAATATTGCCTGAAGAGTAGTACTTAATAACTACAAAAATCAGACATTTTATGTAAAAATATGATAATCAATGCATGAATGAACACACATTCAGTAAAAGAGATGTAAATGTGTCCCTTCAATTTATTATTTAAAACTATATTATTATTATTTTAAAATTTTTGTTTATACTAAAATCTTGTTTTATCTGCATACTATACATATAAAAAGTTTATTTTATAGTGTTGATAATTCTGTACACTTGCAATTAAATAAACAATACATATTCTATTTCTAGCAATGTTTATCAACAAAACATTAGCTATTACACACTGTATATGTTAAATGCAAGGAGGACTAGGATCAATGTGTAGCACAGTTTATGACCTACTGTATTGTCATTCCAACTGTTGAAGATTAATAAAAAAGAAATAAAATAAAAAACAGTTGTAAAAAGACAAAAAATAAAAAGACGATGCAAATCACTTTGTTTTTTTAGTCTGTTTGACGTGTTACCGTGCTACCATTTAACTTCTAGAGCGAATTTTGCTTTTTAAAAAACTTCATTATCTTGTTTCATTGATATTCCATTCATAACCATATCTTCCCAATAAAAGTAATCAATATTGCAATTTCTTTGAAATGATCTTTATGATATGGATTAAAAGTCAACTTAATTTAATATATTTTTATTATTATTTATAAATACATTTCACTTTAATTGGTTGTTATATATTAATTTTATATTTTGAGGGTTCAAAAATTGCTGCTTTATTTTTGTGTTTATAGCATTACGATTAAGATTTGAATACTTAGGGTCGATCTTGACTTATTTTCTCTTTTAAATGAATTGCGTGATTTTTTAAATGCGTTTAATCATAACCATAATAATTTCTTAGCCTCATTTTCTTTTTGATTTAATACTTGTTTAACAGGGATGTCGCGTGCACTTTATGACGAAACGAACATAACTAACCAGTGATGGTTTCGGAAGTGATGTAATTATATTAAAAGAATTGCACGATTTTCTTTAATCCATTAATTCTTTTATTTGTATAAAGTGCCAGTTTTAAAATAAATTTCTTTTCAAACTCGCACCATCTTTTTTTACCAGTGCAATTGTTATTTATTAAGAGACACAAAAAAAGAAAAATCGAATCTATAAAAATCTCCTGAAAGAAGCATAACATGAAATGTCACTTCGTTTCTTTAGAAAATGAGTTAATAGAGGAAGAACTCACTTTATTCGGTCATTATTGAAATTTAAAATTCTCTCTTTATTGAAAAAAAATTATAATAAAGCTCTTGTAAGAGTTAACATTATTTATCTGTTCATCGTTTAATTTAATAATTGATACAGTTTTAACAATAATAGCTTTATTTTTAAGTTTCTAAAAAAAGAATAAACCAATACGTAATAAGATATACTTTTCTTTACAGATGAGGGGAAAGACGCAGCATCACATTCACGCACACACACTTCATAATATTACAATAATAGCAATAATTATTTTTTGTGAAAACTGAATAATAAAAGAATTATTACTCTATAAATAAAAAAAACAAATGCATATAGATATACACGATGCTTGATTTAAATTACTTTGACAACAATGTACATTTCATATTTTAAATAATAGTTTTAAAAAATATATTCACCAGAACTTTTTATGCAGATTGTCACTTTCATCTACATGAAAAGTTTTACGATTCAAGATATTTTTAGTTCAGTAAGAGAGGAAGTATATTTAAGAGGGGGGGGGGAGAAGCAACAATTTAGATTTAAAAATGTATTATTCAAGCACTGAATTTAAATTGTATTGCTACGTTTTGTCGCGAGGTGAATATTTAAATCACATTACTTCAAATATCTTCCACAATTTCTCACTTTTTTATTCCACGATTTTGACTATTTGTCTTTTTTTTTTTGGTCTCTTTTGATTTATAGACAGTACTCAATTTTTAAATAATAAATGTTTATTTGTGTTAAAAATATTTATCAATGGTTTTTTTAGATAGCTTTTAACATATCTCAATTTTTACTCTACGTTATTAATCTTATTTGTTCTTACTTCGATTTACATATACAGCAAGAGTTAAAACAATTTACCACATAAACAAAATTTTCAGCATCTCCTTATGGTAAAAATTTGAAGGAGACAACGCAATATTCACCAAACTAAGCAAATTCTAGGCGATATGGCTCTTAGGTTTTCTTTTTTGTTTATTTCTAGTTAAAAATAGCTCGAGATTTAATTTCTAGCTAATAATAATTATATTTGCACATATGTATGAAAATAACCTGCTTCAGGAATTGGAAACTTCATGAATTAGAAGCTTCAAGGTCTTGAAAGATAGTAAAACAAAATATTTTATATGTTTACTGATTTCAAACGTTCTATAATCATTTTCAGGCAATATGAGAGTAACATTAGAATTATATATAGATTTATATAGGAATAATAATATATTGTAATGAATTGGGATATTATTGTGCTACAATACCTTTTTTCTTATTGAAAACTTTTGAATATCGTCAATTCTTTTTTTTAAAAACTACAGTAGTTGCATGTTAAATGTAAAACTATTAAAAATTACATAGAACGAAAATGACTAAGAAAATTCTGATATTGCTCATTTAGGAATTCACTATCAAGACTTATCTAAAGAGCAGTTAAAAATTGGAAACAAGGATTATAATAAGATTTGACAATCCAATTGTTAAATTAGCTTGGAAAAGAAAGACAGAATTTAAAAGATTTGTGATTATCTGTCTAGATTAAAAATATTCCTATCAGTGGTACATGCCTAATAATTTATTTTTTATTCAGATGAAAACAATTGTCTCTGGTGAATATTCACAAAAAATGAGAAAATAGCATATTAGAAGGTAAAACTTATGAAGATTGAAGCTTATAATTTAAACTGATATTTTCTTACAATCAATAACTGGTTTATTGTTTTTTAAAATCATTATAATTTTAAAAATATAGGAGAAAATGTAAGAGCCAATGATCAATGCTAATGAAACATTCTCATATGAAGTAAATATTTTGGTGAAAATAATAGCGACCCTTTTCAAACAAATTTTTAACACAGATAAAATAAAATTTATTAGACACAATTATCATCCTGCTCTTATATTTCACAAAACCAATTGATTTTTGCTCATTGACAACAGATAATAAATTAAAAATTGAACAGGCTGATTTTGCATCTAACAAATTTCAAACTGATCATTGAAGGCTTGCTAATTTTTTTTAACTATATGAAAAATCTTATTAGTTTTGTTTTTTCTCCAAAGATTTTACTGTGGCACTTAACTATATTAAAATTCAAAGATAGAATGGCATTTGAATGGTCTCTATATCCATATTTGCATTGCAATTTTACATTGAATGATTTTCTAAAATGATAATAAATCTATATTTTAATTTTTATTAGTAGAAGTCATATATTGACATCATAGTACAAGAACAGCTTGCAAGTTCTTGCACATAATAGCAATGCTGATTTACACAATATTTGTAATGCAAAAAAGTAGATTTTGTTATTTCCAAAAAGAATTTATTTGTTTCAAGGTATTTTTTATTTGTTGAAAATATTTTATATATATATATATCATGTTTTTGGAAAGAAATTTTTTTAGCTAACATAGAAAAGTAAGCTTTTTTACATTCTTCAGATTAATTTGTTGCTTTTAATATTTTTTTATTATTTCAATTATGCCTACAATTATTTTTAATAATAATTATGGTAAAGGTAGTTTTATTTTACTGGAAACTCTATTCAAAGTGAAGATTATATACATGAAAAATTATTCATGTATTTTAATCCTTAACTTAATACATTTAATAATAAAAGAAGAAAGAATAATGAATCACTTTCTAAGAGATTTTCTAAGTTTAAATGTGAAATAAAAAAAATATCTGCATGCTATTGAAATGGTCAGTTTCATCCATCTGCCCGTTTCACTTAGTTTACCCACACATCTATCCATATGCCAGGTTTAAACCTTCTCAGAGTACCCATTTAAATAACATTAAGTTACTATATTTGCAGAATCATGTATATATATATATATATATATGCGAGCAGTATGTCTGTAGTTTAATAGTATACATATATATTACAGATATGTATCCATTTTATAAATATTTCTAAATATTTTAGTTTAAATCATTTAGCCAGTTTTATTGTTATGTTATTGGTATATATTACGAATATGTATATTCATTTCATAAATATTTCTAGTTTAAAAAATATTTTAGTTAAATTATTTAGCCAATTTTATTGCTGTATTATTGAAATCGCATACGTATATTTCCTGTTATTCTGCACATATGTTTATAAAATTAGTTTATACTAATTATCAAACAACTTTTATTTGTTACTGGTAAACAAATGTTAAAGTAGGTCATGCATTAGTCCTAAAATAGTGTGAACTTGATTTTGCAAATATAAAATGTGAATAACAAAATTTGCAGGAAAACAAAATCTAAATTACTTGTTATAATTAAAAATGTTTTTCTAAAATAAACAAATGGGTTTTCTACTAGTAGTAGCTATTAAATATGTTTTGCTAAAATAAATAAATGGATTTTTCAGCTACGGACAAGCTCGTAAAAATTAACAGGTGGCCAGAGTTTGAAAAGTATAAATACTAAAAGTTTTGTCACCAAGGATCGATCATATATATAATAAGTGAGTCATAAGCAGAACCTATGCCCATTTTATCTTCAAAATGGTCGAGTAGAATGGCAATAACTCATCCCTCTCCTTGACTGGTGATGGAGAAGAACTTTGGTCTGATAAAATATAATGTCATACACCAGCAAAGTAACAGCAGCCTGTGGAAAATCTCTATTAACTTTAAATCATCGTCAAAAGTGTCAACACAATATCCTCCCAAGTGCTTCAGAACTAACTGCAATGAAAAACAACTGAATGGTAAATTTTTTCTCAGAGCTCTGTTTATAAACTGAGACTTTCATTTCTTTCTTTTAAAAGCTAGCTATTTATTAAATCTGCCTTTCCAAACACCTTTTCTAAAAGTCTACAAAGAAAGCTATAAAATGTTAATGTTTAAATCTTGTCTGAATGTAAAACTTATAATATTGAATTCTCTGTTAAAATGTAAAACTCTAATCTATTTAAACTAAATGTATAATTTCTGCGGTCTTTTATGCCTATTTCTAAATCTATTTGATTTATTCTATGATTTTATCATTTTAATATTATATGTATTTAATATGCCAAATGACTCGAAACTGCAAGTATTTATAAATATAATTTTAGCTTATCGATCTGTGAAGATAATTTCAAATCTTCCCTATAATAAATATTAAATAATTGAATTATTATTTTTCTTTCTCACTCACTGTTTCGAGATCATATTATTATCTTACTGATTAATTTTTGGGTATTAATATTATGATAATCAGTCATTCTCTAGTTAAACTTGTAGTTTGCTTAATTCTAGTTATGAATTATAACTATTTATATATGTAACTCGTACCTCATAGGAACTAGCTACAGAGATATTTTCAAAGCATATTTTAATGTTTTATTCCTAATTATCCCTCAAATATGCTTCATCCTCCTTAGATTTAAATATGTTGAGATGCAAGTGATAATATTAAGCTAGGTTACTAATTAATTTAGTCCCTAAATAGTATATTTGAAATACTAAATTTGAGAACTGGATTCTATAGATATGCAAATAGATGCTATCTAATTTTAAGGCATGATAATTAATATGTTTACGTATTTGCATTACATATGTATAAGTTGCAGATGTGTTCTTACAAAGTACACAATGTACAATTATCCACTTGCTGCATGATTATTGATGAGTTTCTAGTGGAGGTCACTCTCATCCACTTTAGTTCTGGTAAAGCACACACTTTTAGAACTAGGGCACAAGGACCTAGATTATTCATAATGCTTATCCGACTCCTTGAATTACTAATGTTCCTATTCGTAGGAAGTTGAGCAGTTTTAGGGCAAACCAAGCATTCAATGCTGAAGCCTGTGAATAATGACCCATTCACACCTTTGAGCTTTATTAATATTTTAATATGTGCCATAGAGGATATAGATAAACCTATCATAAATCAGTTTTCTCTCCTTTTATATTAAATGCTTATCTGGCATCAGTGTATATTCTAATCTAGGTTAACACTCTAAACTGTGTATCTCTGAGCCTAATTACATGCTCAATTTAACTTTGTATAGATTGAATCCATAGGAGCGCTAAATAGTTAGTTATATAACTTTGGCTGTAAAGTTCTGTATGATCTAGCAGACTGCAAACAAGCTAGAAATTTGTCATACTAATATAGGCATAAACTCCAATACCACACTACACTTTATTAAACACTTATAATGAGATATGTAACATTAATCCCATTAGTTAGATAATGCCTGTGAGTGTAATATCTCATGTTCCCATCACATAATTTTGTATGTTTTGATTTATTATTTGTTATTGTTTTATTAAGTTAACAATATTTAAAATTATAACTCGTTTTCATATTTTTATTGTCCATGAGTTAATTGCACATACATCATTATATCTATAGATAGATTATTCTATTAAATTTTATAATCAATCATTGATATTTTAATTAACCACTTAGTCTTATGTGTGTATATCTGACCAAATCAGTGCTCAATTAGTTAATTTAAGAGTCTTTTTTTTGTGCTGAATTACTGCTGGACTGAGGTTAAATTGAATGTCTGTGTACATTGAGGAATGTCATCCATAGGGTTTTAAATCATTGAGCAGAGGTGAAAGGATTGAGTGTTGGTCGGATTCTGGATCCCAGCCTCCGGATTCGAGCAGCTTTAGTGTATTTTGCCTGTGTTCTAGATTTTGTTACATGGAGGGATAATTCTTACCATTACACTATGAAGAACATTTTATTTTAAAATACATGCAAAAAAAAATCCACACAACTTTATTTTTTTATTTTTAAGTAAATGTTAAATCGAGATTGTGGACTTCAGTCGGGTACTTTCTACTTCTTACTGTATTTGTTGTTGTAAAATAATATACATTGTAATTTGTGTTTATTCATATCTTTTATATTGTTTTTACATGAATATATATATATATATATATACAGGCATCGAATACGAATATCATTATATATTGTACCAGACCACACTATTTTATCATCGAGGGTACCACTAGGCCACTGCCATCCTAAAAAATTTAATTTATAATGATCAAAAAGTTAATGATGACGAATATCAATGCTGCCAACTAAATTCAGGGAGAGGAAGAGATCTTAAACATTGTTCAGCAGACAATCAAGGGACAGGATACAGAAACAAATGTCAGCCAAGAACAAATATAATTATTAATAATTTTTAATTTTATTAAATTTAAAAAATATTACTCAAACAAAATATAGAAGTTTGACCTAAATTCCCCAACTTTCTTTGTGTGAGAGTGCACGAGAATATTGTGGCATTAAGCACTTTGGCAGATAATTTGGATTTCTCACCTAACTTATACAGGATTATAATGATCTTTCTGCTATTGATTTATCTACTCTTCAATTTCTATTTTTCTTTATTTAGAGATGTTAATAAAACAATCTTATACAGAAATCAGTGAACTAGTGGAGAGCAAGCTTTCCTTCACTTCATAAAAACAATGGTACAAAACAATGATGTCATCACATTACTATATGACCCTTAAGGTTAACTCCATATGAGCAAAGAGAAAAGATTATAACTTCTTAATCTTTAATAAAAATGAAATCTCAAAATCCTTACAGTGTACAAGAATAACAACTATATAATCACTAAATCACTAGCCAAAAGATTTATAGTCTGCAAAAATGCAAACACACATTAACTACAATAATTTCATATAGGGAATAGGTGAAATAGAAACTATTATTATCTGCAAAAGCTTTTGACAACAATTAATAATAATAATAATAATAATAATAATAATAATAATAATAATAATAATAATAATATGTAAAGTTAAGAGCGTGCTAATAGCTCTAAACAAGCTTTTTTTTTATATATGATAAATGCTACTAAGAGAAGGCATATTAAATCCTGGACCCCATCCCCTCCTGTCTCTTCAGTGATGAGTTGTTGACATTGATCTAAATCCAACTCAAGCAAAGCATTTATCTAAAAGATAATTGTTAGAAAAAGCCACAACTGAAAAATCATATGGGCCTGAACTACAGGTCCCCTTTAATTTAGCTAAAGCCACAACAGCAAAATAATAATAGTAATAGTAACAAGTCAGAAGTCACATGACTTTATAGAGCTTGCACTTACTAATATGTAAAGTTAGGCGTGCTAATAGCTCTAAAAGCTTTTTTTATTGGTCCCCCCCCCCCAGACCGGGTTTCGACCTATGGGTCTCTTCAGTGAGGAGTTGGGACATTAGATCTAAAAAACCAACACCGGTCTGGGGATGGGAACCACGATTTGAATGCCTTCTCTTGTAGTAGCATTTATCATAAATAAAATAAAAAAAAGCTTGTTTAGAGCTATTAGCACGCTCTTAACTTTACATATTAGTAAGTGCAAGCTATATATAAGTCATGTGACTTCTGACTTGTTACTATTACTATTATTATTTTGCTGTTGTGGCTTTAGCTAAATTAAAGAGCTAAGCCTACTAATATATGGAGTATCTGAATTAAGTTCAGGCCCATATGATTTTTTCAGTTGGAGAGCTGACTTTAAAGACATGTAGATGTCTAAAAGTTTCAGATCTTTTTCTAACAATTATCTTTTAGATAAATGCTTTGCTTGAGTTGGTTTTTTAGATCTAATGTCCCAACTCCTCACTGAAGAGACCCATAGGTCGAAACCCGGCTGGGGATGGGGACCACGATTTGAATGCCTTCTCTTGTAGTAGCATTTATCATAAATAAAAAAAAAAAGCTTGTTTAGAGCTATTAGCACGCTCTTAACTTTACATATTAGTAAGTGCAAGCTATATATAAGTCATGTGACTTCTGACTTGTTACTATTAATAATAATAATAATAATAATAATAATAATAATAATAATTGATCATAAAATATTAACTCGCAATACATTCTCCATTCTCCGACAAAGTGACAAAATAAAATATTAATTTTATTATCTACAATTTATAGGTTTTAAACAAATACATCGAATAAAAGAAATATTAATAATATCAAATTTCTTACTCATAGGTCTATCATATTATTGTATTCTTTCTTTGAATACTAAGTTCAGAGATTTAAGCCCTAGTTAAAATAGAAAAATATTCAGTTACCTTTCAGAAATCAATTTTATCATGTCTGATTGATTTTAGTGGTGTGTAGAAAGCTTTATTTCCATCAAAAGTTCATTACTATAGTATTCGGTTTCCATTAATCAGGTCATGGTGTATGAAAGCAATCTTCAGGTTCAATCTCAAACTAGGCAATTGGGACATGTTCATGATGGCACAGTTTTAAGCTCCAGGGTTTATCTTAGATGACTTAGCACTGCATACTTTTAATATGGTCTTTTAATGTGGGTATTTTCAGCATTTTGAACAAAAGCTATTTTTCATATTAAGCATAATTATTCTTTTTTTCCCCTTCTCCTCAAATCGTTTCTTTAGCTATAAACATGCAGCAATAGTAATCAACAATTCTTCAGCAACAATTTTTTAATATACAAAAATTCTCCTTCACAATCTGTAGTTAGCAAATATAAAATTATAGGTCCTGATTTAGTTTGCATTCATGGCCATTTTGAAATCTAAAAACCACCGCTGACACATCCAACTGATAAATGACATAAATATTGAATAAAAGTGCTATAAATTTATATTTTAGAAATTATAATCTAGTAAAAATAATGTGCTTTATTTTAGTGGGGATTTTTTTTTTAAACTTACCTTCATAAAATATTTGAAATATGTTGGTGCAAAGCATCGAAATTTGCAGGGAGGAAGAAGGATGGTTTGGACGATACGTAATATCGCCTAAAAGTTGCAGAAGTCTGATCAAACCTAGCTTATAATTTTCAAATACTAAAAGATTATACTATATGCCCATATGAAGTAAAGCATATTATTTTACTAGTTTATAATTTCTAAAATATGAATTTAAAGTAATATTATTCAATATTTATATCATTTGTCAATTGGATGTGTCAGCCGTGGTTTTGGCTTGTCTTTAGATTTAAAAATGGCCATGAGCACAAACTAAATCAGCACCAAATTATATATCATCAGTCCACAATTAGTAAATATAAAAATCTATAAGTCAGCAGTCTGCCATTATCAAATATAAAATATATATTTCTCAATCAAAAACACAGAGCTTTTATATGCAATTTTTATCTCCAACTAGATCTTAAAATCTAACCAGGCCTAGTCTTTTATCTTTCATTAGATCTTAATTAAGATTTTAACCAGGGATTTCTTATCTTATGTTTTCACTTTTCAAATACCAATTTTAATCAATTAGAAAATGAGTTTCTGCTTTTTAAAACAGATTAAAACAAACAAACAAACAAACAAACAAAACTTATCTCAATCAATTTCCATTTATAATCGAGTACAGTGTGTTATGGCACCTACTCTTTAAAAAAATAAAATAACAAAATACAAAAATATTAAATACAATTTCTTTAAAATCTTTATAAATATACATTTTAGTTTGGATTTCCCAATGGTTGTCTTTGAAGTGGAGAAAGCATCCGATTCAATATATATGAATGCCATAGTTTTTACAATCCAGAATATTCTATCTTGAATTGCAGATGGTACAAATAAGATGTTAATTAATACAAGTATTTATCTTATGTTTTACACACACACACATAAGTATTTTAAATTTAACTATGAAAGATATCTCAATAATAATCTTATATAAAATTCTCAACCATGACTAGCATTTTATATGTCCCTTTAATCTAGGAGAACCTTGAGACTCTTATTCATTTTCCCATAATATAATAAACTGATTTTATTTTACTTTACTCATACTAACCTAAGATTATATGATATAGATAATGATAACTTTAGGCTATACACAAATAGACCATAAACATTTTAAGTTAATAATCATTATAATGCAGAGTTTAACATAAAATCATACTTATAATTAACTTTTATAATTTAACATTCATGAAACCCATAAAATAAACAATAGTTGGACATCAACAGATAATAAATCAAAAGCATAATGTGATATACCCACACATATGTAATATTTTCTATATCTATACTTTTATCACAATCCATATGTTACAATTTATGTTTATAGTACAGTTGGTTTTACATATAAATCAGTTTTATATATTAAAACCAAATTAGATGCATGAGTATAAATATTAGTCCAACAATAATATTATAGTAGGGATCATGATTTCTGATCATGTTAAGTCTACAATAATTATTTCCATGATTATTACTATCAATCCACTTTTCATTTCAATATATATTTAAGAACAATATTTGGAAATCATCATTAAATACCTAAATAATTAAAGCACAGATATCATTAAATAAACCATAGAAATTCTTCAAAATAAATAAATACCTGAGGTGTATAAGTCATCATTAAGTATACTATAAATATCCTTCAAAATGTATTTACAGGTAAACTTCATTATCAAATATTTAAGTAATCTATTTTCTAACTCAACTTGTACATGTCATATATATTGTATTAAATATAGAATCAGGTTTTAAAACTTTTACTTTATAAATTCAAGTATACTGTCTTTTAATTATTATGATACATGATATATCCTAATATTAGTTTTAATAGGCTATCAACAAATCCCTATACTCTCTTTAATATCCTTTGATTTTGGCATAATATTGTAATATTTATTAAACGTAATGATATTATTACTGGCTATTAGTTTCAATTTTTATTTATATATCCACATACAGATCAAATTCATTTCATTTTATAAGCTTATCTAGATATGTATTCTCATAAATTTTATATTTAAAGTTTTATAACCTAGATTATGTATAATACATTGAAAGATTGATAACTTGCATATTATTTAGCCCCCAACATTTCTTCTGTTGTTTAAAAACAGCAATAACTAGATTGCACAAATATTTCATTAAATAAGTCAATAATCATTAATCTTAGCACATAAATAAATATTCATTAATTCAAAATATCAAATTGTATTATACACATTGTAAATGGTAAAAAAATATTCAATTAAATATCTAGACATATACGAAGGAGGGGGGACCCAAAGACAATTGGAATCATTCTCTGGTTTGCACATCTGTTGTATTATATACTTCTGATTACATAATTCTTGCAGGAACCTCTGTATATCAATCATCCAAGTGAATCCATTGTGTAAAATTACTAGGGTCATGTAGCACACTTTTTTTTTTATAAAATGTGTTTTGCTTATTTGTTGATTTTTTTAATAATGTTTGAAAAGTTTGACAATGTAAAATTCTGTTTTCATTTATAGAAAATGACATGAAAAAAAGTTGTAATGCTTGAAAGAGATTATAAGCAAGCTGATCTCATAAAAAACACAAATTTATGAGGGCTTAATTGAAATGTTAAATTTACTACATACCTAAAATACATCATAAGAGAAGTCCAAAATCAAAACAATGCTTTTTTTTATGCAAACAGCATTTTTCTCTCAGATTTAATTTGCAACAGTCGGAAATTTTATCTGCAAGTTCTAAAATATTTACATGATGTGGCAAAATGTAAACACACTGCTATGCATGATATGGAAAAATGTAAACAACTTGTTTTGCTGCAAAGAAACAGGCCAAGTTCCATCCCATAAAGTGTCATCTCTCAAAGCATTGAGTGTGAAATACTTTTTAATTAAATTCAGTATGACCCAGCTTATCTATCAGCCATATTCACTTGAAACACTTTATGAAAATTTTTTAATATCTCAAATAAAAAAATGTCTCAATTTTTTTCTCTCACAGAATTAAAACTGGTAGGGGGCACAAGTATTATAACACACCATTTTGTCTGTATTTCAAGACTATTTCAAAAAGCAACAAACTAGTTTAGACTGGTGCATTGCATTAAATATACTATTGTAACGGAATAGCGTTACATGGGATTTGAACCCAGGCATATGAGGTTATATTAAACATATATTCAATTGACGGAATGAATGACAGGAACAAAACTGTTAAAAAAGCGGTCTTGCTTTAATAATAAACGAGAAACAGCCGTTTCTAAAGCATGATCGCAGCTATATAAGAGTACCTGTCAAATTTATTGAAATAAAAAAGTAAAAGAGTTTTTTTTATTATTTTGTTTTTTTTTAAGAATAAATCTGTAATCATTAGTTGTAAGTTTTTTTTGCATTTTTTTAATTAAATAAAGAAAGATGAATGATTGAACGCAAGTTTGACATTTTTATTAAATCATTTGAGTCATTTTGAACAAAAGGGGGAAAATGAATTAATTAATTTGCAATATGTTCTGAAATTCCAAGCGATCTAAAATTATTTTAAATGGGGGTAATTAGTAAATGTAAAATTAGAGAAATTGAAACAATAGGCAGGATATGCGTTGGTACGCCTAGATAAAATAAGCCGAATTTAGAAACAGAGGTGAGAAAAAGTGTACACTGCTATTGTACAACTCAGACTTCTGTCTCCAGTGAAACAATACCTGAAAAAATGGTCAAATTGAGTTAAATTCCAAAGTGGTGCAAACGATCCCAGAAATCACTGAATTGAGTTAATACTCGATGGACTTATAAGATGAAGGGACTCACAGGTGCATGGGAGTGATTGGGTGAAAAAAATTCAAGGTGTAAGGGCGGGAAGGAAGAGATCAAAAAGGCCGGACAGCGCTTTTAAGGATTATTATTAAAATTAGAACTAGAGAAGAAATAAAATCTAACTTTCGTGTAGAAATCTAACGGAGATGCGTTGCTGAACATAAAATTCGCGGCTTGACCGCCGGACCTCCGCGTCCAGCTCAGCTGATTGCCAATAGGATGCTCGTAACACTGGAGAAACTTCACATAAGGACCACACATGCTTTTGAGACCTTGCAAATTGCCAGAATGCTTCGTTAAAGAAGAAATCATCGCTCAGGATCCCTCTTACAGTCTTTCTACATTCCACAGGTAGCTATCTTTAAATTGTCGTATTCACTTATGCACCAAAGTAAAATAACTTTAAAAACCAGAACTATTAAAACATTAAGCTAAAATGATAAAGTTACTCATGACCATTAATGAACGATTCGAGAACCTAACCAAATAAGTTTGCCTACAGATTAACATTCTTTAAAATATGTGCGAAGTCACCTTGAAATCTATATTTAAATTATCTCGGCTTGCCGGTCATATACCTGCATGAATTGTTATTAAACAGATTAAAATAAAACATTTATTTAACTAGTATTTTTTGTTATTAATTGCTTGGAATTTCAACATAAATTTATATAATAGGGAATGAGTGCTGGAGCGATCAAATTTGTTTGTATATGAATGAATGCATTTGATATTTTTGGTGTTGGGATTTGATTATATTTATGTTTATGTTTATTATGCTCTCTTAGATTAATATTAAGTTTTGATTAATTTATTCTGTGGGATATAGGGTGGGCCCTCATATGATAAGTCTGATTGATCGTGATTGAAAGATCACATATACGATGTAATTTGAAAGGTGATATTGGCTGTGTTCGTTTCTTGCTTCCGACTGGAGTGATGCACGGGCATGTTTTGTGATATAGTTGAGTGAGCTTATGCACATACGTGGCGGACTCTTATAAAAGTTCTCCTGGCGCCTACTACTTGGATTCAATCCGAATTTACGTATAAAATAAATAAAGCGTACGTGTATATGTGTTTGAAATTATCTTCACAGAACATTATGTAATCCCCCAGACGCAAGAACACAGCAGGTTCATAGAAGTGAACCATCAACCAAAACACGAGAATGTCACCGTAGGAATACGGCAAAAGCGTCCAGATATAAAGGACGTGACTTTACTGGGCTTTCGGTAAGGAAGCCGGCGATGGGGCGGTTACATTTGGCGCGTCAACGTGGCCCAAAACTATTGTTTCAAGTGGTGGGACCGACATGGATACAGCTGACATTTCTAACAACGAAAGCAAATTTAAAAGAGAGAGGGTGCTCAAAATAACAGAATAAATTATCTATTAAAGCGGGGGGAAATTTTCGGAATCACCATAAAATAAAATCATTAAACGTTGCTTAAGGGAGTGGGAAAGGGATTTAGTTCTCTTATTAGCACTAAAATAATCAAGCATCCGAATATACTTAATAGTTGTAGAAGGGTGTGGAATAGTGAGATTCCATGGAAGAAAGATCGTATATTAAAAGGAAGCAAATTAATAAATTAATTTCTATGTTAAAATTAAATGCAAATAATTTAAGCGCAAATAAAAAAATAAAATATACATCGGTAAAAGACGTATTTATATTCTTGCACAAAGGAAGTACTGTAACTGGGATCTTGTTAGGAGTTTTGTGTTTTACTTAAAAAGAAAAGGGGGCTAAAGAAAGAAGTCAACATAGCGTATATATATAAAGACGCATATAACCATATAATAGATATAGCCACACATATAAGCGATAGAAACCAAATTGGAGGAATGACAGGAGCTGTGGGAATTGTGAAGGGCAAGGAGCATCTGAGGATAGGATAAGACAGTCAGTGGGACCCGCGGAGTAGTAGGTAATGAGCCACGGATTATTATAATTAATTACAAATTGGGCATCAAACAGAATGGAGGGAAAGTGGATTAAACTCGAACAGTTCGAAGGGAAGGGAGACGAAAGCCCATGTCGACATGTGAAAAGTCTGAAGAGGTTGTTATCATGCGGGCAGTTTAGTGAAGAATCGAAGATAGCAATTGCATGCAGCCACATCCAAGGGGAAGCAATGGAATGGTGGGAGGCGATGAAAGAGAAATCGGAAACATTCGAAGAATACCAAAGAGCCATAATGGGAAGAAATTGGGGACTAGCCCAACAAGAAAGGGAAAAGTGGGCAATCGAACAAAGCAAAAGGGATGAGGATGAGACGTACAGTACTTTCATACAGCGACAGATGGCGAGATTAAGAAAAATAAATGAATACCAAGTGCCGGTAGAGCGGAAAATTAGGATAGCAGGGCGCAACCTGCCCAGGGAGATCAGACGAATTATTGAGGGGGAAACTGAAATAAAATGAGTATTGGAGGTGTTGGATGTGGCCGAAAACAATGACTACTTTGTCAAAGAAGGGAATGATGAAATTAGGATAGCTAATATAACACAAGATGAAAGGGGGGAAGGGCCTCGGGGAAAACAAGAGTGCCCAAAGATCAAGGTATCAATCCAAGGGGTTCATGCAAGGGTGCTGCTGGATACAGGAAGTCAGGTGACTGTAATGGCTCAGGAAACCTTCGACAGGATTGCCTAAGGGCCAACAGAAATGAAAATCCTACCGTTGAAAGGGACCCAGATCATACTGGCCAATGGGAAAAGAGCAAAGATACAGACCGAACAGGTGTGGGTGAACATAGTTATCGCAGGGCAGAAATTTACCCAGATTGTGTTAATACTTGAGGGGCTGATACACGATTTGGTGTTAGGGTCTGACTTCATGAGGATGGCAAAATGTAGCATCGATTATGGGACTGGACAAGCAAGAATTGGGAGAGTCACCATGCCCTTTGGGGGAACCATGAATAGAGAGCCAGAAGGGCAGAAGAAACTGCAGTGCATCATGGTAAAGGAGGTGATCGAGAAAAGAGTTGATGAAATGACAGGACCAAGTAAAGGGCAAAGAGAGAAGATTCAAGGAATACTGGAGACATAGAGCAGCATTGTCAGCACTTAGAAATGTTGCTCCATGAATGCGACCCAGGAAGTTAAGTTCTTGGGACACATCATAAGCCAGGATGGGATACAGCCTAACCCCGAGAAGATTCAGGCCATCCAAGAATTTCCAGTTCCGAAAAAGAGAAAAGATATTAAAGCATTCCTCGGAATGTGCACGTTCTACAACAAATTTTATGAAAACTTCTCCCACGATATGGAACCCCTACTACAATTATTAAGAAAGGAGCAAGTGTGGGTATGGGATGAGAAAAGAGAACGGAGCTTCCAGAGGGTGAAAGAAGGATTTTTAAAACAGACCATGTTAGCATACCCGGACTTCGACCAGACCTTTTGGGTACAGACCGACAGTAGCGACATCGGGTTAGGAGCAACTTTGTACCAAAAGGGACTGGAGGGTGAACAAAGGGTGTTGGCCTTCATCAGCCGACTACTCAAGGACCCCGAACGGAGATACACGGTCACAGAATGGGAAGCCCTCGCCATAGTATGGGCTTTCAAAAAATTCAGACAATACCTGGTCGGATCCAAAGTGAAAGTAATCACCGACCATCGGAGCCTCGAATTCCTTAATAAAAGTTTTTTGACAAACAATAGATTAGAGAGGTGGAGCCTAGCCCTGCAGGAGTTCCAGTACGAAGTGGAATATTGCAAAGGGAAGGATAACGTGGTTGCGGACGCGCTGAGCCATTACCCTGTGGGACAACAGCCAAATGTTGAGGCTGAGGAATTCGCGTACATTGCCGCTACTACCCGGCGAAGCAAAGAGGGTGAGTTTAGTGCGAACAACATTCGGAGGGGCCAGGAAGGGGACGAAGAGTGTCAACAAATAATCCGATACATACGTGAAAGGAAGCGAAATGTGGGGGCAGGTCAAAAAAAGGAAGAGACTGGGGGTCGGTTATGGAAGTATCGGGACCGATGCATCATGCTGGAAGGGATAGTCCAAAGGAAAACCGGGAATGGGAAACAAACCCGTATCGTAATACCGAAGGGAATGCGGGATCAACTGGTGGATAAGACACATCAGGAACGTGGCCATTACGGAACCAGCAAGACTGAGGGGTACCTTAGTAATTGGTTTTATTGGCCAGGGATGTCCCAAGACATTGCCAGAAGACTCCGGAAGTGTGAGGTCTGTGCGAGGACAAAACCATTAAACCGATCAAATGAAGGATCGCAGATACCGATTATCGTCCAGGAGCCAAACCACACTTTGGCTATTGATTACTACGG
Organism: Epiperipatus broadwayi; assembly: GCA_028023455.1. Taxonomy (NCBI): domain Eukaryota; kingdom Metazoa; phylum Onychophora; class Udeonychophora; order Euonychophora; family Peripatidae; genus Epiperipatus; species Epiperipatus broadwayi. The sequence continues at coordinate 922,081 of JAQFVV010012592.1, forward strand.
CCCATTGCCAATGTTTGGGGGAAGAGATATTTACTGGTTACTTATGATTTGTGCTCCAAAATGGTCGCGGCGTACCCTATGGCCCGGGCAAATGCGAACCAGACCATCAAACTGTTGGAAACCAAACAGTTTCCCATCATCGGGAAGCCTAAGTGCATTTTATCAGATCATGGTACGCCCTTTGTATCAAAGACGTGGAGACAATGGGTGAACCGAATTGGGGTCAAACATCATATGACGTCTATCCGGAATCCGCAAAGCAACCCATGCGAGCGGGTGATGCGTGAGTTGGGGCGGCTATTCCATGTGTACACTGCGGGAGATCATCGGAAATGGGTTCGGGAAATTCCCCGGATCGTTGATATGATCAATACCTCAAAAAATGAGTCCACTGGGCTTGAACCAAGTCGACTTCATTACGGACGACCGATACCGTATCCTTACGATGATAGACCTGCGATCCGGACAGGGAGAGTGGACCGAAAACATGATAACCAGGTAGCATTACGGAGATTAGAACATATGGGGGAAAAGCGAAGGCAGACCGATAGGCCAATCCAAAACACCTTCACTGTGGGAGACAGAGTTATGGTAAGATCAAATCCGGTCAGTCGGCCAGACCAGAACATATTTAAGAAGTTCCTTGACCTCTACGATGGCCCCTACGAGATCGTCAGGGCATACGGGAATAATGCCTTTGTACTGGCACGAGGAAAAATGATTAAGGGGACTTTCAATGCAAGGGCACTGAAGAGGGCCGAATAACTTGGCTCCTTCTCAGAGCTAAAACCCGCAACCTCGGATTTTACTCTACACCGGGCGGGGAGATATGTAACGGAATAGCGTTACATGGGATTTGAACCCAGGCATATGAGGTTATATTAAACATATATTCAATTGACGAAATGAATGACAGGAACAAAACTTTTAAAAAAGCGGTCTTGCTTTAATAATAAACGAGAAACAGCCGTTTCTAAAGCATGATCGCAGCTATATAAGAGTACCTGTCAAATTTATTGAAATAAAAAAGTAAAAGAGTTTTTTTTTATTATTTTGTTTTTTTTTTAAGAATAAATCTGTAATCATTAGTTGTAAGTTTTTTTTGCATTTTTTTAATTAAATAAAGAAAGATGAATGATTGAACGCAAGTTTGACATTTTTATTAAATCATTTGAGTCATTTTGAACAAAAGGGGAAAATGAATTAATTAATTTGCAATATGTTCTGAAATTCCAAGCGATCTAAAATTATTTTAAATGGGGGTAATTAGTAAATGTAAAATTAGAGAAATTGAAACAATAGGCAGGATATGCGTTGGTACGCCTAGATAAAATAAGCCGAATTTAGAAACAGAGGTGAGAAAAAGTGTACACTGCTATTGTACAACTCAGACTTCTGTCTCCAGCGAAACAATACCTGAAAAAATGGTCAAATTGAGTTAAATTCCAAAGTGGTGCAAACGATCCCAGAAATCACTGAATTGAGTTAATACTCGATGGACTTATAAGATGAAGGGACTCACAGGTGCATGGGAGTGATTGGGTGAAAAAAATTCAAGGTGTGAGGGCGGGAAGGAAGAGATCAAAAAGGCCGGACAGCGCTTTTAAGGATTATTAAAATTAGAACTAGAGAAGAAATAAAATCTAACTTTCGTGTAGAAATATAACGGAGATGCGTTGCTGAACATAAAATTCGCGGCTTGACCGCCGGACCTCCGCGTCCAGCTCAGCTGATTGCCAATAGGATGCTCGTAACACCGGAGAAACTTCACATAAGGACCACACACGCTTTTGAGACCTTGCAAATTGCCAGAATGCTTCGTTAAAGAAGAAATCATCGCTCAGGATCCCTCTTACAGTCTTTCTACGTTCCACAGGTAGCTATCTTTAAATTGTCGTATTCACTTATGCACCAAAGTAAAATAACTTTAAAAACCAGAACTATTAAAACATTAAGCTAAAATGATAAAGTTACTCATGACCATTAATGAACGATTCGAGAACCTAACCAAATAAGTTTGCCTACAGATTAACATTCTTTAAAATATGTGCGAAGTCACCTTGAAATCTATATTTAAATTATCTCGGCTTGCCGGTCATATACCTGCATGAATTGTTATTAAACAGATTAAAATAAAACATTTATTTAACTAGTATTTTTTGTTATTAATTGCTTGGAATTTCAACATAAATTTATATAATAGGGAATGAGTGCTGGAGCGATCAAATTTGTTTGTATATGAATGAATGCATTTGATATTTTTGGTGTTGGGATTTGATTATATTTATGTTTATGTTTATTATGCTCTCTTAGATTAATATTAAGTTTTGATTAATTTATTCTGTGGGATATAGGGCGGGCCCTCATATGATAAGTCTGATTGATCGTGATTGAAAGATCACATATACGATGTAATTTGAAAGGTGATATTGGCTGTGTTCGTTTCTTGCTTCCGACTGGAGTGATGCACGGGCATGTTTTGTGATATAGTTGAGTGAGCTTATGCACATACGTGGCGGACTCTTATAAAAGTTCTCCTGGCGCCTACTACTTGGATTCAATCCGAATTTACGTATAAAATAAATAAAGCGTACGTGTATATGTGTTTGAAATTATCTTCACAGAACATTATGTAATCCCCCAGATGCAAGAACACAGCAGGTTCATAGAAGTGAACCATCAACCAAAACACGAGAATGTCACCGTAGGAATACGGCAAAGCGTCCAGATATAAAGGACGTGGCTTTACTGGGCTTTCGGTAGGGAAGCCGGCGATGGGGGCGGTTACACTATATATTTTTAAAACAATTCAATTGGCAACAATTAAAAATAAATATATAACATTTATTAAAAAATTCCATTATTTTTGGATCCCCCTGTGTATATATAGATCATTTTGAAATTTATAACTATTATCTAGTATTGATGAAAAGTCTGGCATTTCAGATTAAGTTTCAGTATTCAGCAGTTTTTATGATAATTTGTAGTTATAATTGAGCAATCTTCTTTTGTCATTGTATTAGAATTTTGTGCCGGACAAAGCAAATAGTTTATGTCCAAAATAAAAAAAATATATAGTTTTTTCTTGTAAATACATTTATTATAAAATCAAAGTTTATGTAAATTTTTGAAGATTTTTTTTTTTTCATGATTGGTTCAAATGATTAATAATTAATTACAGTCCGAGACCATTCTTAATGAAGTTAGCTCTTTATCTAGGGTGTAACTTAAATTAGCAATGCATTATAAAGTTTCCCGATTCACATAAGGAGAGCTTTATAGCTACTTTATGAAGCATTATAAATGTGAAAAGAGCAAAGAAGAACAATTGATATATTTAGCCAGACTATTTATACTAAATTTCCATTTAAAATAATGTTAATTTCTCAACTATTAAAAAACTATTGTAACAAATTAATAACAATACACCAGAAGAAATAATTGAATCAGAAAATATAGCTAGAGATTATAGAATTATAATTATTCTATTGGAATTAGTTTTTTTGAAATTGATAATATAAAAACAACATATGAAATATAGTTTTTCATCATCTAATATTAAGTATTGAATGAGTTTAAAAAATGTAAATAAATTTACATTTTCCAATTTACATTCAAATGTTAGTAATAGCACACATATTAGAATATACACAATGCATTAAGAGGTATTATTTTTCTCTAGTGTTGTTGATATGACCAGTGACAGTAATCAAACCTGGACCATTAGATTCTTAAATATTGAATTTTAAGATAACTCTCTATCCAACTCTATATTAAAAGTAACTAAACTAAATATGTCTCATCTAATTTTAATTTCAATTTAGACATTAGTATTTATTCTAAATTATTTTATCTGTCATTTGTATTTGTTTCAATTTAATTAAAATTTTTAGAAACTCATTATGATTTCTTTTACCGAAAAGATTAAACATATTGATTCTAAAAACAAACAAACTGGTTTATATATATATATAAATAAATGATTACTTTAAAACTAAAGTAAAAATTCTTTTTATACAATTATATATATATAAAATACATATTTTGCGGGTTCATCCGTGTTAAAAACTTTTAATATTAATATACTGACGTTTCGACTTGGTCACACAAGCCATAACCCTGTGGATGGCTTGTGTGACCAAGTCGAAACGTCAGTATATTAATATTAAAAGTTTTAACACGGATAAACCCGCAAAATATGTATTTTATATATTTAACCCGTGCAAATCTTCGTTTTAACATTATTAACCTCTACGGGGAGGAAATTTTTAAGCTTTTATAACTCTGTGGATGGCTTGTGCGATCAAGTCGAAACGTCAGTATATTAATATTAAAAGTTTTTAACACGGATGAACCCGCAAAATATGTATTTTATATATTTAACCCGTGCAAATCTTCGTTTTAACATATATATATATATAGAGAGAGAGAGACATGAAATTTGGATGTAATATATGAGATCTTATTTTCTAAAACATTTACTAGTCTTAACCTAAAGTAGTTCCTTCATTCACTAGCTGTAATGAAACAGATTCTTTGCTACATATATATAAATGTAAAATCTCGGAGTTTCAGCTAAAATTTCTGTTTGTAAATTAATTTAAAATTTTTGCATATTTAATTTTTATTTAACATGTGTTGTAAAAGAGTGAGCACATCATACACACACATGCAAACAAATCTGCAAAATAATTTTGTTTAATGTAATTTTTTTTCCCAAAAAAGTAAACTTTATAAATAAATTTCTTATTTTTGGTATAAGATTATTTTAAAACTTTATAGAACAATTTTAATCTGTTGTACTAAAAAAATTTAAGAGTTAAGAATGTTCAGTTAAGACATATAATAAAAGTAATTAGTATGAAATGTAAAAGTAATTAATGAAAAACCTGGCTTATTTTAAAAATAATTATAGAAATATCTTAATTTCAAAAACCTAGCTATTTTAAGATGGTAATCTTGAAAGTTTTAGAAAATTTGTGTGGAGAACAATAGAAACGATGACTATAAAAGCTTCCCAAAATCTATTGGTTTTATTCAAGCTATTGAAGCAATTCAGAAAGCATTCAAGCTTTTGAAATCATAAAAGCTTCAGAAAGCATTCAAGCTATTCAAGCAATTCAGAAAATTCAAGTTAGAATCATTCCTCTAGTTGTCTACACTATAAGTCAAAAATTGTACTCCAGATGCTGGGACTTTACATTTTGTGCAATAAATCATACTTTTTACCAGCTCTCTCAGAAAACTTGTAGATACTTGCCAACAGTTTGGGACAAGCAGTCAACAGTAAAGATGAATGAACAAAATTTTCTTAGAGTTCATCAAAATATAGGATAGGCACCTTACCAAAATGAACACCATGCTCTAGGTTGAACTTTCATTATTCAACATGCCATAAAATAATAAATCTTTAGAAAGCTGACTTCTAAAGCCAGTCTACCAATAGGATGCTCAACTGACCACCTGAACAACTACAACTATAAATGGAGCAAGGTAGCTACCTCTTCAATAAATCATGGAAGCTAAAGCAACAACCTTGAAGGAATTATCAGAAATATAAATTTTATATACCTTAAAATAACCTAGGGTTGTTCTAAGAATTTTTGCCTTTTGTAAATGCACATTATTTATTTTTCATTAACCATAATATAGAATGTAATTGTACTTTTTATGCATCTTACTAATGTTTTCAAGGGTAAGTTTTTGTTTTATTATTATGATAGATACTGATTTATGTAATTAATAGACCTTAACTTAATTTAAATAATTCAGACCATTGAATAATAAAAAAAAAGTTTTAATGTTTAAATTTTTATTCTATTTTTTTTTTCAATTAAATCATTTTCATAAATCGTTGCTATTAATGACAATAGCAGTCAAAAACAAATGAAACTCTTATTAAATAAAATAAATTGAGAAATGCATAGTCTAATATTTTCTTAGTAAAATTCTTTTTACAGAATGTTTAAAAATTTTAGTTATATGTGTTAAAGTGTAAAAGTCAGACTTGTGAAGGCTGTCATAGCCTATGTATAGAAAATTGTGTATTTTTATGGGTGTTGGGTGCAATAAGATGGCCTATTTTAAATCCATTATCTCTGTATCATAACTTGGGTTTGATCACACTGCACTGTGCCTTAGCAAACTATATATGTCAGCATAAGTTAATAATGGTAATAGGAAAGTTAATTTAACTTTTCTACAATATCACTATCTCTTAAGGATCATTATTTTTATATAAATACTTTGATATTTCCTTAGGAAATTTAAGTCTGGATCAACTTTCACTTAGGTTTGATCTGATGGAACTTATCCATGATGTAATATTACTTTCTTTTATTTATTTTCAAAAGGACTTTATTGCATATAACAAGAAAAAGGTTACATTTATAACTATTTTACCACATGCAGGTAAATTGAAGTTAATATAAACAAATTGAAAATTGTAATGGGGGGGGGGGATGACAATAAAAACAAAGGATATGCATGTAGTTTACACATTTGAGTTTACATTTTTCTATATACACATCCAATCAGTTTTATACATTGTCAAGGTTCTTAGTTTTCTCTTTTATTAGTATTTTTTCATGCTATAATTTTGAGCACTGTTGCAATATGAACCAAGTGACTGTGCACATCTCTTGGGGTACAATTTTTTCACCCCTTAAGGAGAGTACTTCCATTTTGTTCCAGAATGTATTTGGATGTCTTCTTGGATTATTGTTATACATGAAGGAGCATTTTATCTTGTACACCATAGTGGGAATAAAGTAAAAGTACTTGCTCCAATATGTGGATAGCTACCTTTAATAAATGATTGTAAAAGTGTTTGAATGTCACAATTTCTTTGTTTGTACAATGATGGTATGGATGAGAGAATATTATCAAATGCAGGGCAGGTAAAAAAAATATTATTGTATCTCAGTTTCTCTATTTAATAACCAGCATATGACTTCTGTATATATGTAATGCCTTCTGTATCAATAAAAATGTAATGTTAATAGTGCTTCAAAATTTAATTTGAGCAGAAAATCATAAAACTTGGGGAGGATTGTTTCCTTTTATATTTAAAATTTCTTTTATATATAAATTCAGAAATGAATAAAAAGTAGTATTATTTTTATTACATTAAAATTTGACTGAGGTTTGTTTACTGTGTCTGTCTATCAATTGTTTAATAATTCAGAGTCTCATACTTTGAGCTGAACTAGTGTCAGGCATAGGTAGTTTATTTCATTTCAGAATGCTCATCATCATTAATGAATATTTAGACACCTCAAATAAATTTCTAGGTGATGATGTGATGTGATGCAATGTCACTTCTTATATGGAGTGAAAAATCTCTCAGCAACTAAACCCAGACAAAACCTGTTAGCCACTTTACCTTCCCTTTTCATTCCCCACCCTGTTTTCTCACATCCTGCTTTATCCTATTTCCACAACATAATTTTTGTCAACTCCATGGCTTTTAGATTTAAATCTCTCTTATCTTTTCCCAAACACAGCATAAAAAACAATAATCCACTTTCTGTATAATCACTTTCCTTATATTTATTCTTCCACAACTTTATTATTTATATCATTTCTATTTTCCGGCATTTACATTCAATTAACAGATGCTTAATATTTTCTATGCCTTCCTTACACTACTTGCAGACTAAATCACCCACATTTTTCATTTACGTGTATAATCCCCTGTTGCTAAAGTTCCTGTTCGAGCCGAAACAGTAAATTACTTTCTTTACTATTATAACTCGCACCCAATATTCCATTTACTTCTATATATATTCAAACTCTTTTTACTCTCCATACTAGTTCTTCATCTCTCCAACTCCCTATTCTTTGTTAATGCATCTATTCTTCTATCCAATTCCTTACTACTATAACACTCAACAATTCTCCTAACAAAATCATCCCACCTTTTGTACAAGTATATTGACATAAATTCTTTATCCAAATCTTCTGCATACTGCATTACCTTTCTCACCCATCTTGTTGCCCGCCCTTTACTTGTAATCCAATTAAATACTGTTTTGACTATTCTTTTATTATCCATAAACTGCAAACTACCGAACATTTTCAATTTGCTTTTTGCATCCCTTATATAAAAACTTGACCATCCCATTTCTCCTTGAACTGCCTCCTTTGCCATCCCCACATCAGCATTTAATGCATGTCTTCCTACTTCTCTTTGTACTTTTTCTAAGTAATCAAATACTCCTTTACTAACACATAATGCATCATTACCATATGTTAACCCAGCTACTGCCACTCCCTTCCATACAATTCTAGCTACATCATATTCATTATATAAAAACCTTGTTAATTTCTTTATCTATGTTTTTTTTTTTTTGCTTCATTTATCAAATTTTTCTCCCATTCATCCAAACAGTTTCTCTGATTATTTAATACAATTCCTAAATAGTTATATCTATTCACCACACTTAACTTTATAAACCCCAATAAAAAAATTTTGTCTTCGCTTTCCCCACTATTAACTATCATTACTTTTGATTTTTCTTCACTAAACTTAATCTCCATTACTTTACCCTCCTTTGTGAATATCATCAGCATAACTTTCATATCTTCCCTTCTTTCTGCACACAAAAAGACATCATCTGCAAATAAAAGACCTGATATTGTATATACTCCCTTGACACCTATTAATGGTATCTCCATCTCACTTCTTAATCTTTCTATTACTTACTCTCCATTTATCTCAAATACAACAAAAACAAAATAAGTGCCATAGGGCATCCTTGCCTTAGTCCCACTCCATATTTAACTTTAACTGATTCTATATTTCCTGATTGATACATATAGTAATTATTTTCATATAATTTCTTAATAATATCCATTAAAGTTCCATCCGTTCCCAAATTTACTAAACTTACCCATAATCTATTCTATTTACTCTATCATACACCTCTATATTTATAAACCATATATAACTGTCTGCCTGTATACCTACTCATACCCATAAATTGTGTAACTACAAATAAACTATCTCATACATGCCTATCTGATCAAAAACCTCCTTTCATTTTTTACACTATATTATTTTCTTCCATCCATTTTGCAATCCTTCCAGCCACCTGATGCTGCCACTAACTATCTATAATTGTTTAACTTTCTATGATCATTACCCTTTCCTTTAAATAATAATCTTACTCTAAAACATGATAATTTTATTTTTGCCCTACACTCTAAATTCCTTAGCATCTCTGCTGCCCATCTATCTAAACCTCTTCTTTCCACTTTTCAATTTCTACCCTGTCTTATTCAGTTTATTTTCTGTAAGTCTAATATTCCCATTACTACATGCTTCCATGCTTGCTATGAATCTGTCCTTCACATCTAACATCTTTTCTATATCCACTACATACTTATTTAATATTATCTCTAATTCTTCTCTAGGGCTACTCTCTATTCATTCATCATCTAGTAATATTATCTCTTTCCCTTCTATATTTTTTCTTTTAATGTATTTCCAAAAATTTTTACTCCCATCTCTTCCACTTTTATTAATATCCTCCAACAATTTACTATTCAATTTCATTCTGTCTATATAGTTATCTATTTTAGCCAACTTTTTTTTCAAAATACTTTCCAATTTAACATTAACATCTTTTTCACTTTCATTGTTCTTAATAGCACACTTGTATTCTCTGCATGCTTTACCCCTCTCTTTTACATTTTTGCTAACTCACTTTTTATTACTCTTGTTCTTCTGAATATTCCCACCTATATTCCTATTTGTCACTTTTTATATTGCACCATAAATAGTCCTTATACTCACTCCCAATCAACCCTTCCATGGTTTCTTCAACTTTTATTTTATATTCTTCTAACTTACACTTATCATTCACTCTCCATCTACATCTTTCATTATCATTTCTACTTTTATTTCTATTTTTCATAACATTACTTGCCATTGTTATTATAAAAAAATTATGATCACTATTATATATTCTCTCTTCATTATCAAACACCTTAAAATTCTGTACTTTATTTATTCTCTCTTTCTCTACTAATCCATAATCTATTGTTTGTAATATATTATTTCTAGATCACATGTATTGTCCTTCATAAATATTTGATAAATTTCCAATGCTCAAATTTATTCTCTGACAAAAATTCTTCAAAAGCTGTCCATTCTTATTACCTATATCAGTGTTTCCCAACCTTTTTTGGCTTGTGTACCACTTGGTAGTACATCATGCTAAATTGTACCACTTTGTAAAAATGATTGTATTTTGTGAAATTTGTTATTGCGAGTGTGTTATTGTATTTACATTATAAATATTATAGGGTGACCATGTATGTATTTACATCTCATAATGAGACAAATTACATTGAAACATGCCTAAATGTCATGCCAGATTATAAACTCACTGAAATTATAAACTCACTGTAACATATTTATATGTATGTGTTTGTTCAAAGTTTCATATTTTTTCCAAAATAATTTATTAAAGATTATATTATTACATTAAAGATTATTTGGTACATATTTTGTTCAAAGTGTTTTCTCATTCCTTCATTTGGTTTTCCCAGATTTGAGTCTGTTTTCTCTTTTTTGGAGCACCTTGCTAATGGTTGGGCCATGGAGAGGATAAATCCAGCATGTCCCAAGTCATGGTAAAAATAACCTCGGGGATTGTCAGTCTATCTCTTGTTCTTGTTTTCTTTATATTGTTCAGCATGAAGTTAATAGGATTAAAAGTTTGATGATTAAATACTAACTTACATCTAGTAATCCACAATAGATGATCAAGAATTAATGAGAGTCTAATTTCTGAGTATGATCTTTTTCTGAAACATTCTTTCAAATTAAATAATTTAGATTGATTTGCCTTGATCTGACTCATTATTTAACTACTATTTTGTCATATTTCATTTACTAATAAATGGTTTTAATAAAAACACAAAATTATAAAAAAACAATTAGTATATTTTCTTATCATAATCAAATATTTTTATAAAATAAATTTAATGAGATCTTTGTGCTTGTTTCAAACAACATAATTTTTTGAAATTTGGTTCAAAAGATGCGAGGTATACCCTTAAGTCTACAGCTGCATTCAATCTGCTTCGATACTTATTTTTTAAAAAAATATACGGAAAAAAAATCTCTTCCTACTAATTCCGTACTAGTAAATAGTAATAATAATTTAAGAGCTTTTTCAGAAAGTTGTTCATATTCTTTAATGTTTAACCAAAAAATAATTAGATCGTGTCGTTTGAATTCTACTTGTAAAGTTTTGTCACATGATAATTCTATTAAATTTTCTTTATCCTTTAATGATAATGGTGTATCTTTCTAAATTTTCTGCATATAATGGGTTTGAAATCCAATTATCATTTGTGTTTTTAAGTTTTGGAAAATATTCCATGAAAGACAATTTTAATCCTGTTAAATGTGCTGTTATATTTTCTCGTATATCTTGAGATAGACTAACCTTATTTTCAAACAAAAAAATATGTAAAGTTTTGAATACTTCCAGTTGATTGTTTTCGATACTTATATATATATTACTGTTTCCAAAAATCTAATTTCTTAATCATACTTTCAATGTTATCATTAACATTAAAGATCGTTATCAACTGTACATATTAACAACTTTACTGAATAATATTTTTAATTAAAATAATTTTTATGAATTATAGGAAAAAACGTTTTTATATTTTCATGATTTACTTTTTTTTTATGTCTGTCATTATTGATTATTTTTTGTGTACCACCAACCAGCAACTCGTGTACCACCAGTGATATGCATTCCACAGGTTGGGAAACACTGACGTATATCATCAAATTTTTCAATATGCCCATTTATATATCCTGTTACCATTATTCTCTTCCATTTTCTTTGAAACTCTATATATACTTAACTAGGCATTTATATATGCTACTGTTCTATTCCATTATAGATTGACTATCTCCAGTAGTTATATACACTATAGCCACCATCCATTCTTGTTTTCCTAACCTTATCTCAAACCACAAATGTTTTTGACAATTAACATATTTAAATATTTTTTTGACATAACTGGTATACTAACATCCCTCTTTTTCTTTGTCTTTTCTATTTATACCATGCCATACCAAGTCTTCCAGAATAGGTTCTTCTTCTTTGCTTATATGTGTTTCTATTACTGCTAATACCTCAAGCTCTTCATTTTGCCATACCAAGTCTTCCAGAATAGGTTCTTCTTCTTTGCTTATATGTGTTTCTATTACTGCTAATACCTCAAGCTCTTCATTTTTATTTGCTTTGTTTAATTCCAGCCACTTTTTTGGTCTTCTACCACATTGCATATTCAAATACCTAATTTTAACAATTTCTTCTTTCCTAACTACTCTTTTATAAATTATTTTGGCTCTTTCTTCTCCATTACATTTATAAATAACTTGATTACCATTAATTTTACAGACTTATTCCCTCTCCACATCCATATTTATATCTTAATCAGCTACCCTTTGTTTATTTCTTACACCCCATCCATTCTTCTTCTTTCTGATAACACTACAATTTAAAACTCCACCCCCCCTTTAAGAGTTTCCAGAACTATATTCTTTATAAATCAGACTCCCTAAACCTTCAATTCCTTCTTTTCCTAAGTGCATTCCATCTTCACTACATACCTCCCTTTTTCCAATAAAAAAAAATCCCACACATCCACAAACATAACATAATTTCTCTCATGCAATTTTTTTCAATCTCTCATTTATAGGACATGGCCTATCTAAAAAATATACCTCTTGCTAAATCTTGGTAATAATACAACTCTTCTTACTCTTCCTTAATCTTACTCAAATTCCTAATCAATTCTATGTACTATCTATTATTCTCTCTGATGGTTCCATAAGTAGATTAGTGGCACCCTCAAGTGACAATATTTATAACACTGGTATATCCAATACCTATGATATTTTATTGAAATGGTGCCCACTGTGAGGCTCATGTTTAATCTCATGGGAAATTTTGTTAAAACAATTGATACAATATATTAAGAGTAGAGTAGAGAAATTAAGAATTAAAAAATAAAGTAATACAAGGTCATTGTAAGAATTCATCAATTAATGAATTGATATAAATAAAAAATAATTAAATATAATAGAAATTAGCATATAAAACAATATGCTGAGTTAGTTAAAAAAATAAAGAAAATTTTATAAATAGTTTATTAGTTGTAAATATGGAAGATAATAAACAAAGTGATGATTCAATAACTGAAAGAGGTAGTACTAGGGGAAGAGAGCTGTATTTCATTTTAAAATCCTGAAATAGTTTTAAAAGTAAAAAAAACTACAATAATGCAAATGCTCTTCAACATAATAATGAAAAATCAACAGTATTTAATTAAAATGATAAATATAAGTCAACTTCAAATTATGAAAAAGATGAAGAAAGTCAACATCAAATAATGTTAAGAAAAAAATCAAAATAAACAAGAGATGAAAGAAAGACAACTTCAAATAAATGGAAAATATGGAAGATATAAGACAAGTAATAAGAGGCAGGTTAGATAAATATTAAGAGACAATAGAGACTGTAGAGAAAAATTTCATTCAATAGATTATGGAAGTAGAACAAGTAAAGATAGGGAAAGAAGATCGTAGTGAAATTAAAGAGGAGTTAAGATTAGAAAATATAAAAGAAGAGCAGGTAAAAGACATTGTTAATACTGAAATAATAAAAGAAGTTTTCAGACAAGAAATAATAAAACAGAATAAAGAGTATTTTTACCTGAAATATGAAAGATAGGTAGAGGCAGATCTAGAAATGTATAGAGAGCTTTGGTATAAAGAAAGAAAATTCAGCACCTATAAAGAATATCATTATATTGAAACAGTCAGATCTGTCTATTCTTCTGTTACACTTACTATATACTATAGTAGTATTTATTTATGTATAAATATACCCAAATCCTTGTATATTAGACTAATTTTAAAATTAATAAACATAATTGTGTATGTGTGCATATATTTTAGCATACAGTATAGAAAATGTATGCATATATGTAAGAAATCAGTAAATATGCACATATATATCACTAGAGGTTAAATAAATGTAAACATGCTATGTGTGTGTAACCAGAACCTACATATATGCAGGAAAGAAATAATGTTATAAGTTTAAATCATTAGATAATTTCTTTATTTAAAATATTATTATAAAATTAATATTTGAAATTATAATATTTTTGCATATAGCATTAAATTATTTAAATGTGTTACATAAAAAATAAAATGTTTTCAGAGTTTTAGATTTGTTTTTCGAAAAAGTAATTTAGTAAAATTAATTCTTCTCACTGCATTCTGACTTACTTAAAATTTTAAGAATAAAAATAGATTTTAAAACAAAAATGAATAAATTAACTTGGTCAAGATTGAGGGATTCACCTGTATAAAAAAAAATTGTATAAAAAATATATTGGAATCTGCTTTAGCTATTAATTGGATTTGATTTTTATTAGATTTCTAACAAGTAGTTAGCCTAATCATATATTATTGTTTAGGGCAATGATATGTGAGTTCATTGCTCAGTGCAGTTTACTTTGTAATGTGATAGATTTGTTGATGTCTGGAGCAGATAATCTGATTATCCTTTCGTTTACATATAGCTTCAACAAATTAAACTTTAATAGAGATTATTAGTGCTTTATGATGGTTTATTGCATAGTGGTGACCCGATTGAGCTAGACTAGATTAGATTAAATTAGATTTTAGATTTTTCATCAGATCAGATTGATCATCCTAACCATCACCAGCATTGATCAAATTCCATCAGTTACAAAATGGCACCCCAACTTGGGCCAAAATAACCAAATAAAGACCCAAGTTTCAGTCTCATATACATGCTAAAATGTGGTATTGTATTTATATACATTGGTGGAGTTATATAGCTGATTATGTTTTATCATAGGTTTAAATAAGATACTAGAAATTTTATTGTTGTTGTTCATTGTGGATTTTGTTCACAACTGTAGGATTTAATGGGTAGATATGTTTTATGTAAGGATAAATAAAAGTAAAGTATTTCACAATTTATTTCAAAAAAGATACAGAATATTTGACATAAATAGAAAATAAAAATGGAAAGCAATAAGACAGAAGCATTATCCAAACCTGAAGGAGATTTGTATCCAATTCTGAGAGAATTAATGGAAAAAAATGGGTGACATAAATAGAGAAATGAATAATAAATTTAGTGAGATGAGTAGAGATATAAGTAGTGATATAAATAATAAACTCGGTGATATGAATAGAGAAATAAATAATAAATTTGAAGACATAAATACTAAATTTAGTGATATGAGTAGAGATAATCAAATGCTAAGAGAAAACATGAATAATAAATTGGGTGATATGATTAAAGAAAATAAAGAACTTAGAGAAGAGGTGAATATCAAAATTGACTTATGTAAAATCAAGTTAAATGCTACTAATGCCAAGTTTGATGAATTTAAGTATAACTTAGATACTCGGTTGAAAGAATCTAATGATAAATATAATTGTAGGTTTGATGAACTGAGTGACCATATAGATAAGTCACAAGAATGCATAGAAGTCAGGCTTAACATTTTAGATGCTGAAGTTAAAAGATGTAAATTTGAATATCAAAATTTGGAGGAAAGATGTTTTAAAATTGAACAAACTTATGTAGATACCCAAAAAGCAACAGCATTGGAGATAAGTAATATCAGAAGAGAGTTAAGAGATATTCAGACTCATATGAAGGTAGAAGGTAATGAAGCTAAAATAGTAAATTACAAAATATTAGAACAGGTGCCTTTAGAAACAATAATGACGATTAAAGGGTTTGAAAGGACAAAAATAGATTGTTCTAATGATTTAGTAAAAATTAAATATATTGATGAACAGAAACATTTAGATAAGAAGCATTCAAATGTTGTGCTGTTGCAACCAAATAAAAACATAAAGACAGAGGATAGTCAGAATATTATAGATGAAATATGTTTGATAAATAAATTTAAATCCAAAGGAGTTGAAAATTTGAAAGGTAACTTTGGGAACCATATAGAGTGTAAATGAGTAACACAAAGATATAAAAACATGTATCATAATGCAAAGGAAAGGTGGAAAATAAGTATGGAAGAACTTATGTCCATAATAATGCAGAAAGATAATATTTATTATAGGAAACATGTTAAGCAGTCATTCCAAGGAGAATTTTCTGGTAATACAGTAAAAGGAAAGGAAGGTAAATCCTCTGAAAAATGTTGTAAGAGTTTGTTTCTAGAGAAAACTTATAGTAAGTCTAACTATTCAGTAGATGATAATGTTATTAGTAACATTTCTCTGCTATTTTGTTCAGAAATATTGAGAGTAATCGAGAAGTACATGGAAAGAGAGAAAGACTAATACTGATTTGGGAAATTTAGATAGCATGATTTCCTTACT
Source organism: Epiperipatus broadwayi (assembly GCA_028023455.1). NCBI lineage: Eukaryota > Metazoa > Onychophora > Udeonychophora > Euonychophora > Peripatidae > Epiperipatus > Epiperipatus broadwayi. Next base: position 938,510 of record JAQFVV010012592.1, read on the forward strand.
GACCCATGATTTGACTAATGGATTAATGAATGTGTGTATGACTGGAAAATAAAGAATTTATATAAGAACATATTTATTTGAAGTAGAGACAAATCAGTGACCCACAGAATTATAAGTTCAAAAAGTTTTTGAATGTATATGAGGGACCATTCCAAATAAAAAGAAAAGTGGGGGAGAATGCATTTCTCATAGAAACCCCTGAAGATGAAAAAGGTACCTTCAATGCCCGAAGCTTAAAGCCAGTAGCACCACCCAATTAAATAAAAGGATATTCATTAAAGTAACTTTATTATTGTTTCTCATGATGAACAAAAGTTGTTGGTAATAGTGTGAATACACATATTAAAGACTAAAAAAAAAAAGACAGAGTGAAAAATATTTATAGTCAAAATACTTTTGAAGATTTTCATTGTATAGTATACAAATGCTATTTAATATTAGACCTTGTAAAACTGACTAATGGTGATGAGTGGATGATTTAATGCATTGGAGATATGGAGTGTTGGATTTTAATGTCTGTGCTAATTGTAAATTGTAAATATTTGTATGGTTAAGTCTTTTCTTTGAGGAAGTTGGCAGAACTATAAATGTGTGTTGTGGCTCATAACTCTATATGAAATTATATTGAAATCTGAAATTGACGGATGTCCCAGACTTATTATTGTTCATTGGCAGGTAGGAAGAAATCCTTGATGGCAGGATTTATACTTAGATATATGTGTTCAGTATTTTCCCTAACCTGCATAAAATAAAAGCTATTCAAACATGAAGGTCCTTGATTAGCATCAATGATGGGCACAACTTAGTTTACAAGGTAGTTGCCAGATCCTCCAGAAATTAAAATTAGATTTGATTAACATTTAATCAGTTTATTTTAGTATTAGAAGTGATTTAAAAATGAGATATCTCTGTTGTTTTGAATCTCCAGCTCATTGTAGAAGTTAATTTTCATTTGTTTAGTTTATGTTATAAGAAAAGTAACTTTAAAGCTAGTATTTTCAATGTCCAAAGGCAGGACTTGAATAAATATAAGATATTCATTAATTAAAGTTATATTCTCATTTTATGACAATATTGAATGTTTAAAGTTTAGGCCCATAGTAGTGTCACTAAAATGAACTACAGATATGTCTAAAAAAAACTTAACTGTGAAATCCAATATAATTTTTTTGAAAAAAAAAACCTAGAGAAATGATTATACTAAATAAGTAGTAGATTAAAAAAAAAATCCATTTAAGTATACTAAGAAGATAAGGATAAAAGGAATAAACGAATTTCATGTTGCTTTGATGAGGACAGTATATTTGAAATCTTTGGCTAACATATTGAATGATATGTAAATCAAGACAGATAGAAATAATAGATGTTTATTTGCACTGGTATTAAAAAGTTTAATGATCTTAGAGAAAGGAAAAGGTCCTTTATTTTTTTTCTCTGTAGATGGGAGGTATTGTGAATATTCAGATTAATGATCAAAGTATTTAAAAAAAAAATAAAGAAGTTTGTTGATCTTGTTTGGTTTTTCTTTTGCTTGATAGATAGATAATGGAAGATCTTGGAAATATAGATTTAAATTGATCACCATAGCAACCTAAAGCTTTTAAATAGTATTGTTTACTGTTGATTCTAGCTTTAAAATACTAAATTCACTATAATCAAACTCAGGAAAAACATATAGGTAAATAAATAAATTTTGAAAACAATTTAGTGCGATATAAAAGTTTACTTAAATAGGATCAATATTATTTTACATATTTTATTTATATTAATGCAGTCACCATAGTAACATTATTACATATAATTCAATGTTTTTATGTCATGTATATTTGTTTACAAATTAATTTTAAAAAATTATTAATATTGTTAAAAAATATCTATGTAAATTATTCATATTTATAAAATGAATAAAGGTTGTGATATCAATGCTGTATTTTGGTTTACAAATAATAGAAAAAAAAATCATATCGAATTTGGTTTTAATTTCCATGTATCTTTTTCTCCAAACTTACATTACAAACTGCGAAAACTGCTGTAAAAAACTTGTTCAGCATTGATGTTTATTTGAGTAATTTTCAATGGTTGTTATGACACCAGAATGTCAGAAAGAGAACATATAAATAGCCACAAAAGACTATAAGAGTACTCTATCATCTTTTTGTGATTGCCACGAACGGACGTATTTTCTATGTTCTTATAAATAAAAGTTCTTCAATATTTATTTTTACTGTTAAACCATAAAAAAAATGAAAAAATAAACTTAAATTATCTGCCCATTCAATCATTTGAATGGCAGTTGTGAAGGATTCCAAGGAAAATGGCAACAAAATGTGAGAAGGGAAACCTAAAAACATATATAAAAAAAATGCTTTATATAAAAATCGGCTATTTTTATTTTAAAACAAAGATATTTATGATTTAAAGTTTGGATTATGACTGCCATTGAATTTGGATAAATATCGTGTCACAAGCTAAGAAACACTCAGGATCAACCGGATTGATTTGCATCATTAAAAAAGGCTAATTAAATCGCACTCTCCTCTTTGGAAAGGAAAAGGACTGTTAGTGAAGCATTATAAAGTTCGACTTATTATTTCTGAGAAATAAACTTCTCTTTGCATCATAGAAACTGGGGATAAGTAAATTGCAATGGACAAATAGATAGCAAAACGGACAGACTCTTATATAGGGTATGATTTTTTTTATATATAAAAATGTGGGCATATTAATTTTTTTACATATATTTAAAAAGGATGATTTGTATTTTATTTAAATTATCTTTAGGAGTAATAGAGTTTAGGAAATAAAATGATCGAAGAGATTCCTTTATTAAGTATTTGAACTTTTGTCTAAGTATATATTAACCCAATCCGATGTTTTTCTTTTTTTTAAATATATGATTTGATGGTTGCATGTATAAAATTTAGTTTAAAACATCGAACAGACAAGAGATTCAAATATATCGTATTATTTCATATTCATTTATCAGTTATTATTTTGATAAACAAATAGGCTTCGATCTCATCCTATTTCATATCTTTGGTATCTGTTATATATAAATTTTTCAGTAAGATATCCAAAAGTCTCTCCATTCATTCATTCATTCATTTTTTTTATACACATGTCATTATTGTTTTCGCAATACATTTTAGAGATACACACAGTAATTTTATCATTATTATTTATTCAATCAATCTGAAATAGAAATTAATTTCCTATGTATTTTGTTATTAATCTTGCCAATTTTCTTTTATATAATCAAATAAATTGAGTGATTCAAATGACAAGACTCTGTTAATTTTTTTATTATTATTTAGATTGCATAAGATGACATAGCTATTTAAATGACAAGGTTCAAACTCAGCTTGGTAAGTGAGCTAGAATATAAGATATGGTATGTTTTGCATATCAGCATTTTATTTTATTCCCATATGAATTTTATATTTATATTTGCATTCGAATATTATATATTATAATTTATCTTAGTTAATATTACAAAGTCAATCATTTCTATGTTTGTCTGATTTCGTCATAATATATATATATATATATATATATATTATGACGTATATCATATCCATATACAATATCCATATACATATATATATATATATATATATATATATATATATTGTAATGGAATGTACTTGCTGCATTCCATTTAAATTGAAGAAAGAAGGCCCCAAACATTGAGAAAGCCAAATATAATGGAATGTATCTTTATATGATCTCAAATGAAAATAAACATATGAACTTTTGCAACAATAATCATTAGTTAACCAAGCCCCTAACTTTGATACACCAAATGTAATGAATAATTAAACAAACATATTATGCTGACCACGTTATGGCGTCCAAATGTAATGGAACATACTTTTACTCCATTATACCAATCATCAGTTAACTGGGACCAACAGTTTGTGGTGCCAAATGTAATGGACAATATATCATATAAACATATTATACCTCAAATGTAATGGAACATCAATATATGAGAAGAAAATAATGCTTCAAACATTGGATGATAAACGTAATGGAATATATATAATCTAAATGAATCCAATTGTTGAGAAAGCCTAATATAATAGATTGTATGATTTAAATGAAGAAAGACAAAATTATCCCAGTTATATTTAAATAAATTGTTTATATGCCCTTCCAACTAGCTATACATGAAATAAATCTAAAATCATACAGAGCAATGAGATCTATCATTATAATTTATTTTCAAGGTTGATATGACTAACTAATCAAATATATATCAGAAACAAAGGGAATTCTATTAAATCCAATATACACATCTATTATGTAAATTTATGTATATCTAAACATATCAATGAATAATAATATGTGTAAGTGGCCTAAAGACTAAACAATAAGTGAAATATAAAGTTATCCTCTATTAAATTGTGAATTCAATTAATTTCATAATGACTCTGGCATTAAAAGAAAATAAGAATAAAATATTAATACTCTTTCAAATAAATTACAAAGGCATTACTTATAAAACAAATAGTACATCCTTTATTTTTATATTATGGTTTAATTTTAGGTAATATCAATGTTTTAAATACAAACCCAAATAATAAATATACATATATACTTGCAATAAGTATATATATTAAATAGATAAAGACATATCTGTGCTTAACAAGTAGGTATTAATATAAATACAAATCTATATTTATATTTTCAGATATTCAAAAAAAAAATTATATACAGCAAATATATATATATAAATTATTGTTTTGATCGGCATAAGAATTATTATATGAAGTTTAAAAAAAATAAAAAAAATGAAAATAAATAAATTAATAATAAAAAATTTTTATAATAAAAATTTGCGAATATAAATCTACTTATTAAAGTATACATAACAACTCATATGCAACCCAAACTTATAAGCCATACTTTAAGATTTTAAATTACTTAAGTGTTAATTTTGACACCTGTTAAACATTTATTGCTGTTAGAAAACAAGACGCTTGAATTGAATATTTATAAAACGTTATATTTTTATAATGAAAAATAAAAGTAAACAAAAATATCGATCTCAAAAATATATTTATATATCATTTATACATATAAAATTATTGACTACCTTTCAAAGTTCACCTGTTTAGTTTTCCTTCAAAAGTCAACTTATTCCATTGTTTTATTTCTTTATCCGTTTAATATTAGAATGCATTCTAGTTAAAGTGAAGAAACTATCACGTTAGAGAAAATTGTCAATTCTTGGATGTATGTATATTTTTATCCTTCTAAAATTTCTTTCCTTGAAAAATAAATAAATAAATTGAAATGTTGAATCCAATATATTAATTCTAGTTACCTCCAGATTATTATTAGATTGACCATTATAGATTCCAGATAGCTATGTCAAATTTCAGCTTCAAACGCGATGAAATTCATGTGTTGAAATTTTCTTAGTTTTTCTTTTTAAACTGCCTTGGAATAAATGAAAGAAAATGGTGCAGCCTCTTGGCTGCGATATATCTCTATTAGCCTGTCATGATTTATGTATTTACCATAGAAATCTATCTTATTCCAATATTCTGAAGAATGGTAATTTCAAAGAAACAAAGTACAACAAAATTTTATCCTTTTGTTTTTTTAATCACTATCCTAATAATAATGGCTTCTTTTTTGTTGTTGTTGTTGCTGTTGTTCCACGTGCTAGCAAATGCTGTTTTGAAAACCATTGTTACACATGTTTTATTTTAAACAATTAACATTAAAAAAAATAAAATATCAAGCATATATATAAAAAATATTAAATTGAAAATTTATTTGACAGCTTTAAAAATATACATAAATAATAATATTGCATTTTTTAATAATCACTGCAAATAAAATAATTTTTTTATATAATCAACAATTTATATGTCTTCATTTATTTATAATAATTAAATATTCATAACGATGTACCATCAACATATAAATAAAATAATAACTTCAAACAATAACTATACCTAATAACCATAAACAATAATAATACTTCATATATAAACATCAACTCAAAGAGATTTTTTTTTTATAACAAATGATAATTTTTAAAATATAGATAGACTTATCGATATTTACAATATATATATATATGTATAAATAGATCTATTTTTATAATTGATTCAGGACGACTTGTCTTAAATATTTTTAAAAACTTCTCGCAAATAAAGAGTACAACTTCATTGAATAGTTTAATTGAATATTATCTTTAAATTGGTATGAATCTAAATTATAAACATATTATTTTAATTATTGCCAACCAATTTTATATTCAATTGTTTAAAGATTCAAATAAATAATATTAATACTCATAGATGAATAAACATCCAATAGAAACTTAATATATCTTTTATGTAATGTGGTTGGGCATTGTAGAGTTAGAAATGAGCTAATAGAGTGTTGATAATAAATTCTAGTGAAGTATTCTATTTTAAAACATAAACGAAGCAATAATTACGCATCGCTTTATTGGAAGATATGAATAAATTATTTATACATTACCTTATAGCTTCTTATTAAACTAGACACAGATTAATTTGTTTAAACATTTAAAGGAGTGCATAAGTTTTCAAAGTGTCTTATAAAATGATATCAAAACTAATTGATTTCAATAGAAAATTATTAATTAAATATTAAAGTAGAAAACATTGTGTATCGCTTATTGAAAGATACAAACGAATGTTTATACTTTCTATTACAAATGTGTTTGGTTCAAATATTATTTTGTTTCAACAATTTAAAGTGTCTATAGAAAAAAAAAAGTTTTGTTAAAAAAATGCAATTATGGTTGTTTAAAAATAAAACTCATCTGTTTAAATAAAATGCAGCATCATTAAATAATGAAGTAGATTTAAATTATCACAATAATAATAATAGGTTAATAAAATATATTGGAATCTGCTTTAGCTATTAATTGGATTTGATTTTTATTAGATTTCTAACCAAGTAGTTAGCCTAATCATATATTATTGTTTAGGGCAATGATATGCGAGTTCATTGCTCAGTGCAGTTTACTTTGTAATATGATAGATTTGTTGATGTCTGGAGCAGATAATCTGATTACCCTTTCGTTTACATAAAGCTTAAACAAATTAGACTTTAATAGAGATTATTAGTGCTTTATGGTGGTTTATTGCATAATGGTGACCCGATTGAGCTAGACTAGATTAGATTAAATTAGATTTTAGATTTTTCATCAGATCATATATATATATATACTTAATTAATTGTACATATTAATTCTTCAACCGTCTCTTACGAGGCTCCTCGTAGACATCTGACGTCACTCTAACTCTGCCAGTTCTTATGCTAAAAAATTCGTTTGATAGGTTTTGAATAGGTTTTTAAAAGTTCTGTAAGATGGTGCCCTCTTCCGATTTATTTTACAAGTAAAAAATAAAAAAAAACGCATTTAAACCTAAACAAAGAAAGAACATTATTTGTGATTGGTTCTTAGCATTCTCTCAGCCGAAAAAGACATTCTGATTGGCTGGAAAGAACAAAGAAACCGCCTGATCAAAGAAAATAAAGAAAAACGCTGAGATTTTCATTTCGAATATGATTTAAATTATTATAAAAGAATATTTTGAGAAATTAAAATTATTTTCAGAGAGAATACTAAAAAAACAAAATTATTTTCGAAAAATATTAAAGATTTTAGTAAAAATATTAAAGAAATATTTAAAAGAAATATTTACTTTTCTATAACGTAAAAGTCGACCTTTTTGTTTATATTATAGCTTTTATGTTGCCGAAATTGAATATTTTAGAATAAATAAATAGCAATTTATTTTTGAAAGAACTTTCGTTCTCTTCATAACCTGAAAAATTAGTAATATACTTTTTATAAACGTATCTGAGTTGAATTTAATATTATACGCGAATAAGTTTTAACAATAGGCTTTGTCTTCAGTTTGTGAGTTGGCCAATTAAAAGATTTGATTTTTACCTCATACAACCAATAATATAATTAGCGGTTAAAAGTTTAAAGAAGATCAACTATTATAATATACACAATCCTTTTAAATCTTACTAGAGTTATTAGTTAACACTCCTGTAATGCAGCCTAAGACTATCAGATTTTAGCATTTTCTGACATTTTTTTTGACTCACACATCAACATAAAATATATGAATAAATAATTATTACTTATCAGAAAATAAAAAAATTAACTTCATTTGATAGATATTTATCTTTATTACTGAAATAAATTTTAAACGTTCACATTTTGTTTTTATAAATATTAAAAAAATAAGATTGTAAACAAAACAAAAAGATTACACATCATTTCAGAAAAAATATTTAAAGTTTACAAAATCAAAGAAATCTTCATTATTTCTAATTATTTTTAAAAATCTGAATGAATATTTATTTATTTCTATTATATCTAACGAATTATGCTTTAAAAGTTTAAAACTTTTGAATATTTATTGCAAAATTGTGATATTTTCATATTCATAAGTATAAGTAGATTGCTTACATAGTAGCTAAGCTTCTAAATAGCTTCAGATCATATTCACATTAGCTGCTAATATATCATTGGTTTTTTGAAAATAAAGTATTTCCTGTCAAAATAAATTATTAACAATTTATATTTTTTGATATCTAATAAATATAGTGTAAATTATTGTAAAAAAATATCTAAAACTGTAATAAATTTGCAAATAAACATGTTTTTGGTCATTCAAACTATTTTTTTTAAACAATGTCATAAAATGCCCAACAGTTTATGCCCTTGCCTTGGAACAAAGGCTGAACACATCAGGGTGGGGTGTATATCTTATATAAGGTGTTTTTTTTTAAAATTTCCCACCATTTGTCATAATTTTTAAATGAAATTTTTATATAATAAAATATATAAAAAAATATGCATTTCAACATGTAATACTTGCCAAAAAATTTACCAGGAGGCAAATAGTAAAAGTGCTAATATGTTATAAGAAAATTAGAAAAGTTTAAGAATCAGATTAAAGAGAAAATTTTACTAAATATATTTCAATGATTAAAATATTTTGATGTTATCTAAAGAAAATTTCAGTAATTAAATAAAATCAAGATATTTAAATCCTTTCCTGTCATTGATTCTAATTTGTTTTTAATTTTATTTGATTTTAAACTTGACTATTTAAAATCTGTTCTTTCAAAGATGTCATTTAGTCATTAACGCAATTACGAATGGTTTTAAAATAGAATTTAATTTTCAAAGTTAAAATCTAAAACTTTGTTTTCTGTTTTAAAAGGGACAAATATATATGTATACTGTATGATACGATAGTTTATTCTCTAAAACTTTTAATTCAATTTAATATATTATCATTATAGACTAGCATGTCAATATTTCCTTCTATATAATCTCCAATAAAGCAGGGAATAATTTTATTGGCAGAATTTTTTTAAATATATATATCATAACTGCATAAACTCTAATTTAGCCTCAGATAATAGACATTCACATATTGTAATCTTATGACATGTCCGTTCATTTTTATATTTATATATAGATTTAAATTTAAAACCCAATATGTATTATTTTATATAAATTTAGCATTACTGGATTGTCTAATTTCATGAGTATTTTAGTGCATTTCTTCAGCAGGTGTATATCCCTACTTTGGAAAACTTAATAGCTGGATCTCTTTTAATATGATCCATGCAAACATGAGAATATTCCTTTCTATTTCAGACACAGTGGACCTTCATTTTGTATCACCAATCAGGCAGTGGATCATTCCTGCCTGTTGGTGAGATTTATTAATGATTATGGGGAAGCTGCTCATTCCTTCCTACCAGGATCCATTTATTTCACAAAGACTTGGATATGGCCTTGTGGAGGTTTGCATATTCCAGTCTACCTCATCATTGGACATTTATTACTGTAGCAACCCAGTACTGCCCCCTTCTTTGAGTATGTTAAAGTGTGGAATTTAGGCATTGGTGGGTCATGATCATGAGAGCTATGTGAGCACCTATTTTAACTATATTTTATAAAGTTAATTAAACTAATTAAACTTACCCTGCTTCATTTATTATCATGTACCTGCTAAAGGGATATCTGTGCCAAAGATCAAATGTGTGTATCATCCTAGATCATTATCTCTATATATGTATATTATACATTAAAACATTTGTCATAGGTAATCACTAGTTAATGTAATTCTCACTTTTCCAATGAGTTTAGCAACCAATTAAGTGATAGTCATTTCTTTTGTTTATTTTGTTTGTAATTTTATTAATAATAAAGTGTTTGTATTTTCATATATATATATAAAAAAAAAAAAACAAGTTAAAAAACTTGCTAACGCTTGTATTTATGATAACAGATGGCATTTTACCAAAAACACCATCAAGCGTAGTTTTCTGTTTACATAAATGTCAGAGCGAGTATTCACTATCTCTAACTTTATTTCCACTTTCAGATCATGATTTCAAGCTATTTGCTATCGTCAGTGAAAGACAGGAATAAGAAACTAGATCTAAACACAAACTCTGCACATTTATGAAACAGTTTCTATTCAGCTTGCAAGTGTGAATCTTTTAGACACGTTAATGTCTTCAAACTCAGCATAGCAAGCCAGATAGCTACATGGGTCTGATCTCAGTTCAGCATCACCACATAGTAGAAGCCTCTGCAATATACATCATTGCAAGAAAGACCTCAAAGGTACGTTTATGAAAAACAAAAAAAAAACACAAGTTAAAAAACTTGCTAACACTTGTATTTATGATAACAGATGGTGTTCTACCAAAAACACCGTCAAGCATAGTTTTCTGTTTACATAAATGTCAGAGCGAGTATTCACTATTTCTAACTTTAATTCCACTTTCAGATCATGATTTCAAGCTATTTGCTATCATCTGTGAAAGACAGGAATAAAAAACTAGATCTAAACACAAACTCTGAGCATTTATGAAACAGTTTCTATTCAGCTTGCAAGTGTGAATCTTTTAGACACGTTAATGTCTTCAAACTCAGCATAGCAAGCCAGATGAATCTTTTAGACACATTAATGTCTTCAAACTCAGCATAGCAAGCCAGATAGCTCTGGCTCGCTATGCTGAGTTTGAAGACATTAACATGTCTAAAAGATTCATGCTTGCAAGCTGAATAGAAACTGTTTCATAAATGCTCAGAGTTTGTGTTTAGATCTAGTTTCTTATTCCTGTCTTTCACTGACAATAGCAAATAGCTTGAAATCATGATCTGAAAGTGGAATTAAAGTTAGATATAGTGAATCCTCGCTCTGACATTTATGTAAACAGAAAACTACGTTTGACGGTGTTTTTGGTAGAACGCCATCTGTTATCATAAATACAAGCGTTAGCAAGTTTTTTAACTTGTGTATTTTTTTTGTTTTTCATAAATGTACCTTTGAGGTCTTTCTTGCAATGATGTATATTGCAGAGGCTTCTACTATGTGGTGATGCTGAACTGAGATAAGACCCATGTAGCTATCTGGCTTGCTATGCTGAGTTTGAAGACATTAATGTGTCTAAAAGATTGCAAGCTGAATGGAAACTGTTTCATAAATGCTCAGAGTTTGTGTTTATATCTAGTTTCTTATTCCTGTCTTTCACTGATGATAGCAAATAGCTTGAAATCATGATCTGAAAGTGGAATTAAAGTTAGAGATAGTGAATACTCGCTCTGACATTTATGTAAACAGAAAACTACGCTTGATGGTGTTTTTGGTAGAATGCCATCTGTTATCATATATATATATATAGCACGGTGTTTGTTCACCACAGAGAAATCATATAGTTATAATTTAATTCTAAAAGTCTCTCTTTCCCTGATCACTGAATTCTAATTAAAAATGAGGTAGTATGTGGGTTGGAATGAGTTGTGGTGGTTTAAATGACCCTAGTGGTGATTTTACTGTTGGCAGGTCATCCTGATCATTACTATATATATATATATATATATATATATATATATATATATATATATATATATAAAGAGGTTTATTTAAATTTCTTTGTATCAATAATTTCAATCTGGTCAAGTTGCAATCTTCAGTGTCTACATAAATATTGTAGGGGTAGCTTACAATCCTATCAAAATAAGCCTTTATTTATCAAATACCACCAAATCAAATCCATTTAAAACATAAGCTTAGCTAACAGGCGGTTAAATATGCACTATTATTTTTTTGTAAACACACACGCATATATATATATATATATATATATATATATATATATATATGTTTGCTTTATTAAGTATCAAATTAAACAAATGTCACAATGAACTAATTTCTCTTATTTAATGAAAAATAAAAACCCAGTTAAAGAACTCCTTCATATATATATATATTGTAATGGTATGCTCATTTTTCAGGAATCAAGATGGTTGCATCTAACTATAGTCAGACTAAGGGTCTTCGTATAAAATGCCATGGATAAAATGATGTAATTGTAATCTAAAATTGAATCCGCATTAAACAATATAATTCTAAAATTAGATCATTGCAATCTAGATTAATTCATTTAAACTACACCTATGTTGATGATTCCGTTGCGCTCAAAATTCGAACTCAGAGCAGATATTGTATTTAACTTCCTTCAGGCATTACCATCAACACACCATAGTAGAAATTATTTCAATAAATTATTCTGAAACTAACTTATTTACTTTGCTAATATATTAATTTGATATGATATATGAGAATAAGTATGTGCATTCATCATTATATTGTTTGCTAAAATAACTAACGCATAAAATAAATAGAAACCTTGAAATAAAATAAACGAATAATAAACAAATAAGTCAGTCGCTTAAAAATACAATTATAATTTAGGCATTAAAAGTAATAACATCTCTTTTAAAAGTAGGACAAGTAAAATTGCATTTAAAAGCATAAACACATCATGAAATCCTATGACATCCATTTAATTATATCTTTGAAAAAAGAATTAAATTTATATTACATTCATTAGAAAAAGATTTGTTAATGATAACTAGAAGTGGTAAAAAATTAGTGATAATGAAAGTAAAAAGTTTTTAAAAATCTTAAATAGTAGTAGTAATGAGTTAGAGGATGATATGGCTAGGATTCAAATATCTGAGGGGTCCATAGTTGATGCTGATTATACTCTGCAGGCTCAGGAGGGTAACCAAACAACTCCTCAAATTCAAGAGACCTCTGATGATGAATTGACTCAAATACCCAGAGTTGAAACAGCATCAATTATTGGAAGGATAACAGCAATGGAGCAAATGTTCCAAAAATATATGACTTGCTTGGAAGCAAGTAAGTAGTAAAATGGATGCTATGAAGGAAGATATGAAAAAGAAAAATGAAGATATCAATAGTAGGTTGGATAATATGGCAACCAAAGAAGAAATAAATAACTTAAAAGAAGAAATGGTAACCAAAGCTGATGTTAAGAATATACAAATAAATTTGGAGAAAGAAATGAAAAATATAGAAAATAAATTATCTGCTGCAATAGAACAGTTGTCTTTGAATCTCAATATTATTCAGAAAAAAAAAATGGAATGAAAACAAGAATTAGTGGGAAATGAAATAGAGAATGATCTTGAAATAGCCAACAAAGATCTTGATATGACAAATATCCCTTGTTCAACACCCACTCTTCTTCATCAGATAATGCTTGAAAAAGAGAAAGACCCTCTCAAAACTAAAACCCTACAAAGGTAATAACAACATTTATAGAAAATCAATATAATCTACAAGGCCATATAAAGAGCTTAGATTATTCGACAAATTTACACGTGCATAATGTAAAGTTTAAATTAGATTACAATTTTCAAGAATAAAAAATAGTATATTCAAATGATATTTCCAAATATCTATTAAAATCTAGCTCGCAAAGTAGTCAAATTAACTGTAACTTGAATCATAAACCCATAAAAAACAAAATATTTCTATATAAAAGCAATAGACTTGGTTATCTTAAATGTTGGTTAAAGTTTTACCATAATCAAAAGTATGACCAAAGTAACATTATAGTAGACAAAACATTACAAACTATTAAACAAAAGGATTCAAGGTTCACAAATTATGCAACATCATGTGCATAATGTAAAGTTTAAATTAGATTACAAATTTCAAGAATAAAAAATAGTATATTCAATTGATATTTCCAAATATCTATTAAAATCTAGCTCACAAAGTAGTCAAATTAACTGTAACTTGAATCATAAACCCATAAAAAACAAAATATTTCTATATAAAAGCAATAGACTTGGTTATCTTAAATGTTAGTTAAAGTTTTACCATAATCAAAAATATGACCAAAGTAACATTATAGTAGACAAAACATTACAAATTATTAAACAAAAGGATTCAAGGTTCCACAAATTATGCAACATCTATGAAGGTCCTTTCATATTTATTAAATATATGAGCGTTAATGCTTGCAAAAATATTTATACTGAGATGGACTTCATAGATGATGATTTTGGAATAGTAAACAAACCAAACCCACAAGAATAAACCCAGATGTAATAATAATAATAAAAAAGTAAGAATGTATATATATATAATCACCAATAGAAGCATCACAAATAAAAGATATTAAAAATATGCAAAATAAGATGTGTGCAGATGAACCCATATATAAGGTAAACTATAATTAATTATATTATATATTAGTTGTTTATAATGAACACAATTCTGAAAAAAAAAAGAGACTAAAAGCATACATCCAATTAATAGCTAAAGCTAATAAAAGATCAAATATAAAAAGGAAAATATTTATAAGTTCAAAGTAGAAGACAAAGTATTTGTTAAAATACCTCACCCAAGCAATCCAGTAGAAGGAAAGTGTCATAAATTCTATCTCCAATATGAGAGACCTTTTTCTATTATAAAACAGTCCACTCCAAATGCATTTTGGATAGAAATGAATGGAGAGTTAAAAGGAACATATAATGCACATTGTTTGAAGCCTTACTATGGCAAACAGAATGATATTGAATAGATATGTTTAATTAGAACAAGAAAAAGAAATAAGATAAGTAGATCCAGATAATTCTAAAATAATTACTGGAATACTTTAGAGTCAACTGAGACTGAAGAGATGATTTATATAACATGAACACTCAAAGGTTTAATTATTCTTTTTGAGAAACCCAATAAGCCTCAAAAAAGGAGCAGGCTAAAAGGATAATTAATTAATTGTGTGCCTTTTATTATAGCAACACACTGATGGTTGATCTCTTACTGTAACATCATCATAATAACCCTTATATAATTCTCACTTCAGTATTATAAATAATAAAAATAAAAAATGATAGTAAGATAGGCTAAAATAAATAAGTTAGATAATTTCTTTTATGTATTGTACTCTTGCTAGCTGATACTTAAGAAATGAATAATATTTAATAAGAATCCTCTGGCTTGCTCTCACTTAATAAAATAAGAAATATATACTACTAATAGCTTAATATAGTTTTCTATGATTAGACTAGCTCAAATTCAATATTTATAAATATATAATTTGATTGAATAAATAATAATCATGAGACATTTAGCAAAGATATAACAGTTGGCAAACATTGAGAACATCTCCATAAAGACACCCTCAATGGCATAGGAACACTATCCCCCTAATTTCATGCAATAACACAAATTTATAGTATTCCTATGACTTTGAAATATATTAAGTAACTTTAACTTAATATTAATAAATAATAATTTCTGTTATTAAAATATGATATCTCAGGTTCTATAAATAAAAGCAGCAAATTAATTAAAACATCCTGTAGATAAACATGATGAGAGATTTTGCATCATACACTACTCCTCTAAATAATGGTGATGATGATGATGATGATGATGATGATGAATAATAATAATAATAATAATAATAATAATAATAATAATAATAATAATAATAATAATAATAATAATAATAATAATAAATATTCCTATCCCGCAGCAAATCTCTGCTGAGGTAAGAAGCAATCTTTAAGCTCTCCGATGTAAGTATTTATATTTTTCTTTTGTTTCAACTTGTTATTCCCAAAACAAGCATAACAAATCAAATCATATAATAGATTAATAGAGTATTTTTTAAAAAAATATTGGTGTGTATTCATATCTTTTTTAAAAAAAAAACTGACTTGAGTAAGAATAATAAATCATGGCTACTGCCCAGTCAAGCATGAGAAAGTTAAGCACCAATACGAAATTAACAACATCGTTAGTTTCAACATCGCCTATTTCATATGCAAAAATACTTAAAAGCAACAGCAATATTACTGCACCAACCCAAATACTGTGTTTCCGAAGAACAAATACAAATGATATAAAAAATCTAGATCTACATACTCAAGAGGAATGTCAACCCACAGCCACAATCTGGACAAAAGAAATGCTTGAAAATGTGATGGACCATTTCAATAATATGGTGCCTCATATGTTGTTTGAAACTTTT
The DNA here is from genome assembly GCA_028023455.1 of Epiperipatus broadwayi. Lineage (NCBI taxonomy): Eukaryota > Metazoa > Onychophora > Udeonychophora > Euonychophora > Peripatidae > Epiperipatus > Epiperipatus broadwayi. Next base: position 954,917 of record JAQFVV010012592.1, read on the forward strand.
TGCAGGTTTTTTCACCAACATCGCTAGTACTTGTAGTAACAGATAATCAATGCTCATTATATCGTTTCCCAAAAGCTTTATTATATGAAGCAATTACGCAAAATGCACTATGGGAAACAATCTCTTGTATTGCAGACCATCCAAATTTGCGATATATAACCATTGATTTTTATACTCAGCAGCAAAAAGAACATTTTCAATCCACTATTTTAGCACTCGATAATTATGCACTCGTAATTATAGATGAAAACCGGAAAAATATTATTACTGGAGTGCTAAAAAATACTTATCTTAAATACAACTTACAAGATTTTCAAAAAATGATAAACCCGTTTGGAAAAGTAATTGCCCTACAGCCAATTATATTTAAAAAACTCACCTATACCAATATGTAGTAATCATTTTTAATTTAAAATAAAACTCCATAAAAATGTAGATGCTGCCATGATCCCAACACAAATTACAGATCAAGAAGCAACACTCTCTCTTCACATAAGAGGTTTAAAGCCACATTGTTTTGGCTGTGGACAGAGAAGCCACCTAGCAACTCAGTGTGATAAAACAAAAGGCAATCACTGTGAACAAACCAAAATCCTCTCTCCAGAACAACCCACTGATGATGAAAATAAAATTTCTAATAACACTACATCCATTGACAATCCAATAATAGAAACTGGAAAAAAACAGTGGTCAAACACCCACAAACAAAAATGATAATGGAGCAGAATTGCCAATCCCAAAGACTAACCAAAAAAATAACAACACAAAAACTAACATAGACACCCAAGATTCAAATGAAAATAACTCTCAAGAAACCACAACACAAAATGCAGTAATTACATCACAGGATCAGCATCTCAATAAAACAAAAGGTGTACCAAGTAAAAATCAACAAACAGAAAATAAATACACACAAGTATATAATGAAAATATAAATCAAGATAATATAAGGACACCAATAATAAAACAAACCACAATAATAAACAAAACTGCATCAAACATAATGGATGCAATAAAAACCCCTCTTCCACCCATTCAAGAGAATGTACCAGAGGGAAAAAGAAAGCCAGGTAGACCACTTAAAAACCATGAATCCAAAAAGGCAAAAAAAAAAACAGACCAAAATCACAACTCATCAGACATATACAACTTAAAAAATGATGAAATAGAAATGGATTTAAGCCAACAACAAATGGACAACTGTTCAGTTTCATCACAAATTGCCTGTATAGAGTCTGAACCAATATTAAATGAAAGAAAAACTGATAATAAACCCTACCAAGTCTTAAATATGTATCAGTACCCATCTACTGCAATATAAACAAAAATTTAGAATTAAAAAAAAAATCAATACCCTGTTATAAAATTATCCTGAAACATGAAGATAAAAATTGGATCACTCAACATTAGAGTCTTAAATGCCATCAAAAAACTTTTTGAACTCAAAACATGGTTACATACAACACAACCACACATACTGGGGCTATTGGAAACAAAAATATACAGTGGCTCTCAAATTGATCCTTCAAAATATTTAGTCAGCCAAGGGTTTTGTGCATTCTCAAGGCAATCATCATCACCATCAGGTGGCACAGGTATAATTATATCCCACAACTGCCCTTTTGATTCTTTTAAAATTATATATATTGACTCTAATCTTATCATAATAACACTCCATCATAAAAATATCACACTTAACTTAGTATATTTGTCTATATACCACCAGGCCCTGTCATCATCTCCAGAATAATAGAAACAATAAATCCAATGCTTACAGCAACACCAAATCCCATAATACTCCTGGGAGATTTCAACATGACCTACCAAACTTTTGTCACTAAATGGATCCATCAAATAACAATCCCACTTATGAGTGCTGAAGGTTTTCTCCCATCAAACTCAATATCTTTTAATAACAATAGATATGTCACTTATTGATTTGTGTTTCTACTCACCAATGTTACATCATTATTTTAATCTTGAACTCTGTCTATCTATAATCTCAGATAATGCTGCCCAGTTCATCACCCTCGACCTAACAAAAATACAGAATACAACAATAGCCCTTCAAAAGATTATGCAAATACTTCTTCCAGCACAAACAACTGAATTCATATATTCAGAAACATATATAATGCTCCAAAAACTTCAAAACATGTCACTCAATCCAGTACAAAAGTATATAGCATTCACCAATATACTTTCTTTCAACATCAATCATATTACTTGCAATTCAACACCCCCCACCAGATTATTAACTTTGGCAGATGAACTACATAAAAGAATAACCATTTCCAGACCAACTACAGATAATAAAACACAAATTAAAAAACTTACAGAAATGTACAACAATACATGCTACACACTAAATCAATATGTAGCAATAAAAAATAAAAAAATATATACCTTACACAACAACACACTTGGACCAGAGCATACATACAGTGGGCACTGGGATACCCATCCACAGTCAGAGTGCCTATGGCACTTGAAATAGATGGCTCTATAACAGCTGGACATAACATGATAAACCCAATATATCAACACTTTAAAAAAAAACCTGCAAAAATAAAGAGTGTACATACCAAATGAAGACATATTTGGAGACCCTGAAACAGACACACCAATAAAAACAACTGATATCATATTTCAACTTGCAACAATAACAAACACATGTCACCCAGGACCACAAGGAATTCCCAAATTTGTGTTCAATCATCTTAGTCACTTCACAGCCAAATACCTGTGTGATCTAGCCAATTACATATCCCAAAAAATTTGCAACATACAAAGTCTATACCCAATTGCAATGGTTCCATTTAACAAAAAACCAACAGCAATATCATCTTTATCTAATCTATGACCAATTTCAATGGGACCTTTAGGAATAAAATTTCTTGAAAAAGTAATTAAGGAGAAAATAGAACAACACACACTCCTTGTGTTATTATCAGCACAATATGCCAAAAAGGATCATCCATTGGCCAGGATACCTTAATGTACAAAACAATAATCGAAGTAGTAAAAAAAAGAAAGAAATATGCACCAATTATAGTACAACTAGACATTGAGGCAGCATTTGACTCAGTGCCTATAGCCAAATTATTAGATGTGCTGAAAAAAATAACAATACCTCCATCCCTACTATATATAATAGCCAATCTGGTACTCAGCCATGAAATTCACATCACACTGAATGGGAAAAATTTATCAGGCTTCAGACTGACTCAATCCATCCCACAAGGATCCCCCCTCAGTGCCTTGCTCTTTACAATATATATAAATCCTCTAGTAATAGAGATACAGAAAAAAATAAAAGACATTCAAATCCCAAACACTGCTTTAAATATATCATGCATAGCCTATATGGATGATGTACCCATTTTCCTCCCCTCTAAAAAGAACCTCCCCATATTACAAGAGATAATCAAGAATTATACCTCAAATTTTAATTTAAAATATAACACAAATAAAACTGCTGCATGGTCAATATACACAGGCAAGCACTATACAGAGATGTTTAATGGTAAACCATCTGCTTTCCTTGGTTTCCCATTCTACCTTGGAACCAATGGAATGAGGCAAAAAATTCAAAATAAATTAAAAAAAGATGCTGAAAAAATCACAGCCTCACTTGAAAAGTCATACCTGTCAATATACACAAAGGTAGCACTATTTAATCAACTTATAATTACAAAAAATACCTACTACACACCTATAATCAAATTTGCAAAAACATTAATATCTAAAATCTCACCAATCTGTTACAAACTAATATGGAAGAGAAAGACAGTGGCAATCTCTTTAAAAAATCTGAGCATACCACCACATAGCAATGGACTTGGACTCCATACAATCAATGTTTTTTGCACACAGAAATCAGTAAATCTAATAACAGCAATCATAAAAAGATTTCCAGACCTGGAGTGTGTAATCAGTATAATACCCACAGACAGACCACCCCCTTCATATGGATATCTATCTACACTGATTGAAGAACTCAAGCCAATATTACAACAAAATATCATTCAATAATGACAACAAGTATACATACTGGGACATTTATAATATACTATACCCAAACCAGACACCTAATCTACATCCATAAGTTCTTGGGATAGACAACAGGCAACTACTGCAACAATTCAGAAAATGGTCATTAGAACCAAAATTATTTGATTTTCTACTTAAGCTTAATTTTAATGCTCTACCCACAACACATTTTCTTAGATTTCGTAGATTCTATACAAATATAGACCCCATGTGTGGGCTATGTCATAGAGAAGAAGAAACACAAGATCATTTTCTTCATTCCTGCAGTGCCCTAGAAACAATATGTCACACAATGTTTACCACATACAGAAAGGCTATTATTTCAATTGATGAAATAATAAATAAATTTAAAAAAGGCAACATCCCTGCTATTCATGCAGCAACATATAGCCTTTATGTCTACTGGTGTACCAGATGCACTTTTGCACTTGCTAATAACCCTCAACACCACCAGCAACATTTTCAATAAAACTAGAACTGTTCAGAAAAAGGTACAGCATCCTAGCTCAAGCAGATGTGTTTGCAGCCACATGGTCACACTTGAAACAAAGATCCAGTCTATAAAATATAAAGTCCAGCATTTTTTCCAACTTCAAAGAGATGCAAACCTAAACTGAACTAAATAGAAGACCAAATTTAAAAACAAGAAAGAAAGTATGCAGAAATGATAAAGACTTATATATTGAAAGTTATTGTAATTTGTTTTGCATTTGTAACAAATCAATATAGTACTAGATGTGACTCTGTAACTTTTTAGATTCAATAAAGTTTTGCATTGAAACATAATAAATATTACTACACTTAATCTTATTAATAATGTATCCTATATGTAATAGTTAATAACCCAGGTAAAATATAATAGTAATAAATATATTATGAATCCAATTTTCTTATGTGGTCATACATAAATATAATGTAATCTGAATACAGTGGCAATATGAAAAATATATACAATTTATACGGTATCACTTTAAATAATTAATTATGACTAGAAAATAATATTATACCAATTAAGTATTCGAGTATCTTATTCTGAGTAATATTAATATTTTAAATAAATTTATATCATTTATTATGTACAGATATGTTATAATTTTAATGCGCAAATACGCAATCAGCCAACGATTTATTAATTTAGCTGTGCTAAAATAATGTGCACTATGTTTTATTTAAATTCTGTAGATCAGATGTTGTGGAAAAGAAGAGATCAATAAATAACATTTGACAAGATGATTCTTTAAAAAACAAAACAAATTGATTATAGTTAATTAAACAATTTTAAAAAATAAATATACAATTAATTATTACTACAATTTAACAAATATAATTCCAAAGTTAAAAGAAATAATGTACAAAAATTACACATCATAAAATATGATAATAAAATGTATAAACCTTCACTCTGTTTGATGAAATTTACACTCAGACATATCTCTTACAAAAATATCACTTTACGAGTTAAATGTTTATATGTCAAACTGTATAAAATTTTTGTTATCAATTAATCCAATAAGAAAATACTATTTCTCTAATTTAAATAAAGATAATTTTATTTGGGGGGGGGTGTTTTCTTATATATATATATTTAATATAAACTCAGAAATAAATAATCAGTATTATTATATTTATTAAGTTAATATTTGGCTGACCGTTGTTTACTATGTCTGTCTATCAATTGTTTAATAATTCAGAATCTCATACTCTGAACTGATCTAGCATCAGGGCAGGTAATTTATTTTATGTTAGCGTGCTCATCATCATTACAGTCACCTCAAATAAATTTTTAAGTTCAGTAAATAGCTTAGTGGGGCCCTCAAATGATAATGTTCATAACCCTGATGTATCAGGTACCATAAAATAGATATCTAGTTTTGTAAGCAAAACTGAAAATTATTTAATTAGTCGATTTTTTTTTAAAGCTATCTTTTAGAAAATTCAGCTAAGTCCCTAATTCTTCTTAATAAATGAGTAAAAAAACTATGATGATTATGGAACTATACCAGATTTAAAAGTTTGACATTATCTTTGTTTTCTTGGAACACACGAGAAGGAACAATAATATCTAGGTGGGCACATATTTATAAACCATTTAGGATAGTTAATGATTATAGCTAACTCATTATATATATAGTAATTGCTCTTAAATACTGTTGTAATTACATTAATAACCATTTAAACATATATTGAATTTGAAGTTATATCAATAATATAATTGCATTATGCATTTTATATGTTCTACTCTTAGAAGCAAAATAATAGAATTGAATTAAAAAAGTCAAATTTATTGATTGTTAAGATGTGCATATATTTTATACAAATGTTCCCTATGTTAATATATATATTATCCAATATTAGTTATATCTATTTAAATATCTCATGCTAACACATTTTGGCTACGGTAACGGAATCTTTTTTTTATATAATTTTTCAATTTTTCTGAAATTAATTAAAATACTTTTCCGTTAGATGATACCTAACTATTCTTTAATGTAAAACAACACTACTGTAAAATTCTTACACATATTACTATAAATATATACATTTAACTGACATAACCGGATACAATTTTTTTTTAAATAACCAATTGAAATTATCTTTTACCAGACTTAAAATATTTAAATTAATAAAACATTTGGTTTAATATATATTTTTAAAAAAGACCAGGAAATATTTATAAGACTACACAATAAAATTCAATTGTTGATAAGAATGGTAGACATATGTTTAACAATTTGAAGAAAAAAAATTAAGTTGAATTTTAATTTTCTGACTGATTTAATAAAAACGTGGTATTCGGGAGGATTTGATAAATGATCTAAAACAAAGATATTTTTTTTTGTTAAATATAAAACAATAATAAAAACAGATTCTTATTATATATATACACACACCTTTTACAGGAATAGAGATTTAGCACCAAATCATCAAATCAATCTTATATGACAGTTTTCTATTGCTTGCTATTTCTTTGATATAATTTAATCTAGTATCTTATTCATAATTAAAAGCTCTGGTGCTTATAGGATTTTCACAAAATGAAACCTTTTATATTATTAAGTTATATATATTTTATTTATTTAAATGTCTATCTGTTCATTCATTCAACATTCATCTATTTATCTATCTACTTAAAAGAAATGTAAATAGTCTAAGCAGAACAAAATCTTTCTAGATTTCTTCATTGAGATGTAGTTAAAGAAAACATAATACAATATTTTTCAGTGCAGTTCAAGTAACAAATGGTGAAAGTCCTTGCCTCTATATATTATAACTAATAATATTAATTTACTTACCCATAATTAGATAGATTAACAATGTGCTGCTATAGAAGAAAAATCCAAATCTACCCCTAGATTTTATAATATTTATATACAAGTATATTGTCTATACTGAACCTAAGGATTTGAACTCAGACTTTCAAGCTCTCTACAGTTATCCACTCCATCTTATACAACTATTAATTCATGACTACATACTCATGATAAAAATAAATGATTTCCAATATACATGTTTCATTCTGAAACAGTACTTATTAGTTGTTCCAGACCCTCTCCTACACGTTTATATATATAATCAATGCTCAGTCTTTTTACTAAGACAGAAAATCTTCAAACTTTAATGAACAGGTTTTAATCTTCTCCACTCTCCAACTCTTCAGCCATCCATATCATAGAAAATCTGATGAAATAATCCTTAAGGCCCTTATTAATGCTAATCTTATTGAGGGATCAGAGTCACTTAAAAGTCAATGTGGGTATGACAATAATATTGGCATTAATGACAACTTTGAGCATTTTGTCATCAGATTTTCAGAGATATGGATGGCTGAAGAGTTGGAGGGTGATGAAGATTGAAACCTGTCCATTAATGTTTGAAGATTTGCTTGCTATCTTAATTTAACTGAACACTGATATATATGAGAGATAATGATGAGTGCTGGTTCAGCATGAAATATATATATTGGAGAACATTTATTTTTATCACATGTATCATGTGTATCAGTTATATAAGATAAAGTGGATAGTTGTATGGGACCTGAAAGTCTGTATTTAAATCCTTTCTAATTACCTACATTTTATGTAAATTCTATTAATTTAACAATCTCTCCATCCTAAAGAAATAAGGTTGTTCAATTTGCATTAAGAGTGCATAATAATATACGTGTAGTAAAAATTTTTATATGTAAGCAAACTGTAAGAATTTCTTTACAGTTTTGGCTTTCTAGAGTCATTTTTCATCTTCCCATATTAATATAATTCACTAACTAGATGAAAATTGAATCCATTTTCATTTGGGCTCCCAGATCGTATCTGAAATTTTGAGCCAGTTAGACCAAAATTTTGTAAAATCACTGCTAATGTAATGATTCACTGTTACAAATTATTAATAATCGATCCAGGAGAACAGATAAAAATAGATTCATTTTCATTCCATTAGTATGTTGCATTAGAATGAGTTATTTATAAAGGTTTACAAAGATGAAATGGATAGCAGAAGAACTATTAATATTATTAGTATTATTAATTCATTTTATTTTGAAATATTAATCAATTAAATTAATAAAACTGTTGTGCCCAACTTGCTACTTAGTTGCTTTTATATTATTAATTTATATATAAAGTACTACTTTTAATATTTTAGATTGTAAACAAAAAATGATGGAACATTAAAATCATTAAAGTTTATATAAAATTATCATAAATCAAACAAAGAATTAAAATGTTCGTAAATTCTTAAATATCTTTTACTCAAAACTATATATTACTTAGAAATTATAAAAGAAGTTGTTTAACAGTAACTTTTGCTTGACATGCAAAATAACAGATGTGATAAAGGATTTGGATTTGTGTGGCCAATTAACTTTTACCATTGAGAGATCCCAACTGCTGGAAGGTTTTTTTATTGGCAAAGAATTTTATGCTTAATGATATCACTGATGTGCTTAAGATTTTCATTGATTAAACCTGGATTTAAATACACTTTTGAATATTTGTTTTACATCATTTCATAGATTTGGCAATACCTTATTGAATGCATTTTATTCTACTACAGTAAATTGTTAAAAAAAAAAAACAAATTGAAGAATAGAGACTCAGAATGAAAAAAAAAATCTAATATTATTTCCCACAATTCACCTTAAGTTTCTGTCAAATATTTTTATTAATAAAGCAAAAAAAAAAAGGATATACATAAATGTTTAGAATATAAAAACAAAGAAAGCTAATAATAATCATAATTTTAGATTTTTTAGAAATTAAATAAGCTATAAACTTTTAACTGCCAATTGACTTGACACGTATGTACATACAACTTTATAGATACCTAAAATGGCGATTGTTCTTTCATGGGTAATGGTATGTAACATAAATAGAATAATATTCGACTTTTTAACAAAATTAATTTAGTTCTTATATAATTTTATTTTGGATTATAGGGTTGTTGTTTTAGAGATTCACATTCAATTTTTAATTTTGCTTTTAGACAGACGTTAACATGTCAATCTTAATACAATTAAGTTTTAAAATATCAGGCAGTCAGATAGATAGCAATTTATCATTTTAGAGCTAACATTATAGATTCTTTCAGCAAGGTGTTCTTTCACTTTTGAGAAATTACATAGCATGAGGCCAATAGATGCACATTTCCAGAAGTCTCTTGGCAAGCACCCTATATGTCATATCAGCTTCAATAAGAGATTCCATAAATTTAGTTAAGGAATATATTAAAAAGTACTACTCTAAATATAATTTATTGCCTCCCCATGTTCAGTATAAGAATAAACTGATAATCTTATGATAAATGTCTTAGGATTTATCTTTATTTCTGGATTCAACCAAATTTTAGCCCAGTGATGTAATGTAACCCTCATAACTTGTTAACAACTCAACTATTTTCCAACTGACTAACAACCACTCAAAATCTCTAACAACAACTTGAAAATTATTTTTCCTGATTTCATAGATAAACCACTTGCTGATGAAAAACATGTTTTTCAAACTCAGTTGCCAGACTTCCAATCTGCCCAAGGTATCCTATTGATAAACCTTTTACTAAATGAGTTAATTACATTTTTTTTATTTTAAAAAGTACTGATTAATTTACAATAAAATTGAATTGTTTTTATGCTTAATAATATGCACTTTATTTATTTAAGTGTTTAACATAAATTTTAATAATTGATAGCATATGTCATAGCATCTGCCGGGACGTGAACCCACAACCATCTGCAACCAGCTACTTGCTTGCAAGGCTGCTGCGATGACCTCTCGGTTGTTTTATTGTTACAAAATAGATCCTTTGCATTTATATTTGAAAAAGTGCAATTCTATGCCAATATTTCACATATAAATACCTACTTATTCACAAATCAAAAAATTACTGTATTTTTGCTACCATCGATTTTTGTGAGTACATGTAAAAACAAGATATTACATTTGTTTGTTTGTTTTTTAAAGTGAATTTTATACAATCATTAATAGTTTTAGTACTAAACAACAATTCCTTTGCCTCAGGATAAAGTATTAATAAATACTATGAATTAACATATAGGTTGCTGAAACAATTAATGATTGTACATAATCTCTTAAACATATGCAGATACATCTGATGGTACATTATGCACAACATTTAATTTTTTGTTTTACTTTAACCCATTTAACAACTTTGACAATACAAAAATAATACTTTTGAACCTATTTATTTCATTAAAATTTACTACTTTGCTTAATCTTATCCTATTTTGTATGTTTTTCTATGCATTAATGTTACAATTACCATACATATGTGTGTATATGTAGATAAATAGTTTTAAACTATAGTACATGAAATATATGTCTTGTAAATAAAGAATAAATATATATATTTTTGTATGTGAATATATATATAAATATCCAAATAGGTCTATTATATTGTTTTGTAAACAAAAAATAATATATAACAAGATATTCAAAACAATCAGACAATTTAATAAAAGTATTGTGAAAACTACAAAAAAAGTATTTTTTTTTTACAGATTTATTAAAGAACAGAAAGGTATTGAACATTTTAGATAGACAGTGCAATAGGTGCATTATTTTCAAGTAAAGGAAAATTGCATAATTGGAAAAGCAACACTAATATTAAAGATGACATTAAATATCTTAAGTTAAAAAAAAATGAAAAAAACAATTTATTTGAAAAGTAGATATATTCTTTAATATTAAAGCACCAATGATCAAATCACAACCGTTATTCATTATAAAGAGAAGATAAAAACAACAATATTATATTTAACAGATTGGCAACAATATATATTTAATTTAGTATAACTGGCAGAGTGGCATGATTAGATATTCAATTTAACCAAAGATAGCAAATATAGATCATTATATTCAACAAGTTCATATTGTGATACAGAAATGAAGAATTTTATATAGAAACAAAATTTTTTTAAACAAATTTGTTACCCTGGAAGGTTTTAGTGCTAGAATTAAAAAATGATTAAAAAATGAAAGAGTTTTGTAAATAATATGGCTATTGAGATAGAAATGAGAGTCTAATGAAATTTTTAATAAAGAAAAACTGTATATAATCTTTTTTTTTCTTTTTTGAGAAGGATGGAAAAGGAAGATGAGAAAGCACTCAAACAAAGATGCAGCAGGATTTTTTTACGTTTTAATTAATAGAAAGTGTAATTTCAATTTTGTACTATTCTTAATAGATTAAACATGGAAAGTGATAATTAATTACTGAGAAAGCTTAATGCAAGGTTAGACTCACCTAAAGATATTAAGAGAAAATGTATTATTGGTTGTTTATTCTAACTTACAGGAACATTTCAGTGAATTTAAATTAGAACTTGCAAATTGCTTAAAAATATTACCAAACTTTGGATCTGGTTTAAACTAAAATGAGATAAAAAAATAACTTAACCGATAGTCTACTAGCAATTGATCCTTGAAGAAAAGAAAAAATATAAAAATATTTTAAAATGACTTGTTAGAAATGAGTATCTGGAAGTCTGCAAAATGAAATAAAAAGTTGATAACAACATAAAAAAATATAATTGTGAATTGACAAAAAAGATAATAGAAGAAACAAAAAAAGATGTGATATGTTAGACTATTTCCATCATTTATGAGTGAATGTTGAATGTATAGAAAATTTTAAACCTTATTTAAACTTTTCAAATACAAACAACTTTGTTAGTAATAACACACAAATAGACAATACAGGTTAGTAATTTGTGTGTTATTACTAACAAAGTTGTTTGTATTTGAAAAGTTTAAATAAAGTTTAAAGTTTTTTATACATTCAACATTCACTCATAAATGATGGAAATAGTCCAACATATCACATCTTATAATATACCATCATTACAAACCTTCAGATAAATACTAAGAAACAAAAATCTCAAAAGAATAAAATAACATTTTAATATTGAAAACTTGTTCCAGTAATAAGAAATATAGAGCCAACAGTCTTTACAATAATTAAGAACAAGAAAATAAATAGCCCCTATGATTTGATCAGCCAAACCAAATGAAGTAGTGAGATATGCAATTACATGTATAAAAAACAAAAAAAAACTCTATAAAACAATGAAATTATTATGCATGTTTTAAAAGAAGCAGACAAAAATTATGAACATGCAAAAAAGTTATATATTAAATGTCTAAAAAAAAATATTTACCAGGTAATTGAAGAATGCAATGCTGATATTAACATTTAAGGAAAGAAAAAAAATTGCTATTAAAAATTACAAAACTGAAATCTATTAATTCTACACAAAATCTTCACTGCAATCATTGCAACTCATCTTAAAAAAAACTTTGAATTTGGACTTTAAACTAGTCAAAAGAGTAAGCCACATTTGAATGTAGTTGTAGCACAATAAATTTTCATGCGAGTATTAAAAGAAGTTATAAAATGATTCAATGAATATGAGATATCATTAAGTTTTAAATTTGTAGATGATAAAAGGACATTTGATTTTAAACATTTAAGCAATTATTAATGTTTTGAAAAAGCAAAAGTCAAATTTTTAAAAATATTTAGCAAACTGCAATTACATGATTCTATTATTATGATAATATTAAAAAAATTAAAATGTACAGCAGGATGATTCCATCTTTTTAAAACCTTTTAAAGCTCTTTTATACAGTATGAGAAGTTAAAGAATTAAAAATAAATAGAAATTGCTTAAAAATCTAGATTTCTTAAAAATTTTATGTTTTTTTTTTTTGCAACAATGCTTCAGAACTTCAAGAAAAATTACAAGTATTAGATAAAAGCAATAAATTAAAATTAAAAAATAAATGCTAAAAAAACCTCAAATAAGGTTCAATGGCTTTTATAAAAAAAGAAGAAAATAAACATGACATTAATAAATATAGAGAAAATATAAAATATACATATCTTGGTCAGATTATTAATACATTTGGAAATATAATATATGAAGTTAATCATAAAATTAACTTGGATGAAATATTTTTAGCAAAAGTAAAATAAATGTGAATGTACTTATGTATCTAAAAAGGACATTTTTTAATAAATGGCTTAGGTACTTAGTGAAAAAATAATATGAATGCTTTCCATTACATAATAAAGTAAAAAAAGATGCATATGGAAAGTAAGCTATATATATATATATTGTACCAATATTGTGTTAGTACATATAATAATTTTGTCTAAAAATTATTAAAATAAAATTCATTAAAAGAAATAGTATGTAAAAGTTTAAGAGTTTTTTTTATTGCAGTTTGTTTTCAAAACACAAAAAAAAATAAAAGTCTAAAGAATTCTTTTTATTATTGTTGTTAGTTTAAAAAAAATATTGTTCATAAAAATTATAAATGATTAATTAGAAAAAAAAGAAAGAAAGAAAAGAGTTTAAACTAAAAGTTTAAAAATATAAATCTCTTTATTTAAGTTAAAGAAAAAAAGTCATCTTAAAAACTAAATAGTGAATTGATTTTAAATTATATATGTGCATAAATGGTGAATTAATATGAGTTTGTTACTAAAATTTATGTGTGATGGTAAATATAATAAATGTATACATAGTAAATATTAAAAAAATGATATAGAAAATTATCATTAAAAACACAGTGATGGCTACTAATTAAAAATGTAAAATAACACGTTTGTGATGGCTGCTAATTAACATCTCCAACAACAGGATTAAAAGCTTACATTGAGCAATGCAATTAAAAACAAATAAGAAATTTTGACAACAGATATTGCTGGCAGATATCAAAATGACAACAGACCTTAAGTATAAATAGTTCAGTTTTTCATTGGACAATGAGTTGAGATTACAATTTAGATTGTGCAGTTGAGATTGAGCAGTTGAGATTAAATCAGTCAATTTATCAGCTGATAATGCAGTGCTAATTGTCAGAATCATACAACTTTTTCTAGCCTAAGTCCAGTGAACATCCAACCTGCCCAGAAAAGGATAATGTTTGCTTAACAACTGGAAATCCTCCATCAATATTTAACTGTCTCCAAGAACAATGCCAATGAATAATAATAAAACTCCTCAAGAAACGTTCCAGCCAGCTGGAAATATTCTCAATTGGAGCAGCAACCAGGAAGAAAACAAAGTTCTAAGTCCATGTTCAAAAATCCTAGGTAATAACATTTTTCTTATTCTCATTTCTAAAGTATCCATTGCATTAGTTGAAGCTTCCCAGAGTCAAGTAATATGAACTCTATAGCATACATAGATGAACTATTGATGTGTGTGTTTTTAAATGTCAAATATTATTTTATGCTTTGTTATATAATATTATAGTGTGAATTAAGAATGTGCGTGATCATTATACCAGTGTTATGTTAGTTAAATAAGATTTACAAAAGTATTTAAAATTAGTATAATAAACGTTAATTAAAATAAATTGTTTTTTAAACTTAAAGCTTAATTTTCTCGGTCAATTTTTTTGCCACTATTTGAAACAATAATTTGTTATTGATTACAAGTAGCTGAGCTAGTTAAGGGATTTTTTGAGCACTGGATTATGGACCTACTGTCCAAACATATTAGTTCTGAAACTAACTGGTGCCTGGGGTTTATTCTAAAACAAACAAAGTGCTGGGGTTTACTCCGAAACAAATTCTACCAGTCAAGGTGGACCATGATCTGGAAATGTGATCATGTTATGCATTGCATAGCTCAATCTGATCATGGGTATTGTTGACAGCTCTGCTATCAATAATATTCTCCACTTTTCTTGGATGGGCTGGTTTGTTCACATAATATTTATAATATAAGATTATAAATTTATTATAAATAAGGTTTAAACCCAGCTAAACCTAGCAAGTAGAGTAGTTGGATCATCTATGGATCGAACCCAGTACAATTGGCTCTGCCAATGTGGGGTGAACTTGTCATAAATGACAATTAACTAAATGTTTTGTTACTGTTTGGAAATAAAAATTTTAAAGAAAATCTAAATCACGTATTTTAATGTGGTTTAATTTTAAAAAAAGCATTGACTGAAACTTTTTTTCTTTAAAATGAAAAGAGATTTTGACATATACATTATTTAAAATAAATTATTTTTTTAAATTAAAGACAGTTAGATGTTTTGAGTGGAATTAAAGCATTAAGAACAGGTAGAGAAAAGGACAAGGGGGTGCAGTCAGTCATATGTTCCACTTAAGAATAAATAAACAATAATAATATTTGATTTGTTAATACAAAGAGATAATTTAAAAAAATAAAAAGTATAGTGTAACCATGAATAAAGAAATAGAGCTGAAAGAAAACCTGATATTATTCAAAAATCTCCAGTTGGTAGAGAAAGAGAAAGAAGAAATATATGAGACACAGATGATGATGAAAATGATGATGAATATGATGGAAGAAATGCATCAGGAATTTAAGCAAAGTCAGCAAGAAAGGCAAGAATTCAGGCAAAGTCAACAAGAGTTCAAAGCAGAATTAAGGGAAGAACTCAAGCAAAATCAGCAAGAGTTCAAAGCAGAATTGATGAAAGAAATGCATCAAGAATTCAGACAACATCAAGAAGAGCTTAAAACAGAAATGAAGGAAGAAATTAATCAGGTTAAAGGAGAAATTAAGGAACTCAGAGTGGAAATAAAAGAAATAAGATGTGAGATAACAGGAAAGGTAGAGAAGAGCCAAGAAATTATAGATTCAGATTTTATTAAAGAAAGTCAGGAAGTTAAAAAGAAAGTCAAGGTAGTAAGAGATGTAAGTGAAAGGAAGGATGAATTAGAAAATGTA
Source organism: Epiperipatus broadwayi (assembly GCA_028023455.1). Classification (NCBI taxonomy): domain Eukaryota; kingdom Metazoa; phylum Onychophora; class Udeonychophora; order Euonychophora; family Peripatidae; genus Epiperipatus; species Epiperipatus broadwayi. Next base: position 971,202 of record JAQFVV010012592.1, read on the forward strand.
GTAGAACAAGATAGTATTAAGTATAGTGATATGGAAATAAAAATAATAAAGATAGAAAATAATATAATAGAGTTTTCAAAAGAAAGTAAAAATGAAAAGGTGAAAGTAAGCATTTGTGTTCATTTTAAATGTAGATTTAAAACAAAAAGAAAGTGTAGGAAAAAATATTCTCAGTTTGAAGTAATACGAAGTGTTGCTAAATATAAAAGTTTTTTTATTTACAAAGTTGAAAATAGAATGGAATGGGAAAGAGATAAAGTAATAAATTATAAGTGAGGGCTAGACAAGAGAGGAAATTTTGTTTATATTATAGAGTTAGTAGAAAGAAAAAAGGAACTGCCTGACATAATTTAAAGATTAGTAATCAGGTGGAATAGTAAATGAAAAGAAACAAAGGACCAGAAATGGACAATGAGCATGAATATGTTTATTCTGATGTAAATAAATCTGATAAATTTAAATCTGAAACTTCTATTTAAGACTAAAATAATAAATTTAAAAATAAATGAATAATAATAAATGAAATGTTTGGAAGTAATAATAATAACAGAGGCTTCATAAAATAAAAGATTCTTTTTTCTCCATGCACATGTTAATAAAGAAAAATGCTCATACATAAATAGGTCAAATAAATCAATAAAATCAAGTTAAATAAATAAGTATAATATATCTGTAGAAAATAATAAATAAATTTTAGCATAATAAAATAAAAGTTTGTTTTGAATACACGCAGGCTAATAAAAGGAAGCAAATAAATGGTTTAAAGTAATCAAGTCAAATAAAATAAATAAAAACATTGTGTAATAATGAATCATAATAAAGTAAAATAGTTTTTTTTTTTAGAATACATGCATGTTAATAAAGAAGTTAAATAAATGGTTTAAAAAATAATAATATTGTAAGATTAGGTTAATATAAATAAATATGTAAAATAATGTTTGTAATGGTTCAGAATAATATTGTAAAATTAATATAAATAAATGTTTAAGATATTGGTTGTATGAATTTAAAATAGTATGGTAGGGTTAAAATAATATAAATGAAAGTCAATCTAAGTTATATTAGGAGTGTATAAGGATTTGAAATTAAAGGGAATGAGGGTAGTATTGAAATAAGTTTTAGATAAGGATAAGTTAAAGCTGTCAGCTGGATAAAATTTAGCACCCATAACAGATTGTCAGGGACTACTTCTCAGGGGAAAATCCCCATTCTCTTTATAAATGTGTACTGGAAACAACCAGAGTAAATTGTGAGTTACTTCTTCAGGGGAGAGGCCCCACATCTCATATTTTGTTCCAAAGTGTAAGTCAAATTGGACAGTAGATGAATGCTGCCATTCACAGCAACCTTTTCTTTTTCCAAAGTCCAGTAGAAAAACTGGCCAAACAGCTTTGTTTCTAATATGACTAAGTCGGTGTAAGCCAGCAACTCTGCGTCCACATCATTCAAGGTCCATGAATCACAAAAAAAGTGCTGTCCTCGTGGTCACTATTCAGCACTAAGATCATTGTAAGCAATGTTGCCAGCATTGAAAAAAGCAAAGTATAATGGAGGATTGCCCTTAGCATGTAAAGTGTCAGATATTCAGATATTAGAAAGTAGAAAAATAATAAATAATTTAAGATTTAATAAAAAATTAAAGTTCTCAGAGATAAAATCATCAAAAATGACACATTTTACTCTCAAACAGAGGGCAGTGTAATGTACCAATATTGTGTTGGTACATATAATAATTTTGTATAAAAATTATTAAAACAAAATTATTTGTTAAAAGAAATAGTTTGTAAAAGTTTAAGAGTTTTTTTTATTGCAGTTTGTTTTGAAACGCAAAAAAAAAAAAAAAAGTCTACAAAATTATTTTTATTATTGTTGTTAGTTTAAAGAAAATATTGTTCATAAAACAAAATGATTGATTAGAAAAAAAAGAAAGAAAGAAAAGAGTTTAAAACTAAACGTTTAAAAATATAAATATCTTTTTATTTAAGTTAAGATGCATATTAATGCAAAACTAGAAAAACAAAAATTATTAATAAAAATAATATTCACATTTGATATTACTAATCTTCAGAAACATTACAATGAATTTAAATTAAAACTTGTCAATCATTTTAAATATTAGCAGAATTTGAACATGATTTAGATTTGAACAAAATCAATAAGAAGATAAATGATAAACTTTTAAAAACTGCAACACTTACCAGTAAAAGTTTTACTGAAACAATACAATTTATGAATAAAAGACGGAATATGAAACTAATGATGAATATCTCAAATTTTGTAAGATGTAAAGAAAAGGATAATTGTGAATTAGTAATGAAAGATATAGAAGAGAATAAAAATCTTAAAAGTGTAAGTATTGGTAGAAAACTTATTTCTGCAATAAGAAAAAAAAGATGAAACTATTATGAAAAATAGATGACATCATGAAATGTATAGAAGAATTCTATCAAGAATTATATAGCAATAAAGAACAAAGAAAAGTATCTCCTACAACTACTATATTTTTTTGAATTGCTCAGGAATTTAAATAAAGAAATGAGATGTACAATTAAATTTATGAAGAAGAAAAAAGCTTGTTAATGATGGAATTATAATTGAATCCAAACTTTGGATTTTAGCCAACCAATAGAACAAACTGGATTTAAAAGTGATTTCAGTACATTGGATCATATCCAAGTATTGAGAGAAGTTGTAGAAAGGACCAATAAATATAAGTTGCCATTTTGCTTTGGATTTGTAGATTATGAAAAGTTTTGTTTCTGTAAGCATTTCTTCAGTGATTAAAATATTAGCTCATCAAGGTGTAGATTAGGATATTATCATATTCTGAAGAATATTTATAAAATGCAACAGCAACAATTAGATTGCATAATAATACTAAAAAGATTAACATTGAGAAGGTTATATGACAAGGTGACTACATATTTCCCAAATTTGATACAACTGCTTCACAAAAAATATTTTGTGGATTAAAATGGGGAGCTAGGGAAAGACAATTAAATGGAGATTATTTAAGTCATCTAGATTTTGCAGATGATGCATTGTTTTTGCAAATAATGCTTTACAGCTTCAGGAAATGTCGCAAGAATTATCAAATGAAAATAAGAAAGTAGTATTAAAGATAAATGTTAAAAAGACTAAAGTAATGTTCAATGGAGTTTCTTAAAAGAAAAAACTAAAGATTAATAATGATGAGTTAAAAGGAGTTAACAACTACAAATACCTTGGTCAGATTATATCAGAGATGAAAACATAATGGATAAAATTCATAACTTGGTTAGAATACTTTTTGTAGAAATAACTTAATATTAAAAGGATATATGCCTATGTGTTTGAAAAGGAAGGTTTTTAATAAATATGTGTTTCCATTTATTTACAGATCTGAGACTTGAACACTTAATAAAAGATTAATACAGAGTCTTCATATCACTGAAAGAAGTATGGAGTGATGCATGTTAGGAATAATAAGGTGAGATTGAAAATGAAATACATAGGTGAGAGAACAAACAGGTATTTCTGACATTGTTGAAAGAATTAAGAATCTGAAATGGATTTGGGATGGACATATTGCTAGAAGAAAAGATAATAAATGGACGGTTGACATCTTAAATTGGATTCCAATAGATTGTAAATGACCTACAAAGAGACCACATGTGAGAAGAATGGATGAAATAAGAAAGTGTGCTAGTATGATGTGGAGAAGAGATGCTAGAGTTCAGAGAAGGTGAATTAAACTTGGAGAGACCTTTATTCTAATCCTACAGAGGTTTGATAATGGTTGAAAATGATGGTGATATTAAAAAAGAGCTAGAGCTTCAGTAATAAGTGTTATATTAAAATTATAAGCCTTAAAAGAAGAAAAAAGAATATATGATGACTAAATAAAAATAGAAGAAAATTTATGAGGTAAACTAATACACTTAAATATATATATAACGCCAAATAAATATAAAAAACATGTTTCTACAAATAAAAACAATTGACATTTGAAGTACATACTATTAAATCAATTCAGATTTTTCTCAGACACAATCATATACTTTTTTTTATAATGAAATCAAATCTAATATTTTAAACAATCTTTCAAATTTAAATTATACTTCATATAAATGCGAGCCTGTTGTTAATTAAAAATTATCGATCGTATTAATAATTATAAATGTTTTACATATAAGTAAAATATTTGTTTCTAATATTAAATTAATTTACTAAATATTTAACCGGAAATTTTATTGCTTTTAAGTAAAGAATCACAGAATGTACTTAAAGAAAAATTAATGAATATTGCAAAATTTAAATGATTCCTAAACAAGTATTTAGCAATAAAAATTTAAAGAGAAAATCGTGTTTGATTTCATCTGCTACTTTAATTTCTACAGTGTTAATATGGTTTCGTGCAAGCGATCTCTCAACCTAAATTTCCTCTCTCATTTTTTATTAACAGCATATTATTTACTTGTTGCAAGAACATCTGAATTAGATTGAAAGAAATCAATTATAGTTAACATGATTTTTATTAGGAATTCTGATAAACAACATCATGTCTTATTTGAATATTAACTATTTAAATCAATGAGACATTTAAAGGATGTGTTGTAATATTTAAGTGATAAACATTATTTCAAACATTTTAAATTAAAAGAAAAAATATTGAACTTGTTAAAGTCAATTAACATTCCAAAATACATTAAGCCTGATTTTTAATTTTCCTGAATTTTTATTTATTTATTCCAGGTGTGTGTGTGTGTTGTATAAATGTGCATATACAGCAATAAATCTTTGTTTTGAAACATTAATTTGTTAAATCTCATTATATCATATACATATAATCTCATAATATAATATTTGTTTTAATAATAATAATAATGTTAGAACTAAATCCATGGTCATTGAACTTCAGCCTTTGACATTCTACTGGCAGTAAATCACAGGCCCCAATTCTTGAGCTTGAATGGAGCTTGGCTTCAACTTATATAATATAGTAATTTCAATAATTTTCCCCAAGATTTACAAATAAAATTATAAATAAATACTCCAGAAAATTTTGTATAATTCAATGCTTCCCTGTAAAATTTTATTCACAAACATCGTGCACTTGAAAATCATTTTATTATAATAACAATAAAATTCTCTCCCAAAATCTCATGAGCATTCTGGAAATTTTTTATTAATTTAAAAATCAATACCCAATGCATTTCTTTATTTTAGCACGTTGATGCCTATAGTCTTCACTCAGCAGGACTTTAAACAATCTCAGCTGAGTAATTATAAAAATAATGTAATAAAAATATTTACAGATTCAAAATATTAAGCTTCATCAAAGAAAGTTTGCAAAATCATTTTACATGTATAATTTCACAAGAAGAGTGAGAAAGTGGATTAGTGATTTAAAGCTATCACGGTCATTTTCAATCTTATAATATTAGAGGTTGCCCTTTGTGATTGAGAACGATAGATTAATGAACTCTGGAGCTCAAAGTTCATGGATTTTGACTCCAACTTTGTCACTTCCAGTGCTCAAGCTTTTTAACCTCCTGAGCAATAAATAATTTATTTATTTTTATTTTGAGTAGTTTAGTGCAATGATAGGGTGATGGAGTATAGAGCTTAGAGTTATTTCCAGTGTTCAAACATCTGACAAACTTCTGAGCAATCAACAACTTAAATTTTTTTGGAATACCTTTTGCAACAGATTATTTTTCTTATAATTATAAAATTTAATCAATTTGTTTCAAACTTAAAAAGATACCTAAACTTAAAAACAATATATCTACAATTCAAGAGTAAAAGGAATAACTATCCAAACTTAATAAAATATTATTATCTAATATTTAAAAATATAGTCGATAGTTTAAGCCAAAATTTAGGTTTTACCTATTTAAAAATATAAAAATAGATTCTAAGAAAAATACTTAAAATCAACTTTTTAATTGCTGAGATAAAACAAACTTAATCCAAACAAGTAAAAACTCTTCTGCATTTTAATTTAAGTCTAGTGATTTTATGTAATTATCTAATATTTCCCTAAATTGCTAAACGCTACTAAACATAAAAAATAGCCAATCTTTTATTACTTATATATGTTTTTGATAATACATATCTTCATTAGATGTGCTAAATATTTGAATATCTATAATCATACTAGTAATTTAGACTTTATTTTAATAGTCATTTTACATATCTTTTATTTTATAGTGCAAATTTTATAAACACATGATCATAATTTTGAGGTTTAATACAATAGTAGAGTGATGGAGTACAACCAAAGCCTTATGGATTGCAATTCTTCTGATGTATTATCTTATTATGAACTCTGAAGAAATTAGCTATTCAATTATTTTTGCCATATTTAGTTTCAATGGTAGACTTGTAGAACCTGAAAACCAAGATCTTTGGTTCATAGCCCAAGCTCTGTCATTTCAAAGTTCTTATGATCTCTCAAGCAAACTCAGAGTTCTAGATTATCAATATGTTCAACTAGAGGTCCAACATTCACCATTGCACCATGAAAACAATAATAAGTGATATGACCCATCCAGAACAATAAAATTGCTGTTAATTAAAAGGAAATTCTGAGAAAATTTCCAATGTCAACATATGTTCTTGCTGTTTTAGCTATTATTATTATACAATTATTGATATAAAAAGCAGCATGGATTGACTACTCATCAATATGTGATAGGCAGCATGGTGAGTATATTTCTTTTTTTATCTATGAGTTTAAGATAAAAAAAGACACAGAGCTGTTTGATAGTTTTTAACTGAAATATTGGTTGAATTTCCTTGATAATAGGATAAATGTGTGTGTGAATAATCTTTTTTCCTAATACATATTTATAATTATGTCAAACTAGAAGATGACTCTTATTTTCAGGAAATTATAAATTCAGCTGACAGGGTAACCATTGATGGGTGTCAGGGGCTAAAAATTTTTTGATTGCAAACCCAGGCTGCCATTTAATGACTATCTTTTATTTAGATACCTACAATTATAGATGACTTTCAAGTGAAGGAAGATTGCACAAATTTAAAGAGTTAATGAATATAAAATGGTAATTTGCTGAACTTTGTAAAGTTAGAAAAAAAGATGAAGAGATAATTGATTTAAAAGTGAATGTACACAATAAAGACACAAATATGAAAGTATAAGTGAACTGGGATTTATTATAAATAAAAAGTAGAACAATGATAGTGAGGAGATTATTAAACTTAATTTAAAATTGGTGCTATTTTTAATGTTTTAGCCTTAACTTATGATTCTGTTTGATAAATGTCTTCTTTTAATTTTTTTAAAAAAAATTTACTTGACAAAGTGCTCTCCAATAGAAAAATTCAAGTGATACTAAATGATAATCATAGAAGATTTTGAATTTTACAGAACAGATCACCAATGTGTTTAATTCTCTTACCTATTTTATTTAATATATTCAGCTGTATATTTTTCCAAAAACACAAGATACGTAATTCATCTTTGCTGATGTCATTGCTTTGAATTCACAAAAAAGATTCTTTTCAAAAATAGAAAAATATTTTAATAAAAATATGATATATTTAGAAATCTTTCTTAAAGACTGAAGTCTTAGTTCTAATCTAACAAATATGGTATGCTCAACTATTCATCTATATAACAGGAAAAATTTTGTAATGCTAGACAAAAGCACATCACTATCTCATGCTATTTAGAAATTTATGGACTGTGCTGATTATTTTCTTTATTGTAGTTTCTAAAGTTAGATCTGAAATAATTTTTAGAAATAAGTTTCTTGGAGAATTGTCTGGCATTAATTGGTTTTAAAACTGAAAAAACTTTTTGGACAGCTTCCTCACTATTAACAGGATTACATCCTATTTGAAGAAAAGGTGTCTTGAGTAAACTTTTGGATACTCATTTAAATACTACAATGAAAAATATTACTAATTCATTCGACTTTACATCTATGTAATAATTTACTATTTCTTTCACATATTTTTCCAGCAGATATCAGATGAAAAGTTGTCTCACAAAAGAAAAAGATATAAAAAGCTGTCAACTAAATCAGACTTAACAATAACTCAAAATATAGTTTTGCTATATCACTCAAATCATTTTTTTAATGTTAATCACATATATCATCAAACAATTAAAGAAGTTAAGACATAAAAATGAATATTCCACAATACATTTATTTTTCCATATTTAACATTAAAGTCACCTGATATGATCTTTATAGAAGTTATTAAAGTGTGATTAACAGATTCAGGACAATCTATGGGTAACACCTTTGGGCTCATTTGTTTTACAAAAAAAAAATAAACAGCCACTAATCCATGTAAATATGGACAATCAGTAATCTATGTTTGGGATGGCAAAAATTTCTGCAAGTTAACTTTATAATATTTTGTTAATTGTTAAACTATCTAAACAAATTCATATCTCAATCTCTGTACATAATTATGATTTCATAAGATATTATAATGTAGACAGAAATGTCCTCACCTTGTGTGAATTTGCATGCATATTGCATTAAAGGTTCAATCCCAGTAGAGAAGTACTTTGATTACAAATTCAAGCTTTAAAATCACGCAAGCCATACATACTACATATATATGATTATCAACATAAATGTGGAAATCCAAGTGTTTCAAATCTCTAGGTAATCATAATAAAAAAATCATAAAAAATATATATAGGTAAAAAAGGTGGTCTGGCATTTTTACATGATTGGTGATGGATAGTTTCAATATAATGGAATTTGAAGAGGATGATGGTTAAGCATGATGAGAGTGGTGTGTTTATTGATTTGAAATCCACTTAGTTAACTATATTTCCTTAAATTAATCATTAGTTATTATTTGGCATGCCCATGACCTGGAATTTAAATCAAGATATAAGTTAGAAAATAGTTTTAGGTTTTAAAGTTCAAATTTTTTTTTCAGTTTGAGAAGTCTAGTGAGTATTGGAATTTTCTATACCATTTTTCTATGGAAGTATATCAGAGAAGACTTTGCCTTGAAATGGACTGTTTAAAGGCCAATTTACTTTTATTACACTAATATAGCTTTAAAATGCTAACTGTTCTTATTTAATATAAAAGCTCAAAATGCAAAAATGTAAAGAATGTGACTTGAAGTATATATGATAATAATATTCAGGATCTCAATGTCACTCAACATTAATATACAAATGTAATTATAATTGCACAGTTTGAAATAATTATAAGAAGCATTTACACTATATATAATAAAGATGTGAATAATTATTTGAAATAGATGCTAGAACTTACATTTAGCAAAATGATTTGTGGTAAATTTTTAGTTCTATAGATAGCAAATTTCTATTGAATATTATATGTGTATTTAATATTTTACGCAATCTATTTTTATGCTGCTGATCAAATGAGGGAATTCATGGGATATGTTCAATTTATTTTTACCAAATAACCTATTACTTACTAATGTGTTTAATATAAACATGCAAATAATGCATTATATCTCCAGGAAATGTTGCAAGAGTTATAGCTGAAAGTAAGAAAATAAAATTAAAGATAAATGTGAAAAAGATTAAAACATTGTTCAAAGGATTTTTTCAAAAAAAAGAAAGTAAAGATTGATAATCACCAATTTGAAGATGTTAACAACTGAAGTTCTTTTGATAGAAATAATAGTAAAAGAAAGTAGACCTAAGTATTTAAAAAGAAAGATTGTGTTTTATCATTTCTTACTATAGATTTTAAACTTGAACACTTAACAGAGATTATTTCAAATACTTTAAACCACCCAATGAAATAAGGAGAGATGTATATTAGGAGTAACAAAATGAGACTGAAAATTGAACAAGTGGATAAGGGAACAAACAGGTATCATTAAAAGATTATGAAACAAAAGTGGAGTTGAGCTGGATATAATGCTAGAAGTGATGATAATAGATGGGCAAATATTGTCTTAAATTAGATTCCAAGAAATTGCATAAACTTAAAAAGAAACTACTCATGAGATGGATCGATGAAATAAGGAAGTTTGCTGATGTATTATGGAAATGAATGATTAGAAATTGAAAATATCTTGATGAAATATGGCATGACATTCATTCTTCAGTAGATGCAGTTGATTGATAATATTTGAAAATGATGATGATATATGCAAAAAACAATTTTAACCAAAGATTAAAAGCTATTATTGATTATTTTATATCATCATTATCAATAGAAAGTTCAGAGAATAGTCATCTCATCAATTTATCCATTTTGCAACTCCAATCTTTTCATTGCTCATCTCTTCATTCTCTTCTTGCTCAGTTTTTCATTCTCTTCACTGCCTGGATCTTCTGCCCCCATGTAACTGTTTTCATCTCGTATATCCAACAATGTCAATCTTTTCCATCCTTTCTTCGTGTTTCCACCTACCATTTCCTCCAAAACATCTTGCATTAAATTAAACTTTCTTCTTAATATACATTCAATCCAGTTTTTCTTTCTACTTCTACTTTTCTCAGTCAAGCTTATTTTTTTATTTACTCTTTTCAAATCTTCTTCATTTGTTATTTTATCCATCCAATTGATTTTTTCCATCTTTCTCTGTGACCACACCTGAAAGGCTTTTAATTTGTTCCTTTTTTTTTTTTAAATTATAATAAAAGAAAATTTTATTTCAATATTGACAACAAATATATGTATATAAATAGTTTTTCATTACTATTATTATTATATTCAAATTAAGGAAATGTATATATATATATATATATAAAGAGAATGTAAATGTGAATCAAAATCGAATAATAGAAACATTGATAATATACAATTATTATTAATGTTAATTTACTATTGCATGTCTTTCACATTTAAAATAAGTTTATAAAGCGAAATTCTACATCTATATGATAGATATATTAAAAACAGCTCTATCAGTTTTTCGCATTGTATTGTACTGTATTTATCATAAAATAGTTCTTGCGTGTGAGATTTAATAAAGTTTGATAAATGCAGGGTAATTTAATAATTGTCAGATTAAGTAGACAGCTGAGATGGTTAATTTATTAATAAAAATTTCTAACTATAATGATTTTTCGGCTTAGAAACTTGTTTTTACATTTATTGGCACGTTAACTGCTCAAAGTAAAACGTGTAAGCATGCGTTCACATATGCTTTTTATTTTTTATAATCACACACTCTGTTATATGCAAAAGATGTTTCGGCGTATATATTTATAGATTCAAATAGTATTAGACGTTTAAATATTTTTTATTATTATTAATTAAGAATTGGTGAAATGCATCGACAAATTTCCACTGATAATGATCGAAATGTTTTATCACCGTAGATTTCTTAAAGACGTAAATTTTGCTCTCTAAAAGATTTTATAATACGTATGCAACACAATCATATACATGTAAACATATGCAATAGATATGTTTGAATTACAAAAACTGCTCTATAGAAATCTATTATTTATACATGTATATTTACAAATACAGAGATTTAAGATCACTCAAGAAAAGATTGAGAGGTATATGATGGAAGTAACAAGAAAAGATTAATATAAAATACATGGGAGAGTGAATAAATAGATATCACTGACATCATTAATAGAAGAGATGATAATAAAACAATTAAGACAATCTGGATTCCAAAATATTTAAAACATCTAAAAAAAAACCCATACATGTACGATATGGATGAATAAAATATAAATGTTTCCTGGTAAGATGTGAAGAATAGAGATTATGGATTAGAGAAACTGGATTAAAATTTGAGAGATTTTCATCATGCAATGCATCAGTAAGAGTTAAATACCATTACATGTTTGATGCAACAACATTTTGGGGCTTGGATATCTCTTTATCATACCAAATTTCATTTCTATCCATTACATATTCAGCACAACCAATGTTATGGGTCTGAACATCTCTTCTTTTATTCAATTTCACTTTTTTACAGATATATATATATATATATATATATATATATACAAACCATTATACAATTACAAATATCCAGTAACGCCCTCTGTTTAAAGATCTATATCTCAATAATAGCAAACCTTAAAATGATACCACTTTAAGGTTGTATGCCAAACGATGTTAAATATTGAAATACAGACCTACTCAAACACAGAGCATGAAATTTTAAATAAGCAAACGATCTTAAATTTTGCTAATAAACTAACAAGTTTACAAAGTTATTAAAGACAAACTAAACATTAGATTTTAATCTTTAAATTCCTCCCAAACTATAAATGAAAAGAAAGTTACTGTTAATACTAACTGAAATAATTATAGAAAATATACAAACCATTATACAATTACAAATATCCAGTAACGCCCTCTGTTTAAAGATCTATATCTCAATAATAGCAAACCTTAAAATGATACCACTTTAAGGTTGTATGCCAAACGATGTTAAATATTGAAATACAGACCTACTCAAACACAGAGCATGAAATTTTAAATAAGCAAACGATCTTAAATTTTGCTAATAAACTAACAAGTTTACAAAGTTATTAAAGACAAACTAAACATTAGATTTTAATCTTTAAATTCCTCCCAAACTATAAATGAAAAGAAAGTTACTGTTAACACTAACTGAAATAATTATAGAAAATATACAAACCATTATATTTTCTATAATTATATTTTCTATAATTATATTTTCTATAATTATTTCAGTTAGTGTTAACAGTAACTTTCTTTTCATTTATAGTTTGGGAGGAATTTAAAGATTAAAATCTAATGTTTAGTTTGTCTTTAATAACTTTGTAAACTTGTTAGTTTATTAGCAAAATTTAAGATCGTTTGCTTATTTAAAATTTCATGCTCTGTGTTTGAGTAGGTCTGTATTTCAATATTTAACATCGTTTGGCATACAACCTTAAAGTGGTATCATTTTAAGGTTTGCTATTATTGAGATATAGATCTTTAAACAGAGGGCGTTACTGGATATTTGTAATTGTATAATGGTTTGTATATTTTCTATAATTATTTCAGTTAGTGTTAACAGTAACTTTCTTTTCATATATATATATTTACATAACCAACTTTATAACTTGAAAATTCTTCTTTTTTATGCTTAAATATCACTTTTACACAGTCCCATAATGTGCTGGATGTTAGTACATGAATAAATTTAGCATATTGTGGTGAATAATAAATAACAAGCTATAAATGTTTGGATTGAAAAATAAGATTAGTGCTTAAAGAAAAAAAAAACATATTTAACCTTGTGAATCTGCATTAAACAGAATCAACAAGAGAGGAATATAACAGAACACATCTTTATTTATAAATGATAACATATTCAAAAACAAAAAGAATGGAATCACAATTAATCATGGATCCACCAACACAAGAGTCAATGTAGCCAATAGAATCAAAGTCAATTGTGCAAGAAACTATTTTGACAGTACAAAATCTGTTATAACAAAAACCAGATACATTTAATAGTAAAATCCTGTATACATTTATTAGAAAATTGAAAGAAATGCATTTAAAAATGAAGAAATATGTCAAAAAAATCAGGAAATGCTGCAAAAGGTTGAAGAAATGTATTCCCAAAATGAAGAAACATGTCAAAAAAATCAAGAATGTTGTTCCAAAAATTTGAAGAAATAAATTTAAAACTTGAAGAAAAGCAACAAAAGAAATATACTGAATTTAAAGAAATGCATCAAGAAATAAAAGAAAAGTTTGAAGTAGTAGAAGACTATAAACACCCTGAAGCTGGAAATAGCAAGTCAAATACAAGAGCAAATATAACATAAAGTAGAATGGATAGAAAAAAGATTTCATGGTTACTTAAAGTATAGCAAAAAATTGTAAAAATTGGAGATGAGAGAAGAAATAAAGAATATGAAGATCGAATGCAAAATTAATTATTTAAAGAAAAATCCATAGATATTTGAGAGAAGATGCAGAAAACTCAAAAAGAATTAATTGGCATCATAAATGACATAAAAATGGATTATAAAAAGATGACAGAAGATACACAAAATTGGTTTAAAGAAACTGTAAAAGAATTTGAAGAAGATAGTAAAAGCACCACAAGAGATATAAAACCAAAAGAAAGCTATCAAAATGCAAAAGTTATAGGTTGGTACAGAAATTATGAGACTTTTAGATGCATAAATCAATTTCTAAAAATTCAGATGTTCAGAGATGAAAGAAGAGAGATACCCATGGAACATCTTGACAGTTTGGAAAATTATTTCTAGTTGAACAAGCTAACAGAAAGAGAGCAATTGGTTATTGCTTATAATCATTTACAAGGACCTTCTAAGAAATAGTGGAACTCATTAATAAAAAAACCAAAGGCCTATTCTGAATACAAAGAACAAATTTTGAATAATTTTTGGTCCAAAGAGCACCATGATGTGATCAGGTACCAATTTATGCTAGAAAGATTTTGCATAAAAGGTGGTGAATGTTACACACAATTCTTTAGAAGACAAGTGTCAAAATTAAGAATGTTATCTGTATGTTGTATGACAGAAAGCCAGATCATCAGAATTATTCAATGTAATTTACTCTTTTGAGTTGAACAGATGATCATCACATTGACTAAAAATTCACAGACCAAATGACTGAGTTTTTAAATTCCATTGACATGGGCCTCCAGACTAAGAAGGTATAAGTTATGGAGAAGGCAAGTTCATGATATCAAACTAACAGTCAAGCAAAAGCAGTGAGGCATCTATTGGTTGTACAGTAAAAGATTCCCAAAGACTCTGGCTCTATAGTGGTGGAAAAAAAAGAAGATGAAGCTATGGTAACAGAGATAGAACATGCATAACATATTTTAGATCTTTTCAAAGCCACAGAAAACCAGGCATTCTAAAAATATCTCCAGAGAATTCACCATATCCAAGAACTAATATAGGAGTAGAAAAAAATAAAGTAGACCCAAAAAATAAAGTGAATGTGATCCAAACCAGTGACACCTGAAGCAGAGAGAAAATAATATCGCTTGAAATATGTATTTGGAAAGATTAAATAATGTCTAAATTTTTTTTTAAGACATTCAATATTTAATATTAAATGATGGAAATAGCTCAACAAATAAATAATACTAAAACATCATTATTACAAACTCTTAAACAAACACTATTTATATCAATATTTCTTGAATGACCAATCAGAAGTTATCAATAATAAACTTAAATTTGTAATGAAATGTAGACAGATAAATTATACAAGAATTAAAACTAAAAAATAGATACACAATAATTTAATATTATCAACAAATTATAAAATTTATTACAGATTTGGAGATAATTTTTATAATATTTTAAAAATTGCCGCAAGTTACTTCAAATGTAGACGCTATGGACATCTACATTATTCTATAGGCAAAATCTTAATATCTCACAACAAAAAAAAACCCTCTGATTTATTTTGTTAAAATTTATAAAATTTAAAAAAGGAAAAAGGAAGAACAAATCATTTCAGTATTTAATTTTAATAACATTTAATCTCAGAATTATTTCTCTTAAGTATTCTTAATATTGAGAAGTATTGAAATTGTGTATATTATCCCAAACATATTATATGTTTGATATGCAGTAATTAACAATAATAGAACTTTTTCTATGAAAGGATAATTCTGGGATACATAGGAATTTGAATATTTTTTAAAATACAAGCCAAATTACTTAATTAATTTATAATTAGCTTTGGGAATAGAAAGCATTACTAAAAATTTGGAATATGTTGCTTGATTCAATTATATAACATTCAAATTATGACATTAATGTAAGATAGATTTAAAAAGTATGGTTTAATATTTTATTTGATCAAGTGTTCATAAGGCTATTAATTGCACAAAGTGTAATGCAATATTATATTAAAAATATTTTGACAGGTAATCTATTGTCTTAATTAAAATAAATTGGTTACCTCTTGATTAAGTAATTATAAGATAAATAGCAAAATAACATTTTTTTGGTGAAAATAGTATATATCATAAGTAAATTAAGTCATAATTTAAATTAAAATATATTGATAATTTTAAAAATAAAAATATATTAAATGTTTGTGCAGATGTTATTAATAAGTATACAGATACATTGGGTGAAATTGATTGCATAGCAGTGATTAATATGATTAATTAAGTATGAAACTATTGTATGATTTATTAATCTTTGAAAAGATTATTAAAATATTTAAGGGTAGTAGAAAAAAATTATTTGTATACAGTTTTACTTACATGCAACAGACAGTCAGCTGAATCGGTTCACCAAAATGCCTTGTAAGCCTGTAAACCAAATATTGCATAAAAATAAGCAATTGTAATGAGTATCTATGAAAAAAATTAAATTGTTACTTTAAATTCAAAATATATAAAAACCTGATTAAAAAATAGAGCTTAAGTTAAAAAAAGTTTTAATTAAAAATAAATATTTTACTAAGCATATTATTAAAAAAAGATACCAACCTGTGGACAATTATATCACATGAAAACATATCAATAGCTATAATTTATATATATATACGTGTGTGTGTGTATCTGTGTGGACTATCAATTAAAAAATTTATATATATATATATTTTTTTAATCGACAGTCCACCATATTGCTTATTATTTAGCCAGAGAATATTTCCTGAGTATGATTCGTTAAATCAAAATAAAGCATTTAGAAAAAAATAATTAACCATAATTTACATTTTCAATTTTTAAAAAAATTAATTTAACACTACATACATTTTAAAATTCATTTTTGGTGCACTTTATGTTCTATTATCAAAAAAACTTTGATTTTTTTTTTTCAGCTCTGTTAATTTTTTTTTCTAAAAGTGACAGTTTAAAAGTTAATTTATTTTACATAAACTCAATCAAATTAAATAAATAATTATATAAAATAATGTAATGTAGAATTGATTGCTGCAGTGTCAATAACATAAACGATTAAATCTTTTTTGCTTTATTGTGATTTTTCTGATACATATTTATAATAAAAGCTGCCATTATCTTGTTTATATTACAAACAAATTATGAGATTATTGATATAAAACTGAGCAAATAATTTATATATTTTTTAACTTGTTTAATTAACTTCAATCACATAAAGTTAATTATTAACTCCATAATGCATGAAGTCACTTTTTTTTCCAAAATAATTTGCAATTATAATGACTGTATTTTACAATTGTAATGATCATATTTTTTTGCTGCACACAAAATAACTTGTATTTATAAAATTGATTGAATACATATATTTAAGCTAATGTGCACATTTTAAAATTGTCTTTTAATACTCTTGGTTGTTGCATATATTCGAAGTAAACTTTTGATTACTTGTTTTAATAAATGAAGCTGGCTTTTTTTTTTGCTTTTTTACTTTGTATATGTCATTAATGAAAGCACTAATTATCTCCGAGAAAGCCTAAAAGAAAATTAAATAAAGTACATTAATTGTAATTTATTTCTATGATCAAAATATAGTATTGTATAAAACATAACCTCTAAACTATAAAGTAGATTTTATGCATGAATATCATTTTATTTTTGGATGATATGGCTTTGATGAAATCACTATTGTATATCACAATCATACAAAATGGCCATCATTTAAAAACTAACAGCGGTCATTTAAAAAAAAATATTTTTTTAAAGATTGTTGTAGTAATAATCAATTGTAAATTAAAATAGTGAGTACAAATTGATGATGATTACTATGAAGAATTCTAGCATAAACATCTAGTGGTAACAAAGGTTAAGGTGTATTTAAAATCAAAAAATATAAAATATTAGAGAAGTTTTTTTTAAATCATAGTTTTAAAAAGAAAATAAATTTATGTTTTGTTCTCAGTCTTATGAGAATTTGATCTATGATTAAAATTGAATTCACACAGAGTGGTTTAAGAAGTACAATGCAAAGTTGTCAATGTATATTCATGTCAGAAAAAATATTATAATATTTACTACCAACATTTAAAATTTATATACACTTATTGAGTGTCCTATCAGTTTGTATAAATTTAAAGAAGCTATGAACAGTTAAAATACTCTATATCATGAACTTGGTATATATTACAATTTTGCCTTGTATAGCTAATATGCTCTACTTTGCAAACCATGGTGAAAAACAAAAATATTAGTATCCATGAGTATTACATTGAGAAGTTAATTACTTTTTCGTATTTTACCACATGCAATTAACGTACTCTCTAGAATATGCCATAAAAATGTGTTTTTGAGATATTGTTTTGTGCACATCATGGATTAAGTGTTATTAGAAGAAACTTACTTATGAAGTGGGTTTTTTTTAACCCTTTTCCCGTGCTCGATGAGACTCCTCGTCGACATCTAAAATCACTCTAACTTAGTTCGTTTTTATACGATAAAATTCGTTAAATATGTATTGAATTCGTTTTTAAAAGTTCTGTACGATGGTGACATCTTCCGATTTATTTTAGAAGTAAAAAATAAAAAAAAACGCATTTAAACCTAAACAAAGAAGGAACATTATTTGTGATTGGTTCTTAGCATGCTCTCAGCCGAAAAAGACATTCTGATTGGCTGGAAAGAACAAAGAAACTGCCTGATCAAAGAAAATAAAGAAAAACGCTGAGATTTTCATTTCGAATACGATTTAAATTATTATTAAATAATATTTATGGAAATTAAACATAATTTTCAGAGAGAATAATAAAAAAACAAAATTATTTTCGAAAAATATTGAAGATTTAAGTAAATATATTGAAGATGTAGTAAAAAGAAATATTTACTTTTCTATAATGTAAAAGTCGATCTTTTTGTTTACATTATAACTTTTATGTTGCCGATATAGAATATCTTAGAATAAATAAATAGCAATTTATTTTTGAAAGAACTTTCGTTTTCTTCATGACCTGAAAAATTAATTATATACTTTTTATAAACGTATCTGAGTTGAATTTAATATTATAGGCGAATATGTTTTAACAATAGGCTTTGTCTTCAGTTTGTGAGTTGGCCAATTAAAAGATTTGATTTTTATCTGATACAACCAATGATAAAATTAGCGGTTTAAGGGTTAATATGTTATTTGATAATATAACCATATTTATTTAATAATATAACTTATATTAAACGCTCAGAAATTTTGGTAATTTCCTGTATGTGATATATTATAGCTCTGAAGAATTTAAATTTATCTCACAAATTATGGATAGCATACAATTTCAAGTCATCATCATCATCATTATCAATCATTAACAATCCACTGCAGGATGAAGGTCTCTCCAAGTTTAATCCATATTCCCTGATCTTTAACTTCTGTTCTCCACATCACCACTGCACATTTTCTTATTTCACCCATCCATCTCACATGTGGTCTCTTTTTGGGTCTTTTACAATCTCTTGAAATCCAGTTTAAGATTTCAATTGTCCATCTATTATCATCTCTTTTAGCAATATGTCCAGCCCAACTCCACTTCAATCTTTTAATTTTTTCAATGAGGTCAGTAACACCCATTTGTTCTCTCACCCATACATTATATTTTCAATCTCTTCTTGTTATTCCCAACATGCATCTCTTCATACTTCTTTGAGTGGTCTGGAGTCTCTGTATTGCTCTTCTATTAAGTGTCCAAGTCTCAGACCCATAAGTAAGAACTGGTAAAATACATTTGTTAAAAACCTTCCTTTTCAAACACATAGGTGTATTTCCTTTTAGTATAAAGTTATTTCTACCAAAGGCACTCCAACCAAGTTTAATTCTATGATTAATTTCATCCATTATGTTTCCATCCATATTAATAATCTGACCAAAGTATTTGTAACTGTTAACTTCTTCTAATTCATCATAATCAATCTTTATTTTCATATTTTCAGCAAATTGATTAAACATTACTTTAGTCTTTTTAACACTTATCTTTAGTCTTACTTTCCTACATTCATCTGATAACTCCTGTAACATTTCCTGCAGCTCTGAAGCATTATTTGCAAAAACAACTATATCATCTGCAAAATCTAAATGACTTAAATAATCTCCATTTACTTTCACTCCTTTAGTTTCCCATTTTAATCCACAAAATACTTCTTGCGACACTGCTGTAAAAAGTTTTAGAGATATGGAGTCACCTTGTCTTACACCTTTCTCAATGTTGACTTTCCCAGTATCATTATGTAATCTAATTGTAGTTGTTGCATTTTTATAAATATTCTTTAAAATATGACAATATCCTGGATCTCTACCTTGATGATCAAATGCTTTAATTACTGAAGAAATGTTTATAGAATCAAATGCCTTTTCATAATCTACAAATCCAAAACATAGTGGCAATTCATATTCATTTGTCCTTTCTATAACTTTTCTCAATACCTGTATATGATCTACTGTACTAAAACCACTTTTAAATCCAGCTTGTTCTCTTGGTTGATGGAAATCCAATGTTTTCTGTAGTCGAGTTGTAATTATCTTGGTAAAATTTTTGTATAAAACTGATAAAAAGCTGATAGGTCTGTAATTTTTAATATCTTCTTTATCACCTTTTTTAAATATTAATATTATTACTGCATTCTTTCAATCATCTGGTACATCTTTATCATTTAGACATTTAGTATATAACTTTGCTAAAAAAATTTCTATTCCTTCATCTGCTTCTTTTAATATATCAATTATAACTCCATCATTACCTGGAGCCTTTCTTTTCTTAATACATTTGATTGCATGCTTCACTTCTTCATTTAAAATTCTGGGCAGTTCAGAAGATGTAATAGATATAGGAGGTACTTGTTCTTTATTACTATATAATTCTTGATAAAAGTCATCTATCCATTTCATGATGTCCTCTCTCTTTTTAGTAATAATTCCATCTTTTTTTTATTGCAGATATAAATTTCCTATCAGTACCAAAATGTTGTTTTACACTCTTGAGACTTTTATTTTTTTTACAGCTTTCCTTGCTAGTTCACAGTAATCATTTTCAACTCTTTTCATACCATTTTGCAGAATTCGAGATATTCAATCCTTTTTATTGCATCATTTTTGTATATCTTCATATTCCTTCTTTTCTTCATTAATTCTGTAGTCTCAGTAGAAATTTTATTGGCCAATTGCTTCTTTTTTTTACCAGCTTGCAGTTTTTAAAAGTGTATCAGTTATTTTCATATTAATTTCATTCAAATCTGAATCATGTTCAAAATCTACTAATACTTGAAACCGATTTGTAAGTTCTAATTTAAATTCATTAGAATGTTTCTGAAGATTAGGAATATCAACTGTAAAAATTGTTTTTCTTAATAATTTTTGTCTCTCTAGTTTTGCATTATCCTTACTAATCGATGATCACTTCCTCTGTTAAATTTATTAAGAACATTACAATCTTGAAATATGTATTTTCTGTTAGTCAAAATATAGTCTTGCATTGGTGGTCGAGAGGTCAGCATGACTGCCTTGCACTTGCAGGCAGTTGCCCGGGTTGCAGGTTCGCATCCCAACCGATGCTATGAGACTTAATATATATATATATATAATCCAATTCTGCTGTATCTTTCATTGGGAAGTATATAGATATTATTAAGGAGATATAAAATAATGAATTTATAAGATTAATTTATAGTAAAACTTTCCTTAAATATTGGAAGGAAATGATTCAAAAGTGGTTTTGTGCATATATGTATCAATTTGTGAAAAGTATGTGAGATGTGCTAGAAACATTTTCTTAGTATTTCAACAGTGCAGACAGAATAATTACCTTTGATCAAACTATTAATCATGCACATATTAAGTTGAAACAAGCTTGATATCATATGAAATAAGGGAAAAAATAATTATAAAGAATTGTCTTAAACTTAAGGGTTACAAAAATAAAATTGTTCCACCTGATAAAATAAGTGCATCTTTGTTATTATAAACTGGTATAAGAAGAATAGTGAAATAGCAACCAGGTGAACAATTGGAAATATTTTGTATCTAATAAGTATTCTTATTATATTGATTTTTTTATTGTTTTTGAAACAGCTTTACATTATGAGTATATTATAGTTTCATGATTCATTCATTCATATTAGGTGTAAATTTCTTGATGCAAATGGTCATAAAGAAGAAGGGAGTAAAGATGAAGCCATTGGAAAAAGGAAGACATGAGTCAAAATAACTAATCATCATCATCATCATCATCATCATCATCATCATCATCATTATCATCATTATCATTATTATTATTATTATTATTATTATTATTATTATTATTATTATTATTATTATTATTATTATCTTTATCATTAATACCAAGATGATAATTTTCTTTGTATTTTTAGAAAAGATTGACTTTAAACTATTTAAATCATCTTTTTGGTTCTGTAAGAATTTAACTGTTTTCAATGAATGAAAGAATCATGTGAGTGATGTTTGATAAAAATTGGATCAAATTTTAAAGAAAATAGAAAAAAAAAATTCAAGATTTTCCAGATTATCAAGATTTTCCAGATTATATTAAATCATCCCATATGGTTAAAAAATCCAGCCATATGGTTAAAAAATCCAGCATTACCCTCTGTGAAATAATATATAAATATTTCAATTTAGCATTAACACAGGCGCATCAATAAAAGTAGTTACTAAACAACTTTTTTTTCCATTTTTTTGTATTGGGAATTGTTGATGGTGATATATAAAGAATACGATATTTAAATGATTATTATCTGTAATTTGAAGGTACAGTCATTTTATTCTCACAGAATGTGAGGTTCTACAATCACAATGGATAGTAGTTGCAATGAGAACTAACAAATTAAAATTTCCTTTTAATTATTTTCTACATTACTTTTTATTAAAATTATTAAGATCGGAACTCGAATTCCTATAACGCACTCACTCTAAACTTAAGTAATTCACTTAAGTTTTTTAAACTCTTATTGACATATGAGTGCGTAGAGATGTATAATATTTAAAGTAATATCTCATTCGACTTCCGATCATAATAATTTCAAGATTTTCAGTGCTTTATAATAATAGATTATTTTTCTTTATATCTTTTTAGAAGTCATGAATAAGTGAATTTTTGAGTTTCGGAAAATGTGGATATAGCAACCTTGCTCTATTTAATTAGACAGTGATATTTTAGGCATTTATTTCTATTGAAAGAATTGTGAAAATCATAATATTTAAGAAGAATGATATTTGGTTAAAAATCATTTGGAATTAATGCGCTGGGATGTTCATTTACATAGATATTCCACATAATAGATGATGTTTTTTTTTTAAAATGAAATGATTGCATATAAAATAAATAAGTAAATAAAATAAAATGGTAGATAATTAACATTTAAATAAAATGAGTTAATATTAAAAAAAAATTAAGTTTATCATTTAATTATTATTTAAGATTACTTTGACTTATTTATTGCAGATGTTATTATTGTTTGTGCAATAAAAGTGGTAGAAGGTGAAATTTTAATGGGAATATGGTGATCTTTATTATTCCTGTGGTTAGCAGGATGATGCGTCTGAGATGTGTCTGCATGGCTGGATGTGTTTTTGGAGCCCTTGGGATGGTTGGATGTAGTGTGATCCTGATTCAATCTGCCATGTTGGTTTTGTAGCAATGAATCATCCCTAGAATTATCTTTAGACCTGTATGACTTAGGGTTGATAAAAGGTGTTTGTGTTCTTGGAGATTTTGATGTTTCTATGACTTCGGGATTGTAGGTGTGGACCTTAAGAGAAGAGAAGTTCTGTGGACTGTCTGACACTTCAGCGGTTTGAGTATGTTTGGCAGAGATCTGGCTGATAAACCATTTGTTGGGGTGGGCTCAGTTTCGATTCTGTATGATTTTCTTTCAGTTGTTTTAGATTGATCTGATTCTATATCAACTCATCAGACACTGAAACTGAGATGGACCTAACTAGCTATACAACTTCCACTAGGAAAAAATCCACTCGCTTGAATGGATCCAGCTCAGAGGATGAGTATTCATTAACACAGTCATCCAATCATTACCATAACATTAAGTCCAAGGAAACCTCTAAGTCCCATACTTCAAAAAAAAAATGGAAAATTGCTAATTCTATTTTGCCTAACTCTCAAATCTATTCGAAGGATGAGTTTTCTAAAGATGAAATCCTGACCAAGCCTTTGAGATTTAATAACCAAAACAGCGCTCAACTCAAAATTCCTCTGGCGGTAGACTCTGACCAATCCCCAGCTTATGACTAAGGTCTCTTGCCAGATAGCTGGAGTTAATGTCAGAGGCATTAACTCGCTTACACGAGTACATGCCATAAGACATTGGTTTAATTTGTTTACCCCCCACCTTATGTTTATGGGCGAAACCAAATATCACCAAAAGTCCAATAGCCTCATTTTAACTGAGCTTAACAAGCTTGGATATACATATCTAACAGTCAACCTTACAGCTACTGAAGGCGTAGGTATCTTAATAAATAACAAACACCCCCCTAACAAGTTTAAGATCACCTACCAAGATAAGAACCTTATCTGTGCCAACCTAACCTATGGCAATAATATAATAAATGCATTTTATGTCTACACTCCCAATAGCCATGCAATATTCCTTCGGATCATAAACACTATAAATATGATAACAGCCAACAATAACTCCCCAGCACTCCTCTTTGGGGACTTCAACGTCTCCTATGATCACTTTACAAACAAGTATCTTCACTTGCTCAACAGACATTTTATTAATGGCAGGGGCTTCTTTCCTCATAACGCCTATTCTTACTACACCAAAAAGTATCATACATTAATTGATCTGATGTTTTACACCTCTGAACTCCATCATTGTCTGGAAGCTACTCTCCAACCTGTTCCCTTCTCTGACCATCATGCTATTATCACCACACTGCAACTAACCAACTACTCCTCATCCTTTCTCAACCGGTCAATCAGAATGTTAACTAAAGCTTCCATGACTGAAGCCATTGTATCTGAAGCATACATCCTCTTCCACAAAATCAACATACTAAAAAGGCCCCCAGAAGAGGCATGGTTCGCCTTCATTGGGATAATCCATTCCTTGATTGCTCACTATACTAGAAACAACAAAGGGCCATCTACGCTTATGAATGAGCTTGACCAAATCAATAATAAAATAAAGACATGCTCAACTGAACCAGATCATATCAAACACCTTCTATCACTAAAACATCAGTATAAGGAAAAACAGATGGCTATTGCGGAGTATATTTCTATTAAAAGATCACAAAACTTTCTTACTACCCAACACTGCTGGACTCGGGGATATTTGCGATGGGCATTGGGAGCTAGGAAAAAACTTAACACTCCAACCTCCCTTATTGTCAATGGTAACTATGTCACTGGTCATCACATGATTGAACACATTGGTCTTCACTTCAAAAACCGACTTCAAAATAATATTCCAAAGACTATCAGTGAATGGCTGGATCACCCATCTGCTATAAACCATGGCATAACAGCAGCTGATCTTAAAAACCATCTATCAGCACTTTCTGACAGTGTTCATCCTGGGATGCATGCTATACCAAGATTTCTAATTTCCCACCTTGATAACTTTGCTATCCCAATCATGATGAACATGATCAATCATCTATCCACTAAAAGAAGGGAAATAAATAATCTCAACCCGATTGCCTTAGTGCCATTCATCAAGAAGAACAAGGATCCAACCAACATCCATAACATAAGGCCTATCTCCATGACACCAATTTTAATCAAAGTTATCGAAGGTGTAATTAAAGAGAAAATCCAGCAAAAAATTTTAGACAATATTGTTCAGTCACAATATGCAAGAAAAGGATCTTCAGCCCTAACAGCAATGGGTGAAGTCAAGATTCTCCTTGATCATATTAGATCTAATCGCTTATCAAAACCCATTGCAGTCCAGCTAGACATAACAGAGGCTTTTGACTCGATTAATATTCACACACTTCTTACTCTTCTAAAAGACCTCAACATTCCTTCTCATATTATACAGATTCTGGAGAATCTTCTCTACAATAGGCTAATTCACATCTCCTTAGATGGATTCTACACAGATGGGTTCTCCCCCGACCTGTCTATTCCTCAAGGATCTCCATTGAGTGCCATCCTTTTTATATACTATCTCAACCCCCTATTGAGAGATATAGAAATCTCATTCACCGGAATATTCATTCCTCGCATCAAAAAATCCTTCAAGTTGTTTGCATATATGGATGATGTCCTCGTAATACTACCATCTCAAAAACATCTCCCAACACTCTACAAGATTTTGGATAAATTTGCCCGTGATTCACAACTCAAATTTAACTCCAACAAATCTTCATCTTGGAAAATTCTATCGGGAAAGAAAGTCTCATCTAGATTTCTAGCTGAGCCCCAGGACTTTCTTGGCTTCCCTATCTCCATGTCTCAAATAGCCATGTCAAAAAAACTACAGAACTCCTTAATCAACTCCACATCCCAGATTATTCAATCCCTTTCCAGGGTGTATCTCTCCATACAGGGAAAAGTAGCACTACTGAACATGAAAGTCATGTCCAAGATTGCATACTACCTCCCCATCATGACAGCAACAAAAGCCTTTACAAAAAAATCAATAGTCTATGTGCTAAACTCTTTTGGAAAAACAGTACAATGTCTATAAGCATGACAAGGATGCAATACCATCGCAAATCTAATGGGATGTCCTTTCACTCCATCCCCTCAATTATCTTTCAAAAATCTCACACATTAATTCATAACCTCTTACAAAAACATGATTCCTTCAATATTTCAGAGGCCGTTCAACCGACGGACAGACCTCCTCCTCAAAAATGCTGGCTAGACCAGGTTCTCCAGCTTCTCAATCAATTTACATCTAATTTACAAAATCCATATAATACAAAAATCACCATCTGGGAAGCCCACCATAAAATCAACCCTGAAATCAACTCAATGTTGCCAATGCTTGGCATCACTAATCATAGAATTACTTCAATATTCAAGTTCTTAGCATTAGAGCCTAAATTTTTAAACTACCTAGTAAAAGTAAATCTGGGAGCCATGCATACCAACTGGTTCCTCCACCACAAGAGATTTCTTAACAACATTGACCCTATCTGCCCAATCTGCAAGAGGCATGATGAGACATTTGACCACATAATTCACTCATGTACCGGACTTAGTAGTATCAATTTTTTAATTTTCCAAAACAGTAAAACTGATATTTACAGAATCCTCTCGCTAAAAGAATCTCTACAAAGTAAACAATTTCCAATTATAAGAATGTCAGTATTTCTCACCCACTCTATCTGGAATGTGAGATGCAAATTAGTATTCACAAATCCTCCACCAGACCCAAACAGTCTATTCATTTCTCTCTTAAACAAAATCAAAAATAAAGACATGATCCTTTCCTCCAAATTTTTATTTGAAGAAACCTGGAATCTATTCCAAATTCCAAAGCCCAATACATTTCCAAATAGCTTATGACAACAATCTATAAACCACAGGATTTATTCCATACCCTGGATTAATATTTTCATAAATCATCGACTACCAACCCAGTAGTGACATTATAGACCTTTTTTTGTCAATGTACTATAAAAAATTAATGTATTAAAAAACCAATATTCTCCCTAAATAAAATTCTTTTAAAACTAAAACTAAAGGTGGTAGAATGAAATATAAACGAAAAGAATCCATTTAATTAATTTGTTTTGAATAGAGGAATTTAAACTTATGATTTTCAACCTATCTTTGTCATCAATTCCATCTCAAGCAACCGATACACACATGCGAAAAAGGTAAATATGGGCATGTATATCAGTTGTTTGAAATGGAGTGGAAAACGAATAAGACTGAAAAATCTTAAGTTCAATTCTCTCTACATACACTCAGTACATACAAATTAATTTATTTTTATAACTTTTTATTTTTATTTAGTAGTCTTTCACTCTGATTAGTTATAGTGATTTCTAAATAGCTTATAATTGTCTTGATATTACGTTAGTATATATAAACGACGCTTTGCATATAAGTATACCAACCAGTAAATGGTATACTTATATATGATCAAAGCTAAAATGTAAATAGTCTCATAATACATTTTACTTTTATTGACAGCTACTTTGCATATAATTCGCTGGAGGTTTTCAATATTTCCGCATTATTTAATTTCTTTTCTAATTCTAATATATTAAATATCAATTACTGTGGAATTTACCAAATTTAACATCGTTATTATATTACTAAATATTTGAAAACAAGTATAATTTATATACTAGGAGTTTAGATGTAATTATAGGGGATTTGAACACAAACTTTCTAGCTCCCTTCAGCTATCCACTCTAATTGATTCAACGGATACACATAACCACACACATGTTAAAAAAGTAAATGATCTTCAATATACTATTTTGTGCTGAACCAACAATCATCAGTTGGTCCAGATCACCATCTCCATCATATATAAATAATCAATGCTATCTTAATATAAACCAAGTACTGTTTTTATATGTTTGTGGGAAATGATGATCTGGACCAACTGATAAGTGCTGGTTCAGCATGAAATACATATATATTGGAGATCATTTACATTTTTCACATTGTGTGGTAATGTGTATCAGTTGTATGACATAGAGTGGATAGCTAAAAGAGCTTAAAAGTCTGTGTCCAAATCTCCTATAATTGCACCTAAGCTTCAAGTATATAAATTATACTTGTATTCAAATATTACATATTCAGTCTGTATCTTGCTCATCTCTCTTCTGTGTACTTAAATGGACAAGGTCCTATACATGAGGGTCAGAGTTTTCGAACCCCTATAATTATATTAGTAAATATAAATCATATTTGAACTATGTTGAATTTAACTGATTCTCAATAAATGGGTGCATTTTTTAGAATTATTTTTATAATTTTATTAAAAAATAAGAAATCCCATTAGAAAACGATGATATATATATATATTATTTTAGTGCTGACTGCTAGTTTATATATATATAATTTCTGTTAATAAACATTAAGATTTTTATTAATTTTAACTAAAACAATATTTTTGATATCACATACAAATGCAATATTATCAGATAAATCTAACAAGCATAAATAGTTTAAATTAAAAGGTGTCAGTGTCTTTTATCCTAAAAAATTATCATCAACTTTGCTCTCTTTATAATATATATATATATATATATATATATATATATATATATATATATATATATATATATATATATATATATATATATATATATATATATATATATATATATATAGTGTCCATGCACGTAGTACAGTCATTTTAAGTACAGTTTAAAATATAGCCAGTTTAAAAAAAAAATTAAATTCATAATGATTTATAATATGTTAGGGTGATTATATAGATAGTAGAGGTTTAAACTCACTAAATAGGAAGTTTACAAAGATATTTTAAATATTCTGAGGTTATTTTAGTGCAGTTTAAATAGTAAAAGCAATATAATATATCATTTAAAAGATAAAATTAATTTATATTTGTTATATTTAACTGATATAATAATAAAACAATAGTTAAAGGTCAGTTATAAATATTATGTATTTAATGTGTTTTTAAATAATTATTTGTTTAAATTATTATTCCAAACAAATAATCAAACTTAGCTACAGCACTCTGCAAGAATAGAGTCAAAACATAAAATATAAAACCAGTTGAACAGAGATCTCAAGTCAAAACATTTGTTTTTGCAGATGATGAAAACTACACACATACCAATAAAGAACTGATATCTCAGGTCTCAAACATCCATAAATAACTACGAAACAATTAGCAATGAATTCAATTCACGTATACCCCCACTTCTATTTAATTCCTTTCTAAATTACCATAGTGAACACACCTTAATATTTACTACCACCAACAACAACTGCAATCTGTTTACTTTCCCTACAGATGATCTCTTTGAGCTTCTAAAATATCACCAATTAGGAGAAGCAATAAAAAGAATTTAACATCATCCAAACAGAAGGTACTTCATAATAGAATTTAACAACATATTACAAAAAGAGATATTCAAACGGAATCAAATCTTCTTAAAGAATAGATACCTTATCAAGATAGAAATAAATAGACCCAGAATAATACGTGACCTAGCATGCAATTGCTACTTAAATTTCAATGAATTAGATCTACAAAGACTACTTGCCAAGTATGGTACCATCACAATCTTTAAGTATCTCAATGAAAAGAGGGAAGACATTGAATTACCATCAAATAATGCAGCCTTCACTCTCAAACTTAGTAAAGATTACTCTCCACTGGATATACTGTTAACACTTGAGGAAAAAATGTCCCATCTACATCTCAATCAGAGGAGTACAGCCACAATGCTTCTCCTGTGGAGATCATAACCTCATGTCCGAATCAGATGTGTGAAGATTGCAACACAAGGAAAACGAGAAACCACAAATGCAATCTAAGCTCTCAAAACTTACCACACTCTTCATATTCATCAGCACATGAAGTTCTAGAGGAGGAGAAAGATCTGTCTATTGACGTTAAGATGGACACTTCACAAACAACAGAACAAGATATTACTGCTGAATCCACAGAAGCTTCCAAGAAGGTGTGTAACACCATTCAACAAACTTCATCACTTTTGCCAAACCAGCTATCGAAAAACACTTTTGGAACATCAGGGTTGGAAACACAGCAATCGCAACACATAACAAATAAACAACAGGAGTCTAAATGAATACACTCCATGCATGCAACACAAATGGAATTTTAAATTCCAAACAATAAAAGGAAAACTCAAGACTCTTCCGGATCACAGTCAGATGAATTAAATAATTTAACTGCTGAATCAGAATACGAATCAAATCATTCTCAATATACCACAAACAAAGCATCCATTCAGAGGAGGAAAAAAGAGAAAAGATCCAAACTTACTGAAACTCAAATCATCCAAGAAAAAAAGCACACCAGAGGACCCATTAATCACAAAATGCCAATTTCAAAACACCACTACCTCAAATCAAAGCAAGACAACCAGTGCACCAGACCAAACATGGTCAAATACAAAGTCTCTGGTCTCTGATAGCTTTCCTCAAAAAACTCAAGATCCAATTGAACAACATATCCTAAAGGATGAGTTTCTTATGGATGAATAACCTCAACTTATATCACATCATTTATTACTCAAATATGCAACTAAAAATAGAGGGAATTAAAGTAAGGGGGCTCAACTCCCTTGAGCATGTCCATGCAATAAGAAGATGGCTTGAAAAAACAAACCAGATAGTATGTTTATCCGAGACAAAATTACACTTACAATCTGATTACTGGATTCAACAAATCATGCAACAATATGGCCTGTTTCAATATCTGCCCTCTACTACGGCCTCATCTGGAGTTGCTATATTAATCAACAAAAATTTGTCTTATCAAAATCTTAGAATTCTGTACCTCAGCAAAGAGCTATTAATAATCAATATACATATTGCCAATAGCACAATTAACATCATCTATCTCTACCTCAGAAAAGATAATGACTTAATTCACTCAGTAATAACCAAAATCAATTCTATACTTTCATCTGATGCTTCACCTATAATTTGCTTTGGTGATTTTAACATGTATCACCAATTTACAATGAAACACCTTCATCTCTTTAGCAGAGTCTTGCTTTGTGGGGAGGATTGCTTTCCACCTGATTCTTTCTCCTTCTACACAAAATATAAAAAAATCCCTGATAGATCTGCTCTACTACTCATCTAAACTCCACTTTAATCTAAATGCAAAACTACAACTAGTACCTTTCTCTGATCACCTGGCCATGTTAATCTCACTACACTTAGACTCCTCTACCATAACACAATCAAAATTATAATAGCACCATAAGACTCTTAAATAAAGCAGCAACTCCAGAATGGATTTTCTCTGAGGTTTACATCCTCTTCAATAAAATCAAAATTCTCACACTTCCACCTCTTCAAGCACGGTCAACATTTTTAGGAATATTGAGTTCACTCAACAACCACTATACTAAGAAAACTAAAGGGCCTAATCAGCTATTAAAAGAGTTGGACACCATCAATCATAGGTTGAGTATGCTCTCCCTCACAGACACCAACATACAAGACATCTTGGATCTCAAAATCCATTACCACAACACTCAAAAGATACTTGCACAATATATAGCCACAAAAAGATCCAAGATTTTTTTAGCAAACAAGCACAATTAGACTCGCAGTTATATCAGATGGGCACTGGGAGCAATGAGGTGGCCTACACCACTGATGATCTCAGTAGATCAAAAACTGTTACAGTGGTCCAGCGATGCTCTCCAAAATCCATAATCACTTCAAACAAAAACTACAAAATCATAACTTTAAAACAGGTAACATTTGGAAAAACACAGGCAACTTTTCCAAGCACAACATTACAGAAAATCAAATACTCCAAAAGCTACTTGCATACTTGGAAAGCACACATCCCGGACTCCATGGAATACCCAGATTTGTACTTCTCCACCTCAGCCACTTCACCATACCAATACTGAGGATGATGGTTGATGTGCTTTCTGGTGACTTCCAAAATATTTAAGATTTGAATCCAGTGGCATTGGTTCCCTTTTTGAAAAAACAAGCAAACCCATCCTGTCTTACTAATCTACATCCCATTTCAATGATTCCTCTGCTTATAAAAACAATCAAATCCTTAGTTCAAGGATCAAATACAAGACCAGATTTACCCACATATATCAACATATCACTATGCATGCAAAGGCTCATCAACCATAGAAGTTGTGCAATGCTTCCTCCTGATAATTGAACATGTTAAGCAAAGCAGGAAGTCAAGGTCCCTAGCTATCTAAGTAGACTTCTCCTCAGCATTCGACACAGTAATCCCTTCAATCCTTTTTCAAATACTGCAAGAGTACCAAGTGCCTCAAGGGTATATCAGAATAATTGCCAACTTGTTTTTAAATAGATCGATATTTACCTCTATAGATGGAAAGTTGTCTACAGGGTTCAGACCACATCTCTCAATCCCCCAGGGCTCACCTCTGGCTACACTCTGTTTCATAACATATATAAATCCAATGCTAAAGGATATTGAACACAACATGCCTGGCATATATGTGCCAGCATTAAAACAACAAATTAATCACATCTCATACATTGATGATGTCACTATCTTCCTTCCTGATAAATCACATCTGCAAACACCACTGAAAATCATCAATAAACATACAAAAAAAATGAACCTTCAAATCAACAATAGTAAATCATCAATATGGAAAATTAAATCTAGAACTATGATTCAATCAATATTTACATCAAAACCTCAACACTTCTTGGGCTTTCTTATAGCCAAAATTAAATTCACCATGATCAAAGAAATCCAAAACACAATCCTCAAAAAAAACAAGAAAATAGTGAAATCACTTTCTGGGATCTCACTGTCGCTTTCAGGCAAAGCTACATTGCTTAATATGCTAGTGTTATCCAGACTAAACTATTATCTACCAATTATTAAACCCACAAAAACCTTTGAAAAGGCAGTCAACTCACTATGTTCTGAATTACTATGGAAAAGAAAGGTTGTCGCCATAAGCATTGCAAAAACACAAATGCCCAAAGAACTTAACGGTCTTGGCCTTCACTCAGTTTCCACAATATACTTGCAAAAATTATTAGTAGCACTGCGTGCCTTCTCACTGAAATCTGCCCACCTGAATATAATGCTAACTATTCTCTCCATGGTCATGCCACCACCTAAATGCAGCATATGGATGACACAAATATGGAATCATGTCAATAACTGCATTAGCCTAGCACAAAACACACTTGATAACAAAAAGTCATATTGGGATGTGTACAAACTCAAGATCAACACTCTAATGCACTCCCAAGTGCTCTTGGCTTAAACAACAGAATAATGATCAAGAAAGCAAAATATTGATTCTTAGAACCAAAATATATAGACTTTATTATAAAAATAAATCTGTGCTCATTACCCACCAGTCACTTTCTAGTGTGGAAAAGGGGATTTACCAAAATTAACTCGTGATGTCACTTATGTGCTATGGAGGATGAAACGATTCAACACATCTTTCATAACTGTCCGATACTCAGCTCACTAAAAACCTTTATTAATAATAAAGCCAAAAAACAAAATGCAGACTTGTTTTCAATTCAACATGCAATCAAGAATGGAAATTTCTCAAACATCAGACACTCAATCTTTCTCTCCTTTGCAATCTGGCTAACCAGATGCAAACATGTAATTAGTAATACGACAACCAATATCCTGGATACCTTCAAAACATTGATTAAGAGCATGAGCATTAGAGATAGAATGTTATCTCCAGACTGGCTGCATAAAGAAACATGGTCCAAAGTCATCCTAATAGAAGAAGAATCATAGAACTTACGTCACCTCAAGACTCCATGATACAGTAATACAGAGTAAATTTATTCAAGCTGTTTTAAAAATGTAGTTCATGTATAAACAAAGTTAATAAATTTCTTTTTAAAAAAAAATAAAAATTATTATTCTAAATAATTAGTTATTTATTGTTCTAGAATGTTCTGAAAGCGTCACATGTCTTAAAGGTGTTTCTGTTGGTATGTGAGCTTTCATGTTTGTAGATAGAAATATTGATTTATAGTCTTATTACTAAAATTAGACACATTCTCAATGTTGCAAAAATAAAGTCTAGGGATAATATTTTTAAAAAATAATAAAGTTGTTACATTGTTTGAATAATAATATTTTGTTTTAAAAATTAATATTTCATGCTATTAAAATATTTTGAATTATTGAATAAAGGATTTAATGTTTAGGAATATTAAATAATTCTGATATAATATTTAATAAATGATGAGTCATATTTTAAAAAGTATTTTTTAAACATAACATTTATTTTTTATGTAAATTAGTATGTGTTAAAAAGCAGGGTTAACCAATGAGATTACTAGATCAAATCAATATAAAAGGTGCTGTTGAATCAGTTTAGACAATGAGTATTAATGAATATTGATAAGTGTTAATAAGTGAGAGTGAAATTTATTATTAATATTTTTTGTTTGTCTAATTGTTAAAGTTGTAATTTTTTGTAATCATTATTATTTTCTATTTAAAAGTTTTTAAATGTATAATTAAATAACAGTTTTAAAATAATGCCTGCAAAAACCCAGTTATTCTCTATCAGAAAGTTTTTCTTTGATGCTTAATTAGGAACTACGATAATTTTATGGAAAATAATAGTAATCACCTAAGTGTCAGTAAAGGATGTATCAAATACTGTGGATGATAAACCATAGGTCCAGAGGAGATTTAGAGATATGTAAGGACTTTGAATTTGATATGTTTAATATATTTAGAATGAATTAACATTAATTTCTAATGACTTTACTTAATCCTAATAAATATAATTTTTCAAGAAGTTTAAGCTGACAAGTATGAAAAGGATATTTGTTAAGAGTTATATTAATAGTTTTATAAATTTCAAGAGAAAGAAGAGAAAAGTTAATATTTTGCACTTGAATTAAAACCTGGATGAGAGATTTTTTTTTTGAAAGTGTGAGTATAATTTATCATATATGAATGCAAATGGAATGCCTCATTTCTAGTTTATCTTAAAAAAATAATTTAAATGAATTTTATATCAGCAAGTGATATGATGCAAAAATTAAAAGAAAATGACTTTTGAATATATATGCTTTAAAAAAAGATTTATTATAAAACCGATAACTGAACTTTACATTTTAAAATGACTTTCTTGATTTAAAATAAAGTGGAATATAATGTGATATCTTTTTGAAGATGAGCATTGTATTACATTATTAGCAATTGAATGGAAAGCTGTAATTTTTACATAAAGATGACTGATTAAAATGTATACTTTTAGAAGAAGAGAAAAATCTTAAAGTATTTAAAAAATAAATGTATATATTTGCTTTTGAAGAAAGTAAAGATGAAAGTTGTTTACTTAAGAATTAATAAATGTACAAATCTTATGTTATAAAATATTTTACTAATGCTTACCAAAGGAAATATTAATATGATATATAAATATAGAAAGTTGGAATTAATATGAAAAATATATGTATATAATGAATGGATTGTTAAAATATAAAAATGGTTTCTTAATTGTTTTTCCTATTGAAATATTGATTATCTGGATAAATATTCAGAAAATAGACTGAATAATATATTTATCTTCTAAGGATGAACAATATTTTGCCTGGATTTTTCAGGATTTTCACTTTACATTTATGTAGTTTCTTGGACATTGATGGGAGGAGAGAACTGTCTTCATTCAAAACTTTTTATTGTATCTTAGGAACAGGGGAAGAATTGAAACCACAACAAGTACAAGGGGAATAAAAGACTTAATAATTTGAATTTTTCTTATTTTAGCTTATTGTTAATTTTTTATATAGTGTTTAATTAATGTGTGCATTATAGAAATGTCCTTAGTTTAATATTAAGATAGTTTAGTTCTTCTTAATGAATAAAAAAAAAATGTTTCAGAAATTATTTTTTCTGATAAGTAATAAATGCTTATAGCTTATTTGATGTTGGATGATTGAGAAAAGAAGTGGATCATCATTTATAATTCTAATAATTGTTAGAATTATAGTTAACATATTACTTGTTTATATTGCATTTTGATAATATTTTAAATTATTTTTTTAATTATATTTTATTTGCCATGTTGCTTGAATATTTAAAAGTTAAATGAATCATTATATAATTATTAGCATATTAATTATTTTATAAAGGAATAGTTTACATGATTGAGTTGTTAATATATTATTGTTATGGATGGCATCTGTTGAGATACAGTGATATTAAGTATTGATCTCCCAATTATATAATGCTATTATAAATGAGTAAATGTATGATATTAATGAATGTTTTATCAAAATCATTTGTGCCTGAAATGCTTTGAACCATCTTGAAGTGAATATTAGATCTTTATTGTTTTTAGAAAAGTAGTTTGGAGATTATATTTGTAGTATGACTTTTATTTTTTTGTGATATTAGCAAAATTATTCAGAATGTAGAAGATGTAGGATGGTGGTTAGGAAAGTAATTATTAAATGAAATCCTAGATGTTAGGGATATTTTAAAAGGATATTATATGTAAGTTATATTGCCTTAATTTGAGAGTCTTAACATACAGGTAACAAAGGACTGCATAGTAGTTTTCCATGGATAGTTGTGTTTTTTTAAAGTCAGTAAGATCTGAGATAGAAGCCATGACCTGAATATAAGATGCCTGACAAAATGAACTTTAAGGATTATATACATGATGATTTTTCTTACCTGTTTAAGTTATTATTATATCCATATTCCTCATTGTAAGCACTATCAATTGCCACTGGTATCACATCATAAATGATAGTTTTTTAAAGATAGAGTAATAGCTAAATCGATGGAAGTTGGAAATTTTGTAAAGGCAAGATGAGAAAAAAAAATCTATAAATGAAATTGAGTTATTTACTGTTTGTTATAATAAAAATAAAAGAGGAATGATTTGATATTCCTATAAATGTATTTTTTTTAAATGTTAGTGATAATTAAAACAACTATAAATTCATATTTTGGTTGGATTGTAAGAGAGAGTAATGAAAGTGTGATTTTTAAATACTATAATGTATGCAAAGTATGAAACTGAATAGAATATAAAATATATCAAGCAATATAATTTATTAGTATAGTTTAAAATTTGATATAAGAAGGTCAAACTTATAAAAATAGTGAAAAGTTATGAAATTATATTTTAAATATTTTGTATAAACAATTAATTTATGAAGGGAAGCAATAACTATATTTTTCTTTATTTAAAATTTTTTATATTGAAATACTAGAGCATATCAAAAGGTTGAGATAAATGTTTTACTAAAATGCAAAGAAGTACCTAATAATTTTAAATATTATGTTAGGTGCTAAGATATAAGTATATGTTTTAAATTTAAATGGATAATAATGTTGTATAATTATAAATTTTTTTTTTGAAAATTATGAAACATAGTATTAAGTTTAATAAATTGTATTATTTTTGTCACTATATTATCATAGAGACAATAGAGTGTTGCTGTCTGTTGCTAAAAATAATATTACTGTTATATAATACTGTATGATTTTATTTTCCATATTAAATAGTTGGAATAAAGGCTATCTTATGTTTGTTTATTTATTATATTTTATTGTGTAAATATTTTAATTTTTTAAATAATTTTATGTTATCATAGATTATAAATATTTTTCAAGTTTTTTTATAGATTTATTGTGTTATAAACATAATGTTGGTAAATTATAATAAAATTGTTAATGTTCTAACTTACATTGTTTTGAGAGTTTGATTTCTCCAAGTGTGTTTTTCTTTGATTCTTCATATCCACATGCATGATCTATAAAGATTAATGGTTTGAAACATTACTTGTATGCACATAAATCACAAAGATTTATTGGAATATTATTATTATTACATATGATTGATTAATAAAAGTATATTATTTTAATTATTATTATAGAAGACATAATTATTGGTGATCATGAGAATTGTCCAATATCAATTTTACATATTATATATTGCAATTATATTGAGAACGTATTTTTTTTATGAATGCCACATAAAATAAATAAAAGATTATACAATGTTTTATAAGAATTTATGATTTTGCTTATGTTTTACTGGAGTGAATTTAATTGTCAAATAGATACATGATTTTTTAAGAATTGTTATATTTTAGTTGCTTGTTGATGACTTCTGTGAGGGTAGTTAAATATATGTAAAATCCGTCATTATATTTAACTACACGATATTATTTTCTTATTATTATTAGAAATAAACCTGAGCTTTTAAATAATTATAGAGTTGTATAAAGTGATGATGAATAAGAATTATCAGTTGTTAGATTTTAATATTATTTTATAAAGGAATAGTAATTAATTTGTTTTTCCATAACAAATTTGATAAATTGTAAATTAGAATTATTCTATGTGTGTTTAAAGACATTAGATGTATTATGAGATAGTTTTTGGTATATCACATAAGTAGGGTTAATATTCTTATGCCACTGGGAATATATCTTTAGGAATGTATTTTCAATGTTAAGCCATTGGACCTTGCTGAATGTCTTATGTGAAGAGTTTTTTTAATAATTTTATTAGTATTTTTAATCGAATCATATTTTAATTATAATTTATGACCTAGTTATAATTTAAATTATTAGTAAAAATAAGAGATAAGTATTTAATTTGAACCCTATTTATTTATTATTGTTATAATTATTATTATTATTATATTTAACTTGGTTATATTTAATTATGATGAAATAATAATTTTGTCAGATATTATACATTAAAAGTGTATTTTTAGCTAGTCAGAATGGTATTTATTTTTAATAATCATTGTTTATGAAACTTGATTATAATTTTATTAAGTAGAATATCTAAACATTTTAGACATTCATATGTCTTCCAATCTAGCTATCAAACTTAAATAGCCATATGGGATGGAACCAAGTTCAGATACACTGTACATTAATAACATTAGCAATATAAAATTACCAAAGGCTTAATAGCAAAAAAATAAGTTATAAAGAAATAAAGTCATATGTCACATGACCCAATTTAACAAGCTTGTATTATAAATGTTATACAAAGAGCTTGCAAATAAAGCTCTCAACAAGCTTTGCAGAATATCCCAAACTCCAGACTGGTTTCTGTGAGTGGCTTCATCAGTTTTTGCTAATAAGGCTTTGGTGATTTTACATTGCTAAAGCTATTAATATATGGTATATCTAAACTTGGTTTAGTCCCATATGGCCATTTAAGTTGATAGCTGGATTGGAAGATATATGAATGTCTGAAAATTTCAGATTTTCTATTTAATAGTTATCTATTAGATAAAGTGCTGCAATTGTCCTGGTATATTTAATTTAATGCTTGAATACCCTAACACCTCACTGAGGAAACCAATAGCAGAAATTTTTCTGGGGTTGTAGATATTCTGAAAATCTTGTTGAGAGCTTATTTGCAAGCTCTTTATATAACATTTGTAATACAAGCTAAATTGGGTCATGTGAAATGCAATTTGATTTTTTTGCAAGTCGCATATCACATGACCCAATTTAGCTTGTATTACAAATATTATATAAAGAGCTTGCAAATAAGCTCTCAACAAGATTTTCAGTATATCTCCAATCCTAGAGCAGTTTTTGCTATTGGCTTCCTTAATAAGGTGCTAGGATATTCAAGCATTAAATTAAATATACCAAGACAATCCCAGCACTGTATCTAATGAATAACTATTAAGTAAAAAATCTGAAAATTTCAGACATTCATGTTTTCCAATCTAGCTATGAAACTTAAATATCCACATGGGATTGAACCAAGTTCAGATATACCATATATTAATAGCTTCAGCAATATAAAATCACCAAAGTCTTAATAGCAAAAACTGAGGAAGCCACTAGCAGAAACCAGTCTCTCTCTCTCTCTCTCTCTCTCTATATATATATATATATATATATATATATATAGATATATATATATATATATATATATATATATATGGATTTCTAGGTTGAGTAAACACAAATGAAAGAATATTAAGAAGAAAAGATGAACAAGTTGTTTGAATGCTCCATATCATAAAAAAATACCATCAACTGCTTTCACATTCAGCTTCACAAAACAAAAATTCTCATCCCAAGCATTATAATAAATATAGTATACATCAATGTAAGGAAAATTTACTCATTCCAGTGCTTACTTACACTCAGAAATCGGCTCATATATATATATATATATATATATATATTGTGTCCTTTTCTATAGGTCAGAATCAGCTCATCACAGTAAATTACTAAAAATTTTAAATTTAGAATGTATTCTCTTTGGGTAATAGTTATATTGTATTGATAATATCTTAAAAGCACAATTTAAAGCTAAATATAAACATGTAATGCTTAAAATTATGATAAATAACTTAAAAAGTTAAGTAAAGCTAAAAATATTAAATTACCTATGGTTGGAAAAGCTGGCCATAATAAATAATGCAGCTATAAATGTTTAAAGTATGTTTAAAAAGGTAAATTTTAATAGTTCAAAACTTATAGTTAAATAAATGCTGTATTTAAAATTATAAATTATATTTAATAATTATAATTAATATCATATCTTTTAAAAGTAAGCTTTATGGTAGTAAAAGTTATATTTAGTTCTATATTTTCCAAATTATTCCAAGTTTTATATTATTGTATTATTTATTCAATATAATAAGTGTTGCAATTTATCATTTATTTTCAGACAGTAAATTGGATACAGTCTGTTACAGCTATCTATCATGTGACCTGTATAATATAGTAATACACTCATGCTTACTAGTATTTGTATTAACAAAGTTCAAAATATTTTAAAAATTACATTATAGAATTGAATATATTTATTTGCCTATCACAAAAGCAAATATTAAATCAGTCATTATATCATGTTTTAAATAGTATTGTAAAACAAATACAGCTAATAAAAATTAAATATTTTGTTTTAAAATAAAATTGATAAATTAAATATAAAAGGTGGGATAAATTTATTAAATATTGTCTTTAAAAGTCATTTTAAAATGTTTAATTAATTTTAGTAAAGTATAATAATTGATTTAAAATTAATATTTTAAATAATATTTTTAACGATATAATGAGTCATATTTTATTTTTTAAATTTAATTGTGTAAGACTGTAGCAATATGCAAATTCAGTATCAAATGAAAAGTAAGAATCCACCAATAGGATGAGGTATTTTATAGGGTATAAATACTGTTGCATGGTTGATTTTGGGTTGGTGATCAATGTGATAGTAATTTAAAAAATTTTTATTTTAGTCAATTTTTGTACTCTCATATAATTTATTTGCAAATTAATAGGATATCAATTTTTAAGTATTTGCAAAGAGAGCATCATATAAATATATTTTAATAACTTTATTAAAAATATGCATTGCTAATTTAAAGTTCCCTTCACCAGGATTACTTGTCAAAACTTAATATAACTTCGCAGTAAAAATATATGGATATGCTAATAAGTGAAGCGTGTTTAATTAATAAAGTTTTAAAAATAAGAATAACAATTGTTAATATAATATTAATAGTATTGACCAAGAGAACTAA
Organism: Epiperipatus broadwayi; assembly: GCA_028023455.1. Classification (NCBI taxonomy): domain Eukaryota; kingdom Metazoa; phylum Onychophora; class Udeonychophora; order Euonychophora; family Peripatidae; genus Epiperipatus; species Epiperipatus broadwayi. Next base: position 1,013,233 of record JAQFVV010012592.1, read on the forward strand.
CTATTCCAGTAAGCAAAGTATTACTTTGGACATTGTGAAGAAAGCTTAACAGAAAAGCTACTTGCAAATTAAAAAGTAACCACACATTTTTTTATAACAGCGAGAAAGTTGTGTCCAAGACCGACAAGTAATGTGACAAGTTTATAATAATTTTATGAAAAAACAATGCTATAGAAATAAATGTTTTATCCTTTTTGAAGAAAAACATTGTAAATATTTTAAAGAAAAAGCTATCATAAGTAAAAACTAAAGAAAAGTATGTTTAGAAAAGTGTATATAATAAAACCTATATTATATAAAGGTTATATGCGTTCATAAAAATTATTAAAAAACTGATAATTTAAACAAAAAATGAAACAGCTTTAATTGGATAATAAATATTAAATTATCCTGAAAAATAAACTTGTAAAGAAATAGATTATAAACCAGTAATTACTGAACTTATGGAAATATAAATATTAAAAATTGCACAAAAAGTTTTATCTGGATTACCTGTAGTTAAATTACTGAGACATGATGCATCACCAAGCCGATATAGAATTCTATAGAATGGAAGCTTCAAGTGATTATTTTTCAACATTATGATTTTATTATTATTTTAATAATCATTGTTCTGGACAATAGAAACCATAAACTATTATTCTATGAACTTTTTCAGACCGGATCGATGATTATTTTATTTAATTTTTTTAGATTTTTTAGACATCATAATTTTTTTTTATTATTATTATTTATTTTTAAAACTTCGCTCATTGCACCAGAAGGATTTACAGTGCATGTGCAAACTCGGCACGGTCGTTCATTGTCAAGCATGAAAAACGTAACAATGGATGTTTTTTTTAAAAAAAATTGCTGTTAGGAGAACATTTTTTAAAAAAAAAGAACTCTTGAGAAAATAAAATAAAAAATTTGAACTTTATAAAGAAACATTCGTCAGCTGAAGATTTACATAATTATGGTTTTGACTTATTTATTAATTTTTAAACTGTGATATTATTTTAATTAGAAGAGTAGGAACATGAATATTAATTTAGTATTAATGATATTATAATATTATAGTAAAATAATTTGATAATTTAAATGTTAACATTTTAAGTGTAAAAGTATGGATGTATTTCATATATGCAATGTTTTATTTAATTGATGGACATGAAGATGTCATAAGTGATGACACGTCGATATCAGTTAGGTAATAGTTGTGAATATTGATACATTTTATGATGTATTTTTTTGTTTTCTTTTTTTGCAGATTGCCAATGAATTATCATGTATGGAAGTATGAATGTAAGTTGTATGTAAATGCATTTGTACAACATATTTAAATTATGAGATTAGGATTTATTTCTGGGAATATGCATAGTTTAATTTCATATTAATAATATAACACAACATGACGATGAATAGTTATATGATTCTTTTAAAAACTTTAATATTATTGGACATTCCAAGTATTTGTATGACTAGTTTGTATGTGTTTAAGAATATGAGATAGGAAAGTAAAGCAGACTTTTCTTGTAGATTATTGAGATCGTTCTAATTACAATTCAATTTTGTTTATTATTTTGAATATGTGAGTTAGTCATTTGTTGATGTAAGATTTGATAAATCTATTAGAAAATGCTAATAAGATAGTGATTTTGGAAGTAAGCTGGAGAACATGAAACCAAAGAGATGATATCAATGTAGGATGTGTTAGGGAATAGGAGTAGCATTTCTCGTAATTTTCTTAAGTATATAATACAGTTAACAATGCCCTGTAGTTGTATATTTATTTATGGACAGTGTCTATTTTTTTAAGTATTGATGTTTCAATAAAGCTGAAGGAATAGCTTTGACATCATTGATAGTAGTGGAGGCTATTAGACAGAATAGGTCATGCCTCTATTTTTTACAGATATACTGTGCCATGGTATTTTTATTCAATATGTACTATGAGTTAGACTCTAGTTTTCTTCCTTAGGCCTACACATCTATTTACACTTGATTTCCAAAGTAACTGCATTGCACAGTATTGAATATTTTGTAAAGAAATAATAATTAATTTAGAGTTTAAGATATGATATTGTCTGAATAAGATAAGTTCATTTACTTGTAAGAAGGAGTAGAGTTTGTGCAAGTTGGAATTGAAAACACAACGGACCCAAAAGGAAAAAGAATCATAGAATATGTTCTAAATTTATTTTGGAAATAAAATAAATTTCAGGTATAAAATAAATAAAGCAAAGTTGCTCTTTGAAATGTTAATGTTATAAAGCAAAATGATATAAAATAAGCATAGGTACAATTTTGTATTTATTTAAATAATAAGGAATACATCAATGATTACAGCTATTCAGTATTAGAGTAATGTTAAATAGGATATATTGTATTTAATAATAGTATAGTGAACAACAATGTCCACATAGTCTAGTAATAAATTAACAATATATATTGTATATAGTATTTTTCAATGTTGCAAAATGAAAATTGTTTAGTTAAAAGATCCATACTCGATATTGTTATATTTTGTGTTTTTCCATACTATGTTTCAATGGATGTTTTAAAAGGAAGCACAAATTAAAAAATATTCAAAGATATGATATGTTAAAATAAGCATAAAGAAATATAATTTCATCATAAAAATTGATCACAAAGAGATAAATAAAATTGTATTGTTTTATTATTATTATTTTTAAGTCAGGGTGAAGACTTAAATAGATTCTCTATTGTTTTTTAATAACTATAATTAATAAGAAATGTATAATGGTGTAAATTTAGGATATCAAGTATAAATATTGTAAATAAATTGTTATTTTATTTTATTGTTATAATAAAACTTTGTTAAATTTGTTTTTCAAAATGTGTGTTCAGACTGTTTTCTTTTCCATTAAAATGCATGATATACACAGAATAATTGAATCAAACATAACATTTTGCACAGAAATAAATAAAGTATTAATTTTAAAAATTCTAATATTTTCTTGGAATTTATTTATTTAAGTAATCACATTTTAACATTATCTTATGGTCATAAATTAATTATTATAATAGTACATCGAATTATATGCTATCCATTGTCACACATATATTTTTTAGATTATAAAATCCTACCACATATTTATTACATTATTATATGAAGATAAAAGATTATATTATAGTATTTTCTTATTATTATTATGGTAATAAAATTATAGTGAAGAAAAGATACATAAAAATTAGTCCATCCAATGAAGAAGAATATTATTATTATTATTATTATTATTATTATTATTATTATTATTATTATTATTATTATTATTATTATTATTATTATTATTATTATTATTATTATTATTATTATTATTATTATTATTATTATTATTATTATTATTATTATTATTATTATTATTATTATTATTATTATTATTATTATTATTATTATTATTATTATTATTATTATTATTATTATTATTATTATTATTATTATTATTATTATTATTATTATTATTATTATTATTATTATTATTATTAGTTAAGCATAGTAGAGTATGACATAAAAATCCCTTATCATCTTTTACTACAATAAAGTTGATTAATTTAGAATAGTTTTATGAACCTGAGATTTTATTGAGCTAAATTATTGTAGATAAAAAAGATTAAGATTTAATTATTAGTTTAATCTTAGTAATTAGGTTTTATTAAAGTCATAAGAATGCTATAAATTTATTTGAGATAATAATAGGGGGGATAGTGTTCTCATGCCATTGAGGTAGTATCCTGTGGGATATTGGCTCAATGTAATCTTTCTTGTCATATGTATTTCACTTCTAAGTCTCATGATATAATAAATATTTATTTATTTATTTTTATAAATTGAACCTTTTCATTATTTTTGCTAGTAGAATGTTTAAATATAATGCAGAATATTTTATTTACCAATTATTTGCATTTAACCGAACATAATCATTAACTGAGCTAGACCCTTTTTGTTTTATATGATATTGCCCAGAAGTGAATACAATCGATAGGTCAGAATATTATATATATATATTATAATGCTTGGGATGAGAATTTTTGTTTTGTGAAGCTGAATGAAAGAAGTTAATGATATTTTCTTTTATGATATGGTGTATTCAGACTTGTTAAATCATTTTTTTTCTTAATACTCTTTCATTTGTGTTTTCTCAACCTAGAAATCTATTGATTTCTGAGACATTATAAAGGTATTGATGATGTTTAACATTGACTCACATAATGTTTTAGTTAATAAACATCACATGATCACCTCTTATGCTTGTGTATAACTGTTGTTAAAACAGGCGAAACTCACTATATATATAGCCACACACAGCAAGTTAGAGTAATAAATGGATACCAGAAGGCTTGTGTATAAAATCCCCATCTAGTGCCTACTCATCCAATATTCCCAGACTAGTTTTTGGCTTATGGTATTCATCAGTTAGAAGCCTGGGATCTGAAAGCACTGCATCTAGATTTTAGGATCTAATGCAACCCTCCAACAACCAACTGCCTTTTATCTCCATTTAACTACAAAGCTATGAGTCTTAAATTGAAAACACCTTGATGTTTTCAATCCAAGCCCAATAGCTTATATAGTCATATGGGTCTGAACTCAGTTCAGTACCCATACATTTTGGTGCCTTTGGTTTTCTAATAACCATAGCCACCACTATCCTATTAGATACGATTGGTTTTAAGCCAATAATCATCACATGACCACCTCCTCTTATATTGAATGAGTAAGCACTAGACAGAGATTTTACGTACAAGTCTTCTGGCATCCATTGATTACTCTAGCTTGCTGTGTGTGGCAATATATATATAGTGAGTTTTGCCTGTTTTAACAACAGTTATACACAGGCATAGAGGAGGTGGTCATGTGATATTTATTGGCTTAAAACCAATCCTGACTAATATGATAGTGGTGGCTATGGTTATTAGAGAACTAAAGACACCAAAATGTATGGGTACTGAACTAGGTTCAGACACATATGACTATTTAAGCTAGTGGGCTTGGATTAAAAACATTAAGGTGTTTTCAGTGTAAGAGTCATAGTTTTGTAGTTAAATAGAGATAAAAGGTGTTGCTGTAGGGTTGCATTAGATCCTAAGATCTAGATGCAGTGCTCTCAGATCCCAAGGCTCCTCACTGATGAAGGCTATAAGCCAGAAACTAGTCTGGGGATATTGGATGAGTAGGCACTAGATGGGGATTTTCTGCACAAGCCTTCTGGCATCCATTGATTACTCTAGCTTGTTCTGTACGGAAATATATATAGTGAGTTTTGCCTGTTTTAAGTTTTAGTTGTATAGATCCTTTTATTTGTACCAGTAGGTGCATTAAAGTCACCAAAAAGTTAAATTTTAACTTTTAATGCTATTACTGTAATAATGCTATCCAGCAAGGAATAAAAATTTTATCTGAATCTAATATTCTGACCATATGCACTAATAAAATAAGACCTGATATCAGTATGCAAGCCAAGTTTAATACTTTTAACCTTTCAATAAAACAACTAAGAATTTCAGAAATAGAAGATATTAAATTTTACAGAAAATCCCACACCATGAATTCTTTTTCCTCTAATTGTACTATCCTTCCAAGAAATCTTTGTAACCTTCTACCTATTCTATTACTTCCTTCCTCTGATTTTCATTAAGAACATCTATATCAATCTTAAATCATGGCAATTTCCAAACTATTAGTGTACTTTCCATTTTGATCTTAAAAAGTTTGTATCAAATAAATATGTAATGTTTCACATTCTAAATTTTAAAAAAAAATCTTACTTTTAGTACTATCACTGCATCCTGTTTTAATAGTACTATTAAGAATATTATTTCTATTACTTTAATAAGCAACTTCCTTTAAGTCATTACTATTGTTTCCTAAGTTTGGGTGATTTTGAAATTCTTCCTTAATTGCCCTAGCATGTAAAAACTGAGCTGGCTCCCAAAAGAAAGAAGGGAGATAAGAAAGGTAAATCTACAATCAATGAAGTTGTAACCATTGATTTCAAGAGGAGAACTAATCGAGTGATAAAAGAAATCAAAAAATTTGCATACAAGCATATGGGCACACCAAATGTCTGAATTGATACAATATTAAACAAACATGTGTGGTCCATGTATGAGGAGTGTGCATTTTCATATAGGAATGTGGTTTTCTAGATCAGTGATCTTCAACCTTTTCACACCTGCGGACCGGTAAAAATAATGATAAGGTTTCACGGCCCAGAAGAAGTCTATAGATAAATTTTCATAGATATAAACTGCTTAGCTTTAGATGAGCATAATTGTTATAACTGATTAAAACAACAATGTTAAATATATAAAATGCAGTTATATATACATATGGAGTCTGTATAATAAAAAACTTTTTTTTTAATTTTGAAATTTTTTTAGAAAAGTAATAAAAAATTTAATTCTACCCCCCCCCCCATAAACATCTGTGATAACTAGAAAAACAAATTAATTTATGTATGATTGATTAGATTTTGTTTTCGTTCTGTTTCTTTTTTTTAATTGGGTAAAAATTACAACCTTTCCTGCCAATCTACTGGCAGACCGGTAAGAAACTTCTGTGACTCAGCACCGGTCCGCAGCTCAAGGGTTGAAGAACCCTCTTCTAGATGAAGAATAGAAGATGAAGATTCTGTTCACATGCTTTATACTTTGGTTACCTATGCACCAGTTGCCTCATTTAAAGGCTTACAAACCATCAATGTGGATAATGGGGGTTAAAGTTTGCAAACTTTAATAAATTGCATCAAATAAGTAATTTTCTAGGCATGATACCTTATGTGTAAGAGTTATCATTTTGAGACCATATTTTCAGATCATTCTATCTCTGTGGTAATCAGAATAATCTCAAAATTAGGCTGCTTAGAGGTACAATGTTTATTAACAGAAATTTTTGTTATAAATCTGTTTTTAAACTGAATCATTTGACATTTTCAAGAAAGATCACAACTTCTCATTCCAGTTTTAAACTGAATTATTTGAGATTGTACTCACTCAAAAAATATCACAACTAAGTACTTATAGTCTATTAAGATTATCCTCATTATTGCTTTCTTAATTCTTAAAGACTTGAACTAAAAAAAATGAAAAGAGGAATTGAAGCCAGAAATGCAGTGTATATAATTAAAGGATGAAATGTAGTTTCATAAATACACAGTTTCATTATTACAGTTATTGCAGGAGATGATTGATGACATGAAAGATGTTGGTTATCAATGAGTACCAAAAGTGGCAGATAGTGGAATGATCATAGGATATGAAGGCTATCTGTGAATAACAAATAATAACATACCAAATGCGTTCAATTTTGCATTGTAGGATAGGATATTGATTAGTCAAGCTTGGTAGTATTATTTTACAACAGACTTTTCTGTTTGCCTCTTTTCTTTATTTAATTAATACACTATGGAAATTGACTTAATTAATGTTTTAAAATGTGATTTATTAATTTTTAATGTTCAAATATTTGTAAAATTATTCACAAAGATATTTTTATAAATAGCATATGCACATAATTTAAAGGTTCATATTATAAGAAATTTAATTGAGAATTTTTTCATCACCTAAACAAAATATAAGATTGTAATGTGTTATCTTAAAATTTGAGTAATTAAATTTATATTTTATTTTTTTTAACTTTTATTATTCATGAGGGCTAAAAATAAAAATAAAAATGTATGATCTAATTCCATTATTTAATAGCAAAATAAACTGTGCTATGGGGATAGCAATAAAGGGTAAACTATCAGAATGACAATGATAACATTGTTTCAAGAGTTACCACTTAGTTATAATTAGTTATATCCACATAGTAATTAGTGATATTCATCTTTCTTCAAACAAAATATTAACATATATAGACTACATAGAGTGAACTAATTAATACAAAGAAGTTTAAGTAATTCTTATTGAACAGGTAAATATAATCAGTTCTGAATATAGACTAACAAATAATCAATTATAACTTTCAAATTGAAATTATAAGCTTTAAATTGCACTTCAACCATGTACTACTTAAATAATGTTCAAGGCTAGATATATAATAAATATACATATTCCAGGGCATAAGGATATACTGAAATAACTATTCAAATATAAAATCACCTCCAACATTAATAAATTCAGCTACATCCTTTGCTAATAAACATGTGAGTCTGTATTTCAAAATAGTCAGTCCAAAAAAGTATTTCTTTGACACTGTACACTATTAGATTTTAAGTATTGAAACATGAATTAATTCAAACAAAGTGTGAAATTAAATAAGCAGTAATCATAAATTACTCCTAAACAAACATGTTTACTATACTTATACAAAGACAGATTAAATATTAGTCATTTTAATCTTTGAAACACCTAGTACAGATATAGATATATCCAGTGTATAACATTATATTGAAATAAATATCCAAATATCAAATCATCTCCATAAGACACAATGTGTTGCAGCTTCTCCTTCATCGATGTCAGGAATCTCTAAGACACCACACCCAGAGAAACCTGTTAGCCACCTTACCATCTTTTTTATTTCCCAACCCTATGTTTTTACCATTTTCTTTTCTATCTCACTTCATCCCATTTCCACATCATCATCTTTGTCTACTCTATGATATTTATATCTAGATCCTCCATATCTTTTTCTAAACTCAGTATATCAACCAAGAAACCATTTTCTGTATAATCACTTTTGTTATATTTATTCTCCCACAACTTTATTATTTGTACTTTTTATGCTTGTAAGAATTTACATTTAATTAGCAGATGTGTAATATTTTCCATGTTTTCTTTATATAACTTGCAGACTAAATCACCCACATTTCTCCATTTATGTTTCTATTCCTTTGTTGCAAATGATTCTGTTTGAACAGGCAAAACTCTCCATAGAGTAGTGTCACTCAGTGCAAGCCAGAGTAATCAATGGATGCCAGATGGCTTGTACATAAAACATAAAATTTCTATCTAGTACCTACTCATTCAATATTCCCAAACTAGTTTCTAGCTTGTGGCATTCATCAGTGAGAAGCATTGGATCTGACAGCACTGCACCTAGATCTCAGTATGTAATGCAACCCTCCAGCAACCACTTTTATCTCTACTTAAACTACAAAACTATGAGTCTAAAATTGGAAACATATTTTCAATCCAATATCATTAGCTTATATAGTCATATAGATCTGAACTCATTTCAGTACCCATACATTTTGGTGTCTATGGTTATTTAATAACCTTAGCTACCACTATCCTATTATAAAGAATTGGTATTAAACCACTAAACATAACATGATCACCATTTCTTATGCTTGCTGAAGCTGTCACAATAGGAAAAACTCTCCATATAGTAGTACCACTCAGACAAAGCCACAGTAATAAATTGATGACAGAATGCTTGTGCATAAAGTCCCTATCTAGTGCCTGTTTTAACAGCTTGAGCAAGCATATGAAATGATGATCATGTGATCCTGTTTGAGCTTTAAACAGTAAATTACACTGCTTGCTATTAACATAAATTAACTCATGCCTAATATTGTTTACTTCTATATATATATATATATATATATATATATATATATATATATATATTATGGCCTGTCTATAGGTAGTACGACCCTAAGCAGAGTTTCCAAGTCCCTTATATTAGGCCCTACTTGTATTTGGGTTAGGTTCTATTAATAAACTTACTATATCCTGGCCATTTTCTTTAACTATAACAATTGAATTTAGATAAGATTAGTATTTATCCCATGTTACTTTGACATGAGTAAACATTTCTAAAATAAGATATGTTTTAAATATAATCAATATGAGACTCGTTTACCTATAAACAGATCACATCCCCTTAACATTAAACAAATACAAAATACTTGTTTAATGGCATAAGAATACCCAGATACTCCTCCTTATTAAGTATCTACATACTCTCATGACTAACAATAATATCTAATATATTATTTTATATTTATAACTATTAAGTTTTAATTCAATCACTCATTAAATTAATCTGCTAGATAATTACAGATAAACTTTGATTCATATTATGTTTAATGATTAAAATTGGCAAAAATCACAAGAATAACTTTAAAATAAGGAGATCTCAGGAAAATCATTGATTTATTAATTCTTCATACTACCTATGGAATATCAAGAGGGATTTTACAGATTTCCATGGATAGTGTACAAATTAAGAAAGGCTTATAATTTTAATTCATAGTCAAGCTTTATATGTATGTTCTTTAATACTGAATATTAAAATAATATTATTAACTAAACTGTGATTAACACTAATACTTTCACTAATAACTAATGTATCATTAAATTTTATATTAATAAATACACTTTAATAATTGGCAATGTCATCAAGGCAGCATGTAACAAGTAAAAAAAATCTTTACTAAGAGATTTATGCTTGTTATACTGTTAGATTTGCTTTAAATTGAATTGACTTTTCATTTTAATTTTGACTGTACATTTTAAGTTGTGTGATGTGGTGAAAATGAGCCCAGAAAAGATATGCAGCAATTGGAATTTAATAAAACTTTTAAAACAATAATTTTAATCATATTCATTACAAATGATAATAAACATTTCCATTAATATTAAATTTAAAATAACATAATAAAATAATACATATATATTATAATAATAAAATCAACAGAAAATTAATCTTTGGAGTATTATTATCAAACAAAACTAATGATTTCCCATTATATGTTGAGATATTTATCCCTATATATGTGAACTATATATCACATATTCAGTTTATTAAACAATCTTTTTTTTTTCCATTCATGGTTCATTAGTTTAACCTCTACATAATAGTAGTACTTGATGATTAAATAATAATACAAAAAAATAAATGAGAACATAGGGTTATAATTCTGGAGGTTGGTAAGCAAACAAAATTACTACTTTTATCTTTCACATAAGAACAAAATAATTGTTTTTTAGTTTATCCATTTGTACATGTAAATATAACCTGCTCTTTGGAATATGTATATATCATTTTAAATACCCTTTCATACTAAAATATCGAGTATATTTGTTTATTTAAAGGATTCATAATCTTTAACCTTAACCGAATTATTAAATAACTATTAATATAACAACACTTGAATTAATTCCATATTAAATGATTTAGTTCTCTTCCCCTCTCCTATTATACTAACAAATCATAGATTAAAAATATAAATACTGACATTAGAAAGAAGTTCTCTTTTAAACTCTCAGCTAAAGTATAAGAACACTTTTAAATTTTCTAGTTGTTCTACACTCCATAAACTTATTAGAACGTTTTTATTTTTCCTTATTTTTTGAAGATTCAGCTTATCCGAAGATTCGCGAGGTATTTGAGTTACTGCAACAATAATCCTTCATTTTGTTCTTTGTTTAGTAATAAAAATTTATTTGTGGCTTGCCTTACTTATTTTAGATGATACATATTTCTCTTTATAATAAAAGGCACACTTATGATTTCACTTAAGAATGTGTCGTGTCACGTTTTTGGCTCCAAATAAATAATTCTATCTCACATTGTAATTAAGATTTTATATACATCCAGAATAATAATGAACACTTTTCATTTTTAGTTCCATTACATTTTAAATATATATACTTAACTGTTTCCAAGAGATTTACTATTCTTTTATCTATCCTTACTGGATATTTACGGTATTTATTTATTTCCTTTTGTGTATTACTGCAGTTCATTTTCCCTATGGCACAATTAGTGTTATTTTTCCGTGAATATATTCGTTGATTATTCATCTCCGATTATTTCTTCAATACTTATTAATTTTCAAGAGATTATTGGAAATTCCGATTATTGACTTGCCCAGTAGAAAAACGATTAATTTATTCCATTATTTTAACAACAGAGCTTATAATTATCCATGTATATTGATATAGAGTTGTAAATCATAAGGTTTTAGGAATTTTAATCCAACTTTGTTTTTTTTTTTAAAAAAAAAATATCACCAAGAAAAAAAAAAACTTAGTTACTTAAACTTTACGATCAAGAAGCTTTTTTTTTTTTTTTTACCCCCCTCTCTTGAATTTCATATTCCAAGATTGTTTGAAACTCTTTGATTGGCTAATATTTTCCCACTTTTTTCTATGAAACAATTATTTATTTTGAAAGTTGTTGGTTTATTATTTTAAAATGATCGATTTTCCGTTTTTTTTTTTAAAAATATTAAAATACAATATTTTTTAGAATTTAAATAAAGATAGAATTTACTATTTTAATTCTAAATCAGTATTTTGGTAAAATTAAACTTTATTTATTTACTTTTAAATATAGTAAGATTTGAAGATAAATAATTTCTATGTTTAAAGTCAAATGCGGACAACCAATAAATTATTCCTCTTTGTAACGCATTGTATTTACAAAATTACAATTTAAACTTCACTGGTTTTAAATACTAAATAATATTAATTGTTCATCCATCTGCATATATATGACTCTGTAGGTTATTTTCTATATGTATTTTGAGTTAAAATTATTTATAAATTTCTATTAGCTAAATTCGAATTCAAACCCTATGATCTAATATTTCATTATTGTCTTCTTTTAATAAATAAATATTATTGGATTTGTAAAATTTAAAATTATACACCAAAATTTTATTTTAGAATAGACTGGGCCAATAAAAGTGCACAATATATATATATATAAACTCTTTTTACTTTTCATACTTGTTTTCCATCTCTCCAATTCCCTATTTTTTGTTAAGGCATCTATTCTTCTATCCCATTCTTTGCCACTATAACCCTCAACATTTCCTTCTAACACAATCATCCACCTTTTATATAAGAATACCAATATAAAGTTTTATCTAAGTCTTCTGAATATTATACTATCTTTCTAACCCATCTTATTGCCTGTCTGTTACTTTTAACTCAATTTTCATACTATCCATTAATTGCAATCTACTGAACATATTCATTTTGCTTGTTCATCTGTCATATAAAAACTTGACCATCCCATATTTCCTTGAATTGCCTTCTTTTTCATCCACACATCTATACTTGTCTTCCTGCTTCTCTTTGTACTTTTTTGAAGTAATCTAACACCTCTTTATTAACACATAACATATCATTACCATAAGTTAACCCTGCTACTGCCACTCTCTTTCAAACAATTTTTGCTACATCATATTTATTATAAAAAAAACTCTGTTAATTTCTTTATCAGTCCTTTTTTTTTCTTTGCTTCATTTATCATTTTTTTCTCTCATTTATCCAAGCAATTTCTCTGATTACTTATGACAATTACCAAATAGTTATACCTATTTATGACATTTAACTTTATATCCCCAATAAAAATTCTTTCTCTTCTCTTTCCCTAGCATTTATCATCATTACTTTTAGTTTTTCTTCACTAAATTTAATCCCCATCTTTTTACCGACCCTTTCAGATGTCTTTCAGCATAACTTTCATATCTTCCCTACTTTCTTTGCACAAGAAGAAATCATCAGCAAATAAAAGCTCTGATAATATATACATTCTTGTGACATCAATTAACAGTATCTCTATTCCTCTTCCTAATCTTTCTATTGTTTTCTCTATTTCTCTCAAATATAACAAAAACAAAATGGGTGATCTAGAGCATTCTTGCCTTAATTCCATACCATTTTAAACTTGAACTAATTCTAAATTTCCTAATTGATACTTATAGTAATTATTTTCATATAATCTCTTAATAAGATCCACTAGGGCTCCATTTATTTCCAAATTTACTAAACTTACCCATAATCTATGTTTATTTACTTTTTCATATGCCTTTTTTATGTCTATAAAGACCATATACACTGTATACTTGTATTCCTACTCATATCTATAAGTTGTAAGACTACAAATAAACTATTTCCTATATGTCTATCTATTCTAAAACTTCCTTGCATTTCTCTCACAGCATTATTTTTTTCCATCCATTATGCCATTCTTTCAGCCATCATATATGCAAAAACTTTATATAACACTGATGTTACTGCAATAGATCTATTATTGTTTATCTTTCTGTGGTCCTTACTCTTTCCTTTAAATAATAACCTTACTCTTATATTATTCTAGCTATCTGAAAATTCTGTTTTGTGCCATCTCATTAAAACATGATAATAGGTTTAATTTTGCTCTATTTCCCAAATTCATTATCAACACTGCTGCTTATCCATGTCTTCCCAGCCTCATTCAATTATTTTTTGTCTGGGGATATTGGATGAGTAGGCACTAGATAGGGATTTTATCCACAAGACTTCTGGCATCCATTGATTACTCTGATTTGCACTGAGTGGCAATACTGTATGGAGAGTTTTGCCTGTTTTTAAAACTAACATTACTATTACTATGTTCTTTTATGTTTGTTGTCACTTTGTTCTTCACATCTAACATGTTTTCTATACCCATTACTTATTTAAGATTGCCTTTAATTCAAATGTAATTACTGATTCAATGCACTGTAAAACATAGAATATTTTATATGGAGATGAATGGTTTTATAATAGAAATAATAAAGTAATATTTGTGTTAATTTATATCTAATACAGAAACAATCTAGAATAATTTAATATAAATTTAATTTATTGTTTAAAATGAGTGTGTTTACATGTATATTTATTAGACCTAATTTAAATTTTTAGGAATATAATTTTTTCCTGTTCTGCACTGCTCAGTATTGCTATGAATATGAGGCAACCCGTCTTGAAAGTGCTAAGCATTTAATATTTTTGCACTCTTTATAGCTTCTCTTTCAAGTGCGTCACACACTTTTAATTTTATTTAATTTAAACATTAATATAAAATTAAATTATACGTTTTAAATTTATTGAAATTATTTTATTTTAAAATATTTAAATAATATATTCTAATTTAAGTATTTTTATTGCCAAAAATGTTGTGATTTTTTTAAAAGGTATTCTTACCTGCAGAATTGGTGGTTGTGGAAATTTATATTTCATTTCTAAGGACAAATAGGTTAAAATATTGAGTGAAAATTGAAGAAATTAATATATTACTATAACAATTCTGACTAACAATTATGATGTTAAAAGCAACTTATAAATAGCACTAAATCATATGGACTTACATACACTTGTGTTTCAATTTAGAAATTATTTAGTAGTAGCCAATTCAAAAATTTAAGGCTATAACCAAAAGAAAAGTTTGCTTTAGGGCAGCCACAATCCAGGATTGTCTTAAGTTGGTAACATCTCAGAACATCATTATAAAACAAGAATGTAAAAGTTAATAAAAATGAGGACTGTTTTAAAATTAATTTCATTGAAAATGTCTACAGAAAATGCTACTATACATTATCTATATATTCTAACCAATGCCAGGAGAAAATAAACTTATTACAAGTAAATGCCAATTGCTTGAATACCTGAATTAATGACTCCTTTCTTTAAAAGGAATAATTGCTTCATCTTAACATCCTTCAAAACTAAAAATGCATTAAGGCAATTATTTCAAAAATTAACTCATCTTAAAAGTTTTTTGAAAAATAAAAGCTTTATTTGTTAATAAATATTATTTTTTTGTTATTTATTAATAAAAATATAGACTCCTCATGTCATATTATTACTGAATAGATGGCAGATGAGAGGATTTTGTCATTTAAAATATATTTTATCTTTATATTATTTATTTGTGTGAATGTTTGTTGTTTTAAAGCAAAATTGTTTTTGGAATTTTGTGTTTAAAAATTGATATTTATGAATTTTTTCATATATTATGTTTTATTAATCTTTAGAATATTTTTTAGTCTCCATGGGGAGGGATTTTTTAAGGATTCTATGTTGTACTGTCATATAATAGAGCAAAGCACCTATGACTATATTGTTGCCCATGTATGACATGTTGTAAGGACATGTATATTTTATAGAATTATATAATAAAAACATTTTAGGTATAAGAATACCCATGTTTACATACTACTGTAACATAGACATAGCATCTAGAAATATATAATAAATATGTTTGCTTAAAAGAAATGCAAATTAAAAGAAACCGATGATGCCATAATGTAAAAATAAAGAATAAATAAAATATATTGAAGTATTATATTTATTTATTAAAACACAATTTATGCTTTTCTTAAACAACATTTCTTAATACAATTAATTTGTTTAACAACATGTAATGTAGTGAAACTGTTAGACACATATTAGGATATACCTGAATTTAAATATTATTAAGTAGTTTAAGATGTCTGAGAGAATATCTTACTATTTATATATATACATTTATTATTATTATTTAATATTTTATAATTATTATTATTATTTGAAAATAAACTATTTTTTCTATTATATCTTAGCATATTACATTATTAGTAAATTTATGATTACATAATACTTTATATTTTTTATTTTATATAATTTTGAACATTATTTGAAAATAAAGTATTTTTTTCTATTATATTTTTGCATATTACATTATTAGTAAATTTATGATTACATAATACTTTATATTTTTTATTTTATTTAATTTTGAACAATTGTAACTTACTATTACTTTCACTGAGATTATTCAAACATGGTTGAAGAACAAAAAAAAGTATAGTTATTTAATTATTATGATTTTATTATTTATGATGTAGCTAGTTAAATATATGCACACAGATTATAAAAATAAAATTGTTTAGTCAAGTGTTGATGGCCTATGTGGTTAGCATAGATGCCTGCTGCCTTCCAAGCAGCTGGTATGGGTTCGCTTCCCGATCAACGCATTTGACATATGAAAAAAATAAAGTTGTTTGCGTAAGTTTTGTTACTGCATTTATGTCATAAGATTACAAAAAAATTAGTTATTGTAGGATATAGTTGGGTACAATGAAATGTCCTTTATTATTTTCCTATATATTGAAGGACTTAGTTTAATCATTATTATCTTAAATCAATCTCATGACCTATATATATATTGGCCAGCCATCTGTTTTAATGCATACATGGATAACTTAATACATTTACACATTGATAACAAAAATTAAAATTATTTTAGTACAATAAAATATCTTCAAATAGATTGAAGTTATAGACTTGAAACTTCTCTTTTAAAACAAAATATTTAGTAAAAATTAAATCTTTAATCAAATAATAATAATAATAATAAAGAATAATTTAGGTTGATTATGTATTTATCTCTGGCCTTGTAAAGTTTTTCCCATTTTGATATATATATATATATTTGGTGATTACAATTTTCATATACAGGACAGGTTTTAATCTATTAATACTGAAGCTTCTGCAAAATAAATAAAAAACTAGCCAAAGACAATTTCGAGACAAAAGTTAAATTAATCTAGATAATATTTCAAGGGTATTATTGTTTTTAGGTGGGGGGTGTCATAGGTAAATATTGATCTCTGCACAGTTGGATTTAAAAAAAGTTGTCTGCTACTTATCAATATCTATTTGTGGTTATATATATATTTTTTTTAGAAAATAAGAGTTGCTTTTAGTCAATTACAAACTTAACAGTGTTCAGATTCTTGTCTACTTAAAAATACTTTAAATTTTAAAATAACTAAAAGAATTAGAGAATTATAGCAAATGCAAAAAGAGAATGAAATTTTCAATATTGTATTAATTATAAATTTTCCAGAATTTTTGCATTTATTCATTGTCTTCAGCTGAAAAAGCCAACAAGTATATGAAGATAAAGAAATTATGATTTAATTTTTTTATGACTTTCTTTCTAAATCAATGAAATTTTTTGTAAAAAAAAATATTTATTTATATATTTTTTGATATTAATAATCTGTAATGTAATTACTATTTAAAAGAATCTTGTAATTTTTTCTGGAAAAGTTCTTTACATTAAAACGAAGAGATCAGGCATGATGGATCATATTGACAAAACGTTTCAGATAAACATCTGTTTGATATGTCCTTTTTTATTTTACATATGGTAAGAACCTATATTTTTTTGAATTTTTCTATTTTTTTTTTCAAGACTATATTTTTTTAGAAGGTAATTGTAAGTGGCATATAATAAAATTTTATGATACAATAAACCTATTATAATTATCTATTTTTTTAAAATTTAATTTGCAGTCAATTTTTAATACCCTTTAAAAATGTTATCAACAGAAATTAATATTGATATATGAACAAACATTTGTTTAATTTTTTGTTATAGTGGGGTGCATTAACAAAAATTATTAGATATATTCCATCTTTAATACAAACTTAAAATATCTATTTCTGTTAAAAATATATCGTTTTTAAATATTGAAAATATGTAAATAATTCCTTAAACCTCTTAATACATCTTTTACTTCATTTTTACTGAATTCACATAAATAAATATTTTATTATTATTTCCAACCATTTTTATGGTCATTATCAATGTAAGCTAAAATATATAAAATTAAAAAAAACACACACAAAAATTTACTGAGTACATAAATTTATTCAAAATGTAAAATCAAATATCTATTTTTCAATAGTAAATACCCACTCAAATCTTTTCTATTCTTGTACATCACATTATTACATTTAACATTTCTAATTTTTCATTTCGTATTATACCTTAAATAAATAATAAGTGTTTTAATTGTTCTTAATTATAAATTGACAAGAACATGGGATTTTGGAAATTGAACTTTTAAATTTTGATGTAAAAAATGGATATCAGTGGTTAAGAGTGAAGTCGTTTAAAGACAGCAATTATTTATTTATTTATGTATGTTAATAAAATTGGATTATAAATTGATTTAATTATCTTTGTATAATTAAAAAAACCAATGACAATATATATTGGAACATGTAATAGATTCTGCAACTAATGAAACATGAATTAGGTCAAAATTCACTTTAAGAGTCTATATTTTCTACATCTGTGACTATATGTTTAAAAGAGACAATGTGATTTTTTTTCTGTAACTATATGATAATGATATTTTAATTGTAACTATTTGTTGAAGTGTAAAATCCATAATCATTCTTTTACAGTTATAATGGATACTACTGATTATGATAAAATAAGAGATTCCACCACAGCAGGAAAATACAAAAAAATGGCAAAAATTTCTATACTACCTACAGAAACATATTAGTAACAAAGCTATACTCAGAAAGTATCATAGATATTTCACTGATTTATTTAGAATTTATAAGGACCATGCTCCATTAAAAGCTATTGTTAATTCTAGAAAATCATCTTGTCAAAACTTATCAAGATTTTTCTCAAAGTTCTTAGCCATTTAGAATATATGACATTCCTTTGCCATCATTTGTAAGCACTATGTGGAAATGATCAAGAACATTAATATAGAAAGAACTGATATTGGTAAAATTTGTTGTGGAAATCTTGTTTATAAATGTATCCTGTAATGAGCATTATTTATTATAAGAGAAGTCAAAATAACTCTTCCTATTGGTAGAATAAAAGAATTGTTAACATTCTCCATAATGATAATATACTTTCAATATGATACAGAATTATTTCAACAAAATCAAAGAATGGCCATGGATTTACCACTACACCATCAACCCTGATTAGCAACAATTTATATGAAAGAATTTGAAACCACAACATAAATACTATTCCATATCCACCTAAAATCTGACTTTACTAGTTTTATGATATATTTATTGTATGACTATGTACTCTTACAAATATTCTGAACACACCTCAATAACATATACCTTTCAATTAAATTCATAACAGAATAGAACAAAACAAATGTTGGCATTTTTAGATATGCTTATGACAAGTCTTTCTCATGTCAAGATCAAAACTACAGTTTACAGAAGATCCACTATCCAGAAAAATACTTAGTATATACATTCAATCAAATCAAAAGCACAAAACATGAAATTATGCTATCTCTGTTAGACACAGCAAAAGAAATTTGTTCAGAAACCAAACATTTGGAAAAACACATCTACATAAAAGAATCTCTCATGAAAAATGGTTATCCCCAGTAGTCATTACAAAAATCATAATCAGACAAAAAAACATTAAAATAAAAACAACAATAAGTACAAGAGTCTGTCCATATATATTAGGGATAAAAGACAAAGTAAAGAATATCTGCAATCAGAATAACATAGACCATTGCCTAAAACTGTAGCACTCTCTAAGAAATCATAATCTTTGCAAAACAAAAGCTTTATCTACAAACTACTATGTGAATGTAGAAGAGGGTACACTGTTGAAGCCAATAGCTCCATTAAAAGTGTTTAAAAGAGCACAAACTGATGATTAGAAAAGAAAAAATGGATGTATTTAAAGCAGTAGACCATGTATATATCAGTAAATATTGTTTAATTGGGAAAAACAAAAACATTAGCAAAAAATGTCAATAAATGAAAAGGAACCTTACAAATAATTATAAGAAATTTCTACTGACTGTTGTCTTTGACAGAATAGCCTAATTACTTTAAACATTATTTTAAATTTACAAATCCTATACTAGTATTTTCTTAGGCCAGGCCAAATTTAAAGACAAGGAAATAATATCACTTGAAATGTTGTGCTGTATATTAACCTGTATACTAATACCAAAAGTAGAATCAACTTGAAAAATTTAAATAAAGTTTTTATTTTTATAAAAACATCTAGTAACAAATATATTATAAAAAGCCTTTTTATGAATGCTTTATTTTAAATATTGATATGATAAAATAAATTATATTGTGAAATATCAAGCAATAACAAATTACATCAAACAATGTTCAAGTATCATTACTTTGTCAATGTATTCTTCACTTTTTTATACTACCTGCATTTCATCATGCTTGCCTGAAAGTTTGTGAATTTGCAGATACATGCTAAAGAATGGATATTGCTTAATGTTTTTAAAATAAAAATTCCATCTCTTTCAACTCTTAGTAATAATGCACAGATTAGTATCTAATACAATCTATCAAGTGATATTTTTCTTTTCTCTTCCACAGATGTTGCTAGTCTAAGAAGGGGCAGTCTTAGAAAGGATACAAAACTATTAAGTTTAATATTTGTGAAAAACAGACTAAGATAATGTTCCATTAAAAGCAATTTCTCCATCATCAATGTTAATGAGTTGTTTCTAAACATTACTACACTGGGATAAGTTATAAACTTATTTGTAACTGATATTTGGGCAGATTGTAAAGTTAGATGATTGTGATCAGAAAGTTTTCTCTTAGAATCTGAAATATGAAATTCAGAATTGTTCACAGGCTTGTGTTTTTTTAATACTAACAAAATCATCATATAACTTTTTATATACTTACTGATAGGCTTTTAAGAGTTGTCACCTTCATTCTACTCTAATGCCATCTATTTAAGTTTGAGTAATTAATAGACATCAGATGGTATTGTGCATAAAATTCTCAGTCCCAGACCAACCAAATTTTTAGCTTTTTGTCTGTAAAGATTAGGATTCAAAGCTGGAACTAATGCACTTTACTTTTTTATACTATGCAAACTAATAATATTAATTTTTAAAAACTAAGATTTCAAAACTAAGTTATTTTCGTGACTGGGTCTGACATTAGGTCAGTCTACATATATTTTTAGGATCTCAGTACCAAATGGTACAGTGCTATAAAATGTTGCCAACCAAGTTGTAGTTTTTTCCTTTATCAATGAAGAGGAGGACTCATCAGTAAGATTAATGCAATTATGCATGTAGCAGACACCCTTTTATTTCTTTATATATTATTCAGGCTCTTAGCAGCATTCAAGTAAATCTATGAGAGAACATGTTACATGATTCTATTAACATTTTGATTCAAAAGGTAGTAGTCTACAGTTATTGTGGATTTTAAAGTACAAAATTATAAAGAAACTGACATGGTGTCAAATTGATACAGTGGTGAGAGTTTGCCTGAGTATGAATCTCTAAGGCTTTTTTAAAATTTTAAACATGGCTGGAAAATGTGTAAATGCCTTAGTTTGAAAATAGAATCATAGTCTTCATTTATGCTGACAAAAATCAGAAACTGGTCAGTTTATAAATGTTTTTTTAGCACTATACTATCTGATATTCTTTGGTTTCTTAAATTTACAGCAGATAGCTCTAAGATAGGATAAAGATAATTCATGGAAGCTTGGAAGCAATATGACTAGTAGAAAGGGCATATAGTTGTTTTTTAATTGGGGTCTCAAACTTTATAGAAACTAATCTAGTATCAAATATATATGCAGTTAAGCAAGTGAATTAGTTTTGGTTTAAAACTTTAGAGTTTTTAAATTTCACTTACTTGCTTGATTAACTTAAAGAAATAAATGATAGCTGCTAGATGCATGAATTCTAGGAATTCTAGTTATTACTGAAAATGATAAAACTCAACAGCAGATGGCTCTAGGATAGGGTGAAGATAACTGCTTTTGGGATACTTTTCTTCCAAAAGTAAGTTAAGGCTTTCCGAATTTTTTTAATACAAATTTTAAAAAAAAATAAAAATATTTAGACAAACATGAGCTTAGATAATTAATGATAATATAAGAGCAAACTATGAGATAAATATCCTGTACCCTTATAGAATTATAAGAATTTTTTTATTTATTTTTATAATCAATATTTATCACATTTACTTAAAGATATTAATACAAATCCTAACTTTCTAACTAGTAATAAATAGCTAGATATCTATTATCCAATGACTGAACTACTGAGTGATTAATTAACTGGACTAATGGCTAGCTACTTAAGAAAAATAACTTGCTTGAAGTTTTCCAAGATATCCCTACTTTAGTTAAACCAAGCTTGAGAACATGGATGATTGAATGCATTGATAATTATCATCACATACCACCACCTCTTATGCTTGTGTATAACTGTTGTTAAAACAGGCAAAAGTCACTATACGTATTGCCACACACAGCAAGCTAGAGTAATCAATGGATGCCAGAAAGCTTGTGCATAAAGTCCCCTTCTAGTGCCTACTCATCAAATATCCCAGACTAGTTTCTGGCTTGTGGCCTTCATCAGTGAGGAGTCTTGGATCTGAGAGCACTGCACCTAGATCTTAGGATTTAATGCAACCCTCCAGCAGCCACCTTTTATCTCCACTTAACTACAAAACTATGAGTCTTAAACTGAAAGCACTTTAATGTTTTCAATCCAAGCCCATTAGCTTATATAGTCTCAGATCCAAGGCTCCTCACTGATGAAGGCCACAAGCCAGAAACTAGTCTGGGGATATTGGATGAGTAGGCACTACATGGAGACTTTATGCACAAGCCTTCTGGCATCCATTGATTACTCTAGCTTGCTGTGTGTGGCAATACGTATAGTGAGTTTTGACTGTTTTAACAAGTTATACACAAGCATGAGAGGTGATGGTCATGTGATGTTTATTGGCTTAAAACCAATCCTGCCAATAGGATAATGGTGGCTATGGATATTAAAGAACCAGGGACACCAAAATATATAGGTACTGAACTAAGTTCAGACCCATATGACTATATAAGCTAATGGCCTTGGATTGAAAACATTAAGGTGTTTTCAGTTTAAGACTCATAGTTTTGTAGTTTATAAAAGGTGGCTGCTGGAGAGTTGCATTAGATCCTAAGATCTAGGTGCAGTGCTTTCAAATCCAAGGCTCCTCACTGACAAAGGACACAAGCCAGAAACTAGTCTGGGGATATTGGATGAGCAAAGCACTAGATTGGGATTTTATGCACAAGCCTTCTGGCATCCATTGATTACTCTAGCTTGCTGTGTGTGGCAATATGTATAGTGAGTTTTACCTGTTTTAACATTGATAATTATATTATGAATTCATTTAGGTATTTGCTTAATTAGAGTAGGAGTTTAATGGAACAATCATGCAAATTATTTATATATTTTTTTAACTTTGCAATGTTTTGCTTCAGTTGTAATAAAAACTATAAGGTTTTCAATAATAATATTTCCATAATACATCTTAAAATTAAATAATAAATCTAAGTTTTAATAAATCAATACAAAATTAGAATTCATAATTTCAAAGTGCTCTAAATTTAATTTCTCTTTTGGTTTTCTAATAATTAAAATGTCCATATTAAAAATCTTTTGCTTAGATCTAGTTAGTATTGACAAGTTCCAAATTTCATTTTCAAATTTTATTTTTGAGTACCATTTATTACAAAACACCATAACTTCCCTAAAACATGAACAACATTCTTAAAATATTTAAAAAGAGCTACTCAAGATTGGTGATCATTTATTAGATAACCAAAATAAAGATGGCAGCTATAACTTCGTCATCTTTACTTTGGTTAATATACACTTCATATTTATACTTTCCTGTTTTTTTTTTTATCACGCTTTTATATTCATTCATTTCCGGAAATATTTACAAAAACTTTACAAACTTCCAAGTTGTAAAAGGTTTAGTTTAATTGATATATATATAATCATATCTTTAAAAAAAAAAGTAATGTAAATGCTAATTAATAACTTTGAATAAAAATAGAAAGTTGTTTTTATATATTTTTCATTATCAATTAATTCAAGTTAACCTATAATTTATTTTATACTTGATCATTAAATTATTTTTGTTTATATTTTTAGTTAAAACAAAACATGTTTAAACTGGCAAAAAGCAGCGCAAAAATTATTTTATAAATTTGACGGCGGAAACAATTTTGTAAACAAATTTTTAATATAATTAACTATTTTTCGTAAAACAATATTAAATTCTGAAAAGCAGAATAAAATTTGATATAGGGATAATTCAGTTTAAATTATATGAAACGTATTTGCTGGCTACATAAAATATTAATGAAGTATAATTTTAAATCATTTTAATTGTTTCAACATTAATTCCATGTTTGTATACTGTGACTCAAAAATCATTAATAATTTGCCATTGTTATTACTTTTATTGTTTATAATTTTTTTTTTTATTCATATGTCATAGCATCGGCCGGGAAGCGAACCCACAACCGTCTGCAACCAACTACTTGCTTGCAAGGCAGCTGCGATGATCTCTCGGCTAACTACGCTTCGGTATTGTAGAATTTTGTCATTTAGATTTTAAAAAATAATGATAAAAGTTATAAATTGAAATACAATATTGGAGGTCTATTTTCTTCACCAAGAAAATGGTAATTAAAAAATTCTTACTTTCATACCTCTCATAAGTTAAAAATGATTTTTTTTAACCCCATGAATAAGCATAATAATGAGGCTAGTAGATGAATTCACAGTTCAGAAATATAAAAAACATTCTATGTTGGATAAATGAATGAAACTATTGTTCTAATTGAATTACTTTGGCACTCAAATACATCACTATTAACATTATTAATTAAGCAATAAAAATATTTTGACCTGTTTTTTTTTATGTATTGAAATGCTATCATAAGCTAAACAGAACTTGTAATATTAAGATGCATATAAAAGCACAAGTAGTCTTTGATGTAACAAAAAAGTCAAAAAGACATTTCAGAAAAAATTACAACATAAATAAAATCCCAGTTTGATTAATCACCCACTATTTTTTACATAGAACAAGATACACTAAAGCTATTATGATCTTATATCAAATGTATTCTAATTCACCATATATTTCTGCAAACTTATTTGTATAAAATAGAATTCTAATGGTTTGATTTCATTTTGAAAGATTCTGAAGAATTTTCCAATTGCTTGGATCACGTTATTGAAGCAAGTATCAACAAAGCATAAACAAGACTTTCATTCCAATATATAAATTCGCACAAAAAAAAATATATCTAATTCTAACCTAAAATGTTGATTTTGAAACAAGTTTATTAGGAATTTTTATTTTATTATTTGTACAATAGTTAGAAATCACAAATTAATCCTAAATATTTAATTTTATATCATCAAAACTGGACATTAGTAAAATACATTATGCTGTTCTTTCATATAAATTATAATAAATAATAAAAATAATATACAACAACTATATAAATATATTAAAAATAATTATACATAAAAAGCCTTTTTCTGCACATGGTTTCATGCACTTTTCAAATATTAACCAATTATGCCAGATAGAACACCATCTAATGATATATAATGGAACTAAAATAATAATAACAGAATAAAACATCAGTAAAATAGAATAAAACGTTTATATAGAGATCCAATATAACTTCAAAGAATTGACTATATAACATAACAATATTTAGAATAAATAAATCATACATTATGCAACATTATATATACTATCTTATATGATTTTCCATTTATTTTTAATTGATTAGTTGTTAACTAAATTTATTGAAGTTTTATAAATATTCATACAATTATTTAAGTTCTGCTTAATGTAATAATTTTCATATACAGTATATATCTTCTTTTTGGACCTTTCATGTAATTTAAAGATTTAATATTTTTGTAGCATCTATTTTATGTCCATATGTTAAGTAATGAATGTATAAAGCAGATTTACTATCTTGCCTATTAATTACGTTGTTATGTTCTTTGGGTTTTACCTCTAATTGTTTCCCTGTATGATCATATTAAATCATATTGCAAAGGTCACAATTAATTTTATATACAATTCATATTTTGTATTTTATAGCATCTCTTAATTTATAATTACTTATTAATTTATCAAGACTTTTACTATTCAACTATCTAATATTTATATGCTTATCAATATATTTTTTTGTTTTTTATTAATGAATTGTACATTTTGGGATAATAAAAAAGTCTGACCCACTTCTTATTTGAACTATTGTTATTATTATCATTATAATCATTTTGTATAGAAATGTTATTATTTAATATAGATTTCTTAGAATTAAAATATATATTTTTAATATTTTTAGAGTTTTATCCATAATCATTATATAATTTAATAAATGGATTCTTTTGTAAATTAGATACATTTTTATCTGTATTATATTTATCATTTCCATATTTAAAAATTTTAATAACTGCTATTTTTTGTATCCATACTTGTTGTGAATCTATAGGAATAATTCTTAACATATCTTTTTTAATAAAATGTTTTAATATAATTTATATAAAACTCAAATCTCGTGCTTTTTTTTTTTTTTAGTGATATTAAAGTTATCATGTATTTTCTGTAATGTTTTGTGTGTGATATTTTTGAATTTTTCAGATTTTCTTTTTATATAAGTTATCAATATCACATCAGCAACAATTATTCAAATAGAATTTTCTGCATTCTTTAATTGTAAACAAACTGAAGATTTTTGATCAATCTTAGCTAAGTTAAATGAAATAACTTCAGACAAAGTTGTTTTTAAATTGTATGGATTCTTTTTTTTTTTTAAAATGCCATACTTTTTAAATGTCTATCATATATAAAGGCTTGGGTTTTAATGGTGAAATACTAACTCACCACCATCTACTAATGTTCTGATAGACGTATATAAAAATTTTAAATGCATTTAATTTTAGAATTAATCAAAATTTTATATCTGCGTTTTATTTTGTTATGTGTGTTTATGTAAGTCAATTTTATATATGTATAATAATCCTAAACGTGTTTTTAAATGTAAATAAACTTATTTTATAATAAATACTTTTTGGAAGAAAAATATGGATTCTAATACGACCCAGAGCTAAAATTTATCTTTCTAAAATTCAATATTAATTCTACAGATAATTTTTTTTAAAACCTTTTTTTTTTTTTAAAGATATAAGTTACCGTTGATTTACGATCTCTAACTTATGCGTTGCTCTATTATATTTATTATAAAATTGTTCTGTGCCGTTAAGTGCTTAGGTAGAATGACATACTTTAGACATAAAAATTCCTGAATCAATTTGTGATTCAACTCATCACTTTGGGCTTCGAACGTTATAAGAAAATTCTAAATAATTAACTAGATAATTGTTTATTTGTTATTGTAAATGAATAAAAATATGAAAACTCATTTTTTATTTATTGCATCTATTATTGTAAAATTGTTTTTAAATTATAGAAAAGTTTTTAAGGCATAATTTTTAGATT
Source organism: Epiperipatus broadwayi (assembly GCA_028023455.1). Taxonomy (NCBI): domain Eukaryota; kingdom Metazoa; phylum Onychophora; class Udeonychophora; order Euonychophora; family Peripatidae; genus Epiperipatus; species Epiperipatus broadwayi. The sequence goes on from JAQFVV010012592.1 coordinate 1,041,109, forward strand.
AAAAGAAAGTATGCAAATCTAATGTTTGAAAGTATTCGTTTTTCATACTCTGACAATTTAATCATGTGGTAATTACATGTTACATGCAATGAAGTAATAATTTTCACTTCAGCATGTAAATATAAAAATTATAATTTAAAAAATATTTCTTCCCATTTGCATGATCTACCAAAAACGGTTTTTTTTTTTTTTATTAAATGTTAATGAACAATATCACAACACACACGATTATTTTGTCAAGTTTAATTACAAAGATAATTTTTATATTTTAATAAAAATAATTGATTATTTACAATTGCTTAACATGCCATCTATTTAAAAATTTTAACCACGCCAAGAGTTGTTGATTGAATGTAATATCTTGACTAATTAAGCCGGATCGTTCTGATTTAATTTTGGGCAGATTCAAAGTTATATCTTCAAAAATTCTTATGCTGTTTATAAAAAAAAAAGAAACACCCATATACTGATTGTATTTTTATATTGGACTATTTCCATCATCTAATATGTGTGTTGAATGTCTTTAGAAAAGTTTAATTTTTAGTTAAATATTCCAAATGCATTCAACTGTTAGTAATATCACAGCAAACAGGTTAGTATATGCACCAACTGTTAGTAATATCACAGCAAACAAATGTTAATAATATCACAGCAAACAGGTTAGTATATGCACTAACTGTTAGTAATATCACAGCAAACAGGTTAGTACATATACTAACCTGTTTGCTGTGATATTACTAACAGTTAGTGCATATACTAACCTGTTTGCTGTGATATTATTAACATTTGTTTGCTGTGATATTACTAACAGTTGGTGCATATACTAACCTGTTTGCTGTGATATGACTAACAGTTGAATGCATTTGGAATATTTAACTAAAAATTAAACTTTTCTAAAGACATTCAACACACATATTAGATGATGGAAATAGTCCAATATAAAAATACAGCTAGAACACCATCATCACAAACCTTCAGAAAAACACCCATATACTGATTGTTTTATTATTATTTTTTTGGAATACATTTTTTTAAAATTAAAAATATATATATATATTTTTGCAAAAGTTATATATGTTTTTAAAACATATTTCAGAATTATTACGACTGTTAAGTTCTGAAATGCAATTTATGACTTCAAAAATCTTAATAATTTGCATTGAGCTCAATCAATAAATATTTAAAAATCTCACGACAAGGAAAATTTTTCAGATACTAGAAGATTTAGATTCTTTTTTTCACATATTTACACCTAGCCGACCTTGTTGATTTTAATTATTTAGTATTGTACAAAAGAGATATCTAGCTATTATTAACTAGAAGCAAAGATACAACAATATGATTGTCAATCAGTTGTGGAATAGATGCAACACGGCTTTATACAATCACTAAATTTAATTTACAAGTGTGAATTTTTTTTGACTCATACAATTGAAAACATTCTCTTTAGATAAATACATTAATAGTTATTATTAATTTTTTATTAGGTTAAAGATTATCATATTGTTTTTAATTCAGATATGAACTTAAAACTTAAAATATTAACATATTTATTGTCATTAAGTAATTTCCATGGTATTCAATCTATAGTTTCCCCCTCCCTTTGACCACTGATTGTAGAGTATTTTTTCTGAAGTTGCTGGTACTGTGATCATGTTTCTTTTTAACATGAAAAACACATCATTAGTTTTACACAATTTATAAGCAACAGTTAAAAAATAATATGAAGAATTTTAACAAATTTGAATTAGATACTGAATAATTATATACAAAAGTTGAAAAGACTGTTGATTCTAAAGCATATATTATTAAAATAAGATCTTAAAATAATATATTTAACTTTGCATTTCAATCGCTTAATATTGCGTGAGCTTTTTTTAATTCTCCAATCTCTCTACAATTGGTTTAAAATGGTACTTAGTAACACCTCTTTGATGATTTTGCATTGATTGACATTAAACAGTTGAACTAAATTATATTAATTGTTATTAATTATAACTACAGAAAAAAAGTAAATCAAACTCAAAAGGCTAGGCTTTCAAGTCAAATAGTAAGTTATACTTGAAAGTACACACTGCACTTATGTGATCTTAGTATTTGTTAAAATATTGAAATTGAAAATCATATTTATAAATAGCAAACATGTTTTTGTACAATTAAATGAAATATTTGTGTTTTGATTAGTATACAATATTTACATTCAGATTTTATTTGCCCATATTTGCTTGTATTTTTTTAAAGAGGAAACTTAATCTAAAAAAATGTAATAGTATTTAATATATTTCATAATTTTCTGTATTTAAATCTTTTAACATTAAGTGCTGTTATATAACTAAGTATCTTATGATAAATTTCAAGATGTCAGAATGCTTAAACTTAAAACTCTAAGAAAGCAGATCAGCACTTGAAAAGCATTTAGTATTTTAAAAATTTGCAGCAAGCAAATTTAATTGTTAATGAAAAGTTACTAAATATTCCCAAAATTATTCTGATAGTGAATATGTAAAAGACTAGTTTCTAAAAATAGAGTCTGAAAAGGGGAATTTTTTTAAAGTATTAGTTTGATTCACAGTATAATAACTAGATAAGATGATATAACTCATATAGAATATAAGCTAGTTGAAAAATCATTTGAAAATTTATTTTCATTCACTGTTAATGGAAATACTAATATATCAAATTTAATTTATTTGGCAATTCTATATATGGTGCTGATATAAACATTAATATTAATGAAGAAATGCTTTGTGTTTAAACAATAAAGATTATCATTAGGGAAAACACATCAATGAAAATGTAAATAAACAATATCAAAATGAAATCTTTCACTTAAAAGAGTCATTAATGTATAAATAGATAGGCTTTTACACTTCTTGACTAAAATTTTTATTAGCTTCTTTAAATTTACTCAACAATAAATTTGCATGTTTTACTGTGTAATCAATCAAAAAATGTATACTTGAAAATTTCAAGCATCAATTTTATAAAATCATGAACATTTAACTTTTAACTGATTTTTATATAAACTAATCATAAATAATACAGTTAACAATATTGTTGCCATTAACAAGAGTAATTTTTTCTATAAATGATATAAATTTTAATTAGAAAAGCTTTCATATAATTGTAATAATAATATATTAGTTCTAATAAAATATTTAAATGGTTGCAGCTGCTATCAGAAATAAAAAAAATGATATTAAAGACAATAAAAAATACTCTTTCTGTACATGAAGCAAAATTATTCTTTAGCACAATCATAGACTATCATTTACACTATTACAAAAAGTTTAATATAGTTAGCCTTTTATTATTATTTTAAACATACTAAGTGAATTTAGTCTTGAACAGCCTTATGTTGACAATTTGATCATCATTTTAATGCTTTTTATTTTTATAAAGAAATGTTTATTCTTCACTAAAAATAAATGTTTTTTATAATATTCATTAAATATAACTTCAATAAACAAAAATTACCATAAAAATAATATAAAAATTTTGCAAAATAAATAATGAAAACAAGTGTTTTTATTTTAACCATCATATTAAAAAAATTTAAATGAATAATAAATATTTTTGCACTAAAAATTTATTTATAAGAGATATTTCAATAAAGAATACCTTCAAGTAATGAATATAATCTATGAAATTTAAAAATTCAAATTTAATTACAAAAAAATGACAAAAATTAACAGCTGCAATCTTTATACTAAGTGTTTTTTTTCCACTAATGATATCTTCTTTCATGTTATTAAACTTCACATAATTTATTTTATTTTGATAAACAAATATATTTAAATAAAATTAGAAAGTAAATATTATATATTTACCAAAAAACAAATATTTAATTTGATAAAAGTAAAAATAAACAAGTAAACAAATTAATTGCCTGAAGGTTAGTGATGATGGTATTTTAGATGTTATATGGTTGCATTATTTACATTATCTATCATTAAATGTTGAATGTCTATAAAATTTTAAACTTTATTTAAACTTTTCAAACCCAAACAAATTATTTGTGGTGGTTTTTGATTTTAAGATTTTACCAAAAACTGAAGTAATGTAAAGGCAATAACTATTTTTAAGTACAACATTGAGCCTACACTTTATTTGAAAACCCATCCCCTTGTATTTGTCTAGTGTTGATGTAAGATATTTTTGTAGGAATTAATCTCAATCATTATATGTTTAAGTTCAAGCTTTTGTCATTAAATGAATGCAAAACCATCAAATAAACACTGCAAATAATCACAATTGAGTCAGAGTAAAGTAGACAGAATGAATGCAGCACCAAAAACCCACACAAAATAATGTAAGGATTAAAACTGATGAGTTATTAAATATGTATATTTTATTTAGATTTTTTGTATTAGCAAAAAAATAGTTAAATGAAAATTCACTGATGTTAAAAATAAAATCTTGACATTTTTTTTTTTTTTTATAATTAAAAGTTAAATTTTAATATATTCAAAAATGTATTCATTATTTGAAGTTATGCTTTAACAAAATATGTTTTAAATATACAGACTTTTCAGGAGATTATTTTTGTTAAAATACATTTTTTTAGCCTGAATACTAAAACAGTGTCATTTAGTTTTGATTTTTGACTTGCAAAATTTGTATTTTAATTTTTTTAATAATTTTGTTTTTTAAATGTATGTTTTTAATGAAATTTGTAAAAAAAAAAAAAATGGAAATATAAAATAAAAATAAATTTTTTTTTTTGTTAAAAAAGTGGAAAATCAAAGATCATTTATGATATATGAGTGTATAATAAAAGAAAAAAAAACAAGTTAACCATCATCCATTTAATAAATTAAAAAAAAAAAAAAATCCTCAACCAGAATATGGGATTTGATATTTTATTGTGAAATTGTTGATTAAGAAAAAATAAAATGTTTCAATATTTTATAAATTCTGACAATAAGTGTGTAACTTTTTGTAAATAAAAATTAAATTTGTTCCTGAATTGAAAATAATAGGTGGAAGAGTGATTTTCATTTCTCTAGATATCATTTATTTAAATTCTTTTAATTTAAGATTGCAAGAAAAAAAGTCAGTTATCTTTCAAAAACCAAATTTATTGTACATTTAGACCATAGAAATAAATAAATAAATAAATAAAAAAAAAGTCAGTTAATTCACGAATTGCATCTTTGTATCAAAACTTTTGAAATGAAACTTCAAGTTTGAAAAAATCAAACAGGACTTATGATGGTTTTTTTCTTATTTGACATTAGTCAATCACACATTCTTTTAATATACAAGTTATATTGATGAATGAAAGAATTTGAAAAAAAAGTGACAAATTCATTTAATGTTTGTTATGAAAAATAATATGAAACAAACTTTGAAGAAAAATAATCCAATAACAAACTAATAAAATTTTGTATTAAAAATTACAAAGTAAATCTTTATTGCAGTTTGATGTAATCTTTTTTGAAAATTTCTGTTAGAAATGGGATGATTTTTTAATAAATATGATATGATGTAGGATGCATTAATGAAAGCCAAACAAGATGAAGATTGATGGATAAATATCTTGATTACTTGTTGTACATCTCAGATACCAGAAAATTTTGAAGACCTTTTTAAAACAAAATTCTCAATTATTAAACTTCTTATTAAAATTCATAATTTCTCTTATTTTTTATATTCTTTAAAAATAAGTTTGTTTTGACATACTTTGAATTAATTAGGATCTTTATAAAAAAATTCTTTTGGTGATGCAGCTAGATTTATCATGATGAATACTTCATGGAATGTAACTTAAAAAAGTTGTACATGCCTGTTATAGAAAAATGTGAGTCGATCAGCTATACTTTCTCTATCCCTTCTTGAGATAATTTTAAAATTAATATTTAAGTATAAAGATATGATTTATGATATCTTATTGATATTGCAAATAATGTTTTTAAAATTCTAAATTAGAATAAAAATAGGTAACTATCAATTTTGTTTACTGACTAACTTAAAAATAAATGTCATTAAAAATAATATTTTACACATTCTTAAATATTTGAATTATTACATCAAACAAACAAACAAACAAAAATAATTGAGTTAAATAAATGGTTAGCAATTTTATTTAGATCAATTATTCTTAATAGTCATAAGGATATCACCCTAACACATGTGCTGTATGAAATTATGAAACAGGAATACTCTCGCTCTATACAAGATAGAGTTTTTTAAAAGATAAGCATGAATCCATCTTATCATTTTTTTCTAAATTTATATATATATATGATAAACAAAACAAGTTATAAATTTCATAACTTGCTTTTAGCTTGCATTTTATGATCACTAGATGGAGCTTTACCAATAGATCCTAACAAACTTTGTTTACATAAATACCGAGAGAGATAGGACGTGAGCCAACTAGCTCGAAACTATGGTCTGGAGGTGGGAAACAATGAAAAAAATATTGAATTCTATCTCTCTCGGCATTTATGTAAACAAAGCTTGTTAGGAGCTATTGGTAAAACTCCATCTAGTGATCATATATATATATATATAGGCTAATCTAAAGCATTTAAAAATGAGAGCATGAAATCTTAATCAATCACTTGTGTTTAGAGTGAGAATATTCCTCAACTTTATAATTTTATATAGTGCATGTATTGAGGTGATTCTCTTATGCCTTACAAATAAAACATGGTAATATATATAATTACTTATATATATTTAATATTATATCTAATACTGATATGCAGTAAATGGTAAAAATTTTACCAATGTCATTTATTAATATATATATATATATATATATATATATTCACTATATATATTAATATATATATATATATATATATATATATATAGTGAATGGAATTAAAAGTGATTGATTAAGATCCTCACACATTCATTTCTATTGGCCTATACAAATAAATTTAGATTAAGAAAATAAGATGGATTCATTCTTATCTTTTCAAATACTCTATCTTGTGTTTAGAATGAAAGTATTCCTCAGCTTTATAATTTCATACAGCATATGTGTTAAGGTAATTCCCTTATAACTATTACAAATAAAACATGGCACTAGATAAATAAATAGTTAATTATATCAATTATTCTTAAAAGAAAAGAGTAATCTGTAAAAAAAATAAAATAAACATAAGTTACAGTAGTTTAGATACATTTTATAAATGTAATATCAAGATAAATTTAATTAAATTAGTAAATAAAAATAATATTTAAGGCCATATGCAAAATGGAGAGGAAAAATCATTTGCAATATAAATGTATGTTATTGGGAATGCAAACTCCCTTTAAATGCTAGCTAGGAAATTATATATTTTTATTATTATGAAGTTGACCACATTCTGTCAAAACATTTTTAGATAAATTAGTGTCTACTATTTTTTATGCTATTAATAAAAAGGAATAATTAGCTGATTTGTTAATCCACTTTATCTTTAATCCTTTTTCAAATACAATATTCAAATGTTTTTTTATTTTATTTTATGTTTTAAGAGTCTGATCTTGCATGATATAGAACAAATGTGATAATTTAATATTGTTAAAATAAAATTGGTTAAATATGATAAAATATAAAGTTAAAAATAAATTTTAAAAAATTAAAATTAGTTTAAAATCCATTTTAATCTGATTGGTTGTATCGTAATTGGATTTTATTATTACTATTAGCAAATCCTAGTTGGAAGAATAATATTTGTAATGTTGAAATAGTGAAGAAAATAATTTGAAAAAGAATATTTATTGAAGAAGTTATGTAGTGATAACAAATTATATTAGACATATTCTTAAAGATTAAGAATCATGAAGTATATGTTAGGAATGTATGATAATAAAAAAAGTGATAGAAAGTAATTTGAAAAAGAATATTTATTAGGAGTGTATGATAAAAGAAAAAAGGTAGAAGAGAAAAGATAATTGATGTAGCAAAAAGGGAAATACTTATGTGTATCTAAAAATCAGAAAGGGTTAAAAAGAGTTACAGAGCAAACAAAAAACAACAACGAAAAGACAAAAATGAAAAAACAAGATAAAGAAGTCTTTTTGCAAAGAGAAATAAAAATTGGATATAGTATATATATATAAGGATAAAAAAAGAATATATCCACTTATCAATAAAAGTCGAATAAAATAAAATAATTTTTAAAAAATAAGTAAATGAGAATTGTTTATTGAAGAAAACATAAAATGCTGAGTTCTGTTTTTAGCAAATGCTTTTTTTAAAATTTTATTTTGGAAGCATTTGCTTAAATATTATTAGCAAGAAATTAAATATTGAACTTATTTGTGGTATTTAATCAAATAATGCAACTTTTCTGTTATTCTTAAGACTATTTTTTTTTTTCTCATGTGTCATAGCATCAGCCGGGAAGCTAACCCGCCAACCCGGGACAATTGCTTGTAAAGCAGCTGTCGCTGACCTCTCGACCACCAATGTTTTTTTTTTTTTCATATGTCATAGCATCGGCCGGGAGGCGAACATGCAACAACCGATTGCAACCAAGTGCTTGCTCGCAAGGCGGCTGCGCTGACCTTTCGGTTAACAACGCTTGACACTACCAATGTTTTGTAGGTCTTTTTTAAAAAAAAAAATCAATAAATATTTAACGCAATAATAGCAACACTAAACTTTAACAAATAAAATACACAATTCATTTTATAAAGCAGTTGGCATTATTTTTTTGCACAAATTATTTAGTTGATTCTACACACACCACAATAATTTATGTAGCAAAACGATTAATTTACACAAAGCAATTTAAAAATAATTACAGTCGAATACATTTTTTAAAAATATATATTTCAATAATTACTTAAAATAAATTATAGGTGTTGATATTGGTAAAGAAAAATACTGTATTTTAATTTTAAAATATTATTATAGTCAATTTTTTTATACTTTTTACCTTTGATAAATCTCGCAATAACATGAAACATATCGAATTAAAAATTTATAAATAATTCACTTTTTTTAAAAAAATAAATTTATATGATATTGAAAATGTTTTCATAACATAACTTCACGAAAATAAAAATGATACTAATCACACACATCTGCGTGTGCCCACGCACACAAATATACACAATCTTAAAAGTGCGTATGAATATAAATATATACCATAACAATACAATAATAAGAATAATCATACTTATGTCTATATTAGTGCTCATATTTGCACAAAAAAGTGTATATATAAATACACACGTATGCATATTAATATATAAAAAATATTCAAACACATATGATTTAATATATGATTACAAATAATATATATCGACACACAAGCACATACATAAAGGCCGACACATTTGTATCAAGTTAATTTTTTTTTTAAAAAAAAAAGTTTATAACAAATTAAAAGAAAATGAATATACTTAAAATTGTAAATTTTTTTGTTAATAAAAAAAAAAAATCACAAATTATTGAAAACCTCTTATTTTGTATTATTCAATAAGGCAGCTCAATGCCAATCCTACCTCAATGGGTTGTTGGAGAGAGGAAAGAGAGAATAACGTTTAAGTCAGAAACACGTAAATTAAAGAAAATTATTTATTTACATATTTAAAACTCTTTAACGAGCGCATAATAATAAAAAGAAAAACTAGTGGCAGCGTATGAGTAGTTTAAAGCCCTGAAGTAAAATATCAACTATTTTTAATTTGTAGTTCTGGCTAATCGCCTCTAGCTACACCATCATGCCATGCTAGAAAAAAAAAGAATTCCAGCTATGTAAAAATTTTGTCAGTTCTTCATTGGTGGTCTTATTTAAACGAATAGTTAATTATATATATTAATTTTGAGACAATAGAGAAACATGTCAATACAGGTTAGGGTGCAAAACAAGGTAGATAGGGTTGCTTACACCTCTATTATTTAAACACACCTATTTGAAAAAAAATAGTTACTACTTGGAATAAGGATGAGATTAATATAATTGACTTTTTGATAGTTAAAATAAATCTTTGCAGACTTTTTTAAATTTTAATATCCGCCATTACTTTTACAATGTGAAATTTATTCAAAAAATATATATACCGTTTTCTTTTCAAAAGTTATAATTGTATATATAAAATTTAATTTCAAGTACAACATATAAAAATCACAATTATATATATTTTTTTCGCTTTTCTAATTAAAAATATATTGTATAAAAAATAATTGTAAATATTTTTTTATGTAAAAAAGAAAACATTATATATATATATTCTTAGAATAAAAATTAACATTTCAAAACATTTCTAGTTAATAATTGATATTGTAGAGTTGAAAGTAAACATTAAAGCTGGGAATAAAGTTAAAATGAGTTAAAAATATTAGTTAATTATTGTTTATTACTGTATTTATTATTTACAATTAAAATTATAAATATATGTACATGGCATCTGAAACGGTTGATTGATAGTAAAGTAGTTATTCCACCAATCCCATATTTTCTGATAAAATGTTCATAGGAGGTAATTAATTCCATTTAATAATAATTGTATTGGTATTTGTTGTTGTGTTTAATCATGATTATATATAAAGACAAACGCATGTAAATACGTTTTATGATATATTTATTAATAATACATGAAAACAATTTACATTGGCGTATTTATAGTATTTACAATGGTTATAATTCATCTGTTATCGTTGGCTAGGTATAACTCCTAGTTCTAGAGTGAATTATATAACACTTGTTTTGTAAATCAAATACTAAAACTTAAACGTAACAGTTTTCTCCAATTGATATTTTTTTTTTATTCTACTCTTTTGAAAATTAATTCAGACAAACCTCTAATTCTTACAACCCTCATTCATTTTTATTTTATTCTTAGAGTATACTTTTTGTTTTTAAAGTGAAAATCTTTAGTCAAGCATTGGTTGTCGAGAGGTCAGCGACAGCTGCTTTACAAGCAGTTGTCCCGGGGTTAGCGGGTTCGCTTCCCGGCTGATGCTATGACAGATGAGAAAAAAAAAAGTGAACATCTTTAGATCAGAATAACTCAAATGTGTTAAGAAGGAAAACTATTGTAGGTCTGGAATTTTTTATAGATTAATTGATAAAGTTTTGGCAAAACAATAAATACATGGATTATAAGACTTTAGAGTATATAATATGTTAATTTTCCATTTGTGAAATAAATTCGGCACAAAAAAAGATTTTTGATAAATAATCATTATGAATATGTTTTTTATCTTTGAAAAAGTTATCAATTTTAAAATAGCCTGTGATATTTTTTGTCATTTATTGTGAAATCTAACACTACCTGGAATTTAATCTATAGTTGTTGTTTGCAGAATGTATTAGAGGAAAGTTCTGCTTCAAATATTGTGATTTATTATAGCCCTATTCAGAGCCACCATATGCAGGTTGTGTGGGGCCAAGAGTGCCAAGATGATAATACAATTTATATATAAATAAGAACGTTTACATTTCTGAATCACTTCATTGTTAAAAATATATTCTGCATGTAAATATTTTTTATTTAACTATAAAATACTTCTTTAATTAAACTAATTATGGCAATTGCTCAACCATGAATTTTGAGGTTCAAGCTCAAAATATACTACATATATATTCTTATCTTTGCACTAAACTGAACAGGCTGGACACCATTTTGTCATGATAATTAATAAAATTTTTATGTAAATGTTTACATTTCAAAATCATTTTATTGTTAGAAACATATTCTTTTTTAGTTAACTATAAATGCAATACTTATTTACTTAGACATGTTGTGACAATTGATTGCTCAAGCCTCAAAATATACTATATATATATATATATTTTTTTCTATATTTTATTTTATTTTGATTTAATTTTAAAAGACATATATATAAACATAGTTTTAAATACATCTGTGCATGAAACCACGCGACAATAATAAGCCATTATTAGATTATTCTTATTAAAATGGATATAGAACAAACAACTGAAGGATAGAATTTTATTACATTTTATTTCTTTAAAGTTTACCATTTTTAAAATACTGAAGTAACGTATATATATTTTGTAATAAACAAATAAATTATGACGGGGTAATAAGGATATATCGCAGCTAGGGCTGCATCATCATCATCGCTTTCATATATTCTAAAGCAATTTTTCAATGGAACAACTAAAAATTTCAACGTATAAATTTCATCGCGTCTGGAATTAAAAGCTGGCATAGCTATCTTAAATGTATTATCGTCAATTTAATTCTAATCCGGAAGTAATTGTAATTGAAGTACTGGATTTAACATTTTAATAAAATATGCATATATTCAAGAATTAATAATCTTCTTTAATGAAATCATTTTGTCGTCTTTTATAGAATGCATTCTAAAAATAAAAATAATAAAATATACAGATGAAAAAACTCATGGACTAAATTAATTCTTAAAAGGACAATTAACTAAGTGAACTTTTAAAAAGGTATTTAATAATTTTATATATATATGTGTGATGTGTGGATATACATTTTTGAGATTGATATATATTTTTTTTTTTGTTTATTTTATTTTTCATTGTAAAATGTAACGTTTGTGAATGATCAATTTAAGCGTCTTGTTCTATTATAACATTAAACGTATAACAGATGATGTTTCAGATAAATATTTAAATAATTTTAAAATCTGAAAATATAATTTATAAGTTGAGGTACTATATATTAATTATTATCTTTATATTATAACTATTAGGCAGAAATATGTCTTTATATATTTATTGTTTATATTTATATTGAAACATTAATATTATTTAAAGTCAAACGATAACATAAAATAAAGATGTGCTATTTATTTTTATAAATAATGCCTTTGTAATTATTTAAAGATTTCATTGATTAGTATGATTTTAGATTTGTTTTATATAAAGCTAGCTGGGAGGGCAATTTAAACAATTTATTAAAATATAATTGGAACAGGTTTATTTTTCTTCATTCTTTAATATAAATGGAATAACTCATATACATTCTATTATATTTAACTTGCTTAATTATGAGCTACCATATAGTTTCCATTACATTATTTATATAACCGGGATAATTTTGTCTTTCTTCAATTTAAATGGAATGTAGCAAGTACGATCCATTACATTCGGCTTGCTCAAACATGGGCTACCTTAAGTTCCATTACATTTGGAGCATCCAAGTGAGGCTCTGAATTATAGGTTCCATTACATTTGGCTAGTCCAATCGTGGGGCTGCTACATATACGTTTCCATTACAATATATATATACTACAAGTGCACAAGAGTGAACAGGCCTATGCCTTTTTGTAGCTATAATTAATAAAATTTATATGTAAATGAAAATGTTTAGATTTTCCAATCAATTTTACTTAAATAACCTAATTTAAGTAAAAAAGAATACATTACTATTAATGATTTATTTGAAAATAAAACTTATTTTAAAAATATTGTTTCATAATTACAGTAATTGTAGCACATGATGAAATTAAATTGCATTTATTGATGCTATTTTTCATACTTCTTCTGTATTAATTAGTTTTACATAGTAGTAAAGTATCCAACATAGGACAGTGGAGTCCTAGGATCAATTCTGCTGTTGTCTTGCGCAAAAATTTTTTAATAGCAATAGTAACTTTTTTTTAGTATGCTGTAGTAATATATTTTTACACATTTTAATGAATAGCTTTTCTTATTTTTAATAACAATATTTTTAATGTCATATTATTGTTTAATGGCCCTCTGTTGATTGTAATAACTTCACTTGTAACCACTCAATTAGGAAAGTGATGTGTATATATATAAAGAGTTATATTTGTTATATATATTGTTACATAATTTCCTGCTAAAGGAAAAGAGATTGAGAAAAACAAAAAGGCAGAAATAAGAAAAAGAGCATGTTTTTATTAAGCATTGAGATTTGGGCAGAGGATTTTCCTGGAGAATTTTGTCACTGTAGGTCCCAAAGAAAAACTAGGGACAATTACTGACTACACAGGTTTTATTATTAGTTTGAATAAGCCACAAGTCATATGTTATAATTTATAATAGATAAATATACATAAATAGTAATTTATCATTCAAATAAATTCCATTATATAAAATTATTTATGTGTGTGAGGATTATTTGGTAAAATATTTGTTATTATTTAGATACACAGCAAATAATTAAAATGTTAAAAACACCCATAAAATATTTTATCTATTCTAGTGGAACCAATTGCTTGATATTTTTTTCCCACTTATTATAATCTATCATTAAACAAAAGAAAGTTAAAGTGTGGCATAATGGCTTCTAAGAATTTATCAAATAAACAATGTAAGTGTGAAAATTTCATCAGCAAGATAAACAGGTTATGTGCATGCCTGTTTTAGAAGGGCCACACATCCACGATTAGCTTAGCCAAAATGCAGCTTCATAGAAAACTTAATGGAATGTTTCTTCATTCCATTCAAGCAATCTCTTTCCAAAAGGTGCATTCAATGATTTTCAACCTTGCATAAAAATATGACAATTTACTTATAAGTAGTCCCATTTCACCTACTGATATGCCTCCTCCAAATAAAACTTCTTGGATCGATCAGATTATTACCTACCTCTACAAATTTAATAACCCAGACACCTTTAAAACAAAGATTACAATATGGACTGCACATTCACTTATTAACCCTCAACCCTTCCAAATGAAAACAAAACTAGGTGTGTCTAATCAGAAGATCACAACATTATTTAAGTTTTTACTATTGGAACCCAAATTCCTGGACTATTTAATTAAAGTGAATTTTGATGCTATGCCCACAAACTGGTTCTTACATCAGAAAAGATTCCTGAACAACATAGATCCTTCCTGCCCAATCTGCCACAGACAGAATGAGATCTTTGAGCACATTATATTAACCTGTACAGGCTTTGGACCAGTGAAGCATATCATAGCCCAAAATTCAGAAATTGATTATTATAAAATCCTCTCCATTAAAGATTGCATTAAGGAGAGAGATTTTCCCATCATAAGAATTTTGACATTCATTACATATTTCATATGGATCACCCTGTGCAAAATGATATTCAACATTCCACAAACAAACCTCCTTACAATTTTCTTTAGAACCCTCAGAAAAATTCAAAGTAAAGACAAAATTCTCTCTTCTAAGTTTAGCTATGAGAATACATGGAAACTTTTCAAGATTCCCAATGAATAATGTTCCCTATTCTCCCACGCTATCTCTGCGGTACCATAGAAGTTTTTTCTCTTCATCTGTATTTTACAAGGGCATTAACACTGACAGTTCTAGTTCCCAAATAAGAAGCTCCTGCTTACACATGTCCTCATCTGAACATCACTGTTTGTAACCAATTTTTTTATTCACTAATAAAGTTTCT
Source organism: Epiperipatus broadwayi (assembly GCA_028023455.1). Lineage (NCBI taxonomy): Eukaryota > Metazoa > Onychophora > Udeonychophora > Euonychophora > Peripatidae > Epiperipatus > Epiperipatus broadwayi. The sequence goes on from JAQFVV010012592.1 coordinate 1,056,403, forward strand.
TTGAAAATAAAGTAAATGCTTAAAATAACTAGATATCTGACTACATAACTTTACTATGTTAAGCTAAAATAACAAGCATAGAAAAAAAAGTCTATTAATGAACAAACATTTGAGGTTGAGAAGCTAACTTTTTAATAAAAAGCATAATTTATGCATAACAGATTATGAAGTTATTTTTGAATTAATTAAGAGAGTGATTAAAACCAACTTAGTAAATCTGATGCATCATTTATGGCATTGTGGCCACCAAAATCTGAAACGTTTTACGGAAATAAAAAGATAAACCTCTAAATAATTTAATTTTTTTTAAATATTCTATTACGTGTTTTGTTAAACAAAATACTATTGAATTCATTTTGTTTTAATTAAGTAATTTCATTTTATGGATGGGATGGGTCTTCTTCACGTGATGAAAAACATTTACATATTTAAAAAAATAAACGATCTTACTTGCAAATATAGATTTATTAAAATTGCAAAAATTGGTACTTGTAATGTATAACTTAAGTTAAAATATCGTCATGAATTAAATTATTAAGTTTTGGTGTGTTTATTAGAGAAGAATTTAGTAATGAGTTAATGCATAAAATTCACAAATTTGTAGAATAAAAAGGATTGTCTAATAACTAAAACATCTTTAAAAATTATGTAACACAAACTGTAAGCAATTTGTGGATGATAAAGTTTATGAAAGCAAAACTTTACTTTTTGGGATATTAATAATGCATTAATTAATGATTTGCTAAATATTATAATTAGCGCAATATATAGCATTATAATGTTGTGAAAACAAGACAAAAATGTGTACATTAAAAACAAAGTAAATCTCAGCCATGAAAATAATAATTACAGGCAACATTTGCATATTTATATTTAAATACTTAAGGATTTAAATCCTGCCAAACATGAAATAATATTTTCAATTTTTTTTTTATGCTTTATATGATCAAGATCTATGGGTGAAAAACATTGATAAATATCTTTTTGATTGCCTCATTGAGATCAATTTAAGGTGTTTTAAATGCAGTGAATCAATAAACAAAGTCTTTAATCAGAATGAACATTGACATGGAAGAAATTATGTTTTAGGGGAAATCTTCAAAAGACATTTTAATTTTGTTGAATAATGACAAAGTTTGAAATTTTGTGGATGAAATTTAGAAGATAGCAGCATTAAGAGTAAAAAATCTTGTTGGTACTTTGCTCATAGATATTTTAAACAAAAAATTGATAAATTTAAAAAAAGAGATGTATTCACACCTGAAGTTATAATGGCCAATTGTCAGATAGAATACTTAACAGCAAAAAAAATAATGTTTGACAAATTTTATATATATATATATATAATCCTTCTAAACACTTTTTTTTAATTGCAAACTTTTTAAGTACTTAACAAAGTTTATTTTTTAATCATAAATTTATTTTAGAGAGCAAAAATTAGCATATTTTTATTGACTGTTGATAAAATTCAAATTCATTACATTAATAATCTATAAAAAACTATGTGTAATTTGGTTATTACTACTACTACTTCTACTAGTACAACTACTACTATTATTACAGTTTTCTATATTTTTTTTCTATTCTTAACAATTTTTTATTTCTCTTTTTTCTACACATTTGAAAAAGTATATTACACTTTCTTTATCTCTTAGAACACATCTATTGCATTTTTCTTAATAAGTTTTTATATATTAAATTACAGACCTTACATTAAACATAATTTCCAGATACACAAATTGGTTTTGAAAATAATGACATCCACAATAGAAATATCATTACTGGTTATTAGATAAGTGAAAAGATGAGGAAATTCCATAAAGAAGTCTGCATGTATATTAGTGATTGAAACCAGAACTTTGGCTCAATAAGCTAAATTATAGAATATTTTTATGACAATTGGTAAACCAGAATATTACTTTGTTATGATAGAAAATATGTATATGTGATTAAAAGATATAATTAAAATGAGTATTACTTTATATACTGAATATGTAATGAGAACATTTAGATTAGTCAATGACAAATATGAATTCAGGATTGAGGAAGATGTATTAATAATCTTGAAAATTATGATATCACACTTATAAATAACAATGCCAAAGATCACAACATTTTTATTAATGAAAGAGCAAAGATAATGGATAGGATCATGGCAACTATGAAAAAGACAAAGTTTATAATGATAGGATTAGCAGCTGACTTGAAGAAAAAGAAGTGTGATAATTTTACATCTTTAAATCAGTAATTAAAGGATTAACAGATTAACACTATGCTGAGTTTTGATTAAAAATTTGGATTTTTTTAATATATAAGATAATAGCTTTAAAAATACAAATAAAAATTGTTCCAGCTGAGGATGTACCTCTCTGTAAATGTGAAATTTAAGCAATGAATAGAATCTTGAAAAAAACTAGATGCTTTTGAGCTGCAATAAATTAGATGTTTTTAAGCTGAGATGTTAGCAAAGATTTTTTTAACATTTAAAAATCAGCAAATAAAATAAATATATGCATTTTTGATCAGATTAAACATTGAAAGACAAATTACAGAGTTAAATAAAACTATTATGCCTTTATCATAAATAATATTAGTTCATTAGAAAAGTGCACAATTCTTAAAAAAATTGATGGTGAAAAAAAAAGAGACTGATCAGAAATGAACTGGAGGGTTGCATTAAATCCTAAGATCTAGATGCAAATCCAAAACTCCTCACTGATGAAGGCCATAAGTCAGAAACTAGTCTGGGGATATTGGATGAGTAGGCACTAGATGGGGATTTTATGCACAAGCCTTCTGGCATCCATTGATTACTCTAGCTTGCTGTGTGTGGCAATATATATATATAGTGAGTTTTGCCTGTGGCAATATATATATATAGTGAGTTTTGCCTGTTTTAATCATTATAAGAATAAATGTTTTGAGCAAGTGAAAAAATTAAACAAATAATAATTATTAGTATGACTACCAAGTATATATGTTTGACAGCACTGAATAATAATTATTTCAATGCTATATTTATTTATTTTTTAAAGATTTGACACATACTTTTTTTCATTTAAATATATACCAGTGTTCACAATTAATATAATATTAAAATATATATAAGCAAATACGTAAAAAAAAAAAGTAGAAGTGAAAGTAGAATTGATATTTAATTAGTAAATAAGAATTACATTAATATAAAATAAATAAACATTTATAAATTCATTTCATGATGCCATATAAAAGACCCATGACACATGTATATGCACACATTTATAATGACATTCAATTTAAAGTGAAAGTTCTACAATGAAAAAAAAAACAGAATTAAGTCAATTCTTGTTTTATTTTAGTCACACACACACAAAGCAGAAAATAAATGAGGGAGAGCATTCACATAAAAAAGTTTAATAAAGTCTTCAAATTTAATTTTTAGAGCCTGTTATAAAAAAACATTCCCACAAGGTCTTCAGTAATCCAGAAAAAACACTAATTGTAATTGTTTTTAAAAAATTGTGTTTTACAACATCTATTGAATAAGCATTTATTTTTATATAGCACTATGTTTATAAATTGTAATACATTAAAGATCATCCTTTCAAGCTATTGTGCATGTGCTTTCTTATGAGTGTTAATAATAAATGAATACTTTCATTCCCAACACAGATATAGTATTTATGAAAGAATAAAATGAATACACTTATTCTTTCCAACCCAAATGCTTACATATGGATTCATTTTATTCTTTCATAAATACTATATCTTGTGTTGGGAATGAAAGTATTCATTTATTATTAACACTCATAAGAAAGTGCATGCACAATAGCTTGAAAGGCTTATCTTTAATGTATAATGTCTATTGAAATATATTATTAAAAATGTTTTTTAAAAGTCATAAATTCACATTCAAAAAAATCGAAAGAGACCACTATAATTGAATAGAAACAAAACCAAACAGTTTTAGCATCACCTTCTTATAATTTTAAGTTTTATTTTTAAAAATAAAAGGTAATAATATTTAGCATAATGTAAACAAAAACCCACAGCATTCTGATTACCCCACATTGTGCATATAATGACAACTACATCACTTTCAACACTGTGGTAGGATAATTTGAAATATTCTAAAAATTAAAAAAACGATTTTAATAGTTTAAAGCAGAATTTGATAATTTATCCAGATCAACATTTATTTATTCATTCACATTAAATACAATTTTTAATTAAAATTATTTTAATTCATTTTTATTTTATGAGTCATTCTGCTCTGGCAATCATTCAATATAAAAGTGTATGGTAGTATCATTACAATCTAATTTTTTTAATATTTGCAAAGATTAAATATAAATTTTTAGAATTTTTTTAATTAAAAATTTATATTACTAACAAATCAAATTTAATTTATTGAATTCTGATATAGAATAATGGTTTAATACTAAAATCAAAAGTTGAAAACTTACAAAAAGTATCACCAGAGAGAGCAATTAAATTTGTGGCATTACTGAATAAATGCAAAAAGCCAAATGAAAATGTTTGGTAGATTGCAATTTATTGATAATAAGAGAATAGCCAAAATAGTATTTAATTGGATTATGAGTAAAGGACAGACAATAAGATAAGTGAGAAAGGAGTATAGTATGCAGAAGATTTGGGTAAAAATTTTATGTCAGTATACTTAGACAAAAGGCAGAATGACTGTGTTAGGGGAATTGTTGAGTGTTACAGTGGCAAGGAATGAGATAGAGGAATAAAAGTATTAATAAAAAGTAGGAAGTTGGAGAGCTGGAGAACTAGTATAGAGAATAAAAAAAGTTTAAATATATGTAGAAGTAAACAGAATATTGAGTGTGAATTAATTTATGATAATAGCAAGGAAAGTAGTTTACTGTAAGGCTTGAATGGGATCTTTAGTAATAAGGAAATATACACATAAATGAAAAAATGTGGGTGATTTAGTCTGCAAGTTGTGTAAGGAAGGCATAGAAAATATTATGCATTTGTTAATTGAATGTAAAAGCCTGCAAGCAGAAAGTGTACAAACAATAAAGCTGTGGAAGAATAAATATAAGCAAAGTGATTATACAGAAAGTGAATTCTTGTTTTTTATGCTGAGTTTGAGAAAAGATAAGAGGGAATTAGATATAAAGGCCATGGAGTTGACAAAGATTATTTTGTGGAAATGGGATGGGGAAGGATAGAGAAGAATATGGGAAAAACATAGGCAGGGAATGGAAAGAGTAAGTAAGATAGCTAACAGATTTCTCTGGACAAAGGGGCTGAAAGATTCCTGACTCTGATAAAGAAGAAGCCTCAGTGCATCACATCACATCACTGAAGAGTTGTTTACTTTTAGTAGTAATTTAGTTACTATTTTCTAAATGTAATGACCAAGTCTATTAAGGTGTAAACTGAAACATTTTTTTTTTAAATGCTTATAATATTTTCTAGCATATACTTTAATTCTTGAATCAGAATGTATTATTATAATAAAAATAATAAATGGTTAATTTCTAGAGAGATCATGTGATGTTCAAGCAGCAAAATGATAAGTTGAATCTTAGCTTTTAAATTTATTATTCTATCATTGCATTAAGTCATACAACACAATATGATTAAAAGTTAGCATAAAATCATGAGCATAGTTAAGGTTTTTTACATCCAGTTTTTATTTGATCATTATACCAATATAAATTATTTTTATATCTTTGATTATATAAAATGCTGATACTTAGTGAAATAATTTTATATTTTAGTGAAATAATTTTTAGAAGGATCATTACTGCAGGTACAAGTTTATAAAATAAACATTCATTTCTATATGGAAAATTTACTTTTATTTATGCAAATAGTGAAAAAAATCCTTTCACCAGTTTCTGACTGAAAATAAAACTATTTTAACAGAATATTTTAAATAGTTACTATAGTATGATGGTAGCACAAAAGACTATATCACATCATCCTGTTAAGGAAAGTGATGATATTGGTTTATCTAATGTAACTCATCTTAGAAATCAAACATTAATTACCAAGTTAGAAATTATCTTTTGTAGATAGTGATTTATTTTATAACCTTTTTTCATTAATGTATGCAATGATTTATACAGCAATGCTTAATTTGATATTTCTGTAATATAAAGATTGGTGCATTTTATTTTGATTCCCATGGTATAAATTTTATTGAACATATTTTTTTCCAGATATTTAAGAATATTCAAACAAGCTTTATTTTCTTAGGTAATTGACTTATGGCTAACTAATACTAGTCATTCCATACTTGATAAGTAGAAGAGTATCTAACATCTTTTGTCTAGAGTAGGGGTGTTAAACATATGGCTTGAAAACCACATGCAATGCAATGCAAAATTGTAAATTTATTTAAAACATTATGCAAATTTTTTGTGATTATACTTCCCAATGTAATTTTAAAAAATGCATATATGCACATGCAATGTTAAATAAACAACCAGTTTTATGTTTTCCTCTTTAACTTCTATAATAAAAAAAATATATAAAAACATCAGTGATGTTTTATTACTTAGATATGTACATTTTCTATATTAATGATCACATACTTTGAACTTGCTGTAGTTTTAAAAGAGACTATGAATATGACGATTAGAATTATTATTTAAGGACTTTTTTGCTTAGTTTTCGATACTATTTGTTTATACAATGTGTAGCCCAAAATAATTCTTTTTATTTCCAAAGCAGTCCAGAAATGCTAAAAATATTGGATACCCTGATCTAAAGTATAAATCAAAAAAAGGGAAAACAATATTAACCATTATCAATTGGTAGTGATTGGTCCAAAAGCAATCTCTTCTCTTTCATTATTTTATCATGGGACAAAAAAGTTTAGAAAAATTGCTGCTATGTTACGAGTTATTTATAGCTAATTTATTTTATATAGTTCAGTTTATCGTATTTGACAAATCTTTTTGCTTTTATAACTTTTATATAAACTGATAGAATTTTTTTATATTCCTATGTTTGTTTTTACCCTTTTTACTTTTATTAAGTGTCAGTCTTTTTATTAAAACAAATTATACATAAAAATTCGTGTAACAATTAATTTCATTCATTAGCAACCATTCGTAAAGAAATACTGCTAATCTAACTATAGAAAACACACACGCACACTCGAACAAATATAGAAAAATAAAGAATAAAAACGTTTAAGATTAATTTTGTATAAAACAATTAATTGACATTGAAAATAACTTAGTTCTTTATTTTTACTTTTGTTATCAAGTCTATCTATATTTTTCATTATATTAATTAACTTCTAATATAAAGCTTACGTTTGTTTGCTGTTGTTGTTGTTTTTTTACATACAATCATTTAATATATACATTAATTATATTTTATTAAGTTATAAATAGTTGCTTTTCTATTTTTGTTAAAGTTATTAGATACCTCAAGTGTAATTTCAATTTCAAAGGTTGATTAATTTAAAATATAAACTATTTTTTTTCTTTTATAAATGTAATATTTATCATTTAACATATTTTCTATTATTTAAGTATTTTTTTTATTTATTGCAACTTTTATTAAACTTTGTGTAGTTGTCTGAGAACTTTATTTGTTATGGCATTCGTCTGACATATAATTATATTTTTATTTACCGAATCTTTTGAAACCGAAATCCCAAATTTAATGAGACGTGAAGCTTGCTGACTTTAAAATTATAATTAGAATTTAATTAAACTTTTTAATTAAAACTTTATCTGCAATAATTCTATAATTAAATACTCCTTGTAAAATTTAATTTAATATAAAAATACATTCCTCAGATTAAAAAAAAAGAAACATTAAAAAGCAAAAAATATGATAATTCATATATAATTTTTTTAAGAACCTTGTAACTTAACAGTTAGCTCAATCTAACCTAGGATTCAAATCCAGTTCAACTAAAACTCGATTTTTTTCAGATTCCTGAGATATAGAAAAAGGGAATCATCCGGATAGCTTATACCTAATTTAAATAGCCAACCAACTATTTGTTAATAAATGGTCATCCAGATATTTTTTGCTTCACGATAAAAAAGGAATGATAAAATATAAAAAGTTTTATCATCCAGCATTTGGAGTATCTAATGTGTAATGCTTTTTCCTTCATGGGCTTTATATATATATGATTATAATTTTTTTATATTTTACAATTAATTAATTAACGGTTATTCTTCCTACTTCATATAGTTTTCTAAAACATTTTTGCAAAATATGTATGTAATTTGATGAAAAAGTTGTAAGTTACACTCCTAACAAAAATATTAGAAAACTGAAGATGTGCATCCATTAATATGAGAATGTGGATTTTACAATAAAAATCTTGTAAAATGAATGTTGCATTTAAATTGTGTATTATTGTTTGTAAATAATTTACTTTTTACTATATTATTTAGTAAATTCAAACATTTAGAAATGTAAGTAAATAACCTTGAACAGGTGTAAGGTACAATCACAGTATAATATCAAATTATTAACTATCAATCAGCTTATTTTCATAGGATAAACACTCAGTTATTGAAATATTTATTATCCACCAGTTTAACCATGTAAAATATTAACAAATCACTATTTAGCATACAATGTATTTTGGGATTATCTTTTACCAACTACTTAAGAGTACTACCAGTCATTCACATTGTATAATTACATTCTTCATGTATTAATAATATTAGAATAATCAACTTGCTATTATAGTATTAATTAACAGTGCAACAATATTTTGTAAATCATCCTAATTTAATAGGCTAACCATTAAACAAACAAATAAATAAAGATTTAATTATTAAAAAAGCTGATATGAATCTATTTTATTCAATATTTATCTTTTAAAATAGGCTGATTTATATAAGACTTTTGTATTGATAATTGATTCTTTAATAGAAAGCTGATCGTTCAACATAAGTTATATATGAAGATCAGTTGGTGATAAAATTAATGTGTTGATGAAGGAAGATTTCAAAATGCATTGGATACTGCACAGTGATTGGTCAGTTGTTGTTTTTTTTTTGCATTGCATGCAATTAAACAATGAATATTTCAAGCAATGTGATTAGATCTAATATCTATACAAGTTATTTTCCTTATGTTGAAAATTTCTTAACATCCTGTGATATTATATTTTTTTATTAATTTGTTTTAAATCTAAAAATATTTTTAAAGACACATAATTGTAAAAGTTGTGTTTAATATGTTTGTACTTAAAGAGATTTAAAAGGAATTTTAATTAAGATATTATTTTGAGTCTATTTGGTTTTGATTTATTTAAGGTAAAAACAATAACCATTATAATTTAAATCTTGTTTTTATTAATTAAAAAATAAAACACTTGCTTTAATTATTTCCATATCAAATTGGAAAATTCTTTAGTACCTACTATAAATAGTGGATCGGTTTAATTCTCTTTTGATTGGTTGCATTTGAGGCTCTCAGAAAATTTGTGCAGCATTATATGTGGTAGTTTATAATTCAATGTGTTTGCTGCAGTCATTTCTTGAAATGGTTAAAGTTTGGAGAGTATAGAATCTTAATCAAAGTTGAAAATTACTAGCATTACCTTGTTTATTTATTAATGAGAATTTTATATAGGTAATATATAATGTAATTCTCATCCCTTAGTTTACAGGTATTGCTTTTATGCAAATATTTTATTGTTATTATGTATAACAAAATATTAAAGACATGTATATAAAATAAATTTTATGTGTTTTAAAATATTAAAAAGAAAAATAAGTATAAAGATGTAAAAGGCATCATTACTTTATTCTTTTAAAAATAATTGAATATTATTTCTTTTAAAAACAAAAATGTTGTTACAGTAACCAATCTGGTTTTCAAGAAACCAGGAAAAGAATTGTAACACCATTTCATTGTAATATTTCTTATTGTCAAAAAGTCAATGGAATTTTATAAAGATTTTCAATTAATATTATGGATTTAATGGAGTAGAGGATGCTAAAGGATGCTTTCCTTGATCTTTCCAGTAGTGTAGCTCACTATAAAATTGTTGACAAAAATATGCCTTAAAATTTTATTTTTTATTCTGTCAATCTATTCATCATTATTGAATGCTGAAGAAATATATAATATTTAGATGCTGAAGATAGAAAAAAACTAATCATTTAAAGTTATTATCTTATGGAAATATATTTCTATAATCAACATGTGAATCTACTTATTTTAAAATGCTCAGAAGACAACTACAAAGGAAACTCTCATCAGAAAACTATATCTGAAGGAACCTAAAAAAACTAAAATCTTATATTGCCAGAAAACATTAAAATGCAATAATTAATAATTATATTTCCACATTTATGGATATGAAATATTCATGTGAGCTCACAAAAACATTAAAGTAAAACAACTGAACTTTCTATAGATGTCATTAAAGAGACTGTAAGTTATAAACATTTTTTTTCTCTCACGTGTGATTGTCATATAAGATTATTAATTTATAAATATGTAAATATTTTTATTATTATCATCAGTCTTTAATTAAAGTTATTGTTTATTGTTAATAATTTTGTGTTTGACATTCCTCATCCAAACCAAGCTAATTATTTATTCATTAATGTAATAATTTATGAGGTGGAGAGGTGTGATGATCAGGAAATATAACTGAATGTGTATGGAAACTTGTTTTATACATAGTCAATATGATCGTTACTCATGACTAGAAGTTACTTGTCAATTAAAAATAAATTGTATGCTGTCAGCCATGTACACAGTCGCCTGTCATTAAATTCCCTTAGATGAATCTTTAATTGCCAATATCATTTTTTATTATTTAATTATTAACTGGTTTTAATATCAATTATTCATTAGGGTGCTTACTATTATTTCTGGGGACTTGTTTTTGGGATTAACTTGATTAAAACAAACAGGAATTGAATCCAGTTTACTTTTAAAATATTCCTTTTATTATTAAAATTCGGAAAAATATAAATACTTGATCGAATAAGAAGTATAATCATTTATTTCATTGCAAATAGAAATCGTTCAATAAACTCATAAATGTTTTAGATAAAAATAGTGATATAGTATCGGTAGAGATAATAATAATACACTAATAAATAAAACAAGGCAGTAAAAATAAAATACTTTGCAGTTCTAGAAAGATTACATAATAGAAAGAGGGGTCAGCATTCTAGTTATTCAATAAATCAAAATATATTAGAGTTTTATATACGTTTTTTTTAAAAAAACAAATTATAAAGTTAGTAGCTACTTTTGTTTATATAAATTTATATATATGATTATTCAGAGAGCAAAAATAAAAGCTCAAGAAAGTAAAACTGATACTCAGGATAATGAGTTTAAGAACATGATAAGGATCATGTTCATAGAATTGACTAAAAAATTTGAAAAACAAAAATGAAGATTTAATTAGAACATTTGAAACGCAAACTAAATAGACCATAGATAATATAAAAAAATGAAATGAACTGAGAGAAAAAAATGAAAAAATTGTTTACAGAAACAAAAGATGATAAAGTTCAGATAATAAATGAAATTAGAGAAAATAGTAGAACTAGTTATGGTATAATTTTAGAACCACCACAGATAGATATATCTAAGTTAGATGAAGCAGATAAAGCTAGTGATAAATGCCAAATGACATTAGTTAAAAATATTCAGTATATTGATGATCTAAATAATTTTAATACAGAAGTTTTGGGGAGTAATACTTGCATGATAATTGACTTCACACACAATAAAGATAGGAGTGAAGAAATGTATGATTTCATAAACAAAAATTATGTTATTTACATATTAAAGAAATGGATAAGAAGATTACTTTAATAAAGTCAAATATAAAAGTCTGTGTTTGGAAGGATGAACATAAAAGTACTAAAAATCCTACCAGGTTAAAATTTAGAGCATTGAAAAGAGAAATCTACAGCTTAGTCAAATAATTAAGCTATGTAAATGGTCCAATAGGAAATTATGTTCAGAACTGTCATATGAGGATGAGAGTAAAAAGTAGAGCTAGAAAGCGCAAAATGAAATATTTATTTTTTCTAAAAATAAATCAGAGTTACTATATGATAAATAAATAAGTATTACAGGTCATTCAAAGTGAGGGCCTGCATATTGATTAAAAAATATTTAGAGAGACAAAGTTTAATTCTTTTATGAATAAGGATGGCCTCCAAATTGATGACTCTAGACTTGTTAGTTAGTACTTGATAGAAGAAAATGGAAAAATAAATTTTATAATACATATTACAAAGTAGATACCACTGAGCATTAGAAAAAAATGACTAGTTTAAAAAAATGAATTGCACTCTTCAAATGCTAAAACAATGGTTAAGAAAAAGTCATGGCAAATGAACTAGATATAATAATGATGTTCCATTTAATATTGAAGGGTTGTTAAACAAAAAGAAAAACATAGAAGTACTTGTTTTGATACTCTAAATGTTTGAGAGAAATTTCAGAATTATTTGTATCATATTTAAATATTTAAATGCAAATTTCATACTCTACGTTCAAATAATCTCACTAAATGAATAATTAAAGAAAAATATTAGACCTCAGAATTTAAGTGATATCTTTCTATTCTTTGCATTGTTGATTGAATATGTATAGGAAAACACTATATAGTTAGAAAGCAAAATTAATTTTATGAGTTTATTAATGGATGATCATGTTGCTTTTGTCTTGGTGATGAATGGAGACTATTTCATTGTTTTGGGATTGTTATCTTGTTTGATACTTCAGAGTTCTTATTTCAACATGTTTCCTAACCATATTATTTTTATATTTATCAGCCTCTAAGTCTCCAAAGTAAGATAGGTATAGTTATATATTGTTTGGCATAGTCTTATATTTATCAGCCTCTATGTCTCAAAAATGAGTGAGACATCTTTTGATATTTGTCAGTCTCAAATTCTCATAGTAGATCAAGACTTTATTTAAATGCATCATTCATTACATGTTTTGCTTGATATTATATTTGTGCTTGAGATACTTCTCTAGTTTTCATATTACATGATACACTGACTGTTACTGGAAGATTTCTTTGTTCATCTCAACATTGCAGGCAGATGATCAGGTCCAATAATAATTTTAATTGAATTAATGAAACAGTTTTTATATAAATAATACTAATGTACTGGATTTGTAAAGATGACATTATTTGTTATGTTCATACCAGCTTGTAAGACCACTTCCAAAGAAGTATGGCTAAGCATGACATTACTGTAAAATTGAAAGAAATTGTATTTTTGTATAGAAATAAAATTGAGTGATATTTATGGCTAAATTGACTCTATTTTATTCCTAAATGGAGGGACATATGTAACCCTCATGTCTGAGTTTACTAGTTATTGCTTTAATGCAAATATTTTTTTTATTATATATAACAAAATATAAAATTCATATATATAGAATAAATTTTATATGTGTTTTAAATTTTTAAAAAGAAAAATAAGTGTAAAGATAAAATGTTTTATTACTTTATTCTTTTAAAAATAAAAAAACATTTTTTTTTTTAAAACAAAAATGTTGTTATGGTAACCAGCTGAAGTTTTGGTTACTTGTCTGTTTTTCAAGAAATTGGGAAAAGTATTGTAACACCACTTCACCATAATATCTTTACTGCCGAGAAGTCAATGGATTTTTATAAAGATTTTAATTAATATCATGTGTTTAATGAAACAGAGGACCCTTTAGGATGCTTTCCCTAATCTTTCCAATAATGTAGCTGAATATACAGCTGTTGACAAAAATATGTCTTAAAATTTTAATCTTTATCCCTGCCAATCTATTCATCATTATTGAATACTGAAAAAATTTCTAACATTTACTTGCTGAAGAAAAAAATCTAGTCATATAAAGTTATTATTTCATGGAAACATATTTCTCTAATAAATGTGTGAATCTAATTATTTTAAGATGTTGAAAAAACAATTGCAAAAGAAAACTCTCATCAGAAAACTATCCCTGAAGAAACCAAAAAAAATTAAAATCTTATATTGCCATAAAACATTAAAATTCAAGGATTAATTAATGGTTATGTTCCCATGTTCATGAATACAAAATATGTGAACTCACGAAGATGTTAAAGTAAATCAACTGAACTTTGTGAAGATATTCTCAAAGAAATTGTAAGTTATAGAGATTTTTTTTCCTCTCATGCATGATCACCATATAAGTCTATTAATTTGTAAATATGTAAATACTTTTTATTATCATGATTATTATCAGTCTTTAATTAAAGTTTTTGTTTATTGTTAATAATTCTGCATTTGTCATTCCTCATTTGAACCAAGCCAATTATTTATTCATTAATGTAATAACTTATAGGTAGAGAGAAGTAGCAATCAGTAAATATAATTGAATGTGTATAGAAACTTCTTTTATGGATAGTCAATTTGATCAATACTCATGACTAGAAGTTACTTGTCAATTAAAAATAAATTGTATCCTCTGTCACTCATTAGCTGTCTTTAAATTCCCCTAGATGAAAATTTAATTGCCGATATATTTATTATTTAATTATTAACTGTTTTAACACCTGTTCTTTATTAGGGTTCTTACCATTACAATATATATATATATATATATATATATGTGTGTGTGTTTGTGTGTGTGTGTGTGTGTAAAGGTGGCCTACTCATATATTCTACCTAATGAAGAAATCCTAAGCTTGGAAGATTTACATAGTGTATATTTAATTATTTTGCATAAGTATAGAAGCATAGATAAAAATATATAATTAAGAAAGGTATCTATAGTATATATTATATATCATTTTTAATTCCAAAAGTAATGAAGAAAATATATTTCTTTATAGCATAAACATTTTCCTTTCATTTGTTTTCAAAGGATTAATAAGTAAAATGTAGATAATCACATTATTTTAAAACTATAAATATGGGGGGAATCTGGTCTTTACAGCGTGCAAGAAACAGTTTTTTAATTGATTGTCTGTTAATTTAAAAACAAAATTGATAAATAATTTTTGAATGGCTAGTCATGGTTCACAAATGCTGATAAAATCTGATTCAGAAAGTCCAATTTCAATAAAGAAAAAGAAGAATGACTGATGAGTGTTTAAAAAAACTTTAGGAATACAAATTCCAATTCAATATATTTTTTTAAGTTTTGTTATGTCATCCACAAAGGATTGTTTTTTAAAATTAAAATAATATAATGCAATTGTTAATTTTTAAAAAAAAATTAGGATAGATGATAATCCAGTTTGAATTAAATCAACATGTTTATAAGAAAGAACTATAACATTTAAAATAATTTAACTTTGTAAATATGGTCAAATTAAGAATTTATAATTTAAATATTTTATAAGTAGTACTCTTATGTGTGAACATACATAAGAATTTATACTTTGATCATTTTAGCCATTATATTTAAACAAAATGGAATTACATACAATCAAAATATTTTAGCTTAGAAATAATTTGAATATTTTTAATACCACACATGGGGTGTGTGCATATATATATATATATTGTAACCCAACAAATGAACGATGCAGAGTTTTGAGAGAGAACAGTATAAAACTGACAGCGGATAAATCTTTCTTAGATGTGCTTACTTCACAACTCTCAAATCTCTCGGGTTCTTTTATAATGTAATTAAGAACAACAACAATAATAATAACTATCGTGATAGAATAATTTTATTAGGCCAAAATTATGGGTTTGAATCTTTTTTCTTAGGGTTCATTTTATAAACTTGAACATCTTGTGCTTTAATTAAATATGGAAATCAAATATACAAAATAAGTATATCAATATTTAAGTAATCAATAGTTATCATACAAAACATTTAATATCATTAAAAAACATTTTCATCTATAAATATTTTATTTATACAGTACTTGACTGTAACTAAGCCTATAATTTTAGGGTAGACAAGCTTACAATAAATATAACTAGCTGAAATAATGCTGCAGGCAGAAGGGGCACATTTTATGCTACCCACAGCATTGTAAATAATATACAAAAAATAAATAAAAATTAATAAACCCTATAAGTTATTATAATGCAGGTGAATTGGATAATTAAACCCAGTAGTTAATAATAATATGTTATCATTGAACTTTACTCTTTTCAAAACAACAAATAATAAAACTTTATTATTATGAGATTTTTGATTAATGAATGAATGAATGGCAATGAAAACAAAAATGTATTTTAATAATAAAAAAAATATTTATTTACAACATAAATGAAGGATAATATTTAGTGCAATAAAATATATTCGTTTTTACTTTAACAAATTGAGATAAAATATTTAGACAATTTTATCATAATTATCTCTCTAAAGTATTGCTACAAATTTCTTTTACATTATTTATTAAATTCCCACTATTATTATCATCACCACACACATTTTCTCTTCCAAGTATGTTGCAATGAAAGTACAGCAACAACTACATATGTCTATATTAGGGTACAAGTGTGATGTTGACTATCTAATGACATTGACTCCATCTTAAAATCAATAGGATGAAGCATTTGTTTTTACATTATAAAATAACATCACACAAACTATAATTACACTATTTAAATACTATTAGTACCTATGAGATGTGAGGAAATAGATACAATATACGGGTTGTAATTTCAAAACTGCTTAAGATATTAAATGGCAGTTACAAGTAATTTTAGAATAAATATGCTTTGAAAAACACCTTTGAATATTTAATAATACATTTAAATGTAGAAATATTGGCAAGATGGATAATAATCATATATGTGTGAGCACACATTATCTTTTGGGCAAGCATTGCAGAAAAAAATAATAAACCACCGTTTCTCTTTCATGGAGGGGCTAAACATATGCATTAACAAGAAAAAAGATATCAACACCAATTGCTAAATTGACAACTGAATTCAAGCAATATATCAATAACTAAATGAATAAGACATAAATATCATACTAGCAATAATAATAATACAAATAGTTATTCACACACCCTCTTATATATAAAATAAAAACATTTATCTAATTAATTAATATGTGTCTCACAAGATATGATGGCAAAGCAAAATACATATTATAATCTATATATTTATCATTTGAACACTGATTCTTGGATACTCTACATATTCACTTATACCAAATATGAACACTATTTTATCCAGTACAACAATTAGCATATCAAACATTAACCTTTTTATTGCTCAAATTCTGGTTGGTCGAGTGAGTTAAAACTCTAAACTTTTGATTGGTCAATTATAGAATCAGCAGTAAAAATATATTCATCTTTTAATATTATATTCATTTTAGTTTCGTTTGTAAAAAGCAAATTAATAATTTGTCAGAATATGAAAGTGAATGCAAGTTTTTAAAAAAATAAACTTCCATTTATAATTATAAAAATATTTTATAGTGGGGGACCTAAAAAGAACATTTTTAACCTATTAGAAAATGTGTTTATTGCTTTTTCCCCCCTCAATTTATGTTTGTGTAAAAGTAAATAATGTTTACTAAAATTTCAACTATTTTTGTAAAATAATTTTATTTTCAGCATATTTTATTAAAATAATTAATAATATATAAAAAAACACTAAAAATACTCTAAAACATTTAATTTCATTTTCAAAATCAAAACAAAGAAGTCGGGGCAGTGAAAAATTATTGACAGGTGCTCTGTATTTTTTGAAATGAGAACTAACCAATCAGCATCTGGGAAAGCCTGCCTTCTGCCATTATTGTAGCTTCAAATGTTGATATTATTGATTTTTTACTTATAAAATAATTTCAAAGATGACAGCATCTTACGGTACTTTTTAAACTTTAAAATGAGTGTAAATTCACTATGATAATGTAAAAATTGTTGGTTTTAGATGAATTAACAGTTGAGTTCAAGTTAACTCGCAATGTTCTTGAAAAGAATTAATGATTATTTTAAATAATTACAATGAAGTTATTTAATGCTAGATTAAATATTTTGTCTTTACCTTTGTTCACATATGTTCAGCAGATTTTGTGTAATCGGAATTTATCTACAGATATAATCCAAATTTGGTATATATCTGTATAACAATAATTATTTAAGGGATACTACTTGTTTATTAATGACTAGTTTGATGATAATTTCTTTCATATTTTATTGTATACATCTTTCTAATTCAGTCATTAAAATGGGCTGATTATTATTTGTGGCTCATAGTAAGTTTATTGTTCATATTTTCTTATTTATTCTTCATATAGATGAGTACCAATAAAAATTAATTATATTTACCATTGCTACGCTTTAGATTGGTACTTAATCGACTTTCTGATCCATTACATATAATGTCCAACATAAGGATAGTTAATCATCATCAGATATTATGTATTTATCATTATTTTTATGTTTGCACTTGATGAGGCTTCTAAATTAATTGCATCACCTTATTTAATTCAGGTACAATTGATGTACCAGCATGCAGTCAGATGCATTATTGTAGAATATTACAAATATTCTTTCACTATTTATATGTTTATGACTATCAAACCTTTACCTTTACTTATACATCATACTGTTACTATATATATATATATATATATATATATTGTTCCAGGCACGTTTGATGTGGCCAAGCATAAGATAAGGTCAGATAAATTAATGGTCGAAAATACGTAAAAAGCCATTAAATGGGGGTTGGGTATACTATTTATATAATTAAAATTTGTTATAAATTAAGAGAGAGAACTGTGGCGATAATATAAACTCACACACACATATGTTTAAAGCTGATGTTTAAAGGCGTAGAAATATGTATTTGCAATTTTTTTTTTTTTTTTTTTTAAAAAATAAAGATAACTCCAAAATGTATTTATAATTTTAAATATTTTGTTTGTTGAAGAAACAGTGTTTATTTAACAAATTGTTATTCTGTATTTATATTTTTTGAGTGTTTACAAAATGTAAAAAGGAAAATTTTAAATATTACTGTTAATTAAAAATATTTAAGAATAATTTCAAGATTGAGGTTTTAATGGTCATTTTTCTCTTCAGTTGCATTTGAGCAAGTCATTGTCTTAAATTTAAGAAAAGCCTAAAGGCATTCTGATTTCCTGTCCATTCTAAAATAATTTCAACTGGAGAAAAGGAACTTGATTAAGCTTGCGATAATGTAGAGAGAGAAGAATGCCCAATCTAAGTGAAATATTTTTGTTAAAACTTCGATTGTAATAATGTAATTACTAAAGAAAAAAAATGAGAAAGATGTTATCATTTATTAAAATTTTCATTAGTGATATATGTGATCTGAATGGAGATATAAAAAATTAAAAAAAAAAAAACTAATTAGAAACCAAATTCTTAGAACAATTAGTAAAACCAAAAAAAGATTTAATTAATTGATTTTTCTTTCTGGGAGAGGAGACATGAATTGAGAGGGTATTGAGGAGATAGAGATCTGTTCTGAAGTTGGGAGAAGGCAATTCATTTTTGTTTTTCAAAGACAAATCTTATTAGGAGCCCAAGTCTAAATTTATTGCTAAACTAATGCTATTAATGGAACCACACAAAGTTTTGCAACCTTTTTAGCAAGCATGCTGACTCTGATTCAATCTAATCTGAGGGATTTACTCTAATTAAAAATGCATTCAGTCATTCTAAACAAACGGACACTAATTCATGCAGTCATTCAAATAACCATTCGAGCAGTTAACCAGTGAGTAGCCAACGATTTAAACATTAGACTACTAAGTGGTGTTGAGTAGCGTCAGTTATCTATGCAACTATTGGAAAGCTAAATGAGCAGATGACTATTCCACCATATACTCGGTTGATGCTGATGGAAGTTTAATTGCAACACGCCATTGAAGCCAGTAATAAATCTAGAATTAGGAAAACAAGAAAAGACTGTTTATAGTGTGTAATATCCATTGTCCAGCCTAAAGATGCACATCAAGCCCTTTCCTGTATATAGAATGATTATGGAATAGAAGGCCACTTCAGCGCATCCATCCAAGTCTAAATTTATTGCTAAACTAATGCTATTAATGGAACCACACAAAGTTTTGCAACCTTTTTAGCAAGCATGCTGACTCTGATTCAATCTAATCTGAGGGATTTACTCTAATTAAAAATGCATTCAGTCATTCTAAACAAATGGACACTAATTCATGCAGTCATTCAAATAACCATTCGAGCAGTTAACCAGTGAGTAGCCAACAGTTTAAACATTGGACTACTAAGTGGTGTTGAGTAGCATCAGTTATCTAGGCAACTATTGGAAAGCTAAATGAGCAGATGATTATTCCACCATATACTCGGCTGATGCCGATGGAAGTTTAATTGCAACATGCCATTGAAGCCAGTAATAAATCTAGAATTAGGAAAACAAAAAAAGACTGTTTATAGTGTGTAATATCCGTTGTCCAGCCTAAAGATGCACATCAAGCCCTTTCCTGTATATAGAATTATTATGGAGTAGAAGGCCAATTCAGCACATCCGACTCTGCTCCTACCATCCCAACAGAGTGTAAACCCTGAGATTCAAGCACCAAGGTGATGATGATCAATTCTATGAACTTATAATGCAGTCAAGTCCAGCCCTTGCCACAGTAGATGAATGTATAGCCCACGCAAAACCCATACAAGAATGAAGCTTATAGACTTTATTGGGTATACTATTTTTTTTGTGTTTGTGTTTATTCTATTTAAATTTGATACACCTTTCGTAAATATATCTTATGTACATACGTATGCAAACATATCTTTCATGTAATTTGTATTTTTTCCTTGTTTGCTTAATGCCCATAAGTGAGTTTATAATCCACAGATCACTATCTCACGTATTAGTTATTTAATCAATTTTTCTTATCAAGAAAGAAATTTTTCTTTATTTAACCTAATCATTGCTTTATTAAGTATTTCTTTATGATTATAGTTTTGTTTTATTAATATGATTTATGAAGTGTAATATTTGTTTCATATATTTAATCGATCTGGGAATGTATTCATATTATAAATGGTATGGGGTAATGGGTTAATAAAACATTTATATTATAATTCTAAAGTGACTACTGCCATAATTTTTTTTTTATTCTCTTTGTCATTTACTTTCTCTAACTATATTATTAATTAATTATGCGAGTTTTCCGATCCCCATTCTTTAACTGAGAAAAGAGTACGCTGAGCTAGTAAATGGGAAATCACCTTACTGGGTCTTAAATCTCTATTTAGTATGAGGATACTTATTTATTATTTTTTTATGAATAATTATTTATCGGCACACATGCCCTAATATCATTTGAACTTGCATATCCTTTCAGGAGGAGAGTTAAATTTTCTTCTGGGAGTGGCACGAGGGGTTGATTTAGAGTCATCTCCCAAAGGTATGTAAGAGTCAACCTTTCCATAAATATCTTCTGTGTCCGTAACACTGTTACGGTAAAGTTTTGAATTTCTTCTTACTCTGGCATGTCGCCATTTTTTCCCTCATGTTCAGTTTATGCACATGCTCATATTAATGTAGTAAACGTTAACCGGTATAATATATATATATATATTGAATTGGGTGGGGTAGTAGATCAAATACAAAACAATATATATGCGAGAAAAAAAAGTAAATTTTACTCTTTAATAAAGTAACGGTGATAAACAAGCCGTAAAACAAATTGTTTACTTCTTTTATACAAAATATGACATTTTGTAACATTATTTATTATAAATTTGATCTACTCCAACTGCAATTTAATTATTGCATCACAACAGTCCCTTAGGCAAAGAAGCATAATCTCCAGAGGGTACATATGACCAGGCCAATTTTATATAAGATACATAACTGCAACCACATTTGCAGGCCATTGATTTTCTCAACTGCTGGATTCAACACCTGTCATTCAGAGCACTTTTTTTTGTTTCAAAGTAAACTTCAGGTGCCAGCTAATTACAATAAGTTACTAACATACTCTGAATAATGGCAAACTAATTCAGCACCTAAGAAATCCCAACTAGCTCAACAAAACCAAATGGAATAAACTATATGTATAAATTCTCTGCTAAGTTGTTTTTTTAATAATATAATTAAAGAATTGAAAAACAAATATTAATATTTTATTTTAAATAAAACATTTAATATAATTTATAACTAATTTTTATAAATTTTAATTAATATAAACAATGATTTTATAATATCTCAGGAGCACACATTATAATAAAACATATAATAATAATGTAATATAAACATAAAGCATAAATAAATACAAAACATTAGAACATGCACATATTTTATTATAAGCTATTTGTATGTTTAGGACAGTTCTATCAATATTTGTTCATCACATTAACCTGCACATAAATAGTTCATTTTATGCTGGCTCTGGAAATACTCAAAGATTGCAATGGCTACTTTAATTAATATCACAAATTGGAATAAGGAAATGTTATTACCTATAGGATTTTTAAATATGGTGGCTTCTGCACTCTTTACTGCTGGGTGTGTGTGTTTTACCAACTGGTTGGATTTTAGGCTTCTGTTGTAGTCCTGATATTTGCTATTATGTGCTACTTCTTTTTCAGGCAATTAGGCATTCCTGGTGGCCTCAAATTATTAGACAGGCATTGCTTCTATCAGGCAGACTGCTGATGTTCTGCCAAACAGAGGCTGGAATCTGGCCATATGCTCCAACTTAACACTGCATTTAAAAAACTATGTCTGACAGATCACTGGATCTCAATATGTGAGACTGCCTGATGAAATTTTTGGCCCTATTTATATGACCTTGTTGTTATCATTTTTAATTCATTTTTAAATTCATCCACTGCTTTGATTAAATTCTTTTGATAAGATTCCGTTTAATTAATCCTATTGTTTATGGATTTTAATTAGCAGCCATTGATAATCCTGTTTTTGTGTAGCTTATGAGTATATGCAACCTTTGATGAAATTTTTTACTTATAAACTTTCATTTATTTTTTATATTTAACTTTCATATTTTATTTTTTTAACACACACACATCTTATTATTTCATTATGTTTACAATCAACTCGTTATTTACACATACATATACTTATTTTATTTTAAATAAATGGAAAGGGAGATTTTTTTGTTTTAAGATTTCTTTTTTTTCTTTAATATTTTAAATTTTCTCAGTTACATTTCCCCTTTGGGCTAACTGTATAAAACTAACTTTTTTAAAAAAACTTTAAACTTTTATAAATAACTCTCTCAAACTTATTCTGACTTACATATTATTTATTAATTCTTCAACCACCTCTTATGAGGCATCTTGTCGACATCTGACATCACTCTAATTCTGCTAGTTTTAATGGTAGAATATTCGTTTGACAGTTATTGACTAGGTTTTTAAAAGTTCTGTAAGATGGTGCCCTCTTCCGAATTATTTTACAAGTAAAAAATCAAAAAAACCGCATTTAAAACTAAACAAAGAAGAACCTTGTCGGTGATTGGCTGTCAGCCGGCTCTCAGCTGAAAAAGACATTCTGATTGGATGGAAAGAACAAAGAAACTACCTGATCAAAGAAAATAAAGAAAAACGCTGAGATTTTCATTTTGAATGTAATTTAAGTATTAAAAAAATATAAAATGAGAAATTAAAATAGTTTTTTAAAAAATATACTAAAAAAACAAAATTATTTTTGAAAAATATTGAAGATTTTAGTAAAAATATTTAAAATTTAGCAAAAAGAAATCCTTACTTTTCCAGAACGTAAAATTGAAAAAAAGCATTTGCATCAGCACTTTTTTGTTTAGACATTCGCTTTATATTTGCCAAAATTGAATATATTTTATAATAAATAAATAGCAATTTATTTTTGAAAGAACTTTCATTCTCTTTCATAACCTGAAAAATTAGTAATATACTTTTTATAAACGTATCTGAGTTGAATTTAATATTATAGGCGAATATGTTTTAACAATAGGCTTTGTCTTCAGTTTGTGAGTTGGCCAATTAAAAGATTTGATTTTTACCTCATACAACCAATAATATAATTAGCGGTTAAAGGGTTAAAACCTTCATTTCTTTTTATGAAACTTATTTTAGTCATAATGATTTTATTTATTAGAATTTTAATTTTAAAATCTTTATGTTATTTAAATATATGGTTTTATTTTAATAGTTGCAAACAACAATTATATATGGAGCACCATTCATTAGCAGTACAATATATATATATATTGTAACAGGCAAATCTGTACATTCGTGCAACAAAATCTAGAACTTTAGTAAATCATACCAAGGCTGACCAGCATAGAGTGGTACTAACCACATTGTCTGATATAACCCCAACTCTTTTACTAACTCTCAAAGATTTACCACCCTGCGGATGACACATATGAAGCCACAGCAGCATTTCTTTCATCATGTGCCGGCAATAGCACATCAGTAAAGCACAAGACTAGGATAAGTTGACTTATTAACGAGTATAGCTATATAGACGATGTGTGTGGCAGAACATAATTATAAAATATGGATTGTGATTCTTAACTAATGATTATACAACCAATAAAGACTTACCAATGAGCAACATTGAGACATGACACAGAGGTTAAATTTAAACACAATTTAATGAAAAATAAATATTAAAATTATTAAATTAAAATGATGACTATAACTTGGCTATATGGGTTATATCACATGCAGGTGACTAAGTTAGAGATACAATTTCTTATTTGAGTTGGGATTCACACGCAAGTGATGGTTGGAGTCATAATCATCTATGGTTTGCCTAGTTATATATGGCTTTAATTTAGATAAACATTTGGTACAATGTAGATCACTCACAGGTGACATTAATCATTTTGGTTAGTTACATTAGGTTTATTACAAATACCTATATCACTCATAGGTGATGATTTAACTGTTTAGGTAGCACTTCTAATCACGCGCAGGTGATTGTAGTTTGGATTACAAATCATTCAATTGAGTTTGCTACATATAGATATCACTCGCAGGTGATGAGAAATTATACGTATTAAGATTTATATTTTCATGAGCCTTAAGATTACATTATAGATCGAGGTTAATTTGCTCATGACCATCTATGCCTAGTTTGTGCTATATACTGGGGTCTAGAGCTAGCAGAAGTGATTATACATATTGCCAAAGAATATGATATTTTATTAAAAATGAATATTTAATATTCTCTATATAGTTTATGTGCTTATAAATTAGACTCGAATTCAGATCAAAGCTGAAAATACAATTACTATGGTAGGATGAACTGATGATTGGCAGTCAGACTTCAGATACCATGGTGTATAGAAAATATAAAGTCTGATATAGCCCTTGCATCTCGAGTGTGCCTTTTTATGAGATTTTTACCAAGTAACGGTTCTCTTTTCACCGTATTCATTGCTGTGTAAATAAACGACCTTTAGTCCGGCTGATCGAGCAATTTATTTGAGTGGGAGTCTTATGCTCTGTTCCTAAGGATGCAGAATGGGGAGGTTCGAACCCGTCCACCATTTTGAAGAAGAAAATTGCCCAAACTAAGAGTAATGGTGCAGCGCGACAACATACAAACCATTAAGGAATAGAGCAACAAATATATATATACACTGTAGCATTTAAAAACACACTCACACCGCTGACCACATTATATAATTAAGATTTAATGATGCTAAACACTAGTTTCCTTCATGAAACTACTGTATATCAGTTCATTAGGTAGCATGTATAATTATGTTATTGAAAAAAAACTAGGAATCTAATTTACAAAGCTATCTATATAGGAATTTTATAACTCTGGAAGAAAGTACAGCACATTATTGGGCATTAAGATATAATTATAGCTCTATGCTGTATCTCAATCACTCCAGCTAAACATTAGTTAAATATCTCGAAAGCGAATCTATCTTAAAACAGCTTTATGCTTTTTCATTATCTCTTAAAACAAGATATTTTACCCCTTTCAAAACGGTTTTCTTTTGCATCCTAGACTTTATTATTCTCTAGGTGTGAAAATGTCATAGATCCTCACTAAGCATTTAGTCAGTAGTAAAATCCCACTTTAAATAACTATAGCACAAACCAATAAAGCAATGGAAAATCATAAAATGGCATAGGTTTACTTAGAAAGAATGTATGTTTAATGAATAGATATCTAAAATTTGATTCTGTCTTATCATAGTTTAAAATTAAATTGCAACACAATTCATTTATATCTGATTGACCCAGTTCAAGACAAACTTAAGTTGTGTACATGAATTAATTAAGGCAATTATTATTATTATATTAAAATATGTAAAAGCACATATCATTAAGTTAAAATACGTAAAATATTCTAGAAACTTAATTATAATTTTAGAATGAAGCATTTAAAATTAGACACAATTTAGAGTAAAGCATTTAAAATTATACGTAATGAAATATATAATAATTAATTTAAAATCAATCATTTTAAGCAAGTCACAACTAAATAAGTCAGAAAACTGTAAATATGTTGAACTAGATCAATCGGAGATAACTTAGCAAACCAACACATAAATTAATAAATACATAAATCAATAAATATGATATTAACTCAAATTAGTATTAAACCAAATCAAATATCAAATTTAATGAAAACCAGATTAAATGTAAATGCAAATCAGGCAAGATTTTAAGATGAAAACAAAAGAAATCAAAATTACATTTAGTAGTGGATTTAAAGAAAATAAAGAAATCAAAATTACATTTAGTAGTGGATTTAAAATTACATTATTATTGCTATGGCCATAGAGTTTAAATTTAGCTAGCTTTAGGAATTATCGAATTTTAGATGAGTTATTAAACTTTAAGCAGAGAAAAGTTTTTACCAGGCTCTCTTTTGCTGCTTGCGCTTGTTCCATATTGAAAGCTTGTTCCAGATTAAAAGTTCAGGCAACTGCTCCATCACACATGGCTTCTCCTATTGATGTTTCCCGCATCAGTAGACTCCCAGGTCTGAAAGACAAGAGAAAATGCCTTCTACTCAACTTTCATTTTAATTAATAATTTTAAACATCAGTTGTTGAATGAAAAATGTCCGAATCCTTTCAAAATGGCCACAGAAGCTTATATATTCAGCTTACCCCCCTTTTCTCAGTTATAGTAATTTTCTAGCTTTGTTTTGATAATTTTTTCGCTGTTTTCTTAGCATCGTATAATTACTTTGTTTTTATTTCTTATAGCGAAGGTTTACATCTGGTCATTCACTATTTCTTTTTAATTACGCAGGATAATTTATCCTACAGGTTAATGTTACTTTTGGTTTGGTAATTAGGTCACACTAAAGTGAGAAAGATTAAATTTTGTAATACCAATTTTTTGAAAACAAATCTATAAATGGAATTTTATAATACCAATTTTTTGAAAACAAATCTAAATGGAAAACATCTGGTTATATATGTAACTTGATTATTTAATTTAGCAATATATGCAGAAATATACAATAATTTCAAATATTAATTTTCTTTAGAATAAATATTTTAAATAAATAAATTTATAATGTTTTAAATCTGTTAACATTATTCTTTCCTGCATATATGTAGTCTCTCGTTACACATACAATGCAGTTTTCATTAATTTACTCCTAGAAATATATGTGTGTGTATATATGGGTTTTTACATATACGGATACACTTTTTATCTTGTAGTCTTAAGATATACACACACATACACAACTAATATCTTTATATTTAAATCCAGCCTGATTTGGATATAATATTAACCATATATATGAGGATTTGGTGATAGATACTTATATAGAAATACTACTATAGTATATAGATGGTGAAACAGGAGAATTGACAAAGTTGACTGTTTCAATATATATATATATATATATTGTTTATATATATATATATATATATATATATATATATAATAAAACAATCCACTAGAATAAAACTACAAAATTTTCAAAAAATGCCTATATAAAATTGAAGATTAAATTTTTTTGCTGTAGCCAGCTTCGGATATTCCTCCAAAGCTGGATATAGCAAAGGATATTAATCTTCAATTTTATATAGGCATTTTTTAAAAAATTTGTAGTTTTATTCTAGTGGATTGTTTTATTATACTTATATTATTTGATATTACATATATATATGTGTGCGTGTGGGTGTAAATATCTGTTATATTTCATATAAGAAAAATTGTTATCAGATGTTAATAGATAGTAATCAATGAAAATAGTAAACAATAAATGTTCCCAACATAATAATATAATATCAAGAGATTGCATTTAGAAAAGGTATACCTTTTGAATACTAGGAACATTTACAGTTTATTTTCATTGATTATTGTCTATTAACATCTGATAGCAATTTTTTAATATAAAAATAAAAGCGATATTTTCACATATTTAAACAATTACATCTGTTAAAAGTTATTAATTTATAACATCAAACTGATTGGTGAAACAGTCTATTATTTCTAAGAAATATGTGAAAGCTCATTAGCTCTTTTTTATTAAACCATAAATAAATACTGTAATGCATTAGTTTCCATATAATACTAAGAAATTGCATTTAGAAGAGATACTACCTTTGAATGCTGGGGTTATTTACAGTTTATTATTTTCATTTATTACTGATTTATTAGCTTTTGATAGTGATTTTTCTAATATGAAAATATAACAGATATTTCCACATGATTAAATATTTAAACAATCATACCTATTACAAATTATTAATTTATATACATATAACAACAGAAATTATTTTTATATGCTGTTTAATATTTCAATCAGAGGATTGGCTAAAAACAGAAATTACTTGAAAAATCAAAGTTAATAAAACACCTTAAAAAATCTAGTAGTTAAAAGATTTCATCAATTGTCTGTTAATTTAATATATACTTCACACTGCTGTACTACATTTAATACATTTATTTATGCTATTTAATAATTCAAATAGAAGATAAACAGGTTAACAAACATTAAAGTTAATAAAACATCTTAAAAATTCTTATAGAAAACAAAATTGTTTTGATAAAAGGTTTCACCAATTATCTATTAGTCTTTTATATTAAAACTTACATTTGTTTTTTCACAAAATAAAATGTATACAAACAATTCAAATTGACCAAAAATGCAGTGTATATAGCAAGCAACACAAATAAAATTATTTTACATGTTCAAAACTTATACACATGTATATATACAATGTGAATTAATGATTTTAAATTAACATTTTGAAAAATACTTTCTCACATATATAAAAAAATACACATTCATATACATATATAATCAAATTCACCCAGCTTTAAAAATGACACAATTCTCAATTAAAAATACAGTTTTTTTTACTAAAATATACATTACAAATTATCTATTCTTTTCTCATAACTATGGCTAACAATGATAAATTATAGTCTCTGTTGATGGTAGATTGAAATATTTTGGAAACAAAATAATCAACACTGCAAATAGATAGCCACTGTGGGTTTTTTTTCAAATCTTTTAGCACTACATTATAACTATAACAAAATAAAACATATATAATAAATTGCTGCAATGGAAATCATGTGACAGACTAACACATTCAATTCACTTGAGCAAACTGATTTGTTTTTTACTTGCTAATCATTCCAGACTTTTATAGTTTTTGATATTTATTACTATCATTTACCAGTTGACATTAACTTTAATAATCATGATATTTAGATGTGCATTAGAAGTATATAATAAGATATTTATTTCCCTAATATATGCAATACAAAAATTTTAAAGCCAATTTGTAGAATTGTTTAAATTAGTGAAACTTTATTTTTCCCACAGTTGGCATCTCTTCCATTTCTGAAACATGCTTCCCATCTTAAAAGAAAAAACAAATAAGTTTTTATTTTTATTTCTAGATGTGTTTAATAACATTCTTCAAGCTTGTTCGTTTTGTTATAAATGTAAATATTTATTTTATATCCTCAATAAATATTTTCCTTCTTTCTTTACTAATTTTATCATATTTCAGATATTCTTTCAGTAAGTTATTAACCTCTAAATATATGATTGATATAATTTATTTTTCATTTCATAATTTTTTAAATAAATAATTTATATTCATTTACTCTTTTCAATAGTCAACATTACTAAATGTATTATCTTAACTTTTCTATTCTGTTTCATATTTGGATCAACAATTCTCAGTATTTTTTTCAGCTTTTTTATGTTCCATTGCAGGTCTTTTTAAAATAATAATTTAACATGTATTAAAATATTTTAACATGTATTAAAACATTTCCTTGATTTTAACTAGCTTATTTGTCCATTGCATTTTTCTTTACATTTTAATCACTATTTATATTATCAGACTAACAATATACTTATAACTTAAAAATACTAATGTGCTCTATTGCTTTTTTCAGCACTATAACTATCATGTTTTTATAATCACTTTCTACAGACATTAGTTTGCATTTAAATATATTTGTTTTCATTCCAAGCTTTATAAAAAATTTTATTGGACTTGGATAACATTTAATAGCAAGTAATTTTATATTATAGTCAAATTTAAGAAATGAGCTTTTCTATCTTCGATATTAACTTTATCCTTAGCAAAATATTCATTTATTAATTCATCTTAAATAGATATTGTATTACAATAGAAAAATGAGCAATTTCATATTTTAAAAATCTTTTTTATAATTATCTCATCTCTAAGAAGACTATTTAAATATATTTTGATTCATATACAAATTGTTTAACTATAGTCTTTTCTACTATTTCTTTTTCAATATATTCTAATAAAATAATTCAGTTTATTATATCAAGTGTCTTAAACATTTATAAAATAAATAGTAAATTTTATATATATATATTCTAACCTCCCCCGTGCATTCTCACCCCAAAATATACTGTTTATTACGAATATTACGGGTTCTAGCTCAGTTAACAAATAAATAAATGAAATATTCAGCATTAATTAAAATGATTACTAGCTCTAATTTTTAAAATACAAATACGGTTCAATTTTAAAATGAATTAACAAATATTTACTATTTTCATGAGACATGGAGTGACAATACAGGGAATGAGATAGACTACATTGAGCCATTATCCACACGATACTACCTCAATGGCATAAGAACACTATTCCCCCCTTTTTACTATACCAAATAACTAACTCATAGTATTCTTACGACTTTCTGAGCTCTATTCACTACGATTAAAATAATAATCATATCTTAATCTTCTTTATAACAAGAATCTAGCTCAATTAAATAAAATGAAGTAAAATAAAATAAAATCTCAGGTTCAGAAATTGTATTCTAACTAATTTAAAATTACAGTAGTAAAATATGAAAAGGGAATTTTATGTCATAATCTACTACACAGCAACTAATAATAATAAAATAATAATAACAATAATAATATAATATAATCTTATTTCTTCCTAAATAAAATAAATAAATATG
The DNA here is from genome assembly GCA_028023455.1 of Epiperipatus broadwayi. Taxonomy (NCBI): domain Eukaryota; kingdom Metazoa; phylum Onychophora; class Udeonychophora; order Euonychophora; family Peripatidae; genus Epiperipatus; species Epiperipatus broadwayi. Next base: position 1,087,715 of record JAQFVV010012592.1, read on the forward strand.
TACGTGGTAGTATTTTAATAATCTGACAACAGAATACGTGTGGCAACATTAGCATATAATTTAATGTAATATTGTGGCAACCGACTGATGACCAATAAATAATACAAAATTATGATCTTTTGATTTTAACATACCAATAAATTCTCAAAATTATTATAACACTTTTATGTTTACCTTTTGTGCAAAATTTATATGTCTGTTTCAATTATAAATGTATCGTGATTTCATGCATCCATGTGGAGAAATAACAACTCGGACACAAAAACTTTAAAATAAATTTTAAAACAAAGTTTATTAACAACATAAATAAATTAACAATATTTTTACACTATATACATTGGATATCCCTTACTTTCATATCTCAACTTAGTTTATTAATTTATAAAATAAAATCAAAATATTATTTACTTTTCCTAGTTAAATCTTATTTTTAAACACTTAAGAAAATACAGTATTATTTCTTGATTTATTATTATGGTTAGCTTATTACAAAATGCATTTCTTATATGATTATCACAAACACTTTTCATCCCTAATATTATTAAAATTATATTTTTTTTACAAAATTTACATTCGTAATAAAACTCTACAAAATAACAAATTTTAGTTTTATATTGGTTGTATGGAATCTTACAAAGTCAAAACATTGTTCTACATTCGGTATTAGGTTTTTATTGTTCATTATCCATTGTTTATTAATCCTAATATTCTCATTCAAGCCTTACTTCGGATGATATAATTATAACTATTAATATACCATGCACAAGTATATGTTTATTGTACATTATTGGACTATTTTCTTGATAAATATGCAATACTTATTTTCTAAATATTATTAAAAAAAATTCATTCAAATTTTATTATCACTTTTAAAATACTTGGTTTAGATTTCTTTTCAAAATCTTATATTCATTTCTGAATTAACTTTACAATGTATTATATGATTCTTTCTCTCTTTATGATATTTTGGACTTTCAATTTTAAAGTTACACAATTCTATACATTCCAGCAAATAAACTATTCTTACATAAATGATAACTTATCTTCAGTTCTATTTTATTCATTATTTCTTTAAAAATATCTTTCTGACCGATGCAGATTCACAAAATAAGGATAGCGAAGATAGATGCATAGGATCAAAATACAACTAGAATATTACTCGTCATATACCTTGACAATCATGGCACAGTGAATTAAAAGACACTATAGAGGAGTGACCTTTACCTGTCTACCAACCTCTATTATAGGAACGATGTTAAAGCTATTTCTTCAGCTTTATTATAACATCCAAAGTTTAAAAATATGCAAAAAACACTGTCCAAACTATATGTGTTCAGTCATAGGGCCTAGTTAACTATACTGAAATCACACAAAACTAAATATGATCCAAATCCTTTATTTTTCCTATTTCTTAAAAAAAAACATCATCTTGGTTTCCTTTCCACTAGTACTTCCAAGTCACTATCCGATCTTATTTCTCAAGATTTTTTCTATACTGTACATCGACAAATACATATCTGCATTACTAACAATAATAAAATTCATTTATTTTAAAACTTTTCCACTGTTCTATAAGACAGCTTGCTTACTACTTTCCTCCGTATATTTAATCATACAAACTACTTAAATATCTGAATACTTTATTACATGAAAGTTCAAAAGAATCACACAATTGTTCTGTTAAATTATATTATTAATATACTTTAAATAAATTATTGCATGCATATTCCGAATTACTCCTATCTCATTATATGTTAAAAATGTTGTATAAAATGTGTACATATAATTTAAACTTTCACACTTCATTCTTAGGTCAATAGATGATCTAAAAAAAAATACATTATGCATTATAAATAACTATCAAAATTACCAAACGACCTTTATCTCCTCGATTGTGTTCCGTAGGCTTCACCATCCATTTGATCCTTGTAGATATAAGATTCACATCCATACACTTTATTTTAAACACTATTTCTATAATTTTATCAAGTTATTATATTTAAATTTTAATATTACTAAATTTATGTTTATATGTTTTCCCTAATCTCACATAACATTTTATATTTTAAAATAAATTAGAAAAAAAAATATTCCAAACTATATTTACTGTACTTCTTCATCAAATTTCCTTGAAAACCGTTCATATTAAAGCTAAAAAAAAAATGTTTATTATTTCTTCTTCAGTCACTTAATGTTCTTCTCCCTACTTGTTTAATTTTAAGGTAAAACAATTATTACTTTGTTCAATAAATATTCCTGAATGATAATCCTTGGTTTTTATAATATTTAATACAATTACTAGTTATGATATTAGTTAATCCCATAAAGATAACTTCTAAAGATTCTCTTCTAATATTTCTTGCTAATATTTTCTCCCGCGCGACTTTTACGATGCATCTTCTCAGTACTTGGATTTAAATATTCAATAAAACTTTTCTGTTTCCATGGATTCATTTCATTAAGTATATTAGATTTATATTTTCTAAATCAAGCATTTCTCCAATGAACACTTTATAATATTTTTTAATTTTTCTTAGAGAAAGTTTTTCTATTCCTTTTTTTTTTTTTATAAAAACACAATAGCTCTTTCATATTATTATTCTGTAACTTTTTTCCTTCTTTTAAAATTCTGGTACTATATACTTTGTAATGTTTCCTTTAAAAAGACAAACATTCTTTCTCCATTATAACTTTTACATAATTTTTTCTTTATGATATACGCATCTTAATTTTTCCATAGAGAAGAATAAAAAAAAAAACTTCAGAGTAGCCTTATAAAATTGTGCGTCATAATTTTTCCTGCCGGCAAATAACTTCTCTTTTAAGTTTTCCGTATAGCGTCCAAATTATATTCCTCTGAGTTACAATAATAATTTTCTGTTTGAGCGTAAATAAAGCTGTATCAAGGCACTTTACAAATATTTTTCCTTTCTCATAACTTCTATATACTGTTTTCTGTAGTATTTCCATTTTTACTGTAAGGTCTTGGCTAAACTTGAATAAAATATTCTGGTAAGAAAACTTTTAAAACTAGCCCTCCATGTAAAGGTAGTTCAAAATATTATATTTAAAAAAAAAACAAATACAAAATTTTAAAATTATATTACTTTTCTAGCTTACGATATTATACAGCTAAAAAATATGTTACTCCCTCCTTCACTTACACATTACTTTCTCCCGCTTTGTCTAATTCCTATTTTCCGTCTGCTAAATTACCTCCGTTGATTGGTTAATGACTTTTTTAGCGCGAACAAATTTACACATTCTAGTTTTATAATAGATTAAACCTTTTAAAATAAAGAATTTATGATGTCATGTTTTAAAATATTACTTAGAATAGTATTTTTAAACTCAATTATAGTTTTATCAAAATCATTTAAACTTTAAAACAATTATTAAAATAACATTTAATATTTCAACCTTTACTTTAACGATAGATAGCAATTATATTTAGTTTTATAATTCACAAACTTTATTATTATATTCTAACAAGCATGTGTGTGAAGGTATATAATATAGTCACATGATTACTAACTTTATCAGATGATTTGATTTTTTTTTTAATTTACCAAAACTGATATATTTTATAAAAATTTGGAAAATAATTTAAAAATGTAGAACTAAATATAATTCTCACCATCCCAAAGTTTATCTTGAAATATATTAGATTAAATTTGAATATTAATTATAATTATAATATTACATATAGCATTTATTTAATTTATTAGTTTTAAAATATCATACTCGAATTAATAATATACTTTTAACTATTTATAGCTGTATTATTTTATATGGCCAGCTTTTACAACCATAAGCAAGGATATAATTAAGCTTTATTTAACTGTTTTCTTCTAAATAATCCATTACACTTTTATATACCAGGTATTTTCAGCCTTAAATTGTACTATAAAATCTAATCAATCATACAATTATCAATATATTACACAAACGTATTTTAAAATTTTAAATTTTTTAGCAATTGACCATTCTACCTTATTATGACCTATAGATAAGGGCACAATATATATATATATATATATATATATATATATATATATATATATATATATATATATATATATATATATATATATATATATATATATATCAGATATAGCTCTAATATTTTATCTGCTTTTCTAGTTTCCCTAAAAGTTATCTAAATCCAAAAGACTTTAAATAATATGTTTAACTTGTTATTAATAAATGTATTCAATAATTCCAAAAAAATTTAACTGGTTGTGAGTTCAAATTTATTAAGTTAAAAATTCTCACATTTTATTTTATGATGGCTTTTCTCAAAAGTAATGAAAACAAATGTATATCCTATAATACTAAATTATCCATGTACTTTACTACTGTTACACAATGCTTTATTTACCATCCTCTTTTACAGTTTACAGTTTTGATTACCCCAGAAATCTTCTTCAGAACTTTATATCTCCTAACCTCAACTGAAGAAGATTGCTGGGGCAATTGAAACTGGAAACTGTAAAAGAGGGTGCTAAATAAAGCATTGTGTTACAGTAGTTAGTGCATAGATGATTTAGTATTATATGGTATACATTTGGCAATGCAATAAGAAAGAGTAGTTATTATACTTCTTGAAGAAAGCAAATGTAATGTCTACTTTCTGAATTATCAATTAATTTAAACCATAATTAATTTAATCAACCTCCCCTTCCTCAATTTTTAATAATTTCATTTGAATTTTATTAATTCTATGCATGTTTCCAAATATGTAGATGTTACATTATTTTTTTATTAGTGCAAAATCTATTTTATTGTTATTAATCTTTTTCAATACAACTACTTTCTGTAATTACAACTTTTCATTCTTTGATTTAATTGTTCTTTAGTTTTGATTTAGTCTTTTTTTCATTAAAGAATTATTTTTTTATATAATTTTTCTATCTATTACATTGTTTTTATAATTACATCGTACTAAATTACTTTATTACACATTTCATTTCACTGGTATTTTTCGTATTTTCTCTTCACTACTTTATTAATTGATTGTTAACTTTTTTAATATTTTTTAAATTCCTCTCAATATATATATATATATTTAAAATCTTGAACCACCTTTTATTTTAATTTACTTATTAATTATCTTGACATTATTTATATTTTCATTTTTATTAAAGAAAGTGAGTGATTTTGATTTAATAACTTCTTAAATTTATTAGAAAACCTTTTTTTTCTTGTCTTACAACTTCTTACATATTTTAAGTTTTGCTTCAATTCTGCATTACTAAATTGTAAACTGAATGTTTTAGTTTAGGATGCATAATCACTGCTATTCTTAAATCTGTCTTGCATTAATTAATACTTCAATTAATTTTTCTTTATCACCTGGGACTTTTTATGTATAAATATTTCTTTTGTGATTTTTTAAAAAAGGGTATTTATTACTATTAGGTCTATATTTTCTTGTTCAATTTTTTATTGCTTTCATTTCTTAATTCTAATTTATAATTTTTGCCAACCTTATATTTTCTTTTTTAACACTCATGAGACTGCAATCTTTATTTATCATTTTACAATTATTTTTTTATTTTTTTATACATAATCTCTATTTTTTCAACATAAAATAATATCTAATTATACGAATATAATCTCTGTGTAATCACTATATTATTTGAATCAACTGAACTGCTTACTATTGTTATAATACAATTTTACATGTGCAATGTATGCTATATCCAACTCTATCATTTTTCTAAACAAGTAATTCATTGTCGTAATGATCATAAATAGAATATTAGAATGAAGCTAACGCAAATAAATTTTAAATTAATGTAGTATCTCCTTAGCATGTATTTGATCTAGCCATTGGAATGTGTAATTAATTAATCAACTTTTCAAATGACAGGATTCAATGTCAACATATTATTTCAGAGATTTATTATGAGACATAATAAAAAAGAAACCATCATCAGACTCAAGTATCTATAAATGCATGACTTTAATCTTCCAATTTGCAAGTTATGCCATTGCTTGTCTGAGCTATGCATATATAAGCTATCTCGATGCCATTCGAATATACTTTTGTAGAAGCAAGATACCTTTTTCTTGGAAAAACAGAAACGCATCCATCTCAGTAGCTGGCAATCTCCAAATATTGAACATTTTTGAAATTGGAAAAAAAGAACAATTGAAAAAATCACAGTGAAAAAAAAAGCACAATGGAAAAAAAATCTCAGTGAATAAAGTAGCTGTTGTCAGAAGAAATTTGACCATTATGATGTCAAAAATGACCGAAATAGAACTTCAAAGATGACTGGAATATGATGTCAAAGATGACTGGAATATGACATCATCGTATGGAATCGTTGTGGGACTATTTCTTTCAATGTGATGTCATAGCAACATGAGATATTCATTGGGGGTGTGAATGGGTCATATCCCCCCTATCTCCCTACATTGCAGGTTTAGTACCCAAGTACCGAAAAAAACATTCTGAGAATGCTTTACATTAGCTTTTTGAAAATCAAAGCACATGAAAATAATAAAGATTATAATAACCTTTCTTAAAGTAATATTTACTAACCTTTCTTATAATTTTATAAAATTATAATGATCGATAAATATAAAAATAATTTTAAGTTTTATTGGATTGATAACTATATTGTTTTACATATTTATTATCTAGTTAAATGTAAAGTAGCTTCGTCAAGCATTGGTGGTCGAGAGGTCAGCGACGGCTGCTTTACAAGCAGTTGTCCCAGGTACATGAAAAAAAAAATGTGTAAAGTAGCTTTATTTTAATTTTACTAACTTCTGCTTTAAATAAACGTATATGTAAATTACCACGTCTCTTCTTTTCTCTTCATTTATAATATTATCCTGCTTAATATGATACAATTGTAAAATAATAATAAATAATCCAATGGCTTTTTTTGCTTGGGAGTTCATAAAATGTTGGAGTACTAAAAGTGTCAGGATCTGGACAAAATGAATGTACCTTAAGTTTCAGAGTCTGTGTCTGCTACTTCACCACTATACCAAATTATATATGTATGCAGTTGTAGAACGAAAGAATCTAAAATTTGAAGTCAATAGATTATGACCAAGTTCTGTAACTTCCGTGTTTGAACATTTTATTATGTTTTCCGAGCAATAAACTATTCGATTATTTTTGAAACACATAACATTAAGGGTATATAATCAATAACATTGGGACGTTGTGTTTTAAGTTGAATACGATTTCTCTGCTATTTTGTTTGTCTTGTATGTTTCCGGAAATCATTGTAATTATTACATTTAGAAAACGAGTAATTATATCTCTTTTAATTTTTATCATGAATATTTTTTCTTTTGTGACTATTTGGATAATAACTATTATTCGTTTTAAAAGATTTTTAGGTGCTGCCTTTTTTATATGTACACAAATGAGAGAAGAAAAGTAGAAAAATATAAATATATCGCAATATTTATTTTTTTTAAAAAATATATCCGTGTAATAAAGAATGCGAATTAATTTACAATATATATTTTAATTTTACTGCTTCGACTATAATTATTTGTTATTAAAAATGTATTTTTTTTTGTTTTTAAAAAGCTTTTAATTTTATAAGATTATTATAAAGATTTGTCATAGTCATTTTCTTAAGACTTTAGAATTTCTAGCATGTATACAAAGACAGATAGGTTAGTTTTTTACCACTTGACCTTTTCAATCATCTGTTAACCCAAAGTATTAAAGACCGCAGAAAAGTCATCAAGATGGCGCCTGTAAATGTCAACAATAGACTGTTTATTATTTTGTAAATTCAAATGAGTTTAATGACATATTTCAAAACAGACAATGTCCTAGGTCGTGACATAATATAAGCTAATGCAACTTCATTTCTTACTTTTTAAATACTAATTACTGCGTAGTAATTAAGCTGATTTTGAAGATTTAATTCATAAAACACGAATGAAATTAATGATATATATATTAAACAAAATAAAAAGTTATTAAAAATAATTCATGATGCAATTTAATAACTATTAAATAAAATTAAAATATTAAGTAGCAATTGTTATTAATATTTTCTAAAGACTAATGTGTTTTAATTTATACGAGAAAGGCCAATAAATAAAACTCTTAATCGGAAATATTAATAAACATTTGTCAAAAAAAAAGATTAGTTTTTGGTACCTATGTTTCTATATAACCATATTGACATTAATGCCTTTAACATATACAGTGCAGCCATTTTCAAAACTCTGTTAAAAGAATGTTCCTGAAATTCATTCCAAGGATTAGATCAAACATTTTCCAATATTTATGCACATCTGCATAATTGTCAGGATGATGAAAAATATGTAAATCCAAGTGAGAAAAAATGTGTCAGTCTCACGACAAATTAACAGAAATAACCTGTCAAACAATATTTTCTTATTTTGTAGGGAATAAAGAACATATCTGCTTACAAATAACAATTTAAAAAATATAAACTAACTTATATTAATATTCTTAATCTGTACCAAAATGTAGCAAAAAAATAATATATAAGAGCTGGAACTGTCCCAAGAGACATTCACTTGTAACAACAATTATATAACCGCACAAAGAAACTTACTCCATGATTTCCCACAAAAAATTTTTAAATAAACATTTTTTTTTTGCTACTTTTTTTTTGTACAATAATAAAAAAGAAAATAATATTATAGTTAGATATAAAAATTAATTTCTTGTTTTCTATTAAAATAATAATAATTTTATTAATTATAACATAAAAAATTAAAATAAGAGAATATTTAGCCAATTTTTAAAATTGCACATGGTGTAACAGGATATACATATAATAATGGTCAGATTTGTACTTTCATGTAACAAAACCCAGAGTCCAGGTAAAATACCTCATCTTAAAGTTGTTTGAAATGGGATGGGGACATCCCAGATCCAACCAAGTTTCCACTTATTTACTAGTTCTCTATGTCATATAACACCCTATGAATGACAGTTCTGAGGTGGCACACAGGCCTTAAGTTAATTTACAGGCCAGCTCCAAACAGGAAGAGACATGAGACCCGAATTCAAACCATGCAAGCAACATACATGGATTAAATTAGACCACTATTAAACTAAACTTAATGTAATTCTAATATTTAGTTTATAATGCATATTAAACATATTTAATTAAATAAGTTAATTGGTATTGGATTTGAGTAAAAGATTTGGAGAAGAGGTAAATTTGAAATAGGTTTATTAATAAAATAAAATAAAAACACACAATTTTACAATGCTAAATATGAGATTGGATGCACACAGACATTACACAGTGGGATGAGATTAGAGTACATGTCATCATAATATATTTAATAGGTTGTGCGATAAATAAATTATGCCTATGTAAAACTAATTTGCAATTCCTATTTAATTATCAAGGATTGCTAATTTATAAGGAAATATGCTAGCTACAGATCTACTAATTACTGCAGTGCTGAATTGGCTACTGTTTCCATAAATACATTAAAATTCAAACACATAATAAAGTTTAAGGATGATGCAGATCTTCGTTATTTCAGAAAAATACTGAATAAATATTTTTACAAGGAAAAAACTGGCTTAGCTAGCTTCACATATATTCGCTATGGACATATTAAATATTAATAAAAATATGGCAGTGTTGATGTGCAATTATTCACAGGATTTTGCATCAATTGTGCAGTACCTTAATACTGAATGACTTGCTAATAATAAAAGAAATATGAATGTCCCAGGTTCAGAATTCAGGCTTAATTAAAAAAGGTTTTGGGTCCTCATGCCCCAGTTCTATAAGTAATAGCCTGACACAGACAATATGCTCCCTGGGTGTGACTTGGGGTCCACCTTATGAGATTTGTGGATGACTGGAAATGGCCTCCAGCATGTTCTCATTGATGAATAGCAAGACATTATGTATGCATACATACTTAATAAAGACACATCTGCATTAGGAAAAATACAAATATGTAAAGTTAAGTTAACAGAGCTTTAAGTAGATAGCTATCTGTGTAGCCAATGAAAGCCAATTCATAATTTAAGCCTAACATATTGCTATAATAGAGGACTATATTACTAAATTATAAATCTAGTTTAATACAAGAATTAAGCTGCATCCCTAATCTGCTTTGGGGGGGGAACTATATGTTAGAGGGGTCAAAATTAATATTACATTATAAAATATGCCTCATTTTAGATCTTTCTGGCTAGATCCCTATTATCACAAAAATGAATCTTTAAAATCATAATCTATAACTCTAATATTGCAAACCATAATAACTATTTAGTCAAAATAAAACTAAATTGAATTATACCATAATAACAAACACAAGGCGATTGATTATTATTTTTAATACAATAGACACTTGAAACAGTAGGCTAAAGCAAGTTAAATATGTATTATTAATGACCATTAAGTTGAAGATATAAATTATAATTAATTATAATAACTTCATTAAAGAGTTATTAAAATTAAATATGTGCAATATTTTGAGACATTTGGTATATTATCACATAAATAAATGAAAATTTAAGAAATAAAATTAATAAAAGCATATGCATAATTGCAGTATGAAATAGAAAATAGGTTTTTATAAACAAATGATTCTAGTTTTATTTTAGAAACTGTAATTTTAGAGTTTACAAAACTAATATTATTGAGAATTTAGGCAAGATTTATCAGAGTTTTACATTTAATTTAGATAAGAATTAGGAGAGTTATGTTGAACCTCCATTCAATTTATAACTATAGCTTTAAAAGATTAAGGATTAAAGTGCATTTTAGAGTTTTCTGTGGTGTTCTGAGGAATTGTTACCTAACTTGTCTACAGCAGCTGATCTGTTGGCACTTCTGGATGGTTGGTGTGGTAGCAAATCTTGATCTCCAGATAAGCAGTATGGATTCAGTTATACACTCTTTACAGTAGGTCATTGTCAAGAGCATCTCCATGATGATGTGCCATTTCAGCACATAGAATGGGGACAGAGACCACCATTTCCTGGGTAGGAAAACAGAATTCTTGCCTGCCCTATTCTGTCATAGTAAAGTTAAAACTAGTGTGTAGTCTACTAGCTGACACTTTTAAAATATACAGCATATATCATATATGTTAAAATCTAGCCTATTTATACTATCTTGAGATTCCATGAGCTAATCCATTAGCACCTTTTAAAATTTTCATATTTTAAATTACTAAAATAACTTTAATCCTTTATTTTATCCTTTGAATAGAATATTTTTTCTAGATTTGATCATTTCTGTTTCCTTAAGCTTTAGCAATAGTTACAGGTGGTTAAATCTTGTTTACAAGACAACATATTTTTTGAAAAATATTTATTGTCTAATCTAAAATTTGGATTTCATCAACCTACTATACTATAGCAGGTGTGTATGGTGTGATTTTTATTTACAATTTATTTTATATCAAACTTAGAAATTATATGAAATGATTGAATAACATAATGCTATATATGTATAATGATGGTATGTGGACTTACTTTGAAATAAATATTCTGCTCTAAGATATCTATTCCACTTTATACAGACATTTATATTCGCATATATATGCAGTGACACATATACAACCTTGTAAAAATCTTAATATGGAAACTCTTTAAGGGTTTAAACCTGGAACAGATGAAGGCATAAGGAAAAATAGATGAAAATATATAATGGAGGAAATATACCATTTCATATCCCCACAGCTACAAAAGGAAAAAAAATCATTTTGCATATAATTAATATTCAATTGTGAATACAACCATGGATCTCAATCTATCAAATGACCGTAGATTATAATGGCTCTAATTATTATCTTGCCTAGCTAAGTTTCTTAATGTAACACTGCCTAGTAATTAATCCCACCCCACTCTGTCTACTCTCGAGTTTGAGAATGGTTTATAACTAATAATAAAAACAAATTGCAAAAAAAAATGTTTAGTATTATTAATCAATAAGTATTAATATAGTTAGTGCCTCTATGGTGGGTTAGTTGCTTGACTTTTGAATATGGATTATGGATCAGATTGTCACAATTAAACTATGTTATTTATATAGGATCTGGGGCAGGTCCATAATTGATCAAAAGTCATTCTGTTTAAGGGGATCTGGGGCAAATCTTTAAATGGCTTCAGATTGCAGACATAATCACTTCCTATGAAAACAACTTCATTTTCCTACATATATTCATCATCTTCATAATCTTGGTCACTTTGATATGAATCCTTATAAAATGGGAAGTACCTTCTATATTCCCTTGTGTTTATTTCTGGGTCATGAGATCTGAATCCATTATTGGTACCCTACTTGGAAGCTGGATGAAACTTTTCTTTTCCTTCTCCTGCTCTCAGTCACTTGTGGCAAGCTGACCTGGGAGGTATGTATATCCCTTTCTTTTTCCAGAGTAATTTCCTTGAACAAGAGAGGGATTTTGATAAGTAACTGGCATCTAATATGACCCTCAAGCCTAATTTGTTCTTGGTAGAGAATGACTATGCCTTTACCATGGTAAATTTTACATTTATGTTGTCTAAGGAAATCAGTCCCTATTACTAAATTCTGAATCAACTCTGCCATGACCAAAAACGGTCATTTGATCCTATTCAAGATCTAGGTGGACTTGATACTTTTCTGTCTTCATGTCCTCCCATCACCCAGGGTTATTTTGGCTGTATCATCTGGAAATTTTAGCAATAAGGGGCCTAAATTGTCTGATTGGGTTAATCATTATTTGGTGGTAAAAGATACCTGGCTAAGATAAACACTTTTATAACTCCAATCTTGATATGGATCACAGGGCATGGCTAGACCTGTACATCAAATCTAAATCCTGTAGTTGTCAAGATCATGGATGTAAAGTTTTTACAACTTTCATTCCCCTGTGAATCAGCAGGACTCTGGTCAGAAAAATTCCTGAAGTTTGAATATGACTCATGCAAATACAACTGCTTAACCTGAGTTTATCTACCTTGCATGGTTCACAAATCCTATGTGGGTGACCATTAGGAGTAATAAGTGCCTGGCACCTGGGGGAATTGACCCTATGCATCTTCTCTGAAGGCTCTTTGGAAAGAGTGGTAAAATTGATTATGGTTAGAAATTTGGCCATTTTCTCTATGACTTGAATGCTGCAGCCCACCATCAGCTGATGCACCAGTGGTGGCATATTTTGTAAAACTGTCTGAATGATTTATGTAGCTACAAAGGGAAACTGTCACTGACTGGAATTAGGCCACTTGTCTCATGAAAAATTGTCTTTGTCTCTTTGACTGTCAACCCATATGACTCCCTGAGGATAGCATAGTAGATCCCATTTTGGTGCTTATCACTCCAAAATATTTTGAAGAGGAATGATCTGTATTGATTGCATGTGAGGGGCTTTTCAGTGTAACACTCCCACCATGACTTGGCATATCCCTGTAAGTAATGAATTGTGAGGATGACTTGATCTACCAAGATGACTTTATGGAAGCTAAATAACTCTTACTCACAATATTGTTTTTTGGACTGTCTATGATGTCTCCTTTAAAGCTTTGACAGGTATGTCATTGAGTATTAAGCATGGCTCTGCTGTCCCCTAAAGTATAAATTAGTGCACTTTACCCAAGATTCAGATATGTATTATGTGGTGTGATCTGTTTACTATCTATAGGTAAGGGTCATTGCATGAGGCTTCCTTCCCCACTAGTGCTTCTAACATTGCTTATTTCTTCCTTGGGATTAACAAGGTTTCTTATTATATGCACCTTATTTTCAATGCTTATTGAGCTTCAGTTGACATTTCCCTTGTTGTTTTTTTGTATCATTCCTAGCTGTCATACCATACGTAAATTAATTCTCTCCATCTCCTTTCCCCCTCCCTTTATTTCTGTAATATTTTCTTTTAATTCCTACCATATCTAAATTAACTCTTCCCATCTCCTTTGCCCCTTCCTGCTGCTCATCATTACTGTCCTATCCTGAGCAGCTAGTCTATTATATTGCACCATGTTTTCTTCAATTCATATAGTTCATCTCATATCTCTCCTTGCAACTCTTTAAAAGTCTTTGACAATGGTATCCTTTTCCTCTACTTTACCCTGAATGGTTTCAAACTCTTGGAATATTGTCTGTATAGTCTTGGTGGTTTCTTTCTGATTCTTTTCCAAGAGTCCTGTTAATTTGCTACTAACTTCATCATTCTTCCACTGAAAGTGTATTTTCAATTCATCCTGTCTGTTCCATAATCTCTCCTTTGCCTGTTAATCTCACTCCTCCATCTTTTTATCTTTAGATTTAAGATTTTCTGTATCTCTAAAATATTCTGATGTACTTCATACTTTTTTATTTTCTCTCCCAGTTTTAAAATATTCTGTTGGTTTCTATTTTCTAACTTCTTTTCCAATTCTTGAACATTTCCCTGTATTTCTATCATATTTTGTTTGTTATTTGCCTCTACATTTTGGTCCCTCTTCTCCATCTTCAGTCTCTAATTTCTAACCTTTTTGTCACCTTTAACCTATCTCATTTAGTCCCAGATTCATTTCTTTCATCATTTCCTATAGGGCTAGAATTCTGTCCACGATATTTCTATTGATACCCTTTTTTGATTCCTCCTCTGGAATTACCCTAGATGCATCTATAAAATATTCAGAAATTTACTGACTTGTGATCACTTCCCCCTTCTATTTTCTATTCCATGCTACACTTCCTGACAATTTCTACTGTGGGTCTCTGTATTATCTCCTTGTTTCTTACATCCATTACTGATTCCTCTTCTTGAAATATTTTAGATGGTTCCTCAGAGGTTATGTTGCTTTCCATAGATTTGTTTTATATCTCTAAACTTATGCTTACCTCTGCTTCTATTTCTTTCTCCATGCTTACTATCTCTTCTATCTCTTTTTCCGTACTACTATCCATACTGGCACAAAACTGTGAGGTCTCTATTGTGTCCTATCTTATTTTTTTTAAAAAAGATTGAAATACAATGATTCCACTTGAAATGGCTCACTCTGATCATCCTGACACTTCATCTACTGCATATTTTATTTTAACTTACCCTACCTGTAATCCCTTTCTATTCTTTTAATGAAGTGCTAACCACTTCACATTTACATAGAATTAATAATAATGAAAATTATAAATAATAATAAAAAATTGTTACCTGCTGTGCCTCTTCACTCCCCATGGTAAGCTACTTATACCTGCAAAAAGTTATAAATTATTGATTGTATTTTATAATTTCTCTGCCAGATCCAGTTTATTTAGATTATATATAAATAACTATTTTGACTTTTTGTCTGAGGAATATAAATAACTATCTTGAATCCTTGTCCTCATTTTCTCATACACAATCCAATGTTTTTATATCAGAAATTTTTTAAAGTGATGGATCTCCCTCCCCTTTTAAATTCCTCTTAATACTGCTGACAAATTTTTAATAAGGATTCCCCATGATCTATTCAAAATCACCCTCAGGTTCCAGTCACCAGTGAACAAAAGAATACATAATATAAAATAATATTAAACCCCAAATATTAAAATGATATGCATTACATTATATATCAGATGCTAATTTTTTTTAAAATTAAGCATCATGTATAAACCATTATATATTGTAGGACCAGAATGAGCCAACAACAGCAAAATCACCACTAGGGTGATTTAAACCCACATAATTTATTCCCATGCCACATAATACTTTATTTCATTTGGCTCAGTGATCAAAAAGAAGAAGAAACTCTAGAATTAGATTGTAACTACATAATTACCCTATGACAAACAAGACACCCAATGCAATATATGTGAAAATACAAACACTTTTTAGTTTATAAAATTACAAACAAAGTAAACAAAAGGAATGACTATTGCTTAATTTGTTACTAGACTCATTGGAGATAATAGGAATTACATTAATTAGTGATTACATATGTCAAAAGTTTCAATGTATAACATATATACATAGATAAGGGACCTGAGATGATATACACATTTGATCTTTGAGGCAGATGTTCCTTAAGCAGGTACATGGTAATAAATGAAGCAAAGTAAGTTTAATTAACTCTATAAAACATGGTTAAAATAGATGATCACATAGCTTCATGATCATGACCTATCAATGCTTAAATATCAGGCTTTAACATAAAATGATGAGGTAAACTGGAATATGCTCAGTTCTGTGAGGCTATACCTAAGTCTCTATAAAATAAATGGATCACAGCAAGATCATTAATAAATTTCATCAACAGGCAGGAATGATCCAGTACTCAATTGGTGATAAAAAACAAAGGTCCTCTGGGTCTGAAATAGAAAAGAATATTCCTGCATTGCATGGAATATATTCAAAAGAGACCCTATTCCATTTTCTCCAAAGCAGGAATATGTATCTGCTAGAAGAACAAAGTAAAAATAAGCATGAAGTTAGACAACCCAACAGTAATAATTTATATAAAATAGAGAATAATTACCCTTAAAATTAAATATATAGGTAGAATAAAATGTGAATGGTTATGCCATAAGTCTATAATATGCAGACATCTATTATATAGACTAAATCAAGGCCTCTCTCTCTCTCTCTCTCTCTCTCTATATATATATATATATACTTTCAGATCATGATTTCAAGCTATTTGATATATATATATATAAATCTGCTGATAAAATTATTGCCTGCTTAATTAGAGATCTATCCCATAGGTCTTACCTATATAAAGAATATTGATACAACAGCCTACAATGATAATATTTTTAACTAAAGGGTATTAAAAGTTTTATAGAATAAACTATCACATAAATTATAAAATTGAAAATAGCATACCTGCAGTATACAGATATATTTCACTAATTATATCACAAGTTTTATAAAATTTAAGATAGTGTATCTGCAGTATACATATATATTTGTCTCTTTTTAAAAACAGAAGCAAAGTTTATAACTTTAACTTCTTAACACTAGATCTTAATTTTTAAATTTGAAAAGTTTGTATAAACCATTGTAATTGTGTTAATAGCTAAATGACATTTTTTTTAAATAACAGATTTTAAATAGGCAAGTTTAAAATCAACAAATTAGAATGAATGAGAAGAGGGGATTTAAAAGTCTCTAACAGAATTACTGGACTCTTAAATATTTTAATCACTGAAATATATTTGCTAATTTTACCTCCATCTGATTCTTAAATAATGACTAGAAGATTTAAGAAAGATCAAGTATAATATCAAATTAATTAAGCGTGGATCAAAATACACAAATGTACTGGTCAGTTTGCATAATTCATACAACCAGACCTAGAGTTCCAACCTGAGTACCTCAAGTCAGATCATGTACAAGATGCATAAGTCAGGGGCACTCTAACTCTGCCCTACAAGTTCAAACCTAGGTCTCTTTACTTATGATCAGCAATACTTATGATACAAATCATAATTTCCAGCTGACAGCTCAGCAGTAAAACAAAAAGACTCTAATTAGACACCTGGCCATATCAATATAATTGTTATTGATAATAAATTGTTTGTTTTATGGGTACATATAAACCTAATGTGCAAGATATATGTGTGTGGGAAAGTATAATCAATGCAATGACTCAAGAGTAAGATTTTAAATATTGTTTAATAATATGCATATTATGCATATTTGAGTATAATATGAATATTAGCCTCACATTACAACCAAATACATTTACAGATTTTATAGTCTTATATGTATATTGAAACAAGTATATTTTATTCTTTAAATACATTTATTTATGGGACAGTTTTATATGTATAGTAAAACAGATATAACTTTATTTACTATATTTATTAATAGTGCAGTTTCAGTGATATGCCAATAATTCTTTATTATTGCACTAATGAAGTAAAAAGAAACTACAGCAATTTAATTGAATAATACTATAATTATTATCAGCCTAATGTGTCAGGCAAATATATATATAAGTTTTTATGAATAATCACTTAACCTGGGAATAGATTACCAACATTTTATTTATGCAATAGTTTATTGCATTAGGACATTATACATCAATAAAGATTTTATATTTCAGATGGAATGTAAGGAAAGGGCATACTGAGCATTTTACTTATCCAGAATTGAAATACTAACACATTAACTTCAGCCTCAAGCGATCACAACATCAAACTACAGAATTGTATAGGCAGGGTTTAATAAAGAAAGAATAAGATAGAGTAATGGTGGTGCTAATGTGTGGGCTGTTTTTATATTTAAAAAATTCATTTACGAGACATGATGGTGCGCTTACGAGAGTATCGAATGGAAGTGTGATTTTTGTTTTGTATCATATTAGTCCGACTTGCCATGCTCCAAATTTACAGAGATCAGTCACTGGAAAAAAAGAATATTCAGCCTGAATGGAATCACCCTGATGTTATAAAAATCCAATTATTAAGTAGGCACATGGTCCAGGGTCTATTCCCCTATCACAGACTGGAAGTGATGAATAAATCATTTGGGTCTTTTACGATGCCTATTTGGATGAATAGCATAAATTAAGAAATAGATTGACATTAGCAATGCTTGGACAATATATATAACAGCTATTTATGGTACTTAAAGTTAACCCATGGTATTAGTTATTCTTTTTCTTGATGGTATGATCAAATTCTTTAGCTGACTTATTTAAAGATAACAAACATTATGACATGTATTTTAAAATGTAAGATTGATTTTCCCGCTTTAGTAGTTTTCTTTTAATAAACTTAAAATATAGATCCAATTTTCCCCTACCTTATGCCATCTAACTTTAACTTTAACATTATTTGGAATTTGACACAAAGTGATAAACAAAATTTTAATAGCATTAATTTACTTATTTACATGGCTGAGAATATCTGGAGGATCATTATACAATACATGAGTATTAATTTAGGTGATTTTTAAACATAAAAATGACATGTGAAATTTGTGATCCTAAATCATTTTTTTATTAATATGGGAAATGTTTTCCCCCTCCATCAAACCACAATAATAGTATACTAAGAAAAATAACATTTAAATCTTTCCAACCTGGCAAATATACAACTTTATAATAAACAACTTAATTAATTAAATGACGCTCTTTTTTTTTTTTAAATGACAGGAGACTTACCTAAATTTAAACACATTTGCAGAGTTGGGGAATAAATTAATGGCATATTACATAAAGAGAAATATAGATTATAATTATATAGAAAATCAATGCCACACCATTTTAAAATAAGAATTTTGCAAGGCTAATAAAAAATTAAATGATTAGTTTTATAAAGAATCATGTAGACAATGGATTAAATATTATTACATAGGTAAGTTACTTTTATAAGAATATACATTTAGTTTACATTAAATTTAGTTATAGATAATATATAAGATATAGAAGATAAGTGTGAGATGGCACTATTACCTTCAAAATACTTTCTTAATTCCATTCTGATGTAACAGTTCATTATTTTTGACATGGTTTGAAAATTAGTCACAGGTAGCATACTTTTCCAGATCAGGTTCAGGGCACAGTGAAATAGTTCAAGATTTCCTTTAAGGTTTAAGTTCAAGGAGCATTTCAATAGAAAATGGCTCAGGAATGTCCAAAAGGAAAGGCATGATAGTTTTACTCCTCAGTCATATCTAAGGTAATGAGTGGCATGAAATCAGTCAAACAAACTCTTTCTAAAAAAACCAAAAGAATAATAATCATTTAATCAAATTTTTGCACTATTTATATGATTTCTTAGATATGCACTTAGAACTTGTGGCCTGAAGTGATTTATAATTTTTGTACAATAACTAATTTTCCACAGGAAGACCACCTTTGTTTCATAAGGAATTTAAGATAATGT
This sequence comes from Epiperipatus broadwayi, assembly GCA_028023455.1. NCBI lineage: Eukaryota > Metazoa > Onychophora > Udeonychophora > Euonychophora > Peripatidae > Epiperipatus > Epiperipatus broadwayi. Next base: position 1,107,502 of record JAQFVV010012592.1, read on the forward strand.
GATCAGTCTGAAAAATTCTTGAATGATTGTTTTACATTCTATTTTAGTATTTGTAAAGATCTCTGAGATATATTAATTTTATGATAATGGAAAAGTGTCATTAATAGCACACTTGATTTATTTGATTTACTATAATTAATTTCTCCCTTTTTTCTTTGTTTTAAGTGTCATTAATAGCACACTTGATTTATTTGATTTACTATAATTAATTTCTCCCTTTTTTCTTTGTTTTAAATTTTATAGTAATGTTTCTAGAAATTTCCAACCTGATCACCTTATCTTGTGCTGCCAAGATTAACAAATATATAACACTTTAAATACATATTTCCCAATTAATTCATATACACATTATTAGTACCTTAAGAGTATGTTTATATTTTGATTAAATTTATCCGTCATTGTGTATCCACAATTTTATTGATTCACTCTCTTTCCCAAATCATTAATTTATTTCTATCAAAATGGGATTAATATTGAAGTGAAAACAAAAAAAATTCTGGGTAAATAGAGAGTAATGTAAAAGCATGGAGAGATGGACTTTGAACCCTATTAGATGGTTCAATGAGTGTTAATACTCATGAAGCAAAATCTGAGTTTTAGATTATCTGCTTAAATAAGAAAAAAACATATATTAATAATACAATAAGAATATTTTATATAGCACTAAAAGAAAATGCACTTTAAAGAATGGTTAATAAATTGTGTAAGCAAAGTAAGAAGAATTTTAAAAAGGCTTTAATTGTTTAACAGAAAATTAAAATGTATAAAGTTAAAATAATAGTTCATTGTTCCAGGATTTTAATAGATAGTAGAACACTATGCTGAACTTCCAGGTATTGTCCTACAAGGTGGGGTTCTTGGATATTGGCTGGCTGTTCATTCAATCACATTATACTAGGTATTTCTTATTGGTGACTATGACATAGCATGTCAGCAACTTTAATCATCAATTTTAGGCAGAAAATTTAGAGTCATTGCATTTTATTGTACTAGGACACTCCATATTGAGCTTCTCAGAGATGGTCAGAGAAATTGAGGTATTTTGCTCAGTGGTCATGGCGTGACAATTTAACAGCTTAAAAATTTACAAGAAGTTTAGAAGAACTAATTCTCTCTCTTTCCTGCCTCTATATATATCCCTCAAAACAAAGGCATCTGGACATCTTCCAAATTGATAAATTAATTTTAAAACATTAAAACTTTGCTATCTAAAAAAATATTACTAATTGTAATCTCAATCTAGTTTAATTTTAAAATTTTACTATTTGCATTTTCTTAATTAAATTCTGAATACTTTTGGTTTTGGCTAATCTCTTAAGATAATTACATATTTCTTATCACCTTTTACCATAATGATAATGATAATTCCAAAATTAGATTTTTAATTCATACATTTTTTTGAACATCAGTTAATTCCAATTAATTAGTTAAATTTTTTGCTGAGTTGAACTCCCTTTACTCCCACATAACAAGATTAAATTTCATAATAAAATTTAAATTTCTTTTTACATTATTTTTTTAAAAATGTCTTAGAATTATAACTTAATGGCAACAATGTATACATGAAGTATATATATATATATGATCACTTCGATATATGAATTTAACCCAAACTAATTTCATGTGGAACATCTGTTTAATAATCAAAAAAAATTTTTAACTTAGGGTATCATAATAAATATTTCATTTCACATGTTTGATGCATTAGAATCAGGAAAAAAAATTACTTATATATACTAGTCAAGAGAATTGTCATGGATCTCAGGGAAATATGGACATATAATTTAATCATAAAGCAGCACCTTGTGGCTCCATATTCAAGAAAAAACCTATGTAAGGGTCATATTTGTACATTCATATAATAAAACCCAGAGTCCAGGTAAAGTACCTCTAAAGCTTATCAAATTAGGATGGTGAGATTCCAGGTCCAAGCAAGTTTCAACCTATTTACCTGTGCTCTATAGCATAACACCCTATATAGGACATTCCTGAAGTTACACACAGGCTTTAATTTAATTTCCAATCTGGCTCTGAATAAAGAGAGACATGAGACCTTAATCCTAACTACACAAGCAGCATACATGGATTAAAATAGACTACTACTGAACTAAACTTAAGACAATTCTAATATTTAGCTCATAATGTATATAAAACAAAGCAAAGCAAAACTCCATATGTTAGTGCCACCTGTGCTAAACAGAGTAATCAATGGATGCCAGAAGGTTTGTGCATAAAATCCCTAACTAATGCCTACTCATCCAATATCCCCAGACTAGTTTCTGGCTTGTGGCTTTTATCAGTGAGGAGCTTTGGATCTGAGAGCACTGCATCTAGATCTTAGGATCTAATGCAACCCTCTAGCAACCACCTTTTATCTCGACTTAACTACAAAACTATGAGCATGAAATTGAAAACACAAAAATATTTTCAATCTAAGCTCAATAGCTTATATAGTCATATGGGCCATAAGCCAGAAACTAGTCTGGGGATATTGGATGAGTAGGCATTAGATAGGGATTTTATGCACAAGCCTTCTGGCATCCATTGATTATTCTGTTTAGCACAGGTGGCACTACCATATGGAGTTTTGCTTTGCTTTGTTTATAAACAATTATGTGCTAGTATTGGAGATGTCATCATGTGATGCTTAATGTATATAAAACATATATAATTAAATAAGTTAATTGAAATTGGATTTGAGTAAAGGATATGGAGTCAAGATAAATTTTAAATAGATTTATTAATAAAATGAAATCAAACCAATAAATTAAACACACACATTTTTATAATGCCTTGATTGGATGCACACAGGCATTACACAGGGATGAGTTCTATTAAGGTTGTGGTATATCTCATCATAATATATTTAATGTTCATGTGGTAAATTAATTATGCCTATGCAAAACTAATATGCCAAATCCTATTGCTATATCATGGGTTGCTAATTTATGAGTAAATATGCTACCCACAATGATACTAATTTTTACAGCATTTAGAGGCTGTTGTTACATAAATACATTAAAATCCAAGCACATAATAAAGTTTGATAATGATGCAGATATATGCATAAGTGATTCATGATTTAGACAAATTACGAATAAATATTTTACAAGAGAAAAACTGGCTAAACTAGCTTCACATATATTCTCTATAGCACATACTATATATTAATAAAGATATGGTGGTGCTGATGTACAATTATTCACAATATTTTACATTGATTGGGTGGTATTTTATGGCTGAATAGCTTGCTAATAATAAAAGAACGATGAACATCCTAGGTTTGGAACTCAAATAGACTTCATTAAAAAGGCTATGTGTCCTCATGCCTCAGTTCTATAAGAAAGTCTTACCAAATGATATGCTCCATGGATATGAGTTGGTTTCCAACTTATGAATGTAGCTGATGAATAGTACAGCTTCCAGTGGACCCAATGAAAAATAGCAAGACATTATGTATATGTGCATACTTTGTAAAAACACATCCACACCACATTGGACAAAATACAAATATGTCAAATTATGTTACTGGTGCCTTAAACAGATAGCTATTATCTGTCTCACCAAAGAAAGCCAATTCATAATTTAAGCTTATCATAATGCTGTAAGAAAAAGACTATATTACTAAATTATTCATCTAGTTTAATGGATGAATTAAGCTGCATTCCTAGTCAGCTTTACCTAAGGGAGAAAAAGTATATTTTAGAGAGGTCAAAATTAATATTACATTATAAAATATACCTATTCTGTATCTTTCTGACTAGATCCCTTCTATCACAATAATGAATGTTTAAAATCACAATCTTTATTTCTAATATTGCAAATTATAATAATTATTTAGTCAATGTAAAACTAAATCAAATTATATCATAATAACTAGTGAAAGGCAATCAGTTATTATTCTTAATACAATAGAGTTTAGAAACAGCTGGCTAAAGCAAGCTAAGTATGCATTATTAATGTCTATTAAGTTGAATATATAAATTATAGTATCTTCACTAAAAAGTTATTAAAATTAAATACACACACTGTTTTGAGACATTTGTCATATTATCACATATAAATAAATGAAAATGAAAAAAGTAAAATTGATAAAAGCATAGGTATAACCACAGTATGAAATAAAAAATAGGTTTTATAAACAAAGAATTATAGTTGTTCTATTTTAGAACCTGTAATTTTAGTATATACAAAAGTAATATTATTGAGAATTTAGGCAAGATTTATCGGAGATATTACATTTAATTTAGATAAAAATTTGGAAAGTTAGTTCAAACATTTATTTAATTTATAAGCTGCAGCTCTAAAAGATTAATGTTTAAAGTTCCTTTAGTATTTTCTGCAGTGTTCTAAGAAATTGTTACCTAACTTCTTGATAACAGCTGGTCTGTTAGCATTTCTGTTTAGTGGGTGTTGTAGCAAATCTTGATGACTGGATAGGCTCTCCTTACAGCAGACCATTAACAGGAGCATATACCATCTCACTGATGATGAAGCACCATTTTGACACATAGGATGGGGATAGAGATCACCATTTTCTGGGTAGAAAAGAGAAATTTTCAACTGCCCTCTGTCATATTAAAGTTAAAACTGATATGAAGTCTCCTAGCTGATGCTTCTTAAAATTATACAGTGTATGTCATACATAGTAAAATCTAGCCTATTTATACTCTTTTGAGATGTAGTTATAATTTTAATAACAAAATTATCTTCTGCAAGCTAATCCATTAACAACCTTTTAAAATTTCATATTTCAAATTACTAAAATAACTTTAATCCTTTGTTTTATCCTTTGAACTGGATGTTTTTTTTCTAGATTCGATCATTTCTGTTCCCTTAAGATCCTTAAGATTTAGTAACAGTTACAGTTGGATAAATCTTGTTTACAAGAAAAATGTATTTTTTTAATAATATTTATTGTCTAAACTAAAATGTAGATTTCATAATCCGACTATACTAAAGTAGGTGTGATTTTTATTAACAACTTATATTAAATCAAACTTAGAAATTATTTGTAATGATCGAATAACATGAAGCTATATATGTATCATGGTGGTACGTGCCCCTCTCTCTCTATATATATATATATATTCAATTTAAATATATATATATTAAAAATACAAATTGTCTTTTAAAATGAAATAAATGATAAAGTATTAGTTTGCAATAAATATTCTGTTGTAATATATCTATATCACTTATATTACAGACATTATATTTACATATATAGGTGGTTGACATATATACAACCATGTAAGCATTAAAGGTTTAAACCAGTCACAGATGGAATATATATGATGGAGGAAGTATAATGTTTTAATATATTATTAATTACTAATCATAAAATAGATAAGAAATCTTAAAAAATTCTATTTGAGATTTGTCAAGCTGGATAATGCATGATAATGTCACGATTAATTGTGTAATTTATACATTAGGTCAGTGTATTAAAAATAAAGTACATCTCTATCTTAATGATAATTAAATTATGTATTACAATTTAACATTCACTTTTTATATTCAGTTTTGATTTGTTTAAATTTATAATATATATACAATGAAGTCATAATATTTGATACATTGTGTCAACTTCCCCCCCTATCTGTTTATCAAACAATATATATATATATATATTGCTGCATTAAAAAATATAAATGATAAAGTCTTTATTTTATTTAAATATTTTAGTTATCTCATGATAATGAAAAGATAATAGACAATTTTCTTAAATAATTGTCGAACATTTTTTTAAAACATAATATGCATATTTTAATATGTAATCTAATTTGTAAATGTAGGTAAAAGTGAGAAAAAAACTTTAAAATCAGATAAAGAATTTGTTGTCACTCTTCAATTATTTTGTTTATTTACCAATATTTATTTATTTTTGGCTTCAAAGGTACTAAAAGAAATGAATTTTTTTTTCTTGGCAAATTGTTTAATAATATTTAATTTCAACCTTTTAAGAAAGATAAAGTTTTGTGTTTAGCAGATTGTAATTTTCTTGAAGACAGAATTGTTCCAAAAAAATTAGAGGATAAGCATTGCACAGTTGATCTAATGGTTTTAAGAGAAGCATTCACTCTTAATGAAGCTACTGAAAAAGACAGTACAAAAAAGTTTTTGACACAACAGCTAAAGAAGAAAAAGAAAAAGTCATTCACATTGTTAAAGTTTTAACCAAGCTGTTAACACCTTATGAGCTAAAATCTAAACATTTTTCTTCATCCATATAACCTTCCTCTCTTAAAAATGTAAAAAAGTTATCCCTGAAGTAATCTAATATCTTGTTTTCAGCCAAGAATATGAGTTCCTAAAACAGGCAAAACTCTCCATACAGTAGTGCTACTCAGTGCTAACCAGGGTAATCAATGAATGCCAGAAGGCTTGTGCATAAAATCCCCATCTAGTACATACTCATCCAATATCCATTGATTTCTCTGGTTGGCACTGAGTGGTGCTACTGTATGGAGAGTTTTGCATATTTTAATAACAGTTATGTGCTAGCACAAGAAATAGTGATCATGCAATGTTTAGTGGTTTAACATGAGTTCCTCTGCGTATCAGACTTGGAAAGTTTATTAAAAGAAAATAAATAAATTCTTGCATTGCTGTTTGTTAACCTAAAAATACAGCATACCAGAAAAAGAACAAATTAATCATGTACATAATATAGGAGCTTTCAAGAAGAAAACCAACACTTAAACTGGACCATTATAACTTCAAAAAAAAAAGCTTCAAAGAAATTAAAAATCATAGTCAAAGGTATCCTTTTATGTGCACGTTGTATTTCCAGATAGAGTTTAAATTTTTTTTTATATAAAAGTAATAATTTTTATAAAAGTAAAAAATGACAATTTGTATAATTTCATTAATTTCATATTAAATTTAAGCGTAAACAGATAATAATATAATAACATGAAAGCTAAACACTTTCAAACAGATACGCTTTAAAAATGCTTACGTGACAGCCAATCAGATGGAATAATGGCATCACATGGGACTCTAAATTCTAAAACACAAGCCAGAACTATTAGAAAAAGATGGGACCCATTTTAATCTATGCCTCAATTATATTTAAATAAGCCAGACTCAAGCATTTTGAACTAAGAGTGTGAAGCTTAAATACCTTCACATTTAATCCACTAAATATTATATATATAAATTAACAATGCAAAATCATCCGATTTACAACAAAGCAATATTTTAAATCTAATGAAATGATATTAATAAATGTAAATATATTAAATTTAAGCGTAAACAGATAATAATATAATAACGTGAAAGTTAAACACTTTCAAACAGATACGCTTTAAAAATGCTTACGTGACAGCCAATCAGATAGAATAATGGCATCACATGGGACTCTAAATTCTAAAACACAAGCCAGAACTATTAGATTTAAAATATTGCTTTGTTGTAAATCGGATGATTTCGCGTTGTTAATTTATATATATATAATATTTAGTGGATTAAATGTGAAGGTATTTAAGCTTCACACTCTTAGTTCAAAATGCTTGAGTCTGGCTTATTTAAATATAATTGAGGCATAGATTAAGATGGGTCCCATCTTTTTCTAATAGTTTTGGCTTGTGTTTTAGAATTTAGAGTCCCATGTGATGCCATTATTCCATCTGATTGGCTGTCACATAAGCATTTTTAAAGCGTATCTGTTTGAAAGTGTTTAGCTTTCACGTTATTATATTATTATCTGTTTACGCTTAAATTTAATATATTTACATTTATTAATATCATTTCATTAGATTTAAAATATTGCTTCATTGTAAATCGGATGATTTCGTGTTGTTAATTTATATATATAATATTTAGTGGATTAAATGTGAAGGTATTTAAGCTTCACACTCTTAGTTCAAAATGCTTGAGTCTGGCTTATTTAAATATAATTGAGGCATAAATTAAGATGGGTCCCATCTTTTTCTAATAGTTCTGGCTTATGTTTTAGAATTTAAAGTCCCATGTGATGCCATTATTCCATCTGATTGGCTGTCACGTAAGCATTTTTAAAGCATATCTGTTTGAAAGTGTTTAGCTTTCACGTTATTATTTAATTTCATATTGTACTGGGAAACATGTTTTTTAATTAATTCATTTTTTTCTTCAAAACAATAAAAAATGATTTTAGAAAATTAAATTTTATTAAATGTATTTTTAAAACATGTTTTCCTTTTTCTTCATTTTCCTCCCTCCCCTCAAAAAACTTAACAATGGGGTTAATTATGTTAAGTTAAAGTATCTTATCTCTGATTAGAAAAAGATTGCCTTTTCTCATTTGTTATTTAAAAAAATAACTCAATGGAAGCAAATTCAATTAATTTACTGAGTAGAAATCAACTGGTTAATTATAATTTTTATGAAACTCCTTTTTTAATAAAGTGGATGTTTAAATTTTAATACAATCATGTCATTTGTTACATTTTTGTTTATTGTTAATCAGTTACTTATTAAATAATTATTTTAAAAAATATTCTAGAGTTAACGTCTTTATTACTTCAGCTATTTGTTACATCAAATGTCAGCATGTGTGACTTGATTTCAACACAGCTGAGTGTTCCAAGATTTTTAAATTATCCCAGTAAATCAACTTAATTATAGTACAGTAAATCTATAAATTATTTAAAGTTATTTAGAATAAGCTGTTATACATATTTATTTATTTCTTGTTCATGGTAATAATTTATAGAGCTGTCACTTACAGAGCTACTTTAGGGCATAATAGTTAGTTATATGGATGTTGAGTTTATATTGGTATTTTGAACATTCAATGATAATCTTGAATGCCATAAAGATATCATTTTAAAAGACCATGCACATTTTATTTTATTTTTATAAAAAATTAAATTTATAGTTGGCCAGTGCATAAATGCTACTATGTAGCCAGGGTATTGGTGATGATCCATGGGTTTCCTATCTTAACATTATTTAATATTTTAATATTCGGGGGTATTAACATTTATGTGTGTGCATCCAGATAAATGTTTTTTATTTCTGCTGTAAGCTTGGCAGTGGCTAGATAATTAGCCTATTTATAATGGATCTTTATCAAATCTAGTCACAAGGTTGATTGTTGGTTTATGTTGTTGATTGTTCATAATAATGGATGATTTTATTTTTTTAATGCTGGATAAACTTGTAGTTCATCTTATTTTTTCCTAATTTCTCATGCTTCATTCCTTTTATATTCAATTTGATTATTAAATGTAGGGATGATGGTTTCTAATCTCTCATAATTCAGATGTAATATGTTATGTACTATTACAAGTGGCTACTCAATTGTTTGATTATGTAACTCTTTGTCACTCCTTTTGACTCTGTGCTGTTATAAATGGCAACCCAATTATGGGAATATATAACTCTTCATCACCTCTTTTTGCTATACTGTTACAATATGTATGTTTAACAAGTACACTTTTTATATGTACAGTATGCATAATATTAAGATTATAATATAAACATTAAAAATTAATTATTAATAATAACTTGAAAAGGCATATTTACTTACATATTTATTCTGCATGTGTATTTATTCATTCACATTTATTCAAATAAAATTATAACGTTTATTATACTATATTTTTATTTTTTTTAATAAAACAAATAGCAAAGTGTTAGATTACTGATGTTCTGAAGCCATTGATGTTTATGTTAAGCCATTTTCATAGATGTTCTCGATGGTATTCTTTTTTTTCTACTTTTTTTAATTATTCAGAAATGTAATAGCAGCATTGTTGTTGGCATGTATGATCTCCTATTATTTTATTTTTAAATCTATTGATTTCATAACTTATATAGTTTTTTTTTTCATATGTCAAATCATTGATTGGGAAGTGAAGCCAGGCCAACTGCTTAGTTATCCTCTAATTACAATAAATGATGTATATTGATCTATTTTACTTCCTCATAGAGTCTTTATAATTTCTAACACAATGCAATAACATCTATAGAAATATTTTACTGGTTTATATTTTTTATTTAGAAATTCAAAGCCTTATCAAAAATGATTTTTAATCATGGTTGTAACTTTAGTTCCTTCAGAAGTGCAAACAACAATGGCACAAATATGCTTTTTCTTTATTAGTTTTTGACTAAATTATTTATTTATATGAACATATGGCTTACTTTGGGACATAATTTTTTACCTTTTTAATATTAAACAGATAATTTTTGTTTTATCATTTGAGAAAAGTGTCTTATGAATTTTCTTATTTTTTTTTTTTATAACTTTCTAGCCTTATACTTACAAAACATTTTATTAAACAAAATATTGTACTAAACAATTTTTTGGAAAAAAAAGTGAATAAAAATTACGTACTTCAAAATTAATTAATATGAAGAAATTGGTATTAATAAATAAAATTATGTAAATCTAGTATGACAGGATTTTTTTTATTTTTAAATGTAAGATCTATATTAATAAAATTTTCATATGAAATCTAAACCTATGTTCAGAAGTTTGTTTGCCTTTTTCTCTTGGTAAATCAGAAAAAATGTTCAATCTCTTCTGATTATTGACGTGTTATTTTATTTTATTTTTTGTAATAATTATTTTAAAAAATCTCTCATTGAAATGTTAATAGGTATATTTTAATTTATTAATTTAGCATTAATATGCAATTTTTTAGTGTATGAATAAATCAGGTAAGATCAAGTAATAGAAAAAAAGGATTTGGGGTTTTTAATTAGTTCTCCACATCCGGTGATTTAAGTGATAAAGTTTCAAACTTTTCATAATTTTTTTTGTATCTTTAACAAAAAAAATATTTATAAAAAAAAAATTGTTTTAAAGAAACAAAACATAGATTTTCATTCTCATATACACATTAAATATAAACTTTCATAAAATATATACAAAACATGTACTATTCAAGTTTATATGGAAAGATAAATATAATACAATAAGATTCAAGAGCACTAAGCTAGCTTTCAGTAGGTGGCTGGCTGCCAGAATCATACTGCTAAAACTATGTGGACATATCTTTTTTTTACTCTAATGTTAAAACAATATGTGCAGGCAAGAATAATAGAACAAAATATATAAAGATGAGTAACCTATTGCTAAGGATCCTCATACCATTATTAGAAAAGATTCCTACATCCCATTGTCAAAAAAATAGAACATCTAAATTTACATACTGTGCTTTATTTGTATATTGATCTTTGCCATGATATATCCATATTTTTAACAACCAGTTAGTTTTAGCACTATGATTCTGGCAATAAACTGCCAAAAGATAGCTCAATTCTACTGAGACGTATTGTATTATATTTACCTTTTCATATTAACTTGAACAGTACAAGTTTTGTATGATTATCATTGAATAGTGAAATAGAAGTAACAGCAATTCCTGGATATTTACAATTTAATAATTTTCTCTGATGAAGATCAATATCCAGAAACCAGTTGGAAGATCTGATTGGTATTTCTTGTTGTGTTTTATTCTGTTACAAATGAATCTTGAACAGAAGTATAATCAATCACTCTTATGTAGATGTCTCAAAAATAATGTATTATAAATTACTAATATTAATCCAAGTTGAATTTAAATTGCTAGCATCAAAATTTTAAATTATATTTTTATGTGAATAATTTTTGTAAATACTTTTGATTTCCATTTTTTTGTCATTTTTTGTCATAATGAGCTATAAAAAACTTCAGAACAAAAAAAATATATAAAAAGACAGAATTCTGAATAAAACTAATCAACATAAAAAATGGTAAAAATGGTACTGATATATAATTATTTTCTTAACTTTAATTCTTTTAAGTCTGTTATTCAAATATCTGCACAGACATGATATTCATAAGGTTTAGCCTATAATAACATGCAATGAGATTAGGTCAGCCTGAATATGCAGGTTTTGCTATAAAAGAAATTAAGACAAAAGTAAAGGAATATAGTAAATATAGATTGACAATGGTAAAGATGGATGTAGTGCCCATGTATACAAATATTGATGTAGAAAGAGCAATTAATTTGCCAATTAATAAATATAATAATGATAAGGAAAGGGAAATAGAAATACCTATAGAGATAGTAAAGAATTTAATGGAAATATTTTATAAAGACATAACTTTTGAATTTAATAGAAGGTTTTATAAACAGAGAGAAGGATTGTTAATAAAGGGTGCATTGAGTGGGGTATTGAGTGAGATATATATACAAGATATGGAAAGATCAAATGATAGGGGATGGGAATGCACCAATATTAATTACAAGATATGTGGATGATTTTTTGTTAATATTTAATAGGGGTGAGAGACTAATAAAAAGATTTATAGATATAATAAATAAAATAGATAAGATACATTTTACAACAGAATGGGAGAATGGTAATAGATTGGAATATTTAGATATAATGATAAAGAAGGTGTATTATGAGAAAAGATGTGAAGTAAAAACAGAAGTGTATAGAAAAATAGGTATTACAAATGCAGTGAATTGGGGTTCTAATATGAATATAAAGCATAAGATTAGTGCTATAAGTGCTAAGATATATAAAGCAAAATATTATTGTGGTGAAGGAGAGGATTATGACAAGGAAATAAATAGAATAAAGGAAGATTTTAAAAAAAATGAATATCCAGAAAAGGTAATAAAAAAGAATATAAAAAAGATAGAAGAATTATATAAAAAAGAGGAAAAGGATGAAGGGAAAAGAAAAGAAAAAAGGAATCCATAGGAATAAAAGTTAATGATAGTATTATAGTAAGGGAAATTAATAATATTATTAGAAAAATTAATAAAGAATTTAAAAATGATATTAAATATAAAGTAGTGAATAAAAAAAAGAAAAATGTGATGTATATTTTAGAAAATAGGTACATAAGTGGGGAAAAGAAATATATAAATGGGGTTTATGAGATAGAATGTAGAAAATGTAAAGATAAAGGGATTACAAATAAATATGTTGGTAAGACAAAAAATTCAATATATACTAGGTTAAAACAACATAAATATGATAGATGATCACTGGTATATATGCATTTTATGGAAACAGGTCATAAACTAAAAAAAGAGAATATTAGAATGATAAGTTATGCAAGTAGTAGGAGGGTTAGAAAAATAAGGGAGGCAATTTTAACAAAGAAGATAAATCCAAATATTAATAGAGAAAGTGGTTTAAAAACTATCTTAGTATAAAATAAATAAAATAAACAGTGAAAAACAATAAGAAAAAAAATAAATAAGTAGTTTGTAGAATAGATAGTAGAGGGAGCTGTATATAGATAAAAATTAGAATGTGTGATGGGAAATAAAATGGTGAAAAAGTGAGTGTTTTAGTAGATAATAAGGTAAGAAATAAAAATACATATAAGAATTAAAATAATTAAAATAATTTTATAAAAAATAAGTAAATGGAAAAAGCAGGAATAAAATATGGATAAAATGGAATTAAGCAATGAAATAAGATAATTAAAAATTAAGATAATAGATGAAATGTAAAATAAGGTTAAATTTATTAATATAATAGTAATATAAGAAAGATTTCATAAATATTACATTGAATTTATAAAATTATAGCAAGGGAAAAGGTGAATAAATATAAATATGATAATAATTAAGAATAGAAATAAAGGGTAAAGTAGATTTGAAAGTTATATAATAGTAAGTTTTATTTATTAAATGATGTTGAAACAGTCAGATCTGTCAACTATACTAAAGTAGTATTTTTATCTAAGTAACTATCACCAAATCATCATATACCAGTTTAATATTATATTAAAAACAGGATAAATTTAAACCTAAAGGTATTAGTCATGTATGTGTGTATATCTTAGCATACAGAATGAAAATTGTATCTGTATATGTAAAAACCCATATATACACACATATATATTTCTAGAAGTAAATAGATGAAAAATGCTTTGTATGTGTAATGAGAGACTACATATATGCAGGAAAGAATAATGTTAACAGATTAAAACATTATAAATTTATTTATTTAGAATAATTATTCTAAAAGTAAAATTTGAAAGTATTATTAATTCTGCATATATCACTAAATTAATTGATCGAGTGACATATATAACCAGATGTTTTTCAGCTGTAGATTTGTTTTCTAAAAAAGATGGGTCCATAAAACTTAATCTTTCTTGCAGTATTTTGACCTAATTACAAAATTAAAAGTAACAATAGATTGTAGAATAAATAATAAATTATCCTGGATGACCAGATGTAAAATCCAGCTGTAGGAAATCAAAAACTGTGGGATTCCCTGATTCTTAGAATACAGCGAGAAAATTAGCAAAACAGATCTAAAAACTTACTATAACAGGGAAGAGGGGGATAAGCTAATAATATAAGCCTCTGCAGCCATCTTTAACTCATTCGTATATTATTTCAAGTCAGTTCGTTGACAAATTATGTTTTAAAATTGCTGATGATGATGAAGTCTGAGTAGAAGGCAATTTTCTTACCTTCTTGACCCCAGAAGATCTACCATGCAGAGAGCAAAAGGATGGAAGCTATAAGATGTAGGCAGATACCAGTTAACAGAGTCCTTCAACTTAGAACCAACTTGCCAGCAGAAAGAAAAGAGCAGTAACAACCTTCCCCATATAAAACTAATTCTTCAACTAAAATGCATTAATTCCTAAAGCCAGCTCAATTTAAAATCTATGGCCATAATAATAATGTACTTTAACTCACCTCTTAAATGTAATTTTGATTTCTTTATTTTAATCTTAAAATCTTGCCTGATTTACATATGGAGTTAATAACTGATTTATTTAATTATTGATTTATTTACTCAATTTATCTACTGATTTATTTGTTGGTTTGATGATTTATCTCTGATTGATTTAGTTTCAACGTATCTTATTCTGGGTTATTAAAAGTTATTTAGTTTTAACTTGATTAAATTGATTGATTTTAAATTATTTATCATAACTTTTGTTATGTATAATTCTAAATGCTTTATGCTAAAATGATAATTAAGTTTATAAGTTATTTTACATATTTTAACTTAATGACATTTGCTTCTACATATTTTAATGTAATGATAATATTTGCCTTTATTAATTCTCATACACAACTTAAATTTGTATTGAACTGAATCAATTAGATGCAAACTAATTGCATTTCAATTTCCTTTTTAAACTAGGCTAAAACAAACCCAAACTTCAGATTTCACTTATGTGAAATCCTCTCTTTAAACTTACATTTCTTTCTAGTTAAATCTATGCCAAATTTTATTATTTTTTCATTATGTATTAGTTTATGCTGTATTTGTTCAAAATGGAGTTTTACTCTTAGTTAAATGCTTAGTGAGGAGCGATTAAATCTTCTCACACATATATGTAATATCGTATAGATTAATGCACAAAAGAAAATCATTTTGAAAGGGACAAAATTAAAAGCTTACAGCTACTTTAAGATAGATTTGCTTTAAATGTAATATTTAATTAATATTAGCCAAAGCAATAAAATACAGCATACATCTATAACTTTATACTGTAATTATCCATAATATGCTGTAGTCCTCCTTAGAATTATAAATGCCTATATAGATAGCTTTATAAATTAGATTCATAAGCTTTCATTAATAGCATAAATATAGATGCTATGTAATGAACTGATCTATGGTAGTTACATGAAAGAAACTATTGTTTAGCATCCTAATTTTTATTATATAATAATATAGTCAGCAGTGCAAATATGTCCTTAGGAAATGCTATGGCATATATAGTGTTGCTGTATATATTTCTTTAATGGGCATATGTGTAAGGGCTACACCTTTATTCTCTTAGTTTGAACAACTATCTCCTTCAGATGGCAGTTGGCTATGTACCACCCCATTCTGCATCCTCAGAAATGTTGCATGAAACTCCCAAAGATTAATTAGTTGTTCGATCACTGGACTAAAAGGTCTCTTATTTCCACAGCAATGAGTACGGTGAACAAGGGAACCGGAACTTGGTACAAATCTTCTGAAAAGGCACATTTGAGATGCATGGACTCAGATTTTATATTTCTATACACCTTGGTATCTGTAGTCTAACTGCCAATCATCAGTTCATCCCACCTTAATAATTGTATTTTTCAGCTTTTATCTGAATTTGAATCTAATTTCATAGGCATATAAGCTATATAGAGAATATTAAGTATTCATGCTTAATAAATTGTCATATTCTTTATAAATGTTTATAATCACTTCTGCTACCTCTAAGGCAAATCTAAATCCTGTTATATAACATAAACTAGACATAGATAGTCATGAGAAAATTAACCTCAATCTATAAAGTAATATTAAAGCTCATGAAACTGTAACTTAAACATATAATTTTATCATCACTTGTGAGTGATATACATATATATGACATTTAAAATAATGTAATTATTTTGTAACCAGAAAATTAATATCACCTGCATATGATTTAAGAAGTCCTATATATGTGTAAAATAAAGCTACATGTAAACAATAAATGATTATATCCTAAATTATCACCTGCATGTAAACTCAAAACTTAAATGTAAATTGTATCCCTTAGTCAACTGCAAGTGAGACAATCTATATAACCATAATGTAATTATTATTTTCATTTATTAATTTTATTATTTGGTTTCATTAAATTAATTTTAAATTTAACTTTTATTTTATGTCTTGGTGTTGCTCATTATTAAGCCATTATTGATTAGTTAATCATTCATTAAGAATCACAATCCATATTTTATAATTATTTTCTGCCACATACATCGTCTATATAGCTATACTAGTTAGAATGTCAATTTCCCATAGTCTTATGCTTTACTGATGTTCTACTGCTGGCACGTGATGAAAAAGAATGCTGCTGAGGCCTCATATGTGTCAGCCTCAAGGTGGTAAGTCTTTGAGCATTAGTAAAGGAACTGGGGCTATATCAGACAATGTGGTTCATACCACTCTATGCTGGTCAACCTTGGGATGATTTACTAAAACTCTGGATTTTGTTGCACGAATGTACAGATTTGACCATTACAATGTTAATAATTAAATTGGTAAAATTGTAAAAATTTAATAGATATATGTATGAAATATGGTTGTATTGATATAATGTTTAAATTTTTGTAAATCTGATGAAGACTGCTGTAACAGTTGAAACTGTAATATTAATAAATATTTTGCTTTAAAGTGTACAAAGAGTGGAATGTGGTTATTATATATTACAGGTATTGGTAAGCTCCATCTAGTGATCACAAAATGCAAGCCTAAAAAGAAGTTATGAAATTTATAAATTGTTTTAATTATTATAAGTGTACCTTTGAAGGTTTTTGCAATGCTATATATTGTAGAGGCTAAACTGAGCTGAATTCAGACCCATATAGTTATCTAGTTTGTCAAGCTGGATTTGAAGACATTTATGTGTCTGATAATTTCATGCTTTCAAATTCATAGAAACATGTTTTATAAATGCTAACTTTTGAGTTGGTATTTTAGTTCTAGTATCTAGTCTCCCAGCCCTCCACTGACATGATCCATAAGCTTGAAACCAGCTGGTCTGGAGGTGGGGATAACAATAGAGATTTTAAATTCTATCCCTTTCGGCACTTATAAAAATAAAGCTTGTTTAGAGTTATTGGTAAGCTCCATCTAGTGATCATATATATATATATATAAAGAGCCTGCTAATAGTTCTAAACAAGTTTATTTATTTTATTTTTTATGATAAATGCTAAAAGAGAACATACCTGAAGCCTTTATCTATGATAGTCCCCATCTCCAGACCGGTTTCAAGCTTATGGCTCTCAGCAGTGAGGAGCTAGGACATTAGATTCAAAATATTAAATCAAGCCAAGCATTTATCTAATTCTTAAATATTAAGAAAAAGATCCAAATCTTCAGACACCTACATGTCTTCAAACTCAGCTCTTTAACCAAAGAAACTATATGAACCTGAGTCCTTTTTCTTAATATTTAAGAATTAGATAAATGCTTGGCTTGAGTTAATATTTTGAATCTAATGTCCTAGCTCCTCACTGATGAGAGCCATAAACTTGAAACCGGTCTGGGGATGGGGACTATCATAGATAAAGGCTTCAGGTATTTTCTCTTGTAGCATTTATCATAAAAAATAAAATAAATAAACTTGTTTAGAGCTATTAGCAGGCTCTTTATATATTACATATTGGTAATACAAGCTATATAGGTCATGTGACATATAACTGATATTTTACTTTTATATATATATATATATATATAATGCTAGTAAAGATAAAAATGTAAGCTTTTAAGTATTGTTGTTATTTTAATTATTTATAAAGTAAAATTTAATAATAAATTATGTTCAAATTTAAAGTAAAATATTATCATCATCATCAACCATTATTGATCCACAGTAAAATGAAGGTTTCACAGAGTTTAATTCAGTTTCTCCAATGTCTGTCTTTCTTCTCCACATTAAAATAGCAAACACCTCAATTTTATTAATCCATCTTGTATCTGGTTTCTTTCTAGGTCTTTTAAATCTCTTGGGTTTCAGTTCAAAATTTCAACAGTCCATTTATTATCATTTTTTTAAAAATAGTTCAGTTCCACTTTAAACCTCTTACTTCTTTTAAGGATGCCAGTAAATATTGTTCTTTCACCACATATTTTATTTTCAAGTACATCTTGTTACTTCTAATGTCCATGTTTCAGATTTATAAGTAAGAACTGGCAAAACAATTATTGAAAACATTCTGTTTCAATCATATAGACTTATTTTCTTTTAATATTAAGTTAGTTCTACCAAAAGCACCCATCCAAGTTCAATTCTACATTTAATTTTATCCATTATGTTTTCATTAGTATTAACCTGATCAATATATTTATAGTTATTAACTTTTTCTAATTGATTATTATCGATTTTTAATTATTTAGTTTGGAAAAAATTTGTTGAAAATTTCTTTGGTCTTTTTAGCATTTATCTTTAGATCTCTGCTTTTTTACTTTCAACTGATAATTCCTGCAACATTTTCTGAAGTTTTGAAATATTATTTAAAAAAACAATCACATTATCTGATAAATCTAGTTGATATAATAATAACCATTTACTTTTACTTTCTTAGCTTTTGATTTTAATCACAAAATACTTTTTGTAAAACTGCTCTAAAATGTTTTGGAGATATGGAGTCTATTTGTCATATATCCATGTTAAAGTTAATCTCCTTAGTATTATTATGTAATCTAATTATTGTTGTTGCTTTTTGATAAATATTGTTCAGATTATGCTAATATTCTGATCTCTATCTAGACAATTCTATGTATTAGTCACTGTAAAAATACTTATAGAATTAAATCCCTTTTCATAATTTATAAATCCAAAAAATAATAACAATTCGTATTCTTTGTACTTTCTACAACTTATCTCAATATTTGAATGTGATTTATTTTCTCAAAACTATTTTTAAATTATTTTTTTGTTTGATTCGTTAAAATAAAAAAATTTCTGTAGAGAAGTTGCAATTACTTTAGCAAAAATTTTATATGGAACTGATAAAAGACTGATAAATATGTAATTTCTAATGTCTTCTTTATAACTTTTCAAATAGCAGTATTATTACTGCATTTCTTTAATCAACTAGTTTCTCTTTATTATTTAAAAATTTGATATATCTTTGCTAATGTTTTTATATTTCTTCATCTGTTTCTTTTAATATGTGGATTATAATTCTATCATTACCTGAAACTTTTCCCTTCTTTATAGATTTAATTGCATGTCTCACTGATGTTCTACCAACAACTAGCATCCCATACTGTGACTGAGATATGTATTTGTTTTATATAATTATCACTTCAAGTTTGATTTTTATAAGTATTAATTACAATAAATATTAATTTATGTGTGTAAAAAAATTTAAAAAATTTGGCCATAAAATTGCACAAATTAAAATATAAAATTATTTTTATTTAACTGGGCTCAATTGACAGCTTTTTTATAATCAGTTAATTGCTTTCTTGTGATCAGTTTTTATAAGGAAATAAACCTGCTTCATATTATTGTTGCCATTAGTTACAATAAGTTTTATTATATTTGTTTTAAAAAATGGATAATTTGCTTCATATTACAGGCGCCATTAGTTACAATAAGTTTTATTATATTTATCTTAACAAGTACAAAAAAATTAGCAATGTTTTGCAAAAGACAATTTAGCTTTACAATTGTCTACATTACAAATGATATGAGATACTGTTGAAACAGAAAGGAGGGGAATATAAAATTTAAACTAAAAAAACTAAATTCAAACTAATTTGATCTTTGCATAAAAGAGACATATTTAGGAAGATACTGAAAGATAGAGACAGTTGTTCAATTAAAAAAATATATATGAAATTAAAGCATTTGAAAATTAATAGCAGTATGCCTACTGATTGCAGCCTTTGCAGTAAAAATGTTGCACATTTCAGAAGACAAGTAGTAATTGTAAGGAAAAGTTTTTTTGTTCTTTATTGCTGTATAATTCTTTATAAAACTTTTCAACACATTTTATGATGTAATCTCTTTTTTCCTACCAATATACAATGCTGTTTTGCACTTTTGAGACTTGATTTTTTTCTATAGCTTTCATTGTTAATTTACAATTATAATTTCTTATATAACTTTTTCATTCTTTGTTACAAAACTGTAGCTACTAAATTCTTTTTAATGGATTATTTTTATATATATACTAGAGGGCTTACCAATAGCTCTAATCAAGCTTTATTTTATAAGGGACTTTCTGATAAAAATTTTGAATTCTTTCTTTTTCAGCACTTATATGTGATGATGTGATGTGATGTATTATGGCTTCTCCTTAAACGAAGTCAAGAATATCTCAGCAATTAAGCCCAGATAAACCTGTTAGCCACTTTCTTTTACATTCCCCACTCTAAATTTACCCATAATCTGCTCTATCCCATTTCCACAACATAATTTTTGTCAACTCTATAACCTTTATATCTAAATCCCCCTTATCTTTTCCCAAACCTAGCATAAAAACCAATAATTCACTTTCTGTATAATCACTCTTTTCATATTTATTTTTCCACAACTTCATTATATGTACCCTTTCTGTTTTCAAACATTTACATTCAATTAACAAATGCCTAATATTTTCAATTCCTTCCTTACATAATTTACAAAATAAATCACCCATATTTTTCCATTTACATGTATATTCTTTTGTAGCTAAAGATCCCGTTCGAGCTTTAAACAATAAACTACTTTCCTTACTATTATCATATATTAACTCACACCTAATATTCTGTTTATTTCTATATATATTTAAACTCTTTTTACTCTCCATACTATTTCTCCATCTCTCTAACTCCCTAGTCTTTATTAATAAATCTATTCTTTTATCCCATTCCTTACTACTATAACACTCAATAATCCTCTTAACACAATCATCCCATCTTTTGTACAAATATACTGATATAAATTCTTTATCCAAATCTTTTGCATAGCGCATTACCTTTCTCACCCATCTTGTTATCTGCCCTTTACTCATAACCCAATTAAATACTATTTTAGCTATTCTTTTATTATCCATAAACTGCAATCTACCAAACATTTTCATTTTACTTTTTGCATCTCTCATATGAAAACTTGACCATCCCATTTCTCCTTGAATTGCCTCCCTTGCTGTCCATACTTCTGCATCCAATGCATGTCTTCCTACTTCCCTTTGAGTTAGATCTAAATAATCTAATATCTTTTTACTAACATATAATGCATCATTACCATATGTTAACCCTGCTACTGCAACTCCTTTCCATATAATTCTAGCTACATCATATTTATTATATGAAAATACTGTTAATTTCTTTATCAATCCCTTTCTTTTCTTTGCTTCATTTATCAATTTTTTCTCCCATTCATCCAAATAATTTTTCTGATTACTTAAAATAATTCCCAAATAACTATATCTATTCACCACACTTAACTTAATATCTCCCAATAAAAATTCTACATCTTCTCTTTCCTCAGTATTAACCATCATTATATTTGATTTTCTTCACTAAATTTAATCCCCATCTCTTTACCCACCCTTGCACATGTCCTCAACATAACTTCCATATCTTCTCTTTTTTCTGCACACAAAAATATATCATCTGCAAAAAAAAGATCTGACAAAATAAATACTCCCTTACTACCTATTAACGGTATCTCTATCCCTCTTCCTAATCTTTCTATTGCTCTTTCCATTTCACTCAAATACAACACAAACAAAATAGGTGACATAGGGCATCCTTGCCTTAGTCCCACACCATTTTTAACTTTAATTGATTCTATATTCTCTAATTGATATATATAATAATTATTTTCATATAATTTCTTAATAATATCTATTAAAGCTTCATCCATTCCCAAATTTGCTAAACTTATCCATAATCTATTTCTATTTACTCTATCATATGCCTTCTCTATATCTATAAAACTCATATATAACTGTTTATCTGCATTCCTACTCATATCCATAAGTTGTGTAACTACAAATAAACTATCTCCTATACGCCTATCTAATCTAAAACCTCCTTGCATTTCACCCACTACATTATTCCCTTCCATCCATTTTACAACTTTACTAGCCACCATATACGAGAAAACTTTATATAAAACTGATGTTACCGCTATCGGTCTATAATTATTCAACTTTCTATGATCCTTACCCTTTCCTTTAAATAATAACCTTACTCTTGTATTACTCCAACTACTTGGGAAAACTCTATTCTGTGCCATTTTATTAAAACAGGATAATAACTTTACTTTTGCCCTATATCCTAAATTCATTACCATCTCTGCTGCCCATCCATCTAAACCTCTTGCCTTCCCACTTTTCAATTTCTTCTCTACTTCATTTAGTTCATTTTCTGAAAAACTAATATTCCCATTACTATATTCTTTCATATTTTCTAATATTCTATCATTCACGTTTAACATCTTTTCTATATTCATTACATAACTATTTAAGATTCTCTCTAAATCTTCTCTAGAACTACACTCAGTTCCCTCATCATCTAGTAATACTAACTCTCTCTCCCCTACATTTCTCCTTTTAATATAATTCCAAAATTTTTTACTTCCATCTCTTCCACTTTTATTAATATCCTCCAACAATTTACTATTCAATTTCATTCTCTCTCTATAAATATCTATTTTAGCCAACTTCTTCTTTTCTAAGTACTTTTCCCATTTAGCATTAATATCTTTTTCACTTTCCTTATTCTTAATAGCACACTTATATTCTCTACATGCTTCTTTCCTTTCTTTTACACTTTTACTAATTTTAATTTTTTTATTACTTTTATTCTTTTCAATATTCTCACCTAAAACCCTATTTGCAACTTTTTCTACTTCCTTACACCAATCCTTATACTCATCCCCAACCCACACTTCCATTATTTCTTCAACTTGTATTTTATACTCTTCCAACTTATTCTTATCATTTACTCTCCATCCACATCTTTCACTATTATTTCTACTTTTATTTCTATTCTCCATCACAATGAAATTATGATCACTAGTGCATACTTTTTCTTCATTATCAAATACCTTAATTTTCCGTATTTTATTTATTCCCTCTTTCTCTACCATAATCTATTGTGTGAAATATATTATTTCTGGACCATGTGTATTGTCCCTCATAAATATTTAATAAATTTCCAATACTCAAATTCACTTTCTGACAAAAATTCTTCAAAAGCTGTCCATTTTTATTATCTACATCATCAATTTCTTCAATATGTCCATTCATATCCCCTATAACCATTATTCTCTTCCCCTTTTCTTTAAAACTTTGTATATCCTTAACTAAACATTCGTATATGTTACTATTCCACTCCAATATAATTTGACTATCTCCAGTAGCTATATAAACTATAGCCCCCATCCATTCTTGTCTACCCAACCTTATTTCAAACCACAAGTGTTCTTGACATTTAACAATATTTAAATATTTTTTTGATATAACACCTATACCACCACTCCTTTTTTCTTTTTCTTTTCTATTTATACCCTGCCATACCAACTGTTCCAAAATAGGTTCTTCTTCTTCTTCTCTTAAATGTGTTTCCACTACTACTAATATCTCAAGCTCTTCATTTTCAATTGTTTTATTTAATTCCATCCACTTTTCTGGTTTCCTACCACCTTGCATATTCAAAAACCCAATTTTAACAATTTCTTCTTTCCTAACTACTCTTTTATAAATTCTTTTAATTCTTTCTTCTCCATTACATTTATAAATTACTTTCTTACCATTAATTTTACAAACCCATTCCTTCTCCATATCTATATTTATATCAAAATCAAATTCCTTTTGCTTACTTCTTATATTCCATCCATTCTTTTTAATAATATTACAATTTAAAAACCCACCCCCCTTTATAAGTTTCCCGAAAAAAATTCTTTATAAATCAAACTCCCTAAAACTTCATTTCCTTGTTTTCCTAAATGCAACCCATCTTTACTATATAACTCTCTCTTTCCAATAAAACAATCCCACACATCCACAAACATAACATTATTTTTCTCACACAATTTTTTCAATCTCTCATTTATAGAACATGCCCTATCTAACAAATAACTCTTGTCAAACCTTGGTAATAATCCAACTATTCCTACTCTTCCTTTAATCATAATCAAATTCCTAATCAAATCTACATAATCATCCATTATTCTCTCTGATGATTCTAATAAATTATTAGTCCCCACCATAACATATACATCTCTACTACCTTGTTTTTTAACTTTATCTGCTACATCCCTAATTCTAGCTCCAGGCAAACATACTCTTACATACCTACTTCTATTTTCTTTTGCAATTATATCCCCACATTCTCTAATTAGTGAATCTCCTATCAATACTGTTTCATGATCTACTTTTTCTGCTCTATCTATAACATTTTCTAATACCTTCTGGTCCTCCTTATCTATTTCTTCCTTATCATTCCTACTCAATAATTCCTTTATCTCCTCACATTTTATCTCTAATGATTTTAATTTTACTTCTACATCCTTCAATTCTTCCTCTATCTTATTTATTCTTTGACTAATCATCTCCATTACACTATTACTTTCTCCACCCACTATTCTTTGACTATCTACACTTTGAAAACACTTTCTCACCTCTTTTATCATATTAATACACTGACTGCATAACCATAAACCATTTACATCCTTCCTAGTCTTATTTAAACATTTCAAGTGATATACCCCATCACATATAGTACATTCTACAACAGCACGCTTAATTTCCTTTTCCCGATTATATAAACATTTTGAAATACAAATATAATCCATTTTTTTTATTTTACGTTTTTCGAACGTTATATTTTTCTTAAAAGTAAATCTTTTAATAACAAATTTACAAAAAAACTAATCAACAAAATAACTTTTAAAAATAAAAAAAATAATAATAATTCTATATATAAAATAACAATATATAAATAAAACAAAACAAAAAATAAATAATAACTTTTTTAAAAAAATTCTATATATAAATAACGTTTTTCGAACGTTATATTTTTCTTAAAAGTAAATCTTTTAATAACAAATTTACAAAAAACTAATCAACAAAATAACTTTTTAAAAATAAAAAAATAATAATAATTCTATATATAAAATAACAATATATAAATAATAAAACAAAACAAAAAATAAATAATAACTTTTTAAAAAAATTTCTATATATATAAATAACAAACTGAAAAAACTTTAAAACAAATAAAAAACACAATTTTCAATCTTTCAAATACTCTTAACCACTAATTATACTTTCACACACAATAATAATTAATAAATATTAATGCTCTCAGACTAAACAAATTAAAAGAAAATTTTTTGTTTGCTTGATGTGATGTGATGTATTATGGCTTCTCCTTGAACGAAGTCAAGAATATCTCAGCAATTATGCCCAGATAAACCTGTTAGCCACTTTCTTTTACATTCCCCACTCTAAATTTACCCATAATCTGCTCTATCCCATTTCCACAACATAATTTTTGTCAACTCTATAACCTTTATATCTAAATCCCCCTTATCTTTTCCCAAACCCAGCATAAAAACCAATAATTCACTTTCTGTATAATCACTCTTTTCATATTTATTTTTCCACAACTTCATTATATGTACCCTTTCTGTTTTCAAACATTTACATTCAATTAACAAATGCCTAATATTTTCAATTCCTTCCTTACATAATTTACAAAATAAATCACCCATATTTTTCCATTTACATGTATATTCTTTTGTAGCTAAAGATCCCGTTCGAGCTTTAAACAATAAACTACTTTTCTTACTATTATCATATATTAACTCACACCTAATATTCTGTTTATTTCTATATATATTTAAACTCTTTTTACTCTCCATACTATTTCTCCATCTCTCTAACTCCCTAGTCTTTATTAATAAATTTATTCTTTTATCCCATTCCTTACTACTATAACACTCAATAATCCTCTTAACACAATCATCCCATCTTTTGTACAAATATACTGATATAAATTCTTTATCCAAATCTTTTGCATAGCGCAAAATTTATGACTTGTTTTATTAATTGTTATATATATATATTGTAATATCCATCAGAAAATTTATTGATAAATTGCTGCTTTTTTGTAGCAACTACCTTTGTTATACAATTATTTTCTTATTGATTTTATTTAAACATAAAATATCTTTATCTTCAAAATCTCTTGGTATTTTAAAATGATCTGCAAGTTCTAATTTAAATTCATTGGAATGTTCCTGATGATTAGGAATATCAAATGTTAATACTGTTTTTTCTTAATTGATGTTTCTCTAATTTTACATTAACACATGTCTTATATTTTACTAATTGAGATCATTTCTTATATCAAATATATTAAAATATTACAATCTTAAAATACTTATTTTAGGTTAATCAAAATGTAAACCAATTTTGATGTACCTTCATTTGGATGTTTCCATGTTCATTTCCATTTAGCATTTTTCTTAAAGTATTCATAATATAGTTTTATCTTTTTATAGGTAAAAGATACCAACAATGTATTAAGTGCAAAACTTTATTAGTGCAGACAATTTTTAAGTGCTGAGCATGTTTTCAACTACTTTCAGTCATAGATGTGGCAATGTTTACAATCAGGGCTGTGTCTATGACTGAATCCAGTCAAAAGCATACTCAGCACTTTATAATTGTATGCATTAATAAAGCTTTGCTCTTAATATGTTATTTGTATCTTTTATCTATATTACAGTCTTAAAACTATTAAACTGTTATATTTTCTTTTTTAGTGAATTCTGCAAATCTGTGTTCTCTGTCACTTTTATCACAACTCAATTGACCTACTGCACTTTCATTTTTGAAGTGTTTACCAATTCTAGCATTAAAGTCACTCTTGATCATTTTAAAATGTTGTTTAGTCTGCTCAAAAACATTTTGTATATATAATATACAAATCTTCTGCTTTATCATCAGAATGAGAACTTGTTGAGATATAAGATTAAATTACCTGCATTTGATATTTTCTATTAAGTTAAATAACTATTCTTGCAAATCGGTCTCATATGTCATCAATCTTCCAATATTATCCTTCTACTTTTTATTTACAATGAATTCCACTTCACTTTGCTTCCAATATTTGTATATGTAGATTATTCTTTACATCAACTGTTTCTTTATTTTTCTTTTATATTCATAAATTTGAACAATGCCTCTCTTAATATTAAACAATTCTTCATCCAATATGTGCAATCTTCCTTCACTAGAATGTGATCTGCAGTTGTAAGTTCTTAAATAAAAGTCATCATTATATATGATTTTTTTTTTATTTTTTAAGATTTGATTATTTACATTTAATAATTTGCAATAATATTTTTTTAAAACTGTAAAACAAATTTTTACAAATGTATATATATTTTTTCTGTATATGAAAATTAGTATTAAAAATAAAATTGTTAATTTTAATAATATTGTTGCGGAAATTGACTAGAGTGATTTGTTCATTTGTTTTCCCAAATTTTTCCAAAATTAATTTTTTAAAATTTAGTTCAGACTTTAAAAAGTTAGATTTTTTTTCAATATGTATATCATATAGTTTTTTTTTAAGTGTCATAGCATCGGCCGGGAGTGAACCAGCAACCCAGCCAACTGCCTGCAAGGCAGTCGTGCGGACCTCTTGACCACCAATGCAAGACTATCATGTAGTTGTTATGAGATGAGTTAATATATCTAAATTTCTTGCTTTTGCATTCATAATAAAAATGATCTTTGTGTCTGTATTCTTTTGGAAAATCATGATTGCTTTAGTTTACATTTTTTATAGTAAAAAAACATTAGGAAAACTTTAATTAATATATATAGTTAGTTTTTGCGTAAGTAGAACTTTAAATCATTGCACCATTATCTTATATATTTATGATTATTATAATTTTCAGTTCTCAATCTTCATAATGGATAAAATATTACATTTCTTTAATTACATCAGATCTTTAAAATAAGAATATTTATCATGAATTCACCTTCATTATTTTGGGTAACACTGTTTTTTTTTTCACTAGTTTTTTTAGTTATGATGTTCAGGTTTATACATACAAGTTTGATAGAGAAAGAGAAAAAAAAGTTTTCATTTTTCATATAAATTAATAAAGTGTTTTTAATGGTGTTTAGTTTTATAGATATGAAAAGTTTATTTATTAACCAACTCTAATAGTTATTTTAGCAGTAATTCATTTTAATGTATAATTTAAAGCTTGCTATATAATTTTTTATAAAATAAAATACTTTTTTAATGTTTCAAATGTCAAACTTCCATTAAAATTCTAGTGGTGTTATGCTTTACCATAGTTCTTTTTAAGGCATTATGATAAAATTTTGTTGAACAAGTGTTAAATTATGACATTTGTGATAAAATTTAATCTAAAGCAAAATCTGTCATAAATAATTTATTTCTTTAATTATTATTTTTTTTTAGAAATAAAGTTCAAGTGAAAATTTACCAAATTTTGACTTGTATAAGTGTTAACTTCAAGTATAAATATTTATTTAATTAAAGCAAAGAATGCTTAGTCAATGTTATTAATTATGATGGAGGTACTGTATTTGGTTCTAAGATTCTTAGCAGTTAAAAAAATAGTGGGTGGTAGTTTATATTTTGTTTGCATTAATGCATATTATAATGTCCTGTACATTTTCAACACACACATGTATATAGAACACTGACCCTGCTTAACATGTTTATATACCCTTTTGGTACAAATTAAATAGATTGTAGATAAAATACTCAAAAAACACTATAACACAGTGGACACATATATTTTCATATTTATATAATCGTGTGTGTGTGTGCTTAATATTTAATTAAAACAGTAAAAATAGATAAAACATTGTGATTAAAATGAATTTTTCTCTTTTTACTATTTCCTGAATGATTGATTTTTTTTTTTAATAAATGGCAAACTTTGAACTAATGTCAAGTAAAATTTTAAATTTTTGAAAAGACAAAAAAAGAAATATGGGCATTAATTTTATTTTGGTTTTAAAATACACGGCTAAACAAATTGATATAATTCATGGAAAATGTTAGCTATGATAATATATGACTTAAGAAAATACTAAATGTTATCCCAGGTGAATAATAAATGAGTACAATTTGTATCTTTCTAATTAATTCAAGAATTGTAATGTTTTTTTTTTTACTTTTTATATTTATAAATTTTTGGGATGGTATAAGTGAACTTAAAAGATATTTTGTAATATAGTATTATTTATGTAATATCTAATTATTGACTTATTTACTATATTTTTTATTTGTATAACAAAAAGAAGAATGGAGGCATTAAAGCTTATTAAGAAATAAAAAATATATATTATAGTTAACTTACAAGTTGTAAATTATATGTGAAATAAAATAATGATTTTTAACAATTAGCTTTCTAGATAAGATTTTCTCAGCTCTTTGTTATTTTAATTTACCTAATTGGTTATATATATATACATACTCACAAATATTATATATGCCAGTGTTTATAGTACTTACACATAATTATGTTTCATCTTGTTTATATAGTGATAAAATGACAACATAATTGTGTCATTAAAAGAAAAAAAAACACATCTATAACTTTAATTAAAATTTAATATAACTATTCAATATTTTGACAGTTTGATAATTATTTTAAATACTTGTGAGTTCTAATTATTATTTTAATACCTGTGACTTTTAATTACTGCAGTTACCAAAGTTGCATGCTATTTTTTAACTTGAATCAATCTTAATGCTACGACTTTTTTTTTTCTGTTCAATTTTAACTTGATTTTGTCATTTTTATCTGCATATTTCAGGAGTAATATTGCATTTTTTTCTCTCCGTCTTTTTAAAACAATAAATGCCTTTGATACACGATTTGATTATAAAAAATTAGGTTAAATGTTAAGTTAATACACTGTACAAGATTACAAACACCTGCACATATATAATGTAATATATAAGGATTCGAACTCAGACTTTCACACGACCCTTAGGTCTTCATGCCATTTCATATTGCTGATCCACCTGATCATACACATGTTGAAAAGATAAAAAATCACCAATATAAATATTTCATGCTAAACCAGCAATCATCATTTGGTCCAGATTATTATCTCCACACATATATAGAATTAGTGCTCACCTTTATATTAAGATAGCCAATCTTCATACTTTAATGGACAGGCTTCAAACTACTCTGACCCACAACTCTTCAGCCATCCATTTCATTGAAAATCTGATGATGGAACATTCAAAGCCCATGTTAATGCCAAGGTAGACATCCTACCCATGTTGACCATTTAATCATTCTGACCCCTCATATACTGGAGAATAATCCATTTACGTACATATGCAAGGGATGGGCAGACCTTTAATACACTATGTTTTTAATATGTTGTAATGGTTAGGTTTGTATATTTGCTCAACAGACTGAGAATCCGAGTCAGAGAACCAAAAGCAGACCAAGTTGGGATAGTAATATTCTATGTCTGATCATATTTCAAATCTCTCATCCGTGCTTCCAAATCAACCCATTGTGAATGACATGCCTGAGGCTTCACTCAATAGCTCTTTATTCACATTCCAGCACTAGCAAAGCAGTAAAACATGTGATACCTTCTCCCCACATATGATATTATGTAATTTAACTAGCGATTCATAAAGTAATGAGCAAGAATGGACACTGAGAAAGATTTATATTTCATAAATTTAATGTAACAGTTAATAAGTTATAAGTCATCATCATCATCAACCATTATCAATCCACTGCAGGATGAAGGTCTCTCCAAGTTTAATCCATCTTCTCTGATCTTTAGCTTCTCTTCTCCACAACACCCCTGCACATTTTCTTATTTCATCCATCCATCTCACATGTGGTCTCTTTCTGGGTCTTTTACAATCTCTTGGAATCCAGTTTAATATTTCAATTGTCCATCTATTATCATCTCTTCTAGCAATATGTCCATCCCAACTCCATTTCAATCTTTTAATTTTTTCAATAAGGTCAGTAACACCGGTTTGTTGTCTGACCCATACATTGCATTTTCGATCTCTTCTTGTTACTCCCAACATACATCTCTCCATACTCCTTTGAGTGGTCTGAAGTCTCTGTATTGCTCTTGTATTAAGTGTCCAAGTCTCAGATCCATAAATAAGAACTGGTAAAACACATTTGTTAAAAACCATCCTTTTCAAACACATAGGCATATTTCCTTTTAGTATCAAGTTATTTCTACCAAAAGCACTCCAACCAAGTTTAATTCTATGATTAATTTCCTCCATTATGTTTCCATCTGTATTAATAATCTGACCAAGGTATTTGTAACTGTTAACTTCTTTTAATTCTTTATAATCAATCTTTATTTTCATATTTTGAGCAAATCGATTAAACATTACTTTAGTCTTTTTAACATTTATCTTTAGTCCTACTTTTCTACTTTCATCTGCTAACTCCTGCAACATTTCCTAAAACTCTGAAGCATTATTTGCAAAAACAACTACATCATCTGTGAAATCTAAATGACTTAAATACTCTCCATTTACTTTTACTCCTTTAATTTCCTATTTTAATCCACAAAATACTTCTTGCAGTACTGCTGTAAAGAGTTTTGGAGATATGGAGTCACCTTGTCTTACACCTTTCTCAATGTTGATTTTTCCAGTATCATTATGTAATTTAATTGTTGCTGTTGCATTTTTATAAATATTCTTTAAAATATGACAATATCCTGGATCTATACTTTGATGATCCAATGCTTTAATCACTGAAGAAATGTGTATAGAATCGAATGCCTTTTCATAATCTACAAATCCAAAACATAATGACAACTCATATTCGTTTGTCCTTTCTATGACTTCTCTCAATACCTGGATATGATCTATTGTACTAAAACCACTTTTAAATCCAGCTTGTTCTCTTGGTTGGTGGAAATCCAAAGTTCTCTGTAAACGAGTTGTAATTATCTTGGTAAAAATTCTATATAAAACTGATAAAAGGCTGATAGGTCTGTAATTTCTAATATCTTCTTTATCACCTTTTTTAAATATTAATATTATTACTGCATTCTTCCAATCTTCCAGTACATCTTTAACATTTAGACATTTGGTATATAACTTTGCTAAAATTGTTTCTATTTCTTCACCTGCTTCTTTTAATATATCAATTATAATTCCATCATTTCCTGGAGCCTTTCCTTTCTTTATACACTTAATTGCATGTCTCACTTCTTCATTTAAAATTCTGGGCAATTCGGAAGATGTAATAGATATAGGAGGTACTTGTTCTTTATTACTATATAATTCTTGATAAAAATCTTCTACCAATTTCATGATGTCATCTCTCTTTTTAGTAATAATTCCATCTTTTTTTTCTTATTGCAGATATAAATTTCCTACCAATACCAAAATGTTGTTTAACATTTTTGAGACTTTTATTTTCTTCTACAGCTTTCCTTGCTATTTCACAGTTATACTTTCTTATATCATTTTCAACTCTTTTCTGTACCATTTTACAAAATTCGAGATATTCAATTCTTTTT
The DNA here is from genome assembly GCA_028023455.1 of Epiperipatus broadwayi. Taxonomy (NCBI): domain Eukaryota; kingdom Metazoa; phylum Onychophora; class Udeonychophora; order Euonychophora; family Peripatidae; genus Epiperipatus; species Epiperipatus broadwayi. Next base: position 1,140,513 of record JAQFVV010012592.1, read on the forward strand.
AATACATCATTTTTGTATATCTTCATATTCCTTCTTTTCTTCATAAATTCTCTAGTCTCAGTAGAAATTTTATTAGTCAATTGCTGCTTTTTTCTACCAGCTATGTTTGTTGCAGTTTTTAAAAGTGTATCAGTTATTTTCATATTAATTTCATTCAAATCTGAATCATGTTCAAAATCTTCTAACACTTGAAATCTATTTGTAAGTTCTAATTTAAATTCATATAAGTTATAAGTAAAGTAAATTATATACATATTGCTCACACACAGGTGAGTGGATACTCAGGGTTACAAACTATATGATAATGCAAATTAGATATTGTTGACATATAGGTGAGTGAATACTTAGGTTTAAAAAAAATATGGTAATGCAAATTATATATTGCTCTCACACAGGTGAGTGGCTGCTTAGGTTTACAAAGAATATGATAACACAAATTATATATTGCCCACACACAGGTGAATAAAGACTTAGATTTACAAAATGTTTAATGTGATTATCAATAAACAACAAACAAAACTAATTATATTACCTCATGCACAGGTGAGTAAAATTTAGGGTTGCAAAATGTCTAAATAGATTATGAGTTACAGAGCTGACAATATGCTTATATCATCTTTTATGTCCTAACCCATGCCATGATCTACATTGTGAAAATCAGTAATAGTTAGAGTGATCAATTATTGATAACAGCTTGGGATTATATTATTATTTTTACTAAGTTTAAACATAACTTATAATGATATTTGTGTGATATTATATAATTACTACACAGATAATAATACTAACTCAGATTCTGAATCGTGTCAAAGCCGATGTTAATTTCTATGGGAGGTTGAACTGATGTTGGGCAGTTAAATGTCAGATTGTAAAGCATTACAAACTATTGTAACGAGCACAGATGTTCGTTACATTGTTTTTTTATTTATTTATTAAACATGAAAGTAAATTAAAAAGTTCACATTTAAAAATTTTCTTTAAGAATTAAAAATTGAAATTAAATATCATCTTAAACTCTTATATATTAAATCGCACAGATAATGAAAAATTATTAAAATAAAACTTTATTAAAGAAAAAGTATTTTAAAACTAAATTTTAAAAAGATTTGGAGATAAAATTATATCTTTAAATTTATCTTTAAATATATTTTTGATTTGGAAAACAGGTTAATTAATCAGAAATGGAAATGATAAATTTAATTAGTTAAATGTAAACCAGCCTTGGGCATTTAAATGTAAAAACACCGGTCAGCTAGGAAAACAATAGAAACTGTTAGCAAATAAGAAGAAATCCCTATGGAATCGGACCGCAGCAAAAGGACCATCGCATCGGTGACGTAATGTAAATTCAATCCTTCACATTAATATAAAAAGGACAAGTTTGGAAATTATTAGTTAGGGAGTTGTTTTGATTATTACGATGTGACTATATATATTAGTACGGAGTTGAGGTGAAGGAATTGACAGACGCATGGTCAATTCTTTCAGCTGTTAAAGAAAAGAGAAATGAACTATCGTTTTTCTACATTGAGGACCAGTTAAAACAAAAACCTCCGGATGGATAAATAAATCGGCCAACAGAATATCAATCTTAGGAAGGTGTGGGAATTTACGTTCATGGCAAGCAACGGATAAAGTTGGATGTTTTAAACCATAAGAACTTTATAAATAATGAACATTAAATTAAAATTTTCTATATTTAAATGATTGCAATATGATCCTATCTGACCAAACTAAATTCTTTATTAATAGTGTTATTTGATGTATTTTTTTTCTTATTTATGTAAAATCATTTCCATTTATTTAATTTTGTTCTTTAAGTTTATTTATAATTTAATTTCTGTTTTCCGTTAAGTTAAATTATATAAATGTTAAACTTAAGTCAGGCGTGAATGGCTGTATAGATTTGTAAAGTTATATTAGGGGAGGGTAATCTTAGGTTATTTGTTTCGTGGTTAAATTGGGTCAATGGATTGGATATATTGGTGTGAGTAGTAGATGTAATATTGATTCGCTACGGGCAGAATCGCTTCATATGCCGCACTCTCCCGTTTTGCCTATGGAAGGAATTATAAGATGCAGAGCGCAGTTCCTTTCTATGGAGTTTTTTTTTTTATTGTTCTTCTCATTGGATAGAAGTAATATTCCTATCTAATGAGAGTCAATATCTTCTCTTAATCTTTTTGGTGCTGCCGTATTCCGTATTACATTGAATACATCGATGTATCAGATGGATTGATGCTAGTTTGACTGCGAATTTTAGCCTAAGGTTAAATAGGGATAGAATATTTTATTTTCAAATGCAAATCTATGTGGTCTATTCATACTTGACCCTAAATAAAAATGCATTAAATTTAAGTTGTTTATAGACGCTTGCATGGATTGGTTATCGGTTAAGTATGTTTTGGGTTTTCATATTTGATCAAAATATATAGACATTCGATAAATAATGATACCTTACGGTGAGTATCTAAAATGTATTTATTCGGATGTCTTTTAAGTTATTGGTGACAATGCAAGTATCTTATGGTGAATACTATTGGGTTACGTATAAATTTCCCTCCGCAATTGTCAGTAATCAATAATTTTGTATTTTGATCGTTTATGTTTACTTTGAAATGTTTTTGACCGTGAAATCTATGTAACCGATCTATATTCAACATTATAAACAAACTTTCATAAATGTATCTGTGCGAACTTAATTAAAATGTAAAATTAGAATATAATAGTAATTAAATGTAAATTAAAGTCAAAAATCAAAGTTAAAAATAATGTTAAATGTTAAAATGTAAAACTAATACTAAAATAATTTTAAATCTTATATATATGTGCATAAATAAATGTTTGTATGTTAATTACTGGCAGTGGCTTATTTTATTCTTTTTTATATATATACTCTTAGATTATATTATTAAATCTCTGCTATTCCACTGAGCTAGTGACATGGGCTAACGACCGGAACCAAAATATTTAAAAAAAAATTTTTTTTTTTTGACTTACGTATCTGCCTACTTTATAAATTTTTCTAGGTTCAAATGCCTAGATGGCGCCCTGTAGTGCAGTTTACGTTAAGTCACTTTCTCCGGATCATTACACTATAGTATCAGAATATATGTGTCTCAAGATTGAGGTTCATTACCCAGTAATCAGTTCCTCAGACTGAGCTACTTGCTACAATACAAAGAGGCCCTTTTATTCAAGTGAACAGACTATCGGCTTAACAAGCTATTGGAATTCTTTGGTTCCTTCAAATACAAATTTCCTAAGCTTTTGAAGCATGACTTGATGTGGAATGAATCCTGATGTAGGCCATTATAGATATAGAAAGAAGTTAAGCATATTTATGCTAACTAGCAACACATTCGCCATGCTAATTTCATATTTTCCTAAATTAATTATGCAAAATCTTAGCTTCCATCAGTGCCACTACCACTAGTCAGTTTATAAATAGTATTACTTAGTCAAACTACAAAAATAATAATAAGAATCTGATTTAAGGATATCTGTATAGCTTAATCTCTAATTAAAGAGAGTTACAGCAAATTTAAGGATTTACTAAGATTTAAAATATTACTTACAGACTGTATAACTCACATCCAATATTAAACAAATATTAATTGTTAAATAACTTAAGCCAAAGATTGTTTTTTAAAATTACTTACACAAATATTTATTTTTAAATAGCTTACACAAAATATCCATTTTTAAATAACTTATGCAAAATATTTGTTTTTAAATAACTTATTCGGTGCATTATAAATAACTGATTCACTCTAGCATAAATAATAGTTTGATTTCAAAAGGGAGTTTTGCCTATATTTCTTTATATTATAATATTCTAGCATAATGTAAAGGTGCTTAATCACCTCTCCAATAATTATTAAACTCCACAAAACTCCATTCTGATGAACATAGCATAAATTAATAAACATGAAATTAAAAACTAAATATAGATGACACAAGAACAAATTGCAGAAAATGATCAATAAAGTTATAATTTAAAAATGAAAAATTTGTTTGAATGGTTTTATAGAACCTAAATATTTATGATTACTTAAAATATTTATGATCAAGCAAGAATTTTGAGAGTGCTCTAAGCTTTAAAGTAAATTTAACATAAACGGTTTAGTTTAACATTTAAATAATATAATTAAACATGAGACTTGATTAGTTACCTAGCTTTTAATTTAGAAATGGTTTAGTAATAAAATTAGCATATTCTGCAGAATGATTTACCGGTAATATTTGGTAGTAAGTCTTTCAAGGCATTGTTTTTTACTGGGATTCTCCTCTCCATTAAATCAGGCTGGTGCTTTTCTCCATTAAATCTACTGTGGTACTTCTATTACTTCGGTTGTGGCTTTCTCCATCAATTCAGTCAAGAATTAGCTAGAACTTCAGGTGTAGCTTCTCCATCACTGAGCCCAGGCTGAGGTTGATGTTTTCTTCCATTCTGTAGCACAGTTTTCCATGAGAGATAGATGGCCAGTCATATCGTCCCACTAGCTGACAGTTCTCATTTTAATAGCTTTGGTAATGGCTTGGTCAAAGCAATGCAGGAACAGCTCTTTAATTATTTTTCAACACTGGTTTTGAAAAAATGTGTCTCTAACCCTTTTTTGATGATCACTACAGGCTTTTTATATCATATTTTTGGCAGTATTTCTCTCCCTTTTTTACTTTCACAACATCACTTGTTTACTGACTTCGAACTTTGCCTTTAACTAAATTTCCATTTAGATTTTAATATTCGCCACAGCTAAATCTAGAGTTAAAAGCTCTATTTCTTTGGGTTTCCCAATTGTACTTAGTATGAATTTATGCTTGACTGGATTTTCTAATTTGTTTTTGTCTATAATTTTAAATGAGGTCAATTTTCAGCCAAAAGATTATTTTTAGACGAAATGTTAAAACTCGTAAACAAATTACAGCTTGTGTAATTTTAAACAAACAATAAAACTTGAAAATTATTTAAAATAAATATTAAAACTTAAATGAATAATTTTATAAATTTGAACTTATTATTTTGTTATATACATAAATTCTAACTACACACTGCTGTTTACTTCAGTTTTACAAACATAAAGGAATAAGTATGTATATGAATATTTATGACTGCATTTTCATATTATAGTTAACAAGGCGATTATACACGCACATACTGAGCAATATTACAAGTACATTCAAAATTTTAAATTAAAGAAATACAAGCAATCTGAGTGAAACGAAATACACTATTATAGAATATAATAAGTGAAACAGACAGGTCACTAGATCTAACTGTTTCAATATTTGGGCTTTACTTGTTGCTAATTAAATAACTACTAACACAGTTTTGAACACAACTTATATGTAATGAGCACTAGTATCTAGCAATAGGTGATAGCATAGATAGATAGATAGATAGATAGATAGATAGATAGATAGATAGATAGATAGATAGATAGATAGATAGATAGATAGATAGATAGATAGATAGATAGATAGATAGATAGATAGATAGATAGATAGATAGATAGATAGATAGATAGATAGATAGATAGATAGATAGATAGATAGATAGATAGATAGATAGATAGATAGATAGATAGATAGATAGATAGATAGATAGATAGATAGATAGATAGATAGATAGATAGATAGATAGATAGATAGATAGATAGATTTAAATGGAATCTTTACTAAATTTAAGTATTTTATGGAAAATTAATTGTGAAAAAAAAAACATTTATTTTACTTTTATAAATTATCAAAAAAATTTAAGTTCTTTTACATAGTTAATTCATGTATGTATATGTATGTAGGATAGATAAATAATCTTATATATTGTAAATATTTTTTTTTTATAATTTATATAAAATAAAATTGACATTTAAGAATTACAATGCAATCAATAAGTAGATCTTGAGATTTTGACAAGTCACTATATCATTCTAAAAAAAATGTATAAAATGTTATAAATATCAAAGATTCTTTAATTAAATTTTAATTTTCTAATTGATCAGTCCTTCCATACCTTATATCGAAATGTAGGTCAATTTAGTTAAAATTTTATTTGGCTATTGATTGATCTTTCCACACCATATATAGAAATGTAGGTCAATTTAAGGTATAACCAAGTATACTGAGTTTGAAACAATGGCTGGCCAGAATTTGATCAGATTAAAATCTAAACAAAAATATAATGGGAACAAAAGATTACGTCCTGTTTTTAGAGGTGTGCAAAATGAATAAAATATCTTGCTTCAAGGCATCATTCTTTAAATAGTTGCATTAAGTATAAATAGCTAAATTTTTGAGCCATGATATACTTATTTTAATTTTTATCTCAGAGTGCTATCATATTTCATGTTGTATAATTGGTCAAATAAGTAATGTTGGGGTAAAATAAGTGACTGTTTGCTTTTCCATACCTCTGTGAATCTTTTCCGATTCATTATGCTGAAGCTTGAAACATCTGGGCCAAATATGTGCACTGTTCAAAAAAGATGCTTGCCTGTAAGTGAACTTTAAATCTCTACTGATGCCTGTTTTCATTTAAACCAGTCTCTGATCATGATCCACTGACTACCTGCATCATCTCAACAAGTTGGCCAAGGTAAAATGTTTCCATTGCTGTCAACCAGTGCACTCTTAATTAATCTAACTTTTATTTAAAATTATATTGTAATCCTTTTCTCATTTTGTTTAATTCTTAAAACCCATTTTGTATAATGCTCAATAATGCCTATATAATTTATTCTAATGCTGTATAAGTGCTTCTTAAATTTTGGTGGCAATTTAGATTGAATTTTATTTTTTCTTAGTTTGTTATTTTAGTTTATTTTAATATGCCAAGCCAGTATCCAACCCAGTGAGTAAGTTTAAACTTCACTGCTCATAGTTTATCCTGTTTAATAGTTGGAGATGTAAATTTTTTTTAAGGTTAATTATTTTTAACATGCTTGGTTTTATACAAATTATTTTATGTAATGATGTTTTCGTTTAAGTGGCAAGGAATGCTTTAATGCCTGTACTTAGCTATTCTTATTAATTATAAAGTAAATCCTTAACTAATCAGTGAAATATGTTTTACCAATTTATTTAATCAAATCTCACCAGAAGTGAATTTAATATTTAATTGCATCATCTGCCTATGTATGATTTATGATTTTATTTTGTAACATAATTATGTCAAAAATATAGATGCATTGATCATTTATAGAAATGTAAGGAGATATTTTAGGAATGTGGGAGAAAGCAATTTATTCTCTTTTAGTTATAGACTCTGACCCAGTGTACATTTTATTAGTCATTAGTTAATTGTCCAGGGATGGTTTGTGTTAGGCATTCCATTACACTGTAGAGCACATTATTTTAAACAGGTATTAATTAATTTATTGTGATCATTAGTGACACAAACTATCTATGCTATAGGCATTATAAAGGTATCATTACAATCATTTAATTTATTAAATTTTCTCACATTACCAAGCAGCTTGGTATCTTTGTCATGCCAGGACCCACTCCTCATTATTCCCTTAAAGTAGATGCTGTTACTACTGGGATCAATTTCAGGCACTTCTAATGTATAAGTATATGGGAAAATATGGATAAACTGTCTCAACATGTAAGATTGTGCCACTATTCTTTAGAGATATGTTCTTGGCTATCCTGCAACATATTCTTATGTTTGTGCCACTATTCATCATGCAATCATATTATCTTGTGCAAAGAAGACAAAGCCACCTAAAAGCATCTTAAGTGACCTCAGTCCTGTATGTGATTGTAAATTATAATCTAATACCACCTATATTATTATTGATTTATTTATAAACCCACAATGCTCTCTATCAGCCATAATCACATCATTTGCCACCCATTCTATTTAATTCTCTATGTCAGATTATGTAATTACAGCTTTTTTAGGCTGAACCATCTTCCTCCTGCACATCTAGGAGAAATGTGATCTCCCATGCTCTTAAATCACACATCATCAACTCTTATATATATATATATATATATATATATATATGATCATAACATTATATATATATATATATATATATATATATATATATAATGTTATGATCAAATCCATTAGCAAAAATTTGTAATGTTTTGGGTAATGATTAAGATATAATTTATTATTGATTGATCTAATCAATTTATTCAATAACCTTAGCATGTTAACTGCACAAACCAATTATATATATATATTAAGTGCACCAACCAATTTTTATATATTAAACCAAATATTTTATTTACTTATGTAATTCTCAAATGACCTATTTAATTAATCCACAGAAGTGCATAATTGCAAATTAAATCATCATTAAATTTGTAATAATAATAATGCTAGATGAAACTCAAATCCAGTAAATGAATTTAAATCAATGCTATGAAGTTTCAGTAGTGCTACCTGTACTGAAAAACATGAACTTGTTTCTGATTTTGTGTTTTTAAATACAGGAAGCTCTACTGAAATTTTCTGACATTGGTTTATATTTATTTATATAAACATTTATCAGATATACTTTTAATATATTTATTGATAAATTGTACAATGTTCTTATTTTTACTACTACACTAATACAATTATTTTTCTTCTTATTTATATATTTACATAGTCATATTACAATGTAATATAAAACATTGTAATAATCAGCCTACTATTAATATAACTTCTGGCATGTAATGGTCAGATTTGTACATTCATGCAACAAAATACAGTGTTTTGGCAAGTTTCCCCAAGGCTGATCTAGATGAGAGGTTAAGACCTCAAATCAGATAGCACCTCAGTTCTTCCACTAATACTCCATGACTTCCTACACTATGGTGGAACAAGAGACTCAGGAAATACTAACTAAATTACTAATAATTTAACCAAGTAACACACATCTATGGCTGGCTGGACAATGCATATATCAATAATTAATACTAGTATTAAGAAATTTAATTAAGATTTGGTATGGATTATGAATGATACAAAACACAATGGTTATAATTTAATATATTTTAATTATCAAATATAGATTAAATAAACATGAGTGCATTAAACAACACACATAGGTGTAACAATGATGAGAAAGTTTGAGAACAAAATCTCATCTGATTCACTATGATTTAAAACAGTTTATTACAAATTTAATAATCTACAGTCTATGCATGCCTTACTTTTACTATGCCCTCCCTATTAGGTTTGTGACAGTTAAGTTGGTGCAAGAATGATGATTTATCACCACAACATTTAATAAAAGATCATTTAATAATAATTAATGAGCTGCAATAGGTTCTCTATGCAGATTGTATACATACAAAAACAAACTACATATTCAGATCAGTGCTGAAATCTTATTACATTGTGGAGTTGAACTGGAGCTTTGGTATTACATATAGATTACTAGAGACATGTGCATCTCGAATGTGTAGTTACTCAGGGGATTCAGTACCAAGTTCTTGGTTCCATGGACTGTACAACTTGCTGTGGATAAATTAAACATATAGTTCAGTGATTGGAGCAGCTTATAAAACAATCTGGACCCTCATGTTAATGGCTATCCAAACTAAATATATGGGGTGGCCATTAAAACTAGAAACCCATTCATATAATGAAACAGTAAGATTCGAATTTGAATCTTAAGTTTCACCTTTTCTATCATCTCTCGCCCACCACCTTTATCCTACCTAAATTTAAACTTTTGGTATTGAATTGTGTGTAGCAGTATTAAATATATATATATATATATATAAGCATCTGTTGAATCTGCCATAAACACACACACACTTTGATAGACTTAAACAATAAATTAAAATATTTTGATATAATTTCAAAATTCCTTTTTTTTAGTTATACAATGTTTATATAGCTTTATCTATTTTATTCTAAGTTATAAACTTTCATTCATTTATTTCTAATTTTCTAAAATCTTATTTTAAAATAATAACTTTGAAACTCGATTTTAATTTTAAAAATGTATAAATAAATTATCAAGTCATGGTCAGTGAGAGATAATGGATTAATTAGAAAAAAATTTCTAAAAGTTTAATTGCTACGAAATGTTAAAAGGTGTAAAACAAATCTGAAAAATAGAAAATGTAGTTTTCTAATTTAATTAAAATCTTCAATTCTTGACTAATGCATTGATTCTCCTAGGGGCAAATAGATTGAAAAATAAAAATAAAACATGGTCAGTATTGAAACAATCGACCTTAGTTCAAGGTCGAGTTTCATGCTTTTACCACAGTCCACGTGTCATCATGCCCCATTTTTCTTTTTTTTTTTTGTTGATGTAAAATGTATATTATAGATATTAGATAATTTTCTATCTTCTAAAATTATATTTCTTTTTATTATTTTAATACGTTATAATTTTTTTCATAAAACAAAATATAAATTCAAGATAACTGTCTAAAATAATTAAAGGGGTGGGGAGTTTGTCTCATTTGTCTCATGATTTAAAAAAAAAGGAAAATTGTAAATTAAAATTAAAAAGTAAAAACTAAAACAAAGCTAATGGATTTTAGTTAGCTATCAACATTGTTTTGTCAAATTCATTTCCAAACAGGAAATTGATTTGAATTGATTTTAGACAGTTATCTCACAACTGAATCTTTACTAACAATAGAGTAAAGATTCTCCTAAAATAGAGATTTATTAGAGGCAGAAAATCTAGTTTAGAATAAATATTCTCTGAGGGGCCAAAAACTGATATAAATAGAGCTAAAAATCTATTATTTTGGAGTTTGGACAGTCATTGCTAGGTGACTTCATGTCTGTTTAAAATTTTGGAGAGCCAAGTTGCCATCTGCCATCTTCAGCCACCTCTTGTCATGATGTAGCTCCAAAGAATGCCACAGCCACAGAAGATTTGCCAGTGCTTCCAAAGAATCCCGAGGTAACCAGCCAAAGGACTGTATAACTCTGCCTTATCCAATTTTAACTATGTAATTTAATTTGTAAAATAATAATTTTGTTCTATTTAATATTTTTTTTTAGTGCTGTTAATCATTTATATCAATTCTTTGCTACCTAATTAATCTGTCATCCAACTCACACTTCTTATTATTTTTATCAGTTAGTGCGGTTATGATTTAAGTTTAATAATATTTTTATATTTTCTCACCCAATTTATTTTTAAATGCCACTAAAAACTTAATCTTACAAACTTATATTAAAAAGGGAAGGGGGAATTAATGAGTTCTTGTTAATTATTTTAAATACTTCATAAGATTGGCTTATACTTTAAATGAATATTTTTTTTATCTAAATGTTTTAGCATAAATTTATACAAAATGTATAAATATTTTTGCAATCTGGGGTGGCTATTGGTGTCCATTAGTTTTATAAAATTTCTTATTGATCATCATTGCCACAAAGGCTGGTGACTTAAATTTGTTTTGTAATTTGCACTACTTTAGTTTTTATTTCCTCTATTAAAATATTGATTCAGGAAAAGGGGAGCAATGCAAGCTTCATTAATGTTAGTTAATTTATAATCAATGACTTTAGATTAAGTAGGTCATTATCCTAGCATGTCATTACATATTTGTTAAACCATTTAAGGCTTTTCTTTAATAGTTAAATTTATTGATTTTATATTATTATGATAGTGTTGCTAGCATATATCCAATTATTCATAAGCTGCATAAGGCTTCGATCTGATTTGCCTGTACCTCACTCCAGGGAGTCATGATCATTTCGTTAGTCATTCTTCTCCAAGTATATATATTATATACTGCTTTGAATCACCTGTACCTCACTCCAGGGATTCAAAGCCTCATCGTTCATATCCTCATTTATAAAAGGAAGTCTAAGTTTACTTCTAGAACCCCAGGTTAAAGTAGATGATACAATGTATAAATGTGCCATTGACTGGACCGTGGAACCCTCCTACCCACCGTCTCTTTCTGTACCATCTTAGCATGAAGCTGGTGTGTACCATCATTATAGAAAATTGGAGAATGACCTTATCCTGGCCAAATGTGCCATTTCCTTTTGCTGATATTATGCTAGCACTGCCATTTCTTACAGTTAGTTCTAGCCTGCTTAGCAAAGTAAATCATAACAATATGTGGTAATAAAATGTTCTGTTTTTCTCTTTATTTGTTGGAGTTTAAACCCAACTTTTTATGAAGTTGCCCTCCCTCTTTACTGAAATAAACCTTTCTTGCAATTATTGAGTTTTTGCTATATCCCATCATTAAAAGTTGAAAATGTAAAAGAAATAATGTTTTATGCTGCCAATCAAAAATGTATTCTCATTGTTATTATTATAAATCAAATATCTAAATAAAATAAACTTATATATTGAAATCATTAATCAGCGAAACTCGATTATATCTTGATAAATGTATTTTTATATATGAAATGGCCACCTAACCACTCTGATAAATCCATTTCCAGTAACCACCGCACTAACTTAATATTTGTCAAAATCAACATAATCTTAATAATATTCTTTAATGTTTGTAATGAAATAAAGTTTTATAAGCGTAGAGTCAATTATATATCTAAAAACTCATCTTTAATTATGTTCAAAATAAATATTTATATTTTAAACTTAATCCAGTTGTTTGAATCTCCTTATTAATATTTATATTTATGTATACTCATAACTTAATATCTTGGGTTCACTCAATCTCTCATCATCATCACCAGTTGAGTCTCAGGTAAAATGTTGTAGCACTGGGCTGGGATATAATGAATTTATGTGGTATCACCATAGGTGTTGTTCATAATGTTATAGATTTGGGGAATGGGAAAATAGGTTAGAATTCATGATTGCTCCTGACCTGTGTATCTCATGCATGATTGGATTTGGGGTACTTTTGCTCAGATTCTAAATCTTGTTGTTATGCTTTGCTTTGTCTTGAATTTTGTGAAGCCTGAATTGATTCGTATGCTTCTGGCCATCAGAAATTAATTTTCATAGAGGGGAATATTTTTTAAAATGTTTGAGTAAAAAATCATGGAGCTATTCTCCAGAAATGATCAGTCAAATGCTCAAACTTCCACATGTGCCCTTCAGAAGTTGAGTAATGGGAATCTGTTGTCAAGCTCTACCAATCAATATCAAAATGAACACCATAACCTGAGTGCTAGAAAAGGGAAGCTGCTGTTATACACTAAACGGACAATATGCGACTGGATCTGAAATGTAAAAATTCATCTCTTTATAAAACAGGTACCTGTACCCAGAGTACTCTATTTCTATTTCCAAGCTATATATAAATTGTATACTTATAAAATATACTTATTAATCTAAACTCTGTAAATCGCTTCTAATAATTTGGCTTACCTGACTCTTCTCTACTTTCTTGGGAATTTTACATTTTTTTACTTTAGTAATAGCATGCCTATAAAATTTCTGACCAGACTCAGCTGATCTTTAAATATAAATAATAATTAAAATGGTTGCCATATTGTGTGGCGATTGAATCATAGATCTCTTTTATGTACTAGTTTGGCTGGTCAGCTCGGAAATTACCATAATTTTCTAGGGAATAAATGATTACATGAAATAATGGATGTTTCCTGCAAGTCATATTATTGATATTTTACTCATGTTAAATTATTTTGTTCATATTAGTTCTATATTAATCAATACGCATTTGCTGTTTCCCTTATTGTAAATGCGAGAGTCTTCCATGAAGTAGGTGGCAGACATATTAATTATTAAAATAACAATCCCAAACTTATAATTTCCCTTTTTAACCCTGCTTTTGAGTTTTAATAATAAAGCTAGTGTATTTCAACAAATCCACTAATTACATTCATTTGAGGGTAAAATAAGTTAATTTATTAATATTGGGAGACCGAGTCATAAATTTCAAATTTAATTTTAAAAGAAAGTCTGATTTGATACTTACGTTAGATAGATATGTGACAGTTTAGAGATGTGATAACCCATCTTTGAGCCTTGGATATCCCAGATCAACAGTGAATACTGTAACCTCATCATCTTATATAAGTGGGCATAAGAAATGTTCTCATTGAACTTGACACCTGCCATGCAGTCAGGGAGTAATTGTGGCATGGTCCCTTACACCTGATAATGCTACTGGGACCACTTTACCTTTTGGGCCTATGGCAAACACCAGCCCATCATTTTAAATTTACTACTGGCTCCACAGTTACAATGTACTGCCACCTTCGCATCACATCTCTAAATATACCATGTGTTTGTTCGTAATTAATTTTAGTATTTCAAGTATGACTGTCTTTACATTATCTGGCATGAATTCACTGTCAGGTCAATGTCTGCCCATAATTAATTCTTTCTATAAGATAAATCTATTATTTATATGTCTGCAACTGCGATTATTATTTTCTGATTTAAACTCATGCATTACAAAAGATATTAAATTCTCGGAGGCATAATTGTATAAACACTTATCCCAAGCATTCAGGTAGCTAAATTATATTAATAAATAATTGTACCTCATTTTGTAAAAATATAGGGTATCAGAATAAAAAAATTACCACTACCAGAAGTTCATTATTATTAAATGTATTCATTAAAATAATTTCAAATCATATGTCTGACATCATCTGTTTATTTGTTCAACACACATTCAGAATAGTATCTCCTCAATTATTTAAATATATATAAATGTCTAGATTTATTGTTATTAGATGGTTAACTCTAAAATAAAGTAAATGAGTCTCTTGTATCTCTCTGATCCCCATGCCTAAAAAAATGTTTACTAATGTAGCATCAGATGCATTGTTTCATAATGTGTTTTGTGGAACCGATAAATCATGTTCAAACTCAGTACTGCTGATGTGATGTGATGTGATGTATTGTGGCTTCTCCTTAAATGAAGTCAAGAATATCTCATCAATTATGCCCAGATAAACCTGTTAGCCACTTTATTTTCCATTCCCCACTCTAAATTTTCCCATATTCTGCTCCATCGCATTTCCACAACATAATCTTTGTCAACTCTATAACCATTATATCTAAATCCCCTTTATCTTTTCCCAAACCCAGCATAAAAACCAATAATTCACTTTCTGTATAATCACTTTTTCCATATTTATTATTCCATAACTTCATTATATGTACCCTTTCTGTTTTCAAGCATTTACCCATTTACATGTATATTCTCTTGTAGCTAAAGATCCTGTTCAAGCCTTAAATAATAAACTACTTTCCTTATTATTATCATATATTAACTCACACCACACTTAATATTCTGTTTATTTCTATATATATATTTAAACTCTTTTTACTCTCCATACTATTTCTCCATCTCTCTAACTTCCTATTCTTTATTAATAAACCTATTTTTTTATCCCATTGCTTACTACTACAACACTCAACAATCCTCTTAACACAATCATCCCATCTTTTGTACAAATATACTGATATAAATTCTTTATCCAAATCTTTTGCATACCACATTACTTTTCTCACCTATCTTATTACCTGCCCTTTACTCATAAACCAATTAAATATTATTTTGGCTATTCTTTTATTATCCCTAAACTGCAATCTACCAAACATTTTCATTTTATGATCTCTCATATGCAAACTTGACCATCCCATTTCTCCTTAAATTGCCTCCCTTGCTGTCCATACATCTGCATACAATGCATGTCTTCCTACTTTCCTTTGAACATTTTCTAAGTAATTTAATACCTCTTTACTAACATATAATGCATCATTACCATATGTTAACCCTGCTACTGCAACTCCTTTTCTTATAATTCTAATTACATCAAATTTATTATATGAAAACACTGTTAATTTCTTTATCAATCCCTTTCTTTTCTTTGCTTCATTTATCAATTTTTTCTCCCATTCATCCAAATAATTTTTCTGATTACTTAAAATAATTCCCAAATAACTATATCTATTCACCACACTTAACTTAATATCTCCCAATAAAATTTCTACATCTTCTTTTTCCCCAGTATTAACCATTATTATATTTGATTTTTCTTCACTAAATTTAATCCCCATCTCTTTACCCACCCTTGCACATGTCCTCAGCATAACTTCCATATCTTCTCTTTTTTCTGCACACAAAAATATATCATCTGCAAAAAAAAGACCTGACAAAATATATACTCCCTTACTACCTATTAACGGTATCTCTATCCCTTTTCCTAATCTTTCTATTGCTCTTTCCATTTCACTCAAATACAACACAAACAAAATAGGTGACATAGGGCATCCTTGCCTTAGTCCCACCCCATTTTTAACTTTAACTGATTCTATATTTCCTAATTGATATTGAAACAGACAGATCGGAGAACCGATCTTCGTTTCAAGTGTTTTTATGTACGGTAATTCAAACCACTGTTCGCCCGCAGTGAGATTTTGTCTATTTTAATTTATAATAAAAATTAATTATATATTTTATAGTTTATTAGTCAATGTGTAAAGATGCCGTATATAAATGTCGCAAACCATGAAATAATATTTGTGTGTGCGTGGTTTGCGAATTTATATCATTTAATTTAAAGTTTCAGTGCGGGCGTATTTGTTTTAAATTTTAGTTTTAAAATTGTATAAAGTCGTTTAAAAATACTGATCAAAAATCACATTCCTTTGATCAGTGTTTTTAATTAAAATCTAATTGCACAAATGTTCAGAGCAATTAAGTTGTAGTCAAAATTAGTAAGGAATTTTTATATGTAATTAATGTATCGATTTAAAAATAGCGTATTAAATTAAAAGATTGCTAAAAACAGATAATTGATTGTTGGTCAAGCTGAAAAGGAGGCGGAGCCTAAAACAAAAACAAGTCGGAAAGGGTCAGCAGTGGCAAATTCTAGAAAAAACTGACATTCTAACTTTGGTCGTGTTTGAGAGAGGTAGTCTCGAGACAACACAGCAGTTAATAATAATTCAAATATCTTATTAAGAAGTTTACCAGTGAATCGCCATGTTCATGGGCTAATTGCCAGGAGCTGGTCTCTGCCCGCCAATATGGATCCTCGTGCCGCTGTTTGATCATGTTTCATATACTTCAGAATTTCCAACTTCCAATCTCAAAATTTACTATGCCTTACAAATAACTTTCAAAAATGCGCGCCTACGTTACAAGCCAAGCTGGATGAAGAAAAAGAGAACTTTGTTACACGAACTTTAATTTTCTTCCGTGCTTAATATTATTAATCAAGTGAATCATATGTAAGTCTTTATATCATTTATAATGCTATTATTTAACCTGTCAGTAAATTTTCTTTTCTTTTTTTTTTACCCTCTGCTCTAGTCTTTAGAAATCATTTATAAAATTGTAATTAATAGTAATAATATTTCAACTGAATGCATTTATATTTTCTTATGTTGCTTATTTCATAAACAAACATTGCCAATAGTAATATTTCCAAATCTGTGTAAACTAGTGTGTAATAATGATCAATTTAATTTAAAAGTAATTTCATGTTCTGAATTAAATATTCTTTCACATTCCGAGTTAGTAAATGTTAAATCACTTTATTATTCTATGTTAAGTTGTTATAAAATTACAATCTAAGTTTCAATCTTAAATATATATATAATAGTTTCAAAGTGTTCATTAATGTTATGTATAATATGAGAAATAATTCATTGCATAATTTGATACTATCGCTACCGCCTGTCAACCCGGAGGGTTAGAGTTTCAGAGTAAATTTAACTAATTATTGTTCTCACCGTCAGTTTAATTTCGCTATGTTTTTATTGGGATAAGGATCTCAGCCTGTGGCGTAGAAACAGACAAATAGTTTCCAGGTTTTATATAATTTCTTTTAAAAAAATCCGCTTCAAGTATTCGTCCTTCACGTCTGTGGCAATGCCTTCCCTTCGCTGAAGTTAGCGTCTCGCCATTCTACCATTGGGGAATGAAAGCAGTTTTTCTTTCCCGGTAATCTCTTGGATCACCGGGGTTCGAAATGACCCCGGCTGGTTGTCGTGTCCCGGAACTACTTGGGGGCATTAAGCCTTGTCAAAGAACAAGCCGCCCGGTATTCCGTTAATGCACCGCAATTGATTACTGTAGGGCTCTTGAATATAGGCAACCACCAGTTCATATATTTTCCACGTCGTATTTATATAAAACCACCAGTTCATCTATCTTCCATGTCGTATTTATATAAAACCACCAGCACATCTATCCTTTATGTCGTATTTATATAAAACCATCTCCACTGTTCGTCTACGTTCCGGCTCGAGCCTATTCAAATAAAATAAGTAAACAAAAATCTTTAGATAAATATTTTTTCCAATGCTCTAATACTCTGATTCTCTTAACCACCTGTCAATTATTTAACTACCCAGCTATTGGCATGAGTTTGTTCATTAAATAAAACGTTCACTAAAGACTAGTAGCCAAATACAAGAGGATTTATGAAGTCTTACCGTACTGTATAACACTATATTTATATGCTGTATATTTCTATTATATAACACTATATTCATGTGCTTTCTATTTGTCTTATTTAACACTATATTTATATGCTTTATATTTTGCTTATTAAACACTTTATTTAATCTTAATCTTTGTGTCCTCCACCTTATTACTCTCTAAGTCTATTTAGCCACTTACTGTCTGTATTGGCAACTTAAATATATACGTTACATGAATGACCGTTCCAATATCTATAGTCTAATAAACCTATATATCATTAACTGTAAGAATTTAGTCCATGTTCTAAGCTGAGCTAGAAAAGGGATAACCCCGTGCTGTTATAAAGTCATCATCGGTTGGTCATACCGGGGTTTGGGTTTGAATTCAGTTGGCGTTTTGGAAATTATTCTTAAACGTAGACTGGGTTTGAACTCGGGTACTGTGTATGATTAAGCGTGGTGGATTTATACCGGTACAGTTATTATATTTTTGGCGCCCAGGGACACAGATCAGATCGGAAAAATACTAAAGAAATATGAGGCCGTTTTTTCTCCTACGCCGGGAGAGATTAGGGGATATACACACCGGATCCGAGTAAAGGAGGAGACGTACGTTCCGTCAAAAACTTATCCCATACCCTTTCAGTACAGGGGGGAAGTGGAAGCCCAGATCCGTCAGATGATTGAGTGGGGTATTATTGAACGGGGCCCGTCACCGTATAACAACCCCTTGGTCGTGGTAAAAAAGAAAAATGGAAGTTTGCGTTTGTGTTTGGATGCGCGCAAGTTAAACAGCATTACCATCCCTGAAAGAGATGCCCCTCCACCTATTCAAGAGGTACTGGTACGACTGGCTGGTAAAACCATATTTTCAACCTTGGATTTGACCGCGAGCTACTGGCAGTTAAATCTAGACCATAGGGATCGGAAATACACTGCCTTCCGATATAATGGGCATACTCACGTATTTAAAAGAGTCCCTTTTGGGCTCATAAACAGTGGAGCAGGCTTGATGCGCTGTTTGCGGCAGGTCCTTTCCGATGACATACAGGAGCATATGGTATGTTATATGGATGATCTGGTCATCGTTTCAGAAAACCTACAGGAGCATTTGCAACATTTGGAAAGGTTCCTCAAGGAATGCATAGAAAAAAATATTACCGTAAATTTGGAGAAGAGCCATTTTGCTATTGGCGAGATCACTTTCCTTGGCCATATCATCAACCAACATGGTATTAAAGCGCACCCCGATAAAATTGCCGCTATAGAGAAGTTCCCAACACCAACTAAACCGAAGCAGGTCAGATCATTTTTGGGCCTTTGTAACTTTTACCACAAATTTTACCCGAACTTCTCCCAGGATACTAGAAATCTCATAGACCTCATCAGGAAAAACCGCAAGTGGGAATGGACACCCTCTCACGACGAGGAACTCTTACGTGTAAAAAAAAATTTTTTACAGGCTGTCATGCTGCATCACCCGAATTTCCATCGCCCATTTTACGTACAAACAGACAGCAGCAAGCAAGGACTAGGAGCTATTTTATTTCAAATAAGTGATGCCGGAGCTCACCAAGTTATTTATTTTAGCAGCCGCGCATTGAAGGGGGCGGAAATCCATTACACTACCACAGAACAAGAAACTCTGGCCATTGTGTGGGCATGCCAGAAATTCCGGCAATTTCTGTTGGGATCTCAAGTAATCATTATAACCGATCATCGTTGCTTGGAGTTTCTCAACAGGAGTTTCCTGACTAATGACCGGTTAATCAGATGGAGTTTAACCCTCCAACAGTTCCAGTACCAAGTCCAGTACTGTCCAGGGCGGGAAAATATTGTGGCTGACATATTGAGTCGGCACCCTGTACCGATGAGGATACAAAACCCTGAAATCAAGAACCAACCCTTGGAAGTTATGGCCACTACGACATTGAGCTCTGCAGAAACTGAATTGCGGAATTTGGGGTATTGGCAGAAGATACAGTATTCTCATATCATTCAGGATTTGTCCAATTCCTCGGATAAGGAACAGAAGCCACAAAGCAGATACCCCCATTTCCGGATGGAGGAAGGCACATTACAAACACGGACCAAGGATTACAGCGCCCCTTGGAAAATCATGGTACCTAATCGGCTTAGGGCCCCTATAATTAAGCATATACACCAATCTCTAGGACATTATGGACCCAGGAAGATTGAAGAAGTGATCAGGCGCCGATTTTACTGGCCGGGAATGTACCACCATATCACGTCCATAATCAGACAATGCGATACCTGCGCTACTACGAAAGCCCCCAGATCGGAAGAGCATATGCGGGGAAAATAAAACCCGTGATAGCCACGAGACCGAACGAGATCCTGGCAATAGACCATTATGGTCCCTTGCCCAAATTTAGAACATTCCAGTATTTGTTGGTATCGTATGATATTTTTTCTAAGTACGTTAAGGTTTACCCCGTGCGGTCTGCCAACACCAGAAACGTAATTCGGGTCCTTCAAGAAAAACAATTTCAAGAGGTAGGAAAACCCGAAACCATACTTTCTGACCACGGCTCGGCATTCACCTCGAAAGAGTGGAAGAACTGGGTAAAGAAACAGAAGGTAAACCATCGCCTAACATCAATAAGACACCCCCAATCAAACCCGTGCGAGAGAGTCATGAGGGAAATCAGTCGACTTCTCCGCGCGTGTTTATCAACGGATCACCGGAAGTGGGTAGAGAAACTGCAATATGTCATGGATTGCATCAACCATACCATGAACGAATCCACGGGATTTCCACCCATGCGTTTGCACTATGGTAAACCATGCCCGGATATCTTCCCTACGCTACTACCAAAGCGTGAAGTACACGTAAATCACAGCACGGATCAAGACATGGCCCGGCAACAATTGGAACACATGGCACAAAATAGAATCAAAAGAGGAGGAAGGCAACACCACAATTTTAAAAGAGGGGATCAAGTCTGGCTAAGGTCTCCTCGCATCAGTAATGCACCTAAGAAGGAATTCAAAAAATTCTTCCCTTTATATACCGGGCCATATGAAATAGTGGAAGAATGCCATGAAAACGCTTTTCTTCTGGAAGGGAAGGGTTTACGAGGTATTTATAATGCGAGACAATTAAAACCTTATATACCTCCCGACCCAGGGAAAAGGTAGAAATCGCAATAAATGATAACCCGGGAAATGACCACTATGACATGCACATGATGATGAGAAAAGGAATTACGGCAATATACCCACCTTTGTAAATATTAAGTTCAAACCCTCACCCAGACTGTTCTCCAAGGTCAAATCCATAAAAAAAAAAATCAATTATGTAAAAAAAAAATGAGTGAGAAAAACTGTTAATCAGAAATTATGTATAATCATTTTTTTTTGTTGTTTTTTTTTATAAAGTGACAAGAAATGAAACAGACAGATCGGAGAACCGATCTTCGTTTCAAGTGTTTTTATGTACGGTAATTCAAGCTACTGTTCGCCCGCAGTGAGATTTTGTCTATTTTAATTTATAATAAAAATTAATTATATATTTTATAGTTTATTAGTCAATGTGTAAAGATGCCGTATATAAATGTCGCAAACCATGAAATAATATTTGTGTGTGCGTGGTTTGCGAATTTATATCATTTAATTTAAAGTTTCAGTGCGGGCGTATTTGTTTTAAATTTTAGTTTTAAAATTGTATAAAGTCGTTTAAAAATACTGATCAAAAATCACATTCCTTTGATCAGTGTTTTTAATTAAAATCTAATTGCACAAATGTTCAGAGCAATTAAGTTGTATTCAAAATTAGTAAGGAATTTTTATATGTAATTAATGTATCGATTTAAAAATAGCGTATTAAATTAAAAGATTGCTAAAAACAGATAATTGATTGTTGGTCAAGCTGCATCGCTAGAGGCTAGAGAAAGTAGGCGGAGCCTAAAACAAAAACAAGTCGGAAAGGGTCAGCAGTGGCAAATTCTAGAAAAAACTGACATTCTAACTTTGGTCGTGTTTGAGAGAGGTAGTCTCGAGACAACACAGCAGTTAATAATAATTCAAATATCTTATTAAGAAGTTTACCAGTGAATCGCCATGTTCATGGGCTAATTGCCAGGAGCTGGTCTCTGCCCGCCAATATGGATCCTCGTGCCGCTGTTTGATCATGTTTCATATACTTCAGAATTTCCAACTTCCAATCTCAAAATTTACTATGCCTTACAAATAACTTTCAAAAATGCGCGCCTACGTTACAAGCCAAGCTGGATGAAGAAAGAAGAGAACTTTGTTACACGAACTTTAATTTTCTTCCGTGCTTAATATTATCAATCAAGTGAATCATATGTAAGTCTTTATATCATTTATAATGCTATTATTTAACCTGTCAGTAAATTTTCTTTTCTTTTTTTTTTTAACCCTCTGCTCTAGTCTTTAGAAATCATTTATAAAATTGTAATTAATAGTAATAATATTTCAACTGAATGCATTTATATTTTCTTATGTTGCTTATTTCATAAACAAACATTGCCAATAGTAATATTTCCAAATCTGTGTAAACTAGTGTGTAATAATGATCAATTTAATTTAAAAGTAATTTCATGTTCTGAATTAAATATTCTTTCACATTCCGAGTTAGTAAATGTTAAATCACTTTATTATTCTATGTTAAGTTGTTATAAAATTACAATCTAAGTCTCAATCTTAAATATATATGTAATAGTTTCAAAGTGTTCATTAATGTTATGTATAATATGAGAAATAATTCACTGAATAATTTGATACTGTCGCTACCGCCTGTCAACCTGAAGGGTTAAGAGTCCCAGAGTAAAATTAACTAATTATTGTTTTTCACCGTCAGTTTAATTTCGCTATGTTTTTATTGGGATAAGGATCTCAGCCTGTGGCGTAGAAACAGACAAATAGTTTCCAGGTTTTATATAATTTCTTTTAAAAAAATCCGCTTCAAGTATTCGTCCTTCACGTCTGTGGCAATGCCTTCCCTTCGCTGAAGTTAGCGTCTCGCCATTCTACCATTGGGGAATGAAAGCAGTTTTTCTTTCCCGGTAATCTCTTGGATCACCGGGGTTCGAAATGACCCCGGCTGGTTGTCGTGTCCCGGAACTACTTGGGGGCATTAAGCCTTGTCAAAGAACAAGCCGCCCGGTATTCCGTTAATGCACCGCAATTGATTACTGTAGGGCTCTTGAATATAGGCAACCACCAGTTCATATATTTTCCACGTCGTATTTATATAAAACCACCAGTTCATCTATTTTCCATGTCGTATTTATATAAAACCACCAGTTCATCTATCCTTTATGTCGTATTTATATAAAACCATCTCCACTGTTCGTCTACGTTCCGGCTCGAGCCTATTCAAATAAAATAAGTAAACAAAAATCTTTAGATAAATATTTTTTCCAATGCTCTAATACTCTGATTCTCTTAACCACCCGTCAATCATTTAACTACCCAGCTATTGGCATAAGTTTGTTTATTAAATAAAACGTTCACTAAAGACTAGTAGCCAAATACAAGAGGATTTATGAAGTCTTACCGTACTGTATAACACTATATTTATATGCTGTATATTTCTATTATATAACATTATATTCATGTGCTTTCTATTTGTCTTATTTAACACTATATTTATATGCTTTATATTTTGCTTATTAAACACTTTATTTAATCTTAATCTTTGTGTCCTCCACCTTATTACTCTCTAAGTCTATTTAGCCACTTTCTGTCTGTATTGGCAACTTAAATATATACGTTACATGAATGACCGTTCCAATATCTATAGTCTAATAAACCTATATATCATTAACTGTAAGAATTTAGTCCATGTTCTAAGCTGAGCTAGAAAAGGGATAACCCTGTGCTGGTGTAAAGTCATCATCGGTTGGTCATGCCGGGGTTTGGGTTTGAATTCAGTTGGCGTTTTGGAAATTATTCTTAAACGTGGACTGGGTTTGAACTCGGGTACTGTGTATGATTAAGCGTGGTGGATTTATACCGGTACAATATATATATATAATAATGATTTTCATATAATTTTTTAAATAATATTTATTAAAGCTTCATCCATTCCCAAATTTGCTAAACTCATACATAATATATTTCTATCTACTCTATCATATGCCTTCTCTACATCTATAAAACTCATATATAACTGTTTACCTGAATTCCTACTCATATTCATAAGTTGTGTAACAACAAATAAACTATCTTCTATACACCTATCTAATCTAAAACCTCCTTGCACTATGTTAACAAAGCATACAAATATGACCGTTACAATAAGAAACATACAGCAAGACATAAATGCATGTATGTGCTTCCTAAAGACACATTTTCATGCTAAATATAATAATAACTAATAATTTAGGGTATGCAAAATTCTATAATTTTGTTCCGTGAAACTACCATACACCAGTTCATAATTAGCATTCTTAAAACATGCAAAAAAGGGTACTAAAGCATATCTGGAACTGAAGCAATATGTATAATATGCTTTATAACTCATTCTTGCATTTTGCACACTAACAAAGTACTTTGTTAATATGCAAATCTAATTCTAACAGCAATAATGATAATAAGCTAAACATAATAGCTTAACAAATATATTTAGGTTTTCAGAGTGGAGATTTATGTGTGTGTACTAAAAAGCAAAACTAATGAATTATGAAAAGCCTCTAATCATCCCCCCCTGAAATTTTTTTAGAATCAATCTCTATTCTGAACTGGGCATAGCATAAATTCTATAATAAATATATATAAAACAAATAAGAAAGACATGACCACAGATTAGCAAGTAATAGGATAATAACTGAATAAGTTATTGTTTAACAAGCATTTAGAGTTCTAGATTTTAATTTAAAAAATAGGCAAGTTTACAGGCATTATTTTATCAAAATTTTAAATTATTTTTGCAGATTTAAATCAGTTTTAATTATTAGAACATTACTACAGTTTAGAAGTTTGTGCACATTACAGATGAGTAGCTTGCTTTACTTTTATATCATTTACTAGAATTATTTTTAAAGAACTATGTGGAAAAAATTGTTACCATATCTTCTTTGTTGAGGCTTGTCTGTAGATGTATCACCATCATTCTTGGCTGGGCTGATCTCTTTCCAATGTCTCTTCAGTCTACTTGTCTCCCCATTCTTCCATCTCCACAAACCGATCTCTCAAAAGGAGTGCTGGCAAATGGTATGGCCTTAGCCACCAAGCTCCATTTTTCAGTTTATCATAATGACTGGGAGTCATTACTATATCAAATTATAAAAAGTGGAACACCCTACTTAAAATTTAAGGTTATTTATACAAGAAAAATCAGTAACTTGAGTGCCCTGTTTACAACATTTGTATTTATCAATAATTTAAAATCCATAAAAATGAAACCTTTGGTCATTTCTTGGCTAAAACAATGATGGTTATACAGGCCACTCTTTGTTCTTAGTTTTTATTTTTAAAATACCTTTAAAATTTTGACTCTAAGTTTTATTAATTGCTTAGAGATGGTTTTTTAAGAATTTACAAATTTTTATATAAACAGAAAACTTTTTTTTAAAAAGTTTAAGTTTGTAAACATTTTATTATATATGTGTGTGAGACTATCGCAGGAATTAAAATTTATATCCCAATGCATTTAAATAAAGAGTTTTCAACTGAAAATAATTCAAATTTATTTTAATTTAAAAAAGTTGTAATGCTTTTTAAATCTATTGCATTATGGCTTCTTTTGCATATATATATATATATATATATATATATATATATATATATATATAGATATATATATATGCAAAAATATATATATATATATATATATATGTAGATGGTTACACTCACATAACAATGTTCATGCAACTTAATTTAAATTATACCATTTTATTAATTTTAAATTTATAAGTGCATATGCATTATACATACGCAGACATTAATATGAGTAATAGATGTGCGCACTTATACAAATACATGCACATACATGTAAATATATGTTATTACATATTAAAACAAATTGTTATAAGCTTATATACACAGACTAGGAGGGTTTAAACTAGGAAAAATATAATACTGTGGAACATAGTAGGTGAAATGGAATGATAGCTAAATAATACCATTTCAAGTAGTATTTCCTAATATATATTTAAACCTTGTTTGGTTTAATAAGAATTATATATATATAGTTCTCAATCATAATGTAGTTTGTTTTCTTACTTAGATAACATTTTTATAATAAAGCTGTTTTTTTTTAATATTTTTGCATCAATAAATTAAATAAATGTACAAATATGCTTTGACACTTGAAAAATATAGTTTTTTTAAATTTTTTATAAAAATATAAAATATTTTATTTTAAAACTTGGTTACAGATTATTATAAAACTAGACATAGGATATATTTAATGGTATTCAGAGAGGTAGAAGTTCGATATTGACACATCTTGCATGACACAACCTATAAGGACTAATATGATGCATAAAGGCAAAGGAATGAGGCTGGAATTTAGTGTCTTGGTGGCAGGTGACTAAGCTTGCATGTCTCAAAATGTACAAAGACAGTTTTAAACTTTTGTCCATGCAAAACCATAGCTTTGTATAGGTAAACCGACCTTTCAGAATGGAAGTCAATGTCATAATACCAGGGTCTGGGCAATAATCTTGAGGAGGAAGGCAAATCATAATCAATCCCAAAGGAATGCATGCAAATCAGCCCCTAATCATTTCCAGGATAGGTGATTTCTATTCAGGTATGAAAGGGATCAGCTTTAGGGAAGCAAATCAATTAGTATCAATGTGACATTATAGATGTGGGAGGGGGCCAAATTCTGGTCCCTCTTCTGAATTTTTTTCATTTTGTCAATATATAAATCAAGTGCACACTCCAGTACATGATTAAAGGTGAGCCAGGGCCAGGCGTACCATAGGAAAAACAATAAAAATATTGAACATATCTCTGGGATGGATACACACAGTATATTGTCAATGAGAGTAGATAAGGAAGGCATTTTGTCATTTATAATAGAAGCTATAAGGTCTCTGTAGGGTTGAAGGGAAATACAATAGCAGAGGAGATGAAGAGAAGTTTCCTCTTCTCTGAGGCATAGGGTTCAAGTGGAATCTATGTTTGAAAATATTCAGTGATGTACAAGAAAGTGTTTAGTAGGCAAGGCATTGAGGCTTATCTTTAACAGGAAGTCAAATAATTTGGGCTCAAGGAACCATCACTTAAATTTCTTGATTAGCAGATGGTTATTGAGCCAGAGGAAAGTTGATCCTACAGAAAGATCAGGATTAAGGATGTAGTAAGCTTCCCAGAAATTGATTTTCATTGAGGTGAGGATGGCTTGTTAGGAATAGTAGTAAATTTGGAGATAAGGGATGTGAGGGTTGCCAGCCAACCAGTGCTAACAGGGGGAGGCTTGTCTGTGGGAGTGATCTCCTTAAAGGGCAAGGAGTTGGGATACTGCAGGAACATTCTGTAGAAAGAGTTGTAGGAATATTGAAATATAAATGTATCTATGGAGTGTAGGGATAACCCATTGAGCTTGTATGTTTCTGCAGGCCTCTCAAGCTGATGGTTGCACTTCCCCCCTATAATCAGATCAGTGCACATCTGAGTATCTTCCTGATCAAGACTTTGGTGAAATTGACTACTGGGGTGAAATAGGATATTCTGGGGAATATTAATATATTGATAAGGGAGGACTTGGCAAATATGGACATGTAAACTAAGGAAAGGAAGGATGTGATTTTCTGTGTAGATTGATGTAGCTTATCTTGGACAGATCTCCTCATGGCAGAAGCAGATTCAAATATAGGGAAGCCTAAGAAATTCTAAGGCTTTGCTGCAAATGGGCCAGGAATGTTCTTACCAGAAGATAAATTCCAGGTGGATGACTTGGCTATATTAAATTGGAGGCCAGATTAATCAGAGAACTCCTTAAGCACTGATAGAAGTCTGGGGATTAATTTTTTTGATGGAAGAAAAATGGCCTAGTCATCCATATAGGTGATGTGATGACGTGATGTGATGAACTGATGTATTTAATGTTAGGATATGGATACCAGGAAGAGATCTCTCAATTTGTAGGAGCATAGTGTTGAGATAAGTGATGAAAAACAAGGCACTGAGAGGGAACTCCTGTGAAATGGAAGATATGGTGGAGAAGGAAGAGGAAAGTTTCCCATTCCATGAGATGCCCATTTCATGATTGTAGATAAGGTTCCTAATAAAGTAAGATTAAAAGGGTATTGATTTGGATAGAATCAAAGGCAGTGGAGATGTTGAGCTGCACAACCACCAGCCTAAATTGCCTGAAGAATCTGATGTGGTCAATAGTGATTTTAAATAAATTGATGGCATCTGTAGTTGAGCTGCCTTTTTTTGCAAATTGGTATTGTAAAATAAGGGGAAATTTTTTCTTTTGAATTTTGTCATCGATAATAGACTCAATGACCTTGACCATTAGTGGGGTCATAGGATGGGCTGCAGATTCACCAGCAAAGATGTATATTGTGCTTTAGGAATGGCACCATCACTATGGGATAAATCCCACTGATGTCTTGGACATTGGAAGAAATGTAATAAAGAGATGTACATGATTGGAACAGAGAATTTGGACAAGTGTACCAGGAGGAATCTGGGGGTTGCATGAAACCCCAGATGGGTGCTTTCAGACATCAAGGTTAATTTAACCAGAATATCTTCTTTTGAAATGTCATGGTCAGAGGGTGGATAATCCCAAGTTGAATCCTGCCTGGAGTCAGGTGCAAGGGTGGAGAACCTTTTTTTTTTGAAAATTTTTGAGAAGCATGTTAGATCCTGAATAAAGTTTATTTCTCACAATAATAGATGATTGGAGTGCGTCTCTTGTCTCTATGGCCCAGAGCCCACCTAATGTAGCCCCTGGGCCAATTGTGGGGATGACTCAAGAAGATTTTTGATTTTTTGATAGAGATATTCTGCCAAAATTAACTGTTTGTTCTTGTAGTAAGATTTCAAGTTAATGATGGATTCTATAGATATTGTATTAAAGAGAAGATTTTTTAGGATGTTAGTGACTGATTCAAGTTCCATTAGGAGTGATGATGGCCTTTTATTATGTGAAGTATAGTTTGAGATTAGGGACATTAAAATATGGATGAAGGAAAATCAGGCATCGACTGGTGGCAGAGAAAGAATATGAATCTTGTGAAAATATATGTATGCCTCAGAGACAATGGCTTCAGGCTGTGGTTAGGATGGACTTGAGAAGGATTCTCATGGTTGTGCTAAGTCTTGGAATACTGCTGAATCAAGGTTTAGAGATAATTTAGGAGATAATGCCAAGTGGTCAGAGAATGCTATACATTGGAGTAAGCGATCAATTAGAAAATGTAGATCAGGAGTATAGAAAAGGTCTATCAGAGAGGTATACCTCCTTGTATAGAAGGAGAAGGCATTTGGTAAGAAGCCTTCTTCACTCATGAATCTTGTATTAAGGTGATGAATATATTTAGCTGTACATTCCTGGTAGGAGGTGATGAAGTTTCCCAAGAAAATTGTAGGGTAAGGGTTGGAGGCAAGTGTGATGTTGATCTGTTGGATGAGCAAATCATTTTGGTAGAAGTATATATATTAAAGTGAAAACCTTGTGGAATAGGGTGGCAATAACTTTATTTGGGTTTATATAGTTAATTTTAAAGGATTCAAATGGGCTACTATTGGAGATTAAGATTGCCATGTCATCAGCAGCAGGTGAAGGAGAAACTGAGTGACAAAAGTAGCCAAGATTGCCAAGGAGGTTCAGGATTTTGGAGTTTGAAAATTGGTGTAATTTGGTCTTGGAGAGACACACAATATGTGGTGAGTATTTCTTAAACCCATTTGGTCAATGCATACACCATATTCAGGGAATTCAGACCCATGTATTAATTCCTGATATTTTGAGCTTCTGTGTTGCTTAAACCATTTGGTCAATGCATCCACCCTATTCAGGGAATTCAGACCCCATGTATTAATTCCCAATATTTTGAGCTTCATGTGGCATTACTTCAACAGTTTTTTTCGGCTCAATTATAGTGTTTTTATTGGACAAGTGGTGGAAATTTGGGAATGATTGAATGAGCATTTAGTGTATACGTGTTCACACACTCAGCAATCACTGGTCCTGCTAAGAGGATAGATACTAGCTTTCACCCCTGATGTTCTGGATCGCAGGCCATCCATGGAAGATACTCCAGCACTAGGTTCTTGAGAATCCATAGTCTGCCGCCAGAGGTCCTTTCATTTGACTCTTTGGAACACAAGCCATCAATGGATTTTGGTTTAGCATTTGTTGTTTTGGAGACCTTAGGTAGCCGCAATTTGAACAGGGGTTTGAAAAGATATGCCTAGGTCTTTATTGGATAAGTCACAATTGTTTCCTTGGCTATCTGCCTAAGGAATAGGCCTGTGTATTTTTCTGGTTGCTGGGAGACAGGGTATTCAGTGTCTGAGGAGCTAGTGCTATTGCTGTTTTTTTAGCATATTTTGCCCACAGAAGATTTGGTACCTCTACTTGATTTATTTGTTTTCATTTTTGTGGACTGAGGAAAATGAGATATCTCCTCCATGACTGAAGATGTTGACTCAAAAGTCTCATCTAATGCATTCATAGAGTGTGCAGGAGATGGCAAAGAGTTAGGAACAATTTCATCAACAGGAGTTGATAGAGGGTAGATGGAATTTTTCACAGCTTCAGATGCTGTAAGGTAAGGCTTGGAAATGGGTGTATCCACATTCTTCACCACTGGAATAGAGTTACAGTGGTATGTTCTGCTTTTAATCCTTTTACAACTATGGCAGATCCTGGCCAGGGAGTCCCTCACCAAATGGCTTCTCTGGTGGCAGAAGAAACACTGTGGAGGAATGCCATGGAAGGTGATGACAAGAAGGGAAGTGTCCACATAGTAGAGAGTAGGAATGTCATTGGGGTTTGATTCTTTATTCAGAGAGAGTTCAAAGAATGTAGTATTAGCATACACTGGGTCTACCCCCTTAATCATTTGGTATCTAAAATTTGAGACCTTGTCATAGGGCTTAAGTAATTGCTGCAAATCATTTTCTTTAAATTTAAGGTAACAATTCTTGATTTTGCCTGACAAGATTGTAGGATGATTCATGTTAATGTTGTAAATAATTTTTCCATCAGAGTATTTGAAAGTTTTTTGGAAGAGTATTTTTCTGAGTCAGGTTATTAAATTCAGTTTTTACCTAACGATTATTAGGATGTTGCAGAATTTTATGAATCAGGTTCCATAGTTTCTTTTTGTTATCTCATTATAAAGCCCATTGATTGGAAATTTATATAAATCACATGAAGGGTTGGTAACTGTGAAGATTGAGGTGTTTTTACTGTGGAAGTTAAGAAAGGATTTATGTAATTGGGGGGGGGATAGTGTTATTAAATCTGTTTGCCAAATCAAGGTCCTTTTGCTCCAAATTTAGATTCAGAATATTGGGATTGCTGTAGTTATCAGTAAAGTTCTCTTCCACCTCTTCATCAATTAAATTGAAAAAATCTTTGTGATTTTTGAAGCTTCCCATGCCTTAACGTTAGGCTCTTTATGGCCTGCCTGTGTAGCATTAGCATAAGAGGGCTTGCTATTAACTTGTATATTGAGTTGATTTTGGGAAGGGGAAGCATTTAAATTGGAAGACACAATGTTAGTTTTCCTATTTTTATCAATTTTATTATTATGATTTTGAAAAACAATAGAATTATGAGGAAAATTAAAAAAAAAATTACCATTGCTATTTTCCAAGTTTGGGAAATCTAAATTTCTAATGGATCTCCCTGGAGCTTCATTTTAAACACTATTGGCTTGAAATTTAAACTGGTGGTCCTCTGTGATGGGCTTTTGAAAAAAAACTTTTCCTCTTTGGCAGTACCATCTCTGAATGGTGTGGTTGATTGCAGAAAGCAAAATCATGAGTTGTCTTGAATTTCAAAGATGGCTTTTTCTTCATCTTGTTGGAGACAGATGTAAGCCTCTTCAGTACTGAGTAATTTATTCACTCTTAGTTGAGCAGTAAAGTAAGGGGATATACTTTTAAAGCAAGAGGTTTTCACAAGAAAAAATTTCAGAAAATCACAAGAAATATTAAACTTTTATAGAGACTTAAATTCATGAAGTTAAGTATACGCTATAGAGGGTGCTTTTTACAAAATATATTGTTTAATGTGTTATTAACAAAAGTTCTCTAATTATATTTGTTAAATAAATAATATCATAATAATAATTATTGTAATCTATTTATGTATCTTTGTAAAAATTATAGTTCATGTTTTTTTAAAAAAATGAAATGAAAGGAACTGTATAAAAGAATAATTGAAAATAAATTTTGAATCCCATAGAATCTGTGTGAAATGTAAATGAAATTATAGAATGATCTATACATGAATATAAGAAAAAGCTTAATGTAATAAACAACATTTGTTAAAAAATGATTATGTGCATTATAATTTTTATATTATTATCTTAATGCCCAAAATTTAAAAAAAAAATTTGGAGTTATATATTTATTTAAATTAATATATTTTTATACTTATGTTAAAACAAAAAGTTACTTAGATTCTTATTTCTAAAATATACATATTTATACTATAGTGGTTGTGAGTTTATCAGATTATAGTTTATACCCACCCAAACATTATATGATTATCATTTCCTATGCTTAAATAGGCTGTTAATAATAGCAGCAAACTCTCCATTCAGTAGTGACACCCAGTGCAAGCATTAGTAATCAATTAAGGCAAGAATGTTTGTGCATTCATTGATTACTAATATTTGCACTGGGTGATACTACCATATGGAGAGTTTGCAACTATTATTAACAGCTAGTGTAAGCATGGGAAATGGTGATCATGTGATGTGTGGATGGTTTTATACAAATACTACCCATGGAATAATGATGACTGTTGTTTTTTAAAACACCAAATATGCCAATATATATATATATATATATATATATATATATATATATATATATATATATATATATATATATATATATATATATATATATATATATATATATATATGCTTAACTGAGTTCAGATCTATATAACCATACAAGAAAATGAGCTTGGATTGAAAACATTACTGTGTTTTCATCTTAGGTTCTTAGCTTTATAGTTAAATAAATAAGTAGAAGGTGGACTGCTGAAGTATTGGATAGTACTCTCAGATGCAAGGTTCCTCACTGTTAAAAGTAGCAATCTAGAAACTAATCTGGGAGACATTGAAAAAATAAGCCCTAGATAAAAATTTTATGCACAAAACATCTTGCATCAATTTATTACTAAGGTTTCACTGTGCGGCACTACTGTATAGAGAATTTGCTACTGTTATTTTGTACTTTACTATCTTACTTTTGATATTCAAAAATTACACAACACAAGATTCTTATTACAGGACAAATTTACCACCATTTGCAGTTAACATAGTTAATCAGTAAATGGTTTTGTGACTATTATAAAAAAAACTTTCAACTATTTACAAATTTTCATGTCATTAAAAGAAAAAAATCCTGCTGGTCAAGAATAATAATAAATATTGGAGCAGCATCAATTGCAGAAGTTAGTTTTGCAAAAGAGAGAGAGAGAGAGAGAGGGAGGGAGGGAGGGAGAGGGAGGGAGAGGGAGGGAGGGGAGGGAGGGAGGGAGAGAGAGAGAGAGAGAGGGAGAGAGGGAGAGAGAGAGAGAGAGAGAGAGGGAGGGAGGGAGGGAGAGAGGGAGAGAGGGAGAGAGAGAGAGAAAGAGAGAGGGAGAGGGAGAGAGAGGGAGAGAGAGGGAGAGAGGGAGGGAGGGAGAGAGGGAGGGAGAGAGGGAGGGAGGGAGGGAGAGAGAGAGAGGGGAGAGAGAGAGAGATTGATTGATTCATTAATAAATACTCTATAACAGTTTCTGGCAGCAAATCTTTTTGCTGATGTAAGAGGAAATTATTAGTACACTGAGTATTGCCAAAATCTACATGTAATCAAAATCATCTTTTAAAATATCAAACTTCCAGAAAAGACAAATTCTAATATAAAACAAATCAAAAGCATATGCAGGCATTTGAGGCTTGATGTCAGATGACTGAAATTATTTTTACTGCTTATTCTTTTGATTTTCTCAAAGGAGAGAACAGAATGTTATTTTAGAGTTATTGCAGAATTAAAGTAATGTTTGAACAAAGATGCTTTATCTGAAGTAGTAGCACTACTAGCTGGAGTTATATTGACCTTGTTAGATAATTTTAAGACAATGCATTCACTGATTGGAATCACATCTTGAAAATCATCTCAATTTATTTCACTTCTGGATTCCATAATAGGTCAAGATAATACACTTTTTGACATAATTATATCTGAATATAAATTGGAATGAATTAAACTTTTGGGGAAAAAAAGTCATTTTTTTGCAAATATTTTATGTCACCTATCTTTCATGATTGATAATGAATTCCAAATAGTCACCAGAATTTTTTGGAATTATCTTTGACAATAACAACATAAAAAAACTTGAGCAGATTGTGATGATCTTCTAATAACAGAAAATATACAAAAGAATTGTGATAGCGTATAGTGGAACTGTAGTGGCCATAAGATTACATAATAATAATATATTGTATCAACTTAGTCAGTCTAATTCTGAAGACTTTATTGCAATTTTGCATTGAACATGATTACTTGGAAATCTAATGATTTTGCATTTTTTTTGTTTTAATTTTTAACAGGAGAAATTAAAATATGAAATCTTTATTCTAAAACTTGAGACTTTTGGTGGGCAATATCTATATTATGCTTAGAAAGAAAAAAAGTTTTTTTTAATGCAATACTGAAGGTTTTTTATTATTATTTTAAATATAATTTGATTACTTTGAAATATAATTTAATAATAAAAATACATTTTATGTTTAGAATATATCTTTTTAATAATAAAATATTTAAGTTTACATAATAGGAAATAAAAACTATTTTTATACAACTCTATAAAGTAAAAAATCTGACTGTTTTTTTTTTTTTAATTTTATGTTAATTTTATTAATTTTAAAATACTTTTGTTATTTATTTGGAAAATAATTTTTAACATTTAATATGGAACACAAACTTTATTCAAACTGAAGGTTACATAAAGAAAATATTAATTTTGTAGTCTGAATCTTGATTTAATTATGTTTAGAAAAATAAAACACTGCATAGTTAGTGTAGTTGCAGCATGTCAAGCATTAAGTCCTGGGAGTGAATTTAGATTTGGTGCTTCTGGCATTTATATGAACTTCTGAATAATAAAGCTATTCAATTTTTTTTTTTTAGTAGGATAAAGAACATGAATAGTCATATATAAAAAATATCAAACATAATAAAATTACCTCATTAAATAATATATTAATGATAAAAATATTTACTTTTTTTTTTATATGTCAAAGCGTTGACCAAGAAGCAAACCCAGGATGGCTGCTTGGAAGGCAGCTGTGCTAACCGCTATGCCACCAAAACTTGACAATATTTACTTATTTTATAATGCAAATGCTAAATAAATGCTTTAATAATATAAATTAATTAATGTGTACTTTTTTCAGGAAATGTGTTTCTCCAGTTAAACCATATTTTTTTTACTGTACACCAGAGCCTAAAACATTCATTCCTAAGAATAGTCTAATAGTAGAAACTGCTTATTTCAATCATACACATATACTCATATATATATTTAAAACTTCCATTCCATTATATAGACTTAAAATATGTAAATAAAAATATCTAAATTCACTTAAAGATTAGCATACCTGTTTTTAGCAAGTGTAACCCTACAGTATTATTAATTTAACTTTATTCCTCATTTTCAGTGTTCATTGTTATTTTTACATATACATAAAACTCTTCCATTCCACCTCACATTCTTGACATATATGAATAAAGATATTTTAAAAAAGGAAAATGATCCCCAAGATATTTTTATGTTGAACCATCACTCTTTAGATGGTTTGAGTCACAACCTTTCGCACTTGCTTTCTTCATTTGTTTGGTGTTTATTGACATCAAATTATTACAATCATTTGATGATTCTATGAAAGAGAATTTTTTTCCTTTCTATCATATTGGAAAATATAAAAAAAAATTGTTTGCAATGCATAAAAAACTGGATTTATATATTTGTGAAACATGGTTAGCCGATAAACATTGCAATATATATTAATGTATTTCTGAAGACAATCATATCAATAAACTGCTAATAAATAATACAAAGGTGAATAAAGTTGAAAAAGCTGCATGGCAAATTTAATAAATGTCTACACAAATATTTAAAAAATCACACGATCAATAACTATTTTGAAATAGTGGGTGAGCGTTGTTAAGATTCCCCCAAATTGAAATAAGATATGTCATTAAATGTGTTGTTTTTTTTTTTTTTTTTGCTTTCCTTGAATTTTTTTTAGAAAACCTGTGCAAAATGAGTCATGAACTTAATAAACACCTTTATCAGAACATTTCTAACTTTAAAAGCTATTACCATGTCTAGTCTGGAATATTAAATGACGGTTTCCTTAATTAAACAAAATATAAAAAGAAATCAAACAAAGCTACATTGAATCTTCTTGAGCAGATTTGAATAAGTATTTTAATATATAAATATTTAAAAATGAAGTTACATTTGACTCAAAAACTTTATTTGATTTACAAATCTCACAGGGGTATATGAATTCAGCACAAAATATTATAATAGATATAATATACTGTATAGGGTATTTTGAGCTCAGACTTTCACAAGTGTATTAGTAGTATGAGGTAGATAATGTGGAGAGTTGATAGTCGTGTGAAAGTCTGAACTCAAAATACCCTATATATTACATTGTTTGTACAGGTATATATATAGCTTGTATGTTAAATATCAGATAATAGATATAGTAAATGGAATACACAAATGCATAAACAAAAGTAAACACACACATCATATACATATTCATATGTGTGTGCCTACATATATTTAATGACGAAAGAGATTCTTTTACTTAGGATTCGATTTTAAATCTCAAAGTTCATTACAACATTGTTCAAAAATTTCAAATATTAAAACAAATTGATTGCTGGACATCTTTCATAAAAATCTGTCTTTATTTATATTTTTCGTTTTCTTCCTAATTCCGCCTCCCTTTCTTTTTCTTTTTACCTTTTTCTTTCTATATATATAATAGATAAAATAGCTTTGGCTTCTAGCTAAGAGTAGTTAGATATTCATTTAGAGACCAATAGTGATTGGTTAGGTGGATTGATTATCAGATCGATGGGTTCTGAAAAAACTTTAAATTTTAATCTGATGAGATTAGAATTCAAATGTGTACATTATATATTTATATACATTAAAAACGTATAGACACTCATGTTATCTAATATTCTCTTCACTTAATAATGTTTAAGTTCTACAGAATTATAATAAATTGAAGAAAATTTTTATTTGAAAATCAATGTTTATTTAAATAGGTTGAAATTAGCTGAAAATAAATTTAAAAAATAACTGTACATAATTTGATATAATAAATTCAGATTTATTTTTCTACGATAAAAATTTGACTAGTTTTTGTATTTTTATATATTTCCAACTACGTAAAACATTTGTTTATTATTACAATCTACATATAGATGACATGCATACTACATACACATATGTTTTTATAACTAC
The DNA here is from genome assembly GCA_028023455.1 of Epiperipatus broadwayi. Taxonomy (NCBI): domain Eukaryota; kingdom Metazoa; phylum Onychophora; class Udeonychophora; order Euonychophora; family Peripatidae; genus Epiperipatus; species Epiperipatus broadwayi. Next base: position 1,178,520 of record JAQFVV010012592.1, read on the forward strand.
ATACTACATATATGTGACTCATCTAAATAAAATAAAAAAACTATTTCACTTTTTAATTTTTTAAAATTATTACTAATGTCTAGGTTTACTTGTGTGTTTTATCAATATTTATATATATATTTCAAAAAATAGATTTCTTTTAATATAAAAAAGATTAAAAATGAGAGGGAAAAGTAACAAAATCAAACACGTTTTCATCAGACGATTGATATGCTGAGGTCTAAGAGTTTTCGTAAGTATCATTTCATTTCACAAAAAAAGTATAACAAAATCCTAGGTAATAATTGTTTAAATTTATTTTTTTATTTTAACATCTTTTTCCCACACACATTGCATATGTCTGTATATACGTGTGTGCATATAATGTACGTTTGTAAAGAATATAAGTGTGCACTAAATTAACCATAATACATATTCATTCATTATCGGAGTAGAATTACGCAAATTAATGTTAATTCTATGGAAATTTAAAGCTCATTAAATATATATATCAATGTCTTGATTTGCTCTTTACCAATTAATATTTTCTCAAATCCTTAGATTTATTGTACGGATCAATATATAATTGGACAATAAGAAACGTAATATAAATCAATACAAAAACTAGTAATAGACTAAAAATAGACAATACCGACAGTCATAAGCATAAAACAGAAAAAGACTCGGGAAGCGATTGATAGAAGAATTAAAAGGCAGCATAATTTTTAAAACGGCGGATTATTTTCTAAGTTGAAGTTATTTAATATAAATAGTTTATACCAATTAAAATAATTCTAATATGAATTTTTCTAGGATTCAGTTATTAATAAAGAAATTACATTTGTTTTTTAAATGAACGTTTTATTTAATTACTTTCTTTTTTTTTTTTTTAAAAAAAAAAAATACAATGAGGATACTATTTTTTATTTATTTAATTTTAAAATTAAAACATTGAAATAATCAACGAGTAAATATTTCTGTTATTTACTGTTACGGAAAATAATTTAGCAGCTAAACTCTAAAGCCAATTCAGATATTTACACTTCCTGCTTAAAATGAAATCTCACATTTATTTTTAAATAAAGGCGTGATACCAACTTTTAACTTTAAAAACGATTGGTTGATATAATATATGATTAATTTCGTTTGCCCTTAGTATTAAGATGCGCCTCTGATTCACACGCTGAGTAGAAAATTCCCTCGGCGGTGTTGTCTAGACGCACGTACGCATCCTTGCCTTTAGTCCAACAATGATATGTTGTCTCCGCCTACAGAAAACGATTTTGTGAAGTACAGTACAGTATTTAAAATGGTTTTCCGTTTATGCTTATATATATACACGCACACTTAATAATATTCATTAAAAAAAGTCTATAAATTCACAAATAAAAATCCATTTTACAAAAGTAAATGCAGGTTTAAGCCTGTATAATGTATTAAAAGTATTGAATAAAATTTATATAGAATTTTCAATTTGTATTCAGTTTATTATTAACTATAGATTTAAAATAAATATTCCAATTTTCTTCTTCTTCGCGTTTACATATATATAATTATAATAAGTATATTACTAGGCATACAAACCGTTATATATATATGTTGGGGGGGGGGGTATATTAAGAGTTCAGCAATAATAGGATCAGAATATTTCTTTCATCAATAATTAAAGCTTGCTTATAAATATTTCAGTTTATAAAATAAAATAAAAAATATTTTAGTTACAATATACTAAAATTTTATTTTAAAAAAGAAAAGCTAAAGTAAAAATTATACATATCAGTTTATCCAAAATTAGAATTCAATACAAATTCGGTTTGTTAATTCAAAAAAGCAATTAAGACGAAATGAAGAGGGGAAAAGTACAAAAACATCAATTTTGTAGTTTGGTTCGATACACACATTTTAAAAATCAGATAATGAACATTATTTAACGCTATATTGCTTTGTTAAAAAACTATATATATATATTTAATCCTATGCAAGCGAAGTTTAAAAAAAAATTCTTATGAAAAGATCTTTATATAAATATTTAGTTGCTTGGTAGATCTGTGATGTATGAGCACAAGCTTTACTTTAGAAACTTTTAGCTCTCTAAATCCATGATTCTACTACTGTGCTAAACATGTGTAAATAATAGATTCTAACATGTTAAATAAACCAAAGTTTATTTTAACGATTTAGATAATTTTTTTAGTTGCTGAAAGCTAAAAAATTCCTTTAAACCACAGATTTATGTTAGTATAGAAAGATGAGTGCAAAAATAAAAATAAAACACGATGTTCACATAACAGATTTTCTTTTACAATTTAGATAAATTTACAACTCTAAATCATATACCAGTAAGTTAATAAGCAGTAAGAACTCTCCATACAGTAGTGCCACCCAGTGCAAGCCACAATAATCAATGAATACTAAAACGTGTGTGCATCAAAATTTCTACTTAGTGCTTTACTCATTAATATCCCTAGACTAGTTTCTAGTGTGTGGCTTCATCAATGAGCAACTTTGAATCGGAGAGCACTGCACCTAGATCTTTGAATCTAATGCAACCCTTTATAATTAATTAAAAGAGTAAAAATGATTTCTGGAGGGTTGCAATACTCTCAAATCCAAGTCTCCTCACTGATGAAAGCCACTAATTAGAAATTAGTCTGGAGATATTGGATGAATAAGCACTAGATAGAAATTTTGATGCACAGATCTTTTAGCATTGATTGATTACTATAGCTTGCATGGAGTGGTACTACAGTATGGAAAGAATTGCTACTGTTTTAACAGATTGTGCAAACATAGATGTTTTAGTGTTTTAATAAGTTAATAACAATTAACAACTGCTCATAAATGAGTATGGCCATTTCATTTCTAAAAAAAAAAAAAGGAGAATAAGAGAGAGAACAAGAAATTATTTTAAAAGAAAGTTTTGCTATGACTATACAAACCAATCTGTCACCCACAATATGTCCCCATACAGAATATATAGGTTCATTTCTCTGCTTTATTGAGATTTTATGATGATGTCTTTTAGTTTCCTCAGTGAAAACATTTTTTTTATAAAATACTTGGACACCTCATTTAATTGCAGCTCTCCAATGTATTCTATTATCTGCCATATCTCCCCAATAACAATAATTGACTTTGTAACTCTTTAGGTTTCTCTGAGAAAATCTTTATAATGCAGACAGGTTCTTCCTCCTCCATAAAACCTATACTTATGTTCACCATAAAACAGTTTTTAACGATGTTTTCCATTATTTTATATGCCTTTTCTAATGAGAATGGGATTTTATAATAATGGACTCAATAATATTACACTCAGCAAGATGAATAACATATTGATTAATTTCACAATTTTGCAACAGTATTTTTCAAATTTTAGAAACATCCTTAAATTAAATTTTTTCTAATGTCTTGATAGTATATGTTTTGTATATTTTTTTATATATATGTAATTTATATATATATATACATGGATGTGTATTTATAAATGTATAAGTGGATTTGTATATATATGTCTGTGGGTGTATGTGTATCTGTGTTATGTATATGTATGTTTAAAAGATGTATGTGTACATATTTGGATATGCATATGTATATATAGATGTAGGTATGGAATTTATATATATGTTTAGGGGTGGTGTGGGTCTATATATGTATATGTATGAAGGGAGTATATGTGTATATTTTGATATATATGAAATGATGGTTATGTATTTATATTATTCAAATATTGTAGCTCTGATGAAGAGTGCTGGACAGTTGAAACTGTAAGGAAAATAAAGAAGTTTTTAAGAAAATTTGTTTGCATTTAAGTGTATATGACATAAGTCTTATAAGCAATATATATAGTCATGATAGGATATTCAAATTTTGCTTCCATACTATAAATTAGGTAAAAATAATACCTTTATATACAGTTAATTTAATTGCGATAATTATTTTTTATGATGAAATACTCTATCTTTAAAATTGTTAAAAACAGCAGCAGAGTATTGGAATCTGTGTTGAACCTCAATATCATACTTCACTTTTTTTCTTATAAGTAAATCTATTAAAGTATTTAAATTGATTTATATTTTCAAGTTGATAACCATTCAAGCTAAAAATTGCTAAGAATTTTCTTCCCTCAGTAGGTGATAAATAACTTGAATTTTTTAAACATTAATAAATCCAAGGTCTTTATATATTTCATTCAAAATATTAAGATTATTATATAAATCATCTTACAAAGCACAATCATCAGCATACTGTAAATCCAGAATCCAAGAAGATAAATTTATTGTTTTTGCTTTTAAGTGATTTAAATTAAAAATTCCACCATCAAATCTGTATTGTATCTTGATCTCTATTGGTTAAGCCATTTATAAAAAATTCTAAAATCGATTGCCAAAAAAACCCTTGTTCAATCCTAGTTTTCATTTCAAATGCCTTAGACATTCTACCTGTAATAATAATAATTCCTCTTATTTCATCATGTATAAATTGTATAATATTAAATTATGAAGGACAACCAATTAATTTTAAACAATATCATAAACTTTTTTTATTAATTGAATCAAATGTATTAATTAATCACTAAAGTATAAATTGCATTTTTAAAATTTATTTAGAAGAGTCTTATGTCCATGACTGATGTAGGTCAAATAAAATGTTTAATATCAATCAATAAATGGGTATTTAGCTATTTCTAGAAACTAAAACAAGGACAAGACCCTATTCAAACCATCATCATCCAGCAATTGGCATGTCTAGAGATTATTGCCTTTTATTAATTGCTCTTTGAGGGGTTGATGGAGAGGTCTTTGTCTGACTTATTTATTTAAATCGGTCTATTAAATAAAGCAGTGGTAAGAAACATATGCATTAAATAAAAATATTTGTTATTTCAAAAAATACATACAAAAATAAATTTATAAGACTAAAAAAGTGCAGAAAAATAAAACGACTAAATTTAAATATAATTTAAATATAATAAAAAACTTACATTAAAAAAAATCATAGCATATTAAATCATTCTTTGGGTTTTTGTTATAGAGAATAGCTTGATAGGAACTTTATAATTTGTTGATTTAGATAGTCTTTTCTATAGAAATTTAGCCAGATAACTTAATTGATCTTGGAAATTGTAAATACTTTTTTAAATTTTCAGTTTGGTTAAACTTCTTTTAGTTATTTTCACTGTTATAAGTTTTGTTAGTATAATTTTTTGATTCACAACAACATTTCAAAATATGCATTTAAATTTATTTTTCACATATAAACTTTTAGTACTATTTGGATTCAACCATCACTTTCGCTCTAATTAATAGTTATTCTTATAATCATTCAGTGAGAATAAAAAAAGATTAGGTTTATTTCTTTTACGGATAGATGTAGTAAATAAATAAAAAACTGTAAGCATTGGTGGCCTAGCGCTGCCTTCCAAGCAGCTGGCCGGTGTTCGCTTCCTGGTCAACGCAGTTGACATATGAGAAAATAAATAAAAAAAAAACGAAGCGGTTCACAAATAATATCAGTAGGTTTTTTTTTTTTAACCTTTAAAAAAAAAAGCAAAGATGCAGGCATGTTTCAAACATTATTATCTTCTCCAAAATTGATAGTGATTAGCCATATAATTTTATTTTCTATATACTGTATATAATTTATTTTTAAAAATATTTGGAGCATAATTTTTATTTTATAATTTTTTGTTACTTTTTTTGTGAACTTTAAATCTATACTAAATTTCAGAACGTATTAAAATATATTAAATATCATTTCTTTCAATTTCTTGTAAATATTTGTGCTTACTTTATGAATCAATATGCACAAATAATAATTAAAAATTCTATATATTGATTATTTACTTATAGACCTAAAACAAATATAATACTACTACCAATCTGAAAAAATAGAAATAAATATAAAATTTATATACAAAAGTATAAATGTAATGTACTTACATTTGTAAACATACAAATGAATATATTATCCATCTAATAATAAATATCCCATATTATTTATTGCCCCATTTCTTTTTTCAATATTATAAATGCAAAATTGAATTCAGTAATCAAAATATTAAAACATAATAAATATTTATATATTGTATCTATTATCATTAATTTTATGTTTTATAAAATAACTGTTATAACTATTTAATTATTTAATTTTCCTCTCTTTTTATTTTATTTTACTTTATTCATTTAATTTAAGAAATCAATTTGTGTTGCCAAATTTATTTATAGATATCAAAAAATAAAGTACTAAAGGTAATAATAACCCAAATATTTATTGCTGGGAATTTATAGAAGTCCAAGAACCAGAAAGGACAGAGCAGATGCATAATGCAACCATCCTACCACTGCTCGAACCCATGCAAGGCAAAACAAATCTTTGCTTAATTAAAACCAGGTTTTAAACACAATAAATATATTTTAATGTAAAGTATTTAAATATGAAAAAAATATTTTCCATTAAATTTTATTTCATCAACAAATAATTATTTTACCATTATTTAAGGCATTACACATCTACATACTTACCAATAAAAAAGTTTACAAAATATAAAAATGGTGAAAATAAAGCTTGTTTGTTTTTGTTTTTTTTTTTCAAAAAATAAAAAATAATAATTAAGGTTATATATAGTTTGAAGATAGTTTTTCAGTGCATTGGTAAATACTAAACTTTTGCAACATTGAAGAATAGAAGAATAAACATTGTCTGGGGTTTAATTTATTTCATTTTTTGTTCTTTAATACAAACAAAATAGATTTAGAACTATTATTATTTGTTTTTGTAGAATTACTTGCAGTTCTAGGTAATCCTTTTCCATCAATCTACACAGAATCCACCAATTTAATTGTTTTAACTCTGATATTTTAGTAATAACATTGTTTTTAGTTTTAATTTTTAATAACATTTATAGCATAATCATTTTATTATTTGTGAAATTCAGCATATTTACTACCAAAGAAATAATTTATTTCATAGTTAAAAAAAAACAAAAAACAGATTCCTGAAATCTTTTGTTTACTTTTTTGCTAACATATATTTATTTCATTAAAAATTTATACAAATATTTTTAAAAATGAACAGAAAGTTCATTTAAAAAATTGAATGATTTATTAACATTTTGTTAACAACCCCTGTGTGATATCTCAAAGTAGTGCTAGTGATTGGATTCACCAGGCACAGTATAATTTGTACAACATTTGAACAGTAAATATAAATAGTTGAAATAGTCAAAATTGTTTTAATTTTTGTTACTTAATGGCAGATGCTATCTAGCAAAAAAAACAACAAGTTTATAGTTCAAAGGTTAAATTGCAAAATTCAAATTGCCTAAAATGATTGTTCTTGATGACAATTTATTTATAAAACAGACAAAATTCTAAAATAATTTTATTATTTTAAGATTACTTTTATTTATTTTAAATATAAATAAATTTAATTTTTATATTACATAATAATAATAAATGTTCATGGAAAAATAATTTAAAAGATGACATATTTTCAATAATTTCAGGGGAAGTTTTGTATCTTCTAAAATAAATTTATAGTTTTAATATTTACCCTCTATAGTTATGTATAAAGTTAATTTTATGAAAAATTCTGATAAAATACTTTTTAATGCCACAAATTTTAATCAAATTGAAATCCATAATATAAAAAATTAAATTTTCCAAAGTTAATTTTCAATTTGTCATTTCATCATAAAATCTCTTCAACAATATATTTTATTCTATTTAAGCATTTTTCTGCTACTAATTTAATAAAAAATATTTTTGAAATATTGTTGTATTTTTTTTACTTATTCCAGTTTAGTGCCTAAGGCAGATATCTCTTTACCTAACCTATTAGATTAGCTCTGTCACCCACATTAATTTTCAGTATTGTCAACTGCTAAAAGCTATAAATGTAATGTTGGGTCATATGATAGAATTTATCTATCTATCTATCTATCTATCTATCTATCTATCTATCTATCTATCTATCTATCTATCTATCTACCTGTCTGTCCATCTATCTATCTATCTATCTATCTATCTATCTATCTATCTATCTATCTATCTATCTATCTATCTATCTATCTATCTATCTATCTATCTATCTATCTATCTATCTATCTATCTATCTATCTATCTATCTATTGTTTGTCTGTATGTTTGTCTGACTGTCTGACTTATCTACCTCTCTACCCACCTACTGTCTATCTACCAATCTATCTATTTATCTATCTACCTACTTACCCTAATTAACTTTTTACCTAATACCTACCTACCTATCTGTGATTTTTTATCTATGTATTTATCCATTTATTCAGCTATCTATACATCTATCTGTTTGTCTGTTTATATATCTATTTATCCATACATCCATCTGTTTAGCTACCTATATATCTATCTATTTACAGGCTTACCCACTTACCCATCTACTTACCTGCCTACTTACTTACTTACCTATGTACCTACCTACACATTTATCTCTCTCTCTCTATCTGTATATCTATTTCTTTGTCTATCTATCCCTCTATCTATTTATCTCTATATATCTGTCTGCCTATCTATCTATCTCTTGTCTCTCTCTGTCTATATATATATATTCATCAAATACAAAACTATTTTGAATTGCAATATTTCTAGAGAAATAATAAAATAATACTATAAAAAGTCATTCGTTTCTATAGACATTATAATTAACTTTTTGTTTTTTAGCTACTATTATCTACCATTCAAAATAGCAGTTTGTAAAAAAGTTAAGAATTTCATATAAAACTGTGAATACATATACTGTAAACATACTGGCTTTTTGTATGTTTTATCAATAAATCTTATTTGGGTGGAACTACATAATTAAACAGCATTTTTTTAAAAACATTAAAATTCATAATACAAATAATAAAATACTTTGACATATTCAGCTTTTTTAAAGAACATTATGTTATTTAGTATAGTTAATAAAATACATATAGGGTTTTTGCAAATATATGCATAAATTATTTCCTTCTGTTTGACAAAATTCAAGATGGTGGCATTGTTGTGCATTTACTTGCACAAACCTACTACATTTTAATTACAGTTTTGATCAATAGATTAATCCTCTTGTATTGCAAAAAAAATATTTTTTGTATAGTAACAAAGATGAATTTGTATGAGAAGACAATTATATCAGCAAAAAAAGATGAAAGGGTAAATAGTTTTTATTTTTACTTAAAATTTTAATGCATATAATATTTAATTAATAAATAATATTTATGTTTAAATTTAAATTGTTTTATATGTAATTTGAGATAGAAAACATCTGATTGTAGCATTATCTTATTTTGATATAGGTTATTTGGTGCTGATATAGTATGCGCTCGGCGGCCATTTTGAATTTGGAAACACCCAAAAACACTGCTGGCACATGCAAGCGATAAATGTCATCGACTAGAAACACTCATTTTTCAAAAACGTAAAACGCCTGAGGCACTGCAATTAAAAAAAGGTGGTGGGGAGGGACTACACTTAAAAAAATGGCGGGAAAACGTCACATTAAATAGCCTAAGGTGCTATTACCCAAAAAAAAGGGCGGGAAAAGAAAAAGAAGTGAAAATTAAAAAATACTTTAAAATAAACCAAAAACGCTAATTTATATATATATAGTCATAATCAAACATTGCAATATTTACAAAAATCCGTTAAAATATAGCGATCACTAGAAAAATAATATAATGCTATAAATCAAACCTTACTTTAAAATAAACCAAAAACGCTAATTTATATATATAGTCATAATCAAACATTGCAATATTTACAAAAATCCGTTAAAATATAGCCACCACTAGAAAAAATCAAACATTACTTTGAAATAAACCAAAAACGCCAATTTATATATATAATCATAATCAAACATTACTTTAAAATAAACCAGAAAACGCTAATATATATAGTCATGATAATCAAATATTGCAATCGTAAATCTCAAAAGATTAACCCTATGTTAAAGCATTTTTTTTTTTAAAAAAAATCGTAAATGGTATTTACAAAAACACGTTAAAATATAGCGATCATTAGAAAAATAATAAATGCTATTTTAAAAATATCAGTCCGGTCTATCAACGCTATATACTAAATCAGTATTATAATTTTAAAAAACAATATTTAAAAACTATAATGCTATAAATCAAACATTGAGTTGTAGGCGTCACATTGAATAGCCAAAGCTTATACTATGGAAAAAAAAGGGCGGGAAAAGAAAAAAAGAGATGAAAATTAAAAAATACTTTAAAATAAACCAAAAACGCTAATTTATATATATATATAGTCATAATCAAACATTGCAATAGCATTTATTTAAATAATTTTTTACTAATATTTTAATAATTTAAAAAAAATTACCAGCTCTCGATCGGATGGATGGTCGTCCGCTCAGGCTAAATTTGGTTCTTTCTAGATCTCTTCATTACTGCAATACCACAAAACATCAAATTATACTTTTAAGATTTAGGTTTATTATTTTAAAGAAGACACCAGTAAAATTAATTTATTCAGGAAATATCGCAGCTTGATATGGCCTCTTTCAAATTTATTTTTAAAACTGTCTACTTGGGTCGGTATGTATGACGTAAGATAATTTCCAAGAATTATAGTTCGGGATGGGGGCTTTGTCTTACTAAGATAAAAGAAAGTGTTAAGTTAGACTTTCAAATTTAAAAAAACAACAATTGTAAAACAGTTCTAATGGACTTTTATGCCTCAAGCCTAACTAGTCATGAAATGCAAAAGAGGGTTAAAATTTATTATAAAAAAATTGGGGTTTTGGTTATAATAAATTAATGATTTCAAAATATAATCGCACTGTAACATATTATACATCACAACTTGTACTCATATATATATATATATATGCCGATACATGTATTACTTGTAAGATTTTAGTTTTAACACTTCTTATTGTTGCTAATTCTGTCTATCATTCCGTTTCACCTTCTATGTATCATAGTAGGCCTGTTTGTCAAATTCAAACCCATCCCAGACCACGTGTATAATCCTATAATAATGTACTTTGATGTATAATAACGTATGTTTACGTGTATGTGCGCACATCTAATATATAAATAAATATATTTATATATTAGATGTGCGCACATATTATACATCAAAATACATTATTATAAGATTATATACATAACGATGTTAGGCTTGAAGCATAAAAGTCCATTAGCTGGTTTACAGTTGTTTTTTTTTTTTAAATTTGAAAGTTTAACTTAACACTTTCTTTTATCTTAATAAGACAAAGGCCCAATCCGAACTATAATTCTTGGAAATTATCTTACGTCATAGATACCTTGTGTCAGACCCAAGTACACAGTTTTAAAAATAAATTTGAAAGAGGCCATATCAAGCTGCGATATTTCCTGAATAAATTAATTTTACTGGTGTCTTCTTTAAAATAATAAACCTAAATCTTAAAAGTATAATTTGATGTTTTGTGGTATTGCAGTAATGAAGAGATCTAGAAAGAACCAAATTTAGCCTGAGCGGACGACCATCCATCCGATCGAGAGCTGGTAATTTTTTTTAAATTATTAAAATATTAGTAAAAAATTATTTAAATAAATGCTATTGCAATGTTTGATTATGACTATATATATATAAATTAGCGTTTTTGGTTTATTTTAAAGTATTTTTTAATTTTCATCTCTTTTTCTTTTCCCGCCCTTTTTTTCCATAGTATAACCTTTGGCTATTCAATGTAACGCTACAACTCAATGTTTGATTTATAGCATTATAGTTTTTAAATATTGTTTTTTAAAATTATAATACTGATTTAGTATATAGCGTTGATAGACCGGACTGATATTTTTAAAATAGCATTTATTATTTTTCTAATGATCGCTATATTTTAACGTGTTTTTGTAAATACCATTTACGATTTTTTTTTTTAAAAAAAATGCTTTAACATAGGGTTAATCTTTTGAGATTTACGATTGCAATATTTGATTATCATGACTATATATATTAGCGTTTTCTGGTTTATTTTAAAGTAATGTTTGATTATGATTATATATATAAATTGGCGTTTTTGGTTTATTTCAAAGTAATGTTTGATTTTTTCTAGTGGTGGCTATATTTTAACGGATTTTTGTAAATATTGCAATGTTTGATTATGACTATATATATAAATTAGCGTTTTTGGTTTATTTTAAAGTATTTTTTAATTTTCATCTCTTTTTCTTTTCCCGCCCTTTTTTTTCCATAGTATAACCTTTGGCTATTCAATGTAACGCTACAACTCAATGTTTGATTTATAGCATTATAGTTTTTAAATATTGTTTTTTAAAATTATAATACTGATTTAGTATATAGCGTTGATAGACCGGACTGATATTTTTAAAATAGCATTTATTATTTTTCTAATGATCGCTATATTTTAACGTGTTTTTGTAAATACCATTTACGATTTTTTTTTTTTAAAAAATGCTTTAACATAGGGTTAATCTTTTGAGATTTACGATTGCAATATTTGATTATCATGACTATATATATTAGCGTTTTCTGGTTTATTTTAAAGTAATGTTTGATTATGATTATATATATAAATTGGCGTTTTTGGTTTATTTCAAAGTAATGTTTGATTTTTTCTAGTGGTGGCTATATTTTAACGGATTTTTGTAAATATTGCAATGTTTGATTATGACTATATATATAAATTAGCGTTTTTGGTTTATTTTAAAGTAAGGTTTGATTTATAGCATTATATTATTTTTCTAGTGATCGCTATATTTTAACGGATTTTTGTAAATATTGCAATGTTTGATTATGACTATATATATATAAATTAGCGTTTTTGGTTTATTTTAAAGTATTTTTTAATTTTCACTTCTTTTTCTTTTCCCGCCCTTTTTTTTGGGTAATAGCACCTTAGGCTATTTAATGTGACGTTTTCCCGCCATTTTTTTAAGTGTAGTCCCTCCCCACCACCTTTTTTTAATTGCAGTGCCTCAGGCGTTTTACGTTTTTGAAAAATGAGTGTTTCTAGTCGATGACATTTATCGCTTGCATGTGCCAGCAGTGTTTTTGGGTGTTTCCAAATTCAAAATGGCCGCCGAGCGCGTACTATATCAGCACCGGTTATTTTTAGTAATAATGTTATAGTCATATTAACCACTTTTGTTTTGGTATCTATAAAATGTATTGTTTTTAAATTATTTTATATTATTTCTTCATGACTATATTTATTAATTAATTTAAAGATTTTAGTTGAGTTATAAATGTCAATATTGAAATATAATGGAATTCTTTATGTAATAAATAATGATAATATAAGTAGCAACAGCTGATTAAAGCTGCCAATGTTAATTGGTACTATGCTACTAAGATAACAATAGTAATAGACTTTATATAATTCACATTAATCTAAAAGTGTGCTTTAGATAACTTTGGAGTTGAAAGTCAGACATAAATGGTATGCATGTGTTAACAAATGAAATATATCAATTTCTTTGATTTTCCCACAAAGATTTTTTTATGGGCTTATAAAAGGAAACAATGAAATATCAATAGATTTTTCCCCATGTAATAATTCAGATAAAAAGCAAATAAAATTAGTAATGCAATATGAACCCTTGCTATCTCATATATAGAATTTGTCTGATCAGCATAAGTCAAAAGAGGAACTGTTTTTATCTTAATATTATAGCACATATAAGAATTATAAGTCAGGCATAAATACTTTATATGTTTAACAAATTAAAGTGAAATAATTTCTTTGAATTTTCATAAGCAATCAATTCTCTCTTTAGATTTTCACTGACTTCCAAGTTTTATAAGAGATAGAGTAGTAAGCTAAAAATAATTCCACTTCTCATTTAATAAGGATCAGTCATATACAATAATTACATTAGGTAGAGTGCTTTAACCTTGCATAGTCAATTTTCAATGGGTGTTGTCTTATTACATCATTGCTGAAATTTTATCTAGATTAGCAGCAAAAAAATATCATTATATTTAATGACTACATCTACAAGTCCATAAAAAGTTGAATTATATTAATAGGTTTAAGTGTTGTTTAAAGGAGGTTACTTTGACAGTAGACTAAGATTGTTGATTGCTATTGATATTGTTTAGGTTTTAACTGCATTCATATATTTACATTATTTATTTATTTTTAGCATTAAGTCATTAAGCATTATTAGCTTTACTATATAAGTAATACATAGTTAGAATACAGTATTTGAAAATTATAATTGCAGTTTGAATGTCATAATTGATTATTTGTTAGTTTGAATTCAGAACAGGTTATACTTACCTGCTTTAATGAGTTTTTGGATTAATAATTTCACTTTTTGTAATCAAGTTGCAATCTTTAGTGTCTATATCAATAAATTAGATCCTTTATAAAGGTGGATTTCCACCATTATTGTTTAAAGGTGGTTGCCTTGGTAACAGATTGTTGATTGATATTAATATTAGCATTGTTCCAGTGTGACAGCTTTCATGTATTTATATATATTTCTTTTTTTTTCCTATGTCATAGCATCTGCCGGGACGCGAACCCACACCCGTCCGCAACCAACTACTTGCTTGCATGGCGGCTGCGATACCTCTCGGCTAACAACGCTTTTGTGGGAGAAATTTGATTACTTGCGAAAAATTAAAACAACTGTTATATTTCGAATTTATACAGATATAGGTATAACGTATTTAAGGCTTACAGTTCTTATATTAGTTAGATTTGCCCATTTTAATTGATTATCTGATTTTTTATACTTACATTTTTATCTAGATTATGTACGAAAAATATTTTAATGTTTATCAATATATACAAAGTATGATAAAATATTTCTATTTCCCCACAAACCCATCTTCAAACCCAAATATGTTGCAAAAAAATTTTTTTGGTCATATTTAAACGAAACAAATTCAATATCAGATGGTTAATTTTCTTAAAGCTTTGGGGAAGTAAAAATTTACATTATCTTTCCATTCTTTGATTACATACCAGCATTTATGATTCCAATCCTCTTTTTTTTTTTTACCTTAATGCCTTGTTGATTAAGAAAGCAATGATGAAGGCAGGCTTAGTATACTGACACTCTTTAGTTGTGGTCTTTGCTTGGGGCAGTATAATTACTAATGAAACAATTTGGAACTAAATTTTAATGAGGCAGGAGTTTTGTCTGACAAAGATTGTATATTTAGGCAACTTCATTTAGAATTCCTCTGCCTACCACAGAAGTTGAAGAACATATAAAATGTTAGTCAAAATTGGCTTTTCTCCCAGAGTCTAATTAGATTGGTATGCATAACAGTCTATAATTTCAGTGATAGAAATAATAAGAACATTATTGATAATTAATACCAGTAGTAGTTGTAAAGCAAAATGCAATAGTCATGTTAAAATTAATTATTATAAATCTAATTTTGTTTCATATACAAGTATATATGAATTTAATTTGATACAAACTCTTTAAGAACAGAATAAAGGACTGAAGCTGTCAAAGTTCAACATTGCTATAGCTGCTTTTAGTGAATCTCACAAAGAAAGGAAATTAGTAGAACAGAAGGTGGGATTTACATTTTTTGGAAAAGGCAAGCCAGACAGTGAAAGGAAATGCATAGTTTTGGATTTTCTGTAAAATCTCGTTTAATATCTTCTATTGTTAGATTTTCTCATTGTATCAGTGAAAAGCAAATGGTGTTAAAACACATTTTGAACAATAGGACTTATGTTCATTTTATTAGTGCTCATGTTTCAACCTTAAATTCAGATAAATTCAGAAAAGGAAAGATTTTATTTCTGCTAGAATAGCATTATTACAGCAATATTATTCAAAAATTAAATTTTTCTTTTTGGAGATTTTGATATGTGTTAATACAACAGCAGACTTTAACCAAAAGCTATTGGAAATAATGGTATTGTTGATGTGAACTCTAATGGTTTGTTATTATTTGAATTTATGCACAACACATGCAGTGAATATTACAAACAATTTGTTTGGGTAGAAAATCCATTATAAAGTAATATGGATACATTCGTATCAAAACAATGGCATTCAATATATTATATTACAGTCAGGAGTCAGAATACAAGAGTTCACATGACATGAACACTTATTTTTCAAAACCAAATTAATAGTCCCATTAACAATCATATTCATAAGAAAAGTGATGTTTGTTCTTTAGGAAAATCTTACTAAAATTGCTAATTTGGATCTTCTGAATTAAAGCATGGAAATCTTTCAAAAAGAGGATTATGGATATAAGTAAATCTATTCTTGGGTTCACCAAAAAAAAAGAATTATGACAAGTTTTTTGGCACTGATTTTATGATTAGTGATTTAATTAAAAGAAATGTGGTATTTTTGTTTGGCAGAACAATAGATTAAATGTGGAATTTCATAATGAACATAAAGATTGGATGCAAAAAGACTTGGAAAAATGATAGATGGATCAAAACTGCAAAGATTCATGGTCATTCTGAATCTTTTTTTAACACATTGAAAGTAATGTCTGGAATTGAGAAATGTATCAACATCCTATTAAATCCAGCAATGGCTCTGTCTTATGTAATGATTATGGTATTTTGAATAGGTGGACAGTATTTTACTAATCTTTTGAATAGTGATATAATAATTGAAATGATGACTTTTAATGATATATCCATTTTAGATATTTAGGATTGACAAAGATATCCAGCTTAATGAAGTCAAAACATCTTTTAATCCTAAAAATGGAAATGCTGCAAGACTTGATGAAATGGCCAGAGAAGTTTTAAAAAAATGATAGTGGTATATTGGCTTCAAAAATATTGGAATTTTTAAGGAATATTTGGATCCAGGAAGTTGTACTACCCAAACTTAAGAATGTTTTTATTACTCCACTTTTAAATCAAAGTGAATAGATAAGATTGCAGTAATTATTGTGAAATATCATTTTTATCCATTACAGCAAAGGTATAATCAAAAATTTTATTAGACAGGTTGCTTCCATTTATGGATGAATGGTAAATAAAAATTCTTTGTGACTTTAGAGAATCAAAATGCATTACAGACATTTTTTTTGCCAGACAAATGTAAAAAAATAGTTGGGAACAAAGAAACAATTTATATATTGCTTTATTAGTTTGGCCAAGACAATTTGATTCAATTAATTGGACAGGGCTATGGTATTATTTAAAATTTATTGGATGATCACTAAAATTATTTATTACTGAATGAGTGGAAATGTTATTCCTACAGATAGAAAATCTGAGGCATTGGATGTATATTTGTTCCAACAATGTTTTGAGTTCTTATGACAGTGATTTTGAAATTGTTTATAGATGGTTGGAGATCAAGATACACAGATTTTTTTGGTGGGATGTTTAATTTGAATTGATTATAAGTGCAAACAAAATTTTCTAGGATTCTGGATTTACCCTATGCTGATGATTCATTACAGTTCAAAAGATAATTTATTGATTATTCTTAAGGTTTTGAATGCAGTTTATCAAATAATATTTAAAAAAACTCGAAGTTTTTTCTTGACAAATGATAGAAAAAAAATCCTCAGAAATTTTTAGCTTGAATGGATATCAACTAAATAATGTAAACAAGTTTAAATATCTTGATAGTTCTATAAGTAGAAAAGTGCACATAGTTGTAAGATCTCATACAGAATTAAAAGTATTGTTTCTACCTTTAATATGTTAAAAAATAGATTTCATCATAAGAAACTAACTACAGCAACTAAGTACTTAATTTATCTAATATATTGTAAGAAAATAAAACTTGGATGCCCTAACAGCACAATATAGGGCATTAGAAAAATTTCATTTAAAAATGTTTTTAAAATATTAAAAATACAATGAAACAAGATTATAAATCCAATCAATATGTTCTTCGACTTTCTGGATGTGAAGCAATTGAGCTCACTATTATAAAATCACACTTTCATTGAACTGGATATGTAAAAATGAATGAAAAATGGAAAACTTCCTAAAAAGGTATTTTATGATGAGTATGGTTTTTCTGGGAGCAGATGTTTTTTACGCTATAAGAATTATCTCAAAGAGATTCTAAAGATCTACAATGTCAATTGGGAAGATATGACAAAAAACACAAAAATTGGAGACCTACAATTAGATAAAGTGTTGAAATATTTTAGAAAAAAAATATTTTACTGAAGAAATTAAAAGACATCATTGCAAATATCAAGTAAACAGAAAAATGATCCAGTTTGTTCTACATGTGGATGTATTTATGTTTCACAGATTGATTTACATAACCATTCTAGAGTAGTTTTTTGCTCTATTTCTTTCTTATTACTTTTTTTAAATTGTAATAACCATAATCATTTATGAGTGGCTATTTATTAATATTATTATTAGAAGCAAGTATTGTTTTTAGCCATCAAGTTTTATTTTATTTTTTTATAATGGGCATTTTTTAAGATATTACATTTGAGTCTAATTTATCTTGCCCTGCATAACTTAGTGTCATTGACATAAAGAATTTAAGAGCTGAGAGTTATTGTATAGATTCCTAACTGTTACAAATAAAAACAAGATTTTCTTAATTTATATAAATAAAACTATTTATGCTCAATCTGTCACATGTTACAAATCATGAGTCTTAAAACAATGGATCATATAATTATTTAAGATAAACATATTTTTAAATATGGATTCAGTTGCTATTGCTGCTGCTATTATTATTATTATTATTATTATCATCATCATCATCATCATTATTATTATTAATTTTAATGATCACACATTAGATTATATTCTTAGTAATTTTCCTACAATTGAATGTTTAACTACTACTTCTCTTCCTTTTTCCATTGATTTGATCATCCTCCCGTAAAATTTTATATTAATATTAAATTTAATAGACTTTGTCCCTCTAAAATTATGAAAAGAAACTACAAAAAAGAAAATTATTTGGGTCTTTGTTTACAATTATCTAATTTTAACTGGAAAAAATTGTATTCTTCATCTGATGTAGATTTCTGTATGAAGTTTTTTGAACAATCATTTAGTGAACTAATTGACAAATACATTCCTAAGAAAAAAATTTTAACTAACCATTTTCCTCTCTGGTTTTCAGTACCTCTTAAAGAAATTATTAAAATGAAATCATTTCATCATTGTAAATATTGGAAAACTAAGAACAAATTATTATAACAATTTTATTAATTATAGAAGATTGTCAAAGGTTATAATAGAGATTTTCAAAAATTTATACAAAATACTGAAAGTCATATTTCTGATAATCCTTTGCAATTTTGGTCTCTAGTTAAGGATTTAGGTATTACAAAAAAAATTACAGAGTAATAATTCTAATTTAGTCGCAGATGATTTTTCTCATTATTTCTCGGAGTTTTTTAAACAATCTAATTCTTTTACTAATTTAACTGAAAATAATAATCTAGTTGAAGAAAGGATAGCATTTAATTCATTTATTGAATCTGATATTATTTTTGCTATTAAGCAGCTTAAATTATATTCTAGTATGGGCCTTGACAATATTCCAGTTTTCATTTATAAAGAATATGCTGAATATATTGCTTCTCCTCTTTTGCATATTTTTAATTGCTCTTTAGCAAATGGTACTTTTCCTACATCCCTTAAAATTGCTAAAGTTGTTCATATTTTTAAGAAAGGATATAGAGATATGTTAAGTGACTATAGGTCTATTTCAATTCTATACACTGTTGCTCGAATATTTGAAAGATGTTTATATAATAAAGTTATCTTGTATGTCTCTAAGATTTTGGCACTAGAGCAGCATGGATTTTTGCCTAATAGGTCCATTGAAACAAATTTGCTAACTATTTTTGATCACATTTTAAATTCAATTGCGAACCAATCTAGGTTAGATGTTGTTTATTTTGATATGTCCAAGGCTTTTGATAGAGTTAATCATAAAATTCTTCTTCAGAAGCTTTGTAAGTTAGGTTTTTCCAAATTATTAATTAATTGGTTCGACTCTTTTCTTAAGGATAGAAAGAATGTCTTGTGTGAGGTTTAATAATAAATTGTCATTACCATATTATTGCTTCACTGGTGTGCCTCAAGGCAGCATTATTGCACCTTTATTATTTAGTGTATACATTGCTGACCTAAAAACATGCATTAAATTTTCATATCTTCTATGTTATGCAGATGATTGCAAAATTTTTAGGCATATTTAATCTATTAATGACTGTTTTTTACTTCAAAGTGATATAGATAATTTCTTGAATTGGTGTGAATATAATTATATAGATATAAATATGGATAAGTGTTCCATTGTCTTTTACTCTAAAAAATCTGAAATCTTAAGGTTTTCCTACTATATTGGTGACTCTAAAATTATAACAAATGATCAAAGAGATCTGGGAATAATATTTTCCAATAATGGGTCTTTTCGTAATCACATTAATTTTATGGTGAATAAATCTCTTAAAATTGTAGGAGCTATTTACAGATATGGAAAAGCATTTAATAAATTTACAAAGATTAAACTTTTTATATCCTTAGTTTTTCCCATCTTGGAGTATGGTTCAATTATATGGAATCCTCATAACAGGACAGATATCATAAGAATTCAGTCTGTTTTTGACAAATTTGCAAAATTGAATAGTTTAGGTAATGAACACTATATTGATTTACTGCTGAGACAAAAAACAAGAGATCTCAAACTTCTTTATAAATTTATTTCCCAGAATATTTCTGTATCTAATTTGCTTTCTAATTTAGGTATTAAGAAACAGAATTATAACACTCGTACTCACAATATTTTTGAACTGAAAATTTGTAAATCTGATGTATTAAGATTTTCCCCTTTACTTTGTTTACCTAGAACTTATAACAAAGATTTTGGTAATGATGATGTTTTTAATTTGGATTTTAAACAATTCACTAAAGTCCTCATAAAAAAATATTATCCTTAATTTCATTTGATATATTGCTTTTTTATTTATTTGTGCATTTTATTGTTTTTCTATTTTATTGTTATTATTTTTTTTAATGCTTATTTAGATTTGTATATAATAATTACATTACTGTGCAATCTATAATTGGCTAAATGCTGTTGATATATACATTAAATAAATAAAGAATTGAATTGAATTATTATTATTATTATTATTATTATTATTATTATTATTATTATTATTATTATTATTATTATTATTATTATTATTATTATTATTATTATTATTATTATTATTATTATTATTATTATTATTATTATTATTATTATTATTATTATTATTATTATTATTATTATTATTATTATTATTATTATTATTATTATTATTATTATTATTATTATTATTATTATTATTATTATTATTATTATTATTATTATTATTATTATTATTATTATTATTATTATTATTATTATTATTAAGTTTAAACAATAGTAAACTTTAGTGATCCAATAGTTACATAGTATTATAATGCCATAGCAAGATACATGTTGAATCTTATTATTGTTAGTTCAATTTCAAGTCTACAATATTCATTTTTTTAAAAGTACATATCTGTACGGGTAATTTTACATGATTCTATCCACTTTATCAATGTTAATTAATCATATTATTGTCCAATAGGAGCATAATCAGGACCATGCTTTCTTTAATGTTGTTTTTTATAGCTTTGCTATTTGCCTGAGCAGGGACCAAGTAGCTGCATAAATATCTGGGCTGGTGATCTGCTTGTCTCTAACTTGAATTTTATTCAACTTATTTTCAAATGTGGCTGGATGTCTTCTGGGGTTATTACCCAATATGAATACACACCTAGTGCACCAAAGTGCATATAAAACAAACATTGAGGCCCTTATGGCTGGTATAGACCTATCTTTGTAATTTGATATAATTTGCATCATTGTAGTATTTTTTTCCTGTATTTGCCCTGCAAAATGCATCTAGTCTGCTCCAAGGCCTTGCAGTTGAAAATTATATGCTGTAAAGTTTCCTCAGCCATATGGCAAAGGCCACAGAATGGATCAACTGACCTGTACATTCTTCTGTGATGTAAAAAATACTTAGTAGGTAAAGCATTCAAATTCATCTTGATTATAAAATCTAGGAACTTAGGTTCTAATTGTCATTTTTTGTATTGCTTGATCAGATATTTGTTTCCTACTTCTATTATTATTATTATTATTATTATTATTATTATTATTATTATTATTATTATTATTATTATTATTATTATTATTATTATTATTATTATTATTATTATTATTATTATTATTATTATTATTATTATTATTATTATTATTATTATTATTATTATTATTATTATTATTATTATTATTATTATTATTATTATTATTATTATTATTATTATTATTATTATTATTATTATTATTATTATTATTATTATTATTATTATTATTATTATTATTATTATTATTATTATTATTATTATTATTATTATTATTATGTTTCAAAGCAAAACTTTATTGAGTCTAAAAAGTTACAGAGTCACATCTAGTAATATATTGATTTGTTACAAATGAAAAACAAATTACAACTTTCAGTATATAAGTCTTTATCATTTCTGCATACTTTTTTTTTTTCCTGTTTTTAAATTTGGTCTTCTATTTAGTTCAGTTTATGCTTGCATCTCTTTGAAGTTGGAAAAAAATGCTGATGATGAAAATGTCATCATCTATCTTATTGGCCTTTATATTTCATACACTGGATCTTTGTTTCAAGTGTGACCATGTGGCTGCAAACACATCTGGTTGAGCTAGGATGCTGTCTCTTTTTCTGAACAGTTCTAGTTTTATTGAATATGTTGCTGGGTGGCATTGAGTGTTATTGGCAAGTGCAAAAGTGCATCTGGTACACCAGTAGGCCTAAAGGCTGTATGTTGCTGCATGAATAGCAGGGTTGTTGCCTTTTTTAAAAGTATTTATTATTTCATCAATTGAAATGATAGCCTTTCTGTATGTGGTAAACATTGTGCGACATATTGTTTCTAGGGCACTGGAGGAATGAAGAAAATGATCTTGTGTCTCTTCTTCTCTATGACATATCCCACAGATGGGGTCTATATTTGTATAGAATCTACAAAATCTAAGGAAATGTGTTGTGGGCAGAGCATTGAGATTAAGCTTAAGTAGAAAATCAAAAAAATTTGGTTCTAATGACCATTTTCTGAATTGTTGCAGTAGTTGCCTGTTGTCTATCCCAAGAACTGATGGATGTAGATTAGGTGTCTGGTTTGGATATAGCATATTATAAATGTCCCAGTATGTATACTTGTTGTCATTATTGAGTGATATTTTGTTGTATATTGGCTTGAGTTCTTCAATCAGTGTGGATAGATATCCATATGAAGGGGGTGATCTGTCTGTGGGTATTATACTGATTACACACTCCAGGTCTGGAAATCTTTTTATCGTTGCTTTTATTAGATTTACTGATTTCTGTGTGTAAAAAACATTAATTTTATGGAGTCCAAGTCCATTGCTATGTGGTTGTCTGCTCAGATTTTTTAAAGAGATTGCCATTGTCTTTCTCTTCCATATTAGTTTGTTACAGATTGACGAGATTTTAGATATGAATGTTTTTGCAAATTTGATTATAGGTGTGTAGTATGTAATTTTTGTAATTATAAGTTGATTAAATAGTGCTACCTTTGCGTATATTGACAGGTATGACTTTTCAAGTGAGGCTGTAATTTTTTCAGCATCTTTTTTTAATTTATTTTGAATTTTTTGCCTCATTCCACTGGTTCCAAGGAAGAATGGGAAACCAAGGAAAGCAGATGGTTTACCATTAAACAGCTCTGTACAGTGCTTGCCTGTGTATATTGACCATGCAGCAGTTTTATTTGTGTTAATTTTTAAATTAAAATTTGAGGTATAATTCTTGATTATCTCTTGTAATATGGGGAGGTTCTTTTTAGAGGGGAGGAAAATGATTACATCATCCATATAGGCTATGCATGATATATTTAAAGCAGTGTTTGGAATTTGAATGCCTTTTATTTTTTTCTGTATCTCTATTAATAGAGGATTTATATATATTGTAAAGAGCAAGGCACTTAGGGGGGATCCTTGTGGGATGGGTTGACTCAGTCTGAAGGCTGGTGATTTTTTCCCATTTAATGTGATGTGAATTTCACAGCTGAGTAGCAGATTGGCTATTATATATAGTAGGGATGGAGGTGTTGCTGTTTTTTTCAGCACGTCTAATAATTTGGCTATAGGCACTGAGTCAAAAGCTGCCTCAATGTCTAGTTGAACTATAATTGGTGCATATTTCTTTCTTTTTTTTACTACTTTGATAATTGTTTTGTACATTAAGACACCCTGGCCAATGGATGATCCTTTTTTGGCATATTGTGCTGATGATAATACAGGGAGTATGTGTTGTTCTATTTTTTCCTTTATTACTCTTTCAAGAATTTTTATTCCTAAAGGTCCCATTGAAATTGGTCATAGATTAGATAAATTTGATATTGCTGTTTTTTTTTTTTGTTAAATGGAACCATTGCAATTGGGTATAGACTTTGTATGTTGTAAATTTTTTGGGATATGTAATTGGCTAGATCGCACAGGTATTTTGCTGTGAAGTGACTAAGATGTTTGAACACAAATTTGAGAATTCCTTGTGGTCCTGGGTGACATGTGTTTGTTATTGTTGCAAGTTGAAATACAATGTCAGTTGTTGTTATTGGTGCATCTGTTTCAGGGTCTCCAAATATGTCTTCATTTGGTATGTACACTCTTTGTTTTTGCAGTTTTTTTTTAAAGTGTTGATATATTGGGTTTATCATGTTATGTCCAGCTGTTATAGAGCCATCTATTTCAAGTGCCATAGGCACTCTGACTGTGGATGGGTATCCCAATGCCCACCGTATGTATGCATCTTTTCCAAGTATGTTGTTGTGTAAGGTATATTTTTTTCTTTTTTATTGCTACATATTGCTTTAGTGCAGGCATGTCAAACTCATTCAAACAATGGGCCACTTTATGCTACTGGTAAGATTCTCGCGGGCCACATCACACAAATTTTCTTAAAATTGTATTTTGAAAGTGAAAATGCAGGAATATAGATAGGGTAATTAAAGCATATTATGTAGTTTAGTGAATTCACTTCAATAATATACAATTGATATAGTATTGCTTTTATTTAAACATTTATTTTATCTGATTACATATTTATAAAACTACAATTTATTGTTTTTACTGGAAACTTGCCAGCGTTTTCCTCTTACTAGTTTTTCAATGTCTGGATTCAAAGACTGAGAACAACAATTTTCATTATGGCAGATAGATGTTTATCAGTTAATCTTGATCTGTAAGCTGTTTTATTTAATTTCTGCATGAAAATAATTTCTCACATAAGTATGTACTTCCAAAAAAGCTTAAAATTTGGCAAAATTTTTTAATTTCGGGTATCTTTCACCTAAATAGAATAAATTTTCGGAGTTCCTACTTCTGATATTTGTTTTAAAATCGAATCATTCTGGAAATCAATTAATTCCAGTTGTATCGAAGTCGGAGCTTTTTCGACTTCAAAGGCAAATGGTCCCGTGAAAAGAGAAAAAATTTCTTCGAACTCCTTGAAATCATCAAAACGTTTATCGAATTCGTCTTTTATTTTTTCAATTTTTGCAGAGTGATGTGAAAACGAGCAACTTTGATTTTGTGCTTTTAACTGCTCCATGTAAGAAAATATGTCAAAACTTCTTTGCAAATGATTTTTAAACAAATTCAGTTTTTGTACAAAGCTTGCAACTGCATCATACATATTCGTTATCAATTGATCTTTGCCTTGCAATGTAATATTAAGATTATTCAGATGGCCTGTAATATCTATTAAAATGCTAGGTCTTGTACCCACAATGGATCTTTTATAATTGATATATTTTCGTTGTTTCATCTTTCTTTCAAAAAATAATATTATTTCCTCCAAAATCAGATGAAGCTCTTTAAGACATTGTGGGGACAACCAAGAACTTTGTGTAATAAGGAAGATCTTGAATTGGATTCTAAATCTTTAAGGAACAGTAAATTGGCGATGGTTAAGTGCTCTTGATCGAATAAAGTTGACTATCTTTGTAACTGTTTTAAGTACTTGATCCATTTTTAATAATTTTAAACAGAGAACTTGTTGGTGAATGAGGCAATGAAAAGCTTTGATTTTCGGTTTATCTGGATATTCGTCTTGTAATTTCCTTGCTAGTCGTGACGCAAAACCTTTAGTTTCACCTGTCATCGATTTAGCACCATCAGTTGTAACAGAAACAAGCTTGTCAACAGGCAAGTTAAGTTTTCAAAAGCTCCATACGGCATCAAAAATATCTTCACCAGTTGTTTTCCATGAAGAGGATGAATTCCAACAATTCTTCGGTGATCTCATGTTATTATCGCAACCACGAAAAAACAGCAACTTGTGCAACATCTCTTATATCCGTACTTTCATCAATAGCAATTGAAAAGAATGGATTTTGATAGATATTTTGTAATTGCGAAGTGATGTCATCTGCCATTTCAGTAATTCTATCTGCCACCGTATTTCTTGATAATGAGATGTCTCGAAACGCTTGTACTTTTTCTGGACAGACAAATTCGGCAGCTTTTATTATACATTCCTTGATTAAAGAACCATCGGTGAATGCTTTGAATGTTTTGCTAATAAATAGCTTATTTCATAACTAGCTCTGTTACTGATTCATTACTTTTTATAAATTTTTAAGCACTCTTGGGCTACTTAATGAATTCTTCATTGTTTTTAATTTTTCTTCTCTTATTTTAGCTTCAAAACACGAAAATTGTTTTTGTGATTAGTGCTATAATGTCGCTTAATATTGTATTCTTTAGCAACACTAATAGTTTCTTTGCAAATTAAGCACGTAATCTTATTGTTCACTTCCACACAAAAATAATTGTTCCCACCTTTCTTGAAATTTTCTTCCCTCTCATCAATCTTTCGCTTTTCATTTAGCGTTGGAAGTGGCATTTTCTGTAATAAAAATAGAGCTTTAGATTTAAATTTTAAAATTTAAAAAATTGCAACTACGTTTATGCAAAATACCTCGTAAAAATTTAACGTACTCTAGTATTTAAATGTAAAGAGAGCGCTGCTATCGATTCACGCTCCTGGAATTATGCTCGATAAATGGAGGTAGCTATAAAAGGTAGGATTATTTTTTCTCTCTCTCTCAGTCCTGACTTCCCAGCACGGAGCAATTAAGATAGAGATGGACAAAGAAGAAAGCTGTGCATAAGGCTAGGTTAGAAATGGTCGAGCCACTAAAGTTTAAGGCTGAACATACACTGGTAAAATTGTAGAACTTTTGTGTTTTCCAAACTGAAATGTAATACTTCTAACTTATATGTAAAATATTATTGTTTCTCATGTTTGATTATAATTAAAATATTATATAACAAAAGCATGCTCGTTATTTCTTATGCTGTCTGACTAGTTTCGAAAGATATAAACTTTGGATATAGCAGTTTACTTATATTTTTTGAATGAGTTATAAAAGGAAACAACCCGCAAATTTTTAACACACCAATCCGGATAAAGAAACTAGCGCAACTGCCTTTTTTACAATTCAAAGAAAAAAACAATATCTGCAGATAGGATTACTACGTTGGTGGCGGAATAGCTGACTAATGTATTTATGTTCTCGGAAGCACAGCAGCACATTATTAACGTTGCAGCTTTGGTATTCACATATCTCAAATGCTTCATCATCATAAAGGCATAAGCTATGCGTGTAACCGAGAATTATAAATTAGCTATGTATGTAGACAACAATTACTGTATATATTTTAGTTCATGTAATTAAATATAAGAGCTTTTTAAAAAAAATTAATTTATTGTTTGCAACATATCGTTCTGTTTTCATTTTATTACATAGCATCTTAGACGAGGGCCATGAAAAATCCTTTCGAGGGCCGCATGCGGCCCTGGGGCCGCCAGTTTGACATGCCTGCTTTAGTGTATTGCATGTATTGTTGTACATTTCTGTAAGTTTTTTAATTTGTGTTTGATTATTTGTAGTTGGTCTGGAAATAGTTATTCTTTTATGTAGTTCATCTGCCAAAGCTAATAATCTGGTGGGGGGTGTTGAATTGCAAGTAATATGATTGATGTTGAATAAAAGTATATTGGTGAATGCTATATACTTTTGTACTGGATCAAGTGACATGTTTTGGAGTTTTTGGAGCATTATATGTTTCTGAATATAAGAATTCAGTTGTTTGAGCTGGAAGAAGTATTCGCATAGTCTTTTGGAGGGCTATTGTTGTATTCTGTATTTTTGTTAGGTCGAGGGTGATGAACTGGGCAGCATGATCTGAGATTATAGATGGACAGAATTCAAGATTAAAATAATGATGTAACATTGGTGAGTAGAAACACAAATCAATAAGTGACTTATATCTATTGTTATTAAAAGATATTGAGTTTGATGAGAGAAAACCTTCAGCACTCATAAGTGGGATTGTTATTTGATGGATCCATTTGGTGACAAAAGTTTGGTAGGTCATATTGAAATCTCCCAGGAGTATTATGGGATTTGGTGTTGCTGTAATTATTATTATTATTATTATTATTATTATTATTATTATTATTATTATTATTATTATTATTATTATTATTATTATTATTATTATTATTATTATTATTGTTGTTGTTGTTGTTGTTGTTGTTGTTGTTTTATTATTATTATTATTATTATTATTATTATTATTATTATTATTATTATTATTATTATTATTATTATTATTATTATTATTATTATTATTATTATTATTATTATTATTATTATTATTATTATTATTATTATTATTATTATTATTATTATTATTATTATTATTATTATTATTATTATTATTATTATTATTATTATTATTATTATTATTATTATTATTATTATTATTATTATTATTATTATTATTATTATTATTATTATTATTATTATTATTATTATTATTATTATTATTATTATTATTATTATTATTATTATTATTATTATTATTATTATTATTACATGAAGGCTTTATTGATCTCAATGGTTTACATAAGTTTACATCTAGAAAATTTGAAATTTAACATACAATGAATAATATTAGGGTAAACACATATAAATGAATTTAGTGGTTACACTTAGTGGTTAATGGTCTATAACAATATAAAAAATAAAAAAGCAAAAATAATCAGAGTTCTAAAGTTTGAGGAGCTTGAGCTGCTGCTGCTGTTTCTTCTTCTTCTTTTTTTTTGCTTCTTCTTCTTCCTCTTCTTTTTCCTCTTCCTCTTCTTCTTCTTCTTCTTCTTCGTATTATTATTATTATTATTATTATTATTATTATTATTATTATTATTATTATTATTACTATTATTATTATTATTACTATTACTATTATTATTATTATTTTTATTATTATTATTATTAGCTTTCAAAAAGGCATTTTATTGATTCTATAAAAGGTTATATCAAAAGTATTTTACATAATTTTTGGTATATACATTAATTTATTCTGTTACATAAAAAAATGAATATCTGAATGATATAGTTCAATTTATGGATTCTTGCGTTGTTTAAACTTTTGTGAGTTGAACGAGTCCTTTAAAAAAATCATAATAGTTGATGTACAAGTTGCTTTTTTGATAACCTTTTTGCTGTTTATAACTTGTATGCATATAATTAAAAATCTGAGCTATTGAAAAAGTTTTTCTCTAGTAGTTTTTATCAGATACTTAGTGTTGTGTTATAGCATTGATTGTTCTTTTAGTAGTGACCATGTTACAGCATATAAGTGGGGGTTTGTGATGATTTTATCTCGATTTCTTATTTGTGTTAATTTGTTGTGAAAGGTAGGTGGATACTGCCTGGTGTTATTTCCTATTATAAAAGTGCGCCTTGTACACCAAAAATCATATAGAATAAAAGTAGCTGCTCTAATGTTTGGTATTGATTTTGTTTTGTATGCAGCAATTACATTTTCAATTAATGTGTTAGGTTTTCTGTATATGTCAAAAATTATTTTTCTTATGTGTTCGAGTGCTGTACATTGGTATAGCATGTGTTGTAGGGTTTCTTCTGATCGATGGCACAGTCCGCAAAAAGAATCTATTTTGAAGTAAATTCTCTTGTGATGCAGAAAATAGGTTGTGGGCATGGCAACGAGATTTAATTTCAAAATAAAGTCAAAAAATTTTGGTTCCAGAGCCCATTTTTTAAATTCTTTTAGTAATCTTTTGTTGTTTATCCCTAAAATTGGCGCTACATCATTAATGTTATTTATTTCATTTGTGAGATCATAGATATTTCAATATGAATATTTGTTTGTGTATTGTTCAGGTATGTTTGCTGTAGTTTTAAATTCATAAATAATTGTTGATATGTATGATTGAGTTGGAGGTTGACGATCAGTTGGGATGATTTTCACAAGATGTTTTAGTTTTGTGAATTGCTGTAAAGTGGTAATTATGAGATTCCTTTGTTTTTGGATGTGAAATATGTTAATATTGTGTAAACCTAGTCCATTTTTAATGAGTGGTTGATTGAGCCTTCTTGTTGAAATTGATACTGTTTTTTTGGACCATAGTAGTTGATTGCAGATGGTTTTTATTTTTTATTTAAAAACTTTTGAGAAGGATATAATAGGTATATAATAAACTATTTTTGTTATGATGAGCTGGTTTATCAGCTGTACTTTGGAATATTGATAAATATGTTTTTGATAATGAGTTTACTATTTGTTTGGCCTCCTCCTTTAGTTTATTTTGTATGTGGCATCTCATTCCTGTAAGTCCCATATGAAAAGGAAAACCAAGAAAAGAAGTTGGTTTTGATTGGTATGTTTTTGTGCACAGCTTTCCCATAAATAGTGACCATGCTGATGTTTTTGTGGGATTGAATTTCAATGTATATTGCTTGGTATAGTCTTCAAGAATGTTTTGCAGCTGGCCAAGTTGTTTTTTTTTTGATGATAGGAAAACAGTAACATCATCCATATATGCTAAGCATAGTAGATGTTCCGTAGTGCCTGGTATCTGTATTCCAGTAAAAGATTGTTCTATTTTTTGAATGAGAGGGTTAATGTATAGTATGAATAGTAATGAGCTGAGAGGTGATCCTTGAGATATTGATTGTGTAGGAGTAAATGATGGGGAGGTTTTTCCATTGATGGTTATATGGATTTCACGATTTAGAAGTAAGTTTGCTATTAGATGTAGATGAGTTTTGGTTATATCAGTGTTATTGAGCATTTCTAGAAGTATAGGTATATCTATTGAATCAAATGCTGCCTCAGTATCTAATTGTACAGCTATGGGGCTATATTTTTTTTGTTTTCATATTGATGCTAAGATTGTTTTAAAGAATAGAGCTGCTTGTATTGTTGATGAATTTTTTTTTGCAAATTGGTATTTTGAAATAAGCATTGTTATGTGTGGCTCAATTTCTTGCTTTATGATTTTTTCTATGATTTTAATCGGTAATGGCCCCATGGATATAGGTCGTAAATTAGTTAGTGAGGGAGTAATTTGTTTTGTTTTGTTGAAAGGAACAATTGCAATTGGGTACATTCCTTCCATGTATTGTATTTTTTGTGTTAAATGGTTTGCTAAATTGCATAAATATTTTGCAGTGAATTGACTAATGTGTTTTAAGACAAAAGCTGGAGTTCCAGGGCTACCTGGGTGGCATGCATTTGGGATACTGTTTAGTTTTTCTATAAAGACATTTGTGGTAAAAGGTGTTTTTGTTTCTGTTGGGCCAAATAAATGTGGTTTAATTGTTTGAAGTTGTCTTGTTTGAAGTTTTTGCTTGAAATATTGGTATATGGGCAAAATCATATTGTGACCTGCAAATGTTCCTTGATTTGTGTGTATTGCCATTGGCACCTTGATAGTTTGTGGCCTTCCAAGTGCCCATCTAATGTATTCCCTTGTCCAAGTGTGTGGTTTTGTAAAACATAGTTTGCTTCTTTTAATTTTGAAGTAGCTTTTAAGGGTATTATTGTATGCATGTATAAGTTTATATATGTATTTTTGTGTTTGCTTTGAAGGGTTAATCATGGTTAACCATTTGTGAATTTCATCTGCTAGTTCCAGTACTTTTGGTGGTAGTGGTTGCTTCATTACTATATGATTGATATTAAATGAAATAATGTTTATAAATGCTATATATTGTTGTATAGGATTGAGTTTTATATTTTTAAGCTTGTTTATCATGATGTAGGCTTTCAAAAAAATAAATTCAGATGTGTTTACTGGTAATAGAACTCTAATTGTTCTTGTGAATGGAAGGGTTGATGTTTGGATATCAGTGAAGTTAATTGTTATTGTTTGTGCTGAGTGATCCGAGAAAGCTGATGGTGTAAGTTTTATTGTTACTAGATGGTGAAGCATTGGTGAATAGAAACATAAATCAATTAGTGAAGAGAATCGGCCATTGTAAAAGGAAATTGCATTTTCTGGTAGGAATCCTTGTGCATTCATGAGTGGTATGGATATTTTATGAAGCCATCATTCTGTGAATTCCTTGTATGTTGTGTTAAAATCGCCTATTAGTATTATTGGATTTGCTGTGTTTGCTAGCATGGAATTGATGTTTGCTACTATAGTATTAATTTTGTTGTGTTTTATTGGCATGAAGATAAATATTACATTAATAATTATAATTTTATGTTGAAAAGTTGTAATAAGCATATTAGAATCAATATATATTATTTTAAATGTAGTGAAAAAACAATTTGTGGTAATTAGGATAGCAGTACCTGCTGAGGGAGATGATGAATCTCTTGAGCAGGCACAAAATCTTCTTTACTTAGATATTTAGCTGTTTCTATTTTTGATCCAGTGTAAATTTTTGTTTCCAGTAATCCAAGTATGTGTGGTTGTGTATTTCTGATCCATTGTTTAAGTTTATAAATTTTTGTGGTTGAGTTCAGGCCTCTTACATTAATTGCTGCAATTTTTAATTTCATTATGTTTAAGTATTGTTTGTGTTTGTGTGTTAATTATTTGGGTAGTTATTTGTGTTTGATGTTGGGAATCTTGATAATTTAGTTCTAAATCCTCATCTGATGTGCTGTTTGTGTCATCTAGCTGTGAGTAACTAGAATTGTCATAATGTTCTGTTTTGACTTTTTTGACCCTTTTTTTTGTTGGTGGTCTTCTGGGTGATCTTCTTTTCTGCTCTTGATTAGTTGGTGTACTTAGCGATGAATTTGTGCTGAGCTCTTTCATTATTTCTTGAGATGTATTATTTCTGATTGCAAGTTTTGTTAGGGCTATTTTTTCATTATTTATACACGTATTATTTGTTGTCACTTGTTTATCCGGTATTTGATTTTTGATTTTATTTTTTTTAATTGATATGTCTAAAAGCATATCGTTGTTATTATAATTTTCATTAGTATCATTTTTATTAGTTATTTTAAGTTTATTTGTAGTTTTATCTAGTTGGTTTGATGTTTTTGTTTCTTCAAGTTGAATTTCATTATTATTATTTTTGTTGGCCTGTTTTGCATTGCAGTTGATTGCTAAGTGTCCTCGATCCTTACATGCAAAGCATTGTGGTCTTAGTCCCCTTATATAAAGAGTTAATACTGCATCTTGATCTATTATTTGAGTGGGTATGTTTTCTGGGTCAATATTATCATTTAATTTTACTTTAAAATTAAAGCTATTGCTACCAATCGGTATAGGTGTATCGTTTAGAAAAATTTGTTTTATATATATTGCTTTGCCATAAGGTTGAATTAGATGATTAAAATCTTGTATGCTGTACCCAAAATACGTGTTTTTGATAATGCCTGTGATATAATTTTGTAAACTTGGATCTACTATTATTAGGGCGTAGTTTTGAAGTGTTTTAACCAGAGTTTGAAATCTTGTTTTTTGGTGTTCATCATAAAATTCTATAGCTATGTATCTATTGTTGGGATGTTCTCCAATATTTGCGATACTATCCCACAAATTTTTTTTTGTTAACTCATCATATAATAATTCTCTCGGAAATTTATAGAGCGTTAGGTTTTTGTCTGCAACCGCTAGAACTATTGATTTTATTGAAAAGAATTTTTTGAATGTATTAAAAAGTTTTTTTAGGAATAGTGTTGTTAAAGTTAGTGTTGATTAACTGTAATTCTTCTTCATTCCATAGGTTGGCAAGGGAGGTTCTGTAATATCGCTATTTACTAGATTTAAATCATCAATATCTGTTATGTTTACTTTTCTAAAGCGGCTAGTCTGTGTTTTTTCTATAACGTGCTGTTTATTGTTTAATTTTGCAGCATTGGCATAGGTTAATTTAATATTGTTGGATTTGCTTTTTTTTTCACTGTCTGATTCAATATTTTTTTCTAAAGACGCCATGGCGTTCTATTTTCTGTAAAAGTTATATTTCTATTAAAAATATAATTTTTCGTACTTTTTTTGGCATGAAAAAACTCGAGTTGTTTAAAAATGGTACTCTTTTTTATTTAAATGTTTTTAAAATAAAAAAAAATCGCTTTGTAGGCTAAAAACTTTTAAACTTAATTGAAAGCTTTAGTCAGCATGTTCTTTTCCGAATAGGAGCAGGACCGCATATTATTATTATTATTATTATTATTATTATTATTATTATTATTATTATTATTATTATTATTATTATTATTATTATTATTATTATTATTATTATTATTATTATTATTATTATTATTATTATTATTATTATTATTATTATTATTATTATTATTTTATTATGCAATAGTTGTTTTTTTTTTTTTTTTGCTGAATTAAGTGTTTTTGTTTTATTGGGTATTTTTTATATTAGAATATTTTGAACATTTTCATGTAATCTCATATTACTTTTATTGTAAAAGGAAACTAGTCTTTAGCTATTCACTATAGAATATACACCTTTCTCTGACAATTCTGTAGTGTATACGTGAACACTAGTTTTTCCCCACAATATTACACACATATAAAAAATTTCTACAGCATTATTACATACATTCATACTAATAAGATTTAATGTCACACATAGTTAACAAAGAGAAACTTTTTCTTCCCTGTGATATATAAATTGAATTTGTGCAAGTAATTTTCCAATTTAAAAATCAGACTCATAAAAGGTTCAATCTCTAATTTACGCATATTTAATAAAATTTGATTTATTTAAAAAAAACATGCTCTAAACATAGATGGACCACTAATGCTTTGAAAGCTTTTATTAATGAGGGGGGGTGCATGTCAATTCTGGGAGGGGGTGCATGTCAATTCTATAGATATATGTGAAGACTAGTTTTCTTCCACATTATTACTTACATGTAAAATCATTGTATTATTTATTATTCCAGCTATTCATGATTTTTTACTTAATTTTCTTTTTGAATTGAATAGAGTTTTCTGCAAGATTTTGGGTAAAGTTTACTTTATAGTTCATGTCATATGTGTTTTAGCTTTATTGTCTTACAAATAGATAGATATACATGAAATTTCAATCCAGTGTTTCACTCATGTATACATCTATGTTCCATTAAGAGTAAAAAATGGTGGAACATTGTTACTTTTTAATAGTTTATACTCTACTTTTACTCTTTCATAAAAATATAATCATATTCTTTCTAGCTTCTTATCATTTTTGAAATTTTATAAATTATTTACCTACATAACTTGAATATTGGCTTTCATGAAGTTGAATAATAATATATAATCCTTACTGGATAATTTAGAATTTTTGTATATAAATTTAAAAAAATTAAGATTAAATTTATTGCTATAGCTGCATGGACATTCCTTCTGTTTTGGTCGGGTCATTTTCTAATCATGTGTTGCTTTAAATTATGCCTAATCCTATTTTACTTCACAAAATTAATTTTTTATCTTTATAAAATTATTGGAACTGACATAATTCAAATTGAACTCTATGATTCGGGAGATGACATAATCAAAACTGGACGAATCTATACCCATTAAACACCTTATATAATTATTGTTTATTTTTCTTTACCATCATTCCAAAATGAAAACTTTTTTATCATCATTTTTATTACAGCCAGTCTTTATCTTCATATATTAGAATAATTTGAGGTACTTTTAATTTTAAAAAAACCTCATCAGGTATAATATATTATGTTTTCTAATTAAATATTTACTTATCTAGATCATTTATTTGATCTTTTGTTTGTGCAAAATAATTTGTAGATGTAATTGTTTTACTTTAAATGTCAAAACAATTTTGATTAAAATTAAAATGATTTTTTTTTAAACTGCTCAATAAAATTTTATATTATATTTTTTGTTGAAGTAAATATATAACTTTAAATATAAAACTTAAAAAATTACCTGGAAAAGACAGTTGATATATTTAAATTTGCTACTGAAAAGTTAACAAAGATACTATCATTTTATTTTTAAATATTTAAAACATAAAACTAAACATTTCCAGTAAATGACTTAATTTATTTTTTTTCATAGTGGACTGTAAAAAGATGATATAGAATATTCACTAAGGTTGCATATAAATTAGACATTAGAGTCACTCTACAACTGGATTAAATGGCAAAGTAAATCAAATTATTAGTTTATCAGATTATGTGCAATTGAAGGATCAGAGAAATACGTTCAATTTGATTTACAAATCTTTGGTTTTAAGCTAAACTGCACAAGGCATTTTTCAGAAGCATAGATTGTTCAGTATCTAAAATCTTTTTTTTTTAAAAGCTGATTTTTGCTTATTCAAGAAAGCAGTTAATACTTAGATGAATATTTTTATATCACAAATTATCCACAATTAATAAAGTAAATAATTCAAATAAGGAGAAATTCTATTGTGTTTTATGTACCTTTGGTTATGAGTAAACTTTCATTTTAGTATTATATATATATATATATATATATATATAATACTAAATATAGAAATATATATATAGATATATATATAGATATATATATATATACATATACTAAGGTCTTATAATAAAAGTTAAAAAAAAACACTTCATGGGTAAAGTTACATGAAATTGCTGAAAAATTTTTTGCAATGTAATTTTCTTTAATTTTTAAGAAAACCTTTTTAATTTTTTTCCATTCTCCTTCAGTTCACACACAGAATAATTCTTCCTGGTCATATTTAGTTCATGATGGTGCTAATCCTAGAGTGATATTTTCTATTAGCCCTTACTGAGTATGGTTATGGTAGTAAATATATATAATTTATAATTTATTTAATTTTCTTAGATGATGAATATAATCAAAAGATAAGAAAATTTTTACATTTTGCCATCTTTTGCATAATATGGCTAAAATTTAAACATTATATTCATTAAGATAAACAGTAGATTTTAACTTATTTTAAGAGATAGTTTTTTCCATTTCATATACTTTTCATTTTTAATGATATTTTTAACAATAAATATAAAACATATTTAACTTTTATAATTATTAAAGATTGTTGAAGCATTGAACAGCCTTATGTGAGTCTGTATTTTTTTTTTAGTTTTATTATTAATAAAGGCTCAGATATAAGTGTTTTGTTTTATTTTCCAATATAATTGTATTAATTGTAAAAAAATAAATTAATTTTGCTACAAGACTATTCACAACTAAAGACTACATATAAAAAAAAAAATTAAGCATACATTTTAAGCCTTGCCTTAGGTTAA
The DNA here is from genome assembly GCA_028023455.1 of Epiperipatus broadwayi. Lineage (NCBI taxonomy): Eukaryota > Metazoa > Onychophora > Udeonychophora > Euonychophora > Peripatidae > Epiperipatus > Epiperipatus broadwayi. The sequence continues at coordinate 1,216,072 of JAQFVV010012592.1, forward strand.
AGTTATAATATGAAACATAATGAGATAATAGAATATGATAATTAATATGTATAATATTGATATTTTTGCCAACATATCTGAAAATTTACAGAAAAAAAAATTGTAGTCAGTCATTTTAAGATAAACTGAAAATAATTTTTATTAAAACTATAATAATGTTTATAGCATTTTTTATATTGGCATTGCATTTAGCTGGAAAAAATTGAAATCTTATGCTTTTATATGTATTTAGAACACTTAGTATTAACCTAAATAAATTAAAATTGGTAAAATAATTCAAATTAATAAGTTATTGAATTTGATTTGAAAATTAATAGGACACTGAATTTATTCTGATGATTTAATTTTAGATTTTAGAAAAATATATCTTTATAATTAAAAAAAGTTTTTACACTTTTAATTAATGCAGTTTGTATGTTTGACATATTTGTAAAATGTGGGCTCTAAATTCTAGTAAAAAAAACATTGCAAGCAACTCAAAGATATATAAAAAGAAGCATCAGAGTAACAAGTAGAAAAGCAATTACAAAATAGCCTTTGCATCCACAGTTTTATCATCTGCTACTTAACTTATTTATTACCTGATTAAAATAATAAACAATATATATATATAAACAAACCAAAATTTTAATTTTTTAATTTTCATTGTTTGGAGGCTATTTAAAATTACAATAATTAAATGTCAGTGGAACTGCAAAATCCACTGCATTTTATTTCAAGACTCTCTCATGTAAGTAAAATATTGCATATAATACTTTATGTTTTATTAATAAGATTTTATTGCAATAAAATACATATTGTTTACTGAAGTGCATATGTGCATTACTTTTCTGCATGCATGTGTATAATGTAGATGTTTTTCTAAGTGTATAATATGCGATATAAATTATCATTATTATATAAACAAATAAATAATAATAGTTATAAATAATAAATTGAGAGAGCAGATATGTTCCGTCATTCACTCCTTCAAAAACTAAAAATAATAAATTTAATACATCATATCATTATTTTTTAAAAATAAAATGAATAGTGAAATGGCAGAATTTAATATACTCGGGATGAAAAACTTTTTTTTCAATAACTTTTCTTTTTTTAAAAAGTGGAAATGAAATAGCATGCTCATTATTAGTGGATTATGATATCTCTAATTGTTTTGATGTTTTCAATGTAAGCATGATTATGTAAGAAACTCCAAGATGAAGAAATGGCTGCTGCCATTTTTAGATATATATATATACTACAAGCATTCATTTAAAAAATAAATGAAATATCAAAATTTAATGTACTATATCTTCATCTTTTAAAAAAAAAAAATGAATAGAATCAGTTATATTAAAATTAAATTTGCTTTGGACAATATCTTTTTTTTCTTCAATATTTTTTTCTATGGGAATGAAATAGATTCTTATTATCAATAGATTATAGTTTCTCTAGTTGTTTTGATGTTATCAATATAAGCTGAAGAAACATTAATAATAAACATGATTGCATATAGTGTTCCAAGATGGAGAAAATGGCTCTGGCCATAAGTAAATTTATTAAATTTACAAATTTTAATGTTCTTACAATTTGTTATGTGCATTTTTGTTTTTTTTACATTTGTTTAAAACTAACCCCCAATTGAAATAGGTATACTGATATAACATGTATCATAGCTTCACTGTAATATTCATTAAATATATCTTTTTCATTTTATCATCAATTTTCTTCAACTTATTAGGTATTTGAAAAAAATGTATAATTTTAATATTATTGTAATCACATAATTAAATTAAAAATTGCTACTTTGACATTACATAATTTTTTAATTTAAGCTTTTAATAAATATTTTCTAAAATCCATTAAAATGTTCATAAAAACAAAAACGATTGCTTCCAGATCAGTATATTTTAATTTTCAAAAAATTATAGAAAGGCAAAGATTCTTCTAATTTAAAACAATATATATATATATTAAAAAAAAAACTTTTTAGTAGTCCAATGTTTACAATAATGTCACAATATTTATTTATTTATTTAAATAAAAAAGGCTATTAACTTTTCCTTGATTTAATAATAAAGAATCTACAAACAAAAATAATGCCTCATGTGGGTTTTTGTTTTGACTTGAAATTGCTTTTAATAATTAAAACTATTAACTCTTTCTCTGTTCATTAAAAATAACTAAAATGATGATCAATTTGCAGAGGTTCATTTTTTATATACAGTCTTCAAACGTTATTTATTTGCATATTTATTATTAAAAATTATATTTCAAATAACTAAAATAATGAAACTATTTCAAATACAATGAAATTATGTAAAATAAAAAAAACTTATATTTGTGAATTTATTGAAATAACATGAATTTTAATTTTTATACAATGTAAGTTTAAATCTTGTTTTAAATATAAAATGTATTTTATTTTTATATTTAAAATTAATGAAAATGATTTTACATTAAATAAATAACTACAGAAATAAAATTAAAAACGTACTTTTTTCTTCTAAACAAAACTCAACAAAATTCTCAAGTTGACAATTGTGGTTTAGAGCTTTCTTATATTTTTACTATAACATCTAGGAACACGAACATAAAGCAGAATCATTCAGTACAAAATTGCAATAAAGGCTTTGGATTTAATTGATTCAATATCAAATTTTATAGACGCAACAGGACAACGATGCATTTTTGTGGTCAATATTGAGAAAAGATAAAGCCATTTCAAAAAGATACAATATTGTATGCATAAGTGTATTACGTATTGTTTGTTTATTTTTAAATATGAAGAATATATAGTGAATTATTTTTAATTTCAATATTTAACAAGAAAAGCAGCTTTAAATTTCAAACTGTTGGTGACAAAGAAAAACCCTATGTAAAAATGATTTCAGTTTTAAATATTAAGTATGTATATTTTTTATACCCGCGAAACATTCTTTTAATATTCATTGAGAATATTTTTTGCACATTTATTATCATTTTTACTTATAAGATGACCCCACACTCCTCACCTGATTATTTTTTTAAAAAAAGAAATACTTTAATGTACATCCATTAGATTATAGAGGATATTTTATATATATAAGTAATTCTTTTTTTTATTCGTCTTTTGATTGGTTAGAAAACTAAATAATTAGTCAAACATTTATTTAATGGATATGTAAATGTATTAAAATAATTTTGTTCAATCAAATATATCCGACATTTAAATTTTAAACAAATCTTGGCAAAAAGAATAATTTAATAAAATAGATTAAATCTATCTCAACTGTCAACTACATAATCTAGTAGTTTAAATACATTATATTATGATTTAAGCTTTGTGACTACCATCCACAGAACTGATTCCGTTTCGCAATTAAAGCTTGTGAAGCTTTGTATAAACCAAATGGCAATACTCCGTTTCCATAGTAACTAATTTCTATAATTGATACACATTTGGCACATTGTCACATCTTTATATAAATAATTCAGGTGTAATGTGTTTCTATATTCTCAGCAAACTTAGGGCACTATTAATTTCTCGTTCTGTTTTATTAATAAGTCAATTTTAGAGGCGTTTATACTGTCGAATATTAAAAAAGTTTAAGAAATGCAAGCGTTCAAATAATGACGCGTCAAGGCAAAAGTCAAACAATAATGATTATCAAAAAACATAAAATCATGGAAATGATTAATAGGAATGAATTTTAAATATAACAATTGAATAACAAAATACAACGCTGAAACACGATTTTTCTTTTTTTATTAAAATTATACTCGACAATTATTTTAATGATAATGCGGTTCACTAAATAACAAGAAAATATTTTTAAAATTTAAATTTTCAAATTGTATTTATATTCTTTAAATAATTTAATATACTTTATTGTTTTATTATTACTTTTTTTTCTTGAATAATCTAGATCAGCGTAATGTAAAAATTCGATCCTTTTTACAAATTCATTATTTGAATTTATTCCTTGATAAGAGAAATAAAATCTATAATATATTAATTAATTTTCAGATCAAAATAGGGGGTTTTCTTTCTTCATTAAATCTAAACGCACTTTTTTATATATATTTTTAGTCATAATTTTCAAGATGGGATAGAAAAGTGATTGAACAATAATTTATCATAAGCTGAAATATGATTTCCAAGCGCAGACAATTAATTTCACATGCAGAGCTTGCTACACGGAGAGTACCTTAGAAAATCAATTTATTTATACTACTAAAAAAATGTAACTCTTTTAAGATTATTATTATACGTAATAAAGACTTCATTATTTAAAATTGTAAACTCAGCAAAAAAAAAAAAAAAAACTTTTAAAAGTAGAAAAACTTATTTTTTTTTTTAGTGAAAATAAAATTAATTTTTATTCAAATTACATTTTAATATCATCATTTTTTACTTTTAAGCAAAGAAATTTATTTCTCTTACTCTAATTCTAATGGTACATTTTCATCATAAACTGATAAATTTACTTTTAGGCATTTTATCATCACAAAATTATTTTGTCAAAGAGTGTTTTTTATTAATTTAAATATTTCTGCATTTGCAATAAAAATCAAGCAAAAAAGGTCTTTTGAGAAATAAAAGCTAAATTGTATATATGATCTATCATAATTATGTTTTGAAGTATAGTAATTTTATTATTACACAGTTACCAAAATCTTTCTATAATTAAAGAACATATTGCAAAGATTGTGCACTCAAATTTATTTTAGATAATTCCAAAATGTTATTTCTGTAGATATCTTTTAAACCACACACACACACAACAAGAAATTGGGCATGTGGCCTTTTATGACTTTATGTATAGCATGCTAAATTCATGATTATACTAGCATAATAGCTTTATATTAAAATTTAGTTTATTTCATTGTGGTAAATTCACTCAGTTTTCTCCAAAATATGTAAAATATGTTTTTTCTTTTGTTTCATAATAACATATATGTTGTTGTTTTTTTTTAAAAAAAAGAGTTTAATGATTGAGTACTTTCAAAAATCTGGAAGTATGAAACATGGTTTTGAAGTAGAAAATTATTTTAATTTATACAAATTATAAATAGGATATATTCCAAATATAGGGAGCTAAGATAGCATGTAATATTATCAAAGTTGATAAAATATACTGATGACAAATTTAATGATGGACAAAATTATACTTAGAAAAAAAAAACAATTATTGGTTCGTATGCATTGAGAATTTTATTTAAAAAGAAATGTAAGCATGATTAAAAGGTATATTATTTACTGATTTTTCAAAGGTCTTTGACAACATTGGTAAAAACTATGTATAGCAGACCATGGCAGAATTTAATATTCCATAAAAGCTAATAAATCTAAAAAGAATTTGTAATGAAGATGTAATTTTCAAGTTCAAAATCAGCAACCATATATTTAGCATTTCTGTTCAATATTGTTATGAAAACAAGAGTTTAATGTTAGAGTTAAAAGGGAAAATATGATTATGTTGATGATTTAGTCTTCTTGGGAGTAATATTTATTATTTTTATTGGATTCTTGAAAGACTGTTTGAAAGTGATTTGAGAATAAATAAACTCCAACTATGATTTTCAATCTTATCCATTAGGTTTTATAAACATTTCAATATAAAATATTAATAAATTTCATAATGAATTTCCTAGTGGGGATGGCATTAAAATTCTTCTCTGAGAGATGGTTATAATAAGATTGAGCTGTGATAAAAACAAAAAACTTAGTTGTAAACATTGTACGTAGTAATTTCACATGTTAATAATGAGTTTTTCCAACCAAAAAGCATTATTGAGTTTCTAATTTTGAACAGAACTTTTAAGACTAATAAATCAATCATATTATATAACTGAAATAGAGCTTATTAGATTCATTTACCAATAAGAACATAAAATTCCAAATGCCACTTAAAGTTTGCTGAGATATTGGGGTCAATATATAAATATTCAGAATTTTCTGTAATTAGTTTTATTAAATGAAATATTTACAAGACAAAAGGCAAGTATTCCTGCTAAAAGTAGTTTATGATCTTAGTATTATGTGATATTTAATAATTTCTTAAATATATTTATTTGTCAATACTGGAAAAAAATAAAGCATTAGATATGAAATGTTAGTAGTTATTTATAACTTTAATGAATATTGGTGACAATAGTATCATAGAAATTCAGGATACCTAATAAAAAATTAAGATTTGTAATGTAGCCTCAGAAATTGTTTGATTCACAAGTTCTGTATAAAATTCAGATTTACTATTGCATACTTATTAGTTAATACTTAGTTCCTATGTAACATTACAATTATGGACTTACATTGAGAGATATTCAAGAAAAATAGTAGTCAATAAAATATATCAATGACTTTAGTATACTGAATAGAATATAAACTCTAGTGGAAACTTTGAAAAATAATGTTTTTCCCTATTATTATATATAAACTTATGGTATATTGTAAAATAAATTCACTTTAAAAGTAATTTCTAGAATATATAACATAAAAATTTTTTTCAAAATTGTTAAATTTTTATAATTATTGATTAAAATTGCTAATTTTCTTAAGAAGTCCCATTTAATTTAGCAAAGCCAAATTATGTACATCTTGCATCAGCATTTTAAAAATAAGATATTTAAAGTGGATGAATTAAACATAAAAAATACTAATTGTTTATTATAGCATTCTTATTGTATCATCATAATTTTTGATCATACATAAAAGTCTCAAAATGATTAAATAAATATTGTTGTTTGATTTATTATGGTGTTGTTACTGGTATCATAATATTTATCACATTTAAATGTCTCACAATATATATTATTTGCAATATTAATACTGATTAATCTTCTTTTGCATGCATAAAATATAGTCTGAGACACATTTTTTCAAATGAATAACTGGTAAATACACAATTTTATCACTTTGTGATTTTCATTATGCAATTCCCAATGACTATTACAGAGTTCTATATAAACATAGTAGCATATATATATATATATATATATTGTAATGGAATATACATATAGCGTATATATATATATATATATATTGTAATGGAATATAATATTCCGTTACATTATTTTAAAATGAAAATAAAAAACATCGTAAAACTGAAAATTAAAAGTTGTTTAATATTTATATTGTCGAGCAGATGGAAAACTTAAACTATTTTAAGAAAAAGTATTTAAGTTTTTTTTTTTGTTGTAAAAAAAAAAAAATGTAAAAAAATAAAGATTGATATTTTAAAAATAGAAATAATGTTGATTTCTATAATCTTAGAAAATGGAAATGATTGTCTTATTAATTAAATGATTGTTCAAAAGCAAGCTGGCCCTTGAGGCATTTACAATAAATTAAATGGACGGATAAGAGAATACAAAGAAATTAAATTACCAATGCAAGCATGAAAATGACAGCATGGACCATAACTGAAACATGAAAGGATTAGTGACATCTTGCCGGTTGAATCCAAAGATTGGATGATAAGAGACTAATAAAAATATAAATACCAAAGGATTATTATAATTGTTATCTGAGAGCCGACTATGAATATATCATTATAACTAGCTATATTGCAGATTTTCATGATGTGGAAGTCTGCAATAAATTTAATTTTCCGGACAACCAGCTGAGGCCTCTGGATGACAGTTCCTGACCAAATGAATGGCAAGTAGCGGTTTCATTACAAAGGACAAAATCTACGAAAGTGATCACAAAGATGGACTTCTAAATCTACTCAATCCATAAAGTATGAACTCCTGTGTCTATCTAATAACTTTTCTAAAATTGCAATGAATTAACAGCTGAAAATAAGAACTCTTATCTGAATTAAAGAATGCAAATTCATTTTATTAATATTTTTTTATGCAGATCTTTAAGCAATCATTTCCATTTCATTTTTTTTGTGTGTGTATTATGTTTTAACTAAAATGTATTAAATTTAAAGTTGGTAATGTATTAAATTTAAAGTTGGGTGTAGATAGCTGCATGGATAAAGATTAATAACTATGTTTAAATTCGTTTATGTTTAGTTTAAGGGATTCTAATTTCAGGCTATTTGTATCATAGTTAGGGCAATGCTTGTGGAGGGATATATGGGTGTTTATATTAATGTAATGTGAAGCGTGTTTAGCATACAGAGCAAGATGCCCAACTGAATGCATGACCCCAAAGAGGCAGTCATATCATTGAAATGGTCACAGATGTATTTCCTGCGCCATTGACCCCTTCTAGCTCTATGGACAGGGATTTATAAGATGGTAGAAAGACCGCTCTCCCCCATATGTATCACTCTTTAAAAAAATTATATACATGATTCCTTAGTCAGGCAGATGCACTTTCCTGTTCTGGACACAGATTTCCTTAAAATAATATCATGCTGTCAGATGCACATTCCTGTCAGCATGGTTTTATGCTAGCATCTTCATATTATATTGGTTGCAAATATATATCTGGAAGCTGACATTGGGTTGGCTATGAATTTTTAGTCTGAGATTGAATGAATGTTTTGATAAGTTTTTAAATGAAAAAAAAATCTATGTAGACTATCTATACTCGACATGCTAATGTAAAATGTAATTTAAATATCCATCTGTGTGGTCTATTTAAATAGTAATTTGAATTTAAATTTAAAAAAATTATTAATGTTAAAATTTAAAAATAAATTTATTCCTCAATTTTAAATGTGCGTTAATAAAAATCTATTTGTGTGTTAACTACTGGCAGTGGCTTCTTTTATTTTATTGTTTTAAATATTAATATATTTTGAAAATCTAAATCTATTAAAACTTATAAAAAATGTTTAAAATCTCTGCTACTCTATGAGCTAGTGACATTGGGCAAACGGTCAGAATAATATATATATAATTTTTTTTTAATCTTAACTTACATATCTGCCTACTATATAAATTTTTCTAGGTTCAAATGCCTAGATGGCGCCCTCGTATGGCAGATACGTTGAAGGCTCATTTCAGTGACCGTTAAAATATATATGAGTGTAAAAGATATGTATATGCCTATCATAGTTTGAGTTTGAATACAAGTTTGATGAATTTTGAAAATTTTTTAAGAATTCAAACAAAAAATTCTTTCAGGTATCTAGCTTATAGCTAAATGTGTATCTAGCTATTAAAAATGTATCTAGCTATTAAAAACTAAATAAAAAAAAAAGGAAAACTATAAGCCTTCTCTATCTAGAATATTAATTTTATTTACTTATTTTTATTGACAAACAGAATAGCTGCATGCAGTAATGCTTGCCTAATTTATTATAATTTTTAATATTGTATCATCTCTTGTACTATCGAATACAACATATTATTAAATTCAGGGAATAAATCAATGTAATACTATTAATGGAAAGTGAATTTTGTTCATATTAGTTCTGGTAAAAATTTTAGGGAACATAAACAAGTGATAAAGCATTTCTTTGTATTTGATTGGAGTACATTGTAGAAAATAGATAAGTGATGTCAGTATCAGTGTACAAATAATTGCAATGAATTATAAGAATGAAAGTGTTTTACTTACTTTTGGAGCAATTACTTGAGGATGATTGTGCACCTGTAGATTACAAACAGTTTTAACTAAAGTATGTGCATATTGGAAAAATGTGTGACATCATTAAATGAGATAATAATAATGGATCTAAGGTTGTGGCAATCAAATAGATTGGCACCCTGAATATTTAATCTGCAATGAAGAATTTTTAAGCATATGAGAAAATAGTGAATAATGAGTTAGAAGATGACATGGCATTCGGAAGTTGATTAATTAAAGTTGCAATAAACATTTTGTCTCTTTAGGATATATCAAATTCAGGTATGGGAGGACATAAATGATAAAAGTTGTGAGAAATAAACTTAGATATTTAAATGTAACAATTAATACTTATATCTTTGGTTTTTAATGTAGCCTAACAATTATAGTATTAATTATGTGAACTTTATAAGATAAAGTAGTTTGATTAAAATAGTTTTTTATTATTGCATTAAAGTACATCATTATGAGCCAATAATATGTGGTAAATACTCTAGTGGCAGCTTTTAGGCAAGTTTCACCCTTGCATGGTAGCTACTTTGACTGTGACTTAGATGCTTCTATACCACTTATTGAGGAGAAATAACCACACAGGAAATATTGTAAGTATCTTCTTTTTATAATTAAAAAAAAACAAAAACATTTAAATCCATATATAATTGTTAATCATTACTAAGTTGAACAAACACTATCAAAGCAAACATGCTCCCAAAAAAAAAACTGCCATCTCAGCAAATTCAGTCATAGCCTCTAAAAGGGAAGAGGGACAACCTTTAAAAAGTGAAAACAACTCTAAAACCCCTAAATTCATATGTCAGGACAAACCAAATGAAATAACTCTTCCTTTGACCGAAAAAAAGAAAAATCTTTCAAGGGAAAAATCTACTGAGAAAACAAATAGAAAATGTGAACTAGAAACAGATTTTGAGGGGTCTGAAAATAATCTTTCAGATCAATGCCAAACTTCCGACGACAATGATTTTACAGAGAATTTTTCTACCTTTGATCCAAAAAAAAATTAGATCTCCAGAGTCAAAAACAAAAAAGTTATGCCTCAAAAACTGAACAGGAATCTCGAAAATATAATACTTACAACGTAAATATCAACCGCAATCTTGCCGTTGGCGATGAACTCACATATCCAAAGTTTGATGAAGCATTGCGTTATGATCCTGCACAGTCGAAGGAAAAAAGTTATATAAATACCATAGAGACTTTCAACAGCTATAATCTTGTCTCAAAACTACACTTCCAACTTGAAAAACAAAAAAGTTATAGTCAAAAAACCAAACCGGAAGCTACACATGTTCACACTCATAACACGGAAAAAGACGTAAATTCTATCACTAGAGACAAATCCACATACTCTAAGTTCACAGAGACACAGTTGAGTGATTCTGCAGAGTTGGAGACAGAAGGTTATACTGCTTTGACAGAGAATTCCACCTGCTATAATACCCGACAAAAATCAGACTCCCAGCACAAAAAACAAAAAAGTTACAAATCAAAAACTAAACTGGAAGTCACACTAGATCGCCCTCATAACACAAAAAACGACTTAAATTGTAACTCTAGAGATTTATTTACATATTCCAACTTAGGGGGGACACAATTAAATCATCCAGTACAGTCGAATACACCACTTTATTCCAATTCTCCAGTTAATTTAACTGCACATAAAGCCAGCTTGAACTCACCTTTCCAACCTCAAAAACAAACAAGTAAAGATTCAAAAACAAAGCTGAAAACTGCACTAACACTAAATAAAGATAAGAAAAAAGACCTAACCATTACTAATAGCAATGGAAAAACAAAATTAAACTTCAATCAAATAAAAACAAATGCCCCAATCCAAAAGACAACACCAACTAACACCGACTTCCCAAGAAAATCATCAAGCAGCAACACCACAAATAAACCAAACTCCCAGAAACCAAAACAAACAATACAAAAACAAAATTCCAAACAGCAAAGAAAATCAGTTTTCAGTTTCAACAGTGAAGAAAATGACACAACATTGGAAAACAACAATGATTCTTTTCCAAAACTTCAACGCAGTTCCAGATTCACAACCCAAGACACCAACAGCCCCCCAGAACCAGCACAGCAAAACAATGCTAACAACTCAGAACATTACCATGCAATATCCTCACAACTCCATCCCCAATTCTCATATGCTAATAGCCTTAGGATAACCACTAGGCAATCAACCCAAGCCAAAACTCAAGCAATCAACACACAAACTACTGAAGACCCATACAATAAATTCACCCAATTAAGAGATGGGGAACAAGAACAAAATGAACATGCTGACTTGAAACAACCAGTTAACATAGACTACCATTCTTCAGTAACAGAATGCTTTAATAGAACCATACCAAATCTTCTCTTTCACTCCTTCACAGAGTATATCAATGAATGTACAAGTATCCTAACAACAACAGATATCAACTGCTCCTTATACAAATTCCCAATACTCTCACTCTATGATCTACTCACCGACCACAAGTTCTGGTCACCAGTTTATAAAATACTGTTCCACACAAATAAAAGGTATATTGCAATTCAATTCAAAGACCTAGCAGGAAAGCAACTCTTTGAAACTAAATTCAAATAGTTAGACAACAAATATCTGGTCCACATTAACATGAACAAACCACAGATTCTTCAGGACAGAGTGAGTAACTGTACTGTCAACTTTGAAGAGTCCCTCTTACAACAGGTCCTTGCCAATTATGGTACAGTTGAAGGCTTTAAATACATCCAAGAATCAAGAGCAGAAACAATGGTATTTACCAACACTGCAGTCTTCCGTCTAGTCCTCAAGACAGGAATCCAGCCACTTACACTACCAGCAACAGTCAGCAACAACAAGGCTATAATCCTTATCAGCTTCCGGGATATACCCCCATTGTGCTTCAACTGTCGGAACAGAGGACACATAATGAAGGTGTGTCCCCTCAATACAAGCGATGTAAGCAGTCAGCATATACAAAAAATCACAACAGCACCATCGAAGACCCCACTGATTCTACACACCCAATTAAAACCTACCCAAAACCACAAACAGAAACTGAAAACACACATCAGTCCTTACCCGCTCCAATGGGAACAAACCATAGCCACACAAACATCCCAGATACTGGCAACTCCCTTATCCACCACAGACTGGCAGAGGACTCAAAGCTCACTAGATTGCTGTCATCATCAGAAACCATGATGGAATCAGAAGATGAGGGAACCACCAAAACATCTACTAAACCCTCCAAACCACACAACCGCAAAAGATCAAGACATAATAATTCTAGCACACATGAAAAATCAACTGATGACTCCAGTACCTCAGACCCAGCCCAAGTGGCCCTCAAAACAAAAACTACCAGATTACAGGATTCATGTAAACCATCAGACAAAAAATGAGAAATTCAATTAAGGGAAGATGAGACTCTACCAAAATTCAGACAATCTGGAAATCCTATGCTGACAACCACCAAAGATGAGACTCTACCAAAAGTCAGACCACCTGAAGACCCTATGTTGACAACCACAGAAGAAGAGACTCTACCAATTTTCAGACCAACTGAAGACCCCATGCCGACAAACACAGAAAATGAAATTCTCTTTATCTCATTTTCTGAGTTGGAGAACAGCCCCTCAGAAAAAAACCCTACTAGAAGACACCATCCCAGAAGATACCTCCACCTAAAATACTCACCACACCATGACTATTACAATCACAGCAGTAAATATCAGAGGCTTAAACTCCAAAGAAAGAGTTGAAGCACTTCACAGATGGTTTGTTAAACATCAACCAGATATCCTCTGTCTCTCTGAAACAAAACTACACATACAGTCTGGCCCACACATCATGAAACTAAACTCACTGGGCTACTTTCACTACTCCATAGCCCAAACACCAGGATCCGGAGTGGCCATACTAATTAACAAATTATCTCCCATAACCTTCTTCAAAATACTATACATAGACAACCACTGTCTCATAGCCATCCTTCAGTACAACAATTGTACCATCAACTTATGCAACATATACATGACAAAGGCTCCTGACAACATCTGCAGAATTATTCATACAATAAATGCGACACTTCGAACCAACCCATTTCCTTCCATCCTGATAGGAGACTTTAACCACTCCTATAAAACCTTCCAGTCTGATTACCTCCCATTGATCAGTCTAAAGCTAATGAGTGCACGAAACCTGCTCCCTGAGACAGCATTTTCATTCTACACAACTAATAAGTCCCTCATCGACTTAACCTTTTTTTCACCAAAATTACTGCCTACCACTCAAGCCAGACTCTGGCCAGTGGTTTTTTCAGACCACCTGTTACAAGAGATAAAACTCCAGTTTTCCTCTAGCTCCCCAGACCCAAACAACTACCAAAGAACAATAAGACTCATAACCAGAGAAACTACACCAGCCTGCCTGTTCCATTGAACAAACATACTCTCCAGGCCAATCACAGAGGCATGGCCTCTATTCACAAAAACACTACAGAAACTAATAACCACCTAATCATTCCGAAGACCAGGACCCTTGAAACTTTTAAACAGCTTAGACAACATTGCAGATACCCTCAAGCACCTAACACTGGAAGGACAAAACATAGAAACAATCTTACAACTAAAGACTAAATATAGGACCACACAAAAGATTCTAGCAGAACACATAGCAACAAAAAGGGCCCAGAGCTACCTGGTACATCAACACTACTGGACCAGAGGATATATCAGATGGGCCTTGGGATCAGGAAAGAATAGAAAAGGCCCAAGTGACATCACCATCGATGGTAAACAATACATTGGCCCTGCAATGCTAGGTAAACTCCAAGAACATTTCAAAAAAAAGTTTCAAAACCACATCACACCCAGTGACAGAAGAACTTTCAAAATAAATCCAGACAACTCTCATGACATTAACCATGCTACAATCCAAAAAAAAATTAAATGCGATACCAGACAAAATACATCCTGGCCTACATGGCATCCCGAAGTTTATTCTACTCCATCTGAGCAAATATACCATCCCAATCATCAAGGAAATGATTGATCTACTCAGCAGTGGGATTTGCCATCTTGATTTTGTATATCCCATCGCAATGATGCCACTACTTAAAAAGAGTGATGCCGCAACTGAACTACAAAACCTAAGGCCTATCTCAATGATCCCACTCATGATCAAGATAATTGAGTCTATAATCAAAGACAAAATGCAAAACAATGTCCTCAAGCACATCTCAAAATACCAGTTCACCAAGAAGGGTGCAGCCACATTAGATGCAATAAGCCACTTCAGTCTAGTAATAGACCAAGTGCGCACAAAAAGAAGGTCCAAGCCAGTTGCCATTCAACTCGACATCGCAGGGGCATTCGACTCTGTATGCATTAATGTGCTAATTAAAACACTTGAACAATACCAAGTATCTCAACCTCTTCTACAAATCATAGAGAACCTTTTAAACAACTGGGAAATTTTCCTCACGCTAGATGGACGCATAGCTCTGGGATTCAAACCAAGTTTATCCATCCCACAGGGATCCCCACTAAGCATGCTGTTATTCACAGCTTACATAAACCCTCTCCTACTCCAAATAGAAAACACACTTCCAGGCATCCAAGTAGATCACATCAATGAAAACATAAAACCCATTTCCTACATGGACAATGTTGTCGTCTTTCTTCCCTCCATTGATCACCTTAACAATCTAGTAAACATACTTGACAGTTACACAACAATGCATGACCTCACATTCAACAGTGAGAAGTCAGCAATATGGTCATTACTCAGAGGAAAACAAATTCCAGCCATGTTCAATGCCCAACCACAGAAGTTCTTGGGATTGCCTGTAGCAAAGTCCTACTCACTTATGAGAACAGGAAATCCAAAACTCACTGCTGAAAAAAACACAAACCACAATAGCATCAATATCAGAAATTTACTTGTCCCTCTTTGGAAAGGTCGCAGTACTAAATGCCATCCTGCTTCCCAAAATAACATACTACCTTTCTGGATTCAACCCCACCAAAGGATTCATAAATAAAATAAACTCTGCATGTACCAAACTTTGCTGGGGAGGAAAAGTCGCAGCCATAAGTATCAAGACAATGCATCACCCCAGGAGAGAGAATGGTCTCTCACTACACTACATTGAAAAAATCAACCTACAAAGAACACACAATGTGCTTCACAGACTTTTTAAGGACAATGATACCATTGAATGCCCAATATCTGTCGAGCCCACAGATAGGCCACCACCCTCTAAACAAAACAACTGGCTTCGACAATCAGTGACTCTAATCCTGAACCAACTTTCAGCCAATGCAAGCCTATTCACATGCAAACTCACATATTGGGAGATCTTCAATATTACTCACCACAAGAGTTCCACTATCTCTGCCTACCTCCATATTTCCAACCAAAGACTCATCAAACTAACAAAACACTGGCATCTTCCCCCAAAGTATGTTGACTTCCTCATTAAAGTAAATCTGGAAGCCCTTCCCACAAATGCCTTTCTCTACTATAAGAGAGGCTTCAAAAATCTAGCAAGCACATACGCACTCTGCCAGAGAGAAGATGAAACCACCAACCACATGTTAACAAACTGCCAAGTCTACAAAATCTCCAATCAGCGTTACAGAACCGATTCAAGAACCAAACCCACAACTCTTTGTCTCTAACCCATGTGATAGATCAATGAACTTATGCACAGCTTAGACTGGCAACATTTGTGAACTTTACAATCTGGTCTCTTCGATGTAAGCTGGTCATAAGCAAGTCTGAATACCCAAACATTGAGACAGCCTTATATCAAATGCTGAATAAAATTTCAATACAGACTTTTCCACAGCCTACCTTAGCATTGCAGAAAACACATGGGCCCTAGTTGATTTACCCAGTGAAGAAGTGCTCTAAGATTACTCCTGAACACAACACCACAGATCTTTATAACACATGCATATAAAGCATTGTAATAACCTGTATAATCCATAGTAACAATATGTAAAACCAATGTAACCATTGTATATTTCCTCAATAAAGTTGAAAGATATGTGGTAAATTAATTACACTTTATATAGATTAATTGAAATGCTTAGAAAGATATAGTAGATTTCCATAATACTATCTCTGCACTTGAAAATAAAATCTCTGCACTTGAAAATAAAATCAATGTTACATAAAGTATAATGAAATATGAATTTTTTCTACAGTACAGGCTTTTTTTTCATACCTGCACTTCTTTATGTAATTAATAGGGAGTGTATCAGTGGTATGAGATAGCATGGATGATTGAGGGTAGTGTGAAAGTCTGAGTTCAAACTCCCTATATATTACATAAAGAATAATGAGTAATTATTGATTGTGGACAATTGTCTCATGGATGATTCACAATTCCAATTCATTATTCAGAATTGATTTAGGATACTGAATCCTTAAAGATTATCAGAGCATTTAAAAAAGTTATTGAAAGAACGATTATACCAAGCTGAAGTAATAAAATATATTATTTGATTAACTACTTGGTCTTTATAATGGTGATCCCTGTTTAATACTATGAAGGAATTTGAAAGATTTGAATAGACACATATAATTTATTAGTTTCCTGCACTTGATGACAAGATAGTTATAAATAACAATAGTATAATGCTGTTGAAGTAGATTTAGCATACTGAACATATATTCCCAACTTAGTAGATTAAATGCAATTTTAAAGATATATTCACATAATCCTATAATTATTCATCTGTGTAATTCTCACACTAACAATGTAGTCTGATTCTGTTTTATGGTAAAATATGTAGTGGTGTAGAATTAGAATAATGGAGGTAGTTGAGTTATTTTTGTCTTTCATTGGAATAAAATTTGATGCTAAGGAAATGAGGATTTTGAGGTATATAATCTCTATGAATGTTTGGTAATTTTATAATATGATATTATTGAGAAAATTGGTATTGTTCTGAATGATGATTATATAATGGTTAATTGCTGCATTTAATTGCTCAGAACTTTATATTCACTTTGGGTTTGAAATGAAGTTACCTTTTTTTTAATAAAATAGGAATGCCTAAAGCTTGAGAAAAAATGAGTTTGCCTAATATATAGTAATTCTATTCAACCATGAGAAGTTTCTAATCATGATAAGTTTTGTATTATTTTTTTAAGCATAAGTGTTATGATATTTTGATTGTAAAGTATGACAAAAAAATATGCTTTATTTGTCCAATTTATTACTAAGATGTTTTTGCATTATCTAACTACAAAATTGTCTGAAGGGCAAATGGGAGGCTGTTAATCAACCAACACAATATTTATATAAAATGTTCTCAAACAACAGGCAAGTTTAAATGGAAGAAATATTTTATGACTAAATACATTAGAAAATTATTTATGATTAGTTTAAATTCAACGTTTTCCATTTAATTGTGAAAATGCAAGTTGGATTTTTGTCCTAATATCTGGTTAAGTATTATTACACATGCATGGTCAGAAAATGCAATGTTGGCTAAGCAGATTGCAATCCTGAAATTGAATGGCAACATAAAAAAGAGTACATTAAAATCAAGTTTCATTCTCTCATAAAAGTTACAGCACCAATTGAATATAGTGATGAGAATGGTAGCAGTACAAGCATAATAAACTTAATTTGTATTGAAGTCACTATGTAGAAAGGTTAATACAGCAGTGTGTAAGATTTTTCATTGGATGGTAAATAGAGTAATTGTTACTTCTCTCTTTTCATGAATATATTGTTATAAGATAAAAAATTATTATCACTAAAGCACTTGGATCTGGTTGAAAGTTTGATGTGTGAATAAAAATGTAGTTTCTTTTCCCAGATTTAAGAAAAGGTAATAGTGTTAACATTGAGATCTTTATTTTTGTGAGTACACTTATGCATCTATTGTAATTATCAAAGATTTGCATTAATTGTGACTTCCCTTTATATAAGTTAAATCACAGTAATAACCATGGCAATGATTATAATGTGCTTATTAATAAATTTGAAGTATTGCATCAACATAACTTTTGAACATTTTATACTTGAACAAGAAATCTTCTGAAGAAAATAGAACAAGTTAATCTTTTTTGTTGTACATATAGAGTTATTTATTCTTTTTTAGCTATGAAAATCTGAATCTAGTATATCATTATTAGTCTCAGTTATAGTTTCTTAGAAGTGGTCATTGACAATTATAGATTCATTGGTTAGATTATGTGTACTGATACTAGTTTGTTCAAAATATTTATTTCCATATTTCATTTAAATTTGAGTGTAGGTTGCTAATGGTTATTCTGTGTAAGTAAGGTATATGCTTTTGTAAGTGTTACAGAAAATTACATTCATCATAATATAGACTTTTGTTCACTGTCATGTAAATGAATAAATTTTTCCTTTTTGCTGTATTGTGATGAATCTAGGTCATCTGAAGCAGAGGAATTGATGATCTTGAATAGTGAAATATTTTAATGGCACTGGATTGTAAATATGGATCATATAAAAATACCATAATGAATTTTACATGAGAAAGGCTCTTGTTTTATAGGAATTTTAAAAGATGGTAAATTCCCTTGATAAATGAATTAAGCTTAATTAAAAATACATTTTCATTAAACTTCACAAGTGATCAGGTTGAACATATATAAATACTGTATAACTGGATTTGCATCTTTATAATAAGATTTTTGGAGTTTAATTTTTTAATCTTTCTTTTATTGTGGCTGTTTGTGAAAAATCATAGATCGATGAAAGATTTGGCTGGGAAGATTCTTATGGGCACAATTGTTTTAATTATGTCATATTTTGCAATTCAACTAAGTAATAAGCGAAAGACAATCATAACTAACTGCATATGTTTAAAATCATAACTTTCTATGATGTTAATAATTGAAGTGGTAGAGATAGACTGTTCCAGAATATTTTACAATATCATTCACCTTTTCAAAAGGCCATTATCAAATTATATTATATTATTAATCTTGTCAGTATCCACATTAACAAATTTTATATTGGTACTACTACTTCATTGATTTAATGGATATTTTGATGTTTTGGTTTCAAAATGCTTGCAGTCTATTTATGAGAGCTCACTGGAATTAAATATGTAATAGTTGAAATACACTGGCTTATATATACCTGGGTCTATATATGTAATAGAAGGGTATAAGCACAGACTTTTACATGGTTGGAGCAGAATTATAATTTAGATTTGGTAGAGATTTTAACTAACATATTTTATTTTCTTGTCCAAAAGAGTTATTAGTCATATATATTGCTGCTGACCATTAATTCTTTTTTACGGTATTATTTTTATTTTCCCTATTTGTATATCCCAAGAGGCATTTTGATGAGAGAAATGACCTGAATTATTGGAAATTTATACCCTGTTAAATTGTTAATTTTAGCATTAAGATTAATCTTTTATCTTTTTGGAACTTGGTCATTTAAGATTAAATCCACTCTTTTGCAACTATTGCAGTGTTCATTGGCTGATTTTGCATTCCTTTGAAAGAAAAAATTGGAACTAAAATATAAATCAATCTATTAATTTAAAAAATCTAAAGATGCCAATATTTCACAGAGAATTTAATACAAATAAACCAATAATGCTACTGATTGGTAGTTTCTTTTTCTCAGCCTAAGAGCATGTGCAAGAGTGATTGTGAGCATTTATCTCTCATTTAAACCATAAAAATAAAAATATTTTCCATAATTTGTTCTTTATGTGAAATATTTATTTTTTGATAAAAATATTATGATTAGACTGAAATTTTATTTGAAAATTTTTGTTTTTACAATTAAGACAAATAGAATAATGTAAAGCTGGAAACCATGATTAGTTTTTTAAAAAAGTGCTAGAATTATTTGAGTTCTTATTTTTTGTCATTCTTTAATAATTATAAATATAATTTTAAATTTTAAAGCATTATTTCATTGCTTTATGTGTTCATAATAAAGCTTTTCCGGGATTCTCGAAATAGAGTTCAAATAAATTTTATTTAATTCAAATTTTTTTTATTATCAATAATCATAAAATAGTTATTATTCTGGTTATATACTTCAATTTATTACTTTTGTTTATATTTGCATAGCTGAAATATTATTTTTAAATATGTTTATTTTTTTTTAACTTTTATTTTTATGGAATAATTTGGAAAATTGTATAAATATTATGAAAAATAATGGTTAAAATCTTAAAAAGAAAGTTAAAAATTTAATCCAACTGCACACCAAGAGAGTGTTTAAATGCGCATTGCAAAAGAGTTAATTTATTATTTTTGAATTATCTTATAATTAGTAAAAATTGTGTACATTTACTACCATATGTTCAAAGTTCTTTGATGTATTACTATTTATGTTTGGATGATTATGTTGCTTGATTGCAATATTTATTAATTTCTGGTTTTGATTTTTGCAGCTTATGATAATATATGGTAGCTAATGGATTTAACTTTTCATTTTTTTGTAAGCACAGTAATAGACTTAGTTATTTTCTCCTTTCCTTGTTTGCATTTTATAAGTGAAGTTTTGTATTTTATGTTGTAATTGTACATATAACTAGATTAGTGATATTTTGCCATATTAACTTAGCATGTCTCATATTAGTGGCAATCATGTTTGTTTTTTTTTTTTATCTTGGTGATTATTGTTTTTTCTTATATTGTCTTTTTATGATGAAATGCTGGAAAAGATTTAGCTCAGCATTTAAACTATTTAAAAGTTTATTTTACATATTTTGCACATAATTGTAAAAAAAATTTTAAAAAAAATTGTCATGGATGGGGTTACAAAACAAATTGATATTTTGTGGACGTTCTTCACAGAAAGATGATAAATTCTTATTTGACTAAATCACTTAGGTTGTTTTATTTTATTTTTTATAATAGATAGTAAAACAACCAAAAAGTATGTTTTCAATGGTGCTGAAGACATCTGGACAATAGATAAGCAAGAACTAAATGAAAACTCGTTTTTGTCATTGATAATCTGGTGACTCAATTTATTCTTAGTTCTATTCTTAGAGTCTATGCACAAAACACTCTTATGTTTTTAAATGCTTTCACTTAGCTTACAATCTCTTTATATTTGTTTGTTTTATAGATATAATTTAAGAGGACAGTATAGATATTTTTTGGTTCAATTAAAAGCTTTTAAAATTAACTTTAATACACTTTACTTAACACGTGGAATATTTTTTGTGTCAGTTGAAAGCTTGCTTTGGTTTGTTTCATAGATATAGTTTAATTAAGAATTGTGAGAGATGGCATAAAGATTTGTTTGGTTTCAATTGAAAGCTTTTAAAATCGAGCTTAATATATTTTAAATAATGCACGTTTTTTTTTTTTTTTTTTGTAGTTGAAAGCTTGCTTTAAGTAAGAATAAAAATTACTTTACAATTTAATTTAAAGTAAAACCATACATATTAAAAAAAAGCTCTTTTACAATATAGTTTTGTTAGGCTTTTTTTATCATAAAAATCTGACCTTAGAATTTCAATACGTTTTAACCAATTAATGCAATTTTTCGTCATATAATTATAGACACATATTAAATAGAATATATACATAAAGGGTATGCATATTAACTTATTGCAGAAATATTTAGTGTGACATAAATGTATATATATATAAGATATTAGTGTCAAGTCCATTTAAATACAATATGGTTGGACATTTTTATTTACTGTACCAATACAAAAAACTTAAAAATAAGTAAAGATAAAAAATATTTTATAGTAAATGCTTTTATTTGTCTAATTGGGTTTTTAGATTAAACTTGAAATAAAAGCATGGGAGATCCAAAAAGTTGTTAATTCCATCCTTATATATACCCCCCCTCCATGCTTTTATTTCAAGTTCAATCTAAAAATTCCAATTGTGGTTGAAGAAACAATTTTTTTTTTTTAATTTTTAGTCCACAATAAATAAAAGCATTGACTATACATTATATGAAGAAAATAGACAGATGATGGAAAAACTAACTTTGTTTTATTTAAAGTCCAACTTCTTCCACTCTTATTTGAAAGATCCCAGTGACAATTTGGTCATATTTTCTCTTTTCATATTGAATTGAATATTGTTTATTAATACAAATTATTGAATTATATATATATAATTTGAATCCCATTTTAAAAACAGAAATCTCAATTTTAGTTGAAACATCATAAAAGAATGAAAATATGTCTTAAAAATCAAAATTAAACTTACTATTAAAAACATTCTGCATACGTTTTTTTAAAGTGTTTGTGAAAGCAATATTCAATAAGAATAGCATCTACTTATTATTGTAATTACATTTTTACAACTTATCTTAAAAATATTTTCAAATAAAATCTGATTGTAATCATATAGTTTTTTGATTTGAAATAAATATTTTACAAATATGATGCATAAATAAGCTTAAATGTGTAAATAAATTACTGAAAATTAAAATGTTTCATTTGGAAATACTAGAGGAATAAAGCATGCTATCAAATGCCTTGGCCAAATAATCAACCAAGAAATAATGCTGTTCGTTTCTTTGTATTCTGATACAACCAAGTTTTTTTAAACTAATAATTTTAGTTCGAATTTTTATGCAGAAAAAAATGTGAACTGATAAACCATCATTATAGATAATTTCAAAATGATAAAAAAAAACTGATATAATAGCAGTGCTAAAATAATGCCCCAAATTAATAACTTTGTGTCTACTCCAGCCCCCCAAAATCGAACCATATTCATAAAATTTGTTATATTTTAACTTTGAGTAAGTAGTTGGATTCATGATTAATATTAAATATGGCTGCCAGTTTTTTAAATTCAAACTTATCAAAACTTCATTAAATTTTCTATAATTTGTGCATCATCTGATGTAAATAGTTTGTTTTAAAGTTTTATTTATTATATAAATAAATTACATTGCATTTATAATGCTGTATCTTACAGAGAATTTTCAATGTTAGAAAATCTATTTTAAATATAGAACTTGTGAAGAAAGTAAAAATATGATCTTGTTGAAAACAATATTTTAAACATGTTACTAATATTGTTTCTAATAAAAATATTATCTTTTTGGTAATGTAAACTTTTAGATTGCAGTCATTGCAGTCTTTTTATATTTAATAATTCTAATTTAATGATTGCAATTATGTTCTTTACTTTTCATTTTTGATCCTAGAAGATAATTCTAATTAAAAGATAAGTAAATTCAATAGTGCAAATGCTAACTGGAGCATTCTAGATAAAAATTGTTTATGTTGTATTAATAAGGGGAAAGTTTTTTTAAAACTTATTTCTAAAAATTTTTTTTTTCATTTCAAATATACTTTTATCATTTTGAAATATATTTCAATAATATATGTGGTGATCAATGAATTTTATTAGTGAAGTATCACATTGTAATTTTTTTTAGAATGTAATCATGCTTCCTCATTTGCGCCATACTATAAATCAATAATAGCAAATCCAAGAATACTCTCATTCCAGCCACAAGATAGAGACTTTGAGAAAATAAGAATGACCATCTTATTTTCAAACCTAAATGCACTTATCTAGGCCAATCTTAAGTGTATTGGAATGAGAGTGTAAACATATATAAAATCATCCATTTTCTAAATAGAATTACAATCTGATACTGTGCTAGCAAAATTTGTTGATCATTACATAGTTTAGCATCAGCTAAAACTAGCATGAAATAAATTTTAATACTTCATAAGTATTAATAAGATTATTAAAAGAAATGGATGTAAAGTGAATGATTTAATATATATTTACATTCATATTCCAAGACTTCAAGCTTTGCTTATATAAGTGCATTTAGGCTACATCATTTACTCAAACACACACAAACATAAGTATATTTGACTTATATTGAAAGATAGGAAATGTCTTTGGCAAAAAAACCTAATGAAACATGGAATATAAGATCTAAAAGCTTGCTGATCATTATGAAAAAGAAAAGCTTGTAAGTGCAATAATATTTGTGAAGAGTAATAAAAAAATATTTATTCTGCATATAATAATTGTTTATATATACTGAAATGTGTGGTGAAAACATGCAACTGGAAATCAAGATTCCTTAAAGATGCGTAACCCACCGGATGCTAAATGAAGTGGCTTATCGTTTTCCAGCTTTTTTTTTTAGATTTATGTAATTCTTTATAACAATGTATGAGAGTTTAAACTTTGGGGTTAATGAGTGTTATAAATAACAACATATTATCTTTAAACTTAATATCCAAGCTAATGATAGTCAGACTGAATATCCAGCCATTTTCTCTCACCATTATGCCCATCAAACATGTCTAACTACAGAGAGTTGTGTGACCCGAGTTCTAAGTTTTTTTGCATTTCGCATACTTTTTTATCACTTAGATGTGTCAGACGATGTTTTTTGTCATTTTTAAAATTCAAAATGGCAGAGATTGCATACTAGAAGAGCACCAAGGGTATATCCCTTGTTGCTATTTATTTATTTAAACATATCTGCCATACTGAAGATTAGGGTGCCATCTCTAAATTGAGAAAAATCTATGTGATATTCAAATCTCTATCTAAATTCTTAGATGTCAGCCCCTTCATTTACCCATTACTAGCTCAAAAGAAAAAAAAACATAACAATGCATTACAGGATATATGTATTAGCTATATTTAACTAAGTTTGGAATAAGAGAAAAAAAATAACAAATAGCCTTAAATTATATAAATATAATAAAACAAAATTTATTTACAATATTTGCACACATTATATGATAATACTTGAGAATAAATCCAATACATAAAAAAATATGCATATATATTTAGGTGAGAAAAGTCATTTAATTAAATTAGATTGAATTTTACTTATGAATTCTAATATACTTATATCCAATATAAAACCATCATATAATTATTATTATTATTAAACTATAATAATATAAATACATAATGGCAAAATATAAACTAATCGATAACAAATGTATACAAATGATAATAAATATCAATTATCAATAAGTGAATGAGAAATTAATTCTAAATTCTATTTGTTTAAGTGTTTAGTTCCTAGAAAAAAAAATACTATTAAGAAATAAAACTAAATACATATTTAATAAGAAAACAAAATGATAAAATTATTTAGAAAATGTCAATATTAATATTTGACATAAATATTTATTACTACCCTTTTATAAAAGCCTTTTACTTTAAATAAACATTTATCTTATCATAATATCACACTTCTGATTTATACTTTACTAAAAATACAGGTTCAAATTCTTTTAAAAATTTGATCTGTAAGACAATTTTAAAGATTTGAGGTTTCATTTGATGTATTTTTCTTTAGTTATTCTCCAGATAAGTATGATTAGATTGTTCATTCATCATAAATGGGTTGATAAAAATCATGTGAAAGTTGTCAGGTAATGCTAGTTCTGGATCCGCACACAGTTATTGTAAGTTAAAATGAAACACTTTTAAAATTGGAATCTGCAGGAAACTATATAATTCCAGGTTTAGTTGGCTAGTGCACTAATTAGGTTTGTTTCACCAGTCCTAATGTGATTTTCAACTATTGTGTGGTTTCCCATATTAGCTGTGTTAGTAATTCACAAATTAGCTCTGTCATTTTCATCAGCAGACTTATCTGGAATGCTGTGAAGCAGAATTTTTTTTGTTGTTGAATGATGTGATCAAAAATTATTGATTATGACAATATTATATCTTTCTTAAAACAAAAAATCTTTTTCCCAAAGCTTTTTTTTCTAAAACCAAAATCAAAAAACAACAACTGGCATCTCTAACAGTCTTTTTTCTGCAAACACTATTTCACATTACATATAATAAATTTAAGAACTTTTATTTATTATTACAAATTAATTTAAACAAAAAAATAGTACATTCTGTTTGCTTATAATAATAAAAATATCCTTTGCTCTATATAAATAAATAAAGAAAAAAATTCCAAGCTGGGTACTTTTGCTTATATTATTTCTTTCCTTATTTCTTCTTAATATATCTATGTTAGTGTGTGGGTGAAATGCTTGTAAAGTCAGACTATTTTTATTTAAAAAAGTGCCTGAATTAATACAATATATATATATATATTAAGATGCTTTGCCTATCTCAATTTTTGTATGTCAGTTGGCTAAGAAACTTAATTTTAATTAAAATTGTAGTCTTTTATTTAAGTAGTGGTTTTTGTGGTAAATGTGGTATTATGTATATATGCACACACATTAATAATGAACACATTTTAATGAGCTCAGTTTATTTAACTGTCATAATTTTTTTAAGGTAACAATTTTTTAAAAAAGTGAACTTTATAACTGATTTTATTTTTTCTGTAAAATAATTTTATGTAGTCTGGAAACAATACATAATCTGTAAAAGTTTGTTTCCAAGTCTAATCATATTGTTCTAATTAAGAGTTTAACAAAAATATAATTTTATTTCCAGTAAATATTGTCTGAAAAAAATTTCATTAATATGATTAATTTGGAATTCCTTAATTAATTAAAATGCTGGCTTATCTGAGTAAAAATATTCTAATCACTGGTTTTGCTGATTAGGGAGATTCTTTAAATTCCTGAGTGGGTTAAACAATGAGTGGTGGTCTATATAAAAGACCAAGTACAAATTATTCAATTATTCTGTTGACTTCATTAGACTCTCTATATCTATTTGAGTCTTCTTACTTCATTAGATTCTATTTAAGTCAATTCACCAGAATCTGCATAGTCTGCTTATTCTATCATGCCATATGTGCCTATCTAGAAACTGAACTCAGAACTCATTCCAGTTGCCATATCTGAAGTTATGTGTGGATAAGGCAGCAAAATTACCTTCACTCTCTATCATGAACCTATAGCCATCATATGCTAATTTCATCTGCCAAATGGCCAACAAAGCAATTGCTAACATCCTCAAGCTCATAATTGCAAAGCATTTCTCATCAACCATGATACAAACAAGACTAAATTGTATCAATATGCCAAATACATACTCATTTATATACAGTCTGTATAAAATGTAATAGCTCTATACTCACTATTGACTGAAAGTAAAATCTTTGGTCTGTAGATATATCAGTATGCTAGTGAGTGATGAATAAGACTAAGTAATTTTTGTTTTATCAGTTTGTAGTTTGATACTTCTATCTTTATTAAGGGGTAGTTTTCTATATTTTAATTTTATTAATATGTAATTTTATGTCTCTTATTAATTTTATTCTTTTATAGATGTGTTATATATTATAATAATCATTTGAGTATGTTTAGCTAACCCTTTTAATTTATTTGACAATTGATAAGTAAGTTTAATAAAATCACAATCTTTCAATAATTATTTTTTCCTTATTAAACAAAAGGTTATTTTTTTTTAAAAATCCTAGAGCAAGAATTTTCTCCCTTTTCAATTTTGTCATTGTTTTAAGCCAGCTAAAAGAATGGTCATAAGTTATAAAAAAAATCTGGAGTAATATTTTATAAAATATCTGTTTAAATTAATACTTTAGAACTTCACACATTCCTTTCTTACTTGAAGTATATAGATGTGTGTATAATAAATTTTATATAAGCTTTAAGCATTTAAATTAATGACAGTTTATGTCATGCATGGCTGAAAAAAAAGTATTGGCTTGGATGTGTGCATGCATATAAATGACCCCTTTATAGATACCACATATAATTATTTATATATTTGACCATATAAAGTTTTTATCCATGCTCATTTTTATATACTTTTATCTGTTTTAACTCATGTTTATTTACTGCATAAAATTGGCAGTCATTTTGATGCATATCTTGGATCAAGTATTCCTTCCCATGTCTTTATTATATTTTGTTAATTAACATGGATTTCTTATGGTTTTTTTTATTATTGTTTATTGAATGTTTCTTCATGTGACTTAGGTCTTGCACAGTATATGAGCTTTTTTAGTAAAATCAGCACATTTGATCTTGTCTAATAATAAAGTATGCCAATGTTTAAATAATATTTAATGTTATTGCAAAGATTTGTGCACACATCTGAAATTGTTGAATATATATGTTTTGTTACAGTAACACTCCATTATTTTAATGAACTAAAAGTTAGTTTGAGGGAAAGAATAAAAGGTGATAGAAACAATCTACTTTCAAATCCATTAACTACTTGTTTAAAAAGGGGTTGTAATCAAATTTGTTCTATATTTGAACTAATATTAGTTTAAAGCATCTACTAATGTAAGCTTTATATTTTACAGTTATTTCATTATTAATATACATTGTTGTTAATTGTTAGATTTGTCTGTTTGTTTACTGTTATCTGCCCTGTCAATTGTTTATTTTATCAAGATTCTCTATTTCTCTGATCTAGCTGCAATAATTGATCTATATATGTTAGGACAGCTGTAGTAGGCACGTGTAATGAATTCATATCAACAAAATTATAAATATTTTAGGATAGAGATCTAGTGGTATTCTATGTTGAAGGATATTAAGTGTAAACTGTTTCATATAATATATTAGACTACATTGTCTTTAACTAAGTGTATTAAATTTTTTTTATTTAACAGAAAGATTATTATATCATCTTTAACCCATATATAAACTTGAAACTTAATTAGAGATTAATATATTCATTTTAACCAGTCCTCTTTTTTTTATATATGCTTTATATCTTTGATATACTTTACAATTTCTACTTTACAGCAAAACTTCAAATCCGAGAATAAAAAAGCCTGGGGAAATAAGGCAAATGGTCTCAAAGATGTATTTCTGGCTGAGCCAGTATTTTTTTTAGATCTCATTATTCATGTGGTACTTTGATAAAGAAGATGTTTTAACGTGTAAAGAAAATCAGGTCTGCTGATTGCACATAATTTTTAAAAGCAATTCTATTTAACCTAGTCCAATATTACAATCCATTGTAAACTTGAGTAATTATAAGATATTACATGTAGTGTTTATTAAATCTATATGGAGAACTATCCTAACTATGTCTCCAGACTCATTTCTAGATTATAACTTTTATCAATAAATAACGTGCTTCTGGATTCTACATGTTTTATCTCACAGCCATCTTTTATTCTTGTTTTTTTCCCTACAATCAAATTACCAATATGAAAATTAAAAATTTCTTAGTGTTTTGAATTCTTACCAACTTACTTGCATAATTATATAGATTTAACACTAGTACAATAAAAGTTGTATAAAAATTGTAGCCATCTTTATTCTTTGTCTACGATTGGTATTACTATAAACTATCCTTTTCAAGAGCAATTCTATTCATTCTATATACTTTGAAAATAATTAATCAATAGATTAGCTACAGATTCAGGGATATCTATTTCTCTAGGTAGCTGTTCTGTAGTAAAAAAGAATAAAGGATAAATGATGAATTCTTGATAATAAAAGTCCAAGGTCCATAAATATGAAAATAATCTCATAGATAGGATTACAATAGATGCCAGCTCAATTGGTTTCAAATAGTTTTAGAATGCTGTAAATCTTATAGATATATGTAGGGGGCGGAGTCTAAATGTATTTGGCAAAATTGTTACTCTCATAATTTGAAATTCAAACCTATATTATTATTTGTAAATGAATCCCAAGTAATATTAGAAATTATTTCCACAGTAGATCTATAACTAATCTAGCTAACTATTCACTATCGGTTGGTATGTATTTATTTTTAACTGTAAGTTAATAATCTCAAGAAAAAATAGTTACTTTTTTATTGTTAATATGCTGTTTATAGAAAGTATATATTTTGACACAACCATTACTGTTGATATGCGGTAACAGTTTTTATTTTACAAGAGAGGGTGTACTTTCAATAGTTGTATAAAAGTCTGTAACACATTATAAACTGTTATCTTGCTCATTTTTTAAAACTCGCAATACAGCTTTTAGCTGAAATAGCTTGTGGTATTGAAGCGTAATTATTATGTAATCGCCTAAATGAAAAAGTTACTTAATGCTATCATGTCGCCGCATCATTAAAGCAATTCAGGTCTGGCTTACGATTCTCTGTCATCAATTGTACTTATTTAATCTTCTTTTCATTTCCTTATTCTGGACAAGATAATTACTCTCGTGTGTTCTCCATTAAAAACATTAAGTAGACCGTCATCTTTCTCTCCTTTTAACGTTAATAACTGCCTCCACTATTTATAAATTCTCTTTAATATAACATAATTGAACCAATTTTCGAAAAATATATCCAACTTATTATTACTGAAATTAATTTGACAGAAAAAAAATCATGTTGACAAATAATATGTTCTAATTTTAGTTTGTTTATATACTGTATTCATTTCTGACATCAGTCAACATCTCACTTGAAAACGTTAAAACTTAATGTTTCACTCTGCAATTTAATTATTACATTTAGAAAAGATATATAATTTAGTTATTATTAATAAAAATCATAAATAAATACTTGATAATGTGCTAAGTGCATTACTAATTTTAAATTAATTATAATGCTATCAAAAAAATTTGAAAAAAAGAATATAAAAAAAAGTTTACTAATATTATGTATTGTTTAAAATAATTAAAACTTTGCATATATATAATGTACAAAGGCTATGCACAATTTTAATATATATATATATATAACATCACTCCCACACAAGTACGGCTATTCTAACTCCAAGAAAAGAAAAAAAACCCTGCTCTAAAAGTGACTTTTGCAATGTCCATACAAACCAAGCTATCAATCCACATGCAAACATGTTGAACTATTTTTCTGTTTATTTGACATTTTGCATGTTGTGTTTTAACTTCTTCAGTAGAAAACTATTCTTTCTGAATTAATTTAACACCATGTCTAATTGTAGTTCTCCAATATATTATTTTTTTTGTCTTATTTTCCCAGTGAATACAGTCAATATTGCACTTCTTTAAAATGGCTTTGAAATAATTCTTATAAGGTACAGGGTTTACCTCTCTCATGAAAACCATGCTTAATTTTAAAGTAAAATATTATTCATCATGTATGTCCAATTCAAAGAAGATGTAATTTTACAATAAGTGGACTCTATGGAATCACAGCCAACAAAAAATTGAAAACACTTGGTTTTGTAATCAGTTCATTGTATTTTTAAAATTTTACAGAGCATTTTTAAAGAAAACTTTTCTAACATCTTTATGTTGCATCACAATAAATTAGATAAACTTAATTGCAGTAATTATTTCTCTGTAACGGAATACTCTTTCTTTTAATTTTTTAAAAGCAGCAGTAGCACATTAGAGTTTGATAAACAGAGCAAAACTCTCCATACAGTATACATTAGAGTTTGTGTTGTACTTCAACATCTAAGTCCACTTTTCTATTTATAAAAGTATTAAAGTATTTAACTTAAATTTCATTTTCAATTTGTTGAAGATTTTATTCTTATCATTAGCTAAAAAGGGAGTTTTTTAACATTAATTATTAAACAAAAGTCTTCAAATGTTGCATTTAAAACATAAAATACATTTTGTAAATGATCTTTTTAATTAAAGAAAAAAGTACAATCATCAGCATAATTACAAAAAAATAAAGTCAGATGTCACATGACCTAATTTAATAAAGCTTGTGTTTACAAATCTTATATATAGAGCTCGCAAAACAAACTCTTAACAAGCTTTGTAGAATACCACCATCCAGAATCAAAGAAGCTGAAGTTTTTGCTTTTAATCAAACAAAATAATAATTCACCAAACCTTTATGTATCTTGATTCTTGTCTGATTAAGCTACCTATAAACAATTCCAAATACTACTGTCACAAATATTAAAAACAATATGGGGGGGCAAGTATATATCCTTATTTAACATCAATTTTAATTTTAAATGTCTCAGATTTTCCACTTGTAGTAATAATATTTCCTCTCATTACACCATGCAGAAGCTATATAATGCAATTAATTTTAATGAACAACTAACTAATTTCAGACAATGCCATAAATCTATTTGATTAACTGAATAAAATTCCTCAAAACAAATAATTAAAAACAATATATAAATCACTTTTGTGTTTCTGAATCTTTACTTACATTTGCCTAGCAACAAAATCCATGCCTATAGTTTTTCTTAATTCTCTATACCCATATTGAGTCTCTTATATTTATTAATCTATTACTGAAAACAATCTATTCCAACAAAATCTTTAAATGTTGCTTTGTTTTAATGGATAATAATATTTTACAATAATTACTGTATTTTTATCTATTCCCTTTGTTTTTTTAAAATTGAAACAATACAACCATCCTTCAGACCAGATGACACAATTTCGTGTGTCCATATTTTCCTAAAAAAATTCCAATATTTTTGAAGTTAGCATATCATCACTATATTTTAGATGCTTTCCAGTATTTTATCAGGTTTCTGCAGCCTTTCTACTTTTATCACTACAAAAAGTTGCTTTGACTTTACTAAGATTGATATCTTTGTTCAAAATATGATTATTTACAGTATTAAAAGTTAAAGATTATGTCAAATTTTAATTTAAAATAAAAAAACACTAACTGACTAAATAGATTTGCTATCTGACACCAGATTATAATCCAGGCAATAAAGCATTGTTCAATGAGATAAAGCAATTAAACCACCAACTAGTTTAAAGTAAAATATAAAATTGTTTTTATTTTTTAATAATAAGCATTTTTCCTTGCAAATTTGATAAATTTTAATTAACTGAATGATATTATCACTCAGTAGTTATAAGTATATAAAACAAGTAACATGACACCAACATTTCAACTATATTCTTTTATAGTCTTTCTCAAGAAATAACTTAAAAATACATAAATAAAAAAACAAATATAAATAAAAATATTCCATAATAATCCAATACATGTAACAAATACAAATTACTTTTACCTTAAGTCTCTTCTCACAAACAATCTTAAATTTCTATTACATTTATTTCTTAAATACCTTTCTTAAAATAATATCCTATAATTATTTAATTAAAAATTCCACATTAATTAAATCAAGCTATTATTTTTCTTTTTTCAATTAACAACCTATTCATTACAGGTTTCATTTCATTTCTTTAAATTAATTAATTGAAAAAAAGAAAATAATAGTTTGACTTAATTAAAGTGGAATTGTAATTAAATAATTATAGGAGATGGTTTTTTAAAAAAGTATTTAAGAAATAAATATAATAGAAATTTAGGATTGTTTGTGAGAAGAGATTTAAGGCAAAAGTAATTTGTATTTGTTATAGGTATTAGATTATTGTGGAATATTTGTATTTATATTTATTGTTTTATTTATGTATTTTTTAGTTATTCCCTGAGAAAGACGTTGGCATATTATTGTAATGCTTAATATTTCATATAATAAATTAAAATTTATAAAGAAGTTGCATGTGACTTGTTTTATATATTAAAATTAATGGGTATGGTATTTTTAAACTAGAATACTATGTTTTGCTTGTTATTAATTTAATTTAGTTGTAAGTAGTTCGTGCATTGAAGGTGATAGATTTGGAAACAATTCATGAACCATGGACTCCAATGACTATCACTCTACACTGCACCAAATCATATAGGGCTACTAGTTTTATTCAAAATTTAATTTAAATTATTTTTACACTTAGTTTTTACATTATAAACATAATGTTATAATGTAAAATACTAGCAGCTAAACTAGAAAGATAATAAAAATAATTTTTGAATATTATTTGAAATTTTGCTAAGAGTTTAATTATAAATAGTTTGTATTGGTTAAACTTGATATATTTATTTGAATGATTTATTAAAATAGTTATATATTTTATTTGGTAATATTTTAAATGTACATTTATTATGTCAAAAATTCTTGCTACTTGAGAAAATGGCCTCTATACATTAGAGATTTTTTTTTTTAAAAAAAAAGTTAAATGTTGTAAGATAATAAAAGAAAGATGAAGTTTCAAGATCGTTAGTAAAAAAATAATAATTAAGAAGCAAATTTAAAGTTGTACAATTAGACAATATTTAAAATATGCTTTGGACTCAGAAAGGACAAAATTGTCAGCTTGTTTTTTTATATTGTTTACATTAAAGAAACACCTCTCTATAACAATCTTAATATAATTAAATGTGAACTTAGCTTGTTATCTTATAAAACTTTATTTGTTTATTCAAATACGAAACTATTCAGAGAACAGAAAAATTTTCAATCAAAACATCAGATATCTGATCCATAGCCAAGCTTATTATTTATTATGAGATTAGAGAGGTGGTGACAAAATAAACAATTCTAAATAACTCAATAGATAAGGTAAGTCCACTGTGCAGGAAATATTATAAAATTATCATTACCTACAGATTTACAGCTTAGCATTGCTTTCAAACAGGCTTTTCATATTCATAGCACTAAGATAGGTATGTAAAAGAAAGAACTTATGGGTTAATTAGTAAGTTTGTAAATTTATATATACTACTTGCAAGATAATGCAATGCATGAGACTTTTCTTCATCATATGGGTGTTGTTTATCATAAACTACACTTCTTTGAATTTTTTTTTTTGATCATTGCCCTCAGCACAAACCACTTTGATAGTGAGTGGATCAAAATTCGGACCCAATTCAATCTCATGCTTTAAAAATACTGACTTTAAGTTGATATCTGTTTTGGCACATTTTTATATAAATTTGTCCTGCACTAATCTAGTAGTGCCCTTGGCATGAGACTCTCCATAGAAATTGCTTTGTAATTGGGTTCATTGCAATTAATTTTATACATGGTTTGGAGGGTCTGATCCAGAGATAACTTGTCTTTGGTGTTATTTAATAGTCTGGGATTAGGCGGGTCCTAAGACTAATATTGAATTCATATGAAAAAAGTAGCACATCATATATATATATATATCAAAATGGTTTACACTGAGTGCAATGATCAAAATAGAAACAAAACAGACATGGTTTACCATGATAAATAAAAAAATAATTCATGTGTGCATGATCATGCAAGTAGTATATGTAAAATCACAAACTTGCATTCTAATTAACCTATAATTTCTTCCTTCTACATACTTATCTTAGTGCTATAAATATGATTAACCTAGTTGAAAGGATTGCTAAGCTGTAAATCAGTAAAATAATGATAATTTTATAATCTTTCCTGCATAGTGGACCTTCCATATCTATTGAGTTACAAACAAATAAAGAAAGAAATAAAAAATAGATAGAGTTACAACTCTAAATAACTTTATTTAGAATATTTCTAGCTGTCTCCCTAGAGAAATAACAAACAAAGAAAATCCTCATCTTGCTTATAAATAACTGGAAAGAGATGTTTTCGGTTCAATTATAAGAAGAAAAAAAGGATAATAGCTAGATACTATTCAATGAATTAAATTAATACTTAGATATTCATTGATGAGCCTTTTACTAGAAAAAAAATGTTGCTTAGAAATAAAATTCTCATCTAAATGTTTCTGAATTCTCCTGGATTTGATTTAGAATGTAAATTACTAAACACAATATCAGATGCACTCTAGCCATGTGATATTAGGTGATAAATGTTTGTATAGGTAATGCTGTTTGGAATATAAAAGTATGTGCTGAAAACAATATTGATAGGTCAATGTAATGACCATAATGAAAAAAAAATTCTTAAAAATATTTACTGGTGAAGAAAGAGAGAGAGAATTATCAATCACCTATGAATAATGATCTCATGGTTTATTAATAATTTTTATTAATCATTCATTTGTCTAGAAATTATCCAATAATGAATAATATTTATGTAGTGTAATTTTCACTACACTACAATCTGGCAAGGTAGGGACTGGTTTCTATTCATTTTTAACATCTTGTGGAGGGATGTAATTATGAACATATGGCCAAAGACATGAAAAAAGGATGTATGATTCCCAATCTCTTACACAAATGTTTATCATTGTTGGTTATATATAGACAGGAAATTACTACAGTTTAATTGAATAATCTCTAGTCTAATGAATGACATAAAATTTATTAATATACTTCCATTAATTAGTGGGAGTCAAAGTTGTGAGGGCAGCAAGTTTGATACATATCCATTAAACTGTAGTAATTTGCTATTTATATGTTGTGAAAATGATAAAGATATGTGTAAAAAATTGTAGTTTAAGCCAATGGATGAGTGCTGGTTTAGCACATAATTGCATTTTGAGGATCCTGTATCTTTTTCGCATATTTTCAGTCATATGTTCATGATTACATTCCTCCATAAGATGTTAAAAGTGGATAGAAACCAGTCGCTACCTTGCATGAGAATGGTGTAGTAAAAAGTACACTATTATCTCATGATTTTTTTTATTTTTACTTTTACAAATAATTTTATTTTCTATAATTTAAGAAAGCTAATATCAAAAATACATGTATTACTATTTATAAATTTTTGATATATATATATATATGATAGACAAAACAAGTTATAAATTTCATAACTTGCTTTTAGCTTGCATTTTATGATCACTAGATGGAGCTTTACCAATAGCTCCTAACAAGCTTTTGTTTACATAAATGCCGGAAGAGACATAATTCAATATAACGAAAAAGATATTGAATTCTATCTCTCTCGGCTGGAGGTGGAGACAATGAAAGAGATATTGAATTCTCTCTCTCTCAGCGTTTATATAAACAAAAGCTTGTTAGGAGCTATTGATAAAGCTCCATCTAGTGATCACATATATATTATTGACAAAATTTTATAATTTTTTACAAATTAAACTATTTATAAAGATAGTAAAATATTTTTTGTCTTTAGAAATAAAATATTATTTCACATTTTTTTAAGGCATTGCTTAAAAAAAAGACTGGATTAATTCTAAATAATATTTCTAAAGTGAAATTTTCACTACACCACTTTAATGCAAGGTAAAGACTAGTTTCTAATCACTTTTAACACCTTATGAAGAAATATTATTTATTAGTGGATAATACCTAGTCTAGTAAAACTTCACATGATCACTATTTCTTATGCTAGCACATTACTGTTATCCATTGATTACTCTGTTTGGCACTGAGTGGTACTACTATGGAGAGTTTTGCCTGTTCTAATAAAACTTATTAATATACTTCCATTATGTGACTTGTATGAAAGTTGTGAAGGTAGGAAGTTTAGCACCTATCAATTAAACTGTAGTAATTTGCTTTCTATATGTAATGAACAATGATAAGAATATGTGTAAGAAATTGTGGTCTGGGCCAAATGATGAATGCTGTTTTAGCACAAATTGTGAATCTTGGAAATTTTTCACATGACTTTGCCCATATGCTTATAATTACATCCCTCATTAAAAGTGAATAAAAATCAGAGTCTTATTTGCATGGAAGTGGTGTAGTGAAAATTACTCTACAGAAATATTATTAAGTGGATAATCTCTAGTTTATGAATGACTGATAAAAATTATTAATATGCAGTAATTCTAATTTAATACTAGTTTAATAATTTTAATATTTACTGAGGCTATAACCTCGATAATATGCGTATAAAATGCGATAGTAGGGACCTCTACAGGTGTTTTAACCACAAACGTATGCTAACCCTCTTTTCTTCCATAGTGTAAGCTTGTGGTTAAAACACCTGTAGAGGTCTCTACTATCGCATTTTATACGCATATTATCGAGGTTATAGCCTCAGTAAATATTACTACATAATCAATGTATGTTTAATAAATTTATAATTACAACTTTTAATTTTAATATTGTAATAATAATATTAATAATAATAAAATAACCTTTAGTTTTTTTTAACAAATGTGTACTGAAAGTTGATAATTTGAGTATTATGAAGTATCAAGATTATACATATTTTTATCATTATTAATTATACTTGTTTTTACTATTATTCTAATTTTATTTAAAGTATTATTAAATTAAAATTATTTCAATTTTTTTCTCTAATAAGCAATATTTTAAAAAATGTGTTTAATAATATACTTTACATTAAAAAATTATGATATCATATATAGAAATAATTTAATAATAAATGTGTTAAGTTTTCTATATCTAGGTGAATTGAAATATAATTTAAAAAAACCAATAAATTGAAAAGCATCAACAATTGATTGTAAAAAATAAAGACAATAGAACAGAAAATAAAACTGATATATATTTTTTCTTACAATGGAAACAGAATAAAACAGTTTTTAAACAATCTACACCAAAAAACGTAGGAGTAACTAAAATAACAAATAAATGACTTTCATTAAGAAGAAAAAGTAATTATTAAAAAAGTGATTCGAGAATAACATAATAAAAAATATGAGAAGCTCTGCTACAAGATTTATTGATTCAGATATATATTTATTAAATTTTTAATAATATACTAAAATAATGATTTAGCAACATGATATCTATTTATACTAGATCTCTAGTGAATTGGGAAAGATAAAGTTTGTGTTTTAACACAGCTAACAAGCCTATTACATCTTCAGAATAGTGGATCTGCGGATCAATCATACAAGATTTAATAAATATAAGGCAACATTATAATTTTTATTAATATTTACTTTTCATTTTGGATTAAGTAAACTATTTTGATATTATCTCTCCTCACATCCATGATTTACATAAATATTATTCCAGTTATCAGTTGTGATTCAAATATATATATATATACCACGTTTTGCATAAAAAATAAAAAAATGCTATTTTTTTTTTACATTTTAATTTTTTAATTCACAGTGCAAATACAGTATATGTGTGTGTATGTTATTTAAGTTTTCACCTTGTATATACAATATTTATAATCAGTTTACTACTATCTGCAAATTTTGTTATCCACACCAAGGCTCTACTGTATAAATATTGACACAGTCTAATTTGTTGTTGTTGGTATTGTTATAATTGGTAATATAAACATTGATCTATAATTTACTATTGTCTTTTTTGGGGTAAAAACACTTTATAGAATTGCTATTATCTATATTAATTTTCAGTTATTATTATTAGTGTTATATGTCATTACATTAATACAACTACTGATCCATCTTCTGTCTGGTATTTTTGAGCCTTTTCAAATATGTAGCTTATGTCAACAAAGATGGCTTTTCTTCCTAAAATTACCTTGTAAAAATCTGAATGTATCACTTTCAGTTAATAATTGTATCAAAAAATTTTCAGTATTGTGTTATTTGTTTCTGATATGATCAATAGTGTGTGATCGCATCAATATGTTTTTGTGAGGATGCAATATAAACTAATTTCTTTTGTAAAATTGTAAATCACCAAATAGTTTTCCAGATAAATTAGCATAATTTTATCAGCATATTCTTCAATTAATTTTCAGTTGTCTGCAAAATTTTAATGCAATGCTATTAATTTTTGTGTTTTTCTTTTGTCCAATTATATTATATTTTATTTAATGATATTTATTATTGCAACTTTCTTTATGCAGGTGATCATATGAAGGGGTTTAAGTGACTATTTGATGTGATCATCTGCATAAAGGAAGCTGTTATAATTTTTTATTTAACATCTGCATCAATGGTAGAAATGAACTCTATTTTGATGTTTTACAGAATCTTAGAAGTATTAGCAGCAAATGGAAATCACACGACTGCCAAATATATTACCTTACAATTTTTTTGAGAGTTCAAATTCTTTGATTGTCTCAAACTCTCAATTCACAATAATCAATTTATTTTTTTGTATCTCTGATTTTTTAATAGTCCATTATAATCTGGGATTTAACATTTTTAAGCAAACTCACTAGACTCTGAATAATCTGTTGGAATGGCATCTGAAAATTTTGGCTGCTTATTTGTAGATAAACTTAAAGAAATGCAATGGGGCAATATCTGCCTTTTCATATATTTATACTTTAGTTCTTATGTGATGTGACTAATA
Organism: Epiperipatus broadwayi; assembly: GCA_028023455.1. Lineage (NCBI taxonomy): Eukaryota > Metazoa > Onychophora > Udeonychophora > Euonychophora > Peripatidae > Epiperipatus > Epiperipatus broadwayi. The sequence continues at coordinate 1,256,349 of JAQFVV010012592.1, forward strand.
TCTAATAATAATTATGATTTTTTTCCTGCAAAAAGCAAATTTTTTGAGGTAGTCTCCCCATTCCTACACAGACCATATATGTAATTTCAGAAACTTTTCGCTAAATGCAAAACATATGATGATTAAAAAAATAGTAAAATAATATATAATAATTGTCACAATGCTATTAATATACTGTAAAGATCTTTATAGAAAATTCACAAAATTATAAAATCAAAAAACAAGATAAATTCTTATATAATATAGCAATTTTATTACAAATGGTATACATATAAGTATGTTTTCAGTCCAAAGCCAGCTGGGGTTTTAAGCATGATTAAGTTACCAAACAAGTAAGACTTGTCCTAATATTCATAATTGTTGTTTGGTTTAACTTCTACACAGTGAAACATTTGTGGCACAAACTCATAAATAAGATGTATTATAAGCTTTCAAAATGGGAAGGGCATTAAAAATTTTGATAAATAAGCTTATCATTTTTTTTCAGTTGCTGTCACATAGTCAATCAAACCAAGCATCATACATTAATTAATGAATGGATATCAAACTATATTCTTAGCTGAAATGTAAAAGTTTTAAAATAGTTTAGGTTAGTCAGATCTGTTGTTGTGCTCTTTATTCACCTTAATAATATGATATAGAAAAAAACTTAGTCAATACTAAGATGTCATATAATTGTGGATGGTGAGTTTGTCTATGGTTTACCTCTGTCTTTTATAGTAAGTTGTTAAAATTTCCACTCCTTTCCCCCTTTTACATCCACAAACATTATTGGGATTCCTTAAATTGGTTTTTGTTGATAAATCCCCATACATATTTAAAAATTTTCTGTTCTTACTTAACTTGTGCTTAATTCAGCAAGTGAAAAAAATGTGAACTTGTAATTTATGAGTAAAAAAGTTCAAAAGGTGAAGATATTTGGAAAAATGAGTTTTGGTAAATACGTGATAAGAGGAGTAAATGGTATTTACATTACCTGTTATACTATAGCACTAATGCATTGTTGATACTTTTTTTTAGTTATAAAAGCTAAAATAATATTTTCATGTTAACTTTTGGTAATATTATTTGCTTCTTCTCCCTTTTTATGTAATGGTGCTTTGTTTCTGTAATACTGTTTGTTCTAAAATATTACAGGACTATATGAGAATTATCTCAAAATAATTATGTTGATTTGTAGATGCAACTTAAATATAAATGTCGATTTCCAAATAATAATCAAAAACCACGTGTAAAAAATCAATAGAAATAATAGTCAGAATTCGGTCTTTGTAGTATAGAAAAACAATAAATCAATATGTATATATCGTATTTAAAAATAAGCTACAATACCCACATTAAAATTTAGATGTTATCAATTATTTAAAAATATTATTTGTTAGGCGTAGATTATTACCCAATATTTTTAAATTTGATGACATGTACATGTTTTTGTTTTAAACAATATTTTTTTCTGCTTTGAAATAACTTTTTATTGAGAAGTAGTATATAATATTATAGAACAACAGTTTTTTTTTATTATTGTTAAATCTATTTTATTATTTAAATCTATTAAATTGTTCCGAAACTTGATAAAAACACCTGACAGTTAAAACATCGTTGCTGGCTAAATTAAAAGTAATTTTGCATGTATAAAATAAATATAACTGACAATTTGCTTTAGACATTTTGATTTTTAAACAATAATAACATTCTAATAAATATGAGAAACTCCAGCTGGTAAACATAACACAGGATGTTCGCTGTTTAATTTTTAATTTTTCTTTAGCAATAACTCTTAAATATATTTCTATTTAGTTTTAGTGATTAATTTCTGTAATTCTTCAAATCACTTAATGCTTAATTTTACAATAGTTGCTTTAATTAAGCAATGAATTAATCATTATTAACTGTTGACCAATTATTTTCTTTTTATGGTCAATAAAACCAATTATTTTTATTTTATTATTGGCGTCGCCTCAATTGCAATAGCGAAAAATTAATTTAAATAGCAAGTAACTTTAAATATCAGCTTACGACAATTAGATTAAATTTATTACAAAATCAATAATAAATAAAGTTATATAGATTACACCCGACATAAACCTATCAACATAAATCTATATTTGAAAATATTATGAAAAATTGAAATATATAACCATTTGAAAATCTTTGTGGATTTTTTTTTAATGCTTTCTCATAGAGAGTTTTTTTATACAACAAGAAGCAGGTATTTGTAAAACGAGAGTGACCAAAAGAAGTTTTCTATAATATATAAATAAATGATAATTCTTTCTCTGTATTGTTTAGATCCAAACTAGTAGATTCTAAAAACTAAAGGTTCCTGCATTAATTAGCAAACTGAGAAAGAGAAAGAAATATTGATGGAATAATGGATTCAAATTTTAAGATTTTACACATCCAGGACCAAAGCTGTATTGAACATGATAATCATAAGTAGAAAAAGTCAGTCAAATATTCCACTATTCAAAAAAACAACAATTGTAGCTATTTGGTAGAGCTTACAATTAACTAACTCATTAACACATACACATAATTTATTTGGATATGACCTTTGTTTTTCCTTTGCTCTCCTATAGCTACCCACAGCAATATTTTGCCAGTTTCGTATTTATTTTGACTGCAAAAACTGTAACTAAAATATATTGACTCATTATTTAAAAACAAAATCTGAAGAAGTCAGAAGTTTATAGTCCAAAAAATCTGCAAAGAATGCAAAGTTTGCCTATAAGGTTTCTACTTTGTAGTTTCTTTGCTTTCTATCTTTGAGAACATTTGTGAAAATAATTGTAAAACAATTGTATGTTTTCCATAGTCTATTTAAACATTTATGATTATTTGTATAATATTTATTTTTAAAAAAATACATGATTAGATTTTGATTTTAATTGAATATATTTTCTTTTTAAAAGTCAAACAAATTCTTTATAATAGTTAAAAGAAAATTATGATCAGTAATGGTTTGCTAAACATAATAGTACAGAACTTTTCTGATATTTTAATAATTCTCAAAACAGTTTTAAATTTTAGAACATAATTTCATCAATTTATGGTGACTTAACATTAATTTATTCATGTTTTCCAAATAAAGTTCAATTAACAATGATTTCATTAATTAATTTTTTTATCAGTGTTGTGATAATTATTTATAAGAAAAAAGTTATTGTTATATGTTTAACTTTTTTTTCTGTATTTGCAAAATTTAAATATGATTCTTTAGGTTGTTTTTCATTTATAAACATATATTTCTAACAAATCATGTCAAACTTATTCAATTATAATATAAAATAAAAATTCAAATACTAAAATCAAATGTTGGATATTTACAAAAATGCTACCAGGTAAACAATGAAAATGTCATTCAATCAAACAAGTTTCACTATTTAAAATCGGTTTTGAAACAAACAATTTATTTTTAAACTAAACCATTTTAATATGAATTAATATTCATAACCTTTTGTTGAAATGAATGCTTACAAAAATATTTGAATAAGAGGCCATTTAATTTTTGTAAAATTTCACAGTTGAATGATATTTGCCATTCATAAACATAATTGTAAAATGTAATGTATAGTTTATAATAATACAATATCAACAATAAAAACTTGCATAATTACTAAAAAAAATAATACATTACTGAATAATGAAAATTTGTGCAATTTAGTGAAATATAATACAAAATAATGAAACTATTTTAATAATTTCTTCATAAACTATGCCATATATTGAAAGTAAAAAAAAATAATTTCTTTTTTAATATATAGGGTATATGAGCACAGACTTTCACATGACCCACCACTCTCCACTCTATCTAATAACACTGATACACTTAAACACATATATGTTGAAAAGATAAATAATCACCAATATATGTATTTCATGCTAAACCAACAATCATCAGTTGGTACAGATTATCATCTCCACACATATATACTATAAGTGCTCAGATAAATATTAAGATAGACAATCTTCATACTTTAATGGACAGGCTTCAATCTACTCCATACTTCAACTCTTTAACCGTCCATCCAATTGAAAATCTGATAATGGAATGCTTAAAGGCCACCATGAGGCTGAGATTCTTGTCACACCCATGGTGATCTAAGATCAATATGAACACCACATGTACAGGACATAATCCATTTAATACATATGCAAGGATGGGCAGACATCTCTACATTGTAATAACTGAAACACAGGCTTATTATATACATGTGTCTATATATATATATATATATATATATATATATATATATATATATATATATATATATATATATATATATATATATTGAATATATAGGATATATGAGCACAGACTTTCACATGACCCACCAGTCTCCACTCTATCTAATAACACTGATACACTTAAACACATATATGTTAAAAAGATAAATAATCACCAATATATGTATTTCATGCTAAACCAGCAATCATCAGTTGATCCAGATTATCATCTCCATATATATATATATATATATATATTATATATATATATATATATATAACATTTCATTAGTTTGTTTAAGTTTTTGTAAATTATGTTAATTTATATGAAAGTTTAAATTATTCATCAATGTATTATTTTTTTGTCAAATTACACAACTTTTAGTTTATTATTATAAAAATAGGCATACAATATTATAATTGTGCTGATTTTATTATATACATTGAAATGATATAATTCATAGGAATATATTTCATTGATGTATATGTTAACTATATCTGCTGAAAAGAAACTATGTAAGTGTTTAAAAATATGACATCATTGAGTGTTTAAAGTATTTTATTATTATCATTAATTAAACACCATATGCACTCTTAATTTAAATAAGTTATTTTATTAAAATATAATTTAAAAAGAAAGTTATTTTATTTATAATTGTATAAAAAATAATTTAAAAATTAATTCAAAAATTAATTCTGTTATATTTAAAATATTAAAAAACTGATTATTTTTATTAAATAATCTGAATTATAAAGTGCACAATAATTTATTGTTCTGTTGGTACTTTGCCAATAATAACTTCTTGATATTGATTGATCATGTGGAAAGATTGGATAGTTATTCTTTAAAAGAAAAGTACTAAATTTTAAGTTAAAAAAAATGAATTTCTAATTGCATCATTTTCTACCCCTGAAAACAGACATGAATTTTAATGGATAATTTATTCATCTGTCTTTTCATCTCACATGAATAGGAATATGTTTCAAGACATACATTGCTGCAAAAAATATTTTTTCTCCAAACTTTGTACAGGCCTGCATGTAATATGGGATACCATAATGAAAGGATCATCTGTTAGAATCTTTAAAATTGCAGAAGGAAAATATAACTTTACTGATAAATAAATCATAGTAAATAAAAACAATTTATAAATATTTATTGAATACTTAAAAAAAACTGTTTATATTTGCTGATAGATTATATTTATTAGTTTTGATTAAATAGAAGTAAATCATTTTGAAATATTTATAAACATAATTTTTTTTTAAATTGTGGCTTCTCAATTTGCTAGGTTCAAAATAAAATAAAAATCTTGAGATAGTTCATAAAGTTTCATGATTTAATTTAAAATTTTTTTAAAATATAAGACAGAACCCAATTTTTTTTATGTATTACAAAATATATTTTATGTAAATTAGGAAATTTTAAAACATATTATCAATTTAAGGCATAAATGTATTTTTAATTGAAGGTTTTGATAAAAATAGAATATGCAATGATTAATTTATAGATTATGGGATGAAGAAAATCTTTTTGGAGTTTGTGTCTGTGTTAAGGAAAAAACTGATAGTAATTTTGAAATGTATTAGATGAATGGAGTAAAATTTAGTTGGGGATATTGAGAAAAAGAATGGGCTGAAAAATAATATTGATAGTTTTAATCAAGATCCACAAATTGAAATAGTAGAATCAAAAAATCCTGAGATAACATTTAAAAAACCTCAGATTGTAATCAGGAAAAATAAGCCTATAAAAATAGGTGAGAATAAAGAAGATTATTATACATTTAGTATGAAAATATTTAGACAAATATTTCAAAAAATGTATGGTGACAGAATCAGTAAAGAATAAATCAGAATATTGTAACGGTCAAGTTTTGTATATTCACATAACAAAATCTAGAATACAGACAAAGAGACCAAAGCTGACCAGGCCAGGATTGTGACATCGTGAATCCAACCAAACTTCAACTCATTTGTCTATACTCCATGACTCAAGACCCTATGAATGACTACACCTGAAGTTACATGTAGTATATCTATCTTTCGCGGCTGGTATAGGGCAGGGAGAAACATGAAACTTGGGACTTAAATATATATATATTAACTAAGTTTAATTGCTACCAGCATGAAATTAAAGATAAATTTCATAAATGGTAATCAATGCATATATAGTTATATCACATATATAATTAACTAAGACTGAATTGGATTGAAATAGGAATGAGAAATAACAGAAAACCAGAATAAATTTAACATATATTTATTAAAAAAAACATAATTTAATGTGGTAAAAGCATGCAGGCTTTGTAATGTGAGGATTTGACATTTCTCCTCATCAAATCTTTAATTATTAATATGGAAATACATTTAAATAATCACTAAGCTGTGCCTCAATAAGATTCTGCCAATTCCTATTGAAAGTGGTAGCTACTATTATAAATTTGCTGTAACAGTCTTAGGCAAAATATTTACTATCTTTTCCTTTTAAATATTTTTATTTAAACATTTAAATAAATATTTTAAGCAAAATATTTATTGCGTCATTATTAATTTAATGAAGTTATGAGTGTATAATTCAGCTCAGAGTAGAGATTGAACCTAGAAACCAAAGATATAAATTTTAGTTTAATACTGAATAATTAATCAAATTATGGGACTCAGAATTGGCTATAACGAGATCACCGACATGCTACAGCACCAGAAAATTACAATAATAGAACACTCTGCAGATAGATTAGAGTCAAGGGTTTTCATGACAAATACTGGTAGGTACACTGGAACTGAGCATTCTGCTGCTAAAAAGGTTGGGTGGCTAACACGACTGCCAGGAATTATTACGTCCGGTCTTACTAGTGTGAACCCTGAAATAAGGTAAGATGGGATGGCCTTTCCTGAGGTCCCACCTTAAAGAGAAGATGCAGCAAAACGTTAAACGTTGAATGTGAATTTAATGTATCTAATCTGCCAAGTGAAAGCATGAAATTAATTATTACAAAAATATGGGGGAATATCCCAGTCAGTATTACTATCATGAGCCAATTCTAATGACGCTATATAAAATCAAGTGACATTAAGGGAATAAATAAAATATAATAAAACTCTGGTTTATAGGTTTCAATCCATATATATATATAATTTCTTACAGGGGAGGGGAAAGTATATTTGATCGAATGGCCAAATAATTTCTAAATATACTTTTGTATTACTAAGACCAGTACATTGCACTATTTAGAAATATCAATATGATGAAAATTTAATAGCAGGCCACCCTACATTTAAAATTTAATAAAATTATAGGAATTTGAACCAGCGAGCATCAATAATGTTATTAAGAAAATAGCTATGGGGACGATATTCACAATTATATCTCCGCATATATATATTTTGTTTAAATGCTCGCTGCTTTGAAGCATTGGCATATAAATAAGAATAACAGTAAAGAAATATTATAGGCACAGCCACAGTGATAGATAAAGTAATGAGCATAGGTTACATTTAGTTTAATTAAGATATAGACAAGTTATACAAATGAAATAATATTTACTTAAACGAGAATTGATAATAAAACATTTATAGGAGTTTTAAAAAAAATTACATTATTTTAGTTTGCTAGCTTTAAACTTTGAAGTGGAAAATTTTAATTTAGAAATAGTTCGTTAGCACAGAGCTCTGAGATTATGGATTGGCATTACCGATTAATTAGTTGCTGATCTGTATAAGCAGGTGTTGGCTTTCAGGTAGTATGGTCTTCTTGAGCGGGCATAGCTGGATGGTTTCTTGTGAAAGCTCCAGTGGTTGAAGCATTGGCTAGCAGTGATCACACCATTCTTTCATTGGGTTTAGAAGCAGCCATTGCCTTTCTCCTGTCAGATCTTTCAAAGATCAATCTTATGTAGATTCAGCATGACGATACCCTTCTAAAATTAATGACCTCTCCCTTACAAGCTTAAAATTACTCTATTTATACTTTTACTAGAAAAAGAACCTGTTTTGTCTGGAAACCCATTAACTCTATCTAAAATATCACACTAAAATGTAAGATTTCTCAATTTGATCAAACATACTTTTATTTAGGCTTCCATGATGCCGCAAATTCTCTCTCAGGTGTCAAAATAGTTTTGCTACAGTCAGTTTAATGACTATTTTTGCTATAAATAAATTTGAGTATAGCAATTATCAACTGTCTAAATTTGATTTAATCCCAGGTGCAGTGGACTTAAATGCAAATCTGTTTATCGCTAACTTTTTATTTCTATCTAAAAATTTTTTGCTCTTTTACAAAAACAAAATCACGCCACTCTTATATATATTATTATATAAGGTGAATCATACATCCACATACGAATTTATATTTACTAAATTTAATAAATTGACATTTCTACTATTTAAAATTATAACATTAAATTTTATATTTTATAAATAAATGATTTAACATTATATTCGCTGTAACAACTACTAGCCTATTTATGTACAGTGTTTATTCATATGTGCATATATAATGCTGTGCACCCAGCCGTGATAGAAGGTTTATATGTTTATTTATTAAAATATTCATTTTAATAGGTTTTGAACCTAGCACAGATAGGTTTAGTAGGTAAACTGAAAGGTGCAATGAGCAGGGCTTGAACCTGACTGTTGCATATCACCAAACTTGCAAAACAAACAAAAAAAAAACAATAAAAAAAATTTTACTTAGGGTTAAAAAAATATTCTATAGTCATGAACTTCGGGATCATTATTATGATGAAGACTTGATGATAAAAAAAAACTTATGGTACTATCCCCACACAAAATATAAGATTACTTTACTTTTTAAAAAAAAAAAAAAAACAACACTTAAATTATTCACAGTTTGAGTTGCTATATATAAAACACACACTTTTGATATCCAAACAGATATCTGGGCATGGTTAGTGGGGTTGGGGAGGTTAGTTTAGTGATTAATATATACAAATATAAATACATAGGGGAAGGGGACAGATCCTTGAGGTCATCATCATCACTCACTCAGGTAGAATCTGGGGGGTTTGTTCCTATCCAGAATGATCTGCACACTGTTTTACCAATTTTACCCACTTTATTTTGTTTCTTCATCCAGTCTATCACTTCTCTTAGTTTATATTATAAGCCTACTCACTACACTATTATTTTATTTTACAGACGACCAGCATTTTAAAATTAAGCATAAAATTATTGAAATATTAGAATAAAATTTACATTATCGAGATGCCCTAATTAATCCTCTTTCCAGCAATATTTTTTTTAACCAATAAATTTAAATATTCATTCATGACTGTACCATTTAAATGAATTTTAAGATCTGTGCTAGTTTCAATATCCCCAACTTTGCACTTCAACTTGCCCTGCTGGTTTCATTCTCGCTTCCAATCCAATTCATAATAGTAAGTTTTTAAAACAATGGGTCCCCCCCCCCTTTTTCTTTAAAATTCTGTCTCTACTCTTGGTGATGAATTTATATGATAATGATTCATTGCCTATACAAAATCACCCTTGGGTGCCAGTCACCAATGAGCAGGAAAGCTTACACAAAATGTTTAATAAATCCTCTTTAAATTTTACTATGCATTAACACAAATAATTTTAAATAATAAATTCATTTCCAACACTGGCAGCATTAAACGTGAAGAAAATTTTCCTTTTTATTTAAATCCATAAAAAAAACTTTTTAAATGAGACGACTCTTATCTGGTTTTCAGGATATGTGAGTGTATATATCGAAGCCTCATATTATAGGTGACAATAGTGGGAAAAATATTTACATATTTTACTCAGGGTCATATTTTATTATTCGACCCATGCTGCGGTGCCAGACGCGGAGGGAAAAAACTCTGTACCAGTCAAAATCGTGTGTTCATTCATCAAGACCTAGAATCCAAGCAAACTATAGCAATCTAGCAATGTGCGAGATACACAGGTCTGGAACAGTACTAAATGCTAACCTATTTGCCCATGCTCCAGGGCCTCTGACTATATGGACAACGCTTTTGAGGATACTAGCAAGTTTTTATTTATTCCAGGCCCAGGAATGAAGACAGGGTGAGCCAAGAGACTTGGAAATTGATAATATTTAAATAATTAGCCAATGATTATTACAAAATATATTACTTAAAGAGCAGGGTAGGCTAGTCTTTAATAGATTAATAATCAGATACTTAATATTGTTCAAGGCAATTAAATAAAGGGAATTAATTAATAATACCAATAAAATCTTTCATTGAATTTGAAATAATTTAACTTAACCTAAACAGTCATACGAGAGATTCGGGCAATGAATAACAAATGTGAGAATATAGAAAATAATATAATATAAATTTATTGAACAATTAAATATGGTAATAACAAAATAGCTGTATAGTATGTCTGGGGAATGGTAGTTACAACTTTGATTGTGGTTTGATTTGCAATCACGCACTTTAGGGATAAGTCAATAAATCATAGAATTTATAGAAATACATACAATCATTGTGTTATTACATAAGGCTAGTTAGTGCAATTATTACATATATAGAACAAGAGTCATTCGTGCGGTTGCTCAGATATTGTGGTACGATTAATATGCCAAGAATCAAATAAATTAATTAGATAACCAATAATACCTTGTAACTTAACCCTCATTTAATATATTATAGATTTACACTAAAGAGTTGTATTGGTCATTACAGATATATGAATAAGAGTTTGGATCATGTGATTTGAAAAATGTGTGATACTTGGGAGATCACTCAGATGTGTGGCAGCAAACTATTCAGCTTAAAAGAAGCTGTAATGCATAATCTGACTTAAAATGAATGGAAGGCGAATGACATGCAATTCCGACTAGTAGAAATCATTGCAGGAGGATAGAAAATGTAATAATAATAATAAGGCAGTATTACATTATCACTCACAATCGTATCTAGGGGGGCGATCATTTAAGACACTCTTGAGTGGCTTTGTCATATTGGTATGAAAAGGAGTATGCCTGCACAATGGCCAAGGTCATATCTCAGAAGAATAATGGCACAAGTAGGGGTTGGGATGGTTCATCCGTATGTTTCCCATACACTGATTAATTGGGGGTGCCTGGAGAAGATCCCAGAGTAGGAAATGCATCTACTTTTGGAAAGATGATGAATAGTGGGATTGGTCACTCTGAAAATCCCAAAATAAAAGACAAAGCAAGAAAAGTATAAGTAATGATTGCAATGATACACCTATAACACCCAAAACATATAAATAGTTCATGTCACTAATGACCATGATAAATTAATAAACACCTAACTCTTATAAGATGCTCTCCTGCACAATGGAATGTTTAACGCAAACCATTCTGGCCAGTTAACTAATGATCAATAAATATGCACATAAAGGAGATCAGAGTTAAAACTAAAAGGGATAAATTACTCTCTCCCACCCCTCAAAAATACCTCCACATCTCTGCCAGCTGTCATTGCACAGATAACTGTAACTACTTGCAAAATAACAGCCTTTCGCATTTACTATTATTAAAATAAAATTACAAATTACATATTAAATTCACTGCTGGTGAGACGTAATTAGTGAAAATGATAACTTTTAATGATGAGATGAGGATTAAATTTTGTAGTTAGGTATAATAATTCAATGTAAATATCAAGACCTATCGGTCATTTGAAGAATACAAAGATTGAAAATCATTGGTATAAAACTGAGCGAGTTTATAACAACAAAGTTTAAAGGCAATTTTCATCTCCTTAGTTTAATAGGAGAAAAGTATTGGGGGGGGGGGTTAAGTTCACTCGCTAGGTTGTATACTTTCTTGGCATATCAAAATGAATTAGAAAAATAAAATATGCAAAGTCAATTAATTCTAAATTGCCACAAAACACAATGGCCAAGATCATATCTCAGAAGAGTAATGGCACAAATAGGGGTTGGGATGGTTCATCTGCATGTTTCCCATACATTGATTAATTGGGGGTGCCTGGAGATGATCCCAGAGTAGGAAATGCATCTACTTTTGGAAAGATGATGAATAGTGGGATTGGTCACTCCGAAAATCCCAAAATAAATTACAAAGCAAGAAAAGTATAAGTAATGATTGCAATGATATACCTATAACACCCAAAACATATAAATAATTCATGTCACTAATGACCATGATAAATTAATAAACACATAACTCTTATAAGATGCTCTCCTGCACAATGGAATGTTTAAATGCAAACCACTCTGGCCAGTTAACTAATGATCAATAAATGCACATAAAGGGGATCAGAGTTAAAACTAAAAGGAATAAATTACTCTCTCCCACCCCTCAAAAATACCTCCACATCTCTGCCAGCTGTCATTGCACAGATAACTGTAACTACTTGCAAAATAACAGCCTTTTGCATTACTATTATTATTAAAATAAAATTATAAATTACATATTAAATTCACTGCTGGTGAGACGTAATTAGTGAAAATGATAACTTTTAATGATGAGATGAGGATTAAATTTTGTAGTAAGGTATAATAATTCAATGTAAATATCAAGACCTATCAGTCATTTGAAGAATACAAAGATTGAAAATCATTGGTATAAAACCAAGCGAGTTTATAACAACAAAGTTTAAAGGCAATTCACATCTCCTTAGTTTAATAGGAGAAAAGTATTGGGGGGGGGGTTAAGTTCACTCACTAGGTTGTATACTTTCTTGGCATATCAAAATGAATTAGAATAATAAAATATGCAAAGTCAATTAATTCTAAATTGCCACACCAAAACAGAAAATTGATATAGCATTATAATAAATCGCACAGACACTATTAGCATTTATATGACAGCTTTAAAATTAAAAAGGAAAGAAAGGCATACAATATAGTCAAACAAAATATTATAATAAATCGCAGAAATTATTAGTATTTATATAATAACTTTAACATTAAGTAAGGAAGGAACGATGTACAATATAGTTTAGAATTAGAACAATTTATTAATTCTGAGTTCATAGCTGGCAGCAAGATAGATATTACCTTGGGCTTCCAGATGCGATGAGGTCAGTAATCGGTGGGTCATGATCATGGAATAGCTTGGGTTTGAGACAGGCATTGGTAGAGATTGAAGAGTCTTTTAAGCACACATTTTCTGGACAGTTCACATATTAGGTTTCGATGTTTCTAACTGGGTGCAGTGAGCTAGATGGGCCTCCCAGAGGCAGAGGTGGACGATTTTCTTTACCCCTCCATGATTTTGCTGCACAATGCAAACTTGCGTGAAGTATATACTGGAGCATGAAACAAAAAGCAGACCAAAAAATATAAAATTTTAACTATTTATACAAGTACACATTAAATAATCAGCCGCTGCAGGAATGAAAAAGATCAGAGTAATAAATGACCAGATAAAATAATTAAGAACCTCTGGCATTTATGACCTTGTGTGTATTTTAAGAATGATACAAAGTTTCGCAAAATTTTAAAATAAAACTAATTGCATTGCTTTACTCTTAAATATTAGTTAAACTTACACAAATTACTAGCAATAAAATTTGCCAACTACCATGGTTTATCTTCTAAATGTCAATTTTATTTCTATATAAATTAGGAGCAATAAACTTTCAAAACTACCACAGTTTGTCTCTCAAATGACAATTTTTATTTTACCCAAATTAACAGCAATAAATTTTCAAACATACTGTGGTTTGTCTCTTAATTGACCATTCTATTTTTATATAAATTACTATTTACAAGATATAAGATTTACAAAATATATATATAATATAAATTGGTTAGAAAGTTATTGAAATAAAATTATAAAATTCTATAACTTTCAAATATTACTTTTCATATGCGCATACACGTGTGTAAGTTGAATGGGCAAACAAACTAAATGTTTGTGTGTCCATACATCTCACTATATATATATATATATATATATATATATAAATAGTAATAATATATATATATATATATATATATATATATATTATTGCCTTTAAATATATATAATTCAGGCTCAAAACAGTTCTAGTGACTATATAATTGGCACTAGGTGAAGCGCAAATCTGCAGGGCAGATTTCCAGCTTCAATATAGATCAAATGGTTGAAAATATTCAACACTACTAACAGAAAATGTTTCATAAAATGAATAAATATGAGAGAATAATGATGGAGGGTCTTATGATAGAAAAATAAGAAATAGGAACAATCGAATTTGAAATGAAAAAAAAAACAATTAGAGGAGACTAATATAAAATTAAGTGATAAAGTTTAAAAACTGGAAGAAAGAAGTGACAAGAAAAAAAAAGAAATGAATGTAAAACCAAAGGATATTAAGGACAAAGAAACTAAAATAAACATTTCTTTAAAAGAAATGGTAGATAGGATAGGTATAGTTAAAGAAGTAACTTAATGTGGTTGCTGTCAATAAATGTAAACTTGAGGAAGGTAGCAGAGAGTCAGCTGAAGATAATTTAATCTGCTTAGGAAAATCCAAAGTTGATTTCGATTTAACAGAATGGCAATCCAAAATTAATGATGATACTGAAAGCTATTGTCAAACTGATGCAATAGATATTGAAAAATCTAAAATATGTGCAGGAATTAATAAATTTAGATTTGATGATGAAATTATAAAATAATCTAAAATTGATACTGTGACTATGGACAATTGTGTTATATGAAACGAAGAGATCAGAAGAGTAAAATTCAATATAGAAATTATGTTTGTAAAGAATAATTGGAAAGAGGCGAAAGTAGAGATATTAAATAACTTAGACATTTTTAGTAATCCCATGCACAAGAAAGCTCAGCTTCATTCTCCATGAAAATTTATACAGATGTAGAGATATTAGAGAAAGAATTAATGAAAATTTTAATGGTGGAAAACATATTGGAGTTTGTAGATCAGAGTAAATTATAATAAAAGAAGTAGTAATGACAATAATTAGGAATCTAAAGAAATGCATAAACAATCTTATTCTAAACAGTTTCTCAAGATGAAATATCTTATTGTATTTATTCCATCACAATGAAAGATTATTTGGATTAGGAGATGTAATATGCCAATAAACATACAAGAAGTTATGCTGAATCAGCATGAATGATTGTATTTGCAGTAACCTATACTATGTATATATATGTCCAATGTATTAATCTAATAATGTGATAGTAATTCAATGATTGTTTTATGATTCACAAAAATTTATGCTCTTTACACATTCATAATCTATGCAAGCCTACACATCCTATGTATCTGTCATATAATAAGGTAACTATAAATTCCCTGTATGCTTAGTTATCTATGTAATTATTAAGTATTTAATAAAGTTTATTTTGAAACATAATAATAATAATGTTGTTGTTGTTGTTGATGATGATGATGATGATGATTGGAGTTCATAAAAAATTTAATCAATGAAGTTTGATTTATGAAAAATTTAAAAATTTGACAAATCTATGAATGTTAAAAATACAAAGCATTCTTAATTTAGAACATTATAATATATGGACTCCAAAATTATTATATAATTATCTTCAGTAAGATTTATAAACATAAAAAATAAGAATATCAATGCCCATCTTTTAAAAAATCTATCTAGAGCAAATCACAATTTTGTAGAAATCTATATATATTTTTATAAATTTTTTTTTATTGAATTACGATTAATATCTTAATGTTATAAGGTGTTTTTTATTTTATTTTATAATAAATTAATATATATATATATGTGCTCTGCGCACAGATAATGAAGCTATTAATTGTCTGTGAAATTATTAAAATTTACTGCCAAGCACTTTCGGGACAGTTTATAGTCTCATATTCACCAAGCGCTTTCGGGACAGTTTATAGTCCCATATTCATGGTGAATATGGGACTATAAACTGTCCCGAAAGCGCTTGGCGGTAAATTTTAATAATTTCACAGACAATTAATAGCTTCATTATCTGTGTGCAGAGCACACACATATATATATATATTAATTTATTTTAAGCGTTAATGAAGTAAAATCTTAACTATTTATTTTATAATGTAACTCCTATTTTGAGATGTTAAAGTAAATTGTGTTACAACAGTGTTAAGCAATAATAAACTATTTAGTACCTTACTGCCTAGTTATCTCAATCTGCCTTTGAATAGAGAATATAGCATGCATGCATAAATAAATATATACATAGCAGTAATATTTCAACTGACATTTGTATTTATCAATATATCAAAAAATCTAGATATAGCAATTAAGTAATCAAAATACAAATGCTATCTTTAAAAGAAGTTGAATCTTAAAAATTACATAAACTATAATGTAAATACCATATATGAATGTCTACTACAAGCTATTGAGTCTTTAATCTATGATGCTATTATTAAATTAAATACCACTTCTAAGAAATGATGTAATGTTATTGAATCCAACACATAAAAAAATATTTAACCACTCTGAACCCTCTCTTGCCCTTGCAATTTATATTAACATCTCAATTGTCAAACTCCCATTACTCAAATAAAACCAAAGAATTCATGCAGCAATGAGATTTAAATTTACAAAGTACCATGGATTATTATATAATTAAAATAGGCTTTAAATCATATTTTGATCTTACTGATTGAAATATTAAAATAATTATTTTCAAAACTTAGTTACCAAAGTATAGACAATACCTACTATTTATTTCAAAAATCTATGAGAATCTCAATGTCATTAAACTGTGAGTTATTCCACAAGCTTCTTTTTTGCATTTTTATTTCATGAAATTATTAGCAGCCTATTAATTAAAAAAAAAAAACTTTAAGAAAATAGTACAAGAATTATCTCTCTCACATTTAAGATGCTTAATACTGCACCATACCATACTTTTTCAAACAGAGTATTAAAAATAAAGATGTTATTTAATCTATTGTTGTCTATGTTACAATACAAAGACAATATATGTTAACTTTGTTGCTAGGAATTCACAAATTTTTACAAACCTTACAGAATTTTAATATATTTAATATAATTGGAAGTTAGTCTGTATCCCTGTAAATTATTTTTAAAAAAAATCAGTTTTCCTTCAAACTATATTATTTATCAAATCCAAAATGCTTACTTTACTAATATTAAATTCAGAATTGAATATAACCCTTTACTCATGAGAACCTGTGAGGGATTTTCCTAGTGTTAAGATTAATGGACATAGTGTTAAGATTAATGGATATGTTTGCTATTTCCATCTCTGAGATTTGAATGCAAGCTGGATGAATTATGAAATGTTTTTAAATCACTGGAAAAATAGGTTTCTTCCAAACAAGCTATTCTATAACCAATCTAGTTGACTATTAAATATCTAGCTATTATTAGCTAGAAAATAAAAATCTGCTTAATCTTGTTTTGTCAAGTGAGGGCCTTTATATTAATTGAAGCAATAAGTTTATATTTTTAATGTGATGCAGACATTACCCTCTAGATTGGTGTCATACATTTATGTATGCAGACATCAGTATTTACCTTTTACTTTATGCTTTTATTTAATTGTTTTATGTTGGTCTGTGAAATATTGTAATTCATGTTTTACCTACTTTTCAATTTCTAATGGAGGTGAAATTTTATGTACATATGTATTCCCAATGACAATACATTTTTTTAGAGTTTCAGAACAATTTCAGCAACAAAAAAAGAAAAATAGCAAAAAATATAAAATTTTAATTATATATGAGATTTAGTACTCTTTACAAATGTACCTAAATTATAGTTAAACATTTTTTCATTCAAAATTTCTGAAACTATATAAAGTAAAAAATTAGAAAATAAAAAATATACATTTTTTTTTTATACATTTCTTTTTGGTCACATAAAATGAATAAATCCTACACTAATAAACAAAAAAAAATTATTCCGTTTTTACAAATAAACAATAGAATAGGACAATAATATTTAGAAATCACATTCCTAAAAAAATCATTTAAATAAACTCGCAAATAATATTCACTTTGAAGAGACTGAAATTGGAATTAGAAAATGGATACAATTCTCTGGGAATTTGATTTCTAAACATGGATCCCCTATGCTTTCATTTTGAAAAACTGAAGAAAATTTATTTTTTACTTTCTAGTACATTTTTATTTTTTATGTATTTATGTGAATAAAAGCATGTAAAAAATTTAATCAAGTGTTGGTGGTCAAGTAGTCAGCACAGCTGCCCTACAAGCAGTTGTTGTGGGTTAGCGGGTTCACTTGCTGGCCAATGTTATGTCACATGAAAAAAAAAATTGTATATATATATTTGTTACATATATTTTTATTTATTATTAAAATGTAGTAATCATGGATTACTGAACTTTTTATGGAATATAATGAACTAGGAGCAAAATTTATTTAAAGTCATTAAATGTATGTAAATAAACTATTTATTTTATATAGCGCAATGTTTATAAAAATCTACAAAGCACATGTACAATAGCTTAATACTGATATTAAAGTTGTTAACTAGCTACTACAGAAACCTATGAAAATAATATTAAAAATCATCACCATCATTATCATCTTATCATAATGTCTTGATCTGACCTCTCACTTTGAACAACATCTAAGGTTTCTTTTTACATTTTTTATCAATAAATCATAATAAAAAAACAATTGGCAAAACTTTTTATAATTTTTGACTTAATCAGTACATGAATTTATGAATTATTTTTTTGAAGACTAAAATATAGTATTTTTAATAGGCTTTTCTTAAATAATATACATGAATATTTCAAACAGTTTATCATACAGATGCATGCGTTTTAATCTACATGATTTGCATATTCTAATACTTAGATGTACATTTGTGTCACAAAAAAAATATCCTCAAGACTGCATTAAGATGCTATGAAAAAATATAATTTTTTAAGGACAAGATTTGATCTATAAATAGTTTACCCAGTATAATTAATATGATTATTTAAACAAGAAGCAACAATGATAATTAGTAATAAAACTATATATATATTGTGCCCTTTTCTATAGGTCAATGATGGTTATAAATGGTCAATTACTAAAAAATTTTAAAATTAATATTATATAGTATTTAAAATTATAGATTATATTAAGCAGTAAAAGATTAATATGATATATTTAATAATAAGTATTGTGATGGTGAGAATTGTATCTAATTCTATATTTTTCTAAATTGTTTTTCAAAATTTTATATAATTATTTTATATAATATAAGTAGCAAATTTATTAAGACAGATAAAATTAGACTAAACACCGGAAATGACTACGTGACTGTCTGAAATATTCTATGTATAAGCACCGGTTTAAATTAATACTAATAATTAAAATATTTAAATAGTATATTATAGAAGTGGATGGAATTGTCACACATCATAATAAAAATAAGTAGTATACACCTTTATTAATTATTGTTTCAAAATTGTTTTAAAGGTAGTTAAATTGTAATAGATAATAATTGATTTAAAAATAATAATGAGTTAACATTTAAGTCTATTACATCATGATTTTAAAACTTTAGAAATTGTTTATAAATCCAAGTAGGGATTGACCAATAAAAAATAGATCTTGGCAGACAACAAAAATCGCGCCAACTAATTGTATAAACGGGGGGAGAACAAAAATGTGTTGACTCAAGAGCAGAGGTAAAATTTTAAGCTCTCTAAATTTTTTTTTTTTCAATTTATTAGTCAATTTTATTATAATTTTAATAATATCTTTGAAAGAAACCAACTGACAATTTAAAAATCATCCGAAGAGAATCTTAGAATAAAATTTAAAAAAAAAAACTTTTTCATAGTAATGTTTCACTAACTTTACAGTAACCTGCCAGTGGATTCTATCGAAATATAATCGGGGTTTTCAATAGAAAATGGATAGATTCTTAAAACCAAGTTATAAATTTTATAATGTTCCAAATATGTTAATATTATTCGTTGATATAGTTTATATAGCGTATCACTATGAAAGCTGCTTTCGTGCGTATGAAATCAATGAAAGGACATTGTGCGCAGAGTTAAGGAAGATAATAAAAAATAAAAATAAGTATTATTCGTATAAGAATAAATGGACAAAAGAATTTTAATATTGAAATAGTTTGAATTGCTTTCTTTAAGATGACTTAAGAAAATACTCTAGAAAAATAGTTAAAGATCGGAAGTAGTGTATATAAAATAATAATGAATGAAAGTGAAGTTTACCAAGGAAAACACTTGCCTAAAGAAAAAAAAAAATTTACAGAAGAGAAATATAAAATATTGGATCCATGGAAAATGCAATTGGTACCATAATTATTAAATAATTGTAGTTTAACTAGAAATAAAGATGCATCAACGCGCCGAGGTAATATTCGCCAGAACATTAAAAAGCTTCGTGGGATAACTAAATAAAATGTTTTCTAATAATTTTGGATTAAACACTAAAACTAAAGATCATCTAAACAGTTTATTAAATGAACTAATTTATTTAAAACTTTAATAAGCATAAAGGAGAACATTCGGACAAAAGAAGAAATAATAAATATTATGGGACTAACCAAGATTTACCGTCAGAAAAATATGTGATTATGGTTTGAATTATTTTCTTTACTAATCTAAGTTAAACATTAAATTTTAGATAGTGATAGGGAAAACAAAATACATTAATTCGTGATATAACATTATATGAAATAATATGTTTTGATTTTGAATTTTTTAAAATAAAATTGTATGTATGTGGAAATTTGTATATTTGCGATGCTCGAAGAGAAAGAAACCTACTACGAACTCTGATAGGAAGATAAAGATTGTTTTTGGTAACATTTATAATTATTAATGATATATAATGTATGTTTTATTTATTTAGATCAGCTGGGAATCGAATGAATGTAGCGCAAAAGTTTTATTGTTATTATTGTTGTAAAACGCATTTTTGAAACAACACTCTAAAACACTTTGAGATGTGATTAGATTTTTAAAAATATGCATACGATAATCATTTTATGTGTTATTAATATAGTTCAATATAACCGATGGTTATGTGATATTTTCTGTTAATTTTCCGATTGGGATATTTAAATGTTATTTTAACAAAATGTAGATGTTGAACCTACAGTGTAATAAAGCAAGACAAATTGTTCTTATGGAATAGGGAGATGTTTTTATATTAGCGAATTTTGTTTATTGTTTTTAAAAAAGTAGGTAGTATTTTATCGATGTTGGATACAGTAAAAATCTCGAGAGATAGTTTGGGTAGTGACTTGGTAGTACGTGGTGATTCGGAAACCAAGAGGATGTATTAAAAACTAGGATGCTACAGGAAATGAAATAATAGGTAGTTTTGGATGTTAATCAGCATAGTTAACAAAGCCCTACGACTGGTACACATGTTGTCTTGGACAGTGGTATTTTATATATTTCTTGTGAGTCGTACTAGATGTTTGGTAAAGCTGAGTAAATAGCTGCCACATCATGCTTATCACCAAGGTTATTAGACAATGAATGTCGGACCTATTCACACTGTTCCATACATTTTTGAAGTATATTGTGGATAAGTTATCTATCTATCTTCCTGATATCCTATACATCTTTCGCTATCTTTATCTGTATTTCTTGCAACTACATCGTTATGTGATAAGTCTATTAAAAGGGAAACAATAGATATTTTAGAATGTATGTCATGCTATTATTTGGAATAAGAATAGTTAAGTATTAATGAAGAGTAGATTATGATTATTGAAAGAAAGATGCAGATATCCTAAGAAGGGAAGGAGTTAGAGAATTATGTTAATTCCTTTTAAGAAATGAACTATAATTTTATAAAAGTATATCCAAATAGAAATATACAAAAATATTAAATATAATTTCACGTTTTCTTATTGTTAATTATATTTTAAAAAATATAAGTATTGCATATTTAAAAAATACAATAACATTCGATAATTATAGTGTATGTGAAACTGTAACAGGTGATAATTAAACCCGTGTTATAGTATTATACATGAGTATGGCTTATGGAATAAACGTATTATAGTTTACGAGCATTGGAGAACAAACGTTAAAAGTAATAATAATATTTGAATAATATGCAGAGTGACTTATATAAAGTTACAAGAAAATGTAATTTTCTTTTAAAAACCATATTGATTGTAAAATTATGATGTTATAAATGATGTTTATCCACATAGATAATTTATAATATAGTAACTTTAATATTAAAAGGTAAAGAATGGTGTTACCCTTAAAATAGTTAAAATAAGTGATATGATAAACCTAATGAGAAATAAATAAATAACTTTTAAAAGGCATAATAAGTTTAATTAATGATAAAAGAAATATAAATGTACGTAATTCAGCTATTGTAGTGTAAAGAAAAATGAGGATATCCCTTGTAAATAGATGTAGATGGATTTGTTTGTTTTATTTATTTTTTATTGATGTTAATAAAATTTTAAAATTTGTTTATTAAAACTTGTGTCTGAGTTTTGTTTTCTCTACATCAGTGCATGAATTCACAGGGTATGTTCACAACCATTAAACTAAGTATATGATTGTTTGCACAAAAGATAAATAGAGAAGTATGTTTAATCTTAAATATTTATTGATGTTCTTGTAATTAAATAATTATAAAATTACCTTGCGTTACTGGTCATCAATCCATTATCATAATATTTTGCTAAATTATATGCTATTAGTTGCCACTTGCTTTATTTATCAGATTATCTAAACACTGCCACTTATTAATTTATTTTATTACTTAAAGATAAAAAAGGGGATATTAGATTATTAACTAATTTATTACGGTTATAAATTTGCGATGAAAGAAAAGCTGTACTAGTTGGATTAAGCAATGAAGATTGTGATTATTATTGTTTTATTATTAATCTCATTGCAGAGTAGTAGATTATGACATAAAATCCCTTATCATATTTTGCTACCATATGTTTATTAACATATGAATAAATTTAAGAACCTGAGATTATTTCATTTGAGCTAGATGATTACTATTATTATTATTAGAGATAAAAGATTAATACTTTAATTGTTAAATGAGTCTTAGTGATTAGAGGTTGCAGAAGTCATAAGAATACTATGTAGTTATTATTTGTAATAGTAGTATAAGGGGGGATAGTGTTCTTATGCCATTGAGGTGGTATCCTGTGGGATATTGTCTCAATGTAATCTACCTTGTCACCTGTATTTCCACTTCTAGTCTCATGAACTCCTGAATATTTATTTGAGTTAGTTTAAAACAGAACCTAAGTTAATTTTAAGAAACTTGAGCTAGTAAAGCATTTAATTGAATATTTCATTAATTATTAGAGCTAGAACCCGGTTAGGTGATTTTCACTATATTATATTTATTTTGGGGGAAGTGGAGATGCGGGAACGGAGCGGTTAGATTATGGCCCTCAACGTGATTGGCCTGATGTGTAGTGGAGCTACACACGATGACAATAGGTAGATTGTGGCGCCGGCAATGTGTGGGGCCTGAGTATTAAAATGGAGAGAGTATAATAGGCTTACATGGAATGGGAAGGTTAAATAGGTAGAATATATATATATATACACACACTTTTTGTCTGAATGTTAAAAATTATGAACAAAATTTAAGTTTAAAAGTTTTAATAAATGTTTATAAATAAAAAATAAATATATATTGTAAATGCACAGATAAATGTATACAGTATAATTAATTATAAAGTTAATTTGTGTTAAATGTAAAATATTTTCTAAAATTTGTAAAAAGAAAAAGATAATAGATTCTAAATTTAGCCAAAAGTAGTTTAAAAGGTGTTAAAAGTGAAGAATTAAGTTTAAGGAGATAAATAATTAAAATAATTTAATTAAAAAGTGTGTTCTTTTTGCCCAAAAATAAAAACTTGCAAATAGGGTATTGGATGAATAAACTTAGATCTCAGTGAAAGTAATGGAGTTATCCATGGCCATTAAATCAGAGGATCCAAATTTTACAGGTAATGTAGCCCAAAATCATATAAATAAATAGTGGTAGAAATTAGATTCTAAATAAACTTTGATCTTAAATCTTAATATCTTTATTCTACAATTATTCTACAAGTATTATTCTGCTAAAATTAATTATTGCCTGTAAGCAAGATCATTATATGCTGTTATTCTATGAGTTGAATAATTAATGTAGTAATTTCAGCAAGTCTACCATGCGAGAGTAAAGAAACTGTTGTCTGTTTCAGTCAAGGTGGTAGAGGGTAGGCTGAAAATCTGATTCTCATTTTTATGTAATGCATTAGTATTAAATGATTGGTACATTATTTGCAACTGATGATTCTTTAAAATTATTATCTTATTTAAACAGTGATGTGCGGTAGATTATCAAGTCCTACCATCTGCCATTTGCCTTTCTTTCATGCATATTGTAGTGCTATGCATGCAACTTCTGGGCACTGTATACTATACACATGGTAGAATGTTAACTTCTTCTGCAAGCATACAATAGTCACATGTTTGTTCTTATATAACTATAGTAAGACAGATGTGAATTTCTATATTTTAAAATTATATTTTATTATTTATTGTGTACTAATATCAAAATCTGTTAATTTATCATAACAGTTAATTAGTATGATCAACTTTAATTTATAAGCTTGTATCAGTTAGCAGTAGAACAGCAGTAAGGATAGTAGAGAGCAGTTAGGTGTCTATGCAGTAGATTGAAATCCATTCAAACAATTAATGTTAATAGTATCAAATAATAATTATTATATAATATGAATCGTTGTATACAATATAATTATTATATAATATGAATCGTTGTAACATTGTATACTATGTCTGTGCATAATTAGAATTAAATGCATTTAATAAAATTTGGAATGGTTTATTTACCTTAAATTAATGTAAATAAGCATTTATTTTTTATAGCACTATGTTTTATAAATTGTAATACATTAAAGATCAGCCTTTTCAAGCTATTGTGCATGCGCTTTTTACGAGTGTTAATAATAAATGAATACTTTCACTCCTAACACAAGATATAGTATTTAGGAAAGAATAAAATGAATCCACTTATTCTTTCCAACCCAAATGCTTATATATGGACAAATCTTAAGTACTGGAAGTGAAAGTGTGAGGATAGACCATTCACTTTAAATTACTGTTTACGATGTCTGAATGAATGATGTCGACAAAATTATTATTCTTTCCTAAATACTATATCTTGTGTTGGGTGAAAGAATTCATTTATTATTAACACTCGTAAAAAGCACATGCACAATAGCTTGAAAAGGCTGAGCTTAAATTAATGTATAAATTAATTAACTAAAGTGTATGTTTTGTGTTATGTATATGCCAATAAATAGTGTTATCCCATTATTTTTGGAAGTTTTTAATCTTTATTTGCAATCAGTCATTTAGGTAAATAGTTAAGTTCTTTTGTTTTCTCCCTGACTTAGCCATCTGTAAAGGAAAAAGTTGGCATTCTGGGATGTTAGAATGTGGAATGTACGTGTGGATTGTCCTTGGGTGATTTTCATGTGGGTTGTGCAATTCTGATAGTACAGTAAGTAGATATATAAAACATGCACTCTCTTCATATATAAAAAAGTTTAGAAATTTACAATAATGGGAGAAAAAATAGTATTAAAAAATTTCTATGCAATTTAATTTGAATTTAAATAGTTCTATATTTGAAATAAAACCAACAAAAATGGTACAATAAAAAGAAAATAATAGAAGATGAACAGTGCAGAAGTTAAAGAAAAATAAGTAAAAACATCAGCTGAAGCAAAAGGGGGAAGTAAAATAAAATGGAAAGAAAATAATGTATATTTAGCCATAAAAGTACAATATGATTGTTGCTTTTTACTAGCCATTAAAACAGAACTATGACAGAAATAAAGTTTGTTCATGTTCTTCAATTATCTATTCACTTTTCTATAATGATGTTTCACACCATCATTTTCCTTGTAGTTTTTTGTCTAATTGTCATAAAAGTTGTTGTGATAGTAACTCTGATACATTCTTTTATTAATATTATAATTCTTTTTATTTCTTTTGCTTCATGTTATTATTTAGTATCTGTGAGATTGATGTGGCTTATTTTTTTATGTATATGAGAAATTTACTTTACATTAATTATTAATTAATAATTTCTATAGTTTAAGATTGATCTTAGATGGATGTTGAATGCTATCTGTTTTTTAGTATAGTTTTCAAATTTTATATGAATTAATCCTCAAATATTAAATTCCAAACATTAACCAGAATGGGACTACCTGTTTCATTTTATTCATTCAGTACTCAGTATTGAGTGTCACTCACTTAACAGTTTTTCATCCAAATAACAATTTATTTACAAAAACTATGAATTTAAGTTAGTTTTTATTTTTGCCAGTAGATGTCAGATTTAACCAGGTGATAAACAAAGCTCTGAAAATCATTCTCTCCTTACATGGAAGAATACAAACTTTTTCATGTTTTGCTTGGAAAACAGAAAGATAAGTTTTATTTTAATTTGAAAATGCAAATATACTTTTGTTTATTTCAATGATATTTTTGTTAATATAAATAAAATATAATCAATTTGTATACATACTAATGTTTTTTTTTTTTACAAAATTAAAACAATCCATATAGAAGCATATATAAATTGAAGGTGCAAACATAAGATTAATTTATTTTTTATTTCTCATTAGAAATTAAAAATAGAATAAATTTTAACATATTAATTATTATAGAAAATAATAGAGATTTTTTAGGAATTAAATTCAATAGTAACATATATACAAAATTAAAAGTTTTAAGTTCATCATAATTATGTTTAATTTATAGAAAAAGGTTAAGTAAAATAGAGAGTAAAACATTAAAGAAAGTTGTAAAAGTTTACTATATCTTTTCTATCATTTTTATACTTTAACTCTTCTTTCTGAATTGGTCCAAAAAAAAATGAAGAAAATCTGAAAATGAAATTAGTCTTACAGCTTTTTAAAAACAATTGGTTTGGCATACTACTTGATATATGTATAAAGGTACATGGATGTTTATAAACTTGGATAAATATAAGCATTACATTTATATAAACATTTTCAATGTAATACATTACTATATCCTAGTAGTAATTGTAAATTTTATGAAGTAACATTTTTTTTTACAATATGTATACATTAAAGGTATAATTTATAAAAATAGAATTGATTATAATTCTGTATAGCCAGAATAAATATTAGCTTGTTGATTATAAAAGAGATTACATTTTTTAAATTATACATGTGCTTAATTTTTTACACTTTAAAAGTAGGCTTTATATAATATAAATAAGATTCAAACCCATTCTTGTAGATGATGTTTGGAACTTGGCACAGCTATTGGAGAATATTTCTTTGCATCTAATCACGAGACTTATATTGTCATAGTTTACAATTCAGAATTTGGATATTATATACTATTTTTACAAGAAAGTAATAAAGGTAGGTAGTGTTTTTATTTATAATAATATCTTAATATACAATTTTTATGACATTTATATAATTATTTTACATTTTTTAAAAACTGTGAATCTTAAAACTACCACAATACTTTATTATAGATATAAAATAATAACTATTATATAATTTTGTAGGTGATGAATTATAAATAGTTAATATCACATTCAGTACTGGTGTTGTCCCATTTAAAGATTTACTTTTGCATCATAATGTACATATATTTATCATTATATAAATTATATATAGATTTTGATGATGCAACTCAAAAGATTTATGTTTTTGTTTCAGAAAGAGTACATGAGATTTGGCTAGAAAAATAGTAATGATTTTATGGAAATAGTTATTAATTCTGAGAAAATTTATTTGTTATTTAAATATGAAGAAAATTTTCTATGAAACTTTAAATAAAACTTCCAAATAAATTAATATGCCATGTAATGTGAAGTTCAAAAACAGAATAGGTGAAATTTTTTCAGGTGTCAATCAGAGTTGGATTTTTTCCAGACAACTAGTCCATAGTGATTTTAGTTAGCCATATAATATTAATAATATTTAATTTATAAAGCGCACACAGTATTTGAAATTAAACTGAGAGACTGCAAACCTCTCACGCTTATTAGCCAATCAGGTGTTATTAATAGTGATCAAATCGTAAATACAAGACAGAGAATTTAACAAGAAGAGGGCATCCACCCTCCTCTTTACTTGTCATTCTATATATCCAAGCCAGTCTGAAGTACTTAGATTTGAAAGCATGAATTTCAAACATATTCACATTTAATTCACTGAGTTTAAATTACAAACATATAGCATGAAATCCTACGATTTACTATGCAGTAGTTTTTAGATGTTGTGACTTGTAATTTAAACTCAATGAATTAAATGTGAATATGTTTGAAGATTCATGCTTTCAAATCTAAGTACTTCAGACTGTCTTGGATATATATAATATTAATAAGTATATATCTATTTTAATTCTGAAAGTCGGGCAATAATGAAAAAATGCTCAAACTTTCATCATTCCTGCAATAAAGCTACTTAATGGCTATTTTATCTTAACACAGATACACTATGTACAATTAACACTTTGAAAGTCTAACAATGTGATAAAGAAAAGTTGTAAATGCTAATTGCTTGCATTTTTTTTTTGTGTGACTTTGCATATCTTAGATTTTTTGACTAACAATATAACCATTCTTAAACAAGTATTATATATTTTAAAATCTTCAATGACAGAAAGTTTACAATAAAATTAAAACGTTTTATTACTAAAATTGATATAAATTAGAAAAAAACTATTAAAAAAATTTTCTTCTAAAATGGAAAAAATAAATAATATTTAACATATTTCCACTGCAGATTACACATTTCACAGGCAAACTTATAAGCGTTTTTATAATTTCATGGAGATCTTTACTAAAATTGTACATATGTGTCAAGTTTTATACCGAACGTAAGTAGATTACTATGACCATGAAATAATTATTTGATCGTCATGTGGCACTTTTCCATTGCTTACCACCTCCTAATACAATTTATTTTACCAATTCCATTTTAACAACTACATTACAAAGTTTAAACCCTTATATTAAATTCCCACTAACATGAATACATTGAATTGGATATTTTATCTTCTTTTTTTTTTTTATGTATGTAAGCAGATTAAATTCTCTGCCAGAAGTCTAAGTAACTGTGCAATATTGTCATATGACCAACTGGTAACACTTTATCGTCGATAGTAATTTGCCACTGATAGCTAGCTATTCTTTTAACATAATTTATTATAGTATTTCAAACACAGAGCTATATTATAAAATAATTAAGCTTTTTACACCATTAGGATGAGTAGAAAATAAAAAGCTAATCATAATGTTTATTTAACGATTTCACAAAGCTAGTGCAATGTTTAAGCCTTCATTAAAGGTAAAATTAAAATTATTCTATTAAACTTATCTTTAAACATTTGTGCACATATTACCATAATTTAAAATAAACAGGCATACGCTAATGTCACTATTTTTGAACTTTTAAATTTGTTTAATAAAATCACTTAGTTCATCTTAAAGAATTAAACTATCATGAATAATAAAAATGGGGATTTTCATTTTAAAATGATTTATGAAATAAATCTATGTAATTAACTTACAAAGCAGTTTTTTAAAAGTATTTTTTAAAAGATCAACACAACTTTTAGAGCAAACACATTTGTGTTATTATTTAATACATCACCACCCCCTCTCATTAACATAATAGTAAGCTTAAGAAATTGTTATTTAAATATAATTTTGCATTAATCAGCTTTATTAAATTAATGTACGTCAATCATTATACAGTATATATATAACACGCACACATTAAAAACTACTATTGTAAAAATCTAATGAAGTTAAAAGTTAATGGCGTCTAATGTAAATTTCAGATAATGCTGTTTACTTTGAAAAGTAATTTAGATATAGACTTGTCAATAATCTTTTTCTTTTTTTTTTACTTCAAGTCTAATTTTGTAATAAATGTATATACCAATATTATTTATTTTTGAAATAATGTTTATATAATTGAAAATAATCGTATAAAGTAAATAGATATTAAAAACTTGTTAAACCTTTTAAAGAAATCAATTGTTTAAATAGTTATGCGCACTTTGTTTCAATTCCGATCGTGTCATCATGCTTGCCAGGTTTATATTAAAAGTGTTTATTTTTTTAAAGTCAGAGATTAAGACAATAGAAATCATGAAGTAATTGTTATTACATATTACCAGTGTATCAACTATATGGTCATAGTATTCTATTATAGATTTGACTGTAAACTTGTTTTTAGAAAAGATATTTATTTATATAAGTAAAAAGGCAGACATTTTTAAAGTCTGCCATGACTGAAAATTAAACTTTTCATTGTTGGTTCTTGATGCTAATCAGAATACTGCTGTCTGTTCCATTTTGTTCACTCTAGCAATTTTTCATACTCCTAGTTTTTTAATAATTCATTCAGTCCATTTTTTTCTAGATCACATTGTATTTATAAAATCATTATTTTATATTTTAGTTTTCATTTTCATTAGTTGATGTCTACTCAGATGACAAACAAAGCTCTAAAAATAATTTTAACCTCACGCAGATCAATGGTTTCATTTCACATTGGGCTTGGCAATAAAAAAAAAAGATGCTTTATTTTAGCTATTACTTTCCTTTGCAGTATTTTATCAAATGTAAAAGCCAATTTCATATACACTATATCTTTGAAGAAAATATAATATACTTTATGTATATATATTCCATAAATAATTTTTGTTCTGCTCTAACCATTTATTGCATATGATGATATGAATTTTAGTTTTTGAGTTACACAACATTTTTCTTGTAGGAAAAAAATATACTGAGAATTTATATACTTCAAGAAGTATAATAATTACTCTTTTTTATTGCATTGCCAAATGTATACCATATAATACTAAATTGTCCAAGCACTTTACTACTGTTACACAATGCTTTTATTTACCACCCTTTCTTGCAATTCACAGTTTTGATTGCCCCAGCAATCTTCTTCAGAACTTTATATCTTCTAACCTCAACTGTTATCATCAAATTTTTTTAAAAAAGGGTGGTAAATAAAAGCATTGTGTAACAGTAGTAATGTGCTTGGACAATTTAGTATTATATGGTGGATTTATTTACATGATTATTTTTAAAAAAAGATAGATAGGTTAAGATATGTACAATTTTAATTCTCTTATATTTATTTTATATTACAAAATATTAGTTTGATTTAAAACTACTTTTAATAATAAAAATAAAATGTTTATAATTACAATTTTAATTACATTTTTAAATATTAGTTTGTAAAAGAATTAGCTAATGCATCGTTCACATATGTATGTATGTAAATAAATTAACCCAATTCGATTAATAAATATAATTTGTTTTTTTTCTTCTTTATAAATAACATTTTTAAATTAAATATTTGAAAATAAATTATTAATAATTAATATTTATTTTGTTAGAAGAGAAAGATTTCTAAATGCATGTAAAAAGGACAAGGTACAAAACTATGGTGAATGACTAAAAGCTTCCCATTTCCAAAAAAGAGATTAATAATAGCTAATATACATATTTATATCTCATGTTTTTTATTGTTTAGTGTAAAATATGTTTAGAATATCTAATAGTTTTAATTATAAAACTAACATGCCTAAATGTACAATTTATTAATAAATTTAATATAATTAACTTTAGAAATTTTTTTTTTTAATTTTCTTTTTATTATTATCTATTCTTTAATTTTATTGTTTTTATGTGTTTAGTTTTATAAATAAAAATATATTTTTTCATACAGCATTAAATACATATGCAAATAAAATGAATGATATTTCCAGCAATGGACTAATTAATTTGCAAGTTTATTTTTTGCACTGCAAATATATGTTAGTTTATTTCAACAATGTATTAATTAAAATAAAATATATTCAATTTCTATACATATTATTTTTTTTTAAAAATTAAAATAATCCATGCATCAACCAATCAATATAAATTGAGGGCCAAATATAATTTTTTTCATCATTAGAAAAACAAAAAAATTTAATTATTTTATTTTTTAAATATATTTACTAATATTTAAAATATTAATTATTATAAAAAATAATATAGATTTTTAAAAAATCAAATCAAACTGAATGTTGTATATGTATATACAAAATTAGAACTAATTTTTTAAGCCTCATCATAATTATGTTTAATCTATAGGAAAAAGATTAAGATTCAATTTTATATTAGTGATAAAGGATTTTTTTGGGCAACTGAGAAATTTTTAAGAATATTTAGAATTTACTGAATTAGCTAGCTAATACTAGATAGAACAGTCTACTGCAGAACAAAAAAAGTCTTATCAACAGCCCTCATTTTCATCTAAAAACAAACAGCAAATAAGATAAAATTATTCACTAAAATTGATAATTTCTAGATGAGAATTTGAGAATTTTTCATTCTTATTTTACCCTTTAGCTAACTATTTTCCAATTATTATTACATTTTATCTAGATATATAGATGAACTCACATAATAGTGATCCATAAATAAGATTCTGATAATAAAATAGAGGGTCAATAAGAAAAAAATTATTCAAACCTTACTATTCAGCAAATGGCAAGTCTAATAAGTTATATCTTTTTCCTTTGCTTTTTTATGTGGGATATTGTTGCTTTACCATACAAATGAGTATTTAAAGAATTTTATATCAGGTAGACAATTTTAATAGTACTTCTTTTTATGTATAAAAGTAGTAAACAAAAGAAATTACAAAACAAAACTAAATTTTAATATTTTTGTTCATAATATTTGGTGACTTTATATATGTACTTAAACTTATAATAATTAATGCAATATTACTTACATATTATATTGTTTAATTTTATTTCTTATTAATTTTCTTGAATTTATTATTTGTGCAAAGTGAATACATATATAATATTTTAATATTTTGGGTGACCTTTCACTTAATATACTTATATATCTTTAATTGGTCTTTTATTTTTCTTTGATAGTATTTTTTAAACAAAAATATGCTCTTTTTAATTTTTTTTCTTACAAATTTTGTTAAAAGTACAAATTCAAAGACTAAAATCAGTCTAAATAATAAAGCTAATTTTTTTTCTTATATTAAATACTTTTATTGACCATGCACTAAAAAGAAAAAAAAATCTTGAATGACAATTGGATGTTTTTAGATTTAACTTGAAATAAATATTTTTGGGGTCCAAAAATTAATTAAGTCAATCCCTTATTATAAAAAATAGGGATTGACTTAATTAATTAATTTCTGGACTTCCCCATGCTTTTATTTCAAGTTAGATCTAAAAACCCCAATTGTGATTGAAGAAAAAAAAAGATTTTGTTTTTTATTGCACAGTCAATAAAAGCATTTAATATATAAAAAATATATATTTCTATTATTTTTAGCCTTTTAGTCTTCAAAATTTTGTAATCATCTTTTTCTTTAAAAAAGTCATTTATATATTAATTCAAATTTGCAAAATTGTCTATAAAATGTTCAAAAATTTTTCAAAAAAAATTGTTTATTATTAGACAAATTGAACATATTGATATTTTAAAATTCCAACAAATTAGAATGCCAAAAATGTGAATGTGTATCTTTTATTCAATATATAGTGATTTATTTCTCATTCTATATATTAAAAAAGTTAATATTAACAATTTGGTCCATTATAAGGTAAGGTATAAAAGACTATTTCATACTTTTAGTCACTTATATAAACATATATTATGTACACATACCAAATATAATATATACATAAGAAATATATATTTTAACTTATAGCAGAAATATCTAATGATATGTAGACAATTTAAAGTATGATATATTTTACATTTTCATTTACATTGTCCCAGTAAATGAAAAAATACAAATAAAGTGTATTTTAAATTTACTGGACACTATCATTTTTAGTATGTTTACATAATAATATATGTATATATAATTGATTAAAAATATGAAATATTCTTTTAAGTGAAAAGATAACATTTTAGAATTTTTATTTACTCAAAATATTGCAGAAAATCAATTTTAACCCTTTGAAAACCAGGCAGCCATTGTTAATTCTTAGAAAAATTTACCCTAACTCTAATAACTTAGATATTTTGTGTTTGAATGTAATAAATATAAAAAAACATGTTGTAAAAGCAAGGTCATATATGAAAGAATGTAATGAAGCTGTTAAAATAATCATTTCATAAAGAAAAAGTTTAAAAAAATTTTTTTTTAAATAGTTTTAAGAATGTTTATTTTTACACTGATTCACAAATTCTAAATTTTGAAATTCAAATGATAAAATGACACTTTCATTAACAGCTTCATCACATCTGTCATAAAATTACAAAAAAATTAATGTATTGGAAGTCTTACCTGAGGCAATTTTTCACTGAGAAAATTACTAAAACAGTGGACTTGCTGTGGTCCATTTTCATTCTAGAGCCAGATATGTTCAGTTTTGTAAATTATCTGTAACAAAATGAATGGTTTTTAGTGGAGAAAAAAGTAACAGAACAGTGTATTCAAAAATAAATAAATAAATTCATAAAAAATAAAATGAATAAAAATAAATCAATAAAAATAATTTTTTATTATTATTAACAATGATTGCATGTGTGGATGAAAGGCTGAGTTCAAATACATGGCACTATAACACAGAGTGGATGGATTGATGAAGCCAGAAACTGTGTATAAAATATTCTATATATTACATGAAATTCCAGTTGTGTAGCATGAACTTGTATATAAATATATTTATTATTTTGCATAAAAGATATGAAGAAAGGCTGAGTTCAAATACATGGTACTGTAACAATAAGTAGATGGATTGAGGAAGCCAGAAAATCTATATAATATCCTATATTACTTGCCTAAAATTGACACAAATCAATTGCGGGTCATAACTTTAGCACTGATGCAATAATTTGTCCATAAATTCAAACTTGGTCATGCATGATACACTATTCATATTTATAATCATGTCAAAAAATGCATCAGCTCACGCAGTGACAGATTACCCCAGTCCCCAACTTTTTTCCATTCTACAGCATATTTATTTGAAAATATTATAATTTATTAATCTATAGCATATTTATTTGTTTCAGTAAATAGAAAATATTATAATTTATAAATATATATATATATATAAAAGTAATTACATACCCTTGAATGTTATCCAAAAACGTTTATTTGTTTCAGTACATCGAAAATATTATAATTTATTATTCTATAGCATATTTATTTGTTTCAGTAAATAGAAAATATTATAATTTATAAAAAAAAATATATAAAAAAAGTAATTACATACCCTTGAATGTTATCCAAAAACATAACTTGAAAAGAGGGCCCAGAATCGCGGACAACTTTAACGGAAAATCACAATAAAGTCTTCAGTAATTGATCCAACCATTGTGGAATAACTTTTTTATGATAAATAAACTGATAAAAAAAAAAAATAATTTTTTTTTAGGTACTCTTCGCTAAAAATATTAATAAAAAATCTAAAAATTGTCGTACAGAAATTTTTTTTAAATTTTCTATTAGATATCAAAATGGCGCAAAGAATGACGTATTGCGTGTATGTATGATGTTTACTGTTTACGTGTAAACTCAACTCAAAATAGAAATTTCTAGAAAAGTCATACAAAGTCGTACTGGGGGTCAAAGGGTTGACATATTTATTTACTTACTAACCATTGATTATTTTAAAATTTACTTTTAGCTGCAATCAAATTGCTAAATTAAAACAAACTATAAAATGATATATATAAATCCATTGTGTGCATATTGCTTGAAACATTGTCATTTTTCAATGCCTTTTATATTTGACATCAAAATATTTGATATTATCCACCCACTGCTCTTTATTTCTTAAAGTAATTATGCTAACTTAAATATATTATTGTGTGTCTAAAAATTGAACTAATTATTTTTTAATGCTTATTTCAAAATTTAATTTGTTTCAATGAAATTGTTAAATAAAAACAAACTGTGATATACATATATCTTCATTGTACACATATTGCTTAAAACATGTAATTTTTTGGTTTTTTATATTTGACATCCAAAAGTATGAAGTTTCATTCATCCACTGCTCTTTATTTCTGAAAGTAATTACACTAACTAAATGAAAATGTTATTAAATTCAAAGAAAAATGTCTTTATACCATCATCTAATAATTGTTATTTAAAACAAATAAAATTTGTGAAAATAATTTTTAACTTTGACACATGAAATTATTGAATATTTTAAATATTTCCCTGCAATCTGTTCCATATCTAAGAAACTAGATAATCTACTAAAAATATGAATGTTCCAAATGGATTAAGGTAATAGTACATAGTTATATACCAGATTTTAAGTGATGCTGCTGAATTTAAATATATTAAACCTCAATTTTAAAATTTGATTCTAACTTGAAATGATCAAAACTTAACCTATCAACAAACAAACAAATTGATTTCCAACTTCAACAAAACCATTTAAAAATAAAATTCCAATTTTGCAAAAAAGACACTAATAAATAGAAATAAACAAAAGTAAGCAATCAGAAGAACTTAGGTTAAACAAGTATATTTTAATAAAAAATATTTTTCCAAAAATGCATATTATTTTAATGATTGTCAGCTGTGTGATGCTTTTCTTCCCTCTCTTGTGGTATCTATAACACTATAAAATAGTTTTGTGTTCATTTGATAGCAAAACCTGGATCTAAAATATATATTGATTTATTAGTTAAAAACTCAGAAGATTAGATATTCTATAGAGAAACTGCTATCAATAAATTAAAATGCTGCTAATTGTAAATTATTTGTTACTGGGTTACAAGACCAAGTGCAAGACTATTTGCAAATACTCTTCTGTATTACACTTTCAGAAAAAAAAATTTTTTTTCATAGTTTATTTAATTATTTATGATTATTTTTATAAAGTATTTGCATCGTAATTATTTTAAAAAAAGTATACATGATTACACTTAGATTTTATTCAAATATTTTTTTTTAAAAAATAAATAAAAATATTTTAATAACAGTAAAAATAAAATTATGATTGGTAACACTTTTACAAACACCATCGTATAAAAATTTTGTAATATTTAATAATTATAAATGCAATGTTACATTTTGGTATGGAATTTCATAGCTTTATGATAACTTAACCATAATTTATTTGGATTTTACAAATAAAAGTTCAAATAACAAAAATTTTATGGATTTATTTTTTTATTACCATTATTGATCTGAATATATATTTATTTTAATTTTTTCTACATCTACAAAGTTCAAATATTATTTCTGAGGATATTTTTGGTTATAAACTTATATTTCTACTCAATAAAGTACAATTTATTGATTCATAATATAGAATCATGATTTTAATACTACAATAGATGTTTTAACTATAAGTGAAACAGCAAGTAGGAGATGATGCAAAACATGTTAAAATGTGGAAGGATTGATATATTTTATTGAAGAATAAATTCAAATAATGAAAACATTCTTTGAATTATTAAAATTCAACATTCAGTTGTATAAAAATAATCAAAAAATAGAAATCTTGCAGACAAGAGGACTTTTATTGTTGATGCCAATAAATTTAACTAATTTTTTGCTAAAAAGCTAATACATTCAAATACAATCTAAATGTAAACATTGTATACATATTTAAACGGAAATATTTAAATCTGTTTATAAAAACTAAGTAAGATAGAAAGATTAAAAATAGTTCGTTATTAGGATGTAAACAAAAGTCTATGCTGTGCAGAATGCATTTTCACTTTTGCACAATAGTGCTTTTATACTTTTCTTATTGTTTTAATCTCTAATAACCATTAACATGTAGATACTTTACTTAAAACTAAATGTTGTCATTAAAATCACACAAAATATTTTTGAATTAGATTGTGTATTGGCAATTGATTAAAATAGATTTATGTTGGTAAGTTAGTCATGATCACTTGCTTCAGCCAATAAAAATACTTGTATGCAAAGCATACCTTTTGGGAAAGATTAAACATGAAAATCTTGGGGCTTAAAATGTGTACTATATATATAATTCTTATGATTTGAAAAAGCAGAAACTCTAAAAAAAGTACTTGTTATTGCACTGAAATGTCAGCTATTTAGCTATTATATTTTTATTAGATGGAAGCTCCCAGAAAACTATTATGAATACATCATTTATCTGTGAAAATATTACAATTAATATATACTCCATCTTATACAACTGATACACATGAAAATATTACAATTAATATATACTCCATCTTATACAACTGATACACATGACCACATATGTGAAAAAAAGATCAATATATGTATTTTGTGCTAAACCGGCCCTCATCAGTTGGTCTACATCTCCCATGCTTATACAATCAGTGCTCAGTTTTATATTAAGATAGAAAATCTTCAAACATTAATGAACAAGCTTCTATCTTCTCCACCCTCCAACTTTTCAGTCCTCCATATCATTAAAAATCTGATGATGGAACACTCAAAGCCCTTGTTGATGCTAATATTATTGTCATACCCATGTTGACTTTAAGACATTCTTTCTCCTCACATGGAGGATGTTAATATGTTCATTTAAATACACAGAAGAGGAATGTGAAGAATATAGGTCAAAAATATTATATTCAAATATAAGTATATTGTCTATATTAAAGTAGTTGTATAAGATGGAGTGCATAGCTGTAGAGAGCTTGAAATTCTGAGTTCAAGTCCCTTCTAGTCACATTTAGTAGACAGTATAATTATAGTTGAATATCATATATATATTCTTCAGTTTAAATTGAGATTATAGTAAAATTAAATTATTTTTCACATAATTATTATTTAAAATATTTTAAAATTACTAAAAAATGAAAGCCTTTTTAAACTAATAAAATATTACAATTATGTTATGTTCAGACAAAAAAATTATCTTTGAGCCTTAACTCTTTTGTTTCACAATGTTGTTTTTAATTCATAATGCTTTCTTGATAAATTTTATGTCATCTCAAAATGGCTATTCTAGTATTATTTATTGGTTATGATTTTACTTGGATAGCATTTGAACAGTCTGGAAACTGATAGTTGCATTGTAATATTGGAATAAATATTTCTAAATGATCAGTAAAGACTATATTTTTTTTATTTATTACAGATGATAAAAGTTATCAATAAAATATAAAGCATAGGTTAATTGCAAAATTTGAATGGTATAAATCCAGCACTCATTCACAATTTACTTGTCAAAAAGAATGATTGTAAATTTGTTGATTTCAGGTTGTTTATAATAATTTAAATCATGTTTTTGTTTAATAAACATTAAATTTATTTATTTTTATAATTATATTATATTCTTAAAAGGATTTAAATTTTCATTATGAGAAAGAAGTAAAAAAAATACTTTACTATAGCTAGTATAAAAAGTAACCTTTTTCAAATTTCCTTAAATAAATTTATAACTTTTACAGTTTTTTCATTCTTTTATTTTAAAATTAACTTTAATAATAATATTGTTAAAATGGTTTAAGTTTCACAAAAACATTATTCAAACTGAAAGTCATGTATATGAAAAATTAAATTTTGTAAACTTGGCCCTCATTTATCTATTTGGTCATTGAAATGTTAAAAAACATTCTTAGTTATAAAAGTAAAGTAGACTTTATTTTAGTATTTATTTATTCTATTATTTCAAATAAAAAAATTAACTATCAAAATAAATTAAAATTTATCTTTTGTCTTGACAAATGTAACAAATTCTCATCACATTATCAAAGAGTGTCTGAATTTAAAGCTGTTCATGTGTTTTGATGGTTTGTACCCCTGTAAATCAAATATGACAATGTCATTTTAGTCCTGGATCAAAAATATTCCAGAAAAAAAAAATTCTAAGATATTTTCCTAAGACCAATTAAAGTATTTATAAACATGATAAACATAAAAAAGATTGTTTCTGGTGTTTAATTCTTAAAGTTAATTTAAAATGAGATGGGAAAAAGATTCTGCTAATTTAAAAACAAAACAAAAAAAAAACCATTTTCGTTCATTTTTAGTACCATATTGTTTAGAAACAAATGTTAACTTGTAAATTCTCTCCATTGAAAATTGTTGTTTTCTCAGAAAAAGTGCTGTTGTTTTGTAACTTTAAATTGTACTCTTTATGTTATCATAAGTGATAATGACCTGCATTTTTTTTAAAAGTAGATTTTAATGTATGCTTTTATTGATGTTAAAGTTTTAAAAAAATTGAAGACATGAGCCTCTTATGGAGAGCTGCTAAAATCAAAAGATTTTCCCATTATTTTTTGAGAGAAGAACACACCCAGAGGATGTTCACATCCTTCTGGTCTAGTCTTTATGTGAAGATTTTGAAGTCTAATGTAGGGCATTTTTGATTATTTTTACACACTACCTGGTTGATTATTATTTAGAAAATGGCAATGTATATTATGTCATTATCTATCAAAATTGACTTGGTGTTAAAATCTTTTAAAATACTATAATTTTTTAAAATATATATATATCAGATTTTCAAGCAGAATTTGATAGAATTATTATAAATCTATTTTCATTTATTCACATTTAAAAAAAAACATAAAATGAAAAAGAATTTATTAAGATTTCAGAAAAAATGTTAATATTTACTAAGGCTGTAAACCTCAAGAATAGGCACGTGAAAATGCGAAGATATGGCTCTCTACAGGTCTTAACCACAAGCTTACGCTTTGGAAGAAAAGAGGGGAATCTTCTCAACTTCAACCTACTTTCTATATGGATAGGTGAAGCTGAAGCGGTTAGATCTAAGAGCGTGAAACTATTCAATACTTCACTGATTAAGTCCACAATTTCTATTACACATTAGTACTCATGAAATCTTTCAATTTACAACGAGTCATTGGAAAGATCTTATAGTTAGAAATCTATTACGATAATTTAAAGTTGTAATTATAAATTTATTTAAACGCACATTGATTACGTAAGTAATATTTACTAAGGCTGTAAACGTGCATATTCTTGAGGTTTACAGCCTTAGTAAATATTACTTACGTAATGGTACATTGTCATTTTTACAAGTAATTTTTTAACTATTTAAAATGATCAAATATGATTTTTTAGAATATTATTTTATAAAATTAAATTAAAATAAAATCAACTCCAATTTTTTGAGTTTTAGTATAAATTAAAGACTTTATACAAACAGAACAGTTGAGCATTTCCAAAATCTCTCACCATATAGAGCAATAAATAGAAAGTGTGATAATAAAAGAGGATTAACTCTTTCTTGATTTAGTGATAAAAAAAAGCTACATCAAAAAAGAGTACTTAATACTGATTTTTGTTCTGAATCTAAATAAAATTGTTTTGAATAGTGAAGACGTTTTAAAGCAATTTAAAAATATATAAGTACAACATATAGATATAGATATATATTGTTTGTTTATTTTTATTAAATATTAAGATTGTGTACATTGGACTAATTTTAAAATTAAAACACATTATAGGTGATCTCCTTATATATTGAGATGTCTGAACTGCATAGATCCGAGTTTCTTTATGTAAACAATCACAAAGCTTGACTTATTGTTTACTATTTCATGCCATCTTTCTGAGATAAAATAGAAGATATAGAGGATCCACTATATAATTTTCTCATCTTAGAATCATTTATTAGTGGTTTTAAAAGAAATAGAGTACTGTTTTAATAGAAATGCTAATAATTACAATATTTATATATTTTTCTTATCTTACTGTCAATTATTTAGAAAATTTTGAAATAAATTGATTAATTTTATTGATGATTGATTGATATTTTTCATATTTTATTAAAATGGTGCAACATTTTCAACAAATATGAAAATTAAATAAAATAATTTATTTGTTTGTGTGAAAAAACAAAAATATAATATTTTTGTTAAATATATCATAAGAAATAGTATCTACAATAAATTAAAAGGTTATAAATAATTATGAAAAAAGTTTAAATATGGCTATATCTTTACTATTAAAAAAATCTGAATAGTTATTTATTGCCTACATGTGATATATGTCAAATTACTTTTAAAAACAATTTAAAATTAAGCCTAAATCTTGTATACTTTAATAAATATTATATATTTCAAACAGTAAAATATATACTTTTAGCTTCCTTTGCCTATCAGACATCTAATAATGCAATTTGATCATCTTTTTCTCTTCACATTATTATTATTATTTTTTTTGCTAATGTATAAATGAGCATTTTTAAAAAGAGCATAAAGCTCCATCTATTGATCAAAATTAATGGAACTTAATTTTTTTTAATTCACATATGTTTCTAAGCAAAGTCAAGATTTGATAATATCCTGGAAGAATCTAAAGTTTCTTGGGATGAACATGAAACACAAGAGTGCCCTTTTGAATTACTTTACAAATGCAACCAAAGGTTAAAGTTGTTATATATTTTTAACTCTGCCCTAAGTATTTAATAGTTTATTTTCAGTGTTTTATTTGATTTTGTATGAATAGATATAAAGTGTTATTATATATTGAATGAATGGACTAAAATTAATAGATTTTGGTTTTCTTTGATACATTATGGTTGCTTTTATAATAAAAATATAAGTAAAGAAGTTGCTTCAGTAAAAAAGAAGTTTACAGATCCAGAAAAAGTCTCTGTTGATTTCCAATGGGAATACAAATTATTTTATGTTTAAGTTCCACAAATAATTTATTAGTTTTTTTTCCAATTTTTTTTTGAATATCTATTTCTGTTTTTATTTATATTTACAAATTTATTGCATGTTTGTATCTGCTTACAGTTTAATATATAATTTTAGGAGCAATTTTTTTCTACTCCAGAGCTATCTACTATAATGTTGAATAATTATTAGTCAGTGAATAACAAAATAATTATATTCACATTCAGTTCTGTCATATCTGTATTTCAGACAAGTTAATGTAATTCACAGTCAGAAACCCTATTTGGCATTTTTTTGCTATCAAATCAATATCTTGCAACCCAAGGGCACTTTCAAATTCAAGTTGACTTACCTGCTTAATTATGAAGATAAGAAACTAAATCACTAATCCATATATTTTAGGTTATTTACTGTAGATATTTTTTTTATCAAAGACAATGCAGTAAAATACAAATATCACCAAATATATGAATTACATTAATATAAACTTTGAGGTGCATAATATATGAGCTTGAATTAATAGATATTAAATAGCAGTATTGTTATATATACATATTAAATAATTGGGCTCACATTTGTAGACTAATTCTTATCTAAACATAAAAGGTGGCTTCTCAGATTATTGGGTCAAAGATTTCACTGCCATCATTCATAAACTAGAAACTAGTTTTGAAATTATGTATAGGATAGCACCAGATCTAA
This sequence comes from Epiperipatus broadwayi, assembly GCA_028023455.1. NCBI lineage: Eukaryota > Metazoa > Onychophora > Udeonychophora > Euonychophora > Peripatidae > Epiperipatus > Epiperipatus broadwayi. The sequence goes on from JAQFVV010012592.1 coordinate 1,299,867, forward strand.
AAATAATAGCATTACTATCTAATAGTCATTGATTATTCAAGTTTTCAACAAATGGCACTAAGGAAAATTAATAGACTTTCTCATAACATCAGGTATTAAATGTAAGTGGAGGTAACAACCTAACTACAATAGCAAAATGTCTATAATTATTACAAAAATTGAGAATACTAAAGTATATGGTCATTGATCATGTATCAGATCTAATTAATTATATAAGCAAGTTTTTAAATTTCATGTTGAGAAAAGCATAATACATAGCTCCTGGGTGTCAGGTGCATTATATCAAGGCATTGGGGGAATTATATTTAAGCTACTGACAAAGATTACAAACCAGAACCAACTCTAATGGTGTGGATATGATAGCTTTGATGTGGATATAATAACATTTATATTTGTTGATTACTCAAACTTATTTGAAAGTAGATTGTAAAGAATTGTTTTTCTCACATATATTAAGCAGAAGCAGAAACAACTGTGTAGTGTTTATTGGGATATATGTCATTTCAAGTGAAAGGCACCTGAAGTTACTATAAGAATGTAGACATCAATATATATGATTATTCATGTAGTCTCAGATTTATATAATTATGAAATCAAAATGACTTCAATTCAAAAATTAAAAGGCCACTATTTTTCAAGTAAATCAATTATTCAAAACTGTCTTTACATTCACATTTGATGATTATATAGATAAAATGGTGTTCTGTAAACAATTTTATAGCAATGAAGAACAAGAAAACAAAGTATCCCCTATAATTATTAATTCTTATAAACTATTCAGAATTTTGCAATTAAATCTATGGGGAAAAGCTGCTAGAAATGAAATTATAATCAATATCTTCTAAGAAGCAAATAAAAAAATAAAAAAATTGAGGGCAAAATTATAAAAGACATATCTAAATGATAAATATGTATCAGAAGTTTGAAAGGATGTTAATAGTAATATTGACATTTAAGAAAGGTGAGAAAGGAAGATATTAAAAACTAAAATATTCTGTCAGTTTGATATAAAAATTTTACTGAGATAATTGCAACTCCTCTTCAGCAAACTTTGTCTTTTAACCAACCAAAAGAACAAAGTGGATTTAAGTGTAGTTTTAGTACAATGAATTAATTATATTCAACTTGAAAGAAATTATATAAAACAATAAATATGAGATGTCATTATGCTTTGGAATTATAGATGATAAAAAGGCATTTGCATGTATAAACATTTCTATGGTGATTAAAGCATTGGATCACCAAGATGTAAACCTGGACTATTGTCCTACTCTGAAGTATATTTATCAAAGCCTAACAGCAACAATTAGATTATATGATGATAACAAGAAGATTAACATTTAGAAGAGTGTGAAACATGGTGGCTGCAGAAAGAAGTTTGCTATTAACTGAAAACAGACCCTTTGATTCCTCTTGGAGGCCTTAAAGGAACTGAGTGGGGCAAATTCCTAATGTCCTCTCCATATTTTCTTGTTGTTGCAACTGTAATTACTGTGTGATTATTCATATAGTACACGAATATGGATGGGCTGCTCACCTACACACATTTGCCAGTGTTGTGAGTTTATTGGCTTTTTACCTCTGAGTTTAAGATCAAGAAACAACATGGTCTTTTTTCTCATTTGTCTGATAAGGCAGAATAAATGTTTGTGTAAATAATAAATATTTTTCCAATAAATATATACAATTATGACAGACAAAAATAAATCATGGCCCTTATTCCCAGGAGGGTGTAAAGTCACCAACCAAATCAGCGGCTGGTGGCCGAAGATGGAGGGTGCTAAGAATCTCCTAATTGTGGACCCAGGCTGTCATTTGCTGACAATCTTTTATTTAGGTACTTACAACTGCAGATCACTTTCAAATGAAGGAAGATTGCAAGAATTAGAAGATGAACCATCTTACATTAAATGGGACATTATTAAATTTTGTGAAGTTAGAAGAAAAGATGAAAAGATAATTGATTTAAAAAGTGGACATGTCTCTATTATAAAGGCACAAATATTGGAAATACAAGTAGAGTAGGATTCATTATAAATAAAAAGTGGAAGAACAACATTGTGGAGATTGATGGTGTATCGAACAGAGTGGCAAGATTAGTTATACAAATTAATAGCAGATATCAAATGCAGATAATTCAGGTTTATGCCCAAACAAGTCCTCATAGTGATGAAGTAGTAGAATATTTTTATATGGATGTACAAACGACTTTTGATCAAAGTAAACAACATTTCAAAATTGTTATGGGAGACTTTAATGCGAGAATTGGTAAAAAAATGAAAGATGAAAGTGCTGTAGGTAATTTTGTTATGGTAATAGAAATGAGAGAGAATATAGATTTATGGAGTTTTCAGAAAAAGAAAACCTTTATATTATGAATTCCTTTCTTGAGAAAAATATTAAAAGGAAATGGGCATGGAAGCATCCAAATGAAGGTACAGCAGAATTGGATTATATTTTGACTAACAGAAAATACATATTTCAAGATTGTAATGTTCTTAATAAATTTAACACAGGAAAAAATCATAAATTAGAAAGATGTAAGATATGTGTTAATTCAAAACTAGAGAGACAAAAATTATTAAGAAAGACAATATTTACAGTTGATATTCCTAATCTTCAGAAACATTCTAATGAATTTAAATTAGAACTTACAAATCAGTTTCAAGTATTAGTAGATTTTGAACATGATTCAGATTTGAAATTAATATGAAAATAACTGATACACTTTTAGAAACTGCAACAAAGATAACTGGTAAAAAAAAGCAGCAATTGATCAATAAAATATCTTGAATTTTGTAAAATGGTGCAGAAAAGAGTTCAAAATGATATAAGACAGTATAACTGTGAACTAGCAAGGAAAGCTGTAGAAGAGAATAAAGTCACAAGAGTGTAAAACAACATTTTGGTATTGATAGGAAATTTATATCTGCAATAAGAAACAAAGATGGAATTATTACTAAAAAGAGAGATGACATCATGAAATGGGTAGAAGACTTTTATCAAGAATTATATAGTAATAAAGAACATGTACCTCCTATATTTATTACATGTTCTGAATTGCTCAAAATTTTAAATGAAGAAGTGAGACACACAATTAAATGTATGAAGAAAGGAAAGGCTCCAGGTAATGATGGAATTATAATTGATATATTAAAAGAAGCAGGTGAAGAAATATAATTTTTTTTAGCAAAGTTATACCAAATGTCTAAATGATAAAGATGTACCAGATGATTGGAAGAATGCAGTATTAATATTAATATTTAAAAAAGGTGATAAAGAAGATATTAGAAATTACAGACCTATCAGCCTTTTATCAGTTTTATACAAAATTTTTACCAAGATAATTACAACTCGTCTACAGAGAACATTGGATTTCCACCAACCAAGAGAACAAGCTGGATTTAAAAGTGGTTTTAGTACAGTAGATCATATCCAGGTATTGAGAGAAGTTATAGAAAGGACAAATGAATATGAGTTGCCATTATGCTTTGGATTTGTAGATTATGAAAAGGCATTTGATTCTATAAACATTTCTTCAGTGATTAAAGCATTGGATCATCAAGGTATAGATCCAGGATATTGTCATATTTTAAAGAATATTTATAAAAATGCAACAGCAACAATTAGATTACATAATGATACTGGGAAAGTCAACATTGAGAAGGGTGTAAGACAGAGTGACTCCATATCTCCAAAATTTTTTACAGCAGTGCTGCAAGAAGTATTTTGTGCATTAAAATGGGAACCTAAAGAAGTGAAAGTAAATGGAGATTATTTAAGTCATTTAGATTTTGCAGATGATATAGCTATTTTTGCAAATAATGCTTTAGAGCTTCAGGAAATGTTGCAGGAGTTATCAGATGAAAGTAGGAAAGTAGGACTAAAGATAAATGTTAAAAAGACTAAAGTAATGTTTAATGGATTTTCTCAAAATATGAAAATAAAGATTGATTATGATGAGTTAGAAGAAGTTAACAGTTACAAATACCTTGGTCAGATTATTAATACAGATGGAAACATAATGGATGAAATTAATCATAGAATTAAACTTGGTTGGAGTGCTTTTGGTAGAAATAACTTGATACTAAAAGGAAATATGCCTATGTGTTTGAAAAGGAAGGTTTTTAATAAATGTGTTTTACCAGTTTTTACTTATGGATCTGAGACATGGACACTTAATAGAAAACCAATACAGAGACTTCAGACCATTCAAAGAAGTATGGAGAGATGCATGTTGGCAGTAACAAGAAGAGATCAAAAATGCAAATATGATAAGAGAACAAACAGGTGTTACTGACCTCATTGAAAAAATTAAAAGACTGAAGTGGAGTTGGGCTGGACATATTGCTAGAAGAGATGATAATAGATGGACAATTGAAATCTTAAACTGGATTCCAAGAGATTGTAAAAGACCCAGAAAGAGGCCACATGTGAGATGGATGGGTGAAATAAGAAAGTGTGCAGGGGTAATGTGGAGAAGCTAAAGATCGGAAAAGATGGATTGAACTTGGAGAGACTTTCATCCTGCAGTGTATTGACAATGGTTGATGATGATGATGATGAAAACATGGTGACTAATACATATCATAAAGCTTTTTGTAATATTTTTACAAAAAGCATTTCATGAACTAAAATGAGAAGCTAAAAACGTAAATGTAAATGGAGAGTATTTAAATCATCTAGATTTTTTGAATGAAAAAAAATTGCTTTTGCAAATTATACTTCAGAGCTTCAGGAAATGTTGTAAGAATTATCAAATAGAAATAAAAAATAAGACTAAAGATAAATGTAAATATTATTAATGTTCGATCGATTTTCTAAGAAGAAAATATTGTTAATGATGAATTGGAAGTAGTTATTAGCTATAAACATTTTAGTCATATTATTAATACAGATAAAAACATAATAGATGAAATTAATCATAGAATTAAAGTTGAATGAAGTGTTTTTGGTAGAAATAATTTAATATTAAAAGGAAATATACCTATGTGTTTGAAAAGGAATATTTTTAATAAATATATTTTATAATTTTTTTTTTACGAATCTGACACTTGGACACTTCACTAAATAACAATACAGAGACTTCAGAACATTCAATAAAGCATGGGAAAATGTATTTTAGAAATAACTAGAAGAGAATGAAAATGAAATACATGCGTGAGAGGTCAAATAATTACCACTAACTTCATAAAAAAAAAAAGACTGAATTGGAGTTGGTTTGAATATATTGCTAAAAAAGATGATAATAGATGGGCAATTGGAATTCTAAATAGGATCCCAAAAGATTTTAGAAGACTTAGAAAGAGACCACATGTAAGATGGATGAATTAGGGAAGTTTATTGGCGTGATATGGAGAAGAGAGATTAGAGATCTGAGAAACTGGATTAAACTTTGAGAGATTTTCATTCTGCAGTATATCTATAATGGCTGAAAAATAAAATAAGTAATAAATATTTATTTTTAAAATCTATGTAATTCTATTGAAATTTTTTTTTTTTTAAAAAAAAATGTTTATCAAAATAACTTAATTGTAAAATTAATCTTGAACACTTAAGAGTCTGGTTAGAATTTTTTTTTTAATAATGTAGCTTATAAAAGTAAAATTTAAAAATGTATTTAAAATAAAACATTAAATGTATCGTAATACTTTCACAATTTAATTAGAACATGTTTATATTTATAGTACAACATAATTATTTTAAATTAAAAGTAAATATTAATTTATAGTCTTAAAAAAACTCCTATAAAGCATTAGTATTCTAATTAAGCTTTTAAAAAAGCTTAGTATCAGTGCCGAAATAGCTCAGTTGGGAGAGCGTTAGACTGAAGATCTAAAGGTCCCTGGTTCGATCCCGGGTTTCGGCATTGGATGAGAGCGATTTTTTTTTTCAATAAAATGTTTTGGCAAATCTTTTTTTTTTTTTTGGATAACTAAAATAAAATAAAATATATACATAAACAAATAATTTTTAAGAGTATTTTAAAATGTCATTTTTTAAAATAAATCTCTTAATATCCTCCTCTAAAACTGATCTAAATGAAAATCTTCAAATAAAAAATATATATTTTCTTATGATAAAAAATTTAATTCATTTTCACAGATTCAAAATATATAATGACCTTTGGATATTTAATTTGGAAAGAAAAATAAGACCTAGCACAATTTTTCAGGATGCTTATAATATAAGCCCTAAGTCCTAGTTAAGATAGTCAGCGATATAGATGATCGATGGATATCCTAAATTATAAAGTAATGAATGTATAAATAAACAATATTATTGACATTAATGCTTTAAATAAATGTAATATAATTTATATAGTTCTTTTGTATTTTTACATCAACAATTTTCTTCAACAATTCTTCCTGTATAAAGAAACAATTTATAATTTCATTTATACATTTTTAGTTACTTATTTTATTAAATAGTTAGATTTAGAAGGCTTGATTTAGTTTTAGAGTTTCATCATAATAGTAGCTTTTAAATATTCAAGATAAAAGTAAAATTAGTTTGATTTCTTAAACATTTTTTTTTGCCCCCTAAAAGATTTTATTAAAATAACAGAAATGATTTTATTAAAAAAAAGTTTAGCTTAAGTTATCATCAATCTTTCTTCTAAAGAAAAGTTTTTAAAAAGAATACTCAAGCAGAGCTACTACAAATAATTTGAAAAGTATTTGATAATGGATGAACATAGTTGTGACATTTATGAATCATCATAATTCAATACGTCACAGTTTGTTATAATCGGTGTACTTAATGTGCATGTGTGAAATACAGAAACAAACATTTTTGTACTTAATTTTTTTTTGTTGATTTTGTGTGGACAAACCATTCTTAACTTCAATCATTTTTGTTATCACTCCTGTCTCACAAGTCTTCAATTAACACTTGATTTAATGGTAAATTTAAACAGAATAATATTCTGATTACCAGATAAGATAAGTGCAAAAAGGAAAAGCTATTTTGGAGAGTACAAAAAGGAAATTATTGTGGACTCCTGGGATAAGGATCTTACAGCTTTCAGTAAAGAGAAAAAAAACTTGAATATATGTCTATTTTTAATACATGAAAAAAATTAAAACATCCTATAAAAATAAGCACTACTGTGTCTTTTGGAGCAAATATTACTACAAAACTTAGTTTTGTTTTCAGGGAAACAGTATTTATTCTACTTTTAAATTAAACAAATCAGTGACAATAATTGTTTGAAGAGCATTCCTATTAAAATCCAATTCTTGAGTTTAAAAAGAAATTCTTCAATGCCATCAGTTTTATTCTTCAGCCAAAAATACAGTTTGCATATTAAACAAGTGGATATAGCTTATTTATTCCTAGTTCTTATGTTTTAATTAAACTTAACATAGGATTATAGTTGTGATAATTATTTAAAGTGAATTGCAGATAAATGAGGTTTTCCAGATAAGTATTTTTGTTAGTCTTCATTTAGAGTTAAATTCATAAGTATTATATGATACCATTATTTAAAGATAATATGATTAATAGGGATTTCTTTATAAATAAAATACTTGCTAGAAACTTTAATTATTTCTTGCTTTAAAATAATTATTATTTAATTAGATTTAAGTTTATTTTGTTACTAAGTTGTTGATCAAATGTAAATAGCATCTGCCATAACTGCAACCAGAATTGGAAACTAGGATTTTTTTTTTTCTATAGTTGACAATTCCATGCAAGCTTAGGACATTTTTGCCCAAAAGATCAGCCCATATTTAATTTGTCTCATTGATGTTATCCAATACATAATAAAACTTCTAAACTAAATAAAAATATATGGATAAAGACATGAAAAATGCAAGGCAATCCCAAAATGCATATCTGGCAAATACAGCCTTCATCACTTGACTTCCATGCAAATCTTTCATTCAACATAATTTTGAATTTACTTTCACAAACTAGTGCAGGGAAATGCCAAGTGAATAATATTCAATTGTATTTTAATAATGGATATATTTATCTTTAATTGAATTTAAAGTTTATATCCAGGCTGAAAATTAATTAATAATTTATAATCTTAATAAAATTATTAGTAAATTATTTTTAACATTCCATCAAATATAAGTGCATTCAAATAATATTGTAGGAGTAAAATTGATTGTTATCTACCAATTTTTGTGCTGATACTATAGCATTGATATCACAAACAATGGATTTGAAAAATCATCTCAGTAATTATGAAGTATTTTGATGTGTGATGATCTTTCCAGCAATTTACTTCACTATAGTTTTCATTTTTTTAATTTAATAATAAAGGTGGATTATATAATCATGTGATTGGCTGCTCCAAAGGTCATGGAAGTTTTGACTATTCTAGTGATCATAGATTGAAATGATAATTCTATTCAAATGGCAAAATTAATATATTTTTAAAAAAACTTAACCAAATATTGATCTGGTTTAAGGCTCGAACATGATCTTTAGCAACAAGAGAATATACATGTAAGTGGAAAAATATGGGTGCTTTAGTCTGTAAATTATGTAAGGAAGAAATAAAAAATATTAGGCATATGTTAATTGAATGCAAATGCTTGAAAACAGAAAGGGCACATATAATGAAGTTATGGAAGAATGAATATGAAGAAAGTGACTATACAGAAAGTGGATTATTAGTTTTTATGCTGGATTTGGGAAAAGATAAGGGGTATTTAGATATAAAGGCCATAGAGTTGACAAAGATTATGTTGTGGAAATGGTATGGAGCAGAATATGGGAAAACTTAGACTGGGGAATGGAAAATAAAGTCGCTAACAGGTTTCTCTGGGCATAATTGTTGAGAGATTCTTGACTCCATTTAAGGAGAAGTTACAATACATCACATTACTTCAAATGGTCTCTATCAGTATGCTCTGAAATTTAGTAATTAGATATCTGTAGCACATTTTCTTTTCTTATCATTTTCAAATATAATCATCATTTTTAAGAATGGTTAGTGCAAATGCTCCACTAATGAATCATCAGTTTGTATTTCTTAAAAATTCAATCAAGTTCACTATACTCACAGAGGGCTATGAAACTAATGATAACTCCTATCATCCTAGGGTTTATATCTGTAAAAAAAATTTAATTTTTATTTTTTTGCCACATAATATTATAAATATAAAGCTAATGATAAGTGTCATGTTATTTTAAACAACACATTTATATTTTGTATCATTAATTTTATTTCATAATAAAGAAATGCTCCTTTTTTGGTAATTATAGTTGAAATTAACTATTGTTTTTAATTTGGTTCTATTATACAACTTAAAAAAATAAAATGAACAAAAACAAAAAATGAATTAATATAGCTGTATTGTAACGGGCAGAATCGTGTGATCAGCCAACAAGATTCAGAGACCTAGCAAAAGTACCAGCATGTTCGGGATATGGTAGTTGTGGAACAGTACTAAGATTTAACCTATTTGCCAGTGCTTCAAAATCTCCATTATCCAACCAATGCTCCTGATGCTACTAATGGTCATCATTTTTCTTCCCTCCCAGTGGTCAGGGTAAACAAGAACTCTACCAATTCAAACTTAACTTAAGCTAAGATACTCACCAAATACTTTGATATAGCTCAGAATATTATTTCAAATATGTCATAGGTTTTGGATATATACATATATGACTTAATTAAATGTGGACATAGTTGGGTGGATATGATGAACCAGGGAATGACATGACAACTTTAAGATATATATGATCCATATAGGGGCATTACATTTAAACCAACAGATAATAATTACAATATTTAATTATCTATTTAGATATCACTAGGATAAATGTATGATTTTTACAAAGAATTACAATATTCAACTATCAGTTATTTATAAAGGTACAGTATTTAGATATCACTAGGATAAATGTATGATTTTTACAAAGAATTACAATATTCAATCATCAGTTATTTATAAAAGTACAGTATTTAGATATCACTAGGATAAATGTATGGTTTTTACAAAGAATTACCTACCTGTCAATAATGGCAACCAAGGTTATGAACTAAAAATAACAATTACAATAATAAACGTCAATATTAGATGTGTGTGAGCATTACAATGAAGCCATACAATCAATAATGACAGCAGAAGTTATGGACAAGAAATAATTTCAATAGTATTTAAACATTAGTATTAGATGTGTGTATGCATTACAATGAGATCATATTGGCATTCATGACAACCACAATTATGAATCAGTGTGATACTGTATGGGTATTACAAATTAGCCACAAATAATAATTACAACACATAGTAAATATCAGTATTATACGTGTGTAAGCATAAAACAAATTGTTATGTTTATAATGATAATATTTGATCAAGAAATATGTCACTATAAAATTAATATGCCAATTGTCAAGAGTAAACACAATACATGGTTAAATTAAGTTAGAAGCCAGAAATATATATATATATATAACAAATTTATGTGTGTGTTCATATACATAGGAAAAGCTAAGTATATATTTTTTTTATTATATTTATTTTTAGTATTCGCAGCAGGAGTTATGGACCAAAGCATAATTCTAGCTACCTTTATTATCAATAGTTATATGATAAATATGGTTTAGCTATCCCACAAAGCATTACCAACAGGCATGATCAAGAAATCTAATTACAGCATACAGTGGCATCTGGATTCAAATCCTGTGCCGACTATATTCTTATTGGCATTGGCAAACATGGGCCAATCTTCTTTGTCAAGCAATAAAAATATATATAGAAGTGCCTATAAAAACACATTCCCAATCAGTGTGGCATGTGTAGGAAATAATAGAGCATGGGCTTTGAAACCTATCGTCATAGAGTACCCATTTATCGGCTCAAAAACACGGCTATCTCCAGACTGGTAAAATATCCGTCTGGCAGCTTTTATAGTATTACTCGACATATATTCATTATTAAAAGCCATATAGGCACAGATCATAAGCAACACTGATATATTTGCCCATAAAAAGCATTAACTTAGCCTGTGTTTCATAAGTAATAATGGGAAATTTTAAGATAACCATATTTGATATGCTATAAAATGCCCAAGTGTTTAAATATAAAGCTTAACCACAAAATGCTAAAGAGGAAAAAATACTACTGCTGAGATATTACTATTTCCCCAAATGCATGCATCACTAAAATATATATATAGTGAGATGAACACATACCTTTGTAATAAGTAATATTGCCCATTTTATATTTAAGAAAAGAAGCACTATTTTTTTTAACACATAAATAAATGCATATATATATTATTTCATTTCAATTGTTATAAAGAATTTTAATCAAATCTAAATTAAATAGATAATGGTTTTAACACTCATTTATATTCTTAATTTCTATTAACAAGGTATATAAAAGTAAATGGTGAATTTTAATCCAGATATTTGATTTTTTCTCTTTCTCTTTTTTTTAACAAATTAAAATGACATTTTTAACTAATAAGAACTAGGCAAATGATTTAAGAAATTCAAACTTGACTGTCTGTTACTTTACAATTATAAAAAAATAGTTACCCTTCTCCGACTTAAGATTGGAGATAAAGCAAATAAATTTATACATAAATTGGTTTAATAGTAAAAATATCATTTGCCCCCATACTTGGCTGGGTTGGCATAAATAAATTAATCAATAAAATATATATTTTTATAATTAAAGAAAACATACTGGCATATTTTAAAATAAATCATAAAAGCTGTATTTATAAACTCTATAGTAATCTTTTGTTCCATTTAAAATTAGACATTACACTCTTTTTTTTTTACCATTAATAAGTAGAAATCTAGTTATAACACAAATTGACTTGTTAAAAATAATAATAAAAGAAATTAAAACATTAGTATATATCACTGTCCTTTTGAAACACATTTTTTTAAGATAGAGTCTTTTACCGATCAGTTATAAATCTGAGGAAATGAAATATTCTAGAGTTTTTATAAAAGGCATTTTTAATATATAAATATTTTTTTAAAGATTGAAAGTACATACTTGCAATTATTAGTCACTTTGATGAGGCAGCTATTTTCTTACTGGTTCACTTATTTCAGGATCGACCTTTGGCTTTACTGGACTCAGGACAGGCTGGATTCAAAGTTGGTTCTCCAATTTCTCAGTGGCAGCAGCATGGAATCAATTAGATTTCTTTTCTCCTACAGATGCATTTTTCTGGAGATTTCCTCAAAGAGGGGAAAGGTAAATTTGATCTACTCACAGATCATGGTGATTATCTGTCATCAGCTTAATTTCAATGTCTATTAGAGAGAGTCTTTCATTTTAACTCTTAAAACTTTTTTCTTTTGATTTTTTTTTGACTGCCAACAACTTTACTTTCTTTGATTTTACTTCCAACAACTGCCTGCTTTTAAAACTCTTTTTTACTGCCTTGACTAGAAAAATAGCCCAGTATTTATAATCCTGTAACATTAAACAAAACTTTTCTCAGCACAGCCAAAAATCAGTACAGTCTTTGTTTAATCTTATATTTTTAACACCTATATCAGGGGTCCCCAACCCTATGTCTGCAGGCACCATGGCACTCACAAACCATTTTACATGTGCCTGCCGCTATCCCAACATGATAAAAAATTATTTATCTGATACAAATAAATTTAATTTTTAAAATTTCTTATAAATTATTGTATTATATTGTAATCAAATTGTAGGGCATACTATACTTTTACAGCGTAAAAATATAAACGTTAATTATCTGTTAAAATTTTATTTTTGATATAAATATTTTTTGTACATTGTGTATTATTAACAATATCCAATTATAAATTTACATTGAAAAAATAAATGGTGCTTCACCACCTGGTTGAAAAAATAAATGGTGCCCGCCACCTGGCTGATATTATAGAATGTGCTCTTAAGTGCAAAAAGGTTGGGGACCCCTGTCTTATATCATAACTGCCTTTGTTAAAAATGAAAATAGATTGGTTGATTGATCTTTTAATTTAAACTAGTTAGCAAAATACTGATCTTTTAATTTAAAGAAGTTAGCAAAATCCTATTAAGATTAAATTAAGGTACGAAAATTTTGATTGCATTTTTAACTGCCATTTAAAGATGAGAAATAATTAACATTTCCATGCAATCATATGAATGTTTCAAGAAAATAGAATCATAAAATAATTATTTGCAAAGAAAGATTGAGTCAACTTATATTTTCCATTTTTCTTTGTTTTTATTTTAAGACAAAAGAAATATATATTTTCTTTTCCAAATATATAACTAAAAAATGTATTCCAGTAAAACAAGATATACATATATGAGCCTTCTCATTCATCAACACACACACACACACATCTGTATAATACTTTTTTAATAACAAAAAATGAAAATGAGATATTTGATCTATAAAAATCTATATATATTGTAACCTAATAAATGTGTTCAAATAGAAATAACTAAGTAAAGGTTCAAAATATAACACTATCAAGAATTATGGGGAAATTGTTAATAACCAGTATTGTAACTCAGGTATATGGAAATCACGTGAGGTGAGTACACTCGTAATTCAATAAAATATAACTCAGGTATACAGGCAGTAGATCTTATCCCCTTTCATTTCTTGGTTTGATGTTAAGTGCATGTTTAAACAAATACTAAGTGAATATGGTCTAGCAGGGCGCCACTAGATTATCTGAATCTAGACATGGTTATATCTGATAACCTTTTACATGTACCGGGTTTGAATCCCTTCTTGGTACTTTATTTATAATAAAATGGAAGATTTTGCTTTTTGAGCCATATCACTATATGCACTAATATTTAGGTAAAAGTAAAACCTCTATAAACCAAAGTGGAGTATACTAGACATAAATCATTTCTCAGATCTTAACATAACAAATGTGTTTCAATATTTTATAAGTTCACTAGCTCAGATTATATATAACTAATTTAGGATGGCAATTCACTCATCCTTGCATGAAATAGATAATGGGATGTGGTTATAATAATACTAAGAGATCACTAAATATTATAAAATCAATATTTAATTATGGCCTTTAAACAGTTAAACAGCTCATTAATTAAAACGTTGATGACGATGATGATGATGATAATAATAATAATAATGACTTCGGATCAATTACAGCTCTAGGACTAAGCCTAAACATAAAACTAATTTTTATAAAGAAATTCATAATTATTGCTTAATTTTAGCATATTTACTTATATCTTAAATAACTAATATTCAACCATTGATGATGATGAATAATCACACTTAACAAAGACTACAATTAATGAAATATATACGCCTCATTTAATAAAACAAACTAATATTTATTACTACAGTTCTAACATATACATAAAAATTTCTAGATAAATATGAAAATTGACATGAATAACAATAATAATAATTGATTATATAACAATCCTCAGATTAATTTTAAGTTCTTCCCCCTTTCCCTTCAAATGTATTTTGTAAGATCGGAAGAGCGTCACATAGACCATGATTTTCACTCCATGAGAAAAGTATTTTAAAAAAAAAATATTATCTGCTCATTAGCACACATACTTTAAAAATCCAACATGTAAATAGAATGTAAAAAAAAATGTTAGTAAAATTGAAAGAGCAAGTTTTAGAAAAGAGTTTTAAATTATTTTCTCCCCCTCCCCTTCCAAGCGCTGAAATCTATACTGAACTTGAAACAAAATAATCTAATATTCTAATACTACTCATTATTTCACATTCACTCCCAATTATACACATATAAAAATATTATTATGTATGTGCGTGTTTTATCCCATAATAACAAAATATTATTAAAAACCAAAATAATAATAATATATCAGCCAAAACTAAAATCATAACACCATAAAAAAAAAAAATTGTTTTACACATTAATATTGTAAAATTAATAAACAAATAATTTTCATACATTCAAGGTCATTTATGAAGCTCAAAGTTATTTTTAGTAAGACATTCTTGTTTTTAATTGATCTGAATAGTCTTTAAAAGTTCTTTAAATAAAATATACCACTTTATTGCTAAAATGTTTATTAAGACTGATATCATAAAGAAAATAGATATAAAAAGTCATATTACCGATCTTTTGTTTGTGGCGAATTTCCAAGGGTTCAAACTTGTCTTGTATAAGGTTTATATTTCTGCAGCTACTATTTTCGCTTTGGGATGGGGGAACAATCTCTTTCTTGAGGTGTATAACTATTTGATGATGATGACTCTATTGAGGTTATTTGCTTTAGTGGATAATTTGGAAATCATTATATTAATTTTTCTTCTCTTCCTGTCAAGCATGTGGATGAAATACAGCAGTTGTTTTCCCATTTGTAAATTTTCTTGAGTTTAAAATCAGTTGTTGGAACAATTAATTGGACTTGATGATTAATATTTATCAGTAGATTAATTCATCTTCTTTGAATGCAGGTGAATGCTTTCTTCCTTCTATTAAAAACATCTTATTTATCTGGTCAGTTGAAAGGTGTAGAATCTTATTTTAGACACATCTTTTCTTTCCTATGTGATGTGCAGCTTCCCCAGATGGTCCGGAACCGATGAGACATACATATAATTTTTCTAGCCCGCCATTTCTTATATTTTTAACATTCAATTTGATATTTTAATAATCTGAATCAATCACAATAATAATCTTAATAATAATTCAAGACAGCTTTTTATATCCAATTTTTAGCTACCTTAACCAATCAGAGATAGCATCACTTGCTATTTTTGGACAAATTTGTTTTAATTAGATCTCTAATTTATTTTCAACCAAAGTATTTTTTAACTGAAAAGTTTAATCCTTTTTTCCAGACACTTTTGTTTTAAAAAAAAATAGACTCAATTCTTATTTCCTTTCTTTTGTTTTTTCTTTTTCTTTTTAACATCCAGGTAACACTTCAAATCTTTGAGCTTCCTTCTTTAGATCTTGATAAGACAATTTCAAAAATTATAGTTCTGACCCATTATGAGCTTCCAAAGTGAAAAACAATTATTTACAAAAAAAAAATTGCTACAAAGATTGATATCTGATTAAACAGATTTCCTCTTTTAACAAACAATTGTACAAAAAAAAATAATTTAACAGATTTAATACTTCCTTTTCTTTCAATATTTAGGAAATGTAAAATTTTGTATGTAATGTACACACATCCTTCATTCTTTCAAATCATTCATAAACTAACCTTAAATACTATAATTGCTAGCTTAGTAATTATAACCCAATTATTTAATTAAATCTGTAACTTTTAAATCCCAATTATAATTAAAGAAAAGCAAAATAAAAGTATAGAATAAAATATTAGAATTGATCAAGCATAGGTTAGTTTTAAAGAAAATTAAAATGTTTAATATTTGAAATATAAAACAATTAAATAATTTACACATACATTGCCTATATGTATGCATTATAACTTTGCTTTTTAAAGAAAAATTAAATATTAAATAGTTTAAATGTGTGTATTACCTTTCTATCAACACACAAACAAGTAAAGCATGTAATTGTTGACCCATTCTTTCTCTGTTTAAAGCTTTTAGAACTGGACCTTGTAGGGTTTGAACTTGGATGCCCTACAGCTTCTTTTATGGCTATATAAAATTGTGATGATGATTTTTGGTTTACCTTTTCTACATGCACATTACTATAAATTTAGCTAGTGACTAAATTGTAATGGCACAATATATATATACTATGTTTAAACGACTAACATGAAGCTCTGTGTGTGCATACACACTGATTGTTTCATTATAAAGATGATAAAAGTTTCTATCATGCTCATGAAACTCAAACATAAAAAAACCATCAATTGGCATGATTAAATTTAAAAATTAATTTGTTACTATGACACTATTACTTGTTATAAGCCAAAACTGTAGATTTTTGAGATTTTTATTAGACACATTATTACCAGTTGAAATAGTTTGAGAGAGTTTTATGGTATTTATTAATGATGCCTATAATGGTGAATCTTAAAGATTAGATACCAGTTGATGTTTGTTTAAATTTTATTTAATGTTGCATCATGCTATGGGTCTTGTGTAGTAACAAAACATTTTAGTGACCAAAATAGCAGTAAGGGTGTACTTTTTTGTACCATGATAAAAATCATGACTTTGATCAATATTTTAAGTGATAAAACTCAATTTGTGGTTTTGCATATAAATGATGGTAAATCGTATAGAAGCAAAGAAAATAATAAAAAATAAAGAGGAGACATTTTAAGTGAGTCAATGAAGAAAAATTAAATGAATATCTCATAATACAAAAAAAAAAGATTAAAAAGATTTAAAAAAATTGAAGAGTACCCTAAAAAGTCAAGGAATAATAAAATTCATGAGATTAAATAAACAATTATGAACAGGTTAGCTGAAGAATATTAATGATCAGATTATCATTTAAAATAATAAAGATCAGAAATAGAACCAATACATATAAAAAACTTTATCATAATAACATCAATTGTGATGAAGTCTCCTATACAGAAAAATCTCAGCAATGAAAATAAGTTCAGATCTTTTTTGAGAACATTATAAAAGTATGAACCCACTGGAATTAATAGCATAGCATTAAAAAGCTTCCAAAATACTGAAGAGGAATAAATCAATGTAAATACTATTAAATTATGCCACTTAATCTTAAAAACTAATCAATAGGCTATAAATTAAAAGCCAATCTAAAATATTCTTATATAAAAGAAAAAGAACTTGATCTTGAATAAATAACAAACCATTATTGCTAAATACTTCTGATAATGAAAAGTCTATGGAATACCAGAAACAATTTATGGGTGCTCTGTTGACCATTGATTTAGTAGTCTATGCTAAATTATAAAATAATCTTAAGAAAGACCATTACATTCTATTGTTTTTATAAGAAATCTTGGGTATATGATAACAAATTACAATTGTAAGCAAACTATAATAAAACAGATTGATTTTATGGAGGCATAAAAATTGAGACAGGTTTGAATATTATCACCCTATTTATATAACTTATATACTGAATTATATTAAATAAGTAACGAAGAAATCACCGATTTAATGAAAACAATACGTAACAACAATATTAGATGCACTATTATTATTACACTTGCAGTTGAAATTTTTACTAGAAAAGATGGAATTTGATAAAGTAAGAAGAAAAGTATATATTTTTTATGATACAATAATATACTGTTATAAAAGTTTTTACATTTTGTTTTTAATTAGTTTTAGTTTAAAATAAGTCTTTTTTTTTTTTGTGATATTATTAAGAAAAAAAAGTCCTGTATAGAGACAGAGTAAAGAGTTAAAAGTTAGGGGTTCAAAGCTCAACCTGCCATTTCTGGTCCTCAAATGTCATATGATTCTCAAGAAACAAAACAATTTGTTATTTTTATTACTCATGTATTTACAAATAGCGTATTTTATTTTATTAAATATATATATATATATTTGCACTCAAGTTATTTCATATTTATTGATGTATTGTAAAATAGTCTACAGTTTTTTCAAGGAATCTATATTTAAATGCTTATGACTGCAATCCCACTGAATTTTTAAACGTAAAATAAAAAAGTATCAAACAACACTCACTTGCAATATATTGTTTTATTGAAATAAATTAAAATTAAATGACAAATTATTTTACAACTAAAAATTTTTTTGATCGATTAATGAATAGTATCTATTTCCATTTGAGATGTATTTGATAAGGATTTTCCACGAACTGAAATATTAAACTTGTTATATACTGCACACGCACGAGCAAAAGCAATGTACGTTGATGCGTTGAAAATATTATAGTAACGTTAAAAAAAATATTGTAATTATCAATTAAAAAAAGTATAAAAAATAATTATCAAATTAACAACTAAATATATATAATGTTAACAATAAATTAAAATGCAATCTAATATACTTTGATTGAAAATTATACGTGAGTGTACTATATACTTTAACAGTAAATTTTCTCATATGAGTATCAGATGTTTAATTAAATCCAGGTGATTTTATTTTTGAAATACTTCAGTGTTCAGATCTTTTCTAATTCTCTTCATCAATCTTCACTAATTACCGATAAACTACAGCCACTAGACCACCACGCTGGCTAGTTCGTTGTTCATCAGTTTGCTACTTAAGATCAGTTTACCACTGGCCGACTTCTGTAAGCAGATCCTAATTGCTCAAAATCAAAGCATGTTTCCGTCATTTCTAATACTACAGAAAACCATCAAGTATAAAGAGGAAGAGTTTGACCATAAGAATCTAAAATATTTGTACAGCTATAAAAAGATAAGCATTTTTGTCATTCTTTTTAATAAAAGAGAACTTTTGTATGCTTTGTAATATTTTATTTCAATTGACTTCTTTTAAAATACAAATTTGAAGGTTTCTACTACCCTCTAAGATTATATTACTGATAAATAAATAACAGAAAATATTTATTCTAATATTAATACGATTTAGAATTTTTTATAATTATTAGATCGTTTTGAGATCCTGGGTAGAAGTAGATTATAATGTGGAAATGTGGATTAGCAAATAATATGTTAATATTCTTAATATCTTTCATTTCCTAATTGAATATTTTTCAATCTCTTAGTGGTCAATGGTGATTAAATATAATATAGAGCTATACCCTGTTGCCCTAGGAGAAGCTGATGAAGAGGATTTTATTCTTCAGTTAATTATTTATTAGAATTGCTGTTTTATCTTATTTTTTGCTATACACTAAAGAATGATTTTTATCTTGCAAGAATAGGGCAATTAAAAAAAAATATTCTTCCTTTCTTTTTTTATTATAAAAAAACAACATTAATAACAACAAAATCTAGAATCAGAAAACATTAAAAAAAATATATTGTTTTCATGAAATATCTTCTTAAGCTCACAATAAGTATTTGAGATATGGAAAACCGAAGAGACATTGTAAAAGGTGTTTTTTACCCTCTTATTATATCTTTCTATTTTATAAAAACACAGCCTCAACAATTCTTCATAACTATCTGTATTTTTTCATTTATCTTTTCTCTAATTTGCCTTATTTTCTTCAGTCTATTTTATTTTAATGCCTTATCATTAATTTATGTACTATGCAGCTATGGTTTGGAAGAATCTTAATTAAAGTTAATCGTTAATCATAGTTATGATAAGGAACAAAATAACATTTTAAATTATATAAGAAATAAAGATCAGTACTATTTCTGTAGGCTATGGAAAAATGCTTTCCCTTTAATTAATCAATAAAAAGCTGTCAACTCGACAGAAACTAATAATAATATCATGACATATAAAAATAAATATATATATAAGCATATACTTTAACATGTTTTTAAGAATAAATAAAATAATGAGAAGCACCATAATATCTTTATTATCATGATTTACAGAATCATTATTTCTATCAAAAGCTGCTTGCATCATGAGGAGGGGCATTGAGAAAAGATAGCATCACAGAGATGAAGTATAAGTAATTAGTTTGTATTGTTTATGCTATTTAGTGTTAAATACTATTATTAGCACTACTACTATTATTATTGTTATTACTACTACTACTATTAATAATAAGAAACAGTTTGTATTTAATATAGCTTTGCATCTGGCATAAGCTGATTTTGAAGCAAACTTATTAATTTTATAATTCATTTTCACCATTTGTTGATATTAATGTTTTTTCATCGGAGCAATGAAAAGATCAAGGGGCACTCTTTTTGGCCTTAATATAATTGCTTTGGTTTTGTGTATAATATTTTAATAATGTCTAAAATATTCATTTTGTAGAAAAATCCTTATGTTTTTTGAGAGATGTTAGAGAATATCACCTCCAGCTATCTGAAAATATTTTTCAGAGGCTTAAATATATTTATATCAGGTTCCTTTCAATAAATATTGAAAATTATTTGTAATAAGTTTTGTTATTATTTTAATGAAGGCTGCCATTATCTTAAAATGCATAACAAGTCAGCAGATTAAACATTAATAATTTAGCTAATAGAGGTATCATAATTTGACAATTTTAAATTCAGACAAGTTTAACATAATTTTTCATAAACTTATTATAAACAAACGTCAGATACTACATTCTACATACTTAGTTTTTTTATCTGTATGTATTTTCATTTTTAAGCTGCATGTGTATAATATATTGTAGATAATAGAAAATATTTTAAACTATATTTATTTACACATATGTATACACACATACATATATTTTTTTTTCTGTTTAACACTCATATATATATATGGGTGATTGATATATATATATACAAACATCCTAATTTAAAATCATGCAAAAATAAGTCTTGCACCAAGTAGGTAGCATTTAGATTAACGAAAGTTAAAATTAACTTTTCCCACAAATTCAATAAAAATAATAAAGAAAACTCACTCCAATAAGAGTAAATTTAAAACGTGTAGTAAAACAAACTGTATATTCCAAGACAATTCATGAAAATAACAAATAAAAAAATAACTCAGTTCATAGTGATAAAGCTGAACTGCTAGACCTCAATTCATAGAACTTGAATTCCAGAATCTGATAATATGCCACTGCCCCATATCAAGAAGGACATGATATTCATTAAAAACCTATACAGAAAAATGTGTCAGCAAATTAATATAAACAAGATCTCTAAATGTAATTGCAGTTTTGTAAAAAGTAAATAATACTAAATATAAGATACCTGAAAACAAATGGGCTAATAAAGTGTCATCTCAAGAAACTGAATAAAAAATAATAGATAAATGTAAGATTTTAAAATAATTAACAAAAAATATTAAAGATAAGAAAATCATTTAACAGTAAGAATCAAAATGGCAAAGCTGCATATAATAGAAAATATGAAAAGGATTATCAACTCAATACTCAATGATTGGTATGGATAAAATCTGATTTAATATGATAAGTGATAATAATTAAGAAACATCACTAATTCTTACCAAAGCCAACAGTGACTTTTTCTAGAGCAGAAGTGTAAACATAGTGCTCAGAGATCAACTTGCTGTCATTGGTTGGCAATAATCAGATCAGATTAGACTTTCATTTATACTAAATACATAGTCTCAGCTGGGTTTTTTGACGTTGTTACTATACTGACAATCATTTGTTGTTGTTTTTTCATTTTGTTGTAGCAACTTAGTTTTATGTAGGCTGTATTAAACTTTAAAATATTTAATGTATTTGGAATTGATAATTATACTATAACAACTGGATATAATTTTAAGACTACACCAGAATAATTAATCATTCTAATATTTAAATGATGGAAATAGAATATACTCTAAAATAAATCCTTACCTTATTGTGTTTCAATATCTTCTTACAACTTAAGTTAATGAACAATTTACCATTTTCAAATAAATCATTGCTTAAATTAGAAAAACTAATTTTTTTGTTTGATTACAAATTAGCCAAAAAATTTTAATGGTGGCACATTAATATTTTATAAATATAATTTGTCCAAACTGTTTTAATATTTTCTTAAATAAGCAAATGTAAAAGTCATTTAATAAACTATTTATTTCAAATACTTAAATTTTGCAAGTAGAATTTTGAATTAATAAATTGATTCTAAATAAATATTTATTCACCTTAAGTTCAAACTTTTCAATCTGCAAAATAAAAGTAAATTGAATTTTATTACAAACTTACCATTTGGGATCTTCTTTTTATATAAAGATTATCAATTGCTGTTCTAGGTGGCATTTGTTAAAATAAATGAGTATTAAGTACAGATATTTTATAGGTGCATGACAGCCAATATATAAACAACTGTTTTAATTGAAAAATTAGATAACTAATGTTGTATTCAAACATGGATTAAAAGAACTATTTACTGAATTTATTTAGTTTGTTAAATATAGGTCTCTTTGTCTGTTTTACATTTATAAATAAAATTCATAAATGATATATCATTGATAATAGACTATTAAAAGTTAAAAATTATTTTAAATCTAAGAAAACCCACTGTCAAATTTAGATTATCATATTTTGGGCCTCTTTTTACAATAAAGATGCAGCAGAATATTGCCCATATATATAAAGCATGCGTATAAAACTGATGTCTAATATTTTCGTTTGGAAAATGATATCAAAATTTAAGAAAAAGAAAAGAATCGCAGACAAAAAACGATAGTGACTCCAAGTGAGAAGTGTCCCCCGCTATTATATTAAAAGGGAGAAACACTTCTTTATTTAAAGTACAGATACATTTTCATAAATGATGCTGCTGGAAAATATATAAAGTAACAACGATTTATCAAGAAAAATAGCTTCTGCAGAGCAGAAATTATGAATGGAATCTGGGTATTAAAAGCAATAAATTTTAATAATTTTATCAAATACTTGTGAATTTAAAACAAAACAAAACAGAATTTTAAAGAAAATATATAAAATTAACTAATTTTTTTAAAATTTTCTTATTAAACAAACTCATCAATTTTTTTCTTTCTTTTATTTAATCATCACTTTATTATTATTATTTGTTCTTATTTAATTACATCAATAAATTCCCCATACAACCATTTTTTATTATTATTTTCAATTAGTTTTTCAAATCTTTTGTTTATGTCTTATTTTTTTTATTATTCATTATAATTATTAGTTGACAAACTGTTTTAAATCTATCCATTAATAGCTAAATGAAGTGCTAATTATAATAGTTTTATTCTTGGATTCAAAACAATATTTATGTAACTATATTTAATCTTGATAGCAATATCTTACTTTAAATTGTCTCAATTTTTTTCATCACAACATTTCACAATGTTATAAAATATAGTTTAGTCTTTTTTATATATATGACAAATTTATTGTCTTTTCCGGTTTTCTTGCAGTCTTTACATGTTCTCTTATTTATTTTTAATTTTTTTAATATAAAGAGATTTAGATATGCTTTTATAACTTGATTGATGTGATTAACTCAGAAAATTTACATATTTTGAGGGTAGTTTTCCATTTTTCCACATTAGCTATACTTTCAAATTCATCTCTTTTTATTTTTAATCTAAAAATTTAATATTTTTTAAATTAATTATATCTGACTAAATATATCATCAAGAATTTTAAATGTAAATCAATTAAATTTTGAAGTTCTTAATTAAACAAAAATTCAGCATAACATTTTAAATTTAAAACCAATAACAACAAAAACAAAAGAGAAATAAATTAATTTAAAACAAAGTAAAATTTTAACATTATTTTTTGATGATGATGATGAAGAAGAAGAAGAAGAAATAAATTATTTAGAGATTTGCAAAATGTGAATTATAAGAATAAATTATAAGTGAAAATTAAACATGTTTAAAAAATGGAAAAAAAGAGTTATAATTCAACATCATCATTTCAACAATTATTAATCCACTGTAGATAAAATAAAGACTTTTGTTTGTAATAACTTCTATTTATTTTTGCTTATTAGGCTATTTTTTAATTTGCAAAGTTAAAATTTTATTTTTTTAAAGACTAATTTCCTTTATTAAATTGATGTCTAAAACAACAAAAAAATTAAAATTGGAGTGAAAGTAATCTAAAAGAAGAAATAGAAAAATATGGTAAAATGTGCTGACTTTAAATATTGCGGAAAACAATTTAAATTTAAAAACTTGTGGAATTTTATAGGATTATTATAACAATAGTTGCTTTTTTAATGAATTAGTGAATAAAAAATTAATGATTGCTATGACAAATTAGTATATAGGGTCTTCAGTATTCAAGGGATATAATTATATATATTTTTAATTATAATTCACTGAAATTTAAATTTTAAATGTTATTTACGATTAAATTTATATATATAAATGTTTATGTAAACTTATAAATAAATATTAGAAAATACAGTAATTAAAATTTTTAAAAAGAACAAAAAATATAAACATCACTCAGGAGCCCTTTCGACTATTCTCATAGTCTTTATCAGCAAACGTTAAGAACATGGAATTATGGGAAAGTTGACCTTTCAAAGTATTAGTTGACAAAGACTTAGTGCAAAAGCACTCCTAAGTGACGTTTATATTTTTTGTTCTTTTTAAAATGTTTAATTACTCTATTTTCTAATATTTATTTATAAGTTTATGTATATTATTTTGAAAAAATACAGATATTGATTTGTAATATTATTATTATAAATGTTTATGTACATATTTTTTTATAAATTATAAAATTTTGTAAATTTTATCAAATGAACATTGATAACAGCAAAAATATTTTTTTTAAAAATTAAAACAATTGTTTAATTACAGCAGAATATTTGATTATAGTATAAAGAAATTAAAATTAGTAAATATTAACTAGTTTCTAGAATCATTATCACATTAATAGCAAAATGATGATCATATTTTAAAACCATAGATTTTAGTTACAAGGAACTGTCCATTATGAAATGGTTATACTTGCAAACTTTCATGAAGTTGCAGCATTTTTTTCAGAAAGTTCTTCATTCATTTGAATGTGATTTCTGAAATTTAGAACAAATAAAAACATAATCAATGAAAATCTTACGATTATATGTGTATGTATTTATTTCTCAAACAAACAAATCACTCAATAGTATTTTGCAAAGGATCTTGCTGAAAAAGTAGATAAGTGCAAGTAACTGAAAACTGGCCTTCTCATTGCTATCAGTCTAATAATTTATATTATTTTTAGTTAGTCATAAAACCATATTGTTTAATAACCATCTCTATCTTCAAGCTAAGAATGATACATATGTTTTCTTTGTATATGTATTTGCCATATAAGTGTTTGAAAAACTGTGACAGAAGTTTTGGAACTTATCTTACATTTTTTGATTCTTTCTTGGAGATGTTTTAATTTCTATATTTATAATCCAATGGTCTATTGCTCAGGAATTCATAAGAAATTCACGAACAAGACAACATTTGTCGCTATTCGATCATATGAATCT
The DNA here is from genome assembly GCA_028023455.1 of Epiperipatus broadwayi. Classification (NCBI taxonomy): domain Eukaryota; kingdom Metazoa; phylum Onychophora; class Udeonychophora; order Euonychophora; family Peripatidae; genus Epiperipatus; species Epiperipatus broadwayi. The sequence continues at coordinate 1,325,711 of JAQFVV010012592.1, forward strand.
TAAAAGAAAAATTTGTGAGCATTGTCTATGGCCCTATTTTTAATATTACAAAAAATACTTAACATTTTGCTATAATTCTATTTGTCACTACATTTAACATAATTTATATGTATGTGATGTTGAATTACATTAATATATTTGAACACACATATATACAACGTATACAACGCGTGAATGGAATCATGCGTGCACATACATGTATAAGAAAAAAAAATATTGCTAATTCTTATTTTATGATGTGGGAAAAAGATTTAAAGCATATACGCAATGAAACATGTTCTTCCCTCATATTCCTCCACTTTAAAACAGCTTATGGCGTTGTCCCTATCTGTCAACACTTTCTCTAGATCTGCGTTTGACGTTTAACATCGGCTCTATTACTTTTAAAATACACTTGTGTAAACAAAACATAAAGAGGAAACAACTATTCTTTTCACTCTAATGTAAAAACGTTTAAGATAAGTTGAAACGATGCAAGAATATTTCGTAGCGATAATTACAGACAGTTGTATTTTGTTTTACTGCTGAAAGAATAAATGGCATTTGCCAATAGTATTATTACTTTTATTACTCAGTAAGCATTGCTGTTTTTTTTTTTTTTAATAAGTTATTGGAATAGCTTTACAATTGTAAACATTCAATTATACCTTAAATAGAAGTATTTTTTTTTCTATTCATCATAGATATACAATCATTACGATTATTATTTTTTTTATTGAAAATATAGGAATACTCTTCAAATTACACAAGAATCTTTTTTATATATACTGCATTTTATTCTCTAGGATATAACCGAATAAATTTCATCCTAGTTAGTCAATGTGAAAACAGTGAGCCGACAATTTAGGGTTATCAATGCACATGTTTAATATATACACAGACACTTTAATAATCTATTATTAAAGATTAAAAATTCATAACCCTGTCTTTGCCCAAGTTAAGTTAAAAAGTGTAGTAATATACAGAGTGAACTCAGACTTTTACACGATCGTCAACTATCCACGCTGTCTCATACTGCTGATACACTTGATCCCACACATATTGAAAAGCTAAATAATCACTAATATATGTATTTCGTACTAAAGCAGCACTCGTCAGTTGGTCCAGATTATCAGCTCCATACATATATACAATCAATGCTCAGCTTATATTAAGATAGCCGATCTTCATAATTTAATGGACAGATTTCAATCCACTCCATCCCACAACTCTTCAGCTATCCATTTCTTTGAAAATCTGATGATGAAAAAAGCTCACATTGGTGCCAACCTTCTCATCCTACCCATGTTGATCATAAGTCACTCTGAGCCCTCATATACAGATCATAATTCATTTACATACATATACAAGGGATGGACAGACCTTACAGCACTATATTTTAATATATATATTTTTTACAACATAGGTTTTTTCATACCTGCACTCCAATATGTAATATATAGGGGGTTTGAACTCAGACTTTCACATGACTCTCAACTATCCATGCTATCCCATACTGCTGATACACTTGATCCCACACATGTTGAAAAGATGAATAATTACTAATATATGTATTTATCATCTCCACACATATATACATTCAATGCTCAGCTTATATTAAGATAGACAATCTTCATACTTTAATGGACAGGCTTCAATCCACTCCACCCCACAACTCTTCAGCCATTCATTTTGTTGAAAATTTGATGATGGAATGCTCAAAGTCCACATTGGTTCCAATCTTCTCATCCTACCCATGTTGACCATAAGTTACTCTGACTCCTCATGTACAGGACATAATCCATTTACATACATATACGATGGATAGAACTTTCAGTACTATATTTTAATATATGATTTTTTGTACAGTACAGACTTTTTCATACCTGCACTCCAATATATAGGGGATTTAATATGAAATAGACATCAAATTAATTTTTTATTCATTATTATGGAGTAATGATTCCATATGCAATGCCCATGTCTTGGAATTTTGAAATGGTTTTAGGTAGACGAAAATGTAAAAAAAAAAAATTTTTTTTAAAGTAGCTATTCTGCAGTTATCAAATAATTGGTTAAAAATAGATATCTGCAAGACAAAATAAAAAAGAATAATTGCCATTTAGTTGATTAGGTTGGTGAGTATACTCTTCTTCTACTCACTTATAAATAAGCCTACTCTCCAAAGGTCTATAATATCCAAACAAAAATGTTTTATTAATATTTTTTTAGAAAAATTTATAATTTAGTAAAATCGTGAGTATAAACTTACTTTAGCTACTTTCTGAAAATTTAAATTGATAAACGTTTTTGTTTTTACATTTTTTCTTAGCTGAGTGCACTAAATTTTTTTAAAAAATATAGTTGTTTGACAAAAATTTGTTAGTAGTCATTTTTAGACCATGACTTAATATATATTTTTATACCAACCATAAAGAGGAGTGGGAGGTTAATGAAAAATTAAATAATTCCCTTCAAAAGAATTGAAGTTAAAGAGAAGCATTTACAAAGTAAGTCAGCATCAAAGCATGAGCTAATAATTAAAAATTGCATTTGCAAACCCTCTACAAAATCTAAAAAAATAGATCTTCAGGAGAAATTACAGTAGTGGTAGATTGATTTTAATTTAACATCTATATTTAAAGCTATAAGATAAACTTTAATTATTTCTTTATGTAATTCATATGTATAAAATAAATATCTCACAATGATTATATTAAATTAAAAGAATGTCTTTAAGAATTTGCTACTTACTAATACATCAAACTAGGCAGAAAATATACCAATGTCAAAGTATATTAATACATATTAGTTATAGTTAGATTAAACTGTAATGATGATAATTTATATCTGCAGGCAACTAAATATAACTATTTTTTATTATTGTAATGAAATATTGGCATATTATTTTTTTATACAGTTAAATGATGAAAATCATTTTCAGGAAACCATAAGTTTGTTCTTGATGCATTCTTTAGTTATACAATAAATAAACATTTGACATCCATTCTAGTCTTATTTTATTTTATTTTTTTTGTTACGAAATTTAGCCAATCAAATTAGGATGCATTTTTAATACTAGTATTTTAAAAAGTCAGAAATCTTATTTAAATGGATTATGGGGTTCAAACTCAGACTTTCACACGACCCACCACTCTCAGTGCCATCTCATATTGCTGACCCACCTGATCACACACATGTTGAAAAGATAAATAATCACCAATATGCGTATTTCATGCTAAACCAGCAATCATCAGTTGGTCTAGATAACTATCCTCATACACATATATAATCAGTATTCAGCTTTATATTAAGATAGCCAATCGTTATACTTTAATGGAAAGGCTTCAATTTATTCCAACTCACAACTCTTTAGCCTTCCATTTCATTAAAAATCTGATGATGTTCAAGCCCTTGTTAGTGCCAAGGTTGTCATCCTACCCATGTTGACATATTAGTCATTCTGACCCCTCATGTACAGGAGAATAATCCATTTATACATACATATGCGAGGGATGGGCAGACCTTTTACACACTATTTATATAAGGTCTGCCCATCCTTCGCATATGTATGTATAAATGGATTATTCTCCTGTACATGAGGGGTCAGGATGACTAATATGTCAACATGGGTAGGATGACAACCTTGGCACTAACAAGGGCTTTGAACGTTCCATCATCAGATTTTCAATTAAATGGAAGGCTAAAGAGTTGTGAGTTGGAATAGATTGAAGCCTTTCCATTAAAGTATAAAGATTGGCTATCTTAATATAAAGCTGAATACTGATTATATATATGTGTGAGGATAGTAATCTAGACCAACTGATGATTGCTGGTTTAGCATGAAATACGTATATTGGTGATTATTTATCTTTTCAACATGTGTGTGATCAGGTGGGTCAGCAATATGAGATGGCACTGAGAGTGGTGGGTCGTGTGAAAGTCTGAGTTCGAACCCACATATATTACATATATAAATGCAGGTTTAAGCCTGTTTAATGTATTAAATGTATTATATAAAATTGTTCAAAGGGTTTTTCTTAAAACGACCCAAAACTCTCACCGAGTTGTCAAGCGTTGTTAGCCGAGAGGTCATCGCACCCGCTTTGCAAACAAGTAGTTGGTTGCAGACGGGTGTGGGTTCGCGTCTCGGCCGATGCTATGACATATGAAAAAAAAAACTCTCACCGAGTTTAGCTTATTATATTCTACAGCTCTATTTTGTCAGAATGTATCATCTTTGTTATAAATTTCTAATTTATTAAACTGTTTTAATCTCAGACTTATAAAAAAAAGGAAAAAAATCTATCTTTTTTTAAATGAGTGCAAACTTTTAGTTGCTTTATCTTATTAATTTATGTTACCTCATATTGGCAACAAAATATTGAAATACATCATAAGATTTAAATTTTAATCATTACTTGGAATATCTCTGTAATATTTCTTTGTTAAATAGATTCATTTTTTTAAAAAAAATTTCTGAAATTTCATACTCCACGTTCATGTTAACGTACAAAATATAGACAATCTTCTGCATTTTAATTCAGCAAAATTTCATGCTTTATTATATTGCCTTTTCATTCACTGCTTCTGTAAAGGGACTAGTGACGAGACCTTTGCTCCATAATGGTCAAATTTAAAGGCTGGCTGTTTTACCTGTATAAATATATATTTATGGCAACGTGTAAACTTATGCACATATAATAAATTTATTTGAACGACATTTTTTTACACGTAAGTTATATTTGTATATATGTAATTGTAACTAAAGTTTATTAAAATTTTAATAAACAAAACTAAAAATGATAATAATAATAATAATAATAATAATAATAATAATAATAATAATAATAATAATAATAATAATAATAATAATAATAATAATAATAATATTGTTTATCTTGAAAGAATAAGAAGATTCTTTATATTATGTTGAACGTATTGAATATCTTTTAACTTAGAGATATTCTTTTATTTTTATCTCTAAAGAAAATTTTATTTTCATTGTCGTTATAATAACCCGACGGGACTGTTCGTTTACGTGAGGGACTCCTGATGGTGTTTAATCTATCTGAAGGACTAAAATGCTACAAAAATCAATATAAAGCAATTTTTAAACTGCCGTCTTTATATAAATAAAAACGAAGAAAGAGTTATTACTTAATAGTTTCTCAAGTTATTAGAATAATACATTTTAATGGGGAAAAAAATGAAATGCAAGCTAAGATGCTAAATTAGTTTTAATAGTTTGAAAGATATAATGCGTTACTATATATTTTAAAATAGAAACACTATATGCGCTCCACACCTGACTAAAATTCTCTAACAGAGAGAATAAATGTTGAGCATATTTATATATAATCAAAAGATTTTATAAATGTTAAACTTTTATCAACTTTTTATATAATAAATATATCGTTTGTCGAATTCCAACTAAATTTATATAATAAACTAATTTTCAGTGATGCTTTTAAAATAATATTAGTTTTTATAAAAACTATACATAATATTTTCTATTCAACATTTTTTTTTTTTTACTTAACTGTGCACAAGACCTACAAATATTATATTATCACTATTTTTTACCACACTCGATCTAATGGGATAATTGAAAATTTTAAAATTTATTTTAGCATTTCTAATCTATAGATTCTTTTTCTAAATCACTCTAAAGTTTATAATCTCTTAATCCAATCATACTTGTTTTTTCTCAGATTAAAAATAAATAAATTGAAATCCATTTTAAGACTTCAAGGGTCCAACTTTTATATCTTTTAGTAATATATTTGTCAATTTCCAAATCAGTCTTTTAATACTTACAATATCAGTAACACAAGACTATTTCTCTTAACTAGTGTTTTTCTTTTGGTGCATCTTCGTTAATTCTCCAGTAAAAATATGGAGATAATTGTTTTATTTTTGGCATTTCAAAAGATGATCTGCATAATGTTTTATTGTTTTGAATGCAACTTATAAAAACTTTGGTTTAGTAATTAAAGTTTAAATCTCACATGTTTTGATGATTTAGCATGGAAGAAAATCTTCAACTTTTATCTTGAATGGTTATCAACTTGAAAATAAGAATCAGTTAAAATATATAGTTAGCTTTATAGATAGAAAAGGTGCTTGAATTATTATAAATATAGTACACATTTTTCAATATGCTGTTGCTGCATATTAATATGTCAAAAAATAGGATACTTCATCATATTGATATAATTATTAGAAATCAAATAAGACTAGTTTACTCAATTTATTATCTGGAAGTGAGACATGAACTTGTAATATAAAAGTTCCACATAAAATATTATAGATCCCTCTGTAAATTTTCTAAAAATACAATGGTAATATTTGAATACAAGTATAATGTATGTACTGAACTTTATTAGATGTAATTAAAAAGGATTTGAACTGAGACTTTCAAGCTCCCTTCAACTATTCATTCCATCTATATAACCGATACACATGACCACATACAAGTGAAAATGATAAATGATCTCCAATATACATTTTTCATGCTGAACCAATGATAATATTACAAATACAATTTAGAGTGTTTGTGTACTTAAGGTAATGAGCAGCTTGATGATAATGTTGTCGCTTGCAAAAATAATGAAATGTAACATTACTGGTCGGATAATTTTTTCCTTTCTGTTCAGTATTTTTAAAAAATTTATGAACCAACATTATTTTCTAAATTACATTTTTTAATTTCTTTATATGAGAAAAAAATAAAACCATTATGGGCCGTCATATATATATATATTCTAAATTACATGTTTTAATTACAGTATACCTTTCAGCACATAGCACTGGCATCAGCAGGGAGAGGGGGACCCCTGGTTTCACTGATCCAATACATGCACTAGTCTATAATTTTCAAAACAATGTTCAAACACAGCCATTTTATTACTCTCATAGCTGTTCTCCCACAAATATGCCTTTTCGTGTGACTTATGTAAAATGTTGCTGGGACCTACCCTTTTTGCAATTGCTTTCACCTTCCAAGACATTTAGGGAATCACAGCAATGGGCTTACAATTATTAGTATGTAATAGTATGTCAAGTAAGGTGTAAGTTCATCACTTCGAATGTACATTAAAACACTTATGGTCAGTTGAATTCCATCATTGTACGGTAGCGATCTGTGAAGTGTGCGCTATTTCCATAGTGACACAAAGCACATCAGCGGGCCGTAATATTTGAATCCATAGTCATGAGAGAATTTTAGTAAATTTTTTTTTTCTGGCTGGTATTGTAATGGTACATGATTATCTATATTATATTTACACATCTATAAAAGTGTAGTCAGGGCCATGTTTATGTTTAACAATAACATATATAGTTTATCATTTTAATATTACTATACACGATTTGTCTTTAGAAATATGTTACTATTGTGAAGATGTTCATTAATTTTTGTGCATAATGGATTGCAATTCAAGAAAATTTGCATGAAATTTTTGCACCATGACAATAAAATTTTTTTTCTCACACTTTTTATAGTACACACTAAACACTTTCAAATTATCATATATTTATAAACATTAAAAACGATCTATTAGTATGTCTTTTTATCACATAATATATATATACGTGCACATAGAAAAAAGTGCCAAGCAAAGAGGTTAGGAAGAAAATAAAATCTAAATAACAAATTTACATCTTCAATTTTAATGCTACCCAAACTCATATATACTGTATATATAAATTTATTACAACATTAAAAAAATAGTTTATATATATATATCAGTAATTTAAGATAAATCATCGTATTGTAGAATTAATTTTAACAACCTACTTAAATTATCTTTTCTTTTACCTTTTAAAAGTTAGAATGACAAAGACGGATATTTTTCTTTTAAGCTTATACTGTTTGTTTAAACTGATAATATTCATCTTTAAAATTCATTTCTTGCATTCTTAAAAAAGAATAAAAGACAGCCAATAAATTTTACTATAAGCATAAAAAAATTGACTATTGACGCAATTCTAGAAGTTACCAAATCGTTGTCCCAATGTGTTAGCTAATATTGAGACCACAAGCCGGAAAATATATTCGACGAGTGTTTCTTATCTTCGTATCGAAGTTGCTCAGTACAACTAAAACCTTACGCCTGCTTTCTAAGGATTAGAAAGTTAAATCCTGATAAATCTGTGAAATATGATTCTCTAAGTTTGTTGCTGAAAAAAAAATGACATGGTAGAAGATGGATAAGTTAAAATGGTGCAAGAACTTTTTTTTCTAAAAAAATAATGGTATTTTATTTAAATATTTATTGTGTAACTTTATATTATTGCACGAATAATGTGCATATATACAGTTAAATTTATGATATATACGTTAATGATTGGTGCATTATATTTGATATTTTTATTTGAATGATAAAATACGAAATTGTTAATTATCTTCTAATAGTATAAAATAATAACGTACAAAATGCTGCCTTCTGTTACTGTTGGAATATTATCTTGGTGTGATTTACTTAAACAATATATATGTAACATTTGAGTTTTAAAAAAGTGTAGTGAAAATCTAGTATGTATATATATAATTTAATTTTAATGACAACTCCAGGCTTTAACATTCCCATCAAATATCCAACTCAAGGAAATCATGTCAAATAGCCTATAATCCTTTATAGAATGAATCCGGAACAATTGAACAAGTAATTAAAAACACTGAAGAATAATTCACACAAAATAACATCAACAATTAATCAAAACTCTAGTTCTTTTAAATAAGTTAAATTATTCTTAAATTGCCTAAAACTATTCCCAAAATGTTAAATGTTGACCTTCAGTAAAAATGTGTCAAATAAGACAGATTTTTACTACTTCGAGTCTTGACTCCTAAACATCAAAAGAACAAACATTTATTTTTAAATTAAAATTGCTCAGGGATATATTCTTTATAATAGATATGTCTTATTCCATAAAAGGAAAAATATATTTATAATCTGTGATGCGGAGTCTCTTATCTGAGTGAGATGGTTTAGAAATCCTACACTATCCAAATAAAAATAAATCTTCCAAAACAACTATACTATTTTAGAATTTTATACAAATGCAAAACAAATTCAAATAATTTACATTTGTAATAATTGGATAGATTGTATAGACAAAACTTCATCAAAATATTATGTGAATTTTAAATGATTAAAAATTATATATTATTTTTTAAAATGTCACGTGTATCTACTTACTTAAACAGCTGTGTAAAAATAATCGAATTATTTATAGTCATGATCCAAGAACTCTGAGATCCAGAGTCTACCATACTACTCTATCATGCTGGGAAAAACATTACCTGATTTGTTTTCAGTGTCAACTTTGAAAATCATTTCAAAAAGTTTTTACTATACATCACAATCAACTTTTAAATGTATAATTTTATTCTCTGACGAATTAGAAAAAAGTTCAAAAATTAAGAAATTTATATTGATTGTATATATTGATTGTAAAATCACCTATTCAGGTAGTCAAACAACATTTTAAGAACAAAGACTGACAAACTAACTATAAGATCTGGTTGAATTTGCCTAAGAATTTTTTTTCTTTTTAAATTTCTCATTTAAAAATTAACACGAGTTTCACCTTTAGCTCAGAAGCAACTTTACTATTGGTTAAAAAGCAGAGGGAATAATTTTTGAAGGCAATCAAATATTTAAAAATAATATCTAAAAATTACAAGCTTAAAATTAAAACATTATAACTAAAAGATTATTATAAATAACTTCTCTGTGATGATATTAATAAAACAAAAAGACAGCTGTACTAGTTCAAAGCAATTGGCAGCAGTTCAGCAAAGTTAATCATCGATCTTGAACATTATGTTGTAAAAAATTATTTCTTATTTTACTTTTCTTTCTTTAGATAACAATAGTCTATTTTACTTCTACAGTAAATGTAATAATCTAGAAGTACATATGATATGCAAGTTGCATTAATATTTTTCATGCTGAACATATTGAGACCTGTTGCTGTTAACTGAAAAAAAAATCATTGATTCAAACTGATTGGGATAAATTATTATTATTATTATTATTATTATTATTATTATTATTATTATTATTATTATTATTATTATTATTATTATTATTATTATTATTATTATTATTATTATTATTATTATTATTATTATTATTATTATTATTATTATTATTATTATTATTATTATTATTATTATTATTATTATTATTATTATTATTATTATTATTATTATTATTATTATGTTTCAAAGGATAAACTTTATTAGTGTTCTAAAAGGTTACACAAGTTACATTTGACAACATATTTCTTATATATAAATTGTTTTCACAAAACTGCATATGTACAATGATTTGATCAGTACCTGTATGCTTTATCAAACTAGAAGTATCTAAGAGAAAAAAAAACAGTTCAATAAAGTCAATGATATTCACTCAATCATACGATTATATTCAATTAGATATACTTCAATTAAACTAAAGCAGGAATGCGTCTAGTTTGTGTCAGTTGACTTTAGAACTGGCACAAGGATCCATGTTAAATATAGTTTTTTTTGTGTGCTTTTATATAAGTTCTTGTATATTCCAGGTGTCAATGTACTTAGTTTGTTCTGTAATCTTCCTGTCTCTTTCACGTATGGTTTTCAGCTTATTTCTGAACGTGTTTGGATGTCTTCTGGGATTATGATTGTATATGAAATTACACCTTGTACACCATAAGGCATAGAGTAAAAATGTACAGATTCTTATTTCAGCAAAGACACCCCTTTTAAAAGAGTCAAAAAGGGTTATCATATTGATTTTTTTATCTTTGAGTGAAGTGCTAATGATTTCACGAATGTTTTCTAGACTTGAGCATGAGAAGAAAAGGTGGTTTTGTGTCTCCGAGTCCCTATGGCAAAGATTACATATATCATCTATATCTTTATAGTTTCTTTGATATCTCAAAAAGTATTGTGTAGGAAGCGAGTCCAGATTTATCTTTAGGAGAAAGTCAAAATATTTTGGTTCAAGTGACCATAGTTTGAATTTGCGACATAATTGTTTATTATTAATATGAAGTGGTGTTTGTACATCATCTTGATTTGGATGTAGAAGTTGATAAACTTCCCAATATTTATATTTGGCTTGTGGTGGTTTAAAGTTAAGAGTGTGGATTGTTAATAATGGTGTCAGTAGTGTGTTCAGATATCCTTGAAGAGGAGGTGGTCTATCTGTAGGAGTAATCTTGGCAGAAATGTCTAAGTATGGGAATTTTTGTGCACATGTAGATATTATGTTCAATGTTTTTTGTATTCTGAAGACATGTATTGAGTGAAGGCCAAGGCCATTTTGTGAAAGGGGTTTTCTTAGGCGTTTTATTGATATTGAGATAATCTTTTTTCCCCAGAATAATTTCCTGCATAAGGAGTCTATCTTATTTGTAAATGCTTTGGTATAAATGATTGTTGGAGTAAAATAAGAGATTTTTGTGATCACTAACATGTTAAGCAAGGCCATTTTTGTATATAGAGAGAGATAGGCTTTGGAGAGTGAATTGACAGTTTTTTCCACTTTCTCTATCAAATTTTTCTGTATGAGCGATCTCATAGGTGAATGTCGTAAATAAAAATTGAACCCAAGGAATGCGCTTGGTCTACCTTTGAAAACTTTAGTAATGCTATTACCGGTGAAGATCTGCCATGCACATGATTTCTCCATATTAAATGTTAGCTTATATTCTTTTGTGAAATTATTAAGTATCTTAAGAAGTTTGGGAATTTGTTTTTGGGATGATAGAAATATTGCTATATCATCCATATATGCGATACATGAGATGTTGTCATTGATTGTAGGCACGTAGACTCCTGAAAATTCATTTTCTATTATTTTTATAAGAGGGTTGATATAGGCAGTGAACAATAAGGCACTGAGAGGTGAGCCCTGAGGGATGGACTGATGTGGCACTATTGGTGGTGAAGTTTTCCCATTTAGGGAAACATAAATCTCACGGTTTAAAAGCAAGTTAGCAAGCAAGTTTAGATAGGCGTTTGGAACTGAGTATTTCTGCAGAGTTTTAAGAAGAGTACTGATGGAAATCATGTCAAAAGCAGCTTCAATATCCAGTTGAATAACAACTGGACTGTATTTTTTATTATCTCTAACAGTTTCTATAGTTGACTTGAATAGAAAGGCTGCCTGTCCTGTTGAGGATTCTTTTTTGGCAAATTGCATTTTTGATAGGTTTGGCAAAATGAATGGCTCTATTTTATCTTTTATCACTGATTCTATTATCTTTATGCCAAGGGAGCACATTGAAATTGGACGTAGGTTAGTGGTGTTTGAGATTAATTGTTTCTTTTTCATGAATGGCACAAGCATAATTTGATTTAAGCCCTGTATTTTATAGATGTCTTTAGTGAGGTAGGAGACTAGGTTAAGCATATATTGTGCAGTGATTTTATCAATATGTTTGTATACGAACTTGGGAATTCCATCTATGCCAGGATGACATGAATCTGGCATCGCTTCTATTTTTTTAATGAAATCTTTTAAAGAAATTTTAAATTCATTTTCTGATCTATCTTGTGAAAAGGCCATTAGACTTGGTGAGGATACCCTCTGGAATTTTTCTCTATACAATATGTAAAGCCGCTCCAACATAAAATCTCCATAGACAATTTCAGTTTGAACTTTAATAGCTGCTGGGACTCGCACCTGGGAGGGGTGGCCTAGCGCCCATCTAATGAAGTTTCTGGTATACATGTGTGGCTTATTTAAATATAACCTTTTCTTTTTAATGGAGATATATTCTTTAAGCTGGTTTGTTAACTCTTGATATGTCTTCTTTAATGCCATCAGACAGGGACGATCAAGATTTGATTGAGAAGTGCCAATAATTTTTTTATGGGTTTCATCCATAAGCTTTAGTAGTTTTGTTGGGGATGTTGTTGTCCTGGTAAGATGATCAATGTTAAATGAGAGCAGGCTAGTAAAGGCACACCATGCTTGGACTGGATCCATTGTAATTTTCTTCAACTTGTGAAGATATATATATACTTCTGAAAAAAGATATTCTGGTGTGCGTGATGGTAGTAGAACTCTGATGGTTCTTCCTGTATTAATTATTGTTCTATTATCAAAATTAATTTCCAGTGACACTAAAACAGCTGCATGATCAGAGAGGGGAGAATTCTTTAATTGAATGCATATCATGTTATGCAATGATGGCGAATAGAAAACCAGATCTATAAGTGATGAATGTCTACCATTGTTAAATGACATGGCCTTCTCCGGCAGAAAGCCTCTTCCACTCATCATCGGAAAGGACAGCTGATGTAACCATTTGCCAGTGAAGGTCTGATATGTCATGTTGAAATCTCCCAAAATAATCATCGGATACATAGCATTTGTGAACCTGGAGTTAAGTGTTTGTATTATTCTATTTATAATAGTGGGACCTGGAGGGATATAAACAATTGCTATGTTTAAGGTAATGGCTTTATGAGTAAGTGTAATTATCAGCAAGTGCGCATCAATATGTAGGATTTTGAAAGAACTAAATGGGCAGGCTTTATCAATGATAATGCCTGTACCCACTGATGGAGTGTCAGATGTGTTTGAAAAAGCTGTAAAGCCCTTGGAATTTAGCTTGTCTGTAGGGTTGATTAGTGAGCCACTGTAGATTTTTGTTTCGATAATGCCCATTATCTGCGGTTTAACAATGTCGTACCATTTAGCAAGGAGGTCAATTTTTTGTGGGGAGTTTAACCCTCTAACATTAAAGACTCCTATTTTAATATCCATTATTTGAATGTGTGTGTACGTATATATCAGAATCTAAGCCTAGCATAGGAAAGTTTTATTCTAAAAAAAGGTTAAATATTTTAATAAGGGAAACTGTAGTATATTTTAATGGATCAATAAATATTATTATTATTATTATTATTATTATTATTATTATTATTATTATTATTATTATTATTATTATTATTATTATTATTATTATTATTATTATTATTATTATTATTATTATTATTATTATTATTATTATTATTATTATTATTATTATTATTATTATTATTATTATTATTATTATTATTATTATTATTATTATTATTATTATTATGTGATTATCAAAGAGCAAATAAGGATGGATGGATAGCTAACTGCTGACCAATAGGCATCAACCAGATGGTTAGTTTATTAAGATTTAATCTGTGAGTTTAAGATCTCAGTTGCCTAATAATTCTTAATTGAAACATCAGTTGAACTTTATTGAAGATAAAATGATTATGCATATGAATAATCTTGTTTTAGATATTTATAACCATTACAGACAAAACTACAATTGAGGCTTTGTTTTTAGGATGCTGTAAAGTTGTCAGCCAAGGAAATAATTGAAGGTCAAAACTAAAAGTTATCTAATTGGTATCTAAACTGCCATTAGATAATGATTTTTTATTTAGTTACCTATAACTGAAAATCATTTCCAAATAAAGAAAGATTACATGAATTGTGAGAATTGTTTAATAGTAAATGGGATATTGTTGAACTTTGTGAATTTAGAAAAAAAGAAGAGACAATAAATTTGTAAAGTGGACATGTACCTTATTAAAAGGTCACAAGTATAGAAAGTATAAGGAGAGCAAACAAATAGTAAAAGAACATTGTGGAGATTGGTGATATATTAGATAGAGAGGCAAGATAAGTTAATCAACTTAATGAAAGATATAAAATGCAGATAATTTATTATTTATGTTCCAATAATTTTTCATTGTAATAAAAAAGTAAAAGATTTTTATATAAATGTAGAAAATACTTTTGATCATACAAAACTATATTTTAAAATTGCCTTGGGAGGCTTTAATGCTAGAATAAAATATGTTGTGAATAAATTTAAATATGGAGACCGAAATGAGAGAAAACTTAACTTGTTAATCTTGCAGTAAAAGAAAATGAGTTATTTCATTGAGAAAAATGCTAAAGGGAAACAGACTCAAATATTAAAATAAAAAAATCAGCAAAATTAGATTATATTTTGACTTACAAAATGTATATAATTTAAGATTGTAATGTTCTCATTAGATTCACAGTTATCATCGACATGTAAAATGTAAGATAGTATTAATGCAAAGCTAGAGAGATAAAAACTATTTTAAAAAAAAGATAATATTAACAGTTAATATTTCATAAATAATCAAATTAATTTGAATTAGATCTTGATGAACATTTTAAGGTATTGACAGACCTTAAAATATAACTCAAACTTAATTGAGATCGATAAGAAGATAACTGATACTCTATTATGAACTGCAACAAACACAGCTGATATAAAAATTAAGCACTTTAATAATAAATTTTCAATTGTGACAAGATAATTTATAGGAAAAGAAACAAAATGGAATTATTTTTAAATGATCCATTAAAAAAATCAAATATTTAAAATGGTACGAAAAAACAAAAAGTTAATAATTATACAATAAAATATAACTGTAAATTGTAAAGAAAAGCTAAAGAAAACAAAAGAAATTTAAAGTAGAATCTTGGTATTGCAAGCAAAGTTATTTCAGCAATAAGAAAACAAGATGTGATTATTGCTAAAAAGAATGAGAAATATCTGAAATGCTTGAAAAAATAGTACAAAAATTATATAATAATTATTTACTATAATTACTATATATTTTAAATTTCCAAGAATTTTAAATGGTGAGATGAAACGCACAATTATATCTATATAGATGGAAAAAACTCATGGAAATGATAGAATTATTATTTTAAAGCAGTTAAAAAATAGAAAAATTATTGGCAAAATTATATATTAAATGTACAAATGGCAAAGTTATTCCTAATGATTGGACTAATGCAGTAGTAATATTGATATTTTAAATAAATGATAGAGAATATACAGAAGATATTAGAAATTATAGAATTATCTTTTCTTAAAATCAGTTCTAAGCAAAATCATTATCAAGATTATTACAATGGTCTACAGCAAATTTTGGATTCAAAGCAATCAAAATATCAAACTGTATTTAAAAGTGGTTTCAGCATAGCGAAACATATACAAATATTGACAGAAGTTATAGAAAGGACCAATAAATATATGTTTCTATTTTCTTTCCTAGTTTATAAAAAAAACATTTGATTTTTATAAATATTTCCACCTTAATTAAATAAATATTTGGAACCAAGTTATAATTCCAAGGTAGTATGATATGCTAAAGAATATTTATCAAAATATAATAGCAGTGATTAGATTATATAGAGACAATAAGAAAATTAATATGAATAAGGTGCATGACAGAATAGTTCCTTAACTTCACAATTTTTCATAGCAATTTTACAAAAAATATTCTGGGGTTTAAAATGAGAAGCTGAGAATAAAAATAAATAAAAATGATTTAAATCACCTATATTTTGAAGATAATATAATTATTTTGCCAGTAATACTTCAGAGCTTTAGAAAATGTTGCAAGTGTTATCTGATGAAAGTAGGTAGGAACAAAAACAAATACTAAAAAAAATAAAAAAATTAAATAATAATGGTTTTTCTTGGAATAAGAAAATAATGAAATAGAACAAGTACAAATATTTTGATCAGATTATTAATACAGATTAAAATATTTTCGACTAAATTAAATGTAGAATTAAACTTGGGTGGAGTATTTTTGTAAAAGTAATTTAATCTTAATATATATACATATATCCATATGTTCCTAAAATAATGTTTTTATTTAGTTATGAATCTGAAACTTTGACACTTAACATAAGAGCAATACAAAGACTTAACACTCAGTAAAATAAGAAGTTAGTGTTAAGAATAATAAAAAGGGGTTGAAAGTGAAACATTTGAATGAGATCATTGTCATCACTAAAAGAATTAGTAGACTGAAATAGAGCCAGGGTGATCATATTACTAGAATATTTTAAATCTACAGGTGAAATCTTAAACTGAATCTCAAGAAATTGCCAAAGACTTAGAAAAGAATATATGTGAGATAAATGGATAAAATAAGGTTTATTAGTGGGATGTGGGAAAAGGAGGATATGAATTGAAAATCTGGATTAATCTTGAAGAAACTATCATCTGGAACTGGATTGGCAATAGTTGATAATGTTGATGATAGTGTTGGGTACTTGTATACTGAATTGATCACATAAATAAATATCTAAACGTACTAAAATTTGACATAATTAACCAATTAGTCCTCAAAACTCATTATTTATATAATCCCATTTTTATAACATATTAAAATACATGTATTTAGTACAATCCATTTTATGATCATAGTCTAGACCAAAACTACCATCCAAAATCATCATTTAAATAGGTAAAAAATAATAAATACTAATGCAAAAATACATATTAAATTAACTGCTATTTCTATTGCATATCTAGGTCTTTTTTCATAAAACTATAAGGCTAATAATACTTATATAATATTTAGCATAATAACAAGTAACATATCCTCTTTTGTTAATGAATTTACAGCTACAAGACTGTATAAATAAAACCAAAAAAATATTTTCCCAATAAAAACAATTGATTTATCAAAACAATATAAATTATTTAACAAAGAAAATATAAATAAAATCTAGAATACAAATAAAAAATCCATGAGAAACATCTGTACTTATTTTGAACTTTAAAATATCCACCTTAATCTTGAATTTATACTTATAAATGATTATTAAAGAAAGTAAAAAAGAAATATATTTTGCAATATGTATTAAATAAAAGAAAACAAAGATAGGAATAAAAAGCAGTATTTAATATATGTTCACAGTAAATTCAACAATAAACACAGATATAAACTTTATTAATATTCCTTTAACACTTAGCAAATATTTTTTATTTATTTATAACAGTTTCAACTATCCTAAGATCTGAAGAAAACTGCTAGGACAGTCGAAACTGTTATAAATAAATAAAAAATATTTGCTTAAAAGCTTAAAGGAGAATTAATGAAGTTTATATTAAAATATGAAAAAAAGCAAAATATTGAGGGAGGTAGAAGAAGTAAATAAGAGCTATAAATGAAATAAACACAGATATCATAAATTCAATATAAAGCAGACATTTACATTTCTATGTATATTTGATTTGTCAATCAGTGTATTTTTTTTGTTAAATAATTAAATTGTTTTGGTAAATATAATTATTTTTATTGCAAAACATATTACTTTTATTTTATTTTATTGAATATACTCTTATAGCTTTGAATTTAGTAATAAACGCGTACATTTTATTTTTTATCCAATAGTTTTTATTTATTTAAAAGAAGATCAATAAAGCTGATAGGCTGAATACTACATTAGCACCAACTAAAATATATTTTTTGTTAAAAACATAAAATAAAAAATGTGAAAAAACATAACCTAATAAAAATTTGCAGAATACTAATTTGAGAACTTTTGCTTTTTTGTAAATTAATGTTAAGCCAATAAACATCACATGATCACCATTTCTTATGCTTGCTTATAGGCAAAACTCTCTATATGTATTGCCACTCAGTGCAAGCCAGAGTAATCAATGGATGCCAGAAGGCACGTGCATAAAATCCTCATCTAGTGCCTACTCATCCAACACCCCCCAACTAGTTTCTGGCTTGTGGCCTTCATCAATGAGCAACCTTAGAGCTGAAAGCACTACACCTAGATCTTAGGATCTAATGCAACCCTCCAGCAGCCACTTTTTAACTCTACTTAACTACAAAACTATGAGTCTTAAATTGAAAATACTATAATATTTTCAATCCAAGCTCATTAACCTATATAGTCATATAGGTCTGAACTCAGTTCAGTACATATATGTTTTGGTGGCTTTGGTTCTTTAATAACCATAGCCACCACTATCCTATTAGGCAGGATTGGTTTTAAGCCAATAAACATCACATGATCACCACTTCTTATGCTTGCTTATAACTGTTATTAAAACAGGCAAATATTGCCACTCAGACCTATATGACTATATAGGTTAATGAGCTTGGATTGAAAATATTATAGTGTTTTCAATTTAAGACTCACAGTTTTGAAGTTAAGTAGAGATAAAATGTGGCTGCTGAAGGGTTGCATTAGATCCTAAGATCTAGGTGCAATGCTCTCAGATCTAAGACTCCTTACTGCCACAAACCAGAAACTAGTTGAAGATATTGGATGAGTAGGCACTAGATGGGGATTTTATGCACAAGCCTTCTGACATCCATTGATTACTCTGGCTTGTACTGAGTGGCAATATGTATAGAGAATTTTGCCTGTTTTGATGACAGTTATAAGCAAGAATAAGAAATGGTGATCATGTGATGTTTATTGATTTAAAACCAATCCTACCTAATAGGATAGTGGTGGCTATGGTTAATAAAGAACCAAATACACCAAAATGTATAGATACTGAACTGAGTTCAGACCAATATGACTATATAGGCTAATGAGCTTGATTTGAAAATATTATAGTGTTTTCAATTTAAGACATATAGTTTTGTAATTAACTAGAGATAAAAGGTAAGGGTTGCATTAGATACTAAGGTCTAAGTACAGTGATCTCAGATCTAAGGCTCCTCACTGATGAAGGCCACAAGCCAGAAACTAATCTGGGGATGTTGGATAAGTAGGCACTAGATGGGGCTTTTATGCACAAGCCTTCTGGCATCCATTGATTATTTTGGCTTGCACTGAGTGGCAATATATGTAGAGAGTTTTGCCTGTTTTAAATTAATCATACTTTATAAGATTATGCAAATTTCAGTTTTTTTACAGCCAATAATCAATATTTGGCTGATAATAATTTTCATAAGAATAACACTTATACTAAGAAGCTTTATTAAAAAATCTTCAAAAGATTACTTGATATTAAGAATTATTAGTATAGATTATTATTTAATAATGAATAATATTTGTACACTACAGAAATATTATTCGTTATTAGATAAGTTTTAGTCTAATAAACGACTAATAAAAATTATTAATATACTTTCACTAAGTGATTTGTGTCAAAGTTGCAAAGGCAGCACATTTGGCACTTATCAATTAAACTATAATATTTTTCTATCTGTATTGTAATGGTACAAAGAATTAGGGGTGAACCTTAGGTGATGGAAAATCATCAACAACAACCCAAGTCAATGACTCAAATTTAAATATACAAATAATATAATGGGGAATGAGCATAAGTCAGCAAGAAAAAGGTTACAATATTAACTATAAGTTCACAATCATTACACAAAAGTAATAATGATTTATCATCATGAATGATCAACAACAAAAACAAATCAACAGTCAATCTTGTGACTGGATTTGAAATGAGTTTACTATAGACCTGGCTAATTATTTAGCCCTTGCCAAACATAGTGCAGCAATACAACATAGTAATTTGGATGCACATATTTAAAAGTGCTAATCCATCAGAATATATAACAATAATGCTGGGATATTGAAACATACTGATAATCATCAATGCCCTGGCCATTAGTGCCATTAATGTGCCAACTATAAACCTAATTTCTAATAAATACTAAACTAAATAAAAGGTAGTGTGTGGACTTTAAATGATATCTTTTTGCACCAATCCAGGATTAGAAAAATAATGAAATTATTATCTACTGGATGTCCATAATAGTAAATATAAACCCATTTTATATAAAAGACTGTTATGCATAAATCCAGCTCAGTGAGCAAAGGTCTGTAACTGTTACTGTGAACAAGGGATATAGTACAGATCTGTAATATTTTAAAACTATTCTAAGATTGAGTAAATTTACTGGAATAACTTTAACAATGAAATATAAATTTTTTTAATTGAAAACAATTAAGATCTGCTGAGTATGCTATAAATATAAATTCAGTATTCTGATTTTGACTAATACAAAAAATAAGCTGTTACTTTGTGATTTACAAATATCTCAATAGATTTACATAAAACTTCTATATATCAGCACACAGGTATGCCTGTATAAAAAATACATAACAGAATTGTGATAATCTAATAATAAAATTCAATTCATTTTTAATAATACATAAATGATTAACATATATGTGGGTATACAATTAAATGTGTGCACACCCTGACAATTGTATCCCATATTTTATTTATCAAAATAATAATAAATATTATATTTTCACAAGACACAATTTTATGTTGAAAATATGCATAAATTCACATGAACATGTGTATATATTATCTTTTTACTGGTCTAAGTTATTGGCTCACTATTCTTAATTGTAGATAAAAGTTTTGTTTCTCCTTCAAAAAAAAACATCCAATTTGGAAAGTCTTTTTCTAAAAAAAACACCCTTTAATTTTTTGTTTCTTCATTTAAACAAGATTTTTCAAGTTTACATTATTTTTAAATTTCAAAATAAAAACATTTATGAATCAATCTTTTGTTTTTAGACTTATAATTTAAGCCAAAATTATTTACATGTTTTACTTTTATATTAGAGATTTCAACTATCATTTTCAAAAAGTTATTTATATATAACACTCTCTACTCACCAGATGTACTTTATATACATATGTGATGCAGTATCTTTATCTGTGCTTCTCTGCATATAGATAAAACAGTATACATATAAACTAATTCTTCAGCAAGCTGATGGACTCCCTTGGTAAACTAGTCCCTTCTAAAACAATAATTGGTTTATTGTCATCTTCAAAAAAGGTATAATTAGGTAACTGTTGGAATTCAATCAGCTCCATTTAATCTAGAATTTGACAGATTTCAAGCATACTTCAAGCATACCAATTAGGACACAATATTGAAATGGTAATCTTTTTATCCCTCACCATTTCATCTTCAGCCTAAGTACCAACTCTATCTGTGTTAGGTTCAAACCTAATTAAAATAATTAAAATAGATAAATAATGGTGTTATCATGGCTATATGTGTGGCATTATATATGTACATATGTATAAATGCTGTAAATACACATTACATTAATTATTACAGAGGTTAGATTTGTTTGCTATATAAAAAATGTTATATTATAGATTTAATATTATAAAATCAATTTATTAATGTATTTTGTTATAAATTCATATGTAGGTGTATAATCCAACCTATATTTTAATTAAAGTCAAATAGTTGTAAACAAAATTTACATTAAACTGCTGCACCTGTAGTAAAAATAAAGAAAAATCCAATTTAAGTTTTAATTATAAATTTATTTTTAAGTTTTAGTAATTGCAGTACTCTAAACTGTTTACGACAAAATTATTATATAGTAAAATTGCTGGACTGGCATAATTGAACAATCTGGGAAAATTTATAATGCCTTGAAAATTAAAATAAAAGTTTTAAAATCAACTTGTACAATCTAATGTAATTCCTTAAGTTAATGGGTTTTCAGGTGAAATAAATTTTCCATGAGTAAGTGCTTGCAAATAAGGGGTATAAATAGGCCATATTTTAAGCTCATGGGAGGAACCCATTATTTAATAGCATTTGCTAATATCCTCCATGCCACTCTATTTTTTTAGCATGTCTGGCTAGGGAAGGCAAAGTTTTGTTGCTTCTCCATGGGAGAGAGGTGGGATTTATTATCATCTGATGCCTTAACAACTAAAGTACTGCAAGATAAAATTCTCCAGCCACAGCCTACTGCAAGAAGAACAAGAAGATACCAGGAGCCTGATTAAGAAGACTATCACCATGCCTGAAGTCCAAGCTGCTATGTCTTCAGCTGAAATAAATAGCTGGTAATATAAAATTTAAAGCTGCAGAGTTTTGTATTAATTGTTATTTAATTTTTACTTCTAAATATAAAGCTAGCTAAAATGTAAATTAACTTATGAATGTTCAAATTAATGTTATTATAAATTTTATCTAAAATAATTAATCTTTTTAAAGTATGTAACTTGTCTACCCACCTTATAATTCTTTTATTTGAAACAAATTAATATCTCCTATAACTTTGGATTATCTATCACTGTGGTTATGCCTATATTTTCTTTATGATTGTTTTAAAATGTATTTGATATTCATTATATGTCAATGCTTCAAAACAGTGAGCCAGTAAATTTGTTAAAATTTTGGAGAAGATATAATCAAGATTATCTTCATATAATTAATTCTTAATGTTGCCATTTATGTGAGCTGTTTCAAAATCCTATATTCGGAGTAATAATGAATTGCTTTGCACACATTGTTACTATTAAATATTTGTTTAATATAAATGCATAATATGATTTGCTCAGAAATTCAAATTATGATTTTAATTAATGTTAATAAGTAATGTACTACCCTTAGGCAATAAGAAAGTATATTTATTTGTTAAACTTTTAGTAAACCCCTTCAAATATATTTTTCCTTCCTTAAATAATTATTACAATGTAGATTGAAAACATTAACAAGATTGAAAAATAATTATTCCTTAGATAGCGTAGATATATATATAATGTTAGTTAAGAATTGGCTCCTATTAGCTGAACTGATAAAGCTATCATTTCAGCATGTATGATTTTAAATGTTATATCTTTATTGCTTGGCAGATCAGATTTTGATTAAATATGAATAATAATTAACGTTTTGCTGCCTCTCTCAAAATTGGATTTGCAAGGCCATCCCATTTTCTTCTTTCAGGATGTACACGAGTAAGATCTGAAGTTGGATAATAGGGAAGCATGCCAACCACCCTGACCTTGAATTCAAACTGTTTGCACCATATGCAGCAGAATGCTTGGTCCCAGGGTACCTACATTGGTTGTAAGCACCTCTGAACAGAATAACTGATCTTCAGGGTGACTTCATAATAATATTTACTAGTGCTATAGCACTTGTTGGTGATCTAGAGTAGCCAATTCTACCTCCTCTTGAATTCATATTCGGCATTAGCCTAATCTATTCTCTTGATTTCTAAGTGCAATCTACCCCAGCAAGCTGGTTTATACACTCATACACTATTTATAAATACATCTTTGTATAAATGTTATAATGTATAATCTTCCAAGGGCTAGTGTAATTATTTATTTAAGAACAACCATAATATTAAAAGATAGGAGTTGGCATTTCTTATAGGCATAACAAAAGTGATCATTTATATACCCACACATGTCAATTAATATGTAGGATGAGAGTAATTTGATAATGTTCTCATCCACTGCAATACCTGCATGCATTCCTACACCTCAAATTATGTTATTTTGTTAATATTTCTTATATTAATCAACAAATAAATATATATTTAAATTAATTTGGTTTCAGTTGATTTCTCATTGTCTAATTTCAATCCAATTCAATCCTAGTTATGTATCTAATATGCATGAGCAATCTATGCAATAATGATGAACTATGAATGTTATCTGCAACACCACACCATTAGTTTCCTATTTCTCTCTGCCCTATGCTGGCCATGAAGAAATGGAAATTGAGTATAATCTCAGGTATGTCATTCATAAGGTATTAAGTCATGAAATACTGGTAAATGAGTTGAAGCCTGGGTCAGATTTAGGACTTCACCATCCCATTCTGTCAGCTTTGGTCTCTCTGCCTGGATTCTGAATTTTGTTACAAGAATGTCTAAAACTTGACCATTACAATATGGACTATTTTGAACACAGAAAATCGGGCCCTTTACTTTCATGTGAATTCACATTTTACAATTGTGGCACTAGAAACAGTTGATTTGTACTCTCTGCACCTTCAGTTATAACTTCATCACAATAGTACTACTAATGTTGTGATAATCTTTCATTTAATCTTTTTTTCAAACTTGTTATAGTCAGGGTAAAATTTAAAAAAAAAAACAACAAGTAAGTTTTTTTTATCTTGATTGAAATAATTATATTTATAAAGCACATACTCATTACTTAAAGTAATATATATTAAGGCTACAACCTTAAAACTATGCGCCTGAAAAAATGACAGTAGGGACCTCTGCAAATCTTTAACACAAGATTTATTTAAAAAACAAGAGCAGCCACTCTTATCTAAACCTATTTTTTCTAAATAAGTAGGAGAATGTAAAGCATTTTGATTTGAGAGCATAAGACTATTCAATATCTCACTAATTAAGTCCACAAATTGTATAACACATTAACACTCGTGAAGTCTTTCAATTTACGAGACAGTGTTGAGATCTTATGCTTGGAAATCCATTAATATTATATAAAGTTGTAATAATTATATTTATAAAGTGCATACTTGTTACTTAAAGTAATATATATTATTACAACTTTATATAATATTAATGCATTTCTAAGCAATGTAAATCGAAAGATTTCGTGAGTGTTAGTGTGTTATAGAATTTGTGGACTTAATTAGTAAGGTATTGAATAGCCTTATGCTCTCAAATCAAAATGCTTTACATTCTCCTACTTATTTAGAAAAAGTAGGTTTAGATAAGAGTGGCCACTCTTGTCTTTTAAATAAATCTTGTGTTAAAGATTTGTAGAGGTCTCTACTGTCGTTGCATAATTTTAAAGTTGTAGCCTTTATCTTGATTGAAAAAAGTTAATGACTTTCTTCAATTCTCCTCAATCCTTTCAAAAACAACATTACAGGATTTTTATCAAAATATATTATGCAAGCTTTACTTAAAAAAAAAAATCTTATCAAAATAGATAGTGGAAATAAAATATTTTAAATGTTTAATTTATAATAATTTTTTTAAAATTCAAAATTATTTAATCATTAACTGTTATCTCATTGTAATAAAGAAAATATCTTAATTTTTTTTTGTGTGTGTGTGTGTGTTTATGTCTACTTTTCCTTTCAAATTTATATACACACACAACTATGTTGTTGCATGCCGTGAGATACATAACTGTCTCAGTATATATATATCATCATCATCATCATTATCAACCATTATCAATCCACTGCAGGATGAAGGTCTCTCCAAGTTTAATCCATCTTCTCCGATCTTTAGCTTCTCTTCTCCACATCACCCCTACACATTTTCTTATTTCATCCATCCATCTTACATGTGGTCTCCTTCTGGGTCTTTTACAATCTCTTGGAATCCAGTTTAAAATTTCAATTGTCCATCTATTATCATCTCTTCTAGCAATATGTCCAGCCCAACTCCACTTCAATCTTTTAATTTTTTCAATGAGGTCAGTAACACCTGTTTGTTCTCTTACCCATACATTGCGTTTTCGATCTCTTCTTGTTACTCCCAACATACATCTCTCCATACTTCTTTGAGTGGTCTGAAGTCTCTGTATTGATCTTCTATTAAGTGTCCAAGTCTCAGATCCATAAGTAAGAACTGGTAAAACACATTTGTTAAAAACCTTTCTTTTCAAACACATAGGCATATTTCCTTTTAATATCAAGTTATTTCTACCAAAAGCACTCCAACCAAGTTTAATTCTATGTATTAATTTCCTCTATTATGTTTCCATCTGTATTAATCCGATCTGACCAAGGTATTTGTAACTCTTAACTTCTTCTAATTCATCATAATCAATCTTTATTTTCATATTTTGAGCAAATCGATTAAACATTACTTTAGTCTTTTTAACATTTATCTTTAGTCCTACTTTCCTACTTTCATCTGATAACTCCTGCAACATTTCCTGCAGCTCGGAAGCATTATTTGCAAAAACAACTACATCATCTGCGAAATCTAAATGACTTAAATAATCTCCATTTACTTTCACTCCTTTAGTTTCCCATTTTAATCCACAAAATACTTCTTGCAGCACTGCTGTAAAAAGTTTTGGAGATATGGAGTCACCTTGTCTTACACCTTTCTCAATGTTGACTTTCCCAGTATCATTATGTAATCTAATTGTTGCTGTTGCATTTTTATAAATATTCTTTAAAATATGACAATATCCTGGATCTATACCTTGATGATCCAATGCTTTAATCACTGAAGAAATGTTTATAGAATCAAATGCCTTTTCATAATCTACAAATCCAAAACATAATGACAACTCATATTCATTTGTCCTTTCTATAACTTCTCTCAATACTTGAATATGATCTACTGTACTAAAACCACGTTTAAATCCAGCTTGTTCTCTTGGTTGGTGAAAATCCAAGGTTCTCTGTAGACGAGTTGTAATTATCTTGGTAAAAATTTTATATAAAACTGATAAAAGGCTGATAGGTCTGTAATTTCTAATATCTTCTTTATCACCTTTTTTAAATATTAATATTATTACTGCATTCTTCCAATCATCCGGTACATCTTTATCATTTAGACATTTGGTATATAACTTTGCTAATATTTTTTCTGTTTCTTCACCTGCTTCTTTTAATATATCAATTATAATTCCATCATTACCTGGAGCCTTTCCTTTTTTCATACATTTAATTGCATGTCTCACTTCTTCATTTAAAATTCTGGGCAATTCGGAAGATGTAATAGATATAGGAGGTACTTGTTCTTTATTACTATATAATTCTTGATAAAAATCTTCTACCAATTTCATAATGTCATCCCTCTTTTTAGTAATAATTCCATCTTTTTTCCTTATTGCAGATATAAATTTCCTACCAATACCAAAATGTTGTTTTACATTCTTAAGACTTTTATTTTCTTCTACAGCTTTTCTTGCTAGTTCACAGTTATACTTTCTTATATCATTTTCAACTCTTTTCCGCACCATTTTACAAAATTCGAGATATTCTAATTCTTTTTAATGCATCATTCTTGCATATCTTCATATTCCTTCTTTTCTTCATAAATTCTCTAGTCTCAGTAGAAATTTTATTGGTCAATTGCTGCTTTTTTCTACCAGCTATCTTTGGTGCAGTTTTTACAAGTATATCAGTTATTTTCATATTAATTTCATTCAAATCTGAATCATGTTCAAAATCTACTAATACTTGAAACCGATTTGTAAGTTCTAATTTAAATTCATTAGAATGTTTCTGAAGATTAGGAATATCAACTGTAAATATAGTTTTTCTTAATAATTTTTGTCTCTCTAGTTTTACATTAACATGTATCTTACCCCTTACTAATCGATGATCACTTCCTGTGTTAAATTTATTAAGAACATTACAATCTTGAAATATGTATTTCCTGTTAGTCAAAATATAATCCAATTCTGCTGTACCTTCATTTGGATGCTTCCATGTCCATTTCCTTTTAACATTTTTCTCAAAAAAAGAATTCATAATATAAAGTTTTTCTTTTTCTGCAAACTCCACAAGTCTATGTCCTCTCTCATTTCTATTACCATAACCAAAATTACCTACAACACTTTCATCTTTCATTTGTTTACCAATTCTAGCATTAAAATCTCCCATAACAATTTTAAAATGTTGTTTACTCTGATCAAAAGCCTTTTGTACATCCATATAAAAATCTTCTACTACTTCATCACTGTGAGAACTTGTTGGGGCATAAACCTGAATTATCTGCATTTGATATCTGCTATTAAGTTGTATAACTAATCTTGCCACTCTGTCTGATACACCATCAATCTCCACAATATTGTTCTTCCACTTTTTATTTATAATGAATCCTACTCCACTTGTATTTCCAATATTTGTGCCTTTATAATAGAGCATATGTCCACTTTTTAAATCAATTGTCTCTTCACCTTTTCTTCTAACTTCACAAAGTCCAATAATATCCCATTTAATATAAGAGAGTTCTTCTTCTAATTCTTGCAATCTTCCTTCACTTGAAAGTGATCTGCAGTTGTAAGTACCTAAATAAAAAGTTGTCATCAAATGGCAGCCTGGGTCCGCCTCCAGGATATTCTTAGCACCCTCCGCCTTCAGCCACCAACTGCTGCCTTGGTTGGTGACTTTACAGCCTCCTGGGATTAAGGGCCATGCTTTATTTTTGTCTGTCATAATTGTATAATTGGGAAAAATCTTTATCATTTACACAAACATTCATTCTGCCTTATCAGGCACTGAGAAGAAAGACCATGGTGTTTCTTGATCTTAAACTCAGAGGTAAAAAGCCAATAAACTCACCACGCTGGCTAATGCGTGTTGGTGAGCAGCCCATCCATGTTCATGAACTATATGAATAAACATATAGTAATAACAGCTGCAACGACAAGAACGTATGGAGTGGACATTAGGAATTTGCCCTGCTCGGTTCCTTTAAGGCCTCCAAGAGGAATCAAAGGGTCTCCTTTCAGTTAATAGCAAACTCCTTTCTGCAGCCATATATATATATATATATATATATATATATATATATATATATATATATATATATATATATATATATATATATATATATATATTCTGACCTTCATCTTGTGCATCTTCACTACCAGATAATATATGATATGAAATAAAACAGGTTCTATCTCAGTTAATAATTAACAACTAAAATATTCAGCATTAAAATTAAAATATTTCACTAGCTCAAATTTAAAATATGAGTAAGGTTCAGTTTATAAAAATAAATTAAATAAATATTTAATATTTTCGTGAGACTTGAAGTGAAAATACAGGTGACAAGATAGATTACGTTGAGCCAATATCCCACAGGATACTACCTCAATGGCATAAGAACACTATCCCCCCTTTATTACTATTTCAAATAACAAACTCATAGTATTCTTATGACTTTAATAACTTCTACTCACTAAGATTAAACTAATAATTAAATCTTAATCTTCTATTTAATAATCTAGCTCAATAAAATAATCTCAGGTTCATAAAGTTTATTCTAAGTTAATAAAAATACGGTAGTAAAATATGAGAAGGGATTTTATGTCATAATCTACTACACTGAAACTAATAATAATAAATAACAGTAATAATAATCTTCATTGTTTAACTAATTCTGTATATCTTTTCTTTTTACTATAATTTTATTACCATAATAAAATAATGAAATAATATAATATGATCTTATATCTTCATGTAATGATATAATAAATACGTGGTAGCATTTTAATAATATGACAAACAAAATATGTGTGGCAACTGATAGCATATAATTTAATATAATATTGTGATAACTGATTTATGACCAATAAAATAATGTAAGATTATGATTATTTAATTATAATGAATACCAATAAAATATTTAAATTCTTAAATAATTCTCTATTTATCTTTTTGTGCAAAATTATATATTTGTTT
Source organism: Epiperipatus broadwayi (assembly GCA_028023455.1). Lineage (NCBI taxonomy): Eukaryota > Metazoa > Onychophora > Udeonychophora > Euonychophora > Peripatidae > Epiperipatus > Epiperipatus broadwayi. Next base: position 1,355,673 of record JAQFVV010012592.1, read on the forward strand.
CAATTATTATGCATATATCATGATTTCATGCAGCGATGTGGAGAAATAAATAACTCGGACACAAAATTTTTGAAATAACAAAATTTAACAAAGTTTATTACTAACAATAAATAAATAAACAATTTATTTACACTATTTACAGTGGATATTCTTAACTTTTTTACTTTACAGTTTGATCTACCGGGTTATAAAAAATAATTTATATTTCAATTATATCTTTATTTAGATTTAGGACAAAATTTTAAAAAAATGTTACTATTTGGTTTCTCATTATGGTTAACTTATTACAAATATATTTATCTACTTTATTAGCAACAGCATTTTATCCTTAATATTATTAAACTATCTTTTTTTAAAAATTCATACTTAGAAAACATTCTATAGAAAACAAAATTTTATAATGAGTATGGACTTCTTAAAATATTAAAAAAAATTTCATCTTGCAAAGTCAAAGATGTTACACAAAATATTATCCAAAATTCAGTACTAGATTTTAGTATTTATCACACAATGTTTACTAATCATAATATATTCTTCTTTAAGCCTTACTTTAGTATGATATAAGTGTAATCATCAATATATTTCTGTTAATCAATAAACAAAAAATATACTATGCATATTGTTTACATAATTTACTTTGTACTATTGTATTTTAAAAATATGCAATACTTATTTTTCTCTTAAAAAAATAATATTAAAGCATTTAAAATTATTATCACTTTAAAGAAAATATCTTTGTTTAGATACCTTATTTAAAAAATTTATATTTCATTTTTCGAAGTAAAATTCAAAATATATTCTATGATTTCTTTCTTTCCTTAGGATACTTTGGATCTTCAATTTTAAGTTATAATGTCCTATTCCTTCTAAGCAAATAAACCAATCTTATACAAAACGATAGCATAACCTAAGTTCTAAATTATTTATCATTTCTCTTAAACCTATCTTACTGAATGATGCAGTTTCATGAAATAAAGATAGCGAAAACAGATGCATAGGATTAAGGAAGAAAGCTAGAGTATTACTCTTAACATATCTCAAAATCATGGTACAGTGCAAAGAGGTATGACATTTACCTGCCTAATATCCTCTAGTACAGGGACAATGTTAAAGCTATTTCTTCAGCTTTATTAGAACATCAAATATTTAAAGAAATATAAACACTGTCCAAATAAAATGTGTATCAGTCATAGGGCTTTGTTAACTATGCTGATATTCACATAAAGACTAAATATTATTTCCATTCCTTATAACATCCTATTTCTTAAAACATCATCTTGGTTTCCTGTTCACTAAGTACTTCCAAGCCACTATCTCAACATTATTTCTCAAGATTTTCCACATCTTACATCGATAAATAACTATCTGCATTTACAAAACAATAAATAAAATTCATTAATAGTTAAACAATCTAGCTGCTCCACAAGAAAAGTCTGCTTACTTCATTATTCTATATGTCTAATCATATACAATCTACTTAGACAAGATTTGAATATCCAATAACATGAAAATTTTAAAAGAATCACATAATTATTTGTTATGTTGGATTATATCACTAATAAAAAAAAAATCAAAAAAATTGTCGTATGCATATTTTCAAATCAATCCTATCTCATAATGTTTTTTAAAATGTTGTATGAAATGCAGTACATATAAGTAAAAAACTTTTACACTTCATTCTTCCAATTTATGGATGATCTAAAGAAAACAAAAAAAAATATACATTATAAATTATCAATAGTTATTATTATTACCAATAACCTTTATCTAGTCATCGTGTTCAGTAGGCTTCCTTTATCCACTTGAGCATTGCAGATATAAAAAAATTCACACCCATACACTTTATATTAAAATATTTTTAGCTAAATTATTAGATTGTTATATTAAAAAAATTTAATATTAATAAATTAATGTTTTTATGTTCTTCCTAATCTTATATAAAAATTTAGATTTAAACTAGGTTAACAAAATAAAAAGAATCAAAACTATAATTACATATTTTCTTGATGATAGTTCCTGATAAGTCCAAAATGTTTATTATTTTCTCTAGAGTTTTTAAAAATGTTCTCCTCCAAGCGTGTTAAAGTTTAAAATAAAAATAATTATTAATCCATTTAGTAAAATTTATAGAAAATAATCCTTGGTTTTAGTATTTAGGACGATAATTATTAAATCATAATATTAATTAATCCCGTAAAGTTTTTTTTTTAAGTATTTTCTCTGCCGGTGTATCCATGCATATTCCATCTAATTTAGCTTTAGTTATCCGATAAACTTTTAAGTACTATTTGTATTTTTATGGATCCATCTTTTATTCAAATATATGTTCACTTTTTTATATAAGTTTCCTTCTTAATACATTTAAACTTTCATTTGGTATTTTTATATATCACTTTAAAAAATAAATAAAAAAAATGTTACCTTCAGAAATTATATAACATTTTACTCCTTTGAATATAATATTCTATAAAATGATTCATGAAATAGAATTGTCTTATTACTATTTAAAAATAAATCTTGGATAAACTTATAAATAATACGTTTCAATACATTTTTTAGACTCCGTATAATGTCCGAGCTGTGGTTTTTTATGTACCAAAACAGTTCTTTGCTGAAATATTAATAAAGCTGTATCAATAAATATTCCAAACATTTTTTCAGCATTACAACTTATATCCATTTTATTTCGTAGTATACCCATTTTTATTGTGAAGTTTAGGTTAAACTTTTAGATAAAATACGACTGGTAAGTACTTTAAAAATTAGAAAATAATTTCCACGAAGTTTCTAAATTATTATATTTTAACACCCTCTTTTGCAAAAATACTTAAAAAAAATATCAATTAGTTTTTTGCAAATAAAATGATAAGAAAGTACTAAAAAAAATTGACTAAAAATAAAAGATTTAAAAAATACTATCTTTTTGATAGTTATAATTTACCTTTCTCTAGTTTCAATACATTAGTAATCTCCCTTATACCCCCATGCAATTCATATTTATAGTCTGTAAGAATACCTATTCCTATTGGTTAATTCTTACTTTAGCTTGAGAACAAATTTGCATATTTTTAGTTTATAGTAGAATTGAATTTCAAAATTAGAAATTATGATGTAATAAAATTTAAAAAATATTATTTAAAATATTACTTTTAAATCAATTATTATTTTATTAAAATTATTTAATCTTTTAAAATAACTTTTAAAATAACATTTAATAACTTATTCCATTTCTTAATATTCAATTTATCTATTTTTATTTAAATAAAATATTTAATTTTTATATTATGAATGTATTCATCTTTATTACATCATTTAAGCATTTGGAAATAACTACGTAATATTTTAATATTCACTTCTATGATAATAATCATTATATCCAACTCTATAATACACAAACTTTGTTATTAAATTCTAACAAGCGTGTGTGAAAGTATACATTAAAAGTCACATGATTAATAACTTTGACAGATGATTTTCAATCTATTTCTCTGCCTAGATTTATATAATTGATACACTTATTATATTATATAAAATAATTATAAAATTTGAAAGAACAATTTAGAAAATATAGAATTAAATATAATTCTCACCATCATAAAGTTTATTTTTAAAATATACTATATTAATTTTGACTATTAAATATGATTATAAATTTAAACACTGTATTTATTAACTTATCAGTTTTAAACTATTAAAATCGAATTTATTAAATATACTTTTAATATTTATAGCTGTGTTATTTAATATGGCCAGCTTTTACAACCATATGAAACAATATTTTAAACTTTACTTAACTATTTTTTAAATAATTCGCTATAATTTTATACACTACATACTTGCTTTAGCCTCAAATTGTACTTTAAAGATATAATTGACAAACTATAATTAATGTATTAAAAGAACATATTCTAAAATTTAAATTTTTTTAGTAATTGACTGTTATGAACTATTACTGACCTATAGAAAAGGGCACAATATATATTGTATAAAATATAATAACGGGTAATACTATAATATATATAAATATATATATTGTACCAGATCCTCACTGGTGTTATGAACATTGTCACTTAATGGTGTCACTAGGCTACTTAATGAACTTAGAAAATTTATTTAGTGTGACAATGTATTCACTAAGAATGATGAGCATCTGGAAATAAAATAAATTTCCTGCACCTGACTCTAGCTCAGCTTATAATATGAGACTTACAAATATTACACAATTGATAGATGGACACACTAAACAAATGTTAGCCAAATTAATTTAATAGATATAATAATAGTAAAGTTTATTAAAAGTAAAAGAAAAATTTAAAAATCATAAAATTAATTAATATTGTATCTATGAATGTTTTAAGAGAGTACAGTGTTATTGACAGCTTGGACAATTGAATTGATAACCTGCTCAATTACTTCAAAGACTAAAATAATATTTTAATAGCGGTTTTATAAAATAGGATGTATGATATATATATATATGTGTGTGTGTGTGTGTGACTTTTAATAAGAAAGAAATAAAATATTAAATTTTATCTCCTTGAATGCTTATTCATATATGCAACACATAGACACATGTCTGTGACACTATCTAAACCACCAAATAATTATAAGTAAAATAAGATAGGCTATTCAATATGTAAAAATAAACAAATTGATAATTCAAAAGTTGATTGTGCTAGTTTCCAGGAATATGAGCTTGAGCAAAATATTGTGGTCAGAGGTTCCAATGAAATTACCAATATGTGATGATAATAACTAACAAATGGGCATGATGACTATACTAAAGCCAAGTCAAGCCAGAGTAAGCAGACAGTGAGGAAGGCAGTAGAAAATTTGTGTCATCAGAGAAAATACAATAATATTGACCAATAAGATACTAAGCTACCCTGGTGAAGTAAAAGAAGAGCTCTATAAAATAACAGTGGTCTTCATATGGATGAGTTTTAAGTCTACATATGACAATAGATGAATACTTTTTACATAAGGCATATATGTACAAGGGTTAAAGTGTTTTACTAATTCGAAAATCAGATCACACATATATAAAATAAATGGATTAATGCTAATTAAAGGAAAAGTTAATTTTAAACATTATTACAATTTTCCTTAAAAGATTTTACTGATGGATTAAACTTTAGACTTGTTTTCTTAACAAAAAAAAACACTTTTAAATCTTTTACAAGGGGGAAGGAAAAAGATCAAATTATTCTAGAATAATAATTAAATGTCTAAAATCAAGACTTTATTTAATACTATCAAAATGACTAATGCAAGAAAAGACTTTCTTTCAAAGTTATATATCGTAATGGTCACTCAATCTACCCTTGATCGTGAAGAGCCCAGCAGATCACTGCATATCTGGAAAATTTATTTACCATGACCAAAAGTAGATGCACTGGCTAGACCCATGGAGACAGCAAGAGATCTTAACTATTGTTCAGACAATTGAGAAAATGAAACACATAGACAAATGTCAGCCAAAATAATTTAAACTAATTTGAAAATTTTATTAAATTCAATAAACAAACTAATGTAAATCTAGCAAACAGAACATGAAAGTTTGACTTAGATTTTTATAAGCATATTCATTAGAGAGTTTATATGAGTTTTGCAAATATTAAAACATTAAAAATTTTGGCACAAAGGTTCGTTCCCTCACCTACAATTTAAAAGGCGAATAATAGTATCTTCTTGCTTGCGATTTATAAAAACTAATTCTAGCTTCCTAATTCAGAGATAAAAAAACAATAGGAATAGTCTTGTAAGAAATTAATGAACAGTGCGAGACAAGCATTCTCTACAATATTGGAACTAGAGATGTCATATTGTCTGCAGGGTAGCTCGTGATGTACCACATTCAAGGCAATTCATGGTTAATTTCACATACAAGACAAACATGAAGAATGATTACAATCTTATGTACTCTAGAAAAAAAAAGAAATCTCCAAGTACAGAAAAACTAGAATAACAAACACGATAAACTACCAGCCAAAAGATTTGTGGTTTGCAAGAAATGCAAACTAAACGTATTTAAAATTACTTTCATTACAATAAAAAAAGGAAAGGTGAGCTAAATGAAATTACAAAGGCCTGCCAAAGCATTTAGCAAGAGTGAATAATAACAATGAAGGCATAGTAAGCATATAAAATATAATCTCACAATACACTCCCCAATAAATAAAATTGAAAACAAACTTGGAATCTTAAAACCAAGATTCCAAGACACCCTATAAATACAGAGAAAAGCAAACACATATAATAATTATGGGATTAAATAACTGGTAAACATACAACAGATTTATTTGTAGATTGAGTGGGGATAGAGCTTTATATACCTTGAAAAGAATAAAAAATATTTTTACCTTAAAGTAAAGTGGAGTCCACAGAGTTTTTCAAAGAGGGTGCACATTTATTTTGAGTTCATCTTTTAGGTTGTTTCATTTCTTCAAGGTGTCAAATGTAGAAGCATATTTTGGGATCCTTCCTAATTCAGACTTTCATGGCATGACTGGAAGAACAGCTTGGAATCACGAGTCTGTCTTTAAATAAGTTAGCAAGGCATGTTGTATGTTGAATACACATAGCAGTGAATTTTGACATCTTGTGAAAGCAAATGTAGGCAATAATATAAAGTCCATTTAATGACAAGCAGCAGAATATAATATTTTATTAACAGCAAATTAAAAAAAAATTAAATGTCTGAACTGCCAACACAGTTCAAAACTCAGCAGGCTAAAAAAAAGGTGTGAAAAAAAGTGGAATTATTAGAAGCTGAATCTATCCCTTTTAAACAGAATTAGCTTGTCAAGTCCTGAATAATCATGCCAAAAATTTTTGGGGTTATTTATATCCTCTCTCTATCTCTCATGTAATCTTTCTGGTTTTTCAATTAGAAGTCTTATCCTAGGGCAAATCTTTATCTTTCATTCAACCTTAATTAAGAATTCTAACCAAGAATTATCTTATAAAAAAAAAAAACAATACAAAATTAAATCTCCACCTTTAAAATTAAACTAAAATTGGATTGTAATTAAAATAAAAGAAACAGGAATGCAATTAATTTTCCAAAATTAAAAGTTTTCTCAAAAAACAAAAAAAAAAACAAACAAACAAAGATTAAAACTTTTAACTTGGAAGGTTTTTACAATTTGATAAAAAAAATAAGCATCAGAAGAACCTTTTTTAAAACTAACAAATAAAATCTGTTGAAGACGAAATTTGAAATTACAGAATTTTACAATATAGCTGTGAATGTGCACTATATCCCATAAAACTTTTTAATAACTTTATAAAAATAAAACTTAGTGTTAATTTTGCGAAGGGACCTTTGAATTGGATATAGCATCCAGTTCAATATATATTTAAACATAATAAATTTTAAATTCAAGCATACTCTAAAAGACAACTAAAACATTTATATATGAGTTATATATATGATATTGTGTAAGTGAGGCAATAAAATAAAGAAAATACATTTAAATGTAAAAAAATATAATGCACATATGCAAAAGGTAAACACTTTTAACAACCCCTGGCTTATTTTAAGGTATATAAAAGTTTATGTTACCACTAAGTCCTTCAATGTTGTTGCTTTGGCTTCTACAATTCATTGATTTTGCAAATTGAATCTGCTCCAACTGAAATTTGATGATGAAACAATTTGTTGTCAAGTGTTGATGGCCTAGCAGTTAGCATAGCTGCCTTCCAAGCAGCAGGCCTGGGTTTGCTTCCCAGTCAATGCTTTGGCATATGAAAAAAAACAATGCTTTGTTTTGTTTAAATTCTAATTTTTAAAATAATTTCAAAAATCAAATGTGATTTTTTTAAATTTAATTTTATTTCTAAACAAAAATATCTATCAAATGAGACTAAATTTATTACATTCTTATAAATAATATTTTTTTAATATTAAAGTGAAAGTTGAAAACTTAAAGTAAGTGGAACAAACAAATCATTCAGAATGCTAGTGTAGTACAAGAGGGTTAATAACAATCTAGAGAGAAGTACATTATAAATCTAAAAAAAAAATGATGTGCTACATATATCAATATGTATGATTAAATTGTAACTGACAGAATTGCTCAACCCACATGCAAATCACCTGAAGGCAATCCACATGTGCTTTCCACATTCTCATGTCCACAGAATATGTCAGAGAAAAAACAAAAGTCTCTTAAGTATTTAACTAAGTTATTGATTACAAATAAAGATTACAAACTGCAAAAAATAATGAGACAACACTGTCTATTCATGTACATACAATACAAAACATACACCGACAAGACTTTAGTTAAGATAAATAAACCTTTCCAAATTTGATTAAATGAATTTAATTTTAGTTATGCACACATATAATATATGGTTTGCTTAAATGTTTGAACATATTGATATTTTATAACCACTATTTTAGAATACTAACATTAATTGTTTGAATGGATTCCAATCTACTGCAAAGTCTTCTAACTGTTGTCAACTATCATCACCACTGTTTAATGTTAACTGGTACAAGATTTTAAATTAAGACTGATCTTACTATGTGATTATTGTGATTAATTACAGGTTATGATATTAGTATGCAATAGATAATAAAATATAATTGTAAAATACAGGAAATCACATTTATATTACAATAGGATCTTTATAATAGCAAATGCATGTGATAAATTATATGCCTACAGTAGGAATTAAACTTGTACAATGTATATAGCATACAATGTAGCAGTCACATATGTATCATGTATGAAAGAAAAATGGATGGCATATAGTAGGACTTGATAATTTACTGCACAACACTATTTAAATGAGATAATGATTGTAAGGGATCAGCAGTCATTAATGATGTTACAATCATCTAATACTAATGCATTACATAAGAATGAGAATCAGATGTAACTCATAACCTGAACTGATGAAATCAAAGTCATACATTCTTATCAATAATAATAATTCAAATACAAGACTAGTTAGCTCAAATGGATGTCTATTCAACATAATCTTAATGTAGCTTGTCTAGAAGCCAATTGATCTCCGTTCATAATTTACAAACTGCTCTGATATACTATTTATTTTTTAAATATAGAGGAAATAATGATTTAATTAATATACAACTTTTAATAGCATGGCAAGAGACGTGATTACAAGCTAATTGCCTTTTATAAACTAATTTATTACACTTAGCACCAACTAAATTTCAGCATAATATTAAAATAGAACAAGCTACAATCTCTTGCCATACCATTTTATAAACAGATTAAGTAAATAACTATTCATTAAAAAAATTTCATTAGATAGGAGACAATAATTAACTAAAGATTAGTTTAAAGTTTATACTTACTCTTTCAAAAGTTCAGTTAGTAGTTTTATTCTTTAGGTATTAGTGGCGTTGATTCTTAAAACCTTAGCTGTTGCAGATGAAGGTTTAAATCATTATTTCAGATTCATTTTGGATATGCAGGTATCAATTAAGTCTTGGTTTGGTGGCTAGTTCTTCCCGTAGCACTGGACATCAGCTTCTGCCTCCTCTAGAATAGATACGTAGCAGACTAGGTTTGGATGGTTTTTTGGGTTATTGACAGCTTCTTTGATGTGACTCAGCAATAGGTTTTCAGCTTTCCCTCTGCCAGCTTATCAGGGCAGGGCAGATAACAGCCTCTCCATCCTTGCATGGTAAACTTGCTGGAACTAGCAGATAAAATTAATTAAAGCAGAATAATAATAATGGCAGAATGATAATCACTGGCAGAATAACGACAGAATATTTATTGCAGAATAAAAATGGAAAGATAAAAGATCACAGATAAAATGATCATGGATATTCCTTCACTATTTATACGATTATGAGTTATCAGTAAACTTCGGGTCGATCTCTTGTTATTTGGATCATCAGTTTTATTGCTTTCATTGAGCCCCGAGTTTATTTCGACAATACTGTACTTGCAAGCTCATATTTTTGAGTGGAAATAACAGCCTTTTTAATTAAATTATTTTAATTATTTATCTCCCCAAATTTAATCTAATAATATGTTTACAAGCATTTTAATTATTTTTTTCTAGAATGTCATTTTCACTTCTTTTAGTGTTAAAAAAAAACACCTTTTTTTCTTTAACTAGTTTTAGCTAAATTTAGAATCAATTATCCTTTTAAATTTTAGAAAATATTTTGTTTTTAACACAAATTAACTTTATAATTAATTATACAGTATACATTTATCTGTGCATTTATAATAGATAATTTATTTTGATTTAAAAACGTTTATTAAAACTTTTAAACTTAAATTTTGTTCGTAATTTTTAACATTCGAACACGAAGTATATATATATGCATGTGCATATACATAGTTTCTCTCTCTCTATATTTATATATGTGTGTGCGTACTTGCATGTATATATATGAAAGACGTGTATTGTGTTTGTGCATACACTACATATACACGAGGATTAGCCAATAACAAAAAGCAGGAAAACCTGTGATACTGTTAATGATAAGATGTAATGTTACCATGTATCAAGAAATATTTACAAACCTTGAATAAAATTGTGCAATTAAAGAGTCTAGAGGTATTAAAATAATTATAAAAATGTTAAAGCTGATGGAGAAAAGCATCAAATTCTCATTCATTTAAGTAAGGCTAATAACAAAAGAATTAGGGTACTTAAATCAAGTTACAAGATAATAGAAAGTGTTTATCAACATTGTCTTCCACAAGCAACATTAACTCTATAAATTATATTAATTGCAACATTATAATCTCGAAAAATAATAATGTATTCTGAAAACAATATTTGTACAATAAGATTAGCTGTTTCCCCAAAATATTTAAATAGTCTGCCAAAGGTTTCCGAACATACTTTATCTGGTGATTTATATTTAGTCAATCCATATTTTATAGCCCATTTCACGTTTACATGTACCATTTATCCAAATCCAATGAATTTGTAATAAAAATCATTTAGAAACATTCTGCTTTTAGAGCTTACAAATGATTATTCAAATATATTGTGGAAACTTCCACAATGTTTATTCCAGTGTGGTCATGCTTTTGACTACAATTTTTTATAATGTTTGTTAGCTGTGGTTCTATTCAGCAAAAATTTCTGATCAAACTATTAATCAGTCTGATAGTTTTGGATTCTGATTTAACTTATTTCAATCATTATTATTATCAATTATTTTGAAATAAGTATGGTCATTTTAACTCTAAAGCAAACAAAAAATTAATCAAACAAAAGTAGAAAATAATAAGAAAAAAATAATATGTTTAAGAGTCTCGATATTGGTGAACCTAAACAAACTAACTTTGAAGCATATATAACTTTTAATATGCTTGACATTTTGCATATTATTATTTTAACTTATGCATAAAATGTTTTTAAATGTCTTCTAACACCATGGCTAATTATAACCATAAATTCAATTCTCAGCCATGTCCTGACAATAAAGACAATCAATATTACACCATTTTTGAATAGCAGATATTTTTTATACTACAGACAGCTGTTTCTTTTCAATAGAACCATCTTCTAGTTCACTATAAAATAGGCCTCTTCATATGAACAATTAAACAAAAATGTTTATATGAAATAATTTAAAAGCATCAGTTATCCAATAAGCTGAAAAACGTGCCATATTTTTTAAAATCTTACTGATCATTAAAAATAATAGTCCTATGTAAAATTATGGTTGAGGTAATTTTATATCACTATGATATGTTTTAATGGCGTTTACTCAAATAATAAAAATTGATGACAACATTCCTATCAATATTCTTAGTATCACTTCCTTAGAATTCTGTCAATTAAACACACATGCATAGAATGCTATGTGATTCCATTCTATGGTAAAGGATATCAAACATATATGCAAATGCACGTGTTTTTGTTATGTTGTTCAATAGTTTTTTTTTTCTGTTACGATATGACTTTTAATTATAAAATACTAAAAAAAAAAATAGTAAAAAAACAACAACAATTATTTAAAAAATCTTTCTTAACAAAGATGTAAAATAATAATCTGAATACCTTTGATGCCTAGTAAGATCCTAATTACAACTGTTAAAACTCCTTGCATTATAATTACATAAATTATTAGCAATTTTAGTATTGTTATTATAATTTTTGACATTTAAATAATACATTTCTCTACATAATTTGAAATGCATCAAATATTCTCTGGTATTTTAATTGTAAAGTGAATCAAAGTGCTATAAAATATAAAAATAACTTGTGATTATAAACTTTATACTCAATTTCTAATGCAAATCTTTAGAAAAATGAAAAAAAATTTTTTTTTAAAAATATTGATCATTCACAACACTGCCCCATCTTTTGCCAATAGTAAAAATAAAAAATATTAAATAATACAGAAAATTATTTGCACTAACTACGATTGCATAATCATTTTCGAGAATCACCAAAAAGGCAGGAATAGCACATTAATTCATCGTTCTCCAGGTCTTTTTATCCTTCTTGATCTATTTTCTGAACTTATGATTAACTTTATTTTTCCATTTCTCCATTAAATATCTTTATAATTTTCTTGTTTCAAAGTAAATATCTAACAATTTATATTCTTTATGTTTTTTTTTTAATGTTATTTATCTAAGTTACATTTTCTTATATTTCAAAATTACATCCCATAAATTCAAGTTTTTCCATCTCTTTTTTTTTATATCTAAGTTTCCATATTAAGCTTCAAAACACACATTTATTAAGTCTCATTCTTTAATTTTAATGAAGTATAAAATAAACTGCATTCTTACTAAAACCCCTCTTGATTTTTCAGTCGAATTTCTTTATCCTTATCTTTTCGCCACCAATTATCCAACTTCGCAAATATTTAAAATTTTTAGCTTCCTGTTGAGTATTTATTCAGTTTTTTTTTTTTTAATTTGATCAATTGATTTCATATTACTTTAATTTTACTGATCTTATTTTTATGATAAATATATTTTAACAATTTCGTTCTATCTATTAGCAAAAATTGTAATACAATATTTATAAATCAGACATAAATACTATTGGATAAAAATACTATCAGATGGGTGGTTACTTTTCATTGTCTACAGAAGCTTAACAAGTTTTCTAATAAAATATAAAAAGAAAAAAATCTTAAATAAAATACTTAAATGCTCTCCATAAGCTATTTTTTATGTACTGTATTGCAATACTATACAGTGTTTGACATAAGTTTAGTAAAAAAAATTCCTAATTTATATACAACTCTAAAAATTTACTTGACAATATTAGTGTGTAGTTTATAATATTTTCCATTTTTATTTTTCTACTATTTTAATCTACATAAATAAACTATTTATTTTATATAGCGCGATGTTTATACACAGTAATATTAATAATCACCATTAAACTACTGCAAATGCGCTTTGTAGATTGAAGTGGGAGTATTCATTTATTGTTAAAAAACTACAAAGTGCATGTGCAATGGCTTAATGCCGATTATTAATATTTTAGTTTACATATAAATACTAATACCAAATATTTTGCTTATTTTTCTTATTACTTTATTTATGGCAGCATTAAAGAAACTATAATAATTTTCATTTATTTATATTTATTTTATCAGATATCCTATTATAAGTAATAATATTTTTAGTAAAAGCTTTATACTTAGCTAATAAGGTAAATCATGGCTGCTGAAGGGTTGCATTGGATCTTAAGATCTACGTGCAGTGCTCTCATATTCAAGGCTTCTCATTAATGAAACCCACAACCCAGAAACTACTCCTGGGATATTGGATGAGTAGGCACTGATAGGGATTTTATGCACAAACATTCCTGCATCCATTGATTACTTTGGCTTGCACTGAGTGCTGCTACTGTATGGGGAGTTTTGTCTCTGTGTAAACAGCTTGTGTAAGCATGAAGAATGGTGATCATGTGATATTCAGTAACTATATATATACATATGTAAATGCAAGTATAATGTCTATACTGAACTTAATATAATTAGAAGGGATTTAACCTCAGACTTTCAAGCCCTCTACAGCTATCCAATCCATATTATATAATGGATACATATGACCATATTAAATCAGCGCTCATCACATTGTCAGTTACCAAATAACTAACATAATTTATTTCTAGTTTTTGTAGATCAAAATCAAATTTGATTAAAATTAGTAATAATTGGCAGACAATTATTACAAATTCATTGTTAGAATTAATAATCTTTTTTCAGTTCTAAAAGAAGTGTAAAAATATAATAAAATATTTAATGCTTCAAAATTACAATGTGAAGATAAAAATATGTTTTCTATCATATAAATAGTTATTTTTGTTATAAAATTTTGTTCAAGCATGGCTATTTTTGTTTTATTTATTTTGACCAAACATAACACTTAATGCCATTGTTTGACAGCTTTTAATGAAGTTTATTTTAGCATTTCAATATTTAGAGCTATATCCTAAATAATAAACTGAATAATTTAGTGCATGTAATTCCTAAGAACTAGGAGCACCAGAAGCAAGAAAGGTGGAGCGATGATAAGTAGTTCTCACACATCAGAGTCCATCATGATACAATTCCAATAATCGTGTAGGCCTTTAAAATATATCAATAATGTATAAAAGTAATGTATTCAGAATTTGTGTTCAAAGAAATGACAACAATCATTTTTTCATCTTGGAGCACTGTATGTGATCATATTTATTATAATGTTTTTCAGCTTATATTGAAAATGTCAAAAAAAAAAAAAAATAGAGAGGATATAATCTGGTCAATAATGAGACTGGTATTTTACTTCCATTTGAACTAAAATATGTTATTGAAAAAACATACCATTCAGGATGTATTTAATTGCAATAAAAATCTGATCATTCACTATTTATTTTATTTAAAAAAATAACGATATAGTACAGTAAGTTTGTTATTATTTTTATTTTTTGAAGAAATGTAAATGAGTAAACATACACACATAGTAAATATATATTTACTCTTTTAACTTATTATTAATAATCACGTTATTATTATTATTTTTAATTTTGTTTATAATTTAATCTTAATTAATATATGCTTACTATTTATGTAGAAAAGTATCAGTACTATATATGTGTGTGCATGATTTAAAAGAAGTAAATGCATGGAGTTCAGTAAACTATGTATTTCATTGAAATCAAAATTTATCAACAAAATGTGATCTATTATATGTGATAAGAAGAAGGAGGATTAGAACAATATATATAATAGGATATAACTGTGCTATATGACTTAATTTACAAAATTTCTGGTGGGCTAACGAATTTCCAAATAAGAAAAAGAAACATATCAAAATTGTTTCAACAATAATAAATTGGATACAATATATAAATGTTCTCATTGTTTCTTAAAATGTTCTTCATAAGCCATTTTTTATTAGCATGTAAAAAAATATAATTTATAATCATTACCCAACAGCTAAATGTTTTTTATTTTTGATAATTAATTAAAAAATCATTATTTTCTGTCGCTTCTTTAATTATTTTTCTGGTCTTATCAGTAAAAAATCAGTTATTAATATTACCCTGAAGTCTTAGCTAAGATAATCAATCTGATTTGGGCTAATGATGTAATATTATCTATTTTTTCTATTTTCTCTAATCGGAACATAACGTTACTATCAGTTAGCTAAAAGAAATGTCCCAGGAGCCATGATCTAAAAGCCTCGACCTCTAGAATATACCACTCTGTCACTATATTAAATAACAATATTGTTGAAGTTCTATCAGTTTTATTTAAATTCTGTAACATCAATCTTAGTGAAAAAATATTCTCTACCAACTGAAATCTCATCAACTAAAATTCATGAAAACACCACTAGTACTCTTTTGATTATAAGAAAAGGTTAACTAATCAATCAACTAAGTATGTTAAATATATAATATATTCTCTTAAAACTAAACTGCTTTTTTACAAATACCTACCGTCAGAGCTGGGCAAAACAGTTTTCCTGTCAGAAGAAAATTTTAAATATTGCAAACTTTCAAAATTATTAAAAAACGACATTATGATGCAAAGATAATGCATGTGTCTATAATTTGGATTCAAACACAGGTCAAATAAAATTGGTTTTAAGAGGCATTGGAATATTTTTAAAATCAATGACCCACAGTTAATCTAACATTGATCAGTAAATGGATATGTAATTATCTTGACTAGAGGGTAAAACAAGCAATTTAAAAAACTCTCCTAGACCTTATCACACAACAATTCGCAAATCTGATGAGTTCTGCTTTCTTCTTCATTGTTCTTCTATGAGGAGCTGTTGAACGGGTTTTGTCTTGCATTAGGCTATTTATTACAAAAGATCGATTTTTTTTATTTATTTAAAATGGTTTAGTTAACAAAGCAATAGATAATATTAGGAAAAATAAATAAATAAAAATAAGTATCTTTATTGAAAACACATAGATACATAAATAAAAAATTATTACACTAAAAAATGCAGAAAAATGAAACAAAATAATTAAAAAATAGAATTAAAAACTTACAGAATAAAACAAACAAGCAAACAAACACAATGTGTTAAATCATTTGTTAAGCTTTATTTATAGCAAATAGCTTAATATCTTCTTCATAATTTATTTTTATAAAAATTATCTTTTGGCTACTGCTACAATTATAATGAATGTTAATAGAATTCATGATACCACAATAACCCACTAAAAAGAATTGCATATCTGGGATTGTGTAAAAGTATATAAAAATAGTAATATAAGAAAATATAACTTTGAATTAGTAGAGAAAGCTGTAGAAAAAATAGTTTCAAAGTATAAAAAAGTCAGAGCAATAAAGAACAAGAAAAAAAATAGCATCTTCATTTAAAACGTCTGAATTGCCAAACATTTAAAAGGGAAATGCAAGATCTTGAGAAAGGAAAATGTCTAAATAATGATGAAAAATAATTGGCAAAATTATTTACTAAATGTCTAAATGATAAAAAAGTGCTAAATAATTGGGAAAATGTAACAGAGATATTAAAAAAAGACAATAAATAAGATATTAGAATTTCATATCTATCATTTCTCTATCAGTTTTATTTAAAAAACTTTATCAAGATAATTACAGCTCAACTATAGCAATCATTGAAACCAAACCAATTAAAACTAAATTATACTTGAAAGTAGTTTTAGCACAGTGAATCATATACAAATATTGAATGATGTTATAGAAAAAAACACTGAATATGACTTATCATTAAGCTTTCAATTTATAGATTAAGAAAAGGCATATGCACAGTGATTAATTCTTAAGATCCCAAGATATAAACTTAGGATATTATTATATTCTGAAAAATGATTACATTACATGATAACTCTAAGATTAATTCTGGTAAGAGGATAAGTGAAAGTTATTCCATATCTCTAAAAAAAATTACAGTAATATTATAAGTAGTTTAGGAATTAAAAATGGAAAGCGAAATGAGTGAAGAACATGAATCTTATTTACATTAACTATATTCTGCACTTAATGCAATTGTTTTTGCAAATAGTGCTTCAGATCATCAAGAAATGTTTCAGGAATTATCAGATGAAAATAAAAAAGTAGATATAAAGATAAATGCTATAAGACTAAATTAATGTTCAATGGATTATTTAGAAATAAAATATAAAGAGAAGAATGATGAATTAGAAGAAGCTAACAATGGCAGATACTTTGATCAAATCATTAATACAGAGGTAAACATAATGAATAAAAGTATTCATAAAATCAAATTTTAGTAGAGTGATTTTGATAGAAATTATTTAGTATTAAAAGGAAATATGTCTATATATTTGAAAATGAAATATATTAATAGATGTTTTACAAGTTTTACATAGGAATATACAACATAGTCATTTAATAAAAATCAATGCAGAATTTCTATATTATTTAACAAAGTATAGTGAAATGTATCTTGGGAATAACAAGTGATGATTAAAATTAAAAGATATGGGTGATAGAATAAACAAAAATCATCAATGTCGAAATGGATCCAGACTGCATATATTGCAAGAAGATATAATAAATGAACAGTGGGAAACTTAAACTGGTTTTCAGAAAACTAAAATACTTAGAAAGAGACAAAATATGAAATAAATGAATAAAATAAGAAAGTTGAATAGTGTGATGCAAAGATGATATACCACAGAGTGAAGAAACTGGCTTAAATTTGAAAAGCTATTCATCCTACAATGGATTTATAATGATTGAAAATTATATATCACCAGCAATCTTATACATTATAAATTCACTCATAACTATTTAATTATTAAATTTTCCTTTTATTTTGTATTTCTTAATATCACTGAAGTAATTTAAAAAAAAATGAATTTGCCTTGACAAATCTATTTGTAGATGTTCTGAAAAGAATTGTTTTAATTATAACAAATTTTAAACATAACAAGTATATGTTTAATTAAATTAATCTTTAGTTCTACAAAAATATATACCAAATAATATATAATATATTCTCAACCATATTCCACCAGAAAGTATGTCTTAGGGTTAAGGAAAATTGTTGTGTGAGAGAGAGAGAGTAAAAGAGCTAAAAAGTCTGCTTACATAATTGAATCATGCTTATAGCAATAAAAAATTACATTTTAGGAACAGTTTAAGATATCAATAATATTAAATTTATTGGAAAAAGTAAATCAAATTTTTATTAATTTGTAAGAGAGATTGTGTATTTTAAAATAAATAAAAACAATATAACCTTAAAATTATACTTGCAAAATATTATAATTGTAAAAACAAAATTTAAAAGCTTATGACAGACTCTAAAAATGGACAACTGATGATTTAGAAAACTCAGTGATGATGAGTATTGAATGATTGATTATAAGAAAGAACAACTTTAAGCAAAGGATTTTCTTTTTTACATAGATTTAAGTTACATTATTATACACATATAAATTTTTCAAATGCATGCCTATATAATATACACATATCACACATACACACATGCTTATACAGTACACTAAAATTTTTAATGACTATATATACTAGGTTAGGTTGTTTATTAATATAATATTTACAATTTATGGTATAATTTTCAGCCAAATGAACAAGTTATTTTTTTTTCCTATAAAAAAACCCATTATAAGCCCTAGCTTTTTATACTATCTTCTTGCTTTATTAATGAGTTATGGAGATCCAATTAAGCAGGATAAAGGTATAATTAATAACTATCAATAACAATCAAAATGTTTTATATAGCAATAAAAAGTTTGGATTAATATTCACAAGGCATATATTTACAAAAAAAATACAACAATTAGACATTGTGGAAAATGTTTCTTTTTATTATACTCTGAATTTTTTTAGTCAATGATTATGTAATATTTTCAGTTCATCACAAGCAGCTATCTGAAATTTTCTAAATTCTGCTAAAACATATCATCTTACAAATTACTATTTCCACTTATTCACTAGCTTTACTTATTATCATTTCTAAAAAGATGATGTATCTTATGTCATTCTTAGAAATATATGAAAATTATCATTAAAGTTGAAAAATAACATTTTTCAATTTAGCTGTCACATTGCATTGTGTCAAGACAATTATAAACAAGCAACATACTATATTTATGCAATCTGCTCTGATTTTATGTACTATACCATCCACTGAATATCGAAGGTGAACAAATGAAATAAATATAATAATTTTACAATCAAAAATATTCTCTCTTAAGATCAGGATAAGGCAGCTTGAGTTACTTTTTGTGAAAAACTCTGTTGACACTTGATAACTACCACTTCACCAGTTAATAATAAGGTCAAGATACCTGAAGATCTCTGATCAATTATCAACAAAATCAAATAAATTTACTCAGCTAAACTGCTGCAAGCTTTCAATAAATAATATAAATATAGGAATAAGAAATACTGTATAAATATATATATACAATATGTACTAAAACATTTTAACACATATATTACATAACCATATATGCATACATCTATCAAATATTTAATTTAAAATAAAAATATTTGATAAAAATTTAGAATATGAGACTGTAACACGTTAACCTTTAGTATAATGTAAATATAAGAATTAAAACAATGTGAGTTTTACTGGCCAGGATCTATTTTGACTATCTGATAGTAAAGTCTATCAATGAGAATTTAATCTTTTAGCGATTTTCATGGTAAAAACCATTTCTTGATGCATGTTATAAGGACAAGAATAACTTATCGTCTCAATTTTTTACACAGGTGTCTGCTTTTTCCACCTTAAAACAACTCTAATTATACTTCTTATAGTTTTTAACAGAGGAATTAAAATCACAAAAAATTATAGATTTTTAAATTTTTTAAATCTAAACAGAGCCATAATTGAGACGTTCTTACTTGCTGAGATTTAATTGAGATATAATATGAATGCATTATTCTCTTATATTTTCTATCACATGCTCCTAGATATCTAAAAAAAATATTATTTTTAATCAATTAACAAAATAATAAAGATAAGTTATTTTTTTATAATATAGTTTGCAATATTTCAGATAGACATTAAATATAAAGTTTTATATTTGTACTGAAAATTTTTCCAAGATTGAACTTTTCTTTTGTTTATATAAATATATTTCATCTATATAATATTTTATCCTATTAATTCTATAATATTATTTTATATATAATTTTACATTTTTTATTTTATATGTATGTTAAAATATCTGACTTTTTGTTGCATGTTTTTTTCCCCCACATGTTGAGTAATTTCAAAAAGTTAGTTCTCCAATTTACATTCTGCATATTCATATATTGAAAGATTTCAAAATGTTACACATTAGAAGTTATAATATTCTATTTATATTTCGTATAGATATTAGACATTATATATGTATATCAAATATTTTACACACATAATTAGGATTTCTTTTATTTTGGACATTCAGATTATACCGACAATATTTTAGTTTTTGATAGTTAGGGTTTCCAATTGATACAACGAATGATTTTAGGTTTTGTGCTTTATAAATGTTGCCTTTATTGTTATTTAGATAAAAAGTGGCACCTGTATTAACTATTGCATTAATTTCCATTTCTGATAAGTTTATGCCTAGAATGAGTTTTGATTTTTCTGATTACATGAGAGAAGAAATTTCAAAATATATTGTCAAGCGTTGTTAGCCGAGAAGTCAGCACAGCCGCCTTGCAAGCAGTTGGTCACAGATGGTTGTTGAGGGTTCGCCTCCCAGTCGATGCTATGACATATGGAAAATATATATATACTATTCTTGATTTCTCTTTCACTATAACATTGATAATACTATCAATATAGACAAAATACTAAAGAATTGAAATACTTTGAATTATTTTTTGATGATACCTTACTCCAAAAGGTTATTAGGAAAACAATTATATAAATCAAGTCTACAAATATGCATAAGCAAAAAAAATATTAGACATAATATTCAGAAATACACTTCTATAAAATAATTAAAGCTGTTTATTGAGTTAATTTGTTTGTTGATACAAAGCAACATCAAAATTCTACACCAGGATTGAGCTGATTAAAAAAATAATTCTCCAAGTCTTCATATTTTCTGACATGATGACAGAAACTGTTTTTAATTTTTTTGATAATAAAAAATAGTATCAATAAAAGTAACCATATAAATCCAAAGCTTTATACATTTTATAAAGTTAAAAAGTATTTAAAATAATGCTCTAGAATTTTAAGTATTCTAAATCACACTCCTTATTTGGATAAAAGGCAGTTCTTCAAGTGGCATCTTATCTGAAAAATGTATATTGCTAAGAAGAGACACACACACACACACACCCCCCGTTTGTGAAAAATAAATAGCTTTTTTCGTGTTCCTACATTAAAAGAAAATAGTTCTGTTGAAAAAAAAAGTATACATTTTTTAAAAGTCACTCTCAAATAAAACTGCATTGCCAAAAGGTTATGATTTTAATTATATCTATTGTGAATAAATGTCAGATATAATTAATAATTGAGAAAAGAGAAATAAAATTTAATACAAAGGAAAAATATATTTCTGTGCTTCCACAACATGTGCTTTGTTTATATCAGATATTGATTTAAAGAATGAATATATTTTTACTTGTTTATTTACTTTAATTTTTGTAAAATTATTAAATATTATTTTTTTTAATTCTCTTACACATCACCAGATTTAATTATTCCTGATGAGACTTTGTGCACGCTTTCAACTTTTGAATTTTAGTATTAAACTGTTATTCTATATTACAATTGAATAAATTTAGTAATATATGCTGTAAATAAAAAAAAATTCTAAAAATTCAAATTTGAAATTTGTAAGCATTAACAAAATGAGGTTTTACAACATCATTGAGCACATGGCACTTCAGAGTAATTTTAGAACATAAAAAATATTTTTGAGAGAAGTTTGTATTCAAAATGTGAATGAATAAATGTTGATCTCTGATAAATCTATCAAATTCTGCTTTAAGACATTAAAATTGTTTTATGATTTTTATAATATCACAAATTATCCTAATTCACTTTGAGTCATACTTTTCATAAGATGAAATAAGCAGACTGCCATCATTTTTTGTAAACATTATGCTGGAAGTTATTCCCTTCTACTTTTAAAAATAAAATACAGACATTTAAAATAGAATGATAATGCATACTTTTGATTTTTGATAATTATTACACAAATATTGTTTAAAAGTAATTATTAATTTTAATAAATTTTGCAAAAAAAAAATAGATACTTTTTAGTTACTCCAAAAACATTCTCAATATAACTTCACAAATAGTTGTCATCCATAACAAAAGAGAAGTTGATCAAAGATATAAGAAAGCAGTACTAAAAGTCTTTTTTATTTTTCTGCTCTTTGATTTACTGGTCTGTTTTGATTTTTAAAATTAAAACATCAATATATTTAAAAAATGTGAATTTATAAATTGGAAAAAAAGAGTAAAACATTTCAATGGATGGCTGAACAAATGCAATTTTAAAATAATACAATAACAGCATTTTGTCTGGATTTCTCTGATCAAATGTCTCCATGTTAATGACTAAAGTCATTAAAAGTATAATGGTTATATATAACTTTTAATTGAATATATTAGATTTTTAGGAGAAATGAGCTTACTAAAAATTGATATGATATCAAACAGGAATTGTTCTTTTTTTCTTCTTCTTCTTCTTCTTCTTCTTCTTCTTCTTCTTCTTCTTCTTCTTCTTCTTCTTCTTCTTCTTCTTCTTCTTCTTCTTATTATTATTATTATTATTATTTTTGATTAAAAGTTTATTTGTAATATTTCTTAAGAATATTTTCTTTATTTGAACTTAGATTTTTAACAAAATTTATTTAACTATTCTTATACCTAAACTATTTTGTATGGAGATGGCTCTGTGCTATCTTCAGCTTTCTATTGTTTTTATTCTATTATCTGTAATGCTATTTTGCTGGGTTTACATTTATTTAATGAAAGAAGCAGGAACTAAAACATATATTGATTTATTAGTTTAAAAATACCTGAAAATGTCAGTAATATACAGAAAAATTACTGCAAATGAGCCAACAATACTGATCATTGGAAGATGAACTAAGACTTCAAGAACATTATCAAGAGTAATTGCAAACTCCCTCTTATTGCAATTACTAATTAGAATAAAAATTATAGGTTTTATATAGGTTATTTAAATATTTATGATTTATACAAAATATTTGTATAATAATTGTATATCAAATACATTCATGATTTTACTTAGAATTCATTTGTACATATTTTATTTTTATAGAAACAAGTTAAAAAAACTGAAGTAACAATAAAAAGGAAATTGTAATAGGTCATCATGTTTTCACAAATACTGTAGTATTTTTTTACATATTTTAATAATTATGGATGCAATTTTAAATTTTAAAACAGAATTTTATTTGGGTTTTAGAAATGAGATTCAAAGAATGAATATTTTGTTAATTTATTTTATTTTTATCAACTGTGTGGTAATCATCTAATAATAATAAATATTAACTTTTTCCTTGAAATTTTTTTTTAAATTTTCATTGGCCAAGTGAATTAAAGTTTTACAACTTTTGATTGGTCAATTAACAAACTCAGCTGTAAAAATATATTTTCATCTTTTAATATTATATTCATTTTAGTTTCGTTTGTAAAAAGTATATTAATAATTTGTCAGATTATGAAAGTGGACGAAAGTTTTTTCAAAAATAAATTTCTATTTATAATTATAAAAATATTTTATAGTGGAGAACCTTAAAAAATGTTCCTAACCTATTAGAAAATAATGAATATGGCACTGATTTTCTTTCTCAATTTATGTTCCTGAAAAAGTAAATAATTTTTGACTAAAATCTTACTATTTTCCTAAAATAATTTATATTTTCAGAATATTTTACCAAAATACATTATAATATATAAATAAATGCCAGCAAAATACTCTAAATTATTCATTTCTGTTTGAAAATGAAATAGAGAGCTTGGGGTGATGAAAATTGTTGACAGGTGTGAAAATTGTTGTTAGTGCTGGCTTCATTTTCAATTTATGTTCATGTAAAAGTATACAATTTTTTACTAAAATCTCACTATTTTTGTAAAATAACTATATTTTCAGCATACTTTATCAAAATAATTCATAATATATATGAAAAATAATTAAAAATCATTCTAAGACATTAATTTTTCATGTTCAAAGTCAAAACAGAAGTTGGAGTGGTGAAAATTATTGACAGGTGGTCTCCTTTGTCCTATATGAGCACCAATCAGAATGTAGGAAAGCCTGCCTTCTTCCATTGTTGAACCATCAATATCAATTTTATTGATTTTTTACTTTTAAAATAATTCTAGAGAGGGCAGCATCTTACAGTACTTTTTATAAGCTTTAAAATAAGTGTAAAAACAATACTATCACTCAAAAATTGACAGTTTCCAATCAACTTGAAGCCATAAACATTGATCCATGGATGTTTCTCAAGAAGGGTTAATTAATATTCTCATTATATATTTCAGTTTTTTTCTATATTTTCAAAGTGCAAATATAATTTTTATAAATGTTTGTCATTTGTAAATTGTATACTTCTAATAAATCAAGATCATGTTATTGATTTATAATAAAGAATTAAGATTTAATACAAAAACAAAATCTATTATAATCCAAACAGCCACTAGAAGACAAAAGAATTAACCATTAGTTAAAGAAGTAAATTACAAAGGTTTGATGAAACATATATTTTATCAAATACATCTTTTTAGATTCAGAACTGATAAAAAATTTGTATTGATAACATTATTGTTACTTTTTTGGTAATTGTATATTTGGGGTAATGTGGCCACTTGATGGCATTGTTGCTTGCAAAAATAATAAAAAATAATGAAATGTAATGTTACTGGGTTGATAATTTTTTGCTTTCTGTTCTCCGCCAATTTTTCAAAGTATTTTTTAAAAATTTACGAACAAACATTATTTCAAAATTTACATTTTTTAATTACATTATACATTTCATTGTGTAGCATTGGCATGTATGGGGAGGAGTCCAATGGTTTTGCCAATACAAAGGATTGGCCAATACATGCCCTAGTCTGAGTAAACCAAGCTTGCAGCGCATAGCACTGGAATGTGTGTGTTGGGGGGGGGGACCTCTGAGGGTTTTGCCAATCTGAAGAATTGGTCAATACATGCTCTAGTCTGAGCAAACCAAGACTATGATTTCCAAAACAATTGATACTGGCAGCCATTCTATTACTCTCGTAGCTCTTCTCCTGAAAATATGCCTTTTTGCATAACTTATGTGAAATGCTTCAATGACCTACCCTTATGCAATTGTTTTCACCTTCCAAGATATGTAGGGAAATGTGGCAATAGACTTACAATTATTAATATGTAATAGTACATCAGGTAAGGTGTAAGATCCTTAATTCGAATGCACATAAAAACTCTTATGGCTAGTTGAATTCCATACACCCTCACATCCTACGGTAACAATCTATGAAGTGTGTACTATTTTCATAGTGACCTGAAGCATAGTGTGCAATGCCATCTACATCTGCTAATAGATAATATGAACAGAACTGTTCTATAAGCTGTAAGTTGGGCTGCGTAAACAGCATATTTCTGTTCTTTTGCAGAGCAACAATGCCATCAAGTGGCTGCATTATCCCAAGTATACAACTGTCTTTTTTTTTATTTGTAAAATTGATATTTCTTTCTAAGAATATTTTTGTTCTTTGAATTTATGTTTTTAACAAAAGAATTTTTTTTTTTTTTCATTAAAATATATAACCAAGAAAAAAGTATGCAAAATGAGCAAAAAAAGTCTCATAAGTATGTTCCAAAAATTCACATAAGACATTGTGGCATTATGATTGCTATAAAGCCCCCCCTCCCCCCATAATAATATATCACAACATTGAGTTAATCTAAGTTCAAAGAATTTGCCTAATTTGGATCAAACAGTTCAAAAATATTGCTAATGATTCTATAGAATCAACACATAGCATTATATAATATTGCAGTTTAGGTTTCATTTTTGTTTCTAGATGGAAAATATAATAGAAAGATAATAAAACTGTAAATGCAAGTGCTATTCTATGGATTTTAAGAGGCATTATTTAAAGTATATGTATGGAGCTAAGATATATATATATATAAGTTTATTTTTATAGTTTTAAAAACATTTTTATTAATTGGAAACATGGTATAATATTATACCATGTAAAATAACATATATTTTATATTTACTATCAAAATATTTTTGAAATATTTAAACTTATGTTATAGAAAATAAAATAAAAAACTTTTTTTTTAAAATTTTTTACAGCAAAATTAAAATGTAAATTTTTAAAAAAAAAAGCATATGATATTTTTGCTGTTTTAAAAATACTTCTGTTAGTTATTTATATGGAAAGTAATTTTTAATCATAAATATGCAAAAGAAATCATACAATATAAAATAAAATATTATATAGCGGAAATAATTGTATATATACATATATTACTAAAATAACACTGAAAACCTTTTATTGCAATTTTTTTCCCCTTATCAAATCGAAACCCACATATATAAAATAATACATTCTTTTGGCTTGAATCACAATTTAATTACATTAATAACTGAACTGCATGAAAATTAATGCATAAATAACTATCTTCAGTACAAGTTATAATTTTAATAATTAACTTTAATAAATAATGGGTTCACATTGGAATCAAAAGGTTATACATTCTATTATTCATCAATTTATAGAACAAATTTATGTTTATAGTTTATCATCTTATAATGATTATATATACACAGTATCAAAATACATTTTAATGTGATTATTATTATTTAATTTATTTTATTTATAAGTAATATCAAAATGAATAGTAATTATAATTGATATAATTTATGATGTTGTTAGAAGATATTTGTTTATTTATATTATTTATTTATGTAATGAAAGCTATGATTATGAAGCCATAGAGCTTTGAAAGCGCTAAGCTTTAAATAAATTTAATAATATATATAACTTCTTTAACGAGCGTTATAAGCTCATAATTATTGATATTATTTATTTATATTAAAGAAAAAAGAAGTAAGTGGAAATGCATTTATGTAGTACGGAATTTTAGCAGTCTTGTAGTTTATATAATAAATTTTTGCATTTCATGTATTTACTTCTTCATACATAATCACTTGTTCACAAATGTAAAAAAAAAAACCTCTATGTATATATTTAAAGATTAATAGAAAAGAAAAAAAAGTGAATATTGTTTTTTGTTAAACATTATCCTTTATTCTTTTTTTTTTAATTTATTATTCGGAATTATTTGTTCCAGTTTGTTATTAACTTGTTTTATTTAATTTTTTTAAATTATTACATTTTTATTTACCATTGTCAAACTCACTCCACTCACAACTTTGACGCCATCCACCTCAGATAAATACAATGATGTTTATTACTAATCATTTTCTAAACTAGAGATTATCTCTAGCACAGATATAAACTTTAAATCTCAGTTAAAGATTAATATATTTGATTTTTTAAATTTTAAACAGACACACACATATGGAGTTATTCACTTTTCTCTTTCCCATGTGTACTATCTTTATAGATATATTAAATAACCTCCATACTTCCCCATTCTTTTTAAATTCATATAAATAAAAATACAATAAAAGACAAATGACCCCCAAGATGCATTTCATACTGAACCAGTACTCATCAGTTGGACCAGGTCACTATTTCCCCTATAAATCTCTATTATATGAACAGTATTTATCTATAGTAAATTGTTACATTTTTATTTATCATTGTCAAACTCACTCCACTCACAACTTTGACACCATCTACCTCAGATAAATACAATAATGTTTATTATTAATCATTTTCTAAACTAGGGATTATCTCTAGCACAGATATAAACTTTAAACCTCATTTAAAGATTAATAAATCTGATTTTTTTAATTTTACACACACACACACACACACATATGTATAATATATTTATAGATATATTAAATAACCTCCATACTTCCCCATTCTTTTTAAATTCATATAAATAAAGATACAATAAAAGATAAATGACTCCCAAAATGCATTTCGTGCTGAACCAGCACTCATTAGTTGGCCCAGACCACTATCTCCCTTATATATCTGTATTATATGAAGAGAATTTATCTATAGTAAATTGTTTTACTTGGTTTGTTTTTTCCTGTGATTTGTTCTTTTTTTAATGTATTTTTTATTTTCCTCTACTTAATTTCTCTCTGTGTGTATATATATACACGGGGTTAAATGAACTAACTTGTAATTAATTATATATAATGATGGTAATTTCTATTGATAATGATTAAAGTTGGTGATAATAACGAAGAAAATAATCGACATACTTTTGTAAAACTATATGAAAAGTAATTTTATATATGCAAATATATTATTTTTTTTATCGTCAATTATTTAGGCATCACTGATACCACATTATTCAGAAATAAATTTCACCATCACGTAATATTCTGCAACTCTTTTATTGCTCGGCTTATAATTGTCTCTATTTATTTTATGACATCAAAAATAATTTTTAAAATATGTATATATTATTTGGGATAATCATTAGCTTATTGCCATCTATAAAGCTCATTCAAAATGCATTCTTTGGTGAGATTATAATAAATAATTTTTGTAATCTTGAACGCAACAAGAGAAAATCCTCTATTTGATTCGTCTCTTGTTGATGTATATGTGTTTTTTTCCTCCCACTATCTCTTAGGCAATACATCGTTTATGAATAGTGAGAGAAAGGGTCAAGTGGAAAACAGTTAACCTTTTAATAAGACTCTAAGTTCTTCTTATGGGGCTGACCGATTTGTTGTGTGTTTTAGTGAAGCTCATAACACGGGCAGCGCGATAATAAGCTCCCCGTACAACTGAAGGCTGCCGGAATTTGATAAGGACTTTTTACATTGTATTCTCATTTTAGTAAAATTGATCGCTCAACAAGCGTTTATCCGTACAAGCATCTTCTCTAAATACTCAATCACTTACATGAATTTCCATTGATAAAGCAATAACTCAAGTAGTTATCAAAGCTGTATCGACTCTTAATCTGGCGAGTTTTCACTGAAATACTTATGATGTAGGTGACTTGTATTAGGTAATTTATAAAGAAAAACAAAAAAGAAAAAAAGATTTATTTTTCAGTTTCTTATCAGCAAATTCAACATTAGGTGTAAGAATTATTTATATCTTTATTCTGACGGCCCAATATTAATGAATAAATATAAAATAACTAAGCAGTAATAATAAAAAAGTTAAGCATTTGAAAATATGATTTTTATAACTTGACCCTGTTAAATACGTTACAAATTGTCTGTTTTACTCTTTTTTTCTTTTGTTAAAGATTTGTTAAATAATTCAATATATATAATTTTAAATATATATATATTGAATTATATTTAATAACCAAATTAAAATCGTCTTAATTAAAAATTCTTAGCAATTAAATTATAATCTTGTTTTCGAAAAGAGTAATTGGGTAGTAAATTATAACGAAACGATGATATTTTTGCCAACCTATTAATGCAATTTATTTTATCATCTCTATATTAGCAATTTTATATATGTATGATGATCAAGCGTCTTTTTACGATACGATCAAAGTGCGCAGCACTAGGAGTTCCTTTAACAACAAATTTGTTTTCTAATTGATGATTAAAAATATACATTGAAGTGAATACTTTCGTTAGTGCAGTGGCAAACTTTGGAGCTCAAAGTTTATAAATCGAATCTCCAGCCTGTCACTTTCGGCGGCGTTCGAACTTTTTATAAACACAGAACAATAAATAATTCGACTGACTATATTTCTTGGTAAATAATATCCACGCTTTTTGTTTTGGAAAGAAGAATGGGTGGGTAGGGATATGTAAGGACGATTAAAAAAAATATTTACATAGAAAAAGACTAATTAATAAGTGGTCTAAAAATATGGTTTTCAATATTGCTTGATGTGACTGAATACCTACCATGTAATAATAATAATCCAGATTTTTTTAATATAGAATTTGACACCAATTGCTTTTTTACCTGTATAAATGATTTTACACATGCATATAGAGTAAACAAAAAGTAGGTGGACAGTAAATGATAACATTTATATTGAGATTACATATACAATTACATTACATCACATGATCACAATCTCTTATGCTAACCCATAGCTGTTATTCTGACATCCATTGATTACTCTAGTTGGCACAAGGTGGCACTACTGTATGGAGAGTTTTTCCTGTTTAATATATTACATATACAAACCATATTCCACCTACTGTCCAAAAAAACTATTATTAATTATGTTATTAACTTAATTATATCCAAAAATTACTAAAATTACCATATATTTAGTGGTAATTTTCACATTTTGTTAGGAATTTCAAGATGAAAAGAAAAATAAATCCACAAAGCTGACTACTGGAAAATGCATTTAGGCAAATAATCTCATCTTTTAAATATGGTCTTAAAAATCATTTATAAATGTTATAGTTTTCTGATAAATCAAATGTGTTTTGGGGCCACATTTTTCTTTTTTTCTAATTTTGCTCAATTGAGCCGATTTTGAACAAAACAAAATTTTTATTTATTCATTTATTATTTTTTCTTTTAGAGCAACTTTTAATTGTAATTTTTAGCCCTTAACCCATGGATAATAGGCAGTTGTTAGATAGTAACCATTAAAGATCAGAGATAAATAAATATCTTTGATTAGGGCTGTAGTTTAGAATATTCTATCATAATGGATGAGCTAAGATTTTTTAAAATTGTTTTTAAAATCTGATCAAGTGAATTTTATTATATGACCCAAATTTATGATTTAAATTATTAAAAAACTGACATTAACCCTTGTGCCGGTCACTTCTTTATTGGCCAAGTGAGGCAAAACTCAGAAACTTTTAATTGTCCAATTGACAAACTCTTTGATAGAAATATTTTTATCTTTTAATATATATTAATTTTAGTTTCATTTTCAAAAAGTATATTAATTATTTGTAATGTTAGGAAAGTAAATGAAAGTTTTTTCAAAAATATATTTTTATTTGTACTTTATAGAAATATTTAAAAGCGGAAAAATCAAAGAAAACATTATGAGCAAATTACAAGCAATGCAAACATCATTTATATCCCTCCCAGATTTAAATGTTACAAATTTTTTAAGAATTTTTTAGTAAAATCTTAGCGTTTTTCTAAAAATAATTATATTTTCAGCATTTTTTAACCAAAATACATTGTGATATTTAAATAAATGCCAGAAAAATATTCTAAAACATTACTCTTTGTTTGAAAATTAAATAAACAGCTCGGGGCAATCTAAACTCTTGACAGGATGTCAAAATTATATTGCTGGTTTATTTTTCAATTTACAATCATGTAAAGTATACAATCTTTTAATAAAACCTTACTACTTTTGTAAAATAACTATATTTTCAGTAGATTTTATGAATATGTACGAAAAATAATTAAAAAAACACTCTAAAATATATATTTTCATTTTCAGCGGTGAAAAAATTTTTATCGGAATCATCAGCCAATAAGCATCAAGAATGGATGGCCCAACCAATAAAAACTGGCCTTATTCTTTTGTTAAAGTTAAAACACACCTAGTATTGATTTTTTACTTGTAAAATAATTCAAGAAAGGGCAGCATCTTACGGGACTTTTTCTAAAGTTTGCAATAAGTATATATATGTCACCAATAGGTCAAAAAATGGCTGATTTAGAGCGATCCAAAGCCTTTGACGCAACAATGCATTGAACCCCATACAAAGGTTAGTTAGAAAAAATTATATATATATATGTACAAGAGCTAAAATGTAAAAGAAAGAAAAACAGAATGAAGTAAGAAATCCATAAATAACAAAACAATTCAAATTTAAATATAAAAAATTAATAATAATAATGAATCCTTAATTTTATCAGAAAAATAAAAAAAAACAATGTTTTATAAAACGTTTACAGAACCAGAAGACCTAAAAAGAAATATAGGGGGAGGGGGGATGCAAAACTTTTAAATAGTAATATTAAGAAGAATTTGATGTAGAATGTTAACATGAAATGAGATGATAAAAATTAAAATATCAAGAGAAAGGAGCAGCTGATGACATTAGCTATTTGGAAAAATTTGCTAGTGAAAAGCTCTTGTTGAATTAATGCTGAGATTTTTGCAGAAAAAAAAAGATAGAAATTGGCATCAGAAATATTATATGCAATTAGTAAAAACTCTGAAATATGGACTTAATTTACCATTTTGATATTTAGTAACCTACAAAATCAAAATGTTAACAAGAATTATTTTTTTTCCACCAAAGTCTTCTATAAAAAAATGATTAATTGTACTATTGCTAATGTTTTCAGTAAAACTGTTAAATATCTGCTGCTGCTGCTACTGCTACTGCTACTGTGAATGCTATTGTGACTATGACTACGACTACCACAACTACTACTACTACTACAACTATTATTATTATTATTATTGGTACGGTAGCAGTAGTAGCAGTGGCAGCAACAGCAGTAGTAGTAGTTGTAGTAGTATCATCATCATCATCATCATCATCATTATCATCATCATTATTATTATTACTATGTTTCAAAGATAACTTCATTTAGACTAGAAAAGAGTTACAATGTTACTTTTGTATACATGTGTTTACAATAGTGATCACATACAGGTTTAAATATACATGATTACATAGATCAGTGGGATTTTATACAATTAACTGGGACACAGAATTAAATTGTTTGGATAGGTTTATATTAAAATATTCATATGTCCTATTATTATTTTTTGTGATGTAGGTTCAATTTCAGTTGTATTATAAGATTATACTGATTTTATATTTAAGATTTAAAGATTACATACACATGTATTGTACCGGTTGAAATTGTATGTTAACTCAACATGAATCACAGCCTGGGTAAAAGTACCTTGACTCCAACCATATGTGAGATCAAAGATAAAGAATACCTATGGACTTCTGCCCTATTCACCCAATCTCTAAATCTTCCAACTAATTAACAACATTTTAGAGGCAAGCAATTAATCTTTTCTACACTCTGGCCCACTAGCATCAATGGTCGAGCATGAGCCTCAATTAATTCTAATGTTTAACTCTAATATTCTTTTTAATTACTTCTATTCATGAACTTAAATATAGGAATGGTATTATGTGACTGTGAGTCATCAGATAGCAGCACAATAATTAAATAGAAATGCTAATTTTAGAATAAAATGAATGAAAACAAACCACAGATAGATTAAATTCACATATATATTTAATAAAAACATTTCTATAATTCATTTAATGTCTCACTGTTTTATTTCATTTATTTGTTAACATCCGTTTTAATCCTGTCATTCATTATGCCTCATGTAAGGGAGCGGTTTCGTTTATATGCCAATTTAAACAGATAAAAACGATTATAGTTCTATGGTAGATGCCCACTCAAGCATGTGATATAAGAAACAATTATTTTAAACAGCCCTATTTTAATGTAACTTTAATACAAGTGAAAATTATTTTAAGAGAGAAATAATTGCTCATATTTTTATGAATTAGCTTCAAAGAGAGTGACATGTTTAAATGTAAATGGATCGTGATATTTGCAATTAAACACTTCACTGATCATAAAAAATAAATAATATAATCAGATCATAGCCAATCTGCCATGATTTACTCAGAAACAAAAAATCTGGACAGACCCAGCATTTGATATTACATAACCAGTATAAACTCAATTTCCCTGCCCCATTCAAGTGATGCCAATAATTAAAAACAAATGGTTTGCACCATTAGCAAACCTCAAAATATTTCAGGTGAAATGATGGGAATCACCAAGGCTTGCTAAGCTCAGTTTACCCTGGGTCTTCCCATTTTGTCTTTCATATCTTTATAAAAAAAATTCATAGCCAGTGAAACTATCACATGGTCTAATTCTGATTTAGCAATCACAAAAAACAAATGGTAAAATACAAATATTGGAAAAACACATTTTGAAAATAAATATAAAAATTGTACTGGGTCATTAAAGATTATACTGGTATTGTACGAACTGACCAAGATCAGATCAACATGAAATAAGCATTATTATTACGAATATTGTTTTCTGGGTGACACATCTCTCCTCTCAAAACAAAATCCCACCAATATTGTTTTAAACATTTTACACTCTCATTTACTGTTTTGCAAGAAAAAACTTTTAAAACCCCCTCCCTTTCATTCTTTAAAAATGAAATAATATAATTAAATAAAATCTCATACTTGACCCAGCGTCTCCCCCAAAACTAAACCGTATACGCATAAAATATTTCAAAATATATAAAGTAAAACAAAATTATTTCTTCTCTACAAAAATGGTGCTCCAAGTAAGAACCATTTAGAGTGAAAAAGTTATTTATTTACTAACAGACATTGGTCGAGAAATAGGAAGCAAAAATATTTAATTATAAAATTTTTATGGAGATGGAACAAATTGGCATATAGATTATTTTAAATGAGACATATATAAATCTAAACAAATATTTTCAAAAGTAAATAATAATAATACTCTTTCTAAACCACTTTAAGAGAAATGTTTTATATTAATTAGAGGCATAATTTTTAAGATAGATAGAATTCAAGGAGAGACATTAAATTTAAATTTATATCAAATCAAGGTTACAGAATTTAATTAATCAAATGTTACATCAAATTAAGGGGAATTTCATTTAAGAAGACATTTAAAGATAGTGAAATTACATTATAACATCAACTGGAGTTTGAAGAATAAATCAGAAGGTTAGAAATAAACAATTGGACACATATTACCTAATTTATCCTGAGTATTTTTTGGAAAATTATAGGTCCCATGATGAAATACAAATTTCTGCACAAGCATAGCTAGCTATGAGTTTGATTTAAGAGTTCAACAATTCAGCAGTTCAACAGTTAAACATTTTGATGAAGTTTCTCTGGTTTATGGTATTTTGGTGATCTTACTTGGGACAAATGGGGAAACAAGTAGGCTAAAGCCATCTACCCCACTACCATGCTTCTAGATATCTCTATATTTATTTTAAAAATTTAACTAATGTGGATTTACCATGCACTTACTGAAAAAAAACTATGACTGGCTGACCTCTGTTGTTTTCATGGGTTATTTATATGTTTTCTGAATACTTTTTTGGAAATTCATTTTTTCATTTGCCCAAGGCTAAGTGGATATGTTAAAATTTCGGTGACCACAATTATCGATCTAAAATATTTTTCTATTGTATTCTTAAGATCCACTCTCCCGATAAAAACAATAATTTTACTATTTCAAATCTATTTTTAATTTAATGTAGATTTGTAGAATTTTTGTTTCAAATATCTTTTCCATTTTCTTTTAATTTAATTCGAAAATTCCATTACCATTTTGTTAATGGACTTTCCTTTGTTTTATGCTAAGAAATATTATCAGGGTTTATCATAAAAGTAAATCTCTAGAATAAAATACTTAAAAAAAATAGCATATTAAAAATTTATTTATTGATTTTTATAAAAGTTTCCGTCTGTAATTATATATATATATGTTTTTGCATATATATATATATGTCTGGGCCCCTCCAATATTTATAATTAAAAAATTTTAAATAGAAAATTGATATTTCATTCACTTATTAGCTGGTCTAACAATTAACTGTATATAAGATGGCAGATGGAAAATGTTATAAACATCGTTACACGCATGGATCTGGTTCGATCCTAGTCTGGCAATCTAGAAAGATATGAAGCATGGATCTGGCCTACAGATTTATTGCTTCAGTATATATATATATGTGTGTGTGTGTGTGTGTGTGTGTGTGTAAAAGTATAATATCCATTATAAAAAATATTATATGTAATTTTCAAATCATTTAATGATAAAAAACAGTATATTTTAAATTCATTAGTAATGCTTTTAATTATGTAGTAATCTTCTTCAACTAAATTAATTTCAAATTTTAATGTTATGTAAATTTCCATTAGCTGGGTATGACCATATTTGCAACTTGCCTATTATTCACATTATCTTTATATTTATCTTTAAAATTGCTTCTTTAATTTTGTTCTTTTTATGATTTCTTTTATCCATTAATATTTTTGTTTCTTTAATATCAAATGTAAACTTATAATTATAAACATTTTCATGGTCAAAGAAAACTGAAGCTGTATTAAGTTGGTTATTTACAGTATTTTTAATCTGATGATATAATAATTGATGCCCCATTAATCTTTTTTTCTATAGAACATCTCAATTCAGGATTTTGTGCATCCATATAAGATCTGATAAATTATATTCTTAGAATTATTAATCAACCTATTAACATTCAGAGAAACCCAAAATGAAATATTATACTTATCTTTAAAAATATTCTTAATTAATTTGGATTATGCCATTTGTAGATAATGTTCAATCCAAATTAATTAAGAATATTTTGAAAGATAAGTATAATATTTTATTTTGTGTTTCTCCAAATGTTAATAGGTTGATTAATAATTCTAAGAGTGTAAATCCTAAAATGCAAAGAAGCAATATAATTTATCAGATCTTATGTAGATGTAAAAAATCATATAATGATGAATCAAGATGTTTTATTTAAAAAAGATTAAAGGACCATCAATTATTATATAATCAGATTAAAAATACTGTAAATAGTCAATTTAATACAGCTTCAGTTTTCTTTGAGCATTAAAAATCTTGTAATTATAAGTTTATATTCGATATTAACAAAACAAAAATATTAATGGAAAAAACAAATCATAAAAAGAGGAAAATTAAAGAAGCAATTTTATTAGATAAATATAAACATAATGTGATTAATAGGCAAGTTGCAAATACAACCATATACAGCTTATGGAAATTTATCTAACATTAAAATTTGAAAATAATTTACCATTGACTAGGATTATTAAGTAATTGAAACTGCTACTAATGAATTTAAAATATACTGATTATTACTGTTAAGTGATTTAAAAATTTAGACTATATATATATATATATGACAATAGATGGCATTCTACCAAAAACACCGTCAAGCATATGTTTGTTTACATAAACATCAGAGCGAGCATTCACTATCTCTAACTTTAGTTCCACCTTCAGATCATGATTTCAAGCTATTTGCTATATATATATATATTACATTATATATATATATATATATATATATATATATTTATATATATATATATATTACATTATTTATTACAAATGTGTACTGATAAAGTTCATTACTATCATGGTACTGTTTTTATGTTTTCTGGTATGTGTCTATTTTGGCAACATTATGTAGGTCCATACTCTGGGTTATTGTGTTACTATTGGGCACCTGGATATTGAGCATTCTCTTGAAGTTCTTTATGATTTATTGATGTTCATTTTTAAAAAATGAATGCATGTCAGCTTGGTTAAAGGCTTTAAAACTATATCTGAGTATGTTTCCATTGGCTATACTCTTTTGCATGATGGGTAAATTAATGGGATTCTGTTGTGGTAGAATCAGCTTGACTGGCTGTTGGCTAATGATCCAGTAAGTTGTGAATAGCAGAGTATTGCAGTCATAAGTTTTGATGTAGCCATGTGTAGGTTGCAATGGCACCCTCCAACTGATCACATGACTTTGTGGCTGTGATTTGCACTGGCTTTGTCATTAGGTATTTAATTATTTATTTTTAGATGTCAGAGAAAAATTATTTCTATTTGCCAAATTATGTTTATTCTTTGTATATATTTGAATTTTACCTCAAATATTGCAAATTTTTGCAGGTTTTTTGGGGTTCACAAGCACTTGAAAACAATGGTGTTAGCAAAGTCAGACATAATATGATAGAGCCAATATACAAATATTTCAAGCAAAGGCTGCAGTCACATTGTGCTTTCACACCACCTGAAGATCTATTTGGCCAACCAGAGTTAGATAAACCTTTCATGCTACTGATTTCTTGCTGAAGCTAACCACAATTACAAACTCTTGTCACCCAGGGCCACATGTAATCCCTAAATTTGTATTTTCACATCTGAGTCAGTTTACTACCACTTATCTATGTGATTTAGCAAATTATCTATCACAAAGGCTGTATAACATAAAAGTTCTATATCCAATCTCCTTAGTTCCATTCAACAAAAAGCAAGCTTCAATATCCAATTTATCTAATCTGCGACCAATCTCCACGAGTCCCCTTGGTATTAAAATTCTGGAAAAGGTTCTAAAAGATAAAATCAAACCATATCTCCTCCCACTATTATCACCAGTGCAACATGCAAAAAAAGGCTTTTCCACAGGCCAAGCTGCCCTCATTTTCAAAACCATTATAAATTCAGTTAGAGAGCAGAAAAAGTATGCTCCAGTGGCTGTTCAAATTGACATTGAAGCTGCTTTTGACTCAGCCCCTATTGAAATTTTAATTGAGACACTTGCAGACACCAAAATACCTCACTATCTTTTATACCTACTAACCAATCTACTCCTTAGTTGTGAAATCCATATTACAATTAATGGTAGAACATCATCTTCCTTCTCTCCCCACTGATCTATACTCATGGATCTCCACTCAGTTCATAATTATTTATGTTTTACATTAACCCTCTCATAAACAAAATTCAACAAAAATTACAAGGAATCCAAATTCGCCACAGTGGACTATATATACCATGTATTGCATGCATGGATGATTTTACTGTTTTTCTTACATCCAAAAAACAACTACCTACTCTGGAAAAAATACTTAAAGAATACTCCCTCAAATATAAACTCAAAATCAATATTATCAGCTTGGTTTCTTTAGATGTCAAGATAAATACACAAGTTTATCATGGAAAACCAACTAATTTCCTTGGGTTTTCGTTCTACCTAGGGCCCTCTGCAATGAGACAAAAGATCCAGAAAAAACTGAAACATGATGCTGAACGTACAACCACTTCTCTCTCCAAAACCTATCTCTCACTATATGCAAAAGTATGCCTTTTCAATCAGCTTGTAACTACATAAATAACCTATTACTCACCAATCATAAATTTCATTAAATCTTTCATTTCATCCATTTACTCACTCTGCAGCAAGCTATTATGGTGCAAAAAAGTAGTCTCCACCT
The DNA here is from genome assembly GCA_028023455.1 of Epiperipatus broadwayi. Classification (NCBI taxonomy): domain Eukaryota; kingdom Metazoa; phylum Onychophora; class Udeonychophora; order Euonychophora; family Peripatidae; genus Epiperipatus; species Epiperipatus broadwayi. The sequence continues at coordinate 1,395,235 of JAQFVV010012592.1, forward strand.
CTGTAAAATGACTTAGTCTTCCAACAACCAGAAATGGATTAGGTCTTCACTCCATACAAATTTTTCACAAACAAAAAGTATTAATCTCCTAGCTGCCCTGATAAGAAGTTTTCCAGCACTCGAATGCATCCTTCAAATAATACCCACAGACTGACCACCACATTCACATGAATATTTTTCTTTGCTCATAAATCAACTTCAAAGCATTATGATCAGGTGTCTTTTTTGGGTGTAGGTAGATACACCTATTGGATTATTTATAATATGTTGTACCTAGACATAACTACAGATCCTCATTCACTTATGCTAAATATGAACAATAGTCATTTGATGCAGCGATTTAAATAATGGTCATTGGAACCCAAATTTTTTGACTTTTTTTAAAGGTAAATCTTCATGCTCTACCTACCTCCTATTTCCTTAAATACTACAGGTTTTACAAAAAAATTGATGCTTTTTGTTCCTTGTACCACAAGAAAGAAGAAACACAGCAGCACCTATTTCGCACCTGCACATCTCTAACAAATACTCGAGAAATTATGATTAACACATATAGACAAAATAACATCACACTTGATAACCTAATAGAGACACTCAGTAAAGGCTCAATATCAGCAGCTCATGCAGAAACTTTTTGTTTATAGTTTCTGATGCACCAGATGTACTTTCTGCCTTGGAGACAATACCACAAAGCACCCAGTCACATTCTCTAATAAGCTCGAACAATTGAAGGCCAGAGATAGTAAAATTGCACACCCAGATATGTTTGCTGCTACATGGTCACTATTAAAAACCTGGACAAACCATAACTGCAAAAAACAAATTATGACTTTTCTGTAACAAGAACAATTATTAATTTTTTGTTGTTGTTGTTTTTACATATCCCCTTTTTTAACAATTTTTTCTGTTTGTTCCAAAGCCATATAGTTTTAAGCCATGTATTTTCAACAATGTAATTTTTGGTAAACAACAAATTCATGTAATCTATTTTTGTACAATAAAGTATATTATTGAAACACACAAAAATTATTGTTATTTATGATGTAAATTTGTTAATAAACCTTCAAATGTGTTTAATTTCAGGAACTGTGTTATTACAGAAAACATTTTCTTTCTTATCTTTATAATAAAAATAAGCTACTTTTATTTGTTTTTAATAAGTGATATCATGTTTTATTCCTACAAAATTGTCATTATTATAATATATAGTGATTGCTCTTATACTTGTTTAGTTAAATTGGCTGTTTAATAATACACTATTAATTTGATGCAACACAAGTAGGAATATATTAATTATTTAGCTTCTTGATTGCTCAGAAAAAAATGAAAGATATATTTTGTTATATATTTCGGTTTGCTTCCGTTTTCTGGAAGTCATATGAATTAAATTTTTTTTAAATAATTTGTTTGCTTCTGTATTATTTATTATTTTAATGATTAAGTTTAAGCACTACGTCAACGGTCATTCATCTTTTCACACTATTCTTTCTGACCATATTACACTGTTTTAGTGAATTAGGTCATCTCATGATATGACTAATTAGGACAATTTTTAATATGGTCTTTTGCGCTTTATGTAACAATTGACATCTAATAACACGGAGAAATATGATTTTTTTTCATTTCTTTTGTTATTCATAAAATTCTCAAAAAACTTTTCCAGCATTACATTTTAAAAGTGTTATTGAGATTAAACTCAGGGCAATGTTTAAATCCAGATCCATTAATTATGACTACTTTAAAAAAAATTCAAAAAAAAACAAAGCTGATGTTTTGATTACAAGTCTAATTATTATTATTTGCTTAAATGAGAATTGCACGAAGACATGATGCAATAGAGTAGTCTTTCTTCATATAAAACTCACTCTTGTTATTTCAGCACACTGCACTCTTACCAAATTATGTTATTATAACAAAATGTTTATCAAGTATATAGTCTCAAACATTTGTAATCTATTACTTTTATTTAATACAATGCTAAATTATATTTCTTTGTAATTAAAATAATAAATCTACATTTCAGTTATTTAATCATGTGTCTAATATTAGAATCTAAAATTAATCTTCATCACTATTCCAAACGTTTATGTTTTAAAATTGCTGCTAACTTTTTTAATTATGATCTCATAAATTTGTAAATGACTCATTTAATATTATTACTCATTTTTCATTTATTGCTCATTCGTTTTCTTTTTTTTTTTTTTTTTTTTAAAAAAAAAAAAACAATTACAAAATCAAAATATTTTCAATTAATAAATCATTTGCTTCTACAAAACAATTAACAGTCTTTATAGTAAATACATAGATGTGTTAAGATTTTTTCGTAAATGATTTAACAATACAAACATTCTTTCTTTTCATCTTCATAATCAAAGTAATTCTATCGACTGTCTAATTTTTTTTTTTTGAAAACCTAATACAGAGAATAATTAAACTCATATGACGTTCCACTTTTTTTTTATTGATAAAGCTTAATTTAATAAAAAAAAATGTACTTAATCAAATTGCTTATTCAAATATATTAGACATTATGACGGTTCATCTTTCTGGAGCCACAACTATTAATTATGAAAAGCTAAGCAGAGGTTTGACTAATAGAAAACACCCATCACAAGATGGTGGTAATATGCTTAATACATTCTTCCTTAAGGCTCTCAAGTGATCATTGATTAATGATATGTAAGATAGATGCCAATGCAAAATACAAAGACATACAAATAACAACTGATATTCATAACATATGCAAGTATTAAGAAAATATAGTCGTTAAAATATTAGGTAAAAATGTTTGAAGATGGTTTAGACAAAAGCAAGTCAATAAGAAAATAAATATTTTACTCAACACAACTATATTAATAGTAAAAAAATAACTCAGTAGGGAGTTTTTTTATTAAGATAATGAAATGTACTTACAAAAAAAAAGGAATAAAAAATAAACACTGCATATGTAAAAAAAAATGAATATGTAAATTCTTGTAAAATCATTAAAAATAAATCTAAATATCATAAATATATTAATTTATTAAGCACAAGCAGATGATATAGTAATAACATGAAAGGCTGAAACCTTTGATAGATGCATCTTTAAAATGCTTAAATGACAGCAAATCAGATAAAAATAATGACTGCACAAGGACCTCTAAATTCAAAACACAAGATAGAGATTTTATGAGAAAAAGATGGAACCCCCCTTTTTCTCTACTTAAATTTATATATAAATAAACCAGGCTCAAGCATTTTGAACCAAGAGAATGAAGCTTTAAACACCTTCACATTTAATTTACTAAATATTATATATAAATAAACAATGTGAAATCTTTCGATTTACTGTGCAGTAATTTTCAAATCTAATGAAATGATCATAACAAATGTAAATATATTAATTTATTAAGTGCAAGCAGATGATATAATAATAATGTGAAAGGCTGAAACCTTTGACAGATGCATTTTAAAAATGCTTAAATGACAGCCAATCAGATAGAAATAATGACTGCACAAGGAACTCTAAATTCAAAATGCAAGGCAGAGATTTTATGTGAGAAAAAGATGATACCTTCTCTACTTAAATTTATATAGAAATAAGCCAAACTCAAACATTTTGAGCCAAGAGCATGAAACTTCAAACACCTTCACATTTAATTCAGTAAATATTATATATAAATAAGCAATGTGAAATCTTTTGATTTACTATGCAGTAATTTTCAAATCTAATGAAACAATCGTAACAAATGCCTTGTGTTTTGAATATAGAGTTCCTTCTGCAGTCATTATTTCTATCTGATTGATGGTCATTTAAGCATTTTAAGGTGAATCTGTCAAAGGTTTCAGCATTTCACATTATTATTAAATATCACAAAAAAATATAACATAAAAGGGGGGAAAATGTATTTAAAAAATTTCAAAAATAAATAATGTTAAAATTGTGTTTGAAGAAATCTAACTATGGCAATGAGGTTAGTAAAAACAGAATGATATCAAAAAGAATGTAGAAAAATTCTACAAAAATCTATATAGTAATAAAGACTAAAAAGCATCAATATCAAAGATATAATTATATTGTCATGGTAAGCTAAGTCAAAGAATGAAATCTATAAAGATTGGAAAATCTTTAGTAAAATTATGAAATCATATAAATACTTTAAACGAAGCATATTAACTTGTATACAAATGTTTAAAAAATATGTATATACAAGATGACTGAAATACTGTTACTTATCAATAAAAAAATAAAAAACAAAAAATTAGAAATTATAAATTTAATAATTATCTATAAGGTATTTAAAACTAAGATCATTATAATTTATCTGTACAGAATTTTGAAGTTTAATTAATTTAAAAAAAGTTTAATCTGAAAATAATATACTAATACAAAAATGTTTATCTACTTTTGTTGGAAATATAAAAAAAAACCTGTTATTACCATATTACTTCCAATATAAGATATCCCCAAATTTAAAATGCAGTAGGATTTTAAGCTGGAAAAATTGGAAACAAAAATTACCACCAAATTTAAGATGCATATATGTATTTAAATAGGAACTAATATAAATATAATAAGCTCACCTAATTTAGTTTAAAAAATTTCTTCAGATATAAGATGTTTTCATTTTCTACAGCTTTACTTTCAGAACTTGAATTCTCATCTTCACAATTCCACCAGGGTTCATAATCTTATAATTTCTTTGTCAATTTTTTTCTGTAAAAATACATTTTTCTATTAAAATCTGAATCATTCTTCTAAAATAATTTATATTGTATACATATTTAAAAAAATATTAATGCATAAAAAGGATTCTAAAAAAAGTTTTCATTTCTAAAATCAAATCAAAGATATTAGAACTGTCAAAATCAGTGAAATAATATTAAAAGATTCTAAAACATATGATTTCATTTTGAAAATCAAAATAAAGATTTCAGAACTATGAAAATTTTGAGAGGAGCTCTCTTATGTAGAGAACAACAAAGAACCAATCAGCACCTTAGAAGGCAGAGTCTTATCTCATTGTTATATTGATATGTTAGCTGTAAAATATTCTTAAGATTATTCAGTATAGTTTTCTCAATAAAATAATGGTAAAATTGGAAAAATAACATTAAAAGCAATGGTTTGAGAGTTAAAGTTGTTTATGAAATTAATCCCCAAATTATTTTTTGAAAAAGTTTTAACACACTATTATACACACTTAATGATTATAATACTATTTGCATGTATAGTGTAAAGCAAAGATCCACAGAGATAAGGTGTTAAAAAGTTTTGTTTCAAATTTCAGACACATGCCTCTTTTGCAGGTCCTAAATTTAGAAAAAAAAGTGTATCTTATATTGGAAGTAATACGATATATTTTCAAGTATTATATATATATATATATATAATTTAATAATACAGAAAGAAATGCAGAATATGATTTTTTTATTATTTTTTCATGCTTGTGTATTTTTACTTATATAAATATATTTTGTGGGTGCTTATTCATTTTTAATTTATATCATTAGAAATAATTGTAACACAAATCCACTAAATGTAATACCATATGCTAAGAATAATTATTTCAAAATTTAATAGGCTGTAAAAGAAATATAACATTTTTCTACCAAAAATCCCTTGGCATCAATGTAGGACTTAATGTTATTGGTTTTTGTAAAAAAAATAAGGGCTCACTTTTATTTATTTATTTTTAACACATATGTTTTGTATAACTGTAAACACAAAACAGTCAAATAAAATATGGTACTTAAGGATTTGTCTGATTATGGATAATTCCAAACACTATAGTTGGCAGCCATGTTTTTTATTATACATTTTCAGGAGCATAGTTATCCTGTAAGTATAATGAATATGTTTTACTAATATTAAAAAATATTAATAAATCTATTATATATTACTGTTAACCTCAAGAAATAGCAATAAATATATTATAAATTTCATTAGCACCATGTAATTTACTTCCATGTCAGTGATTATTTGGTGGCTTGTGAAGAAAGATGATCACTACATGCTTTATAATAACTGTCCCAGGGAGAACAACTGCTATTCTTATTGATGTGGCCAATGCATCTACAATTTATTTGGATTTCTGGAAGGCACATAAAACAGATAATTTATGCCATTCTGGTTTTCAGAAATTTAAGGACAATCCCCACTATAATTTTATGATGTTCAGGTGTGCATATGCAAATCATCAAAAGATTATGGGATTTAACCAAATGTCAAAATAATAAGCATCAGGACATTCAATGCTATTTCACAGAATTTATGTAATGACTCATGCAAAAAAAGAAGATAAATTTGTGATGATTTTGTAGGTCATTAAGTGTTTGGTATTTTCATATTTCATTGTTTTATTTGTTCTCATGTTCAACATAGACTTTAAGATTAAACAATTATTACTAATCAGAAAATAATAAATTTGATTTCATTTGATAAATATTTTTGTTTATTACTGAAATAAATTTTAAATATTCACATTTTCTTTCTATAAGTATTAAACAAATGAGTTGTAATCAAAACAAAAAGATTATTCATCATCATTTCTGGAAATATTATTTTCATTTTACAAAATCAACAAAATCATTATTTGTCATTTTAAAAAAAATCTGAATGAATATTTATTGTTTTTTACATCTAATGAAATATGCTTTAAAAATAAAACTTTAAGTAACCCAGAGTTTGAAAAGACTTAACTGGGACAGTTTGATTAGATCATGGATAAAATATGAAATCTTAAGTGCATGATACCTAAAACCACGAAGCAGAGATAACTTGAGTATATCAGACTCATCATCCACAATAACCATGTAATTGTGTTGTTTCTATTGCCATCTGTCTGCTGCATGATCATTGGTTTGCCATATAGAGTTCCCCATAAAAGAAATGAAGAGACATTTGCATATGGATTGCCTGTGCCTGAAAGTTCAGTGAGAATATAACAGAGAGGACAAGATAGACTAAATTTACATATATCAATAAGCTTATTTATTTTATTGTTATATTCATCTGAATTAAGATAAACAATTTGTTTATTTTTTAATTTTTTTTTGTTTTATTTCAAGTGTAATTTTTTAACATTTTTTGTACTATTAATTTTAGAACCAATTATGTATGAACTTTTGACTTTTTTTTTGTTTCTTAATAATGGACATGAAAAGGCATATCCAAGTATGTGTATATATAATGATTCACTGACACAGATGTCTAAATGTGAAAAGCAAATCAATAAAGGAAAGGGGTATATAATTAATTAAATGTATAATGTTTACATTTAACTCATAGCCAAGTAATGATAAAAGGGAACTTTATGGGATTAATTATATAGATAACTTTTCTTGTTTATATTATGGTGTTATTAGTATTGTTTTTGTATTCTTATTATTTATATTTGGTGTGGGGAAATTTATAATATGTTACAGGGAAAAGGATCAATTTTGTGATGTATTATTATCATTTTGCTTGTCTTAGCAGTCAATCATTTCATTAAATTATTTATAAAAAAGTAAATAATGTTTATTGAAAATTTATTATACTGAAGCAATTAGCTTATTTAAGAGTTCTTTGAATATTAAGGTAGATGGGAAGTAAATGGATTTGTGAGTAATGTCTAATATTATATATATGGTGGACTTGAGAAGATTGCTTGTCACAGTAAAATCTTTGGTTGTGTTTGAATTATTTTTTTTGGCTAGTCTGATTGAATTTTGGATTTGGGGTAATTTTAAAAAAGTAAGTGCATTGAAGCTATGTATGTATATACAATTATATATATGCTGGCTTCACCATTCACTGTGGACTAGCTAAGACCCTAAGTCCAACCACAGTGAATGTATGTTCTTTTCTTAAAATAAATTATTATCTGCACAAATATTTACATAAGTTAAAAAAGGAAGATGATTTAAAAAAGAAATCAATGAAATAAATTATACAAAATTTAAATTTTTATTTGTAACTATTTTTTAAAATATGGCAGAAATAGATAAGATAAATTTTTGTAATTAAACAGAATCCATTAAAGAATGCAATTAATTTATGAAACATGTTAATTGAAAGAAAAATAGATAACAGGGAAAAATTTGAAACAATAGGCTACTAATGAGAAATTTATTTAAAAATAGAATTGAAAAGGGTATAAATAAAGAATTTTTTTTGTTCTGTGTCTTATGCTTACTGTAGTCTTGCTGGAAAATTAGCTTTTATTCAGAATTTTTTGGAAAAAGTTTGCTGAAATTTACAAAAGAATTTGCTGGGAAAGCTTGCTGTATTGTCTTCAAGCCATAGTCTTTTTCTTTCTGTTAAACATATATATCCATATACCACAAAATAAGCTACTCTGAAAAAAGAAATGAGTGAGTAATATTCTTTGCCTTCGCTCTCCTGACCATTTCTGAGACCGAAGTCATAGACACGTAAGCCAGTCTGAGAACTAAAGGGCCCTGCATTCATGAAAAATGCCAAACCCTGTTCAATAAAAATTATTTCAGTGGAAATGTGAAATAACATCAAGTCTCAAAAAAGACTGCCATGCAACATCTACGGTTTCCATTTTAACATCAGCCTTTTAGTTCCTGGTAACTATTCTATGATTTGAAATATGTTTTGTCTTTTCTCAATGTAAATTTAAATATCTGCTCTGTTATTCTATTTATCTCTCTCTCTCATCGCCATTTTACTGTGTATTTTTTTTTCCTTTCTGATGAAAACCAGTCCTCTGGTTGAAATATTATATTATTTATTGGATTTATAAGTCTTTATTTTTTTGTTTATATATATATATTGAAATTTATATGTTTGCGTATTGTAAAATATATTTAATCAATTGCTTCTTTTTCTTTTTTTAAAAAATATTGTAATGGATGGTGGTTTATTACATATAATGGTGGCAATAATTCTTATTAATTTAATTGAAAATCTGTCATTTAACTTTCTGTCATTATGCACCTGTAACTAAGGATTTATATATATATATATTATTTAGAAAGAGAGAAACCAAGTAGCAGAAAGCCCAAGTCCCATTCTTAGAATTAATATTTCATTGCTAAAGAGTCTTTTAGTAACTATAAAAGATTCCTTGTTAAATATTTAAAATAAAGAGAAAGGGGAAGATCCCAACCGATGTCTTTATTTTTTTTTTAGTCAATGAAGGGTTACAAATTTAAAATTCTATTTTAAAGAGCATGAAATAAAATAAACATTCACATTTATTCTTTTGTAATAAGAGAGTGTACATTTGACAAGATATTGAAGCAATGGATCTAAAATATGATCCATGATTCACAGCCTCCTATAGACTTAATTAGTATTGTAGGCCTGAATTAAGTTTATAGTCCAACAATATCAGCAGGGTTTTGCATTAAAGCTAAAATTAATTATTTTTATTAAATTTGTATTGCATTTAAATATTTTGTTTTAAATAAATTCCATTCTAAGATTAGATTTCTGTTAATAAAAATTACTTGTAAAACGTATTAGTCAAACATATATATACGTCAAGCGTATATATATATATGAGTTAATGCAAAATTCTGCTGAAATAAAATGCTTATTTTATTAAAAAAAATAAGAATGTATTTTTCTTTTTAAATCTTGTTAAAATATTTAGTATGATTTGATTTTGAGATAAGCCTGCCAACATTTTTTAAAAGAATGTATATTTTTAATTAATTAGCCCATTCAAGGCAAATTAAAGATGGCCTTCTCTTTCTTTTTTAATTAATAAAATTCAAAGTTTAAAGAAAAAAATTTAGAATAAAAAAGTAAAAGTTATTTTTAGAAAATGTTACTTTGAAACAAAGGAGCATGGGGGGGGGCTTATCAAGATCTAAGATCATACATAAAACAATAGAAGGTAGCTTACAAAAAGGTATAAAGAGGAGAGAGAACAAAAGACTTGGATATTCAGAGTTTGCTTTTGCTAATAGAGATTTCATTCAGATTTCTCTGGAAGCTTTTTCTTGTGCTTGCTGAGATTTCTCTGTAGAGAATTCTTTCAGATTTTTCCTGTGCTTTGAACCTCCCAGATTTTGCTTCTTGTTTCCATTTTGCTCAAAAAAGTTATTCAACTGTCGTCTTTGAAATCACAGAGAATTTTGAACATGCTACCAGCTAAAAGTCATATGAATTTGATGGATTCTACCATGTGAGGTGGTTAGGTAAACCTTTTCCTGCCATTGAGGTTCCTAAATACCATCAAAATGCCATAGTATCCACCCCATATTAATCTGAACTCTGTGCCGTGTCTGTAGGACTTTTCGTGAAAGCATGCTACATATTTCCACTTTCCTTGTCCGGACAAATACCTATCGATGGATGGATCAAACCACGAACAGGTCCAAGGAATCAGGACGGTAATCATATCTCTCTTCATGAACTATTTATTATGCTACCCTTTTTGTTCATACCTTTCTTAATTGCTTAATTGAATTATATTTTGAATTATTGTGTTTAATTATATTTGTTATGTAATCATTTTTATTAGACTAGTCTTATATATATATATATATATATATATATATATATATATATATATATATATATATATATATATATATATATATATTGCATGATCATCTATCTATATATATTTAACCCTTTTTCCTTCGCTATTCTTCATTACTAACATGTATAAAATATTTTGTATTCCATTGCGGTTAAGTTTAAAAGTTAATTTTTCATTAAAATATCTTTTCAATTTTAATTGTGTTGTAAATTAAATACGAGTAAGTTTCCTTTTGTTTGCCCACTTGATCTCGATAACACCTCTTTTGTCTGCCATTAGCTTATTGCATATATCTGATTTAGCTATATATGTTTTAAATAATTTTAAACTGTTTTTAGCGCAAAGCAATTATAAAATGCTTTGCAAAAGATTTTTTTATGGTGCTTTATCAAGGAGATTCGAGTTGACAATTTTATTAAAATTGGGAAGAAAAGACTTAGACCGCAAAAATATTATATCATTTATATCTGTTTTTATTGTCTAATTAGTTTTTCATTAATTCAGGGGAATAGCGGAGGCCATTAAAAACATTCTTAATATTTTAAAGTCATTAATTAAACATATTATTTAACTCTAAAAAGCTTGAGTTTCCTAATTTTATTATAATGCTTTATTTTACTTTTCTAATGATCCAGGCATGCAAAACTCATTTTTCATAGTACTTTTATGCACATTTAACTATTTAGCTCCATAGGTGTTCCTGTCCATGTCTCTACTGCTGATGCTAAGCTTGGCTGGATGAAAAATAAATTTATGTATGGCTCAGATAATGTTGTTGGTTCATAGTTAACCTCGAGAATAGGCGAATAGGGAAGAGGTCATAGTATTCTTGATTTAATATCTCGTGTATGGGTGGCCTCAAGGTACTTTCGCTTAGTATTCAAACTGGGTTAAACCAACATACATCATCTGACTGTCACAATATATATATATTAAAGTTTTATAAATAACATTTGGCTTGTGGGTAGATAAATTAAACTTCAACTAAATCACTAAAATATCCACCCACTTGTGTTCGTGATCTAAATTTTACAAAAGGGAAATTCACTATTACTTTTCTGGGGATTTTCAGTGGTGGTTGAGCTTTTGTCATGTTTTATATATATATTTGCAGAAGGGTTTCTTTTTTTTTTTAATTTAAAGATTGTTTGACTTTATTTATATGATATTGTGCACTGGATGATCTGTGGGCATCTCAGCATGTATTGAGTGATTCTCTTTTACCAAGTCTGCTTAGGCTAATATACCTGCATAGGAATCTCCATGAAATAAATGAAAATTCTAGATTTCATATCCATCTCAGATATTTCCAATATACATAACTAGACATAAGCAATAAAACTCTGTATCTGAATTCGGTTCATGCTGTTAGTGAACAGATTCCATTTTTCTCTAACCCAGTTTAGAGATGGAGTGCTATCCAGTCTTGTATTAGCCTCTTGTCTGCTGCTATGTCTTGAGACTCATAACCCACAATAAGCTATCACTTTAGGACACAATATTGTATATTTATATTTATTTTTGAAATTTTTCTCAAAATATTATTGAAATGTTTCAATCATATCTGGAAATTTCTGCTGATTTTTTTTAGTCATTAGTAGAAGGCTGTGATTTAAATATGTCCAAAAAGTGTTTAGTTGGGTTTAACCATTTATTTATTACCATGTGTTCTATCCATAGAGTTAATGAATCATGTTTCTCTTTTGAATTTTATGTAACCCGTCCATTGGCTGGAAATGTTTTTTTTTTTTTTTAAATTATAATATACATTTTTGTTTATCATTATCATTACAAAAGAAGGGATTTTTCATATATATTTGTATATGGTTGTAGGGTAATATTGCAGCTCAATCAGTGAATCTTTGTAGAATCTTGCTAGCATAAATAATAAAAGTTTTTTTTTGTCTGTCATTTGCTATCATTAAAACTCTAATATTGTTTGTTTTTCTTTGTGTGGCATACATTTATAAATCTGGTTACTATATATATATATATATATATATATGTTAAAATTCATTTTGTGGTCTTATCTCTCCCTGACCACTGGGCATATATTAAGATTAAATTTTAGTGAGGTTCGGGAGTAAGTGAGTAACAATCTGGAGAAATAGGTGAGGTTTGAACCCTCTACCTGCATCTCTAGGTTAGGTTAAAACAGCTCTACTTTTCATATCATTACAGTATATTAATAAAATCAATAACTTTCTGTGTCTATTTCTAAAAAAATTTAGATACTACTTCCACTGAGAGTTATTTATTTTACATAGATAATGCTGATCTAGTATATAGACTTGCTATAGAGGTAGTCTTACTCATTGCATAAGAATGGGCATTTAAGGCTGATAATCAATATCAGCACTTATAAATATGCCTTGAGGGAATTGAAACCTCAACTAAAATAACATTAGTTCAGTCATATTCATTAAATAAATTTGAAAAATAATGGGGTAATATTATTTTAATATTGAACTGTGAAATAATCCCTACTTTTATATAAACAGACGAGTCTTGTCAATTAGCAAATAAGGTTTGAATAATTTACTCAATCTCTGATAATAAATAATCTGTGAGGAATACTATGATGATATCATTTCTAGTGGATTTATTCTGGAGTCAAATGGATATTTTATTGTTTTCTGAATAAATAAATATAGGAAACTTGAATATTTACATTTTTTATATCTCAGGGATTATTGCATGAATACAAGTAACTGACGTTTAAATGACCACATATAATAATCTAGCAAATATAATCTTATATTCAAATATAATACTAAATCCAATTTAAAAACAAAGTAAACAATTTATTTTATCAAAATATTGAATTACTTCATACACAAAGTTTATATTTGTATTAATAAATATATATTTTAAAAATATCGATATCAACCACTATAGATCTGGTTATTTTTGTTGTTGCAATAAATGATTAAAATGTAATAAATTAATAAGAATTAGGGATAAATTGTTGCTATTATTTTCCAATTTAAAAACAAAGTAAACAATTTATTTTATCAAAATATCGAATTACTTCATACACAAAGTTTATATTTTATTAATAAATATATATATATTGTAACGGTCAGAAAACATGTGACTCATAAACATAGTGCAGAATTCGACCACCATACAGAACAGCAGCACCATCGAGTAGCGAAGCCACCCGTGGTACCGAGTTCGAACATAGTTTATCGGTTCCACAATACAATCCACGAAACAACGCATCTGATGCGACATTAGTAAATATTTCCTTAGGCACGGTGGTCAGGGATATGCAAGAGACTCATGATTTTCTCGAGTTAGCCAATAACCAAACTAATATTAATTAAACATTCATATTTACATAATCGAGGAAATATTATATAGAATGGGTATCGAATAAATGAAACGTAACTGCAGACATATAGTTTGAAATTATTTATTAATACATTTTAATAAAACATTGACTAATAATATTTTAGGGATTGAAAGCTTCAGTAGCGGAATTTGCGACATGATTATATTTTAAAGAGTACATTTATTTATTTAGACATTATTTATATTGATGATTTCAGTAGCGGTATTTCCGATACTGTAATGTTTACAAAGGGAATTCACTTATTTGAAGGCTTAATCTAGCTACCTAAAATTCTCGAGTAAGTATTTCTAATGCATGCCTTGGGGAATTTATACCTTTGCAATGCAAGAGTCTAAAGTATGGGTTATAAGAGTAATGGCAGACATATATTTATTTAATTAAAATATTTATTTATAACTAAGGGCAAACATTTATTTGAGAGTGAATTACGAAGATAATGCAGAGGCGGAGTGATATATAGAATAATAGAATTGAGCAAAGGAACACGTGGTACGCTTTAGAAAGGCGATATGGAATGGCAGTATATCGAAACTGCAATGCCGCGAATGGGTTTATAAGAATATCAGACTGGTCTCTGCCTCGGTCCGACGAAGTAAGGTGTCACATAAGCATAACCAGGGACAAGCGGTACGTGGCGCAATTTGCCGGCTGGCTGCATGACATTGTCAAATCCTACGGGAGCACCCATTATGCCCGCTTGTGTAGGACGACTGGGGTTAATTTCAACCCTGAAGAATCCGGAAATTTCACGGCGGAATGGGTCATCACATCTCTAAAACGTAACACATGTATACTGATAATTGATTATGATGAGATTTAAATAGATTTCTAATTCGGCTCTACATTATCAACATTTACTAAAGAACGTTGGTGACTCTCAAAGAAATGTAATTTTCTGGAATTATTCACTGATTATTTAATAAATACAAAACATATATAACTTGGGAATTATTATAACTAATACGTCAGCCATTTGCGAAGTAGTAGACCCCTGCATTACAATAAATGAAGCATTGAATGCGTGTCGATTTATATGAAAGTTAAGTTATTAAAGAAAGTAAATATTAATGAAAATTTGACACGCATTCATTGTTTTAAGCGATCATAGATTTAAACTTTGAAAATTGAAATAATTATGAGCATGCAATAATTAAATAATAACTATAGATAGAAATGTAGATTATAGAAATACGCACCCAAGAAAGACAGAGTGAGGTAAGCTAGATTATTAGAGAAATTAACATATTAAATTAATTATTCAGTTTTAGTTATACATATGGTAGTTTTACATTTTATAATTTAGATAAGTAGTATGAAGAAGAGCTATAGCATATTATTAGAGTACTCTAGAGTTTGAACACAGACAGGTACCTGTTTTATAAGAAGTTTTCTGATTCCATTAGTTTAGCAGCAAAAAGTTCACGAGTGGCAAGTCTTTCTTGTATTTAGATATTCATTTAATTTCATGGCAGCAGCAGCTTTCTCATTCATTTCAGGCAGCAGATCTTCATGGTGAATTTATGACGGGCAATGGAAAGTTCAGCATCCGATAGGCCATCTCCCGATGGAGAATAATCTAGGTGCTTTACTCGGTCATACCTTGGCAGGAACAAATTATTTTTATTATTTTTGGAGACTCTCAGTGATCGAGAGCAAAGCTAAAGTTTAAGTGAATGTCTCCAGCAAGTCTAAGATGGCCTCTTTTTTTATCTTGATCTTTCACATTTTTGTTAAGATATTTTTAGGTTCTATTTAATCTGCCCTGAGGATAATCAATGCATTTAGTTGGTTTTTAATTAAAGAAAGCTGCCGTTCTATTGTTTACATTTTACATTTACTAATTAATTTTGGGGGAATTTTTCTTTAATTAATCTATTATCTATCACTGACCGATGCTTTTAAATTTCAAAAACAAAAAGGGAACATAAGATTATTTTAACTTTTAATTAAATATTACATCAGATATTTTTAGAATTATTATTAAACGAAATTTAAACAAAGCAATAAATACGAACTTTATAATCCAAAATAAATGATTAAAATTATACAAAATTATATAACTAAAAGAAATCTAAATTATATTATTTTATCCCTATTTATTGCGTTTAATTTGAGATGGAAATGTGTGCATGTTTATGCTGAATTCTACATATATTTATACATTTTTAATATTGTTACACACACAATTCGATATCAAAAAGTTTAAATTTGGGCGGGATAGACCGGTCAGTGAGAGACGACAGAAAAAGGTGAAACTTAAGATTCGAATATGAATCTTACTGTTTCAATATATATATTTTAAAAATATCGATATCAACCACTATAGATCTGGTTATTTTTGTTGTTGCAATAAATGATTAAAATGTAATAAATTAATAAGAATTAGGGATAAATTGTTGCTATTATTTCACTAATAATAATTTAGTAAAGGAATTCATTTTATATATAAATTTATTTCTTTATGATAGATTAAATTACTATTTTTCTATTTATGAAACCCTTATACTTATTATGTAAATATTTTAGCTTCTATTAATAATTCAGTTTAGTATAACAACTCTTCAACAGTGATTTTCAAAATATTTTTCAACATAAATACATATATATTTCAAAAGGCAAGATTTATTTATATCTCTTGTCTAATATAAATAACAACCTGCTAAGAATAAATAAAATAAAATCTTCACCTCTGATCTAGTGTGTTTATAAGATAACATCTAAATTATTGTTGTCTTATTTTAAATTAAGTATCTTAACAATAATTATGTCTCACCTGAAAAATAATCTAAATCCATCCAACCAAAACAATTAAAATTTATTTTATTATTAACAATATAAATATAAATTTTATTTTCACTAATCCTTATTATAATATATTAAATGCACACATACAAATTAAATGAATTATTTAAAATTCTATTTATTTGTCACCAAAAAAATGTTAATTATAATAATAATAAATAAAATTTCAATTAACTCATGAGGATTGATTTTTTTTAGCAATGATGTAAAGAAAGACAGTTATATATTAACATACAATTGATTGATGCATTTTTTTTTTAAATTTACATAATATATCATACACATGTATAATTCTTTTTTTTTTTTTTAAAGCAAAAAATAATTATAAAAGGCTTTAATGGGTTCTTCATTCTTTTCTTTTCTTTGGGTTTTTCATTAATGACCAAGAGCTTGGAGTATGATGAATTTCCAATTGATGAAATAATGTTTGGAAATGATCTAACTTTTAATAAATAGGAAAATGGTAAATTTGCTGGTCAGACATTGTTTTAAACTTTCATTATCCTTCTTTTGAAGTGCCTTGATGGAATGGCAACTGGCAACTAGAGTGGGATTGACTCACAGATCCCAAATTGATCTTTCTTTTTAGCCTCTCATTTCTTTATTTTGCAGAAACTTAAATAAATTTTTTAGCTTTTTTCAATAAAGAGAAGAAGAAAAAGAATAACTGTTTTCTGATCTATTTGCTATAAGTAAAAAGAATCAACCACTGTTTCCCTCAACAACAGTCCTTCTGACAGCACATGAAATGCAAATCCATTGTTTTGGTTTAGAAACTCAGCAATGACTATTTTTTAAGACAATAATAATAAAGATAATTTATAGTAAATATTATGGGCATTTTTTAAAATTCAATTTAATACAATAAATTCAATAAATATTTTTTCATAAAAATAAAAAAATAATAAGACGTAATAAATCATTTAATTACTCATGGGTGTTGACTCTATTTTTATTTTTTTTACATAACTGACTTTTGTTAATAGTCACCAGATCTATAATTTTTATTACTATGACATCTTTTCATTTCAAATATTGATAACAATAAAACATCATTTAGACAAAGCAATTGTTTACTCTTAAAAAAATAACTAACTGAGTTCAGGTTTTATAACCAAACTCTTCATGGCTTATTTAAATATCACAATGCAGGGTTGCTATCAATATTGTAACCGGACCATCACACAGCCCTTTTATTACTTCAGTTGTAACAATTTCCTGATGAGCATGTTGCAGGAAGGAACTATCAATTGGCATTACCCAATGCAGATGTTAACCCCCCCTACAACAATATTTCCTGCTCATCAGAGGATGTAGTACCATAGAGGCTGGAAGCATCTAGACATTTATATGTTTGGTTTTTCAAACGGCACCACTAGAGTTCCATCTCACTACAACCTGACTTACCTAGGTCTAGTTATGCCAGACATAGCTCAGGAGGCATGAGATTCTCATGAACAAGTGCAATGACTGATGAGTGATGCAATAAAAACAAAATAGAATTGGACAACTGGATAACTAAATTTGATTTTTAGTAAAAATAATTTTATTTAATAACAATTAATTTGCAAGTTCTAATAAAGTTCATTCCTATCCATGTGATGACTCATTTTCATTTCATTTGTGAAAAGGTTAGAAGCAGTTTGTTGATCAATAGTTCATTTGCAATTCATTTTAATAAAGTTCATCTTTCATTTCAAATGAAGGCTCATTTTGATGTATCTTAGGTAAAGAATTCAAAGGGTCTTTTATCTAGTAGACATCTACCAATTCTGCATAAATATTTTCCACTCTGTATTCCACATCTGTACATCTTTTTTTAGGTAGGTAAATAGGTAAGATGAGCTATTCCAGATCTGTAAGGTTTTTATAATTCAGCCAAGTATCAATGTTCATTGGTTCTCATAAGTTTCATTATTTTCTTTGTATACAATCAAAATTCATGTAAGCATTTGTAATTTTTATAGTACATTATTTTATTCTATTTATCAAACAGGTAATGTGAACAAATCTTGGTTTGTGGACTATTCATAGTCCAGTCAGTGTAAATGTGCATCTAGGTGCATAAGTTTTATTACTTTCTTCACATAATACCAATATGCAGGTAGGCATTTATAATCCATATAGTCTTTCATTATTTTATTTATATTTATCAAACCGTAATGTGGTTTAAAGGACTCCCACAAAATCAACATTCAGGTAAGCATTAAGCATTTGTAATTTTATATCAATATGCAGATAAGCATTTAGAGTCCATATAGTATTTCATTACATTTAACTAATGTGGTTTAAATTACTCCCACAAAATCAACATTCAGGTAAGCATTAAGCATTTGTAATTTTACATTAACCTTTTAACCGCTAATTATATTATTGGTTGTATGAGGTAAAAATCAAATCTTTTAATTGGCCAACTCACAAACTGAAGACAAAGCCTATTGTTAAAACATATTCGCCTATAATATTAAATTCAACTCAGATACGTTTATAAAAAGTATATTACTAATTTTTCAGGTTATGAAGAGAACGAAAGTTCTTTCAAAAATAAATTGCTATTTATTTATTCTAAAATATTCAATTTCGGCAACATAAAAGCTATAATATAAACAAAAAGGTCGACTTTTACGTTATAGAAAAGTAAATATTTCTTTTAAATATTTCTTTAATATTTTTACTAAAATCTTCAATATTTTTCGAAAATAATTTTGTTTTTTTAGTTTTTTTTTTAAAAAACTAGTTTAATTTCTGAAATTATATTTTTTTAATACTTAAAATTGCATTCGAAATGAAAATCTCAGCGTTTTTCTTTATTTTCTTTGATCAGGCAGTTTCTTTGTTCTTTCCAGCCAATCAGAATGTCTTTTTCGGCTGAGAGCTCACTAACAACCAATTACAAACGATGTTCTTTCTTTGTTTAGGTTTAAATGCGTTTTTTTTTATTTTTTACTTGTAAAATAAATCGGAAGAGGGCACCATCTTACAGAACTTTTAAAAACCTATTCAAAACCTATCAAACGAATTTTTTAGCATAAGAACTGGCAGAGTTAGAGTGATGTCAGATGTCTACGAGGAGCCTCGTAAGAGACGGTTGAAGAATTAATATGCAGATAAGCATTTAGAGTCCATATAGTATTTCATTTATACTTTATCACGAATAAATGATTTTCATAATTTTAGTTTCATTCATAATTTTCCAGTAACAAATGTATTTTCATGCAGCTACATTTATTAATAATTCTTTTTTTTATATATATTTATAATAAAGATGTTTTGTTTGTCTTTTGAAACATATATAATTTTAGTTTAAGAAATACATTTGTTTATCTTTTAAAAACACATATAATTTTAGTTTAAGAAATATGTTTTGTTTATCTTTTAAAAAACACATATAATTTTAGTTTAAGAAATACGTTTTGTCTTGTCTTTTAAAAAACGTATATCGAATATTTTTATAAAATCATTACCTTCATTTATCCAATTGTCGCTTCAAAAAGGGGTCATCACATTTCAGCTGAATGGCATTATTTCCTTTCTATGATGTCTATCCAGGCAAATCTAGAAAAATCATGGCTTAGAATGGAGAGGAAAAGCAGTTACGTTAGCCTTCCATCGCTATGTTTTCGTTAATAATGTTTTCTTTTTCCATTATTAACAGTAGTTGTAAAGGTTATATTCCAAGGTGATGAAAGTCAGAGTTGAGTAACACTTAAATAAGAATTTTAACTTTTTAATTCTTCACTTTTCTTACTATCTTTTTCTCAAAAAAAAAAAAAAAAAAATCTTCTTTAAACATACACTTTAAAAATCCAATCTAATCTGCCTCTGAACTTCCAACTTGACTATTTATATTCTCACCTGTGGATTGATTAAACAGCCTTTTTCCACTGTACCTAATTTGCATACTGCTCTCATTTAAGCCCGATTGCCTTTCTCTTCATAATGATTGGATAATCTACTTTTTTAGTGGGATAGATAAGAAATCATAAGAATTAAGCCATGTTTTTCAATTTACTAACTTTGCCTCAAGTGATTATTACACTTTATTCGAAAACATCCAAAAATTAAAAATGTAATCAATTTAATACATGCCAGCTTTAAATAAATATGTGATATATTTAAATTATATCGTAATCCAAAACTATAAAATCAATAATGATTTTCTTTATTATTTTCTTTTCTCAATTATAGAAAATAATAATTTTCTTGTAACGTCATAAACTAAACTTTTTTATACATCTGCTGTTTTTTAAGGTGGAAGGGTAACTAGCTCTTAGAATAAATATACATGTGAAACATCGTTCTTGTTTCAATATATATATATATATTATAACCTACACTCCCAACACCGCTCATATACATTACATGAGCGAAATGCCCAGGCGCCAGTTCTATTAATGAATAGAACAATATAACAAGATATATGATACAAAATTATTACTGAGACTCTTCAATTAAGTCTATGTTCAGCTCAGCTCAGTGGGAGGCTATAGGAAGTTCAAAAGATATATGATTATAAGTAAATGAAAGAAGAAATATTACAAAACATTAAATATAATGTAAATCCTTTTTATTAATTAATTGCATGATAAAGAATCACAATGTTTATTTGTACAATCTATTAAAATATTCTTTCAACTTAATTTCTTCCTTCATCCAAGTATAACATATATCAGCTTGCTATAATTATATTACTAAACAATTCTATGACTTGGCATATCATAATCTAAACATCCACTTTAATGCCAATCAAGAAATAAACAATAAGATCTCAGGGAATTTAACAAACACAGTTGAATTAAATAAAATACATCGGCCCATAAGTTATAATTCTAAGGTATGATAAAATATAATGAAACAAATTGACTAAAATATTTTACTGTGTTTCAATAATAAGATAATGACAGAAATAGGGTATTTTAATCTCATATCATCATCTAACAAATATACTAACTTGGCAACCTTTCTAATACGTTTATCCAGTGGCAAATGTTCCTTATAATGTTTGGATTAAGAAAACAATATTGTCAGACACCAGCAAATTTGCCATTGTAACTATAATATAACATATATATTTTATAATAGATTTATGAAGTGTGGAGATGTGGAAATGGAAACACGAATGTACACAAGAATGACTCAAGACACAGTTTTTAAGATTTTAAATAACTAAAACAAATCATTTATTACAATAAAAAAAATTTAGTTTAACATGATATTTTTACAATAGGACTACTTGTCTTACAGATTTCAAATTATCCAATAAACTTTGAGCATCAGTTCGGGACTATCCCCATTATATAACATTATTTATACCCTTTGAAAGCAAATTAACAATAAACTCTAATATTCTAATTTTGCATATTTGTTTGGATTAAGTGTTTCACTTAAACATAATAATATTCTAATTTTGCATATTTGCTTGGCTTAGGTATTTCACTTAAACATAATAATATTCTAATTTTGCATATTTGCTTGGCTTAAGTATTTCACTTAAACATAATAATATTCTAATTTTGCATATTTGCTTGGCTTAAGTATTTCACTTAAACATAATTAAACATAACACTGACTAAATAATATATTATATTATTGGCAAACTAAAATATTTTGAGAGGATATTACTATTGACTAATAAAATAAATCAAATTAACTATATTTGGCCATCAACAAAGCAACTTTTTCTAACTAATGAACAATCATTTTTGAATGCATCTACCTTTTTCGCACATAACAAGGAAATCATATTCATTCTGATGGTTTGATGATTTATATTCTGCATTAAATAAATATACTGTGTTTTAAAACATTTATTTCACATTTTAATTTCAATTATTTTAAATCTTTATATTCGCGACATTATTCATATTACATGTGTGTGTGCGTGTGTCAAGCAACAATAATAGAAAACAATCTTTTCCACAAACTCTCCATTCATCAAGAGAATATTAAATAATTACTTCATTTCGGACAATGTCGTAAATCATCAATAAAATAAGACACTAATATCACATCAAGAATTTGACTTAGCTATTTATCTGGCCACTTTTTAAATAACACGGAGCTATATTTTCATGATTATACAGACTACACGTTCCGAGGGAAATTCACATGAGGAGTAAATAAATTCTTTACTTAATACTTCTACAATAATTCATCTAATTTTAAATACACTGTTGGTGGGGAACCTCTTCCTCATCACCAAGACTCTAAGAAAAACATCACATAACTTCCTAAATATCATTTCATAATATGCGTATAATATAAACTAGACTCTACTCATGGAAATTATTAAAACATACTAAATAAGCAAAATCTTTTATCCCTACAAAAATATTAGAACGCAATCAGATTATTTCCATTCACAAAGCTCTTCTACATGTCTAACATTATATTTACATGCTGGCAGATAAATACACACAGATAACATATTAATCCATTCAATTTTATAGAAGATGACACATCCGAAATTTATACATAAAATATTCACAAACTGAACTTTATTAAACAAATGTCATAATTGTGCAAAATAGACACACACTCGTGCAGATAAGAATATATACAAAAAAATAATAATTCTAAGTTATATACTATGCAGATAATATGGTAAATAAATAATGCATTAAGGTATTACTTTTAATTCAATATAAACTTTTAAGTTACTTTTTAAAATTTAATAGTTATAATTATTACGAACGAACTTTCTTTATCATATTTAGCAAACTATTTCAGTTATACGTTCGTTGATTTTAAAGCCAAAACTCTCATTTTGAAATAATAAAACATATAAAATAAATGTAAACCTCTCTCTAACAATATAATAAAAAAATATATACATTTCTTTTCTTTACCTTCGTAAAAGAAAACAAGACATATTTTTACAAAATCAATTTTTACCAACATATCCACTGCTCTCGTGAATACGCATTCCAAGACAATCTAGGGGATCATAATAACCCAAATTATAAGTAAAACATAATAATAAGTATGCCTACCTATCTATAATATACATTAGTAATGACAAGCAATAAAAAAAATAAAGAAACAAAAGTTATTTGTTTTGTGACTTAAAATAAATGTTCCCTTGCAAAGTTTTACTCCAGGTTTATGAAATGATATGGGACAGATTCCAAACTGAATTTAAACATAAAAATGAATTTCTGTAGGACAACTAAAAAAAACATAATCATAACTTAAATCTGACCTAGCACCTCCAATGTTCATAGCCTAGCTATTTGAGTTTACTATATCACACATAAGTTATCAATTTCTCTTTTATTATGATGAAAATATAGGACATTTTTAGCTAAAAGTTAAACAATAATTATTCCATTCATTCCATAGCAATTTTAAATTAAGTACACAATTATTCTCAACAGTTCTCCTGAATAGCATTTGACACTTTATAATCCAATATATGCATAGTTTATTTTTTAAATATTGCCAATTAAGATACCATGATTCATTAGTAATTCCACAATTAATACTTCATTATTATAGTGTATTTTCATCGAAGAGAACAGAAATTGCACTGCAGTTCAGTCCTTCCATCTGATTTAAGTGAATATTTAATGAGGCGTTTCCTTTGATTATGTGAAATAATTCACATTTTTATTCCTTTTATTAAATACATATTATTTTTGAAAATACCAAATAAATAAATAATGTCACTTTTTTGTAATTAATTCAAGCATGGCATGATATATATCATAATACACATATCCTTAAGTTTGCATTTAATTTTCATAAAAGCATAATACAGAAGAGAGTGAAAAATCCAAATAAATTCTGAAACACAGTTCTGCATACGTTTCCAAGATATATTACAAGACACATGTGGATTAATTATATAACAATAATGTTCATGCACTTTATCTACTTTCTTAATTATGGATAAATAAAGTAATGCCATCTTAACACTAACAATATACATTTTTAAATATTAATAATTATGAGTTGGTTAATTCAATTGTTTAAAATTAAGAAGAGAACGAAAACCAATGTACCTTTTAAAATTTATTCTTGCATCTGGAACAAAGACATTCTTCCGTAATTAATTTACTAAGGTTTTTTTAGAAGTTTACTCCAAAGTTTTTTTTAAATCAATTTGACTTCAGCAATTAATGAGCACTTTACTGGCTGCAATTAAAACGATAATGAGCCCTTTTCCACTGGAAACTATCTGTTAAAAAGACTTTTCTTTTTTTAGCAAAGGTCATTTTTCTTTTCAAGGTTACTCCCATGTTTTTTTCACCCAAGCTAATTACATATTCAAAAAAATCTTTTCTTAAAAAAAAAAAAATAATAATTCTGATTTTTTTTTTACAAGTAAATCAAGATGAAAAAATAATATTAATAATTAAAAAAAAACCTTTACAAACTGGAAAGAAATGAATATTAATTAACTGTTAAACAAAATGATGAATAATTTATTTAATTTATAAAAATAATCCACCTATCAAAATATCCATTAATCATTGAAAAGAAATATATTTGTCAAATTATTAATGATAATTTCTGTACCTTAAATGTCTTCAGGTTAAATGTACTATTGTTTGCTGTTATTAAAAGATGAAAATGAAATGAAACATAATACAGACATATATGCATGCACATGTACTGCAACCTAAATATTAAACTATCTTAACTAAATATAATTGAAATGGTTATTAATGTTGACAAAAGGATAAGTATTAATGAATAAAGGATTTTGAAACCATTCAACCAATACTACACTAACATAAAATAACTTTGCATTATTCTGACAAAATGTATCAATTCCATTAACTTTTTAATAGCCTGAAACGTGATATCATGGTTGTCATCTTTAGATTGCTCTAACTCAGCCAATTTTTTAGTTACATTGAAGAAAAAATACCCGTATTAAAGCTTAGAGCAAAGCCTATAAGATGCTGCCCTCTTTTGAATCATTTTACAAGTAAAAAATCAATACTAGGAGGATTTTAAGTTGAACAAAAGAAGAAGGCCAGTTTTGATTGGTTGGATAATCTATTCCCAATCTATTCCTAATTCTTATTGGCTGATGATTCCGTTAAATATTTTTTCACCGCTAAAATGAAAATATATGTTTTGGAGTGTTTTTTTATTATGTTTTGTACATATTATAAATAATTTTCATAAAATCTAACATTTCTAATAAAAATATAGTTATTTTACAAAAGTAGTAAGGTTTTATTCAAAAATTGTATACTTTACATGATTGTAAATTGAAAAAGAAACCAGCCGTAGCAGCAATTTTTGACATCTTGTCAAGAGGTTAGATTGCTCCAAGCTGTTTATTTGATTTTCAAACAAAGATTAATGATTTAGAATATTTTTCTGGCATTATAATGTATTTTTGGTGTATTTTTTTAATAATATGCTGAAAGTATAATTATTTTGAGAAAGACGTTAAGATTTTTCCTAAAATATTCTTAAAAAATTTGTAACGTGAAATCTGGGAGGGATCTAAATGACATTTTTAATGCTTCTAATTCACTTGTAATGTTTTCTTTGATTTTTCCGCTTTTGAATATTTCTATAAAATACAAATAAAAATATATTTTTGAAATAACTTTCGTTTACTTTCTTAACATTACAAATAATTAATATACTTTTTGAAAACGAAACTAAAATTAATATACATTAAAAGATGAAAATATTTGTATCAAAAAGTTTGTCACTTGACCAATTAAAAGTTTCAGAGTTTTACTTCGCTAAACCAATAACAAAAGTGTTCTATTTAAGTGTTAATAAACAACCCCTCTTCCCCACATTAAATACTTCATTAACCACAATAATAATAATGAATACTTATAAAGTGGTCAATCAACTGCCTAAGCAATCCATATCTAAGCTCTAAACAATTTCCAGCAAAAAAATTTAAAATTCTAAGGCTATTTCATTTTTATTAATACAATATAATTAATCAATGCAGATACAAAGTATCTCAATTCCTTGTGCCCATTAAATATGAAATCACTAATGCCATTTGGTAAAATAGCTAGTGTTACAAAGAACATTACTATCTGATATAGAAATTGTGTGCATAGAATTTTTTAGGGCATTTCAGCTTTGAGTAAAACAATATATATTTTGTCACATTTAAGAACTTATAAACAATTAGTTTTTCTTTTAAAATTGATTCAACTTTATTAGCTTTTTAAAAATTGTTTTTGCAATGCAAAAATATTAATTGTAATAATGAGTCAGAAAAATAGAATCAAAAACTGATCACTATTGAAGTGGGGTGGGGGGGAGGGCAGAGATCACTTTTAAAATGAATTGACAGTTTATGTTGTAACACTGACAGAACAAAAAAAAACTTTTTGTAATGTGGATTAACCTTTTAACCGCTAATTTTATTATTGGTTGTATCAGATAAAAATCAAATCTTTTAATTGGCCAACATACAAACTGAAGACAAAGCCTATTGTTAAAACATATTCGCCTATAATATTAAATTCAACTCAGATACGTTTATAAAAAGTATATTATTAATTTTTCAGGTTATGAAGAGAACGAAAGTTCTTTCAAAAATAAATTGCTATTTATTTATTCTAAAATATTCAATATCGGCAACATAAAAGCTATAATATAAACAAAAAGATCGACTTTTACGTTATAGAAAAGTAAATATTTCTTTTACTACATCTTCAATATTTGTACTAAAATCTTCCAATATTTTTCGAAAATAATTTTGTTTTTTTATTATTCTCTCTGAAAATACTTTTTTAATTTCCATAAATATAATTTCATAATAATTTAAATCGTATTCGAAATGAAAATCTCAGCGTTTTTCTTTATTTTCTTTGATCAGGCAGTTTCTTTGTTCTTTCCAGCCAATCAGAATGTCTTTTTCGGCTGAGAGCATGCTAAGAACCAATCACAAATAATGTTCCTTCTTTGTTTAGGTTTAAATGCGTTTTTTTTTTATTTTTTACTTGTAAAATAAATTGGAAGATGGCACCATCTTACAGAACTTTTAAAAATGAATTCAATACGTGTTTAACGAATATTTTCGTATAAAAACTGGCTGAGTTAGAGTGATGTCAGATGTCGACGAGGAGCCTCGTAAGAGGCGGGGAAAGAGTTAATCAAAAGCTAATAAGAGGTTATAACATCAATGTGATAATCAACGATAAAAGCCCAAACAATTGTTTAAGGAATTTATTGCAAGACTTCTAATATAATAGCTGTTCATGGAGGAAAAAGTTTATTATATTAGCAACTTATAGTTCACAAATTTCCAAAAAAAAAAAGAATCATGGGTTGTATAGCATTACAAAGAATCACATGATCACCATTTCTTATGCTTGCTTATAATTGTTAAAACAGGCAAAACTTACTATAAAAAAAAAGAATCATGGATTGTATAGCATTACAAAGAATCACATGATCACCATTTCTTATGCTTGCTTATAATTGTTAAAACAGGCAAAACTTACTATACGTATTGCCACACACAGCAAGCTAGAGTAATCAATGGATGCCAGAAGGCTTGTGCATAATCCTCATATAGTGCCTACTCATCCAATATCCCCAGACTAGTTTCTGGCTTATGGCCTGACTAGTTTCTGGCTTATGGCCTTCGTCAGTGAGGAGCCTTGGATCTGAGAGCACTGCACCTAGATCTTAGAATCGAATGCAACCCTCCAGCAGCTACCTTTTATCTCCACTTTATTACAAAACTATGAGTCTTAAATTGAAAACACCTTAATATTTTCAATTCAAGCCATTCAGCTCATATAGTCATATAAGTCTGAACTCAGTTCAGTACCTATACATTTTGATGTCTTTGGTTCTTTAATAACCATAGCCACCACTATCCAATAGGCAGGATTGGTTTTAAGCCAATAAACATCACATGATCAACATTACAAAGAATGTCTACTTTGTAAATTTATATATATATTAATCAATTCTGAAAACAATGTTCTGTACGTTTTTATTAGGAAGTATAAGTTTATTTATGCTTTTATTTTATGCTTTTAAAAGTTAAATTTTAGTTTTCATTCAATTCTAATAGTAAATTATGTACAGCAATTAATTTTATTTTTATATTTATATTTTTGATTTTGCATGATTTTTTTCTGCTTAGATCTGAATAAAATATCTCTAAATGTGTTTTCATCTAAACTACAATGAATGGAAAATATAATGAATAATCTTCTAAAATAAATTATTTTATTCTATTCTCATACAAATTATGTTTTATATTATAAATGCGATTATACATATGTCTGTGTTTTATTGTTATTATTAAATTTAACCATACTCATTTATTCTTCAGACCATAAGAATTGTCATTTATATTTTGTGCAGTCTTATATAAAATGAAAACTTGCGTACATACGTAAAATGTTTAAATATTTTTGTTTAATTACTTTTTTTTATTTTGCCAAAATATTTTTAATTTTGAAATTACCATCCATTATTAATTAAAGTTTATTCTTATATTTTCTTTATTGTGCTAGTAATTATAAAGTAAAATGTATCAACAAATCACGGAGTAATTAGGTGTAGTCTGGCGTCTTCAGACTAGAAGATACATATCTCATAAACATCATTTGTAGTCTGCAGCCATTATGTGTTATTCCAACAATAGATAACGTATTTAAAAATTGCTTTTATACTTCTTTACAAATTATTAAAAAAAAAGACCAAGATAATTTTCAATTATGAGTTAAAATATCTTTTGTGATTTGACATGAAAACAAATGAAACATAGTTTGTATTCAAAGCATACTTTAAAAAAAGAAAAAGATGAAACTCCACCTTTGACAAAATATGAAAAATTGAGGGGATACTTAGATCTTAAAGAATAATCATAATATACTATAGAGAGACATTTTATACTTAATTCATTATTACAACACATCAATATATACATACACAATTTATTAAAGCGTAAGTGTAGCGGTGGTACATTTGTAATGCCATGTTTACGGTTTAGATTCGAATCTCAGCTAAGCAAAAATCTTTTTAAAAGGCGTTTTTTTTTCTCCCTGTAAGTTGGCACTTAGCCAACTCGGCTAATCATCCAGTATTGGTAAAGTAGTAAAATGAGGATTGGAAACTGTTCAAATCATCGCTATTCAGTAATTGGTAAACACAGTGAATATTTTACAGTTTTTCTATAAAGGGCTTTTGGAAGACATTTTTTCTATAACGAATCATTTATTTAAAAAAACAGTTTTATCTATATATACAATTGCATAAATCTGCATCAATTGTGAAATCTTAAATATTTAAAGTTAGGAGTGGCAAAAATAGATGAACCTTTTAACTGTGTATATATATACAAAGAGAGAGAGAGAGGGGGGGGGAATAAATATTTAAAATAATAATATATTTGTTTATATAAACATATGTTTAATTTGTTGATTCATTATTTAGGGCCATCAAGATATAGTCATAACATTTTCCCACAATTCCCATGATCTAGATATTATTTTAAAAAGAATTTGTATCTTTATCTAACAACTGAAGATATCTAGCAAACATAGTGTTTTTATTTTTATTTTTCAAACAGACTGCCCATATCCAACCTGGCCAATCATATAATTTTTGATTTGCTATTTTCAGTATGATTGTAATATAAAAAAAGCAAAAGATCACCAAAACTTTTCATCCGTTGATTAGTCTGTTGAATGATGCATTAGAATATTTAAAAGGCTTTTACCATTCAGTTGACAATTTAAAATAGTTTTACTCTATGTATTCAGAGTTAATATAACAACGAGAACTAATCAACAGGGCCATTCAGAGGAAGGACAGGAGGGGCAGCTTTCCTGGGCGTCACAATATAAGGGGCCTCAATTTGGCAACTCAATATGTTAAACAAAAATAGAGGAGAAGGCAAAATGATGTCACGGCTTGCAGAATCGTCTTAATTTTAAAGTTAAATTCCTCAAAAAAATATTTAAAAAAAAACTTTTCCAAGCTCTATGAGTCAAAAATGTAAGCCAGTTTAGGGATGAGGTGCCAATTTGATGACTCTGCGATGAAAGCAACTGCAGTACTCAGTGATTGGTACTCAGCCCCCTATCAGTCAGTTCTGTGCTAACAGTGTTTTACAATACTAAGAGAGCTAGAGTGAAGCTGCCCTATGCAAGTGTTATCTGGATCTGATATGCTTGCTTGTTTTCTAAAACTCATAACTAGCTGCTCCCAGAGTCCTGTTTTTGGCCCTGTAAGTAAAAACTCTTATTCTTCTCTCTCTCCCCATGTTCTTATTTTAAATTTTGAAGGGCCTCTAAAATATTAGTTCCATTTTCTCTGAAAGTCCCTGCTAATCAGCATAAATATTTATAAAATAGAAACATTTAGAACATATGTCTGTACTTTTTAAATCATGAAAAAGAGTTTGGATATGTTTTTGATGTCAAATAGTTACATTTGCTTGTGCTGAATGAGATGATCTGAAGTGAAAAAAGGCATGGTTTATTCCTAACTATAATAATATTATAAAATTTATATTATGCATAGCTCAATGTATATGTAAAAAGAAATTAAATCACTCACTCCAGATTATAACTTATGAGCGCACTAAATGTTGAATAAAAGATCAAGAACAGAATTCTGTTCTTAATCCTTTGGTTAAATTTAGAGTGCTTTTAAGGCATAGCCTCGGAAAGGATGATTTACACCCATTGTTTATATATACATTGAGATATTAAACCACTAAACATAAAATGATCACTATCTCTTATGCTAGCATATAACTGTTGTTAAACAGGCAAAACTCTCCATACAGTAGTACCACTCAGTGCCAACCAGAGTAACTAATTGATGCCAGAAGTCTAGTACATAAAATCCCAATCTAGTGCCTACTCATCCAATATCCCTAGACTAGTTTATGGCTTGTGGCCTTCATCAGTGAGGAGCTTTGGATCTGGGCACTAGATGGGGATTTTATGCATGAGCCTTCTGACATCCATTGATTACTCTGGTTGACACTGAGTGACAATACTATATGGAGAGTTTTGCCTGTTTATATTGAAATATGTTTAATTTAAAGCTTACATACTTATTAAACAAATTAACCAATTTTTTGCTAGTTATGGCTAAAAATGTGACAGCTTCCCGTCATTTTTCTACGGTAAAGATTTTACCATCATTTGAAAGGTTATAAAAAGTTCCGTAAGATGCTGCCCTCTCTTGAATTATTTTACAAGTAAAAAAATCAATAAAACTGGCATTGAATGTTTAACAAAGGAAAAAAGCTGTCTTTTCTTGAATCTGATTGGCTGTTAAATTTTGACAACAAAGAAAATGGTTGTCAATAACTGAAGAGTTATGATTTCTTTTCTTTCATTTCAAAAATGATAAATGAATGTTTTAGACCATTTTAAAAATATTTTTTGACAAATTATAAATTATTTTGATAAAATATGTTAAAAATAAAATTATTTTAAAAAAATAGTTAAGACTTTAGCAAAAATTATTTACTTTTCCGCAACGTAAAATTGGGAAAGAAATCACTGACGTCAGCAAAACTTTTTGGTTGGTGAGTAATGTTCATTTTAGATTTGCCACTATCAAATATTTTTATAATTATAAATAAAAATTTATTTTTGAAAAAACTTTTGTTCACTTTTATAACCTGACAAATTATTAATATATTTTTTACAAATGAAAGTAAAATGAATATAATATTAAAAGATGAATATATTTTGACGCTTGAGTTTGTGAATTGACCAATTAAAAGTTTAGACTTTTATCTCACTCAGACAATAAAATAATTAGCAAAAAAGAGGTTAAATCAATAACAATAAATTATAGTCTTCTATTTTAAAAAGTCCATTAATTTCAATATCTAAGTAAAACATATGCTCATTTTCTTTTTAGATGTTGGAATGTTATATATTTATTTTATAATAGCTCATATAATAAAACAAACTTTATAAAAAAGAAGATCATGTATTTTATTTATATATATTTACATATTAAATCTTGTTTAATTATTACAATTAAGGTGTTAAAAGTGAGTTGGTGTATTCAGTCTTGTATAATTAATTATGAGTTTAAAAATTCTTAAGCGCCATATATCATCATCTGGTTGCTTAAATTAATTTTACTCTGAATTACCATCAATGTTGACAATGGTATGCTTATAAACATCAGAGTTACCAAGAATAGTTGAACTCATTCTGTTCTTGGTCCTTTGTTCAATATTTAGAGTGTTTTTAATACTTAACCTGGAGAAGAGTGATTTACTTCCTTTGTTTTAATAATATTATAAACAAAAGATTGAAATGTGTCAAATTATAAAATTTTGTAATATTTAAAGTATTTTTTTAAAATGGTAGTGCTAATGTTAACATTTTAAAATCAGTCTTTGAATTTAGATTATAATAACCCTATGTTCTGGACTGAATTTGTTTTGTATTTTATATTTACCGTAGGCTTTTTAAAAATGGATGTGTTTTGTTACTTTTATGTTAACTCTTAACCTGTTTAGCAACAAAATCCACTTTTATATTTTAAATGGCACTTAGAATCTTTCATTAATATTCATCTATATTTGAGCATTTTATTTTAACAATCAAATCTTTTTTCAATATCATATAATGATAATATGGCTTATTCCAGATGTAAGTTTTTATTTTTACAATTAAAACTTTTTTCTATATCATATATTGATACCCTTAATATTATTTCTTACAAATATAAACTTTTCAAGTGATAGGCATTCTAAAAGTTAATATTTGACAGTTGCAAAATATGAAAATAAATTACTAAATAGAGATTTTATCTCTAATAATGCTGCTTGGCTCATTGGAAGTAATTTCTTTATTCAAAATATTAGAAGAACAAAATATTAGATATTTGAATTTTATATTCTTACAAAAAGTATATATCTAGGATTAGTTATGATCAAAGAAGAAAAAAATTAAAGTTAATATATTATTTATTGTTATTAAAATTAAAATTTAATATATATATATATATATATATATATATATATTAGTGTTATGAAAAAGGTAATTTTAGCTTATTCAGTAAAAACGGCTTTTGTTAAGCTGTAACAAACATTTTAAGAATTGGCTTTTTAAAAATAAATTATATTAAAAGAAAATCTTTTATTAGTGATGTAAGTTTTTGGTTTAAAACAAGTCTTTTACAAAAATATTGTATAATCTTTAATTTGTAAACAAATGATTAAAAATTACACTTTTTCTTTAGAAATATAAATTATTCAGTTGTTTGGGTTCAGGCTAAAACATTGCAGCAATCAGAAATTGTCATTTCTATTGACTACTAGGACAACCATCCTCAAGGTTTTGTCATGCAAATCAGACTATTGTTCTTGCCTAAAAGTTTCATATACTGCTGCCATCTTCAGATCTTTTTCAACTAATAATTTTAAATTCATAAATTCATAGAACAAAACTGTGCACTGGTAATGGGAGGTTACTTAAAACAATATAAAGAAAATAGAATGATCATGGTGCCAGTGTAAAGTCCAAAACTGCAAAATCTGCATAAAACTGCTGGTGTTTTTACATCAAATCATTAAAGTACATAAAGTATTTAATCAGAGAAATATCCAAACAAATGGTTGCAGTTGTATTCTTCTTTTGAAATGAAAAAATCACCTACTTTTGAAAACTGATATTTTAATTAAAAAAACATCTGAAAAAATCAGTATAATCAAATATACAACAAAGTCAAAGTATTTAGTCCTGCATCTATGTGTTATTTTAAGAAAATTTTAAAAATAAAAAGTAATAAGTTTTAGTGAAATGTTATTACAGAAAATTACAGTGTTACCATCACCATGACCTATGAAACTGAGTGCAAAATGTCACTACTGAGATGTGTTACAGTTTTTTGAAATATTCAAAAAATTATAAAGCCATTTTAATATATTTAATGTATTTAGCTGAAAATGCATTTTTTTATTTTAAATGAGCCCTAGTGAAACTTTATCTATATGTCTACATATTTGAACATTTTATTTTTTACAATTTACTCTTTTTCTATAGGATATAGTGATAATAGTTACATTATTTATTACAAATTTAAGCCTTCAAATGATATACATTCTAAAAGTCAATATTTAACCATTGCAAAATATTAAAATAAATTTTGAAATAGAGTTTATTTTTATAACAATGGCACTCATTGCTATTGGATGTAATTTGTCTAGTCAAAAAGTTAAAAGAACAAAAGATTAGATATTTGAATTTAATTTTTTAAAAACAATAGAAATTTAGACTTAGTTATCATTGAGAGAAGAAAATATATCTTAAAAGTAAGTATTAAGTTTATTATTATTAAAATTTAAAAAAATCCACCATTTTGACAAAAGGCCATTCTATTTTATACAATTAAAACAGATTCCACTTATTATAACAAACTTTTTAAGAGTTATCTTCCTAAAAATCTAATTATAGTGATGTAATTTTTAAAAATTTAAAATAAGTATTTTATAGAAATATTGCACAAATAACATTTAAATTGTAAATAAATTATTAAAAATTACAATTAGTAAATGTTTCTATTATTTATCTTCAGGCTAATACATGTCGTCAATCAGAAATTGTCATTTTCTATTAGCATATAAAGAAGAAGGTCTCATATGCAAATTAGTTATTGTAATTGCCTAAAAGGTTTGTAAAAAAAACTACATACAATAATGCAAAATTATAGATTTCAAAATATCATAGAGAAGTCAGTTATTGCAGCACCATCTTAATGCTCAAAGAAGCAAACACACATGAAGTTGTCACTTTTCTGTTTAAAAGCCATTAAAAAAGAATTTGATAGATTAATCAAAGATTAACATTTATTCATTTGAATTTAAAAAACAAATTTCAATTAAAAAAGATTTTTCTGGATTTTTGAAGTCATTCTAGTCTTATCAACAGTTTAATTAGGAAAACATCTTTTGTTCTCATTATGAAATTATTTATCAATATTTGCACAGTTTAAATGTGTTTTAGAATTTTTTTCATTGGTAAGCATATATTTCTACAAAATCAATTATAATTTATTGAATTGTGATATAGAATAACAGTTTAATACTAAAATAAAAAGTTGAAAGATTACAAAAAGTGTCACCAGAGACATCAATGAACCTATTACGGTGTTGAAAGGTTAACAACAGATTTTATGAATTATTACAGATATATATTCATGCATGTATATATGTATATGCATAACTAATTAAAAAGTGTATGATTTTTAACTGATTAAATTACAAATAAAAACAAACAGATATCAAATTTTGTTAATTAAATGAAGCAATAATGTTTTGTTTCATTTTGGTGCTCAGATGCCATTTGTTCTTCCAAGAATAGAGAAGTGATGTTGTCTTGGCCACAATAAAAGGTGATGCTGCTTTCATGGCCACAATAAAAAGACTATTTTTGTCATATGCAAGCCATTATCATCCTAACTTTTGAAAATGACTTTTAAATGTAGGGACGGAGTTATTCTTTCAACATCATTGTCTAAACTAATTTTTAAATTAAAATTCCAAATTTTCTTTTGTGTAATGACTAATTAATGAAAAGGTTTTGCTAAATTTATAGAATACTAAAAAAATGATCTTTTATTTTGTAAAAAATGATGATAATAAAGATTTTACATATTGGTGTATATTTTAAATATTATTAATAACTTCTGGATTACTACTATTTAAAGTAAATTTAAAAATATGTTGCACAGTAACACATTTAAGAAGTTTATCTATAAAGAGTGGCTTGTGAAATGGCACTAGATTAATGGTTAGAGACTTATTGTCAAAATGTCATTCAATTACAAATTACCACAGACACAGTTTCTGGAACAATTTACTTTATTCTTAGAATTTCATTGAATATTTTTAATGAACATTATGCATCAACTTTCACATGTTTTGCATAAGCAATAATAATAATTTTCAAAGTTAAACTTTGAAAATGTTGGTCTTTACCTGGAACAACTCTGTTTTTCAGATTTTCAGCTTTACATAGGACACCCCACAGTTACTAATTCAATTTTTTTTAGAAATTTATGTCACTCTGCAGGGAAAACAATAATTTAAATTAATAAGCCAGACCAACTGTATAAAAGCATTTTCATAAATTTAAAATGAATAATCACCGTCTGACTTCAGTAGATAAATAATGTTACATTTTTTATAAGCATCTATATTCCACTTTTTAAAATTAATTAAATAAAGTTTGGAATAAATGCCCAATATAATCTGCTTCAAATTATTTTTATGGTTTGTATTTTGCAAGTTATGAATCATAATGAAAAGTGCTATTTCTTGAATTTAATTTAGGGTGAGTAAAAACATTGAGTTTAAAAGCTAAGACAATTTATATAAAAGCATCTTTTTTCCAAATAACAATTTATTAGGTTAGGGTGAGTAAAAACTTTGAATTTAAAAGCCCAGACAATTTATATAAAAGCATCTTTTTTTCCAAATAACAATTTATTAAATACAATAGATAAGAATGTTTTTACAAGAGAAATGGCATTTTGTTACACAGGTAATTAATATTTACTAAGGCTGTAAACCTCAAGAGTGTGCATATGAAAATGTGAAGGGAGGGACATCTACAGGTCTTAACCATAAGCTTACACAAATTTTAAAGGGTTCATTTGAAGATTTCCCAGTAACTTCTGGGTAGATAGTATGTTGCCATCTGCAAATGTTCAGTAATCTTTTGTTGATAATTTTTTCTTCTGGTGTATTGATATAGTGTTAACTACTAATATAGTCTCTTATTAGTACTGTAACTTTATTGGATTTGTGTAATAGTTACAGGGTTAGAAAAATGGTTTATATTCTCTTCTTTGTTACTGGATTGTATTATTGTTTCTAATTGTCATCTTTGATTAAGATTAGGCTCCATGTGTCAATCAATCTACCCCTGGGTGTAAAAAATTCATTTTTTTTCTTGATCTTAGCTAATTTCTTCATGAGATATTTACCTTTTTGGTGGAGGGTATTGTTAAAAAATTTTTACACCGTGTTGTCCAGATTATGTATGTGAGAAATATAGAAAACCTTATATTAGCAAATATCCTAGTTTTGATACTGTCCTTGATGGAAGTTATTAAGCAATAGTCTATTTTAACATTCTCTAATATTAAGCTCTTAATAGTCAAAATTCCTGATCAGGAGTGAATCAGATGATCAAATGTCTCATCCTCATGACTGTAAAGAAGGAAGATTGGGTCAATTTTAGTGATGCCTCTTCTAATGGCCAGAAACCAATTGGTACTGATCGCCTGCATGTTGATTTTTATCACAAAGTCAAGATATTTTGGCATTAATCAGCATTTGAAGAGTGAGATTATTCTTTGGTTAGTTAGACTAAGTTTTTCTTTTGTTGGGATACTATTAGGGTTAATTATAGAATAAGCATCCCATATTTTAATTTTATTTTTAAAAGTATTTTCAGTGATGGTCGTATATTTTTAATAAGATCTAATGTCACATCTAAGATGCCTTTTGCAATAGGTGGAAGATGGTATGTGATGATCATTGATTGAGTAATTTGGTTGTAGTTAAAATACTTAATCAGGGTGGCTATGAGGTTAAAGGATTTTGAAATTGGATTGCTGAGATGGAGTGAAGTGACATTCCATTAAATTTCCTGTGTTGTTACATCTGTTTTATGCTGATAGCTGCAATTTTTCTATCCCAGAACAATCTAGCAGCAAAGGCATTGATTTTATTAGTAAATGTTTTAGTGATGTTAATTATTGACAGGTAATAATTAATTTTAGAAATTATTTTCAAATTTAATAACTTAACCTTATCATACAATGAGAGATAGACCATTGATAACCATTTGGTTAGGTTGTCAGTGGACAGGATAATATCTTTCTGAATTTCTTTCAACATCTCTGTGTATGATTTAGTGATGGAGAAACCCAGGAATTTTTGAGAATCAGCTTTGAATCTTGTATTGATTCTGTGATCAGAGGAAATTTTCCAGAATGCAGATTTTTTTCTGAATTTATTCAGAGACCAAGTTTGTCCGTAAATTGATCTAGGATTGTATACAATTGAATTAGATATTTGGATGAAGGGAGGAAAATGAGAACATCATCCACATAGGCTATTACTTTTAAATGTTTACCTAGTCTTGGAATATAGATACCAGG
The DNA here is from genome assembly GCA_028023455.1 of Epiperipatus broadwayi. Classification (NCBI taxonomy): domain Eukaryota; kingdom Metazoa; phylum Onychophora; class Udeonychophora; order Euonychophora; family Peripatidae; genus Epiperipatus; species Epiperipatus broadwayi. Next base: position 1,433,998 of record JAQFVV010012592.1, read on the forward strand.
CAGTTGAATTTTAACAACTTTTAATAGAGGGCCTATGTAGGCAATGAATAAGATGACACTGATTGGTGATCCTTGTGTAAAGGATAGCACAGAGTTAAATGATTGAGTTAATTTTCCATTTAAGGAAATGTGGATATCTCTGTTTTTCAGCAGGTTATCAATTATTTCAGTTATTGATCTTGGAATGTGGTGGGCATTTAGAATATCTAAGAGCTTATTAATTTTAATTAAATCAAGGGCAGCAGTTATATCCAGCTGCACTGCTATTGGAAATTGTTTTTTTGAAACTCTAATATGGTCAATAAGAATTTTTGCTTGGTCTATGGCTAGAGTTGGTGAGGAGCCTTTCTTTACATATTGGGAAGTGGTAATCTGTTGTAGAATTGTATCTTGTATATGATCTTTCAAAACCAATTCAATTACTTTAATTAAAAGGAGGGACATGAAAATTGGTTTTATATCATTAATGTTCTGAGTCTCTTGATATTTTTAAGAATGGTACAATGGCAATAGGATAGAGATGAGATTGACCTTTTTTCCTCTGCAAAATAATTTATCATTTTATACATGATAGGTATTATGAAGTTGCTTAAGTGAGCTAATAAAAATCTGGGTATGCCATGGATTCCGGGGTATATGCTGTCTGGCATCATTTGTAATTATGATCTTAACATTTCTTGGGAAATTTGATGTTTTTATGAGCTAGCCATTTCATTCCAACTGCAGTCAGTAGTTTCACTGTCACTGAAGTTTTTATTATTTAATTTAGCATATGCATACCTACTAGAGATTGGACTTGAATGTTAAGCATGGTTGGAGTTGGGGATTTTTCTGCCCTTGGGGATTTTTCTGCCCCCAGTGCCCATCTAAGATAGCCTCTTGTCCAGAAATGTTGTTCTGAGAGATAGACCTTGGTTCTTTTGATTGAGATATATTCTGCTAAGGCCTTCTGCTTTGCTCTATATAATTGCTTTACATTCATGATTTCATCAATTGAGCAGGTATTACAAATATAAAGTTTGATTCTGTTACTTAATGAGTCAAGGTCTTTTAAAAGGAATAAAGGCACTTTTCTGCTTCAAGAATGGTGATTTATTGTTGCTTGGAGTCTATCAATAAAGGAGAACCAAGCCTCTTCAATGGGTCTATTTAAGATTTGGATTTTGTGGATACATTTATTTTCTGATATGACAGCTACAGTTGTCCTAGCTTTTGATAACATTCTTATTGTGTTGTTTTAAGAGAAATATGTATTATTCACTGCATCTAACTGGACTGTGACTGCCAAATGATCGGAGAAAGTTACGTAATGATCGGAGAAAGTTACGTGTTCTAATCATGCATCTATTTGAAAGTGAATATCAGGGCTATAAACATCAAGTCTATTAAGGTTTTGTGTTTTTTGTATATAATGAATGAGCCTATTGTGAAGTGACCATCACCACTCATTACACATCTGTTTATTAGATGTATATACTTATTGTTGAACTGTGTGTAGGTGATGTTGAAGTCATCTAATATAATAGTTGGCCAATTATTATTGGCCACAGAAATATTTATTTTAATGAAATTGTGAGCCAAATTATTTGTGTAAACATATATTACTTTAATGATCATGTTTTCATATGATAGATTGATGGATAAGATATTAGCATCAATGTGGAGAATTTTAAATCTGCTGGGAGAGAATTTTATGTTTATTAGGATGCCTACTCCACCAGCAGCTGAAAGGCTGGTTAATAGCTTACAATATCCCAGTTTATTTAGTATTTCTTTAATTCTAAGGTCAGAATTAATGTGAAATTTTGTTTCTCCCATGAAAAGTATATGAGGATTGTTAAGCTAAGTCCAATGCTTAATTGCATAAATTCTATCCATTGAGTTGAGACCTCGGATATTTAGACTTACAAATTTGTATTTCATAACTATAATCCAAGTCTACTGCAAAGCAAATCTAAAAGATGTATTTTGGTAAATGTGTTGTCATTAATTAGGTTTATTTATTAGACACTGATTGTGAATCTAAATCAGTATTTTCTAATTCATTGTCAGAACTCATTAAGATTTCTAGAGTCAGACTGATTTTCAGATTTTCATCTGTAGCAGCTGGGTTTAGACTTGGAGTCTTGATTGTAGGGATTTGAGCTATTTGTATGTTAAAACAGGAAAAACTCTCTATACCGTATTGCCACTCAGTGCAAGCCAGAGTAATCAATGGATGCCAAAAGATTTGTGCATAAAATCTCCATCTAGTGCATACTCATCCAATATCCCCAGACTAGTTTTTGGCTTGTGGCAATATGGTATGGAGAGTTTTACCTGTTTTAATAACAGTTATAAGCAAGCATAAGAAATGGTGATCATGTGATATCTATTTGTATGTTGTGATCATCATTTGTTTTAGTTTTTTTTCCATAATTTTCTTTTTAACTACAGGTAAGTTGCATCATTGTGAATATAAATTGAGAACCATCTTGCATCTGTATTAAATAAATAAGATTAGTATCTTTCAATAGCATTTATAACAGTTTTTAATTTATTAATGAAATAAAGCTTGAATTATGGTATATTCTACTATTTTTGAGAAATATTTGTAAAATATTTTTTAACAAGAATTTGTGATTGAACTCAGATTTTATTCAAAAATATTTTTTAAAGGGGATTAATCAAGAGAAATATAATAATGTAAAGCAGGAAGTTGTGACTGATAGAAAAAGAATGCCTCAATAATTATGTAGCAGTTTTTGTCATTGTAAAATAATTATAAGTGGAATTTTAAATTTCAAAACAGAATTTCATTCCTTTATGTATTCTCAACAATAATTTATACAGGTTTAAAACAAATTTTATTTTGTTCATACACTTTTATCAGCAATTATGAAATAAGTAAAACTATTGTTTTGATATTATATTGCCAACAATGAATTTAAAGAAATATAGAAATATAATGCAGAATAAAGGTTTAATAGTTAAAATAAAATATTGGAAATATGACTGAAACAGCAGTTAGGAGTGTCAAAAATGAGATAGCTAAAATTAGAAAGGCAGTTAAGAAACAAGCCTGACAAAGACTATTGATCAAACAATATTATAAGCAAATAAAGAATAATAAAAGCATTAAACTCAAGTGCTCAAGAATTGAAATATTGAGATTTTGAATTTACATTTACACAATGCAAAAATGATGAGACAGTTTTATAAGAAAGTATATTAAATTTTAAAGATCAAAAGGAAACATTAAAATCTATACTTTCTACAATTTACATATATTTGTTTAAAATGTGCCTGCTAATTTGAATATTAATATTATTAGTGATAAGAGTCACAAATGGACATCAAAATAGTATTTAATGTAAACTATGAAAAAAGACAAATAACAAATTCATTATATTTGAATTATTATCATAAATTAAATATATTAATGAATCTATATTTTTTTATTACTGCATGAAATTTAATAATTTGAAAATATAATCAATCAAATATTGTTTCTATAATTGTAAAGATATTTATTTAAAATTAGATATTGTTGCTAGTAGTTCTAATGTATATTTGCTTATTCTATTCTTTTATATAATATAGAAGAGAAGAATAAATATATTATTTAAAATCTAAATCTAAATTATTCATCTCAATAAATTTAAAATGAGCCTATATGACATGAAAATAATGATGATGATAATAATAATAATAATAATAATAATAATAATAATAATAATAATAATAATAATAATAATAATAATAAATAGTTCCACAGTAAACCTTAGTCTTATCACTATGTTCATTCCAAGAACTCCCCCATTTCAAATCCTAAGAATTTCCATAATATTAGATTTTTAAAAGATAAATTTCAAGTCATCACATAAAGTGAACTTGATCTAATTAGATAATCCTGTATTTATATAAAAATTTCAGTGGGTATAATAATAAATAATTTGCAAGAATAAATATTTGATTAACGGCAACAAATCTTTTTGATTTTTAATAAAGTTTACCTTTTGAAACATCATCATCATCATCATCATCATCATCATCATCATCATCATCATCATAATAATAATAATAATAATAATAATAAAGTCAACAACAAACAAATTAATAAATGAATAAATCAATATTGAATCCAAAACGTAAAAATTATAATAATAATAATTGATTTAAATTTAAAATAATATTTTCAATGACAAATAGAATGATCATGCTATAGTAAGGTTATAATGAAATGGATGTTGTATTTTTTTTTGTATAAAATTAAAAAGTATATTTATTTAGTTAACTAGGAAATTATTTTTATGTGACTAAAGACATTCTATGAGCTTCCTTTTTTAATAAAATTTGCTAGGAAACCCCTTATGTCAAGCAATGTTAATGAATAGTAAGTATCAGTTGAATGAATATTGTATTTTTAAATTACATATATTTTAAGTATTTATATTACAGAATTTTGCATAAATATTTACAATAAAGTCTGAATGGAGATATATTTGAAAATATTACTCTATCCATTTATTTAATATTACGAGTAGACTACAGGAAAACACATATCGAAGTTTATTATTATGAAATGTACTGTTTTTTTTATAATTGCAGAGGAAACATTGGACACTTGCTATTCTTTTGGGTCTATTGCTATATCCTATCTGTATTAAAAAATTCTACAACATATCCACTTTTTAAAAGTGATTGGAGAATATTTCAAAAAAATCATTCCAATGTCACGTTCTTTTTGAGTGGATGAAATATTTCTCTCATGCTATACGAGATTAAGTATTGTGATAGAAAGAAATATTTCTGTTATTATCGTTATCATAAGTCAACAAACAATGTTTTAAAAACATAAATAGTTTATAAAATAATATATATAATGAGGGAGAAATTTAAGCTTTATTTCAATGCTGATATATTAATATTATTCATGAATAATAATTATTGCAGTTATCAATGAACTGAATATGATTGCGTATTAGTTTGAAGTCTATGCTTGCATTTATAAAAAATTGTCCATATTATAATCTACCAACAACTAAAAATATTTAAGAAAGATAAAGCGAAGGAATATATATATAACAGATATAAGGAATTGATGTTGTTGGTTTGCAACTAATGTATGATTAAAACACAATAAATTATCGTATGTATAAGTAATTAATATATGAGGTTTAAACTCATTTTATAACATTAGTATCTGAACTGGCACAGACTTAGTTTCAACTAGACATATATATATATATTAGTTTAAATCAGGTAAAAAAAAAAATTTAGATGCAAAATTTATATTGATATTTTTTAATATGTCTGGAAATCGACGAGGTTTAATATTTAGTAAGTAATTTGAAATAATAATTCCATTATTTTTTTTAACATGAAACGGGTAATAATAAAAACAGGCATTAACGAATTTTCTGTAGAGGAGCTATCGTATGGCCTGCCTTCCTAAAAAAAAAAAAAAAATGAAAAAATATTATTCATAAGTGTAAAAATGTACATAATTTTTATCCTTATTTTACTGCTAGCTAATAATAACTAGATACCCATTTACCGATCAAAATTAAGTGGTTAATTCGATTGACTATGAAACAACTATCAGACAAACAACTAAGCCTGATTATATTCAGATACTGTTTTTCTAATCTGAATTCCAAGTAGTCCGATTGTTTATTATTAGACTAGATATTACAATAAAAATATCAATTTTGAAGACTATTTTTCTCGAAAATAAATAAAAGTGTTATATTATATAACAAGAATTGTTTTTTAATCAAGCAGCAAGTTTCGTAACTCAAAGGATTTCAAATCAATAAAATCTCACTAACACGTTTTTATATTTGTTCGAGGATTTCATAAATCAAACGTCATAAATTAATTATTTTATAATGTTTATTAATAAGATGGATATCTTTACTAATATCAACAAAAGAAAAAAAAATCTTTTGAAATGCATAAATAATGAAGTTCCTAAAATTGCCCCTCATTAAAAATGACAAATTACAATTTGTAAGTTACTACTTCAGAATTGTAGTTATTGTCTGGAAAAGTAAACCACGTGCAATATTTACATCTGTTCTATTTATCATATTATCAGGTACAGCAGCTGAAAGATTTGTAGCAACTGGTTCTCACATTAAGAGATGATTTTCAACAAAAATTCCATATCATGTGACAATCAATGTCAAGATGTCTTGTGATTAATAAGGAAACTTGCGTGAGACTAGCTTTTGAGCACTATTTATTATTCTCAAATATCAAATGAATATTCTTAAATGATATATAATGAATATTCATGTAATAAATATATTTAGTAAATGAAGATAATTAAATAAATATTAAAGAGTTGATTAAGCTCAAATAATTACATTTACTATGTATATAAACTTCTCTTTCTGAAGGTATTATTGGACAACAAAGCAATAGTGTATGTGACCAAGAAATATCACTTGATCATCATCATCATTGTTTAAATCATATTATCTCCAAAAAAATTTATTATTCTCGCACAATGTATATTGTGACTAGATAAATATTGATTAAATTAAAGTTATAACAAAATAAAGAGTTAAAAACATACTTAGCATATTTTTATAACTGATATATATAAACAAAAAAAAAGACTTATAAATCCAATAAATAATATTATATTTCAACCAGAGGACTGGTTTTCTTTCTGATGAAAACCAGTCCTCTGGTTGAAATATAATATTATTTATTGGATTTATAAGTTTTTTTTTTTTGTTTTTATATGTATTTCCTTTGGTTAGTTTGTTATATATTAATATTTTGATATATATATAAGTAAAATGAAAGTCTTAATCTACTACAGGAAAAAAAAATTCTATTACATCCCCACAAAAATGAGAAATTCTGAAGAAGTATATACTTCTTACACGATTACTCAGTTCTTGGTTTATAATTATTTCATTTTCAAGTCAAAATAGCAAAGATAGATGACTAGTTGGGTAGGCTTTTAGTCAGTTAGTTTAAAAACCTGAAATTACTTAACATTTTCAGCTATTAACAAATTGCTGAATTACCTTTAATTAAATTTCACTAAGTCATAATGTTGCACCATAACTTTTACTTAGTGTACATTATTTGAATATTTGTTAAAAGGATTCTTCAGAAATCTGCCTTATGACTCATAGTAATGTAGCATAATCGGTCATGAATACATTTGTATATTCTCAACATTACATATTTAGTGGCCATGATTTATTTAAAGGTTTATTGAAATTACCAGAATTTCATCAGATTTGTTATTTTAAACTGTAATCTGGCTTAGTCAATATTTACAAAAATTGCCACTAATACAAAAACTTTCAACCTTAGAATTGTTGATGTTTATTTTATTTATCACTTAAGAACACAGAGTCTGATAAAAATGACCATTTTTGTTTGATCACTAATTTGACATTAAGATAAAAAGAACATTATTTGCAAGTTTTTTAAAAAATATTCTTTATGAAACTGCAATGTGAATTGTAGTAATATATTTGAACTTAATTAATACATAAATAAGTTCATTTATTCTTAATGTTACATATTTAATAACTGTGATTATTTATTTATATGGTTATTAAATATTTTAAGTATTGAAAATATTAGTACACACACATACATATAATATTTAAATACAAGTATATTGACTATACTGAACTTAATGAAATTAGAAGGGATTTGAACTGAGACTTTCAAGCTCCATACAGCTATCCACTCCATCTTATACAATCGATACAATTGCCACACATACATGTGAAAAAATAAATAGTCTCCAATATGCATATCTTGTGCTGAACCAGTACTCATCACTTGGTCCAGATAATCATATCCCACACACTTATATATAATCAATGCTTAGTGTATATTAAGATAACAAATCTTCAAACTTTAATAAACAAGCTTCAATCTTCTCCATCCTCCAACTCTTCAGCTATCCACATCATTGGGAAATCTGATGATGGAATGCTCAAAGCCTTTCTTGATATCAATCTTATTGTTATATCTCTGTTGACTTTGTCACTCTAACCCCTCACATATAAGATCTTAATATATCTCATTTAAATACGTAAAAGAGGGATGCATAGAATACAGGCTGAATATGTAATATTTAAATACAAGTATATTGACTATATACTTGTATTTAAATATTTATTCAGCCTGTATTCTGCCCATTCATCTTCTATGTATTTAAATGGGACATATTAAAGTCCTACACATGAGGAATCAGAATGACTTAAATTCAACAAGGGTAAATAAGATTGGCATCAACAAAGTCTTTGAGCATTCCATCATCAGATTTTTAATGATGTAAATAGCTGAAGAGTTGGAGGGTGGAGAAGATTAAAGCCTGTCCATTAAAGTATGAAGATTTGCTATCTTAATATAAACTGAACACTGATTATATATGTGTATGTGGAAGTTGATGATCTGAATCAACTGGTGAGTGCTTCAGCACAAAATACATATATTGGAGATCATTTATCTTTTTTACATGTATGTAGTATGTGATCATTGTATCAGTTGTATAAAATGGAGTGGATAGCTGTAGGGATCTTGAAGGTCTGAGTTTATATATATACACGTATATATATCTATATATATATATATATATATATATATATATATATAGTGAGAGAGTGAATTAAGGATCTCATAGCATTTAACATACTATTTGACTCATCAGATAGCTAGGCTCGTGACCTAGAATTTGAATCCTAATGAAATCTATTATTTTTAGATAGCTGAAGATTTTCAAGTATATTAATCAATATATTTCAACTTTACTACTTTTTTCAATTAAAATAGAATGAAGTTACCACATAAATTATTACTACTTTTTGCATTCTTCTCAATACATCTACTTTTTTATTAAATTTTTTTCAATCTATATTCAATCATTACTTTATTTCTATTATTCTGCTTTTAATTTTTTTGCTATTGTATTATAAATTAAATCAAACCCATTTTATTTTCTCATTAAAGTTACTTTATTTTTGTATATTCTATTTCCAGCCATTTTGTTCTAGTTTCAGAGTTGTTAAAGAAATTGATATTTCCCCCTTTTTTTCCATAATGATATGCATATGATTTCTTATTTCTTTTGTAACTTTTTGCTTTTATTGTATCATCTTTTAAATTTTCCTTGAATATTTCCATTTTTTATTTATTTTTATTTTATCAATCACACTGCTTCTCTTTCATTTATTTGTTTAAATATCAATATTGAAAATTTTTCTACAACGTTCTCTTTGAATTTATCATCTTCTCTTTTGCTTATCTAAATAATTTTTAAAAAATTAATTTCAGTTCTACTATTGTTAAATCTCGATTTTGAAATCTAAATTCATTACAGGAAAGAACATGTAATACTATTCTAAAACATTTTTATTATTGTATTACTGTCTCAACAAAGATTTACTGACCTTTCATTTAACTTCTTTCTTACTCCAATCACAAATTTCCAATACTTTTATATTCTTTACAACAGTATTTCAATTCCATATAATACAAATATTTTTTCAATGACTTTTATATATTTTATCTCAACTTCATTAGTATATATTGCTTATAACACTTCTTTCATATACACTTCAATGCAAACAAATTTTCTTAAAAACTTTTTATTTTCCTTACAGTTTTGACTATCTAGCAGTCTTCATCAGAGCTACACTATTTGAATAATATAAATACATAATCATCATTTCACACACATATATATACACACATATATATATATATCAAAATGTACACATATATTCCCTTCATACATATACATGTATAGATCTACATCACCCCTAGACATATATTTATAAATTCCATACCTACATCTATATATACATATGCATATCCAAATATATACACAATCTTTTAAACATATATATATATATACACAGATATGCATATACCCATAGACATATATATATACAAATACACATATACATTTATAAATACACATCCATATTATAACATTTTCCGTTTTGCTAGGCCTCTACACGCTAATATAAACTGCGCGTGAGTTGATCAAGCTATGTCAAAAAGAAGAAAGTTATATTTCTATTCTAAAAACATAGATATATTTCCTGATCAACTCAGCCTATTAATTGTTGAGAATTATGCTATAGATGAAATCAGCTTTTAATTTATTTAATATGGGCACTAGGACCTTTTATTCTAAAGAGTCCACTGAAGTCGTCAAGTAATGACTCACGAATAAAAAAAAAAGAAAAATACTTTTAAACTAATCAGTATTACATCATACCGTAATGAGAATTATTTTTTTAAGATTATTATTCCTGGGCTTATTCAAACATATTGGCAAAGGTAAATTACGTTTTAAATCTTATTAAACTAATAATAAATTTAATAATAAAAAAATGATAACTATTATTAATAACGTACAAATGAAAATTGGTATTAGAAATATTTTTATTCTAATAGATAAAAAAAAATGTTTGAAGTAAATTATTTATCAAATAAATTGGAGAGAACACATTTAATTCAGATGTGAAATATTAATAAAATAAATAACAGTTAAACAATTAAAAAGTTCTTGGTTAAATAAGAGTCTCTTGATCAATTAAATTAAAGTCATTATCGGGATCCTTTTATACGTATATTTTTAAAACTTGTTTGCGAACGCTTAAATTTGTCACAATCAGGATAATGAAGCATAAGTTACCAGTAAGTTTAGTGAATTCACAATGGTTGTAGATAACTATGCATAGTTTTTCAGGGTTAAAATGAGCTCATGGCCATTGATTATTAGTTGATCTTGTAGACTATTCCAAAGGCTAGTCACAGAGGTTTTTCTGTTGTCCATCTTCAGTAACGATGTCAGCAAAAGCTCCAGTCTACTCCCACATGAAAGATTATTTCATCATGGAGTGGTCTTGGATTTAATAATCCAAAACCAGCCAAAGGAAAAAATAGAAAAAAACAAGATGTTCTTCAAACTGGTCTCTGCCTTTTATACTAGAGGCCCAGTTTTCCAACTTCTGCGCATGTTATTATCATGGCATTTTGTGTTTTTAATCTTATACAGTCTTTATCATTTTTCAATTACTAAGTTCACATTTTTTAGCAAATCTTTCAGCCATCTTTAATTAGCTATACTTTTTCTTTTAGCTTATCTTTTTACTTGCTTTTGGAATTCTTTTGTTCTCTCCAATCCTACTTTTATTTCTAACTACATTAAAAAAAAATATGAAAGAATAATTTAACTTTTATTGTACGTTATTTTTTTTAAAAAAAATTATAGTAAAAAAAAATCTAAATTTACTTTTATTTTTTTTAGCTTTTACCAAATGCCAATATATTTGCAACATATATAAATAAACGTTACAATATATATAAAAAAATATACAAAATATATCCAATACACCATTTTTTTAAAAAATACTTTTTAAAACTATTTTATTTTTACTTTTTTTTAATTTTTTATTAAAAAATCTTTTTAAATATTATTTTTATTAATATTATTTTATAATTTTCCTTTCATCGTTTCTTATTATCTATCTTGTTTGATTATTATCTAATATATAATATCTTTTTTTACTTTAATATCTCTAATTTTAATTTTTAAAAACTTTTATCTTTATATCACTAATTTATATTTTTCTCTTTAATACTACTACCTCTAACTTAATTAGTACTGTAATTACTAGTTGTCATCTATAGCTAAATATTAATCAGATTCCTTAAAAATCTATATTATTGTATGCTAAAGGCATTTATTATAAGTTTGAGTAAACAATAGACATAAAATAATATAATGCCATAAAATCATCATCCGCAAAGTGTTTTTGTTTTGCCTACATTAGTAAAAACTAGGATTCAAAGCTAGAACGAATACATTTATGAATCTAGTAATCCATTTTTATTTGTTTATACTATTCAAGATAATATCTAGAAAAAAAATCTTAATATTTTGAATCCAAGCTACTTCACATAATTATATACATCTGACAGCAGATCAGTTTTTAACTATTTTAGATATTTCAGTTTTATGACAACTATAAATTTCTTATAATACTAACAATGATATCACATGATTTTTTCATATGTTTATTCATATGTTTTCAAGAGCAGTTGTTATCTCCACTTTGTGAATAATCGAATATACCAATGGTATAGTACTATAAAAGTTTTCATCTTCAGACAAATTTTTGGCTTTTGAATTTTTCGATAAAGATTAGGATTAACTAATGCACTTATACATCTATCATACATCTTTTATTCCTTTGTATTACTCATGATAATACACTATTTAAAATACTGTAAGGTTTTGAACCAAATTGATTCCTAGCCAAAGAGAAGACACAGTTATCATAAAATTGAGAAATCTGATATATATGTAGTAACGGTAATATTTTCCCATAATGTTTGCAACATATAATTTGCAGTAAGAATAACAAAACACTGTAGTAATGTTAAGTGAAATGATATTAACCCTCTCCAGCATTTTTTAAATTTCTTTTAAGGCCAATTTAAATTAACCTTAGCAATCACTTTCTTTAAAGAAAGAATACTTTTGGATAAATTATCATTATCACCCCAAAATATTTTTGTTACCCCAGTATGTCTCCCAGGGGATTACATAACTTCTCAGGTTTAGTTGGATTTTAATGGCATATTTTTGGAATGAATTCAAACAGCAAAATAACTAAATTTGATAATAAAATAACGTAATGATTTATTTACACTCATTATAAAATAAATAAAATAATGAAATTGTTACTTTTATTTTTGCAATTATTATAAAATTTTAAAAATAGAATACAAAATATTGAAATTAACAAATAATCATAAATATTAAATTAAAATGTAATTATAAATATACAGAAATCCTTACTAATATTAATTTTCAGAATTTACATTTCATTATAAAAAATGTCTTATCCATATAATAAAATGTGTTACCATGGTTTTTGTTGATATTTCTATATTTCATGCATAACTTTCATAATACTAAATTCATTCTATATTTTAATTAATCTCCTTGGACATCAATGATTGATGGTAATGGAAATACAAATACATGGTAGATTGAAGAGTCTTCTTTTTTTCTTAAGGCATTGTAAGCAGGTAAAATTGTATCCTACTCACAATCAACATTTATATTTGAATAAAACTACATAGATCCAAATTTTATGCTATGTCTTTGGTTCTTTAGTCATACACAGCAAATACTCTTCCTGTAGCAAATATTATTGTGGTTACTGAATTAGATGTACAGACATTTTTTTAAACAATCAGCAATATAACAGTTAGGCTTCTTTTATTAATAAAAGTAATAGAACAAAGACAAATTTTTGTACATATTATTTATAAACCAAAATCAAAATATGTTGCTTCAGCTAGAGAAATATATTTCAAATTTATTTGAATGAATTCTGGTGGTATAAAATTTGATCTTTTTATCAGTTAGTAGATGAAGATAATATATTCATTCCTGGTAAATATTGTCTGGCATGATTTAGTGTAACATAGTGTAGCATAGCATTGAACTTCAGACTTTAAATTATAATGTCTTTAGATTGATTCCAGTTCTAACACTTCCGGCATAATTAATAGAAATATACATCTAATATTTAACAAAAATGTGTCAAAATCTATATTACATATATTTAATATTATTTTTAATAAGTAAAAACTATATTAGAAGATTTTCGGTATTATTTACATTTTATAATATGTATATTAATGTTTATAAATGCACACAATCCAATGTATTTGATTGTTTAATTGAATGGCCTATTAAGTTTTTGAACAATCTATATTAACTAGCAGTTTACATTTTTTATTAGATAAATTGTAATAGCTATTGCATCAGACTTATTCTTTCATTGGCTATAGTCAGCCCTTTGTTTTTTTTTGCTTTCATGCTGCTTTTAAATATTTTACTTCTCTAGAGTCATTTTCTCTTCCCAAAATCAGTCTGCACTACTGTCTTTTCTGATTCAAGACTAAAAATTATTATTGTTTTGATATATATATTCTCATAGCAGAAACACCATATCCCATTGCCTTCAGTTCTTAATGGTATTTATTTTTGTTATTTTGATAACGGTATTTATCATACTGGATAAATTAATTAACTCTATATTAATGTATATCGGAATGTTTTACAAAACATTTTTATCTCAAATTTGAATACCAGATTTAATTATAAATTTTGTTTTTCACATTCAGATAGTTGTTTTCCCAATAATATAAAAAATATTTTTTTATTTATGGTGCATGGAAGAAAGAGAAAAAGAAAAAAAAATATGAGTGAATTTTGAAATCCTTTCTCCAGCCAGTTTATTTTAGTTCTATCTAATTTTCAGTAAATATCTGAATTTACTATCAAATTTACCACAAGAGAAAGACAACTTATGTTTGTTAAACCGTTTTCAAAAAGCAAAATCTAAAAAGTCATAAAATATGGTATATCTTTTTTTTTTAAAAAAAAAAATACTATGCATTTCTTTGCATGCATATAAAAACGTACGTAAATTAACTATTTTCTTTTTCTTTCCTTCATTGTATAGGTCAAATTTTTATTATTCTCGGATTTAGTGGTATTTAATCGTATCTATTTGGAATAGGTTCAAACAGTGAAATAACTAAATTTGATAATAAAATAATAATTTATTTACATTAATTATAAAATAAATATAGTAACGAAATTGCTATTTTTATATTTGCAACTACAAATGAACAGGCTTCAACCTCAGCATGGGATTTGGGAATTCTATCATCAGATTTTCAATGGTATGGATGGCTGAAGAGTTGAAGGTTAGAGTAGATTGATGTCTGTCCATTAAAGTGTAAGGATTTGCTATCTTAATATAGACAGAGCACTGATTATATATATGTATGGGAGATGGTAATCTGGACCAACTAATGAGTGCTGGTTTAGCACGAAATACGTACATTGGTGATTATTTATCTTTTCTGCATGTGTGTGGTCATGTGTATAAGTAGTATGAAATAGTATGGATAGTGAAAGGGCTTGAAAGCCTGAGTTCAAACCCCCTATATTTATAGTAGAAATTTGTAAATATATTAAACTGTCAAAGTAATTTTTTGTTTTTATCTATTCATTTTTAGAAGAATTTTTATTTTCCATAGGATATATATAGATTTAATTATGGTTTATTATTAAAATAAATGTTCAAATATATCAACAGCCATTCAAAAATTCATTTTCATAACATATTTTTCATCTCTGCCCTTGTAGCTCTTTAATGGGGTGGGGGTGGGGTATCTTTTTCCTTACGGTTTTTAATGGGGTGGGGAGGGGGAGATTTAAACAAAATAACTCTTCGTGTTAAAATGTTTGCTGATCTCTAATCTAACTTATTGAGTTTTAGTTTTATTCAGTTTTCAGTAAATTATCTGAATTTACGATCAAATCTACCACAAGAAAAAGGTAACTTATTTCATGGAACTTTCAGAAGTCAAATCTGACAAACGGGTACATCTTTTTTTTTTTCTTAAAAAAAAAAAATAGCATTTCAGCATTTTATATAAAAAAACTCAACAAATTAGCTATATTTTCTTTCTTCCCCTTCATTATGCTGATAACGATTCTACTACTTTTAATTTTGCATAATTTATTTAATATTTCATAGATTCACTAACTCTATAAAAAAGTATTTTTTTTTTCAAAAATTGATATAACTATATGCTATGCATATATATCTTACATGTGAAATATACAAGCATACACAGCCTATAAAATTTAAAAATTAATTTATTAGTAAAGTTTTAACGTTTCGAACATTGGATAAGTAAGGATGAACATAGTTTGGTTTGTTAACTGTAGCTGAGCACGCTTTCTGTTTGTGATGCCAGAAACATAACATTTATGGGCATCTGGATATGTTGTAGTATAAAATAAATTACCATAATATGTAAATCATTAATTTAAATAAATTTGCATTTGCATAGTGCACTCAGCTATAGTTAACAAACTAAACTGAATAAACATTTACCTATCCTTTACTTATCCAGCTTTCAAAATGTTTAACCTCTACTAATTACTGTAGAATAAAAAAAAAGTAAAATAATTCTGAATATTAAATCAATTTATTACATATATTTTTATTAAGCTGTTTTTAATAATTTAGTGACAAGGCAGCTTTGCAATAGTAATGATTCTATTTTGCAATTGATTTAAAAAATCACTTGTATTGTTATATCAGAATTTTTTATTTTTTATTTCAGGATATTAGCTCAAATAGTATAAAAGAGTAAAAAAATCACTGTTATAAGCTTAAGTGCATTAGTTCCAATTTTCAGTACAAGTTTTCACCAATGAAGTAAAAAGCCAGAAAATTTTGTGAAAATAATACATTCCCACCGAGGCATAAGTCCAAACCCACAATATCAACCACAACTAACAATAAGCATAAAGGAGTCACAGAAAAGAAATGCAAGATCCATCTCCCATCTGAACTGGTAACTGGTTATTCTACCAATATTTTGCCTGAGGATCTCCCCACTTCAGATTTAAACATCCCTCCAAACATCTGCATAGAAATTAACCCCCAAAAAGGTGAGACTTTTGATAATTCAGGAATCTAGCAGGCCATCTTACAATGGATAATAATAGATGTTGTTAATCTCTGCTGTCAATGTCGGAGGAATTAACTCCCTCAGTCATATCAATGCCATCAGGCATTTCTTTAAACAAAACTCACTGCATTTGTTGTTTATAGGAGAAACAAAATTTCACCTAAACTCGAACTACTTCATAAAATCAGAACTTAGCAAGCTGGGATTTACCCATTTATCTACAGATCATGCTGCTAGAGGAGGGGGAGCTGGGGTAATAATAAACAATCTTCTGGCCCCAACCTCCTTCAGAATAATGGCTCTGCCATGCATCTACCACCTAGGATACCCACATTACCAAGCCGGCCTTGATGAAAGAAGCCAATACCAGCCATGGAATTGAAACAACATTAACAAAGTGTATTATAATATTCAACTGTACAATTTTATTATGTTAATAAAATATTTTTAAAATAAAATAATACATTTTCTAGCACTCTAAGAACTGGTGTCCATTTATTTCTCAAGCCTACAGTAGATGGCATTAGAGTAGAATGAAGATAACTGCTCTTGAAAGAATACCTCAAAAATATGAGAAGGTTATATGTATTATTGTTGGTACAATTGTAAATACTTTTATTTTTCCCATCATCAATCTATTATTTCTTAGTACTGCTTACTAAGCTATCTTTTGTTTCTAAATCAAAAAAAATATCTTATTATGTCTAGAAGATTCTTTTACATCTTCATCCTTTTCTTCACAGCTCATTCATTTTGTTTCACAAAATTCTACAATATCTAAAAGTTTGCTTTTCATCTCTTAAAGTAAATGTGTGATCTTCTCTGTCACTAACACTTTATATACCAATTCTTCAATATTTTCTAATTCTAATGACTTCAGATATTTAGTGGTAAGTGCTAATCTGTACTTCCACTATATATTTGACAATTTGTTTGTTTCTAAAGAGAGAATTCTATTTGAAAGTATACTTATATTTGAATATGGATTAAAAAAAATGTCTGGTAGCAGACATAGTGTTGTTAATGGCAATCATTTATTTTGTATGATATTTATTGACATAAATATTCAGATTTAATTTATTTGCATATCTGTTTCTAAAAAATGTTTTCTTTTATCATGTTTATAATATTTATAACTTCTAAAATAAATATAAAATAAATATTAGCAATTCCATACAGTAGTGACATCTAGTGTAAACTATAGTAACCAATAGATCTAGAAGGTTTTATGCATCAAAATGCCTATCTAGTACCTACTCATTTAATATCCCCAGACTACTTCCTAGCTTATGCTGATAAGGAGCCTTGGATCTGAGAACAATGCAACTAGATCTTAGATTATACCATTGTGTGGAGAGAATTGTTATTATTTTAATAGCTTGTCCAAAAACAAGCAATAGTAGTCATGTGATATTTTAAGAGTAAATATTACTTAAAACATTTTAAACTTTATTTTATTGATATCAATTTAAAGCAAATATAGTCATTTTTTGTACCTTTCTTTTCAGATTGTGAATTTTAAAAAAATTAAAAAAATAACCTAATATATTATTTTAATTCAAAATAATTACATATTGATGTTATAGTGCAATGCTGTGTGACTGATTTCAACTTAGAAAATTGTGGTTCAAGATATTATTTTTTGTTTGATGAAAGGTCAACTGTTCGATGAGATGAACACACCATTTTCTCGATAATATATAGGCTTAGTTATTAATAAAAAAGATCTATCTATTTCATTATTTTAAATACTCTATAAGTTTAAAGAAATATAGTTGATGGTATCAAATTTAAACCAAAAAAAAACATAGCAAGATTTCCTAAAAATTCCTTATACAAGCACAAGTGCGTCGAAAAGTTGTCTAACCACTAGACTTTATTTATATTTTTTTAACTAGTAATTAGAAATTGCATCGATTAACTAAAAATTCAACTACAGATTATAAGTAATAACTACATAAATAATGATAAACAGAGAGAGCATATTGAAAGTTCCACTTGAAAATTAATGAAAAATGTAAAGTATGCATCTACACAGAAGTCTTACACAGATTTCTTTGTGCAAAGACTACTTATATTACATAGATGAATTTATATCTAATCTATGTAATCTAATCATATATTAATTGGAGAGAAAATTCCTGAACAATTTGGGTTGATCAAATGAGTGTAGATGATGCACTGGTGGTTATAAATGGAGTATGATTGCATAGGATCAACTTTCACTATTAGAGAGAAAAGTATCATGCATAAATAGGTTCTGATCCCATAGTTTATCTTTAACATATTTGTATCAATATATGTATGTATACAAATAATATGCATACCATTAAACAGAGTTATCAGTCTAAATTATTTATTCTAATTGAGAATCTCTCTCTCTCTATTTGTAGAATCAATTACTAAATTTAATAAATTGTAATATTAGTATAGCATTACCATGATATATTAATTATACAGAATGTTATGAAATGTTAAGAAGAGAAAAATTATATATTGGGGTATTATTTGAAATTATGATGATGATGACAATAATAATGTTAATAATAATAATCTTTAAAAAAACGAAATTAATAGCGATTATACAATTAAAAGGGAAAACAATCTTTAAGTAGCTGTCATTGCAGGACAAAGATTTCTCTGACATTTTTCTATAAAAACAACAAAGAGATATTTTAATAAAATGCCCGGATAATAAGGTTTAAATGTTTTTTTTTCTTCTTCTTTTGCCCAACAATAAATAAATATATAAGTAGCTCAAGTATGTGCCGGCATCTGAAATATAAAAAAACTTAACTTCTCCTTATTCAAAATCTAAGTCGTAAGCATAGCTAGGGGCTGCTCTGCCAAGCACTTCGCTAGGAGATCCTCTTAGAGATGCTTAGATACATATGTCTAAACAATTATAGAATTACGGGTCAATTAAAATAAGTTTGTTATTTCTAAAAAAAATATTTGCAAATAGTACTAAGCTATTAATAACATTTGCTCTCATTTTTCAATTCAACACTTATAAATACTTTTAAATGTTTGGTTTTCTTAAGTATTGGTCAGTATCGCTTGAGAAGTACTGCAGTTTGACGGCAATAAAAAGCAATTAAACGTTTTCTCTAAGGAGTATTTAACGCTTTTGGATGCCGACAAATCTAACATCATTGAGTTTCAATTCATTGTCAGACTTTAATTACCTAAAAGTGTTTTGATATATTATTAAGCTGATGCTGCTTTCAATTACTATTATTAGCATCTTAATAAAAAATATATATGACATTTTAGACGATTTATGATTTAAACTACTTTTATAATTTTCATTTTTCCCCGTAAAACTGTACCAGATGTTTAATGTTTTCTACCAGTGAATACTTTTTTAATAGTTATAAAAAAAAAAAAATTAAACAGTATATAAAAAGAATATCTTAAAATGCAGTGGTGAAGAAATTCTGCTACTAACAGTCTTAAAAAGCGATAGAACATAATAATGTTTGACCTTGACTTTAGATAAAATTTTGATACACACACGCATATTTACAGTATATGCACACATCTTAATTTTGTATCAAACGATGTTTGGGTGTAACTTTTTACTTAAAAGCCTTTTTCTGTAGTAAACTTATAAAACGTTTTAAATGACTGCTTCGCAGAAATAAGAAGTACAACATTTATACTATATGCGTTATGGTGTACAAAGTACACTTATCTTTGCAATAGTAATGTAAGAAATTTTAATATTCTTTAAAAACAAAAAGATAAAAAAAATCACCTCAGCAGACATTTTCTCAGCCACTTAATCACTTGTCCATCGGTGCTCTAAATAAAATATTAAAAAAAAAAAAATTCATTACCTACTTACATTTAGTTGTTTATGAAAAAAATTGTAGTTATATAAGACAGCAAATTTATTAACAATATTGCCTTCTTTGTACACTTTTTAAGAAACTGGTTTAATATAGAAATGTTTTTTTTTTTTTATTGATATTTTATGAAAAAAACATTTAACGTAGAACTGTAAAGTTTTGTTTTCTGATATTCTACACAGTTATGAATGATGCACAACTTAAGGAAAAATTTAATTTCTTCATTAAAATGTATTATAAAAATTAAACTCTGATCACATGCTTTTTCTTTCACTCTAATATGTAAAACAGTATAAAAAGCTGCAACAATTTTTATACTTCCATTTACGTAAAAAGTGAACTTTTAAATAGGATCTTTTTTTTTGCTTCTAAATATCATCTGCAGATGAATATTTTATTAGCTTAAAGGAAGTTTAATTTTTTTTATAAAAATGTATTACAGGTATCTACTCTGGCCATGTATATTTATTTTAATAAGACTTTACATTAAAATATATTATATTTTTTTGTTTTGTTTAAGCTGAAATTCAAATTTTATTTTAGAAATGCAAATTGTTTATTTTTGTACTTCGTGGTGAGTTAAAAATCAATATGTATTGCAGATACTAAAACTATATAATTCAACACATTTTGACCTGATTTCAACATTTCAACTTTTTAATTGGTGAATGCACTATAGGGATCGTAATGACTGTCCTAAAAATGTTCAGAAAATAGAAAGATTCAAATTTACGTAGTTTAGAATAATGATGGCCTACTTATATAAATATGCCAGAATGTTTGAAAAGAGCAATTATCTTCTATTACTCAAAAAGTTGTATTTTTTATATAATTAATGCAAAAATAAGAAAGTAAATATAAATTTGCACAATTTATTTAAATACTAATATATTATAAGAATATGTGCCATTTAAAAAAATAAACAAACAAATTTAACATTTTATAATGACACATGAGGATATACGATAAATAAAATATTTGTGGTGTATCCAGTATTATAAAAAGAAGAAAGTCCTTTTTCTAATTTTATTTATGCATTAATTCTTATACTTTTATCCAAAAAAAAGAGCATATTATCAAATAACATTAACATTTTTTTTATTCAAATACTAACCAAATATCATCGAATTATTGCATACATTTCAGCTAGTGGATAAAATCTTAAACTTTATTCAATACTCAGCTGGAATTTTAGCAAACATCTGATAATTTGTTATTGCGACAGAAAGAACTTCATTCAAAGAAATATATATTTACAGATATTTCAGTTTAAAGGGAAATATATATATATTTTATCGATTAGTAAGATGTAAGATACGTGTTAATGCAAAACTAGAGAGACAACAATTATTAAGAAAAACAATATTTACAGTTGATATTCTAATATTCAGACACATTCTAATGAATTTAAATTAGAACTTACGTTTCAAGTATTAGTAGATTTTGAACCTGATTCAGATTTGAATGAAATTAATATGCAAATAACTTATACCCTTTTGAAAACTGCAACAAAAATAGCTGGCAGAAAAAGGCAGCAATTGACCAATAAAATTTCTACTGAGACTAGAGAATTTATGAAGAAATGAAGGAATATGAAGATATACAAAAATGATGCATTGAAAAGGATTGAATATCTCTAATTTTGTAAAATGGTGTGGAAAAGAGTTGAATATGATATAAGAAAATATAACAGTGAACTAGCAAGGAAAGCTGTATAAGAGAATAAAAAGTCTCAAAAGTATAAAATAATATGTTGGTATTGGTAGGAAATTTATATCTGCAATAAAAAAAGGTGCAATTATTATTAAAAAGAGAGATGACATCATGAAATGGGTAGAAGACTTCTATCAAGAATTATAGAGTAATAAAGAACAAATACCTCCTATATCTGTTATATTTTCCGAATTGCCCAGAATTTTAAATGAAGAAGAGAGACATGCAATTAAATTTATGAAGAAAGGAAAGGCTCCAGGTAATGATGAAATTATAATTGATATATTAAAAGAAGCAGGTGAAGAAATAGAATTTTTTTAAGCAAAGTTATATACCAAGTGTCTAAATGATAAAGATGTACCAGATGATTGCAAGAATGCATTATTAATATTAATATTTTAAAAAGGGGATAAAGAAGATATTAGAAATTACAGACCTATCAGCCTTTTATCAGTTTTATACAAAAATTTTACCAAGATAATTACAACTCATCTACAGAGAACATTGGATTTCCACAAACCAAAAGAACAAGCTATATTTAAAAGTAGTTTTAGTATAGTAGATCATATTCATGTGTGGAGAAAAGTTATAAAAAGGATAAATGAATATGAGTTGCCATTATGCTTTGAAGTTGTAGATTATGAAAAGGCATTTGATTATATAAACATTTCTTCTGTGATTAAAGCCTTGGATCATCAAGGTATAGATCCAAGATATTGTCATATTTTAAAGAATATTTATAAAAATGAAATAGCAACAATTATATCACATAATGATACTAGGAAAGTCAACACTGAGAAGAGTGTAAGGCAAAGTGACTCCATATCTCCAAATTTTTTTACAGCAGTACTGCAAGAAGTATCTTGTGGATTAAAATGGGAAGCTAAAAGAATGAAAGTGAATGGAGATTATTTAAGTCATTTAGATTTTGCAGATGATGTTGTTGTTTTTGCAAATAATACTTTAGAACTGCAAGAAATATTGCAGGAGTTATCAAATGAAAGTAAAGAGTTATCAAATGAAAGTAGGAAAGTAGAACTAAAGATAAATGTTAAAAATACTAAAGTAATATTTAATAGATTTTCTCAAAATATGAAAATAAAGATTGATTGTGATGAGTTAAAAGAAGTTAACAGTTACAAATACCTTGGTCATATTATTAATACAGATGGAAACATAATGGATTAAATTAATCATAAAATTAAACTTGGTTTGGAGTTCTTTTGATAGAAATAACTTGACCCTAAGGTTTTTAATGAATGTATTTTACCAGTTCTTATTTATGGAGAGTCTTGGACACTTAATAGAAGAGCAATACAGAGACTTTAGACCATGCAAAGAAGTATGAGAGATGCATGTTGGGAGTAACCAGAAGAGATCAAAAATGCAATATATGGGTAAGAACAAACAGGTGTTACTGATTCATTAAAAAAATGAAAAGACTGAAGTGGAGTTGGTCTGAAAATATTGCTGGAAGAAATGATAATAGATGGACAATTGAAATCTTAAACTGGATTCCAAAAGATTGTAAAAGACCAAGAAAGAGACCACATGTGAGATGGATGGATGAAATAAGAAAGTGTGCAGAGGTGATGTGGAGAAGAAAAGTTTAAAATCAGAGAAGATGGATTGAACTTGGAGAGACTTTCATCCTGTAGTAAATTGATAATGGTTGATGATGATGATGATTTCAGTTTAAAAGAGAAATTTTTTTATACAAACCTAATCAAAGAATACTACAATGAATATTTTCAATAACATTCAGTGAATTATGCCAATATTAAGAACATTTACAATAAAATATGAAATCTCACTAAAAGTTAGCCCCTTGTCTGTTAAATACTGTTAGATTTTGTCCCATTTTAATTCTCATTCATGATTACTACGGTTCCTGGATGTTGTTTGCACCATCTCTTGGTCAATTTTGATCACATTTTCTTCATTTTATGCTTATTTTATAGGAAATTAGAAAATTAAAATTTTAGTTCTAAAAAAGTGTGTATATGGTGATATATTTTGGAAAAAAATCAATTTTCATTGCTGCATATCAGTGTGTAGACTAGTCTTTATTCTCTGATTGGAAGACTGCCAACTCCAAAATTGTGCTGCAGGTGTTTCTAAATGACAAAGTCAGAAATCAAAACAAAGTGTTTTTCATGTTCATAATTGATTTTGAATGTAAATAAATATATTTATTGTAACTTTTTTACATTCATAATTAAGATTTTACATTACTTGATCGAAATATAAAGTTTGATTAAAAAAATTTTAAATTTGACAAGAAAAATAAGTGTGGCAAAGTTCAACACAAGTAAATAAGGTTGACTGTAATTTGCATATCAGCATTTCTAAATGCCAAAGTCAGAAATCAAAACAAAATGTTTTACATGTTTGTAATTGATTTTGAACATAAATAAATATATTTATCATAATTTTTTACATTCATATCAGGCATTTCTAAATCACAAAGTCAGAAATCAAAACAAAATGTTTTACACATTCATAATTGATTTTGAAGGTAAATAAATATATTTATTGTAATTTTTTACATTCATGATTAAGATTTTACATTTTTATTGAAATATAAAGTTTGATTTAAAAAAAAGTAAATTTTATAAGTAAAATAAGCATGGGAAAGTGACCATGCTTCAAGAAAAGTGAATAATGTTGACCACTACTAACCGTAATTAGCTTATCAAATACATTCATTGATAACAACAAAATACAATTATATTTCATAAATTTTTATGGAATTTATAATTGTTTTACAGAATCTAGTAATGAGTCTAGATTTATATTTATATTTAAAATATTTAATTTTAAACTAAGGAAATACAACAGAACTGAATAATGAGACATCATAATTTATAACCAGCATTCATGTAGATTGGTTGAAATATAATTCTTTTGTTTTACCACTGGCTATTTTTTAAATCTTTTCCTTATATTTTTATTCAGTTATTAACATTATTTTTAATTTTTCATTACATTTAACCAATTTGAATCTAAAATTATTCAATTTTTAGAAGCTGAATTGAAACTATTCTGTGTATTTTAGATTAATATTTCATAAATAGAAACTGACTGGAAATGAAATTGATTGATAATAGTTCTCAGATTTTTAAGTAATGGGCCAATACAAAAATTAGACAAAGGTTTTACTAGTTGATGTTGACATCTAAGGGGTTAAATAATATTCACAAAAATATTAAATTAAACAAATACATTACAGGTATAATTTAAACATTTTTATTGGTCATGTTTAGTCAGTATTATCTTTATTATCAAATTTTGTTTTATTTAAAAATGCAATTTTTTTCTATAAAGTAGATGTAAGTTAATAATTTATTTATTATTAAATTAGTGTTTTAAATATATTTACCAACCATTTTTATGAGATACTATTTTTATTATCATATTGAATTTCCTTCACTTAGAAACACAAAATCTTTTGGAAATCAAATAAATGTAAGAAATAAATCAATCTAAATGTATTTAGTTTACTTTTTATTAAATTATTTTTTTAAGGCATATTCATAAATTAGTTAAATTTAAACATTACATTTGATTATTAAACATTTTACTAAATTCTGAACTATTCTTCTAAAATAATTATGTTTTCATACATATTTTATGAAAATAATAATAAATATGTAAAAAAGTACTGTAAAATATACATTTTTATTTTGAAAATCAAAACAAAGAACTTAGAACTGTCAAAATTGTTGATAAGTGCTCCCTTTTGTTGAAAATAAGAAACAACCAATCAGCACCTTGGAAAGCCCACTTTCTCTCATTGTTATAGATATAAATTTAAATATTATTGATTTTTTACTTGTAAAATAATTTTAGAGATGGTAGCATCCTACAGTACATTTTTTTTGTTAAAATGGCCATAAATTTGCTATGATAATGTTCAGCCCAATAAATAATTAGGAATAATTTTAAAATATTTATTTATAGTGAATGTTGTAATAATAGTGAGTGCAGAAAATGTGGTACTTCAAGAGTAAATGGAAACACAATGTACTGAATGTGCATATTCAAAAGTATAGATTCATGAATCATATTTACATTCTATCTATCAATTTCGGTGCTCCTATAAGTTACTATTATCACTAATTTATAAAACATTTGGGTAGATAATCTTTAGCTACTTTAATATTTTTAGAAATTCATGATTTCATTATTGTTGCTGATGTTTGTTGATAATTTTTTATTTTAAAATTTCTACATACCATATAAACTTTATAAAAAAAATATGACTACTTTTTTTGTGTTAGAAATAAAATAAATGATTTATTTTTTAAGTTCATCATAATATCATTTATTTTTAATTGTGGGATATGCCTTAAATATGCTTATAATCAGGAATGCATTTTGGAAGTCATGTTTTTAATAATAGTTAGCTTAATAAATAATTAGGAATAGTCATTTATCTAAAATAAATGTTGTCATAGCTGTGTGTGCAGGAAATTCAGCACTTGCAGATTAAATTCTGGTAAAATGTATTGTTCTGTAATATGGATTCATAAATTATATCTCAGTTTTCATTATATTTTCAGTATTTGAACATCATATGATCTTCCTAGCAACAAACAATTCAATTACTAACATGACAACTCAAAACAATTATTTTATTTCTAGGTATCTGTCTTTTCATTAATCATCAGAAATAATAGGATAAGCACCTATTGGCCCATTAATTATTTATTAAATTTTTCCATTTTGCCCATCTTCTGCAAGAATGCAAGACAACAGCATATTAGTAATAAGAAATTGCCTTGAAAATCCTTTCCTTTCTCAAACTGTTTACAATATTTATAAGACTTGAACTATACATCTTGGAATTTGCAAAAATGATTGCTAATTATTATATCATAAAGTATTTCCATATATAAGTTTTATATACATTAAGATGTCTTCCTGAAAATGAGTTGTGTAAGTATGAAATAAGGTATTATGACATAATTCTAAATAATTCCTACCCATGACATTAAAATATTTGAAAATTACTACCCATCATTTGTATGAATGTACATCTGTTTATATGCACAAATATAGTTTATATAGTCTCTAGGTTTATTTAAACTTTATAATAAATCTCTACATATTAAAATTCTATAACAAATTATATAAAAAATTAAAATATATAAGGATTTGAACTCAGAATCTCAAACATCCATCAACTATCCACCTTATCACATACAACTGACACACATAACCACATACTTTTCAGCCATCCATATCATTAAAAATCTGATGATGGAAAGCCAAACCCCATGCTGATGCCAACATTATTGCCAAATTCATTTTGACCTGAAGTCACTCTGACCCCTCATATACAGGACTTTTATCCATTTTAAAAACATAGAAGAGCAATGGACAGGATACAAGCTTATATGTAAATATTTGAAAACCAGGCACTCTTCACAAACCTGGAGCTTTAATTGTAAATATAGGGATTTGAACTCGGACTCTCAAGCATCCACCAACTATCCACACTATCTCATACAACTGATACATATACTAGAAAAAATAAAAAATCATCAATATACGTATTTCATGCTAAACCAGCACTCATCAATTGGTCCAGATTATCATCTCCCACACATATATATATAATCAGTGCTCAGTTTATATTAAGATAGCAAATCTTTGCACTTTAATGGACAAGCTTCAATCTACTCCAACCTCCAACTTTTCAGCCATCCATATCATTGAAAATCTGATTATGGAAAGCCAAATCCCATGTTGATGCCAACATTATTGCCAAACCTATGTTGACCTGAAGTCACTCTGATCCCTCATGTGCAGGACCTTATCCCTTTTAAATACATAGAAGAGGGATGGGAAGGATACAACTTATATGTAAATATTTGAAAACCAGGCACTCTTCACAAACCTGGAGCTTTAATTGTAAATATTTATCTTTTCTACATGTCATGTGTATCAGTTGTATGAGATAGTGTGGATAGTTGTTGGATGCTTGAGAGTCTGGTTCAAATTCCTTATATTTACAATTAAAGCTCCAGGTTTGTGAAGAGTGCCTGGTTTTCAAATATTTATAAAAAATTAAAAAATAATGCAAAGTAAATCAAATTATTGTTTGTTTGGAATACATAAGCAGATTTACAATAAAGTTGAAGTTTTGGATGTGACAGAATTAAAGTGCAATTAATTCTTGGATCTTACATTGATCTAGAGATCGTCACTCTAACACTAACCTAAACTAGTCAGAATTAATAACAAACTATGATGAACAATACCAAAATGCAGGGATGAATGTTATTTTTCTGTTGCTTTCTTATCTCAGAGTGTCTTTAGAAACAACCCTTTACAAGAATAGTTAAAATGATCTTTTCATCTTTCTAATCCACTATTCAATTAACACGCTTTTTTATAAGTAAAATCTGATTTATAATAATTATTAAATTTAATTATTTATAGTGTTGTTCACATTAAACATGCAAATTCATCAATTAAGAACGACAATAAAGTTTTTAAATTGAATAATTATAATGAAGTGCCTTATAAAATAATAGTAGTTAGTTTGCTATGCTTATGATTTGGATTCTAGACATTTTTTCTGACGTAGATATTTGTCAGTATTCAAAATAATTAGCCACTTGATATTTTGTTGTTGTTAGATGGGGTTAAAAATCTCAAGACAATCTGGATTGTTCAGATTAAGTAATATCAATGCATTGCCTATTAAAAAAAAACCTAACTGAATTAAAATGAGGCTTCATCACTTTTAAGAAGGGTTCCATGTATTCTAGTAATCACTCTCTGACTTTATTTGGAAGTATATGATTATGGAGTTTCGTAGTATATATATCATTCACAAATTCTCATTAATAATATATATTTACATACAAACTTTTAATGCACCATACCTTTTTTTTGTGTGTGTTATTAATTAAGACAGCAAGGCAAAAAACTTTTTTTGTGAATATGCATCTATTAATTTTCAGATTAATAATATTACTTTTTTATTGCTTTTTAAAACAATTATTTTCTTTAAAATTGTTATAGTTATTGTTGTTATAAACTTTCCAATGTAATCAATATTAACCTTTTGATGGTAAAAATCATTTTATTTTCTAAAATCTTTTTAAACGCTTGTTGCAAATCTTCCTTTAAATGGGTGGTCCGTGACTTACAATGTCACAAGCGAAAGAATCATGAGTCTCATTAAGTTACCCCTTCTTTCAAATGAAAACTTTAAATAAGTATTTTGAACACAACAAAACTTAAAAATAAAAATAGAATATTTTCACGTTCATAAGTTGGTGTTGAAAGACAGGGTTCTCAAAATATGTCAATTTTTGATAAGTGTAGTTAGAAAATAAAATGTGCGAATTTGAAAAATAAATGCTGTCAAAAGATGAAAGAAATTAGCTGTATCTAATTGGCTAAAAATAGGAAGAAAAATGTAATTTATTGTAATTAAAAATGTAAGTACGAGTATTTTTATAAAATAACAAATCCAGCGGTAAAGCTACTAGAACGTATAGACTACTAGAAAAATAAGTTTTGTATTTTAAAAATATTATATGCATTTATAAATATATTTATAGTTTATATAAGTTAATATAAAATTACTTTCCTGAAGAAAATTAAAATAACTAGGTAATAGGGTAATGTAATTAAGTAATTATAATTGTCCATGATCCGACTGCCGATGTCGCTTAACACATTTTATTTAAGCATCTATTTAATTGAAGAAATATAAATAGAAGTTCTTTTCATCTTCAAAAATGACAATTTTATTACATTTATACATTGTTCAACTTAAAAATACCGTATAATATCATCGATAAGTTTAAATAAATACGTGCCATATTTTTGTTGCAAAATTCTTCCTTCTTTTCCTATATGGAATAATTATAGCTTTGCTATTACAAAACACACCTACTCTTGAACTGACTGCAAAAGTGAATTTGTTATTAAATGAAAAAGGATCTTTAATTTAGCTTTGGGATTTTAAAGAAACTGAATAGAATACATTCTTAATGTCCATTGTGTTCTTACCGTAAAGTTGTTGTTAATTATGAGGGTATTCGCAGGATTACATATGGAAATAAAACAGAAGTGCAGTCAGTTTATTGACTTTTAGCCTTCCTACTCAGAAATCAGATAGTTCTTAACCCAAATATTGGTTATGTATGTGTGAAATCTGATTCTATTTTGTATTTGCAATTTTGATAGATAATAGTTAAATTATGATTCTCAAAAAGTGCTGAAAATATTCAGTTGTGAATTTTGACCATTCAGTGATAACTTTTATTTATCTATTATAAATATAGATCATTTTCAATTAAAGAAATGTTGCAAGAATTCAAAGATAAACTGTCTAACATAAAATGGGATATCTGAGAAAAGTGATGGAAGAATAACAATTGTGGATATTGATGGTATATCTGATAAATACTCCGTGTTCTTATTGTGATGAAAAAGATCTTTATATAAATGAAGCAGAATGCTTTTGATCAAGCTGAACAACATTTTATAATTATGGAAGGTTTTAATGCTGGAATTGGAAAATGATTCTATGTTTAAATTTGTTTATGGACATAGAAATAAGAAGACAGCAGACATGAGGAATTTCTTTTAGAAAATAATGGTGAGAGAAAATGGACGTAATTGCATCCAAATTAATGTGTGGTAGTTATATTTTGACAATCAAATAATACCTTAATAGCCTCAATACAAAATGTAATCAGATATATGTTAACGCACATCAGAAGAGTCAAATAGCACTAAAAGAGACATAATTATCAGTTGATATCTCTAATCTCAAGAAATACTCCCATAAATTAAAGCTAAAAATTGACAATTATTTTAAAATAATATTAAACAGAAGAGTCTCAGACTCCAATGAGATAAATAAGAAGGTAATCAATATTTTATTAAGAATTACTACTTAGATAATTAGTAAATAAAAACAGCGGTTCTTAGTAAATTTTAAACAGAGATTAAACAATATTTGAAAAAAAAAAAAAAAAGAATATGAAAATATTTTAAAATAACACATTTAAAATAATTGAATATCTAGAATTCTATAAAATGATAGAGGAAAAAATAGCAATAATATAAAGAATAATAATTAAATTATTAAGCAAATCTGTAAAAAAAAATAATCTCAAAAATATAAAGCAGCACCTTAGTATTGTGTCAGCAATAAGAAAAAAAATAATACTATGATAAGAAAACTAGATATCATTAAGTATATAAAGAAAATCCAATAAAATATATAATAACTGAAACACAGGCTTATTATATACCTGTGTCTATATATGTAATATGTAGGGTATATGAGCACAGACTTTCAAACGACCCACCACTCTCCACTCTATCTAATAACACCTATACATTCTAGCACACATATGCTGAAAAGATAAATAATCACCAATATATGTATTTCATGCTAAAACAGCAATCATCAGTTGGACCAGATTATCATCTCCCACACATATATACTATAAGTGCTCAGATATATATTAAGATAGACAATCTTTATACTTTAATGGACAGGCTCCAAACTACTACACACTCCAACTCTTCAACCGTCCATCCAATTGAAAATCTGATGATGGAATGCTCGAAGGCCATCCTGAGGCCAAGATTCTTGTCACACCCATGTTGACTTAAACTCAATCTGAACCCCACATGTATAGGACATAATCCATTTAATACATATGCAAGGTTGGGCCTGTGTTTCAGTTATTACATTGTAGAGATGTCTGCCCATCCTTGCATATGTATTAAATGGATTATGTCCTGTATATGTGGGGTTCAGATTGACTTTAGGTCAACATGGGTGTGACAAGAATCTCGGTCTCAGGGTGGCCTTCGAGCATTCCATCATCAGATTTTCAATTGGATGGATGGTTGAAGAGATGGAGTGTGTAGTAGTTTGGAGCCTGTCCATTAAAGTGTGAAGATTGTGTATCTTAATATATATCTGAGCACTTATAGTATATATGTGTGGGA
The DNA here is from genome assembly GCA_028023455.1 of Epiperipatus broadwayi. Classification (NCBI taxonomy): domain Eukaryota; kingdom Metazoa; phylum Onychophora; class Udeonychophora; order Euonychophora; family Peripatidae; genus Epiperipatus; species Epiperipatus broadwayi. The sequence goes on from JAQFVV010012592.1 coordinate 1,466,121, forward strand.
GATGATAATCTGGACCAACTGATGATTGCTGGTTTAACATGAAATACGTATATTGGTGATTATTTATCTTTTCAGCATATATGTGCTTGAGTGTATAGGTGTTATTAGATAGAGTGGAGAATGGTGGGTCGTTTGAAAGTCTGTGCTCATATACCCTATATATAAAATATATAGTAATAAAAAATAACCTTTATGGTTAAGCGAACATCTATTTAAATTATCAGTGCCTTAAATAAAAATGTAAGATATGCAATGAAATCTGTGAAGAATAAAGAAGTTTTAGGAAGTGATGCAATTATTGTTAAAATCTTCAAAAATACAGATAAAGAAATAAAGAAATTGTTTGTAAAACTATATACCAAATGGCTAGTATATACAAGGCATTTGGTAAACACATTCCAGCTGATTAGAAAAATACAATAGTGATATTTTATCTTAAGAAAAAAATTCAAAACATTAGATGCAGCAGCTGTCGGTTTAAGAAAGATCTTTATGAGTCTCATTGCAACTCATCTATAAAAATCTTATTTTTATAGCATGATAGATAATGTACAGGTATTAAGACAAATAAGAAAAATGTTCAACAAGTACGAGTTTCCATTATTCTTTGGATTTATTGATTTATGAAAATCATTTGATTTTATGTGTTTCAATTGTTATTTAAAATTTGGAACATCAAGTCATAGACACAAAAATATGTTAATTTTAAAGAATATTAATCAAATGCAACACAAAGAAAATTAATATTGATTTCAACTCTCTGAAACATTTTTACTATTTTACAGAATATATTTTATGGATTAAAATGGGAAAATTAAAAAATAAAGGTAAGTAAGGTATTTGCCTGAAGGTTAGTGATGATGTATATTAGATGCAATAATTTGTTGCACTATTTCCATCGTTTATCATTAAGTGTTGAATGTATAGAAAATGTTAAACTTTATTTAAACTTTTCAAATACAAGTAACTTGTTAGTAATGACACAGGAATGGATAAAACATATTAATAATCATACAATGTTTCAAGCAGTATTATTCTCCACTCTTCTTCAGGTATTACTACCCTAACCAGTGACAATATTAGCATAGGAGTCAAATTTACACCTTTAGATTCTTTAATATTGAATTTTAAGGCAACACACTAACTTACTGAGATATTTTGTCAAAAGCAGCAGACAGTAGAGTAGAAATTTCATATATTTATATATGAGGGTTGGTTCAAATCTGTCTGAGTTCTTCAAATTTTTTTAAATACATTTTTATAAGAGCAAGGTTAATTAGAGGTTTCCATATGTTGTGTATTGCCACACTGGGTTGACTTACAGAATTATTTGTCATTGTCATATGAGCAACTTTCTTGAATTTTCTTCTTTGCATCTTTCCCTCTCTATCCAATATTTTTGTATTTCACCAATGAAATATATGGTAATTAGTGCATACATGGTCTGCTACTGTAGACAAATCTGTTTTTTGTCTTTTGTCCAGTAAGATGGTGTTTTTTTCAATTGTTATTCAACAAGGTAACAAGTCTCACCAATATATGCTTCCTTTTACATTTATATGATATTTCACAGATTCAGCATTTCCAGTTTAAAATTGGTAGAAGTTAAAATTACTCAAAAGTGTGGTACAGCTTTGGAAAGCTGTTATAATATTATATTGATTGCAGATTTTCTTTAATTTGTCTGAAATTTCTGGTATCTGTAAATACAGTATAGTAACGGTAATTGTTTTTCCTTTTGGTGTCTCTTTTTGTTGTCTGTTAAAGATTTTTTTGATGACAGCTGATGGATAACCATTCTTCATGAGAATTTGTTCTATGTAAATAGAACAAACTCTCATGAAGAATGGTTAGACAAATCTTTAATAGACCACAAAAAGAGACACCAAAAGAAAAAAACCCAATTATCAGTGCTGTAGTGTATCCACATATATCAGGAATGGCAGATAAATTTTAAAAAATCTGCAGTCAATATAATATTAGAGAAGCTTTCCAAAGCCATACCATACTTCGAGAAATAGTAACTTCTACCAAACCTAAACAGAAAGTGCGGAAAAACAAAATGGCATTTATGAAATACCATGTGAATGTGGAAGCAAGTATATTAGTGAGACTTGTCACTCTATTGAATGGTGATTGAAAAACACTGACTTAATGGTTAAAAGAGAAAAAACAGATGTATTGGCAGTATCAGAGTATGTGTGTACCAAGTACTATATGTTCAATTGGGAAAATACAAAATTATTGGATGGACAGGAAAAGTTCAAAAAAGAAAATTCAAGAAAACTGCTCATATGACAATGACAAATAATCCTATATCTTTAGCCCATGTGCCAATACACATTGCATTGAAACCTCTAATTACTTTGCTCTTAGAAAAAAGTATTAAAAAAAATTGAAGAACTTTTGAGGATTTGAACCAATTATCATATATAAATATATAAAATTTCTACTACCTGTTGCCTTTGACAGAATAGCTCAGTTGGTTAGAGCATTACCTTAAAATTCAATATTCAAGAATCTAAAGGTATAAGTTTGACTTCTATGCTAGTATTGTCACTGGTTAGGCCATCGACACCTAAATAAAAATAAAAATAATGCTACTCAAAATAATATGTGTTGACTAATTGTGTGTTATTACTAACAAATTGTTTGTATCTGAAAAATTTAAATAAAGTTTAACATTTTCTATATATTCAACATTTAATGATAGATACTGGAAATAGTCCAACATATTATCACAAAGTAGATAGAGATTTCTATCTGAATTTTGCAGATTATTTTATCAAATAATATTACAAGAAATATCAAATGAAAGTGAGAATGTAGAACTAAAGATCAATATTAAAATAATGCTCAATGACTTTTCTAAAAAGAAGAAAATAATGATTCACAATAATAAATTAGAAGTTAACAACTATAGACACTTTTGTCTGATGGATGAAATTAATTATAGAACTAAATTTTCATGAAGTAATTTTAGTAGAAATAATTCAATATTAAAAAAGTATCAATATGCTTGATTAAAATCTTACTGATGATTATTTTTCATAAAAATTTGTAAATCTGAGACATGGGCATTTAGTATAACAATACAAAAATCCAAGAAATACGGCAACATATATATATATATATATATATATATATATATATATTGGGAATAATAAATAGGAATCAGAAGTAAATATTAAATGTGAAGCCAAACAGCTACCATTGATGCCATTAAAAGAATTAAAAAGCGAAAACTAAATGGATTGATGTGTTACTAAAGGATATCATAGTAGATAGGTAAGTGAAGCTTTAAACTGAATCTTAATATATTGTAAAAAAAACCACTTGAAAGAGATTACATGTGTAGTGATTGGATGAGATGAGAAAGTTTGTTGAACTGATATAAAGAAGAAAATTTAGGATCAAAGAAACTTGATTAAGCTTGAAAGTAAACACTAAAATGCAAGTCATTAATTAGAATCAAGCAGTAATATAATTAAAAAGTGAGACAAAAATATTGTTAGTTTGGTTGAAACCTGAATAATTCCCTGGAATGATTTCAATGAAAGAAAAAAGGTTGAAAATTATATTAAGCTGATGATGTTACAGTGCTATTTTAGTTAAGAAAAATATATTTCTCTCTTGTATCTATGTAAAAATATATTTTTTTATTTTAAAAAAATTATTTGTGATGGAAAATATATATATATTATTATTATTATTATTAAAATAAAATATTATTATTTATTATTATTATTATTATTTTATTATTATTATTATTATTTTATTATTATTATTATTATTATTATTATTATTATTATTATTATTATTATTATTATTATTATTATTATTATTATTATTATTATTATTATTATTATTATTATTATTATTATTATTATTATTATTATTATTATTATTATTATTATTATTATTATTATTATTATTATTATTATTATTATTATTATTATTATTATTATTATTATTATTATTAAAATAAAATATTCAGTATATCAAACTATTAAAAAATATAATACATTGTGAAGATGAATCAGATTTTAATGAGATAAGTAATAAAATAACAATTGTCATACAAAAAACAGCTATGTAGATAGCTTTATTAAAAAGTATTACTAAGACATAAATATATGTAAAAAATAAGATTATAAAAATAGTTAAAAACATTAAGAAAAACTGAATATCAGAAATTTTGTAAAATGGCATGAAAGAGAGTCAATTATTGATGACACAAAAATGAGTATTTAAATCAGCAAGAAAAGCTAGATAAATGAATAAAAAAAAATTAAAATATAAAATAATATATTGTCATTTAAGAAAAAGTTACTTCAGAAAAAAAAAGACAAATAGAACAAATAGATATCAGCTACTATATGAAATATTCTACATTACATAGTTATAACAGAAAATACATTTTTATTGTAAGATATTCAAGCAGATCTATGAATAATGGAAAAGTTATACAAAATTATGAAATAAATATTTTAAAAGAAACAGATAAAGAAATTTAAAAAAAAAATAATTTCAGTAATATAAGCCTGACATCTAAATAATAAATAGTACTCAAAGAATATGGCATTGCTATATTATCCAAGATGATTTGGAAACTCAAACATATAAGTTACTAAGATCATTAATAAATTGTTAACAAAAACCTTAGACTTAAAAAAAATTATATAAGCAAAGAAGATTTAAAAGTAGATACATCATCAAGGACAGTATCTGGATACTAAGAAAAATAAGAGAAATGGTCAAGAATATGAGTAGCTATTTTCCATTGAATTTTGATGATATGTCATTATTGCTGACATGAAAGCTTCTAACATAAATATGTAAACTCAGGATATCAAAATTTGAAGATTATCAAATTGATAGCAATGATGATTATAAAACATGGTAACATTTGAAAAATAAAAAGTGGTAAAGGTACATTTCATTATAATTATATCACAATACTTTTTTACAGAGAATTTAAAGACAACAAATTGTGAATTTAAAACTATTGCATTTTTAAAAATCTCAAATATAAATTTTAAACCTTATTAAATCTCCATGATAATTAAGATGATTTTATCCAACCACTTTTTATTTTTTATATGATCTTTGATATATTTATATAAGTTGTTTTTATTGTACAATTTACTTCAGCAAATTTAATCATTTCTAAACTAATAAAAATGATTCAAGATTATTAGTGTTCTTAAAAGATTGTTGGTTGACATGAGTACAGCTTATAAAATATGATGGCAGTACATTATAAATTAAAACTAGCATAGTGTGTGTTTATTAGGAAGGATTGTATGGAAAAGCCTAAGTGAAAGACATGTTTATGCCAAAATGAGTGAGATTGAAATATTTTTTTCATTGATTATAACCCTTTTGATATAAATTATCATGATAAAAAACAATTCATAGAAATGCAAAATATACAGGGGTGGAATAAGTTAAAGGGGTAATATTAATATAATTACCAGAAAATTTATAAAAGTTGATAGATATATTTGATCTTTAATAGAGTTAAAAATCTATAATCTTGCAATAAAAATAATCTATAAGATTGCATGCACTCAAGCTGGATGCAACACTGTCTACTATAGGCAATCACAACACCAATACCTATACAAAAGGGACTAGAAACAACCCAGAATATCTATCCATATTTTTTGAATACCAAAATACACTTTGTTATGCATTTGATCCCATAGCATTTTTCATTGCATGTATTGAAAAAAACAATATCAAGCACAAGATGAAAGAGGTGTGGCACATCTCCAATAACTCCAACTCTATTAATTAATAGGAATCCTGTTTTACCTCTCAAAAAAGTGGGATCATTTAATCAATTGAACTCATGTGAATAAATTTAAATAAATTTACTCTATATCTAAATAGACCACTCTCCTACTTATCATTCAGTGCTATAAGTGTAATATCAAAAGGATATCGAAAGCAGTAAGCTCAATTTAAATTTACATAAATTCTACGCTTTTCTTATCATAACTTCCTAGTACCAGAATGTCAATAAATTAAAATTGTATATTTTGCATAGATAAATATAAAGCAAAGTGATAACTATGAAAAGATTTGATGCATATTAGGAGTTTATTATATTATGTTTACAACTCAGTTGAAGTAAACTGTAGAGATATATGTATTAGGATGGAGAATATAAAATATAATATAAACATTAATAGAAAAGGGCAAAAGTAATAAAAAATGTATTAGTGAGGGAAGTCAGTTGGATATGATTTTGATGGGAGGAGAAAACCTGGATCATATCAGAGCTTTTAATAATTAGAAAACTTAGCAATATCATATATAGCAAGAGTTTCACAGTTACTAGAATTGTACAAGCCAAAGGAGATTTTAACAGAACATGAGAATTATTAATATCTAAAAATATATTCTTCTATGTTAAAAACATTTTGCCAAGAACAGCTATATTTGAATTGTAGGCAAATATGATTCAAATATTCATCAGAATAAAGAGCTATTGAGATGCAATATTAGTATTGCATGTGAATATACCATGAAAAGCTAGGATTAAAAATGAGGAGGCATTAAAATTGAAGAAAATAAATGTAACATAGAGGTGATTGCTCAAAGCAAAATATAATGGGTCTCTTGATGAGACAAAATGGTGCTCAACACTGCTGAAAGGAATGATTTAGAAAAAGACAGCACAGGGAAGACTTAAAATGAAATATCTGGGTAGAAGGGAAATAGACCTCTATAAATATAGGAAAAGTATAGCATTATGAGAAGGCTGAAAAACTATATTGTGCACCAGCCTATGGAATGAAAAAGAAAAGAAACATATTTATATTAATTAAAAAACTAAATAATTTATTATATACTTTATTATAATTTCAAATAAATAATATAGAATAATTGTAAAATGGAAGTATACAAACACTTATATAATATTTAAATATAAATATATTGTCTATACTGAACTTAAATGTAATTTAGAAGGGATTTGAACTCAGACTTTCAAGTTCCCTACAGCTATCCAATCCATGTCATAGAACTGATATACATGTGAAAAAAATAAATCTCTAATATATATATTGTGCTAAACCAACACTCATCAGCTGATCCGGATATTATCTCCCACACACATACATAATCAGTGCTCAGTTTATATTAAGATAGCAAATCTTCACACTTTAATGAACAAGCTTCAATCTTCTCTACCCTTTATTTTTTCAACCATTCATATCATTGAAAATATTAAGATGAAATGCTCAAAGCTTTTGTTGATGCCAATTTTGTTGTCATACCCATGTTGTCTTTAAATCACTTTGGCCTGTCATGTGTAGGACCTTAATATGTCCATTTAAATACACAGAAGATAAATAGGCAGAATACAGACTAAATATGCAATATTTAAATACAAGTATATTGTTTTTACTGAACTTAATGTAATTTAGAAGGGATTTGAACTCAGAATTTTAAGCTCCCTACAGCTATCCACTCCATCTTATACAACCAATACACATGACCACATACATGTAAAAAAATAAATGATCTCCAATACACATATTGCACTCATCAGTTGGTCGATGAGTGCTGGTTCAGCATGTAATATGTATATTGGAAGTCATTTATCTTTATCACATGTATGTGGTCATGTATATTCGTTGTATAAGATGAAGTGGATAGCTATAGGGAGCTTGAAAGTCTGAGTTCAAATCCCTTCTAAATTATATATATATATATATATGTAATTGTTATTACAATATTCCAAAAGATAAGTGGCATTAGATTGTTGAGCAACAATAAACCACATAATAATTTTAAAAATACATTTATAATGAATGAAAAGAAAGTTTTACGTAGTCAAACTGTGATAATGTTGTGTCAAAACGCAGTATTTCAATTGAACACTATCCCTAAAATCATGAAAATAAACCATCAAAAAGTGTAAATAAGCAAAAAAAATTAAAAAATATAAATTTACTAAATTTTAGGAGTATGTATCCATTTTTTATTCATTTTGCAATGTCCTCAAAATATTAATACAATTTTATTTATTTACTATATTTTTTCATCTTAAATACTTTGAAACAACAAGCACCCTCCCCCCCCCCCGCACACACACAACTGTTTAATGTAGAACAGTATTTTTTTTTTTTTTTGATAAAATATTTTCTAAGCATAATTTTAAAAAATTAAAAATTTTCTTTTATGGATTTGTAACAAAAGAAAAAAATCATGTTCAGAAATGGCTGATGTTCAAAAACAATGATTCATCTATTATAAAAATAACGAAAAAAAAAACATTTTCATGTTATGCTAAAGTTATAATCAGGTTAAAAGATAATTTTTTGGTAAAGTATTAAATTTATATATAGAAGATGTGAAGTAATAAAATGTTTTGAATAGATATTAGTGTCTTGCAATAGAAAGCTTAAAGCTGTAAGAAGAATCTTACACTTTATTATCCATTTTATTTTTAAAAAAAAAAAATAAAGATAGGGTCAATAAGTTTTTTATAAGTTTTTTATTTCTTGAATGAATGTGTATGGACACATACACAGTAAGTATGTATATATGTATGAACTTTCAATTTATTATTAATAACTATATATATATTAATTTTGTTTATATTGTAATCTTAATTATAGAAGCATATTATACATATTAAAAAAATGTTTGCATTATATACGCGCACACACACATATATATCTGTGAACATCTGTTGACAAACATTTCAGCACCCCCCTTCTCACTATAGTAGATTGCTCAGTCAACACAAAATGATTAATATAAAAGCTTGAATTTGGCCATATATAAATGAGAATGTGCTCCTTTAATAGATTGTAATGGTTTTATCATTGGTTTAAAACAAATATTGGATTTGCTAACCTTTACATATATTCAGGACAGCAAGTACAAATGGCCATTTTTATCGTTTTGTATTGCTGAGCAATCTAGTATAGTAGTTGAAATATTTTCAATAGTAATTAATTTCATTGGTCAAGACCAGCGATTAGATACAACAGTTAAAATAATGTATTTTAATATATATATATATGCATGTATGTGTAAGAATACATGTGTTTATGTTAAAAATTACCTTTACTTACAAACCAAATGTAATTACTACCTTGTTATATATGATGAAAGTAAAGCGGTCTTGAAACAACATATAGTAAATATTCAGTTACATTAAATTGTAAAAAAAAATTGAACAGCCTGTAATTTTTTAGTCTGATATGCCTGTAGATGTTTGTAGTTTTCAATAATAATAAAACATGATCAGATCTCTCTACTCTATTGTTATCTATATTAAGCTTGAGCCAGCAATGATTACAAAAGGGTACTATATATTAGCTAAGTTGGAATTTAATGTACAGAATTAATTTATTATTGTTTCAGTGGTATATTCATTTGTTAAATTGCATGATTTTAAATTTATCAAAATTTTAGATAGAACTAACTTCTAAAAAAAATGATGCATGTGAAAGAAATAAAAATTATTAACTGAAATAAATGAGAATTAAATGTAAAGCATAATCACCTACTTATTCGATATACTTTCTTTAGTTCTATGCCATGCCCATAACCTGAATTCGAGTATGGGTCTAGGCTCTGAATACTTTTCAGTTCGCAAAAAGGCAGACTTTTTTTTTTATAAACAATTTTTATTAGGAAAAATTTTTTTTTTACAAACTTGGAAAAAATGATTTGAAATTTTTCTACATATTATACTGTATATAATCAAAGAATAGACAAACACTTGGTATATAAATTACATAAGGTACATTTTGCAAATATATCATCAAAGAACAGACAAATACAATGGTATATAAATTGCAAAAGGCACATCTTGTAAATATGTAGCAAAGGTATAAAAAAAAAAGAAAAGGAACTATCTACTTATAATTGGAAGACACATTGATTCACATACTACAATGTCTGAAGAGTAAGCACCCTATATCTGTTTTAATTTTTGAAATTTTTCTTTAAAACAGTGATCGTAATTCCCTAGATGTAGGTTTGAAGAAAAATGGCATCTTAGGATTCAAATGATAAACATAAGAAAATGGTAATTCTAATTAAAAGGAAAAGACCCTGTTTCATGCTATCGATGAGAGTACTATATTCATAGCAAATCCAATTACCCATTTGGTATTAGATGACAATTATAATATCATACTTATATTTGTGATGATTGATAGATCATATTTTTACAGGCAATAAGTACATAATTGACTTTTTTAAAAAGGTATAATTTAGCATGTTTATGAAATATTTTAAAAGAGCTATACTTCTATCCTTAAGGCATAGTTCATTCTATACAAATATTTTTTAAGAATGGATAATAGATAAATAAAATCAGATAAACTTTTATATTAAACTGAAAGTTGTATTGATAAATTTTCACTATTACAGTCAAATATTTAAGCTGGAATAGTGTTTTTATAATGACTATTAATAGCTTTTAACTCTCCATGAGAAATAGAAACAATTTTCATGATCATATCTATAATAGAATTAGATTACTGTTTAATTGTTGTTTAAATTGTAGTTGAATAGATTACTGTTTAATTGTTGTTTAAATTGTAGTTGAAAGTAATAATCTATGTTTTATTTAAAATAAAAAAAAGTTGTAGTTCTGCTTTAAACAATGCCCATAATTTTATGGAAGTACTTTTTTTCACTTCCCTTCAGAGATAACTACATTTTATTACTAATATATATCATTATAGTATAATTTACACGTTTCTAAAAGATGCTTACTTATTGGCAAGTCTATTCACTGATGCAACAGGAATCAAGTGAATTTTATTTAACTTATCCATTATTTTGAACACCTTTTAGCAAAAATCTTTTATTGTATCTATATGTATAAACAATCTTATGTTTTAACGGTCCTGTAGTCTTCTTCAAAGCTATGATATAATGAACAACATAAAATAAAATACATAACTATATACATAATACCATAAAAATGTAAACAATAAAATTAACAAAAAAAAAAAACATAAAATATAACAAAACATAATAAAACTGAAATAAATATAATCAAAACCACATAAAATAATCTAGTAAATATAAAATAAAATATTCAATATAAATATAAAATAAATATAAATTATACATATTCATGAGTAACTATTTTTTAATAATCTCCTATTCCTTCTATTCCTTATAAATTTAAACTTTAGTTTTATTAGGCCCACGTTAATAAAATACTTAATAATTTTATCCCATATAATTCTCAGTTAAACCTTAATTTATTTATTAAAATTCTTTTTAATTTTAAATTATATAATATCTATTATTTTCTTATTCATTCTTCAGTTATTAATAATATATATATATATATATATATATATATAAACTATAAATATTGTTCAGTTATTAATAATATATATATATATATATATATATATATATAAACTATAAATATTGTAATTCTTTAACTTACCCAATTTTACTTTAAATTTTTTTTAAAAATAAAACAAAAATGCTTTTTTTTTGTTGATGTGATGTGATGTAATGCCGTGTGACTTCTTCTTATATGGAGTCAGGAATATCTCAGAAACTATGCCCAGAGAAAACTGTTAGCCACTTTAACTTCTCTTTCCATTCCCCACCCTAAGTTTTACCATATTCTTCTCTATCCTGCTCCATCCCATTTTCATAACATAATCTTTGTCAATGCCATAGCCTTTATATCTAAATCCCTCTTATCTTTTCCCAAACCCAGCATAAAAACCAATAACCCACTTTCTGTATAATCACTTTGTTTATATTTATTCTTCCACAACTTTATTATTTGTACCCTTTCTGCTTTCAGGCATTTACATTCAATTAACAGATGCATAATATTTTCTATGTCTTCCTTACACAACTTGCAGACTAAATCATTCACATTTTTCCATTTATGTGTATATTCCTTTGTTGCTAAAGGTCCTGTTTGAGCCTTAAACAGTAAACTACTTTCCTTACTATTATCATAAATTAACTCATATCCAATATTCTTTTTACTTCTATATATATTGAAAGTCTTTTTACTTTCCATACTAGTTCTCCATCTCTCCAACTTCTTATTCTTTATTAATGCATCTATTCTTTGATCCCATTGCTTAATACTATAACACTCAACAATTCTCCTAACACAATCATTCCACCTTTTGTATAAGTATACTGACATAAATTCTTTATCCAAATATTCTGCATGTAGCATTACCTTTCTCACCCATCTTGTTGCCTTCCCTTTATTCATAACCCAATTAAATACTATTTTGGCTATTCTTTTATTATCCATAAACTGCAATCTGCCGAACATTTTCATTTTGATTTTTGCATCTGTCATATAAAAACTTGACCATCCCATTTCTCTTTGAATTGCTTCCTTTGCTATCCACACATCTGCATCTAATGCACTTCTTCCTACTTCTCTCTGCACTTTTTCTAAGTAATCTAATACCCCTTTATTAACACATAACACATCACTAACTTTATGTTAGCCATGCTACTGCTACTCCCTTCCATACAATTCTAGCTACATCATACTTATTATATGAGAATATTGACAATTTTTTTTATCAATCCCTTTATTTTTTTTGCTTCATTTATACATTTTTTGCTTCCATTCATCCAAGTACTTTCTCTGATTACTTAAGATGATTTCCAAATAGTTATATCTATTCACCACACTTAACTTTATATCCCCCAATAAAAATTCTCTGTCTTCTCTTTCCTCAATATTAATCATAATTACTTTTGATTTTTCTTCACTAAATTTAATCCCCATCTCTTCACCCACCCTTGTGCATGTCCTCAGCATAACTTCCATATCTTTCCTTCTTTCAGCACACAAAAAGACATCATAGCAAATAAACGATCTGACAATTTATATACTCTCTTTCCACCTATTAATTCTTATCTCTATCCTTCTTCCTAGTCTTTCTATTGCTTTCTCCATTTCTCTCAAATACAACAAAAGACAGTAGGTGGCATCCTTGCCTTAGTTCTATCCCATTTTTAGCTTTAACTGATTCTATATTCCCTAATTGATACGTATAGTAATTATTTTCATATAATTTCTTAATAATATCCACTAAAGCTCCATTCATTCCCAAATTTACTAAACTTATCTATAATTTATTTCTGTTTACTCTATCATATCCATTCTCTATATCTATAAAAACCATATATAACTGTCTATCTGTATTTCTACTCATATTCGTAAGTTGTGTAACTACAAATAAACTATTTCCTATATGCCTATCTTGTCAAAAACCTCCTTGCATTCTCCCACTATATTATTTTCTTCCATCTATTTTGCAACCTTCCAGCCATCATATATGAGAAAACTTTATATAGCACTGGCAACTATAATTGTTTAACTTTCTATTATCCTTACCCTTTCCTTTAAATAGTAGCCTTGCTCTTGTATTATTCCAACTACCCAGAAAATCTCTTTTCTGTGCCATCTTATTAAAACAATAATTTTGCTGTATGTCCTAAATTTATTACAATCTCTACTGCACATCCATCCAAACCTCTTGCCTTTCCACTTTTTATAAACCTAATATTCCCATTACTATATGCTTTCATGTTTGCTATCATTCTATCCTTCACATGTAACATCTTTTCTATATCCATTACATATTTAGTTTATTAATTATATTTATAATCACTACAGCACTTTATTTATATACATATATTTTTTTATACATTTTAACTTTTATAATAATTATTATTTATAACTCTCTTTTATAAATTTACATTATACTGTTTTATATGTAAATATTATGCTAAGTTTTTTTACTATCAATAATTCATTTATAAGTAATTTTCTCTTTATATATGTTTTCATCTATATATCTTTTTTAAGAACTATATCTATACCCAGAATCTCTACTAAATTTTGGTTTTACCTTTTTTATTAGTATTGGTTCTTTTATTTTCTTTTTTTAGTATTGCTAAGTGTAACATCATTTTTATTGAACTTTGTATAAATTTGTGTCCTGTTTCCTTCTTAAGTATATGTATCGGTAAATTCTTATCTGACATATGTTGTTTTAATTGTTTTTATAGAATTTTCAGTATCTCCCACATATTTGTTTTCAATCCCACTGTCTAAACATTGTTTGGATTTTATCATATATACTCCATTAATTATTTCCTTATTATTTTTATTATATCCTATATATTTGTTATCCATTAAACTTAATAGTTTTTTTATTAACTATTTTTATATTAATTATTCTTTTGCATTTTTTATTAATCTTCTTTATAATTTTATTAAATTTATTCACTATAATATTATTTGTTTTTATTAAATATCTATTGTCACTGTTCTTCTTTTGTTCACTCTTTTCATTTTCACTTATCTTATACTCTATTCTTTCAATACTTATTTTAATTATATGTACAGGGAAATCACTCTTTTTTAATTCACTTATTAAATCTTTTTGTTTAATGTAGTCTTTTTTAATAATATATTGCAACCTGTATATTCTTGAATATATACAACTAATTTTGTATTTCCTATCGATGTTGTAGAACCAACTTGTTATATTATTACCAATATTGTTTAAGCTTTGAGCTAAAAAGGTAAAAGGTGGCTTCTGGAGTGTTGCATTAGATCCTAAGATCTAGGTGCAGTGATCTCAGATACAAGGCTCCTCACTGATGAAAGCCACAAGCTAGAAACTATTCTGGGGATATTGGATGAGTAGGCACTAGATATGGATTTTAAGCACAAACTTCCTGCATCCATTGATTACTCTAACTTGCACTGAGTGGCATTACTGTATGCAGAGTTTTTCCACTGTGAAAAACAGCTTGTGTAAGTATAAAGAATCGTGATCATGTGATGTTTGATGGCAAATATTTGTTTGAATATACCAATTTTATCTATCTTTTTTTTTTTAAACATTATTCCAGATATGCAATTTCATTACTTTCTTTCTTTTCAACTGTAAATTTTATATTTCCTTCCACTTTATTAATATCATTAATAAACCAATTTATTTGTCTTTGGCTTTTATTAAAAACCATTAAATAATCACTTACATACCTGTTAAAAAACAAAGGAGCACATTTATTTTCTGTTTATATTTTTATCACACTCATTCATCTAAATATTGCTTAAAATTGCACTTATAGCTCCTCCCATTAATAATCCCTTCTTTTTGCTTATAAAATTCCCTATTATATTCAAAAGTTACATCATTACAATATAATTTCATTAAATCTATCAATATACAGATATTTTTTATTATTATCCTTAATATACTTTGCTGTAGGTACATTTATTATATATATATAGTTATGTATTTTATTTTATGTTATGCATTATATCATAGGTCTGAAGAAGATTTCAGGACAGTCAAAACTTAAGATTGTGTGTGCATATAGATACAATAAAAGATTTTTTTAAAGTAGTGGATAAGTTGCATTTATATAAGTTATTACAGCAAAATAAAGGAAGTGGCGAATTTGGTAATATTACTGATGAATTTTATTTAGTTATAATATAATTTAACTGAACAAAACATTTCTTTCATTTACAAGAATGCACTTGGACAATAATTTTTATCAGAATCATAGTAAGGATCTCAGCTTGAAACATTTTCTAAATTTGCCTTCAAATTCATATTGCATATTAATGCCATAATAAGCTTCATTATATGTGAACTTTGTAAACATCAAAGTTAATAAAGTTTATGTTATAACTCTCAGTAGAATATATTAGAGTTGGCTGCATTAAGGATAACTGGTAAATTATAAAGAGCAGCCATTAAATGATAATGCATGCTAAGAATAATTTTTGCCTACTTATTTCTATAGCTATTATATCAGTGACATGCATAGAAAAAAATATGTTCACATATAGATATTTCATAACACATTTCACTTTTTAATTAACCCTCATGCTTGTTCATAAAATAGTTTATATATATACATTTAATCAAATACAGCCTTTCAATCATAATCCTCAAAAGGGGGGAAGAGGTCTTATGAAGGATTTCATTATCCTTATTTTTACTTCATGATATGGAATAATACATATCCTCTTACGTCATGGAAATTATGGATAATTACTTGCCTAAACTGACCTGTCCATCACACTGGAAAGAACTATGTGGCTGATGATAGTTCATTTTTCCTTCAAAGTTTTGCAGACAGTAAAAGAAAAAATTTAATCTTCGATATTCACACATCATAAACAATGCATCCACTTTTTTTTCATCTGAAATTTTTGAATGATGTTTTAGCAGCATAAGACAATCGAAAAATTAGATAAGCATTTTTATAAAATATTATACTAATTAATTATTCATAAAATTTTTAATAAAGTATAGGAAAATAGTTTATGATTGCTTTCTTCTATACAGTTTAAAATGATATTGCTGATGACAGAGTATAATCAACTGTCAGCATTATCATCATCATCATTTTATTTTTGAAACTGTTCAATATAGATATCAATACGTCAAGCGTCGGTGGCCTAGTGGTTAGCATAGAAGCCTTCCAAGCAGCTAGCTCGGCATCGTTTCCCGGTCAACGCACTTGACATTTGAAAAAAAAAAATTAACTAAATATAAGCAAAACAAACAGAAGAAAGCAAATCAAAAGTAGAAACAAAATAAACAGAATAAATAACATTATACAGATTTTTAAATAAAAAGTATGAGAGATTGTGAATCTGAGTGCAGATTTCACTATAATATGAAAAATTAAAGATTACATTTAACAATGACATCACTGTTTTCTAAACCCGTACTCTCAGTAACTGATAACACTGAACGCTATATAAACTAGGTTTTAAATCGCATTTTTAAAATAATTTAAGTCGCGTTTAACAATTACATAATGTTTATGTAATAATTAAGTTCTCAAAGTAAACAGAAGATAAATAACATTTATTCAGTTCCTTTACATATTATAAATCATAAAGAAATATTTTTTATTTGCTTTACTTGAAAAATATATTAAAGAAAAAAAACAGCTTTTGAGAATTTGTTTTCCTACTACTGAACTTAAATAAAACGAGTATAGTTTAACCTATTTTAAGAATTATAAGGATTATAATACAGTAAAGCATCTATTTTCTCCTTGCTTTTCCAATTTATTTAAGAATAGATTTCAGATTCTTTGTTGTCAAAAATCTTTAACATTTTATAGGTTTTTGTCGCTGAGTCTTCTGTCTCAGTCAGACCAATTGTTTTTAGAATACAATTGTCAACGTTAGAAGAACAAGTCTCACGCAGGGAATTACAAATGTCACGTGATAACATTTGTTACAAGCATTCAAAGTGATTGTAGATCAATCATACTATTGACCTAAAATGTCAACTTTATTAGTTTGAAAATTACAGATCTAGTTGGTCATTTTATTATATTGACTGGATACCTCCAAGTAACGAACATGGAGGTCCAGTCGAATTGATTCACTTAGAAACTAAAAAGAAACGGGAGGTTTTTGATCAAAAAGAGTAAGAAAGATGGAATAGAAATAAGTCAGAACAAGTAAAAGAATAAATAGCTCTTGTTAATTTGTCTTGTTACTGAATTATGAAAGAAGAATAAGAAGCTACAAGTGGTAAAGTCAGATAAAAGTAAGAATGTAACTGTTTGAAGGGGAAATTATGGTATGTAGTTAAAAGAATGAAAAAAAGTTACCGTAATTTAATATATATATCACTAATTTTATAATAATAAGATTATTAGTTAAGTAAAGCATTTTAGATTTTAGACATTATGTTTGTGTTCAAGTTCATACATTATCACGGTATTCGTTGGTTTCAAAAAATTAACTCTTCAATAATATCATTTTGAATAATCAATTCACTACAAATTTAATTCAGTTTCTGGAGCTTTTCATCTGAAAACTTTCTTATGTATCCATCTTACATAAGGTTTCTACCTAGATATTTTTTAATCTTTTGAATTGTTTAAAATTTCAACACCATCTTTTCTAAAAATGCATCCATTTTTTTTTTCTTTTCAGTTGTTTATTTCTTTGAATAATATCAATGATACCTGTTTACACTTTTATCTTATATTTATTTTTTATCCCTACTTATTATTCTCAATATGTAACCCTAACTGGTCTGAAGTCTACATTTTTTTCAAGTCTCAACTGATAAAATACATTTATTAACAATATTTTTAATATATGAATACAAGTATAATTTATATTCTTAAGTTTAGATGTAATTATAGGGAATTTGAACACAGACTTTCATTCTCCCCTTCTGCTATTCACTCTATCTCATGCAACCAATATACATGGCCACACATGCGAAAAAGATAAATGATTTCCAATATAGGTAATTTGTGTTGAACCAATTCTCATTAGTTGGTCGAGGTCATCATCTCTCACCCATATACATAATCAGTGTTCAGTTTTTATTAAGATAGCAAATTTTATTCAATCTACTCCACCCTCCAACTTTTCAGCCATTCTTATCATTGAAAATCTGATGATGGAACACCAAAATCTCTTGTTGAGGCCATTAAAGTTTGAAGACTGGGCATTGATTATATATGTGAAATCTCACATGATAAACTATCTCATGCTAGCACATAACTTAGTAAACATCAAAATATTATTGTGTTTTCAATATCATTCTCATAGTTTTGTAGTGAAGTAGAGATAAAAGGTGGCTGCTGGAGGGTTGCATTAGATCCTAAGATCTAGGTAGAGTGCTCTTAGATCCAAGGCTCCTCACTGATGAAGGCAACAAGCCAGAAACTAGTCTGGGGATATTGGATGAGTAGGCACTAGATAGGGATTTTATGCACGAGCCTTCTGGCATCCATTGATTACTCTGGTTAGCACAAGGTGGCACTACTATATGGAGAGTTTTTGCCTGTTTATTATGTGAAATCTCTTGTTGAAGTCATTAAAATTTGAAAACTGAGCATTGATTATATATGTGTGTGAGAGATGATGATCTGTATAAACTGATGAGTTCTGATTTGCATGAAATATGTATATTGGACATCATATATTTTTTTTCGCATGTGTATGATCATGTATATTAGATGTATGAGATAGAATGGATAGCTAAAGGGAGCTTAAAAAGTGTGTTCAAATTCCCTATAATAAATTAAAAAAATTAAATTCATGAGCACATTTTCTTTTAATATGAAATTTAACTCTATTATTAATGATTAATTTAATCTATTATGTTTTATCTGTATTAATACACTGACAAGTACTCTGAAGTCCTTTACATTAATAGTTGCACTGCAACTAGATACTATCCTATAATAAATAAAAAAAATTAAATTCATGAGCACATTTTCTTTTAATATGAAATTTAACTCTATTATTAATGATTAATTTAATCTATTATGTTTTATCTGTATTAATACACTGACAAGTACTCTGAAGTCCTTTACATTAATAGTTGCACTGCAACTAGATACTATAACTCACCAACAGTATCAGATAAAAGTAACATATTTGTATATTTATTTTAAGTAATAAATATTTAATCATATTTTTACAAGTCTGGGTTTATTATAATCAAGCATAAACACAACAGTTCGGTGATGTTGCAATAGGATCTTACTTCCATTTAAATCTTTATGATTAAGTACTAAAAATTGTTAGCTAACATTATTAGTGAGTCAATAAAAATTTAAAGAATCGTGTTATTCGTTACTTATTAAGACCTCAATTTAACATTCAGTTATCTTTGTTGGCAATATTTTCAACCAAGATTTGTTTCAGTATTCTTTCAAAGATATTTGTTTTCTCTCATCCATATTTTTCTCTTTCAGTTTTTTGTTATTACTTTCAATCTGTATTTCATCATATTTCATTAAATGACTAAATTTCAGATCCATATGAAAGAACTGATTAAAAAAAAAACTATCTATTAAAAAGTTTCTTTTCAAACAATTAGACACATTTCTTTTAATATCAAGTTATTTCTAACAAAAGCACTCTACCTATGTTTAATTCTAAGATTAATTTCGTACATTATTATTCCCCCTGTATTAAAAAATCTGACTATCAATTTTTATTTTTTTCTGAGAAAATCTATTAAATATTATTTTAGTTTTTTAACATTAATCCTCAATTATATTTTTTACTTTCATCAATAAAACAAAAAAAAAACCAAACAAACGGGTGATCAATAAGAATGTAATTGATAGCAATAAATCTTTACTTATATTCAATTCACAGATTTGTTTATAGAATGCTGCACTCATCATTTATTTAATTTCTTATGGAATGCTTGTATTAATAACACTTTGTTGTGTTTATGCATGATTATAATAAACACAGATTTGTAAATAATTAAATATTTATTAATTAAAACAAATATACAAATTTGTATTTAAAACATATATAACTGTTTTACCTTCACCTGATCCTGTTGATGAAGTATGGCATCGAGCTGATGCACAACTAGTAATGTAAGCAACTTCAGGTACCCTTTTAACTTTACCTACCATATCCACTGTAATAGCTTGCTTCATGTGTAGGTACAGTGCCACTTCCAGCTGTTTTGTGATAGCTTGCCTTGTATATGATTTATGTTCTAAAAGCTTCCATGTTCTAATGTGAGCTTGACTCATTGTTTTAGTCATATAGCAAACAATGTTTGTGCTGCCATTCAGATCTGATGGTAAATTGCTATGTCATTTTACCTCCAACTGAATTGACTGTTTATAACCAATACACTTTCACAATAAAAACAATTAGATTCACTAAACATCATCACCCATTGGCATGTTTCTGCTATTGGATTTATGCTATCTATTCATGTATATGTATGTGGTGTGAATGCTCAATCAGATAAAAATAAGATGGAATTTGGACTAGTACTTTAGTTGAAGGTAAGTTCAGATATAACATTCTTTCCCTCCAGATGAAATTAGCCCAGGGGAACGTAGTCATTCAAATGTTATGGTGGATGTCTTCATCACTTTCTGGCTTCATCAAGTTCAATGACTTCATTAACAGGTTCTGTATCTTCATCTGTAGATCTAATTTGTAGACACATCACTGCTGGCTAGTGACTCTTCACTGCTGGGTTATGACTCCTTATTTCTGGACAATGACTTCACTGTGGATGAATGATGTATAGTTCAACCACTGTTTGCAATCCTTTTAATTTGGATTACAATTGCTGGAATCTATTTGGTAGTTCCTTTAAACATATGTCATAGGGATTGAGTACCTATCAACATTTTAGCACTTATATTTTCATGGGTTATTTTTGGATTCAAACCCAGTTTATTATCAACAACATCTGAGTAAACCCCATCAGATTTTATTTTATTTATGAGATGGCTCACTTTAATCTCTGTAAGCCCAAAGTGATTGAATCAGACATACTTAATAAATTGCTCTGGTTTCCAGCAGCCAGAACAAGAGGCAAACAAATTGTTTTATTAGATGATCCACAAGTAATATTTGATTGCCTTGATAATTAATAATAATTATCCTATGATGCAAATGATGATTTCTTTTTCTATTAATAATAGCCCACATATTTTTGACACAATAGACACTGTGGATCCAGCACCCAGTTCTATTGTTATTAGTGTATTATTAATAACAATTCTGCTTGGAAATCTGAATGAATGCCTCTCACTTTATTAATGTGACTTTACATTGCCCTTATGATTTTTTAGATTGTACTCTTCTATTCATATCTGAGAGACTTGGTTTTTTCTGTTTAAGTCAAGCAACTTCTAGGTGACCAACATGCTTTTAAAATCTACACACTGTACCCCAATGTGGACACTTGCTGTATGCATATTTTGCTTTGTCATATCTATTACAATGTTATTCATTAGTTTTTGCCTGATTATTCAGTCAGCATTTTTAATTGTCAGCTAGGTATTTCTTTGACCAGTTTCGTGATTAACAAATTTAAAGCTACAGTTCATTTTTTTCAATGGATTTGTCTGGACTCACTGCTGGTTCAGTCAGTCAGCTGAGAGAGAGCTGAATCAAATATGATATCAGGTGGCATCAATAGTATGACCCTAAGATTGTGGCCTTTCATTCCACAAATGATACAGACTAAAAAGTAAAGTAGTTTCTACAATAACAACACTTGTATTTTCAAGTATTTTGAATAAAGAGATGAAATATTCAATTGGATATGTAAAGATTGGAAAGTAATGGAATTATTATAGATATTTTAAAAAGAAAAGTTGAAAAGATAAAGAAATTGATGCTGACACTATATACCAATATATAAATAAAAAGACTTAAACCATCAAACATCACATGATCACCATTCATTATGCCTACACAAGCTGTTTTTCATAGAAACAAAACTCTCCATACAATAGTGCTTAGTGAAAGCCAGTGTAATCAATGATGCAAGAAGTTTGTGCATAAAATCCCTATAAAATGTCTTCTCATCCAATATCCCCAAACTAGCTTGTGGCTTTCATTGGGGAGGAGTCTTGAATCTGAGAGGCTGGACCTAAATCTTAGGATCTAATACAAACCTCCAGCAGACACCTTTTACTTTTTTAGCTAACTATAAATAAAAAACACAATAATGTTTTTAAACTAAGTTCATTAGTCAGTATAGGTGTATAGATCTGAACTTTGTTCAGCAACTATACTTTTTGATGTCATTGGTTCTTTAATAACCACAGTCACCTTAATTCTATTGAGCAGGATAGGTATTAAACCATTAAACATCACATGATCACCATTCTTTATGCCTCCAAAGCTGTTTTTACAGAGGCAAAAAAAGTAAAAAGTGGCTTCTGGAGGATTGCATATAACCCTAAGATCTAGATGCAGTGTTCTCAGATCTAAGACTCCTCACTGATGAAAGGCACAAGCCAGAAACTAGTCTGGGGATAATGGATAAGTAGGCACTATGCACAACTCTTCCTGTATCCATTGAACTATTCTGGATTGTGCTATGTATGGAGAATTTTGTCTCTGTAAAAAACAGCTTGTGTAATTATAAAGAATGGTGATCATGTGATGTTTGATGGCTTATTACCAATCCTTCCCAATAGTTTTATGATGATTGTGGTTATTAAAAAAACCAAAGACACCAAAAAAGTATGGATGATGAACTGAATTCAGATTTACACAACTATATACTAATGAACTTAGCTTGAAAACATTGTGTTTTTATTTTAGACTAAAAGCCTTATAGTTAGCTAAAAAAGGAAAAGGTGGCTGCTGGAGGGTTGCATTAGATCCTAAGATTTAGGTGCAGTGCTCTCCGATCCAAGGCAGCTCACTGATGAAAGCTACAAGTTAGAAACTAGATGAGTAGACACTAGATAGGGATTTTATGCTCAAATTTTTCTGCATCCATTGATAATTCTGGCTTGCACTGAGTGACACTACTGTATGGGGAATTTTATCTCTGTAAAAAAAAATTACTAGAGGATTGGAAGAATACAGTAGTAATATTGATATTTAAGAAACATGAATAAATATATATTTAACAAATATAAACAATTCATCTCTTCAATTCTGTATCAGATGTTTACTGTAACATCTTCATACTTGTCTACAAATAATTTTGGTGTCAAATCAACCAAAACAGTTGGAAATGATCTTTAATAGATTATATCCAGTATTATAAGAAAATATCAATCAATATTGTCATTTTTCACTTTATAATTTTTTCTGCAGAAATTAAAGCATCAAATATAGTGTGCCCAGGTAATAAATATTTATTATAATACATCAGTGATTAATGGATTTAGCAAAGACGTTAATAAGGATAACCATCAGGATGATTGCATATCTCTAAAAATTTACAAATTTTATGGGAAGTATTTTATGGATTAAAGGGGAACCTAAGAGAATAAAAATAATAGACATTATATAATTCATTACATTTTATAGATAATAAGGTTGATTTTGCTTCAGAGTTCAGATAGTATTATAAGACTTATGAGTAAAAGCAGGGGGGAAAAAGGACAAAAAATAAAAAATAAATTAGATTAAGTAAATCTTCAATATTTTTTCAAAGGAAAAAGGATTAACAGCTCACGAAATTGATCCTGTCTTTATAGTTAAACTGAATCCCAAGAGATGTTGAAAATTGGAAAGTGACATATGTGAAATAGATAAATGAAAAAAAGGAAGCATGCTGGGATGCTGTAAAAAATAGAGGCTATGAATTAAAAAAAAAACTGATTTAATATTGAAAAAGGTTTATTCTAACAAGTGGATTAATAATAGTAAAAAAATGATAATCGTCATCAATATTATATTTTAATAATAATTTATAACTATTTACGTTGTAATATTTGAATACATATATTTGAACACAGACTTTCGGTCTGTATGCGATAGAGTGGATAGCTGAAGGGAGCTTGAAAGTCTGTGTTCAAATCCCTTCTAATTATAACTATGTAATTTGTACGTTTTTTTTCTTTTCTTTGATTTTACTTATCATTAAATTATTTTAAAAATCAAATTATTTTCACATATATATATATTGTGAAAGCAATTATTATTTGTTATATAAAACATTCAAAACTGGTGTTCAAAATACTTCCTTACAAAGCATGCCACATTCTATAGATGAATTCCTAACTCTTCTCTCTTACTCTCAGTATCTAAACTACCAGAGAGAAGAAGATCACAATAAAATTTTCCATACCGATCATAAAGGAAACTATTCAACAATCAAGCAGCCAAACCCAACACTAGATTTGACACAGAGTGATTTAAATTACTTTCCTCACATAACACCTAATTCAAAAAACTGTAATACAATGGCTAACAGTTCTTCTAGGAGCCACATATCATATGCTAACATAGCAAAAATTGGTACTACAAGTCCATCTAAGTCTATACAAAATGCCAACAACTTAAAAACTAATTCATACAATGAAACCTGCTCCATACCCGGAACAGCAAGTAAAATTAATCATGACCTTACCATGTTAGATATACTAAAACTAAAAAATCTACAACAGAAAAATCAAACCTTCTTGGGGCTTGAGACAAATGAATTCTCCGTAAATGACTTCATTGAGAAACAATACCAAGGCCTCTGTGTTGACTTCAACCAAACAATACCTCCGACCCTCCTCAAATCCTTAGTAAACTACCACAATCATAAAAGTGTTGTTCTGGCAGTGACAGAACCAAATTTCTCACTCCATAAATTCCCCATTACAGCACTATAGGAATTGATAAAACAATACAAATTAACAGAGGGCATACACCAGATCCTCACTAACCCAAATGACAGATACATTGCTGTCGAATTTGCCACTTGGGCCTTCTGAAATGAATTTAAATCCAATTTCAAAAAACTAGACAACAAATTCCTTATATATGTCGATACAAACAGACCTGCTACCCTTATCGGAACACTCAAGAATTGTATCATGGGCCTTGACAATAATCTCCTCCAAGAAATCCTTTTACCTTATGGGAAAATCCAGAATTTCTCATATCTTCCAGTAGACAAGATGATCAAGTCCATCCTATCCAACACTGCATCATTTCAAATTCAACTAAGAAATGGCTTAGGGCCCACTGACATACCAACTACCATTAAAGCAAAAGGTTGTCCAATGATACTTTCCTTCATTGGCGTCAGGTCGCAATGTTTTCATTGCGGCCAAAGAACACATCTCATAAAGGAATGCCCAGCCAAAATATGCACCTCTTGTGGTCAAAAGGAAAATAAGTTTCACAAATGTAAAGCACCTCATAGATTTACACAAGCCAATGTCACACATAATGAAATGCCAACCACAAACACTCCAAGTCTGCATACTGCTGAAGCTGAAGTCGAATCCTACAGTACATTAACCAACACCAAAGACCTTATGAATCCTACTAAACTCAAGGGAAAACCATCCAGTGACAGCAAACAGATCCAAATAGCATATCAAAATCCAAATGGCACCAAGCCCAGAGAAAACTCACAGAAACCAGACAATTTACCAAAAATCTCAAAATCAAAAGAACCAAATAACGCCTCTAGACGCAAAAATCTAACAATCTCTTCTGATGATACAGACAATGCACCTCTCAGCATAGACCATAACAATGCACTCGAAACTTCAAAACCTCTAAGATCAAAACCAGCGGTTACTAACACTAAATCTATAATGGACACATTGAAACTATCAATACCCTATATGAATTCATCCCATATGAAAGCTTCCACACCTACAAAAAATAGATCTTCACCACCCATCTTGTACTATGACTCAGACATGGATTTCAACTGACCCCCTAATGCTAATAATAAATGAAAATCTTCCAACTTTCAAAGGCCTACACTGAGGAAGAGGACTCACATCTATCTCCTGCTTCCAAGCCAAACTACCTAAAGTTCTTCCTTCCTTACAGTGTAAATTCTATTCTGGAAAAAAAACAAGAGGAAGGTACAAAGCATACCCAAAAACCCTCTCAGTTATGAATCTCACAACAATGAAACTGAGCTCTTTTGAGCTGATTTCCACAGGCCATCCTTACCAGATAGAAATTCAGTGATCACAAGGACCATTACAACCTCAATCGAAGATTCTGCTGGTGGTAAAACAAAGCAGCAATAATCTTTATGGATAGGATCAAGTGCCAAATCATTGGTCTTAACATCAGGGGCATTAATTCTCCTGACCGTTTATATGCGATTAGGCATTTTTTCCAACTTACATCTCCTCATATTTTATTCTTAGGAGAGACCAAATATCACCTAAACTCCAACCCTTACATAATACACAAACTTTCAAAACTGGGTTTCACTCTTCCCTCACATAATACATCAGCTGCGGGAGGGGTAGAAATCATTATTAATAACAGGAAACCACCTTCTTCCTATAAAGTGCTTTACCATGATGCCAATCTCATTGCAATCAAGCTCATATACCAATCTAGAAAATTCATTGCAATTTACATAAACTGCCAGAACAACCCATTGACCTACTCTAGAATAATCCACACCATAAATCTCATCACTGCAAACAATACAGGCCCTACAATTCTCTTGGGGGACTTCAACCTGCAATATGATGTGTTCACATGGAAATACCTTCATCTCTTAGCTAGGGGTTTCATAAATGGCAGAGGTTTTTTCCCTGCGGATGCATACTCATTCTATATGAAGAGCTCTAGAATGCTGATTGACCTAATGTTTTACACCTCAGAGCTGCACTATGGTTTGGAAGCAAGCTTCAACCCGTTCTCTTCTCAGACCATCTTGCCCTAATAGCGCCTCTAGATCTAGACTCCTATACTCCCATAGATTACAATAAAACAATCCGAATCATAACTAAAGCTGCTGCCATGGAAGCTGTTTTTTCAGATGCCTACATAAATCCAGAGGAAGCCTGGTTCACCTTCACAGGCATCCCCTAAACCATAATCATACAGCACACCAAAAGACATAAAAGGTCAACAACCCTTATGAATGAGCTTGATCTGCAACACCATAGGATTAAAAATTTCTCAAGTGATGGTACTATAGACAACCTCCTATTACTTAAAACACAGTACAAGCAGAAACAAACTGCGATTGCTGAAATAATAACAACAAAGAATGCTAGGTTATACTTACCCAGACAACACTGCTGGACACATGGCTATCTCAGATGGGCTCTGGGGGAAAGGAAGAAACAAAAAACTCCTTTATCCCTCTTCATTGGTGGTAGCCATACCTCTGGCAACCAAATGCTCATCCAAATAGAGTCATATTTCAAAAACCGCCTATCAAACTCTGTTACCTACCCCACAAATCAGTGGCATGAGACATCACAAAACAATGAACAAGGAATAACAATATCAAATATCAAAAACCACTTGGCTGCCCTACCATCCAATGTCCATCCAGGACTACATGGCAGTCCAAAGTTCATACTTACGCACCTTGAGAATTTCACAGCTCCCATAGTATTAAAACTAATTAACCATCTTGCAAACAGCAAAAAACTATCCCCAAACTTTATCCCATAGTGACGGTCCCCTTCCTTAAGAAAAACCAGGACCCATCTGCTCTATCTAGCATAAGACCTATCTCCATGACCCCAATTCTGTTTAAGGTCATTGAAGGTGCGATCAAGGAGAAAATACAAGATGTTATTCTGGACAACATATCCCAGTTGCCATTCACAAAGAAGGGCTCATCCACACTCTCTGCAATCAGGGAGGTAAAAATCCTCTGTGATCATATCAGATCCAAGAATCTATACAAACCCATTGCCATTCAGCTAGACATCTCTGAAGCATTTGATTCAGTAGATGTCAACATCCTGCTCAATTGTCTCTCAGCACTGGACATTCCTACTCAAATCATTCAGATATTGGACAATCTACTAAATAACAGATTGGTCCATATTTTCCTGAATGGTTTTTTTTACAGATGGTTTTATTCCTTCAAGATCCATACCCCAAGGATCTCCACTTAGTGGGCTCCTATTTATACTCTATTTGAACCCCCTTCTTAAACAGATTGAGGCAGAACTTCCAGGAATCTATATACCCCAGCTAAAGAAACACTGTAAAGCATTTGCCTACATGGATGATGTACTTGTCACCTTACCCTCCCAAAAATATCTAAAACCTCTCATCCAAATAATCAAAAAAATTTCCAAATCCTCCAAACTTTCCTTCAACCTCAACAAGTCATCGGCCTGGAAAATCAACACCGGCAAGAAGATATCATTGCCTTTCTCAGCAGACCCCCAAAACTTTTTGG
Source organism: Epiperipatus broadwayi (assembly GCA_028023455.1). Lineage (NCBI taxonomy): Eukaryota > Metazoa > Onychophora > Udeonychophora > Euonychophora > Peripatidae > Epiperipatus > Epiperipatus broadwayi. The sequence goes on from JAQFVV010012592.1 coordinate 1,494,785, forward strand.
GGTTTCCCATATACAAGTCACTGCAAGCCATATTGATACAAATACAGAAATTCCATCATTGAAGCCACCACCAACACAGTTAAAAACCTTGACAAGGTTTATTTATCTCTGCAAGGGAAAATCTCTCTCCTCGATATTAATGGCAAAGATTAGCTACTATCTACCCATAATTAACACGACAAAGACTTTCAATACAAAAATCAACCGAATTTGTGCACAGCTTTTGTGGAATAGTAAAACAGCAGCCATAGGAATTGAATGCATGCAGCACATAGTAAAAATAATGGTATGTCATTGCACACAACTTTTTCTATATATTACCAAAAGTGCCACTCTCTGATCCACATCCTACAAAAGAAATTTCCCCAGATTGTAGCGGAACAACCATTCATTCCATCAGACAGACCTCCACCTTCAAAGATAAGCTGGCTAAATCAGATATTGGACTACCTTCTTGCTCACAATGGCCACTCTAACCTAGTATTCAGACAAAAAATCTCCATTTGGGATGCTCATAATCTGCTATTTCCCACACAAAACCCTTCCATTTCTTACCTCAGTGGTAACAATCAGGTGGTCACCAGGTTTTTCAAGCATCTCAAGCTGGAGCCAAGGTTCCTGGACTTTCTAATGAAAATCAACCTGAATTCACTCCAGACAATCTGGTTCCTGCACTACAGGAGATTCCTCAAGAATATAGATCCTACATGACACAACTGCCTTAGAACTTGTGAAACCTTTGATCATATGATAAATCAATTACCCAGAATGTAACAAAATCAGAACTTTCATTACTTACCACTGCCACATTTCCTTGAACAAAATCTTAAATATCAAATGCTGCTTCCTGTCCAGGGATTATGTCACCACAAGACTCTCAACCTTTCCTCATCCCAAGCCTGAAGACACATTCACTTCCAAGCTAAAGGAATTTTGCCATAAGGACAGAATAATCTCATCCAGATTTTTATTTGATAACACATGGAGCCTGATTAAGCTGGATTAACAACACCAGTAACCACATCAGAACATTTGGTTGCCTGACTAACATGGATAACTATTATTATTTTTGATTTACAATTGCATCATTATTACATATGGTTTTTCAATAAAATTATTTATAAATATGGGTTAAAAATAAATAAATATATTTTTAATTTAATTTTTTAAAACTAGTAAAATATAAACACAATAAACATATATCATTGATTCATTTTATTTTGAAAATATGCTTGAAGATAAAACATATAAATAAGTCCATAAATGATTGCTTAAATATTTGATATAGGCTTATTCTATTACAACAATTGAAAATAAAAAAATTATAAATAAGTCAAAATTATATTTATTTTGTATATGGTTGATTTAAATTTAAATAAATAAATAGAGACAAAATATTGTGTTTGTTTATAAATAACCACAAAATTACATTTGTAAACTAATTATATTTGTATTTTTTAAAATAAAATCAAGTAGTTAAAACATTTAATTCAATATAAATAATAAGTACAACATTAATACTAAGAAAAGCTTGTTTAACACTTTAAAATAAAAATGTTAAAGATATCAACATAATATGCTGATCATGCTTTCAATTAACTAACATTGAAATAAAAAATAAATGATTTCCCATTTAAGTTTTATTTCATCTACAAATAATATTTTATCATTATTTAAAGAAATATATTTACTAATTAAAAAATTTCACAAACATTGAATGGTAAGAGCATAATATTTTGCCATTATTAAAAAATAAAAATAATAAAGATGTGATGGGATATGAAGATACTCCCTCCAGTGGATTATGAAATATAAAATATTTGCAGCACAGGAATAAAAATGACCAGGGAATTTCCCTATGTACTTTTATTTTTTAGTTCATTAAAGCAAAAAAGTAGATCCTGTTAATTTTCTTTCACAAATTTACTAGTAGATTGCCTAAAAAAATATTTATTCAAGTTAAAATATAGCAAATATATTTTTAACTTAAAGCAATTAAATATGAAAAAAAAAATCTTCCATTTAAAGTTTATTTGAAGCTCCAGATAATTTTTTTTGTCTCCAAGCTGAACAGGCTTAATTATCCCTTCCATATTTCATGTTTTTCTAGAACCTTCGATGCCTGTTTGAGTTACATTTCCAATTTTTAATTTTAACAAATTGACATTACTTTCATTATATTGTCCAAATATTTAAATTATTTCTCAGAATATTAGTTTAAATATAATAACAATTTTTAAAAATAATATTTCAACTTCAAAATACAGAAAAAAATGATAAAATGAAATACATAATCAGGACAATAGTTTTAGTTATTTTGCCATTGGTGACAAAAATGTATTTTGAATGGAATAAAATTTATTTGAACTTCATTTCTACAATCAAAATGAATTTTTGTAAAAAAAAAAAAAAATGTATAAAGCAACAAAATATTTACTAAAAATGTAAAATTTCAATTATTATTATTTTACAAAATGATTAAAAAATAACTATCATGGTTATTGAGACATTCTCTTTTTTATCAAATCATAACTTTCTGCATAACATTTATTGCATTTCTTTTGATTTATATTTTTGTAAAAAAAAATTTTCAAATAAAATCTTAGTTTAAACATCATATTCTTAATTAAAATTAATATTTCACAAATATTTTGCAAAAATAGTGAAATCAAGACATGACAGAACAGTTTTCCAGAAGTTTATTAAAAGTGTCTGTAACTCAGATCTGACAAAATTTTGGATGGCTTGCAATGTATATTATGCCTTGTGAACAATTGATTGATTTTACACAGATATTTAGAAGAATTAGCAAAAACCACTCATTGATATACTGTCCAGTATGGGTGAACTGAAACAAAACTTGATGATTTGGCTTTGGCTTTTATATGTAAACATATTATGGAAAATATGACTCATTTTCAAAATTTGAATAGAAGTTGAGATGTATGCAAGCTCTATGATTATTTTAAGAACTAAAAAATAGCCAATTTCCAAATTTTTATATTAGGCTCTCTGTATTAAACTAACATGTAGAGTCTTTTTAAAATTAATAAATCAATATACATATTAGTTCCAGTTTCACTACCAAATACAAACTATCAAAAGATTGCTTCATATAGCAAAAGAGAATATATTTATGCCACACTACCCAAGTCCTACTACCTGATATGAGAGCAATAGCTGTTATAAAGAGAAAAGTTAAATCAGTTTAAAACTACAATAACATTTAAAAATTTGATTTTTTTTTAATCAATGTTCTGCACCTTCATTTATAATATCACTTGTGAATTTCAGCATACTGAGAGTATCAGAGAAATGATTGAGCTAGGATTAAAAAATCCCAGAATTCATTTGTTTATATTTCTGTTAATTCAGCAATTTTACTCATATCACTCAGGAATTTAAGCATGTTGAGACTATCTGAGAAATAATTTATTTTAAAAAAAAATTTAAAAATCAGATATCTGTTCATTAAAATATTAGAAAAAATTGTTTAAATAAAGAATTAAACAATTTTTGATTAGAAAGGAGAGGTGAAAAATATTATTTCTATTAAAAATGCTTCCAAACCTTTTTTAAAAAATATTATTTAAGTGTTTTTTAGTTACTAATAATAAAAAAGTATTTTTTAAAATAGTCTCATTTTGCACCTATCCCATTTTAGCACCTGAGGCAGTTGTCTCTGCCTAATCTATGAGACTGACTATGGTGGAAAAAAACATGGAAGGTGATACAAAGAAAAGTAGAAGAAAAGGTCATTGCTAATATTAATAGATTATGCTATGACTATATAAAGATTATATCAAAATTTACAAAAACTTGAAAATGTTTGAAATAATATGTGATATCTGTTTTTGAAAGAAGATTATTATTGATTATGCACCCTATGCAATATGACAAAGATAAAGTTGCAGACCCAATAACTAAATATTCCTAGATCAACTTTCAGTTAGACAAAGTAAAAAGAAAATTCTGCCAGTAAAAAATAGAGTAGAAAATTATTATAATCCACAAATGCTAGATTACATGCATTCACACATATGGTAATTTCTTTTAGTGATTATTATTAATTATTTAATAATACAGTAGCAAATTCTCCATACAATAGTGCCATCCAGTAAAAACCATAACAATCAATGGATGCTAGAATGTTTGTGCATAAAATTCTTGCCTAGTGCCTATTCCTCCAATATCTTCAGATTAGTTTCTATTGTGTGTTTACCTGCCAGTAACCACCTTTTATCCATTTAGATACATATAAAGCTATGAACCCAAAATGAAAACACAATAATGTATTCAATTCAAGCTAATTCCTTTGTGATTTTACAAATAAAGATTTTATGCACAAACCTTCTAGCATCCATTGATAGCTATGGCTTGCATTGAGTGGCACCATTGTATGAAGAGTCTGCTACTGTTTTCACAGTTTGTGTAAGCATAAGAAATAGTGATAATGTGATGCTTTAGTGGCTTATAATCATTTATTAGGATAAAAATTATATTGTTTTGTCAAGCATTGGTGGTCGAGAGGTCAGTGACAGCTACTTTAGAAGCAGTTGTCCCTGGTTAAGAGGTTCACTTCCCAGCTGATGCTATGACACATGAGGCAAAAAAAAGATTATATTGTTTTTAGCTCAGATATACACTTAAGATATTAATTGAAAACCAATTATTAGGCAAAACCCACATAAAATCACGAATCCTATTGCAGTTCTCTTTCTATCATGTGAAATACCTTGAAACCCCCTCCACTCACATTTCAATCGTATAATTAAAAAAAAACATCTAGAAGAGATAATTTACCTTTTTCAAATGTCTTTATTTATTGAAGTGTGGTAAAATATGAATTTCACGTACATTTTTTAAAAATGGAATTATTGCCACAGCTTACACTGGGCTGCTCTAACATTACTTAATTAATCATTTGAACAATTAATCAAATAATTCATTATATTATGTTTTAACATTGTTAGTTCTATATTATGAAATAAATATTGATCTTAAAACCTAAATGTACTATGATAAAATCGCTTACATATAAATTACGATCATCATAACTTACAGTTCAAGAATACTTCTGCAAATATTTGAGGAAGTAAGGGAGCGGGGAGGCAAGCTAATTGTTTTATGATGTCTATGAAATATTATTTATGTTTGAACTTTATTAAATTTTACGTCTGTATATTAGATTAAATAATATAGAATAATTTATAAACTGATTAGTAATAATCAGTAATCACATCCATTTTATTGAACAGTAATTGCTATAAAAATATATATGCTAAAAAATATGCATTTATATATAAAAATAACATATACGCATATTCACGCACGTAATATTGTAATTTATTTTTTAAAAAATAAGTCAAGTATTATATTTAAAAAAAAGAACAACTAAAAACAATTATAATCAATTAAAATATTTTACCAAAATCATACATAGTTATGGTACAATCATTATTCCTGTCTGATTTCCAGCTTGATTAATTATTACTAATATTTTATCAACATATTTAACGTTTCTGAATCAATAAATGTTTGAACCGTCAAGGCGTCTCATCTTACTGTTGAACAAACTACACGGGCTGAGTTTCTTCGCTAATCGCTCCAGCTATCATCTTCAAGTCTCTTGATAGTTGGAACGCATTTATAGCAATTTAGCTTCTGATATTTTTAAAATTCTAATCAAAATGTGCACATTTTTTGAGTGAGATAATTTCTAATAGCTATATAATTGCTATATTGAATAAGAGAGCTTTTACGGGCCAATTGAGGCTTGTCGAATGTCTTTGATTATCAGTCTGTCAATAAACTGTACAATAAAGCTAACGATTGCAACCTTTATCCATCGAAGTGCAAGTTTTTAATTTGATTGCAACCAAAGTAGTTGAAGCGCTGTGATCGACATAAAAAAAAAAAAAAAAAATCTGCCGGGGCTAACAACTTTATAGTTTAACCTTTTGTTGCTCCATAGTTAAATACTAAGTGTCCAATTCCATTTATCACTAAATTAATTTAGTTTTTGCGAGAAAGTTAGAAAAATCTTTTTAAAAAAAATATTAATGAGATATATTGCATTTTTAAAAAAGTAATTAGTAAATACAATTATTATTATTTTTTTTTGCAAGTAGTTTAGAAAATTCAGAAATGTGATAATGCTTAGACACTTGGCTAAATAATTAAAATAGTTCTGTAAACACTGATATATCAATAATTATGCATGTGTCAGCCTAGTTTGTAAATCAGAAATAAAGAAAATATTTTTTTACAGACTGAACAAATAATATATATATATATGGTCACCAATGGCGTTTGTTCTGGCATGCATTATATACAAGTTAAACAGTTAAGCGATCAATGGCTTCTCCAGCATTACCTTCAGAGTGATTAATATGTGATAAAGTATTTTATAATTTTTCTTGCTTGTTCACATTCTAGCTGCTGACTGCCAATAATTGCTTAGCTAGTTAGATAGTCTATAGGTTATCTACTTTAAAAAAAATAAAACTTTGTCAAGCGTTGTTAGTCGAGAGATCAGCGCAGTTGCCTTGCAAGCAAGCAGTTGGTTGCAGAAAGTTGTTGCGGGTTCGCCTCCTGATCGATGCTATGACATATGGAAAAAATAAAACTTTAAGTTTGCTTGGAACTTTTCAGCTATATGAAGCAAAGTTTTAAGTTCCACCTAGAAATATAATTTTTGATAGAGGGTAGAGGGATAAATGATCTTTTACAACATATACTACTAATAATAAATGAAGTGTTGAAAATAGTTTCTGATTGTTGAGAGTATTATTACAAGCTTAAGTTAAGAAGTTAATCCTTTTCCAAACAATCGTCATAAGAATATCATTGCATACTTAATTAGATGGTAATAGAAATAATTGTAATCAACCAAAGTGACTTTTTAATTCACTCATTGTATGTCAATTTTTGAAGTAATTATATACAGTATAATTTAAAAAAGTCAAATCAGTTATATTTCACTAAATATGTAATTGAGATACATCCACTCCATCAGAGAAGCTAAAAGATTTGAACATCTCATATTCATATTAAAATAAAAATCTAAATTTACATTTAAGAATAGTAAATGCTTCATTTATTTGTTAAATGTGAATAAATTCCCAACCAATATCACTCTATATAGTATTTAAATTATTGATGAACCATTAATAGTTTGCAAACAAGTGTTCAAATCTCTAATTCATTTGATAAAAGTAGTTATACATCAAATTTATGTATAATAAGAGAGAGATAGTCTAAATATTTATATTAGATGATAGTTTAAACAAACAGGTAAGTTAACATCTAATGAAGAGTAGTGCATTACAAATCTATTTGACAGGTTATAATTTCTTTTAGTGCAGAAGATCTAATTAAGTGCATAATAAATCATTAGAAGTGCAATGTATGTCAACTTATGTAAACTGAAATGATATCTAAATTATCCCTCACTTATATAGTGTGTGTTTATATGGTAAATCAATAATTTAAACACATTATGGATGTGACATTTATTATGAATTAATTCACATTTTAAACAAGACACAAATTGTTCATCATTATAACTGTGAATTATTTACTGATATGAATATCAGGTGTTCAACTTTCTAGCTACTTGGCAAAAGTGGTTAAATCTAAACTATAAAGTGAGAGAAGCCTGATCTGAAATTTTTGTTCAATAATAGTTTAACTATTTTTTTAAGTTGATATATAACAAGCAAAGCCTACTACAAATCTGTTTTGATTGATTACACATTCCATATATGTATTCTGTTATTTGCTTCATAACATTAACAGTGTGTTATATTTTTTAGGCTTCCACAGCTAATCTTGAATAACTGTTAGCTTAGTAAGATCATGGCTGCATATTTTTAAGTAGGATTGAAAATGCAATCACATTTATTAAAATATTTACACCCATATCGACAGCCTGGCCTAACAAAATAATAAATATTGTTTTATACCAAAATTTATTACTGTAATAGTGGATAATCATCTCATACTCATGTAGAATTTATTTTATTACATATATAAATAATGAATTGAATTGATATTAAAATTTCAATGTACCATGTAACATATATTTTATTTTATTTTATACATGCCACATTATAAAAAAAGGATCTCCATAGAAGATATGTTTCAGATGAATCTGATCAACCTGTCTTTGAAGTCTCATCAACTGCATTTGAAGTGACTTCAATCCATAAACACATACCTACATACATGCATATATTACATCAAAATTAGAAAGCCTATTAGAAAAAGTCAATTGCAGATAATTGTAATACCAAATATTAAGTTAATATATAATTCTGTAACTACCAAGAATATAATCCAAAACAAAAAAATATACATTAGCCAATCTTTAGACAATTTTTTTTTCTGTCATCTAAAATTTAAATAGACACATTGTAATTTAAATTAATTATACCAAAATATAGCATTATATGACTATTTTAGTTTATATTAACTGCAACATTCTATTTTACATCACTTTACTCCACAACTATCTATGAAAATATGACTGCAGCCTAAAAAAAATTCCAGACTTGAATCTAATTATTAGCCTTTGTTAGTATGAAATTTTGGATTGATCATATCCATCCAGCAGTCATTGTTATTTCTATTAAAATGTTCAAATTATTGATTTGAAAATTTTAACATTCTAATGTTTTTTGAACTATGAAGCATAGAAGTAAAAATGGCTGCTGAGTGGACAGTTACAATTCAGGCCTTCTTTTTATTAAAGGTCAATTAGCCAGAGACTAGTTTGAGTATTTGATTAATACAGCCATCTGGTATCTATGAATTATAAGAGCACCAGGAAAAAATAATAAATAAAAAAATTAGAAATTAATAAAAAAAAAATTAATTTTCTGCAGCACACATGTTTATTTAAATATAGCCTTAAATGGATATAAAAAACAGTGCATCCAATAATTTACAATAATAATTTTTTTTTTCAACAATGCAAGGCTTTCTGTTTGAAATATTTTTCTTACATTCCATATGCTAATTGTGAACTTTCTTTATTTCCTTTTTCATAACTTGTGTCTAGCCATCCACATTAATCACTAATTTTATATTAATCAATCTGAATTTAGATCGGTATCAATCACTACTCAGTTCAAACAGAATATTTCATACGTTATATTTTGCCATCATGACATTCAGGAAATTTGTCCAGACTTATCTGAGCCTCATATTATTCATTGGATCTACTTAATTCTTCCACCCAATTTGATTTATGGATTTCCTTCGCCTAAATGAGTTGTTTTACTTAAACAGGTTATTCCTCTTTGGGTATAACAAATCTGTATTGATCTGGGGCAAGTGTATCAATCTTTAGGCCTAATTATCCTCAGAAAATTCCGAGGAACTTTCCAACTGCTACTTTCTGATATAAATCATTATTCTAATCAATAAACCCTCTTTAAAATTAATGCAGATTAATATATAGTTTATTATTCCTGTTATTAAAAATTTCTTAATTAGTCAAAGTCTGTAAATCTTACTTGTTTAATTATATAATTTATATTTTTCTTTGTTTTCCTCTCACATAAAAATACTTCTCTTAAAAACCGGTTATAATTTTTTTTTTATGAATGAGTCGTAGACTTTTTATAGTAAGTTATTTGCAGTGAATACTGTCAATTTTTGTAGTGCTTGTGAGCTGAGCCCAGGAAACTTTTTCTTTTACGGGGGAATATATATATTCTTCAAGAGATTTAATTGTTATTATACTAAAAAATCTTTGATTGGGTGATTGTTTTTGATTTTTGTAATTCAAAATCTTTTTTTTTTATTGTTTTTTTTATTATTGAATATATTTTTGACTTACTTAAATTTAAAATGAGGTTGGGGAATTCATTTAAAAACTTTTTTATATTGTTATAAGAGTTTATCTACTGATGGTAAATAATATGAAAAGGTTCATGAAATTATATAATGATGTTAATCAGTTTAATCCTATATGATTTTTCAGTATAAGTTGTTGATTTGCTCATAATTATAATAACATTTCATTTCGAGTTTTAAAAAGTGATTTATATTTTATTCGCCTATTATATTGTAATTATGGTATTATATCTAGGGCCTGTTCTTATAAGATACTGTTTTAAAATAACTTAATTTTGATTTAGATTTGTAAACATAAGTATTTCATTTTTAATTATATTCTTCTACTGTAGGATTAAGGCCTCATTCATTGTAATTTTTTTTTATTCAGAACTTCATATTTCCTTATTTTGTTATTATTTTACATTTAATCTCTTTATATGATTCATACAATACCTTCAGATCTTAGTATTCTCTTATTGACACTCCAGCTTAGGTTCATTTCAATGATATTAATAGGTTCCCATTTGTTCGACTTCTCATGTATTGTGTTGTTAATCTCTCTTTGATAACTCCAATATAATCCCTATATTGCTCTTTCATTTAATGTCCACAATTTCAAATTTACACATAAACACTGGCAGAAAACATCATTTTTTTAAGCACAGTTTTATACTTTTTAATAAGTTATTTCTATTGAGGGAATATTATCCATGTTTAATTCTACAAAATATATTTTCTTCTGTTTTGATATTTAATTCAAATATAAAGTATTCATTTATTATTAAGATTCATAAAGTGCATGTGCATTAGCTTGAAAAAGCTGGTCTTTAGTTTATTATAATTCATAAACATCGTGCTATATAAAATAAATATCTCATTTACATATATCTTCTAAATACATTGTTATCCCGTCTTTATTTTCATCTTTTTCTTTTGAAAAGCTATTGAACGTTTTTTAATCTTTAGCTTTAATCTTACTTTTTTGAATATTTTATCTGATAATTTTTATTGCAAAATATACTTGATTTAAGTAATCATTTATTTTTATTACCTTTTCTCTCCAATTTAATTTGCAAAATACTTCTTTAAAATTTCTGTAACTTACTTTAAAGAAATTAACAAATCTGTTGAACAGCTTCCAAGGTTAACAATCTTAGTATAATCACTGCCGCTAAATTCTTATATTCTTCTGAAATTTAATATCTTCGATCTAATTCTTGATGTTCCAACATTTCAATCAATGCAAAAATGTTAATAGAGGCAAATTATCAATCTACATAATGGTCTTCTTTCTTAATAATTCCTTTTAATATGGTGTGTATTAGTTTTCATTACATGGACATGTTTATTTCATGTTTAAAGAGGTTTACTTAAACTTTATTGTATCAATATTTCAATCACTGTGGTCAGGTCGCAATCTTTAAGTGTCCATATATAATCATTGGACCATTAGTAAGAGTAGATTTCCACTCTTATTATTAAAAGGAGAGAAGTTGCGTTGACAACAGTGAGAAATATTGATTACTATCTATATTGGTATGTTTAGGTGGTGAGTGTTTTCTAATGGTTTTATATTACTTGTATGTAAACTACATTATAACCACTTTCAAATTTAATTTATTGTTACTTTTTGATTTGAATATATATAATTTTCTATAAATGATTTATATTGGTTGTAGTCAAATTATTAACAGATTGATATTGATAGATTTGTAATTTGTAATATTTTCACTTTTTTTTAAAGTGTCAATCTTTCAACACATAGCTGAAATTATAGGTAAGACAGTGAGATGATTATTTCATTGTGCTGGATGAAACAAGTTGTAAAATGAGGCAAAATAATAAAAAAAAAGATTTCTGAATAATTTTAATGGAAAAAAAAATTTTTTTTTTCCTATTCTCTTTATTTAAAAATTGTTCAGTTTGTTAATAAAACAAACATTTTATTGAATCTTAATTAATAAAAAAGAGTTAACAGAATATGGTTGACCAGTAAATAATTGGGAAAAAAATAATATAACAAACAAGAATGACTTTGAATAATATTTCTGTAGTGTAATTTTCACCACATCATTCTCACACAAATTTGGAAGTGGTTTCTATCCATTTTTAACACCTTCTGGAGAGTTGTAAATTATAAACATGTGACCAAAGATGCAGATTTCATGCTGAAACAGTTTTCATACATATCTTTATCATTGTTTATTATATATAGATAGCCAATGACTACAGTTCAATTGAAGTGTTACACTTACTCCCTCATAACTTTAACATAATCAATTTGATGGAAATATATTATTTTTTATTAATCATTCATTAAACAAGAGATTACTCACTTAATGAATAATATTTCTGTAGTGTAATATGCACGACATGATTCTCACAAAGGTAGGGACTGGTTCCATCCACTTTTAATACCTTTAGAAGGATGTAATCATAAACTTGTAACCAAAGATGTAAAAAAGATGTATGATTCCCAAGATACACACATTTTGTGCTGAATTAGCATTCATCAGTGGGCCAAGATAACAATCTTCTACAATATATTTATTATTGTTCAGTATGTTGTAGTGAAAATTACACTACAGAAATATTATTCATTAAGTAAATAATCTCTAGGCTAATGAATGACTAATAAAATTATTAATATACTTTCATTAAGTGATCTGTGTTAAAGTTGTGAGGGCAATGAGTTTAGCACTTATCAATTAAACCATAGTAATTGGCTATCTATATATACTGAAATATGTGTAAGACATTGTGATCTGAGTCAACTGATGATGGCTGATTTTCAGCATGAAATGTGCATCTTGTAAATCATATATCTTCACATGTTTTTGTTTATATGTTTATGATTATACCCCTTCACAAAGTGTTAAAAATGGATAGAAACCAGTCCCCAGTTTGTGTGAGAGTGGTGTAGTGAAAATTACACTACAGAAATATTATTCATTAAGTGGATAATCTCTAGTTTAAGGAATGACTAATAAAAAGTATTAATATACTTTCATCAAATGGTTTGTGTTAAAGTTGTGAGGGCAATTAGTTTGACACTTATCAATTAAACTTTAGTAATTTGCTGTCCATATGTATTGAAATATGTGAAAGACACTGTGATCTGGATCAACTGATGATGGCTGTTTCACAACTTCACGTTTTTGCTCATATATTTATGATTACATCCCTTCATAAGGCGTTAAAAGTGGATAGAAACCAGTCCCTACTTTATGTGAGAGTGGTATAGTGAAAATTACACTACAGAAATATTATTCCTTGAGTGGATAATCTCTAGTCTATTGAATGACTAATAAAAATTGTTAATAACGACTTTGTTGTTGTTTTTGTTGTTTTTTTTTTAATAAAAGAAACTAAATCAAACTAGTGATTTTTTAATTGTTTTGTTGCAAAGTTTGTTCAGCATTTACTTTTAACAGAATATTTGTTGATAACAAATGCGGTTGCATTGTTTATATTGATTTAGGTGTATAGTACCTATTACAGATATACATAGTATACTTTATCTAGAATTAATGCAATAGTAACAACAACGTCAGAAAATATTTATTTTGATGTCTTTTTAAAAATCAAAACGAAAGCAAATTTTTTTTCTTCTCATGTGTCATAGCATCAGCCAGGAAGCGCACTCGCTAACACGGGACAACTGCTTGTAAAGCAGCTGTCGCTGACCTCTCGATCACCACTACTTGACGAAACGAAAGCAAATTTAGGCATTGAATTGTAAAGTTTGTTCATATTTAATAATATTCTAATTGTATTTTTCTTACTTCCTATAGATTTAATCAGTTTTTTTTTTTTAAAAAAAAAATCGTAGTTTTATTATTTTATTTTTCTAAAATATTTATTGGTATATACGCAAGTGAAATATAATTTTAATGGAAAATAATTTAAATATTTTAGAGCAAATATATCCATCTATTTGTTATAAGTAAAATAATTTAATTTAAATAAATATTTTCAATGATAAAAAGGGTAAAAAAAGCAACCATAAATAAATATGAGTGATAGTATAAAGAACAAGATTGACGATTATTATCACATTTGCCCATGTTCAGCAAAAGTCTCTACAAGCTTAATCCATCTTTCTCCAACAAATAATTTCTCTTTTCTAATCACATCTGCAAATATTCTTATTTTATTCATTCACACGTGGTCTCTTTTTAGCTTTTTGCAATCTATTGGGATACAATTTAAGATTTCAAATGCCCATCTTTCATAATTTCTTCCAATAAAATGTCCAATGTAGTTCCATTTTAGTTTCTTAATTTGTTTAATGATGTCAATGATATCTATTTATTCATTCACTCATTATTTTACTTTGTTTTTTCCTTATTCTGAATACATATCATAGTTCATTGTTATGATCTGAAATTTTTATCTTGCTCTTTTATTAAATATGCAAATCTCAGACATATATGTAAAAGTTGCTAAAATACATATATTAAAACCTTCCTTTCAAATATTTAATCATATTTTCTACTACCAAAAGAATTTAATCTAAGTTTAAGCCTGTGATTATTTTCAGTCTTTATGTTTCCATCTCTGACCAAGCCGTATTAGGTTTTTAACTACATATTCCTGATAATCAATCTTTACTTTTTTTTGAGAAAACCCATTGAATATTATGTTAGTTGATGTACCTTATCTTAATATTGAAAAATAAAAACTAATCGATAAAAAATAAAATGTCTGCATCTATTTTTTGAGTTTATTAAAGAAAATAAAGAAAGTAATATATTTTGCAAAAAAAAAATAAAAAATGTATTAAATAAAACCAGAAAAAAGTAGTCCACACGACACACACATTATATATAAAAGACAAACAACAAAATATTAATATTTAATAAACTTTTTGCTATAAATCCATCAATAAATACCGACATTTTAATAAGTACTAACTCCAGTTTTATGCCAAGTTCCAATTCAATGATTATTTATTTATTTGCTTTCTGACTATAATTAATTTAATGCTTTTATTTAGTAGACTTCTATGAAATAAAATAATTAGGGAGTTTTTGCATAAAATGTGCATTAAATAGAAAACAAAGCAAAAAACGTAATCCTTCAGCATTGTTTAAGCAAAAATTATAAATAAGAAATCAAATATAGGAATGAGGTCAATGAAATTCCAAAACCAAAGCCATACATAATAGTCTACCACATAAAAGCAGTAATAGAATTACATTTCAACAAGTAATTACTAAAAAATAAAATTGCAGTTAGCACAAAATAATCTATTCATATTTATTGTTGAATTAAAGATTGCATAAGTTTATTAAATTTTAACCTTTTATTATTTTTATTTCTTAGTCATTTTATGTGTGGATTAACTTCTTTTTTTTTATTTATTAAATACCCATTTTCATTTATTCCAAACTATATTATTATACAATAGTAGAAATTTTATTTCTTTATCTACTATTTTTTTCTTTCACTCAATAATAAATATTATGTAACTCCATAAAGTATTATAGGAGCACCCTTTAATCATTTAAGAATTAATTTTTAGTTTTACTTTCTTATTTTTATACAAGTATTATTTGAGAAAGAACAATTTCCTCTGCAAAATCTAGATTATTTAAATAATAACCATGTATTTTTATTCTTTTAATTTCCCATTTTACTCCATTTTTCGTAAAACTATAAATGCAATTTAATTACTGTTGCTTTATTTTGTAAATTCCAGTTCTATATAGATTTAAAGCGCTTCAATCGCAGTAAAAATGCCTAACCCAAAGGATAATGACAACTTATCGGTCTTTTCAGAAAATACTCTCAATATATGGAATTGATCCACTATGCTAAAATCACTTATTAATTCATCTTGTTCTTTTGATTGGGTTGAATCCAAATTTGCTGTTACATGAGTTGTAATTATCCTAGTAATGATTTTGAATAAAATTGATAGAAGTCTGATAGTTGATATGTCTGTAATTTGCAATATTTTTATCACTTTTATTAAATATCAAATCTCTTCTGTATTTTTCCCATCATATGGCATATCTTCATCTTTTACACATTTGGTATATAATTTTTCCAACAAGTTTTCTATTTATTCATCTAATTCTTTTAACAATAATTCTGTTTTTTTTTACTTCTCATGTCTTAATTTAAAATGAAATTTTAGAAGATATAATTGTAGGGAATACTTTACTTTTTTTATTTTTTATTACTATATAATTATTTATAGAACTCTTTAGACATTTTATGAGGTCAGCTCACTTTTTTTAATAATAGTTCCATTTTTTTCTTTTTTTTTGATGAAACGACTTTCCATTCAATATTAAGTAATTGTTTTATACTTTTTTTATATATAAAAGAGAGTATTGAGTATAAAGTTTTATACTTGTGAGACTTTTTATTATTTTCTTCTAAAGTTTTCATTCTGTTTAAATTTTGAATTTTCATTCATTTTACAAAATATATTTACATACATTTACTTTTGTATCCCTGGAAGGCTTATTTATAATTTAAAAAATAACCCAAGTTTAGAAATAGGTTGCTCGGGATGAAAAACAAAATATAACTATCCATAATGACCAAAGGCTTGTTGGAAATTATTAGCAAATAAAGTACAACGATTAGTTGTTACGGATAAATATAATTTAATAATTAAGCTAATGTAAACTTTATTAAATTAGCAAAAAAGGCACAAAACATTCGTACCATATATATATATATATGCGTCAGTTTAAATTAAATATTAAAACTGTTAAGACATTAATGTCTGAATGTTTCTAGCATTAGGTTTTCTTCTTATGTTTCATTCCAGAAGTTAAGACTCGTCAAATAATGTAAGTCTATAGTTTTAGTTGTTTGACTGAAAGCTCATGACAATCCCAGAGCAATTAATTTCAAATTATTTTCAAGATTCTGTCATGTAATACGATAAAGAAAATAATACCAGAAGAAAAGAACAATGATGGTAAGGAGTTTAAGTTGTTTATGAGTGGAAAAGGCTTTACAAAAAGCTTTTTAAAATAAGAAATGTTAAATAATTGTTAATGTTGCTATTAATACTTAATTTATAAAAGCAACTGAAAATAAAACTTTTGTTTATTATACAATTGTTCATGTCTACCTATCTCTCTATTTTTAATTTTATAGTATGAGAGACAATATATATATACACTTGTGTGTTTTTATTATTGGAACGCAGATTTGTTAAGAAAAAAATGTTTCCCATAGTGACAAATCATTGCTTTGACAAATAAATAGAATAAAAGATTTAATTATTTAATTTGAAACTCGGAGGAAAAGCCAAAATAATTATCCTTATGCTCAGTTACTCAGGAGATTAAGCGATTAATATTCAAGCACCTATAGCCAATTTTATCTGAATTAAAAATACCAATATTTTTTTAAGCTTGTAATTTTTAATTTCTTCGAAAAGATAGAAAACGATAAATTTTTAATATAGTGTTAAAAGTAATAGAGAAATTAATTTCATTCTAGAAATTTTAACTCTATGATTTTAAAAAATTAATTAATACATCGAACATATATGTGAAAAATTATATGCATATACTAGTGGGTTTATTATTTTTTTTTCCATTGATATGATTAATTTTTTGTATATACAGAGACATTTTTTCTGTATCATAATTTATTTATTTTAAAACAGAGACTGCCAAACTTTTTCAAATGCAGGACAAGTTACTTACCAGTCCAACAAATGTGACCATGTTTTTAAAACTATAGGTTTTTCTGCTTTAGGCAGATTAGTTTTATATTAAATATATCATTATCATTTTTAAACAAAATATATATTGCTTTATATTCAATTTCAAATTATATCCCAGGGCTGGAATAAAAAGAATTATGGAAAAAAGAGAGAATGCATATTCTGATTCATAGGTTTTACTTTGAAGACATTTGCTTTAGAAAACTTTGCTTTGCTAGATATGAATTAGAAAGATATAAAAATATGAATACTGGATGCACGCATGGTTTAGCAATTTTAAAATTTATAGACAGACAGCATAAGTTGAAAGTCTGTTTCATTAATAGACCACTACAAAACAAAGGTATCATATATAACTCTCATAAAACAACATAAAAATGAAAGCAGCACTCATCTAAGCTTGCCATTTTCCAGGTGTTTATGATTTGAGTGATTTTTTTATTCTTGTTTTATGTTTTGCTAAGGTTAGATAAAAACTTATTATCTGATTATTATTGAATGCTTAGCAGAGTGGATAATGGACCAGTTACTTAAGAGAAAAATTCTAAGTGTTTTGAAAATAATTTCACTCGATTCAGACTCCTATTCAGACAATAGACATGGCAGACAACTGTTCTCCCTTTACACCACAAGATCTTTTTTTGTATAGACGACAAAGTTTAATGAAACCAAAAAATATTAATGATTAAAAAATATGAAGAACAGGATGACAATAATATGGCATTTCATTTTGTAATTTTAAATTCGTAGTTTTTATATAAATACTGTATAAATTTTATAATTAAAAAATTATAAATAAAAGTAAATTAATATATTTTACATGAATTAAAAATATTGTTAAAAATGTTTGGGAATTTTTTTTTTTTTCTAAACAGTTTTTATCTAATATGTTTAGAGTAAACATTTTTTCATTACCATAAGACATTTAGGCAATTTTATAGGGGGCGATTTACATAATGAATACTATTATTAAATCCATCAATGGTTTATGTGGGTAATGAACAATAGTATGGCTTGCTAGTCCACATATCAAACAGGTTTTTTCTCTTTTATTTTCTTCAGTTTGGAAGTAAAGTAAAAACTTTAAGCTCTTAAGTTATCACTCTATTCCTGTGCTAAAACACACACAAGGCTTTAAGGGGGTTAAATACATTTATTGTTTTATCAACAACCAATATGCAAGGTTATATTTAATTTGTACTAAAGGACTGGAAAATAAAAGTATTACATAATCTATTAGTTCAAGTGTTACATGTAAAGCTACTGAATCCAAGATCCAAATTCTGTTTTAGATGAAATATCGGTGTCTATAGCAGTGGTCTTCAACCAATGGTCCATGATCCGGTGCCGGGCTGCAGAAGTTTTCTGCCAGTCCATGCACTAGACTGGCAAGAGAGTTTGTAATAACAAAATAATAAGATTTTAAACTTTAATTAATATAAACAATTTTTATTTATTTTTTTATCGCATTTTTACCCGATTAAAAAAAAAGAAACAGAACAAAAACAAAATCTAATCAATCGTACATAAATGAATTTGTTTTCTATTTATCACAGATGTTTATGGGGGGGGGGGGAGTCAAATTAAATTTTTTATTATTTTTCTAAAAAAATTCAAAATTAAAAAAAAAAAAAGTTTTTTATTATACAAACTTAGGTTGTTTTTTGATAGCCAATCACAGCCACTTGTCAGCATTGTTTATGTGTTAAAACAATAAAATGTAATGTTACCGGGCTGCAATTTTAAAAATACGGTGACTTTTTTTGATTTCTTAAATTTTTTCTACTCCCTCTTTTAATATTTCATTTTTAGTCTTTTTTTTTTTGGCTATATGGTGATTTTTTTGGATTTAACTTTTATTTTTGAAATCAATTTTTATTACCTTTTTTTAAAAATAAAAACCAAACAATAACTTCTGTCTCTAACTTTTATAAAGTATTTCTCAATACACCCCCCCCCCCAAATAAAGTAAGATCAAAACTTTTGACCTTTTTTAAAAAATAAAAACAAACTAAAAATAACTTGCCTCTATCGTTTGTTTCAGTGAAGACAAAGTATTTATTTCTCAACCCACTCTCCCAAAAAATTAAAATAAGATTTTTTTTGGCTTTAACTTTTATTTTTGAAATCAATTTTTATCACCTTTTTTAAAAAAGAAAAACAACTAAAAAATTTCTGTCTCTAACTTTTACAAAGTATTTCTCAATCCACCCCCCACTCCCAAATTAAAATAAGATCAAAACTTTTGACTTTTTCAAGTTTCGTTTTCTTTTGTTTAAAAATATGCCCACTTTTTTTTGGTCTATAAGGCAATATTTTTTTGGGCTTTATTTGTATACCACTAATATACTAAAACTTTTATTTTTAAAACCAATTTCTGTTACTTTTTAAAAAAAATAAAAACAAACAAAAAATAACTTTGATCTCTATCTTTTGTCTCAGTGAAAACAAAGTATTTCTCAATCCACTCCCCCCCCCCCTTCCAAAAAAAATTAAAATAAGATAAAAAACTTTTGACTTTTTCAACTTTTGTTGACTTTTTTTTTTTTTTTAAAGACAATGACTATACAGGCATTTTTTTTTTGGCTTTATTTCTATTACACAATGTCTATTTTGCCATTTTTTAAAAAACTTTTTTTATTAATTACATTTTTTGATTCTTTCAACACACCAGTACAAAAAAAAATTACAATAACATCAAAACTTCAGAATTTTACATGTTTCATTTTATTTTTTCAGATTTAAAATATGACACCTTTTTTTGGCTGTACAGTGATTTTAATTACACAATTTCTATTTTGCCTTTACTACTATCAAAAGACAAACTCCATATATATAACTTTATCTATATTTAATATTAAATACAGATATCACATTTATCGTAATCATTGTCATGTAATTACACTAGCTGTGATATTTCCCAACATTCAGGTGAATAACATGTTATTCTTGCATGTTTTAACAATGAAATGAGAATGATTGTTATTGTATTTCTGTAGCAGTATGACTATGCAACTCAAAAAAGAGTGTTCAGAATGTGAAAGTAAGCAACACCATTACAATCACAATAAGTAGGGTGCTGTTTTGGTCAGTTATAACAATTATGCTTATCTAAGGCTAAGCAGGTTACATCTTTAAGAAAATTTATCTGTAAACTGCTGCCGGTCCACAAAATCTTATCCTTATTTTTGCCGGTCTGCAGGTGTGAAAAGGTTGAAGACCACTGGTCTACAGTATTTAAAGTTTTCTAATGGTGAACGACTAATTCCAAAATTCATTTTACTAAAAACTATTGGCCTGTTGATGACATATTGTTTTATGATTTTTTAAAATATAGATATGTATAAAAAACAATTATAAACACATATATGAAATTACTTTTTGCCTAAAATCAGATAAAATAATTATCCAATAAATAACTATGATTCATTAAAAATATATCTTGGTAGATTTTCATAGTTTAGAATAGTTATTGATTGCTGTTCTTTTAGAAAGGACTAAAGGTTTCTGAATGAGGGCTTTTTGTATTCAACTAATCTTGTTGCTGCTAGAACATCTCAAAATTTTCCAAGTAACTTATTATAGATTGTTATTATTGTCAATGGTAATTTAATTTAACTTTCAATTTTAGAACTACATAATAAATTTTAATAAGCCCTTTCATAAATAAAAATAATAATAAAATAACAAAAATAGAAATTGGAAGTAGGGATGATATTTAAAAAACGCTACTAGTAGGAATAGTTTTAATTACAAAAGTGAGAGATCAAAAATAAACAAAAAAAAAATATGATAAAAAGAATGTATACAATAAAATAAATATATAATTTTTTAATAAAGTCCAGATACAGTAATAATGAAATTGAGTTATTTTCCTAATAATAGCTAACAAAAACCTGTAATTAAAACAAATATAGCAACTCTGAAAATATTTTACATTAAATCTACAAAATAAATATATTGGTTAAAATAGTTTTTTTGAAGCAATAATGATAAACTCTTGTATTATGATGGAGAAATATATATATAACAATCTAGCTTTTGCATTTTCATAACAGCATTACACACATTGCAAAGTTCTATGTAGTGACAACCCTACTAAAAAATTTAACTGTTAGATTATCAGAAAATATGTCATATTTATTTCAGGATATAGAGTAATACACATTGTGATTTTACATATATAAGGTAATGGTTTCACTTGAATTGAACAAATGCAATGGTATTAAAAGATGGCCTGATACATAAGTAAATAAATAAATACATAAATAAATTTTTGTGTAATGATAAATTAAAATCTGATATGATAAATTATCATACTGAAGTAGTTAAATAACATAGGATGGATAAATGATAATGATATATATGCTTTTATGTAACATTAACTCTTTCTTTAAAAAAAAAAATTTTTTTTATTGGCCAAGTGAATTAAAGTTTTACAATTTTTTATTGGTCAATTAACAAACTCAGCTATAAAAATATATTCATCTTTTAATATTATATTCATTTTAGTTTCATTTATATAAAGTATATTAACCATTATATTGCTCAAATTCTGATTGGTCAAGTGAGTTAAAGCTGCAAACTTTTGATTGGTTAATTACAGAATCAACAGTAAAAATATATTCATCTTTTAATATATTCATTTTGGTTTCATTTGTAAAAAGTATATTAATAATTTGTCAGATTAAGAAAGTGAATGAAAGTTTTTTCAAAAATACATTTTTATTTATAATTATAAAAATATTCGATAGTGGAAGACCTAAAAAGAAGTTTGTAACAAATAAGAAATGCTGCAGATGTCATTGATTTCTTTCTCAATTTATGTTAGTGTAAAAGTAAAGAATTTTTTACTAAAATCTTACTATTCTTACTATTTTTCTAAATTAATTATATTTTTAGCATATTTTATAAAAATACATTATGATATATAAAAGCAATACTTAAAAGATGCTCTAAAACATTTATTTCATTTTCACAATCAAAACAAAGAAGTTGGAGCAGTAAAAATTATTGACAGGTGCTCTTCTTTTGTCCATGATGAGAACCAATCAATCAGCATCTAGGAAGACCTCCCTTCTCTCTTTGTTGTAGCTTTGAACACCTATATTATTGACTTTTTATTTGTAAAATAATTCAAGAGAAGGCAGCCACTTATGGTACCTTTTAAGCTTTAAAATGAGCCTACATATGTTAGGTAATATAAAAACTTCCTGAGAGAGTTAAAGCCATGCTTGAGTTTACTTGAAACAATCAATATAATGGTTAATAATTTGTTAGATTATAAAAGCGAATAAAAGTTTTTTCAAAAATAAATTTCTATTTATAATTATAAAAATATTCGATAGTGAAAGACATAAAAAGAAAGTTCGTAACAAATTAAAAAGTGCTGTGGACATCATTGATTTCTTTCTCAATTTATGTTAATGTAAAAGTAAAGAATTTTTTACTAAAATCTTACTATTTTTTTAAAATAATTATATTTTCAGCATATTTTACCAAAATATATTACAATATGTAAATAAATGCCAGCAAAATATAACTGACTGCTCAGCTGCTTTTATGTGGCATTTCTCATGGCCCATTCTTCTCTTTCACTTAGATGCTAAATGGAGCTATGATTACTAAACAACCATGAACCCCACAAACAACAATAATACTCTCTTCTTCATGACGAGAAGTATTGTAAATAATTATATTCATTACAAACTTAATCAAAAGGGGTTCGAATGGCAAAATTGTCTGCCATTACAGCCTGCAAGTGAAATACATATTCATATGAGAAGTATAGGAGATGAATTTGAGGAAAGATATACCAAAGTTTTCAATGAGATGTGTAATAGCCTTCATATTACACCGAACTCTGTTTACTCTACATTCCAAGCTGTTACAAATGAGCTATTTAGTGAAGGCATATGGTGGGGAAGAATTGTGGCATTATTTGCTTTTGGTGGTTCCTTGGCCATTCAATGTGTTAACAAAGAAATGCCGAATTTAGTTAGTAGAATATCGGATTGGGTTACTACCTACATTGAGAATAATTTAACAAATTGGATCAGGGACCACGATGGTTGGGAAGGTTTTGTTGAATTCTACCGAGGAAGGAATGATCGACAAAAAGCATCCCCATGGCCTAGTATGAAGAAGTTTTTGTGTGGAATAGCTGCGGGAGCTGTAGGTGTAATTACTGTTGGAGCTTTGCTCTCAAATCGATGAGATGACTTTTTGAATAATCTTTTTTTTTGTTAAAACTGTGTATTTTGTATTTCTGTATCATGCAACTTTTGACATCACATTTTATTTGGATCCAGTTTTGTTCAGCCATTTGTAAAAAAAAATAAACAAGTTTTCTTAATGTTTTGTGCATCTGATTACAGAAGATAGCTTAATCCTACACAGTCACAATTATATATTTATATATTACATAGTGGGATCATCTTTGTGTAAGTAGGATTCATAAAGGAGTGAAAGGTTTCACAAGATCGCCTATCACAAAGATTCTTGTGAATTTTAACTCCCAGTATCAAAATTTATTAAATATTTTTTATATAATTTTTTTTAGCTTATTTAAACAGATTATTTAAATAAAATATTCATTTTTATGATTATTTGTTTTACCCTATGGAGTCAAGTGCTTTGAATGTTAGCACATTAGAAGACCACCAAAAGAATATAAAAAGTATATATGACCGTATGATATTTTTTTAAATATTTGTTTATACAGTTTGTTTTCTTTGATAATAATAATAAAAAAAGAAAATATGGAAAAAAAAAAATTCTAAATTATTAATTTTTGTTTGAAAATGAAATAAAAAGCTTGGGGTGATGAAAATTGTTGACAGGTGTCAAAATTGTTGTTAGTGCTTGTTTCTTTTTCAATTTACGTTCGTATAAAAGTATACAATTTTTAAATAAAATTTTACTATTTTTTTAAAATAATTATATTTTCAGCATATTTTACGGAAATAATTTATAATATATATGAAAAATAATAAAAAAAACATTCTAAGACATTAATTTTTGTTTTGAAAGTCAAAACAGAAATTGGAGTGGTGAAAATTATTGACAGACACTCTTCTATTGTCCAAAATGTGAACCAACCAGTCAGCATCTAGGAAAGTCTGCCTTCTCCCTTTGTTGATTTTTTACTTGTAAAATAATTCTAAAGAGGGAAGCATCGTACGGTACATTTTAAGCTTTAAAATAAACATAAAA
Source organism: Epiperipatus broadwayi (assembly GCA_028023455.1). Classification (NCBI taxonomy): domain Eukaryota; kingdom Metazoa; phylum Onychophora; class Udeonychophora; order Euonychophora; family Peripatidae; genus Epiperipatus; species Epiperipatus broadwayi. Next base: position 1,519,548 of record JAQFVV010012592.1, read on the forward strand.
ACACTACCATAGCTCAAAAATTGACAGTTTTTGAGTCACTTGAAGCTGTGAACAGTGATCCATGCTTTTTTCTCAAAAGATGGTTAATTATAATTTCATATGCCTAAGTGACAACTATATTAACTTACATATTTCACAAAAATTAAATTGTTACAGCATCTTTCTATCAGTCATTTTACATTAATGAAATAACACTGGCTTGCATTTACAATTGCATTGATTGATTACTTTGGTTTGCAGTGAATGCCACTACTGTATGGGGAGGTTTGCTTTGATGATAATATCCGATGGATTCCACCTACAACTTAAATTATAAAGTCATGACAATTGCATAATCAATATGCATAATTTGAACAGTTATTTTTAATAATGACAGTTCACACTTTAATATCTGATTAACATACATTGCAAAATATTGTGTAACCCAAATAGTGTATAGAATCAAGAATAAAGAATTACAAAATTTAGGCATTAATAAAATAATTAATTATGATTTTTTTAAACTCAGTTTTGTTACAGTAATAAAATAGAACCACCCACAGAAACACAGCTCATTATTTTTAGATTTTAGTATTTAATTTTTTACATGTTTAAGAAATGAAAATAAAACTTTTAAAAATTATTTGCATTTGTAATGTATATATTTTTATTGAATAATTTGAAATATATGAAAGTATAATAGAAAATAAAGCTTTACTCTAACCCTCACCCATGAAGACAATGAAAAAATAATTTTTTTAATGGATTAAAATTACATATTTATTTTTTATTATATATTAATAAATTTTAAATATATAATAAATTTTAAATTATTTATTAGAAATATAAGTTTACAAATAAAAAACTTTCTCAAAATAATATTTCAACTTTGCAAGAAAAACAATATTTTTTTATTGGACTAATTGTCACATTGTTGATAAAAATATTAAATGAATACAATTTTTGTTATTCAAATTCTATTTCTAAAATCCAAATGAATTGTTAAATCATTATAAAATCATGAAATTTTGTTTTACAATTTAAAATTGCACTTAAAATTATTTTAAAAAATACCAAATGTGTTTATCAAGGTGGTGCCAATAATTTTTTTTTATTTTTATCATTTGTATTTTTTTTTTAAATTTGTCTTAATTAAAAACAAATATTTTTGAATAAAATCCAAATGTAACCATAAATATGTTTGTTTTAAAATAAATATTTTGCAAGTATGTTGCACATATAACCATAAATATGTAAATGAACTATGAAAAATATACAGATTTTTTAGCCAAGTTATACAACAACACTTGCAAATACTCTCACAAGCACTCTAAAAACTTGAGAATAATCAATCTACAAACCAATGGAATTTTTGGCTCATTTATATTTGTATTAGTTTTTTAAAATTAATAAATCAATAAATATTTTAGTTTCCATTTGGTTATCAAATATAAGCAAAACTGGTAAACTAATGTTACAGTTGGCAAAAGAAAGTGAATTTAAAGCAAAGGTTACTATGACATCATTGATATTCTGTAATAAACAACTAATGTTACAATGTGGATGGAGAAATTATAACAATCTAGATTGTCAAATGGTATTTTAAAGTATTTTGTCAGATGAGTTTATAAAAACAATCAGGGTTTAAATTAGTTTTGCTTGTGGAAAGAGTTTGCAACTTTTAGTATATCACTAATATTGAAAATGGCAGCCTGTTTAGAAAGTCTCATCAAATTCTTCAATAAATTATTCTAAATTATTATTACATATAATTAAAACCAATAACTATGCAAACTACTTAATCAAAAACAACATAAAGTATCATTAATTTTTAATTAGTAAGAAATAAAGTCTCAGCCTAAACATTATTGGTATTCACTAATTAAAAAAAAAGTTGATTATTTCTTTGCATTATCAATTTCTCTTTTCAGACCAGTTCTTTATCTTTTCAAATATTATTTGTAGAATAAGCTATTTAAATTAAAAAATCTGCAGAAAATAATTCCAGTCATGATGTATCATATTACTTACAAGTTAACCTTTGGTTTGATTGCTTTGAATAGATTCATACATAGTTCTAACTCGCTCTAATTCCCACAGTTTTTATGTTACTGTAGTGTATTTTGGTTTATTTTAAAGCTTAAAAATTGCCATAAGATGCTGCCCTCTCTTGAATTATTTTACAAATAAAAAAACAATAATATAGGCATTCTAAGTTAGAACAAAGAGAGAAGCCACACCATTGTAAATTATGATTGGTTGCTTTGATGAAAACTGTCTGGCAATAATTTTCATCGCTCCAACTTCTGTTTTGACTTTGAAAATTAATGTCTTAGAATGTTTTTTTTTTATTATTTTTTTTACATATTATGAATTGCTTTCATAAAATATACTGCAAAAATAGTTATTTTACAAAAATAGTAAGATTCTAGTAAAAAATTGTATACGTTTACACAAACATAAATTAAAAAAGAAACCAGAGCTAACAACAATTTTCACACCTGTCAACAGTTAAAATTGCTCCAAGCTCTTTATTTGATTTTCAAACCAAAATTAATAATTTAGAGTATTTTTCTGGTATTTATTTACATATTGTAATGCATTTTGGTAAAATATGCTAAAAATATAGTTATTTTTAAAAATAGAAATATTTTAGCGAAAAATTCTTTATTTTTTCACAATGTAAATTGAGAAAGAAAGCTGATGATGTATGCAACATTTTCTAATTGGTTAAGAACGTTGTTTTTAAATTCCCCACTATAAAATGTTTTTATAAATGTAAATAGAAAGTTGTTTTTAAAAAAACTTTAGTTCACTTTCATAATCTGACAAATTATTAATATACTTTTTACAAATGAAACTAAAATAAATATATTAACCCTTTCGTATTTCATTTTTTCTGACAAATTTCTTTTTATCACTCATCAACATAAAATATATGATAAAATGATTTCTTTTCAGAAAATAATAAATTTGACTTCATTTGATAGATATTCTTGTTTACTACTGAAATAAATTTTAAATGTTCACATTTTGTTTCTGTAAATATTAAAAAAAATGAGGATGTAATCAAAACAAAAACATTAAACGTTATCGTTTCTAGAAAAATGATTTTCAGTTTATGTCAGCATAAAATATATGATAATTTGATTATTACTTATCAGAAAATAAAAAATTTAACTTCCTTTGATAGATATTCTTGTTTATTACTGAAATAAATTATAAATGTTCACATTTTGTTTCTGTAAATATTAAAAAAATAAGACTGTAATCAAAACAAAGACATTACACATCACTGTTTCTCAAAATATTATTTTCAGTTTATAAAATCAATGAAATATTTCTTGTTTCTCATAATTTTTAAAAATGTAAATGAATATTTATTTATTTCTCTTATATCTAACGAATTATGCTTTAAAAGTTTAAATTTTTTGAATATTTATTGCAAAATTACGATATTTTCTTGATATATTTTTACTTGTAAATAAAATAGCTTGTTGACATCAAAGTTAGGCTTGTAATTTGCTTCAGGCCATATTTATGTTAGCTGTTAATATAACATTATATTTTTGAAAATAAAGTATTTCAAGTCAAAATAAATTATTAATAATTTTTATTTCTTGATATCTAATGAATATAGTGCAAATTATTTAAAAAAAATGATTTAAAACTGTAATAAATTCACAAATAAACATGTCTTTGCATCATTGAAAACTTCAATGTCATAAAACACTGAACATTTTACAGCCATGGCAACACACAATGGCTGAACATGTCAAGGCAGGGCTTATGTCTATTGTAAGAGCAGGAATTTTGAATTTCTCACTTTTTTCACTTTTTTTTTTGGGACAATTTTTTTATTATAATAAAATATACTGTTTTACACACATTTTAACATATAATACTTACGAAAAAATTTGCCAGGGAGTGAATTGGCCAAAAGATGTTTCTCAGCCATTTCGAAATGATATATGATTAAAAGATGAATATATTTTTATTGCTGATTCTGTAATTCACCAATCAAAAGTTTAGAGTTTTAAATCACTCACCCAACTAGACTTGCAATCAACCATAGAATTAATAATTTACTCAACATCATCATTAACTATTTTATAAATGAACAGGTACTATAGTTTTAAAACTTTAATTTATCTATAGATAAATTACAACTTTTTTTTATCAAATAATAGTTTTAAAACTTTAATTTATCTACAGATAAATTACAACTTTTTTCTATCAAATAATAGTAGTCATTAGGCAAAATAATTTACTCCATTTGTTCTACTTCAGAGCCAAATTGTAAGCTTATATAATCAATAAAATTCATAATGGTTCAACATCCAAATTCCAGACTAGTTTCTAACTATAAGCTTTGATTGGTAAGAACATTAAATTTGATCCCATACTCCAAGTAGCCAATTTTACTTTTTTTATATATCCGAAGTAATATTTTTGAAATTTATAAACTCTAAGGTTTTGAACTCTAACCTGCTGGCATAACAATAAGTATCGAATATTACTAATATTAATATTAATATCTAATATTAATATTATTATGGGACAGTATGAAGTTAGAAGATAGAGTGAAGAGAGAATTGATTTAAAAAGTGAACACATACTCTACTATAAAAGCACAAATACAGGAAATACAAGTGGAGTAGGATTCATTATAAATAAAAAGTGGAAGAACAACATTCTAAAGATTGATAGTGTATCAGACAGAGTGGCAAGATTAGTTATATAATTTAATAGCAGATATTAAATGCAGATAATTCAGGTTTATGTTCCAACAAGTTCTCATAGTGATGAAATAGTAGATTTTTATATGGATGTACAAAAGGCTTTTGATCAGAGTAAATAACATGTAAAAATTGTTATAGAAGACTTTAATGCTAGTATTGGTAAACAAATAAAAGTTGAAAGTGCTGTAGGTAATTTTGGTTATGGTAATAGAAATGAGAGAGAACAAAGACTTGTGGAGGTTTCTGAAAAAGAAAAACTTTATATTATGAATTCTTTTTTTGAAAAAAAATGTTAAAAGGAAATGGACATGGAAACATTCAAATGAAGGGATAGCAGAATTGGATTATATTTTGACTAACAGAAAATACATATTTCAAGAATGTAATGTTCTTAATAAATTTAACATAGGAAGTGATCATCAATTAGTAAGATGTAAGATACATGTTAATGCAAAACTAGAGAGACAAAAATTATTATGAAAAACAATATTTACAGTCGATATTCCTAATCTTCAGAAGTATTCTAATAAATTTAAATTAGAACTTACAAATCATTTTCAAGTATTAATAGATTTTGATCATGATTCAGATTTGAATAAAATTAATATGAAAATAATTGATACATTTTTAAAAACTGCAACAAAGATAGCTGGTAGAAAATAGCTGCAATTGACCAATAAAATTTCTACTGAGACTAGAGAATTTATAAAGAACAGAAGGAATATGAAGATATACAAAAATGATGCATTAAAAAGGATTGAATATCTCGAATTTTGTAAAAGGGTGCCGAAGAGTTGAAAATAATATAAAAAAGTATAACTGTGAACTAGCAAGAAAAGCTGTAGAAGAGAATAAATTCTTAAGAGTGTAAAATAGCATTTTGGAATTGGTAGAAAATTTATATCTGCAACAAGAAAAAAAGATGGCATTATTACTAAAAAGAAAGATGATATCATGAAATGGGTAGAAGACTTCTATCAAGAATTATATAGTAATAAAAAACAAATACTTCCTATATCTATTATATCTTCTGAATTGCCTAGAATTTTAAATGAAGAAGTGAGACATGCAATTAAATTTATGAAGAAAGGAAATGCTCCAGGTAATGATGTAATTAAAATTAATACATTAGAAGAAGCAGGTGAAGAAATAATTTTTTTTTAGCAAAGTTATATACCAAATGTCAAATGATGAGTAGAAGAATGCAGTATTAATATTAATATTTAAAACAGGGGATAAAGAAGATATTAGAAATTACAGAGTCTTTTATCAGTTTTATACAAAATTTTTACCAAGATAATTACAACTCATCTACAGAGAACATTGGATTTCCACCAAACAAAAGAACAAGCTGGATTTAAAAGTGGTTTTAGTACAGTAGATAATATCCAGTATTGAGAGAAGTTATAGAAAGGATAAATGAATATGAGTTGCCATTATGCATTGGATTTGTAGATTATAAAAAAAGTATTTAATTCTATAAACATTTTTTCAGTGATTAAAGCATTGGATCATCAAGGTATTGATCCAGGATATTGTCATATTTTGAAGAATACTTATAAAAATGCGACAGCAATAATTAGATTATATAATGATATTAGAAAAGACAACATTGAGAAGGATCTAAGACAGGGTGACTCCATATCTCCAAAATTTTTTACAGCAATGCTGCAAGAAGTATTTTGTGGATTAAAATGAGAAGCTAAAGGAGTGAAAGTAAATTGACATTATTTAAGTCATTTATATTTTGCAGATGATGTAGTTGTTTTTGTAAATAATGCTTTAGAGCTGTAGGAAATGTTGCAGGAGTTATCAGATCAAAGTAGGAAAGTATGACTAAAGATAAATGTTAAAAAGACTAAAGTAATGTTCATGCAATTTTCTCACAATATGAAAATAAAGATTGATTATGATGAGATAGAAGAAGTTAACAGCTACAAATCTTTTGGTCAGATTATTAATACAGATGGAAACATAATGGATGAAATTAATCATAAAATTAAATTTGTTTGGAGTACTTTTGGTAAAAATAATTTGATACTAAAAGGAAATATGCCCATGTGTTTGAAAAGAAAGGTTTTTAATAAATGTGTTTTACCAGTTCTTACTTATGGATCTAAGATTTTGCCACTTAAGAGAAGAGCAATACATAGTTCAGACCAATTGAAAAAGTATGGAGAGATGCATATTGGGAGTAACAAGAAGAGATCGAAAATGCAACATATGGGTAAGAGAACAAACAGGTGTTACTGACCTCATTGAAAAAATTGAAAGACTGAAGTGAAGTTGGGCTGAACACATTTCTAGAAGAGATGATAGTATATGGACAATTGAAATCTTAAATGGGATTCCAAGATATTGTAAAAGACCCAGAAAGAGACTACATATGAGATGGATGGATGAAATAAGAAAGTGTGCAAGAATGATGTGGAGAAGAGAAGCTAAATATCACAGAAGATGGATTGAACTTGGAGAGATCTTTATCCTGAGGTGGACTGATAATGGTTGATGATGATGATCATGACTAAATATTTTTAGTAATTTCAGTTAATTGTAAACATCTCTGTCAGTTGGAAAAAATGGTATCTATGAAAGAAAGCATCACATGCCTTTATCTTCTTTCAACATTTGCGTTACAAGTACTAATATATGCAATCATTTATATATATAAATACATGAAAGCCATCAATTCTTAATTAAAACAATATTATTAATTAACAGTCAATAATGTCAATCTGTTATCAATGCAAAACTCCTTTAATTAATAAAGTTAGAAATCCATCTTTATCTATTATCTAATATGATTATATAGACACTAAAGATTGCAACTAGACTACAGAGAGTGAAATTAATAATAAAAAGAAGTTTAAATAAGCTTCATTAAATAGGTAAACATAACTTGTTCTGAAATCAGACTAACAAATAGTCGATCATAATTTTCAAATTGTACTCCAAACATGTATTACTTAGATAATAATGTTAATAATGCTCAAGGCTAGAATTTTCAATGTAAATACATGAAAGCAGTAACACTTAAAACAAAATATTATCACTAATAATCAATAATCTCAATCTGTTGTCAAACAACTTTCTTCTTTAATCTATGAATGTGGACATCCACCTTTATATATGGTCAAATAGACTTACATAGACAATGAATATTGTTTGATTATAGAGAGTGAAATTATTAATATATGTGTGTGGTTGTAGGATGGGTGGTTACATATTCAATATTCTTTACTGATGAAAGCCAGTAGCCTAAGTTCTATAATGTACTCAAATTTATAAAGATGGCTCTGAAATACAAATAATGGATGCTCCTAATGTAAATAGTGGGGAAAAAATCATAGGCTTCTTGTAATAATAATAAGAAAAATAAGTAAAAGAGTAATAAGAAACAAAAATAAAATATAATAATAAAAGGGTAGAGAGAGAAAAAGTAAAGACCAAGAAAAAAAGAGAATTAAATGATAAAGACAAAAGAAGAGAAAAAGAATTAGAATTAAAAAAAGCGAAGAAATAAGAAAAAAAAGTGAAAAAGCAAAAGAAGGAGGAAGAATAAAGAATTAAAAGAAGGAGAAAAACAGAAAATTAAAATACAATTAAAAAAGAAGAATAAAAAATAAATTTAAAAGAAGAATTAGGAAAAGAAGTTCTCAAAAATTTTCTCTTTTATTTAAATAGAGTTTGCTATTAGTCAATTATGCTATAGTAAAAATTTATTTATAAATAAGTACCATTTTAGATTGTATTTTATTGCAAAAGAAATAAGTATAACCAAATATCACAACTAAACTAAATTATTAAATCTGCTTGCAATAAAGATGGCTAAAGGCCATAAAGTTGACAAAGATTATGTTGTGGAAATAGGATGGAGCAGATTATGGGAAAACTTAGGGTGGAAAATGGAAAGGGAAGGTAAAGTGGCTAACAGATTTCTCTGGGAATAGTTACTGAGAGATTCCTGACTCGTTTAAGAAGAAGTCACAGTGCATCACATCACATAGGTTATTGTGACATTTGTTTATATTACTTAAAAGTAGCGTTTGTAAATACAACAGAAATCCAGGTTAGTGATTAAGTATTTTTCTTAGAGTTTAGTAACTGCTGTATTTTCCTCTTCTTTCTCTATTAAGTATATGGAAACAGTAGTAATGTCTTAATTATTTGTTGGCTTTAAAGAAAATACACACAAGAATATTATATTTTAATATAGTCAATATTTGAGATTGGTTTCTAACAAATTAGTTTTATATCAAGACAACTTTGTTCTAACAATAACTTTTTCTTGAGGATATCACTATATGATTGTAAAAAGAATTTTAATTTTATATGCATGCATTTTTATTTGCAAATCAATGTAAAGTTTAAAAGGTTTGTCTTCTTATTGTTAGTATTATATTATTTGAAAAAAAATATTGATTTAAAGTACTTCTAAGGAGACTTTTGATGTTGACCTGAATATTCCCACAGAATATAAACCGACTTGTTGAGAAATCCAAATAATACAGTACATAATTTCACAATACTTTATTTTTATTGCTAGCTATTATCACTATAATACCCATTATTTAGCATGAGATTACATTATTTTTAAAATATGAGACGTTTATAAAATAACTTTTAATTTCATGGTTTTGTTATAAATGATGTAAATTATTATTTTTTCCTCAATTAATTGTTTTAGTCTATATCGCACATTCAATTAAGTTTTTAAAATTTTATTTATTTAACTACTAAATAGTTTTAATACACGTATGTTAGACTTATCCGCCGACAGTTTTCAAATCGATTGTATATTTTCTATTAATAGATTTATAAATATGTTTTAATTTCTATAATTTTAGAAAATGATTATAATGAAAGCAAAAACTGCAATCTTGAAGCAAGTATCAATTATTTTAAGCTTTCTTTTTTTATTTTTTAATAACATTAGACAGAAAGCTTAGTTAATGGTTGTCAATTAAATTTCAATTAGAGATAATTGGATGCAATAAAGATATCTATAGTTTGTTTAAAATATAACAGTAAATTACCTTGTTTTAAAAACAAAGTCTAATTAACTTTAAGTGGTACTAAATGTACTACAATTTTAATATAATAAAGTATGAAATCATCATTGATAAACCTATTATGACTATTTTGGAAAGTAAAATTCATATATAAATATATTTTCTGCTTCATTCCCCCCCTCTCCTACCTTGCCTGATTTATATATATATGCTAGTGTAGATGAAATAACTTTTAAATAAGCCTTGCAAAGCGAAATATTATGACATTTTTCATGAAAGAACAGTAACAAAGGCATTTTCCACCACACTGGCAAACTGCGAGAGAAGATTTAGCAATTTACCATGTTTATTTTTTTATTATCTAACCAAGCATAGTGAGATATTCTTAGTTTTCAGCCAATAATTAGATAGTTAATTGAGTTAGTTGTCTGAAAATTTTTTTTTCTCAACCTGGCTTCAAATTTTAGATCATGAACATAGAAGATGTATGTATTCAATATTATATCATCATACTCTTATTAATTGTTTTATTACCAATCGCCTGCCTTTAGTATGTTTTGATGTTTCTGTTATTATTTTCAGCTTTTCTTCATTATTTTGTGACCATCTATATTGCTATTTTTCCAGTTTTGTGTTCATTTAAAGGCAAAATCTGAAACAATTTATATTTATTTGTTTAAAATAATTTGAAGATATCAGTATTAATTACACAAGTATTAGAAATTCAAAAGAGTTGACAACAACTCTGATTGGTAGATATTTTGTTCTAATGGTTGTGAGAGTGAGTTTTTTTCTTTTGTTATTTCAGAGAGAAAAATTGTATAACTTCCATAGTTTAATAAAAAAAAATATACTTATTCATAAAATATTTATTTTAAATCAAATATTTATATATATATGATCCCAATTAGATTTTATTTGGAAAAGTTTTTTTACTTATGAAAAACCAATAAACTAAAACTGTAATTATAATAAAGTGGAAATTGTAATAATTTCATTTACTGAAAAGAAATGCTTTCATAAATCAAACGCAGATTTTTTTGTGAAATTTTAATAATAATAATAAATACCATTTTAAATTTAAAAGAGACCTTTGTTGCTTTATGATATCTGAACAATAATTTATTTCAATTTTAAAAATGAAGTTCAAATAAGAAATAAGCTAATATTTTTTAGAATTGACAATACAATAACCCAATTAAAAAAGAAGTTATTCTAGTTACATATTTCACTTCAGTATTTTTATTTATTTGCAAAGCTCAAATATTACATTTTAAAATGTTTTTTATTTGTAAAGTTATATTTATAATAAATTATGTAAAGATTATTAAAATATAATGTAGAATAACGGTTTAAAACTTCAGTTCCACTTCACCACCTTGAAATATATAAATAAAAACAATCTCTAAAAACCTCAAATGTATTTTTGGTTAAACTAGCACTTTTCAATTGCCCCAAGTCACAATCTCTTGTACAATTTGCTAATTAACATCTTTCATTCTTTATTAAAAGCCCTAATGATGGTTTCAGTTATATTTTTGATATTATATTTTTATAATAAAAGTATACCCTTAAATAGATATATTTTTAATCAATTCATTAAAGTCTATGCTAACTTTTTTTGCAAATGTTCAATAAAAGATTTTTATATCAATCAAAAACACAATTTTACTAATGTAAAAATGCATGGCACAAAATTAGCATTAAATACATATATATAAAGATGATTTGTTTTGAAGTGACTGCTATAATTTGTTAACAATATAAATTAATTATTTTCTTCTGGATATTTTTTTTAAAATTATATTTGTGTTAATTATCACAACACACACACACACACACACATATATATATATATATGTATGTCACTAAGGGTGAGTAACAATCAGATGTCTCACATTTGGGCTACCTAAATTTATATATAATAATAGGGGACAAATGTGTTTTAACATGTACTATAACTCTTTCTACTAAGTAATAACTGAAATACAGGCTTATTATATACCTGTATCAATATAGGTAATATATAGGGTATATGAGCACAGACTTTCACATGACCAACCACTCTATCTCATAACACTGATATACATGAACACATATATGTTAAAAAGATAAATAATCACCAATATACGTATTTCATGCTAAACCAGCAATCATCAGTTGGTCCAGATTATTATCTCTATACATATATGCAATAAGTGCTCAGATATATATTAAGATAGCCAATCTTCATACTTTAATGGACAGGCTTCAATCCACTCCCCAACTCTTCAACCTTCCATCCAATTGAAAATCTGATGATGGAATACTCAAAGGCCACCCTGAGGCTGAGATTAGACAGAAATATGTTTTAAAATGTAACTATAACTCTTTCTACTATGATAAGCATGTGTATTTAAATAAATATATCCTGATATCAAAGGGCATTTCATGGATTCCAAAATACATAAAACTAAATAAATAATTGCAGGGTATGATATTCAGGGTGAATGGTACAAATACCCTAGAAACTTTAGCATGTGATCAGAAAAATTAATGATAATGATAATCTTATGATAAAAAATACAAAAACCAAAGTTAATAAAAAAAATCATATACTTTTATTTACAGTATTAGTAAAATAATAAGTTTATTTTCCTTTTTATTTTTTTCTAGATTAAAGTTATTATAATTTACAAAATCAAGGTGAATCAATCAGCTCAACATCTAAGTAGTGTTTTTCTATAACCTAAAATAAAATATCTTAACAAGAGTTATTAAAATTTCAAAATTAAAATTATTTAATATTATAATAAAGAAAATAATTTAGAGATAATTGACATGCATCACAGTTAAAAGAATTTTCAACAACTGATATCTACTTTTCAAATATATCTAGTTTGCCTACTTTTAAATCCTAAGAAAACTAACTTAAACTGATAAATGATGACTGAAATGTCCAAAGACAAAATATCCTTAAGATATGTGTATATACTTGGTTATAAATATATATAATAAGAGGCATTTATCATTTTCTTAAAACAATACATCTATTATCATTATTATGCTAAGCAAAAAACCCAATATCTCAAATATGTATATATGCAAATTCAAGTCTATTAATATTATACTTCAAAATTTGGAATTTATCATTAACTAATATTATACTTCAACACTACGTCTATTTACAATGTCATAGTAAAATAAAATAAAAATTTTGTTTTAAAATTGGAATTTTTTTTTGTTAAAACAAACTATTTGCCCGAAGACTCATCGAAAATTAGTAAACCTGACTTTCATCCAAATTATATAACTATTTTAAACCATTTTTACAATTATCAGTGTTTGTAATCCTTATAATAAAATTAATTAATATTATATAAATAAGTATACCTATGATAACGTAATATTCTATATATATATATATATGTGTGTGTGTGTGTGTGTGAGTTAGTTTTGCGAAATCTTTTATCGTAGTTAAAGACATCAAGGGACAATATTTTTTTAAAGTTACCTAATAAGTTTCTGGATATTTAATCTTCATTTGAAAAGAAATTAGAGTGCTGATAATATTTCAATGTTTCAAATTTAGATGGCAATTTACTTTGGAATTATCCTTTTACATTATGTTATAAGGTATTTTGATAAAGATGAGGCTTTATTTGAAAAAAAAAAAGCTTACCAAAATGTTGTCAACTAAGATATAATACAGCAAAGATTTCCATAGATAAAAAATGTAATTATATATTTCAAATTTGTCCCAAAAGATTGCAAAAAATGTAGAAAAAGATGACAGATGATATGAATAAGAAATATAGAATACTAGAGTGATGTAAAAAAAAAACCTAAAGATTAAAGAATATATTGATATTTAAGCAGGATCATTACTACAACCATCCAGGTAATAGTAATTTGAATAGATATATTTAGTTTTTTGTGGCTCGGCAGCATCAGTTTGAATAATTTCCACTATCCAGATGATAACTGAAACTTTGATATAACTCTCTTATATGAACAATAAACAACTATATACAGAATAAACCTAAAATATTGGTTTACTATGCATATATTATCTATGACTTTAGCTTCTTCATCTAAAAATTCTAACATAAAGATTATCTAAAAACTTGACACATATGGATTAATGTTATTATTAAATGCAATAAAAAATATATAAAAAAGAACTCTGTATTAGTTCAAGGAGTAGACTGATGCACTTAAAATTTAATGGTTTGTGGATCAATTTCAAATATGGCAAGTAAAAAACTCTCAGCATAATGAAATGGATGAAACTGCTCTGCTCACCTGTTTGCTCTCAAATATCATTTATTCTTGAAAGTAACAGACTACTATTACTGTTACTGCTTCTACTAAAGCTACTGCTACTGCTGCTGCTACTACTACTACTACTACTACTACTACTACTACTACTATTACTACTACTACTACTACTACTACTACTACTACTACTGCTACTACTACTACTACTACTACTACTACTACTACTACTACTACTACTACTACTACTACTACTACTACTACTACTACTACTATTTTTACTTCATAATAAAATCAAAAGTAATGATAATTTATTTTCATTTGCTGTATTCAAAATAAAGCTTCCTATATAATTTGAATATTATTGTTTAATTCATCCACTATAAATGACTCCATAATTCTTTCAATGTCAACTGGATTCCCAAATTTTTGTGATAGACTAGTGATAAAATTTGTTATTATGACACCAACTTTGATTTTTTGTGCAATTAAATCTTTTTTATGTATATTACAAAATTTATTTGTAGGATATACTGTAAATATCTAAGCCTTTTAATAATTAAAATTTTAAACATAATTAATTAATATTGTAAAATTATGAAAATAAGTATCTAACTGACAGTCTTACCAATAACAAAGATAAACATTCTTATTGTCTTCATGAGATTTATTCAAAAAAGTTAAAAGAACAAAATATTAGATATTAGAATTTTATGCTATTAAAAATAATATATTTAAAATTAGATATCATCAAAGAAACAAAAAAAATTCTAAAAGTTCATAAATTATTAATTGTTATTAAAATATTTTACTTACAATTTTTACAAAAATAATTTTCTTTTTAATGGTTTTTCTGTGGTAATTTCTGGTTTTCGTAATGTACTTCATATACTTTCTAAGAGCTGTCTTTTTAAAAATAAAATGTTTTCAAAAACAAATGCCTCTCTAGTGATGTAGTTTTTAGTTTAGTAATAAGTCTTTTACAAAAATATTGCATCATAGTCATTAACAATTACAGAAAATTGCATTTTGTGTGGCATTTAGCTGTAGGGGAAATGAATCCAAAGTTTCAACCAATCACAAATTGTCACTTCTTAGCTTTGTCAGAACAATAGAAAGTGCTGTCCATAAAGATCCACCTACTGCTGTCATCTCTTGGGATTTTTTAAAATACATTAAAAATGGAAACTTTTTAGAATCACTGCAGTTTGTCACATACCATATTTTAATATATACAACACATTAAAACATAGAAAAGTAGTGATCAAAGCACCATCATGCCACCTAAAATGTCAAATATGATATCACTATCACAGCTTACTTTTGTGAAACAATTAAATCTGTTTTCAACTGATTGCATAGTAATATTAATGATAGATTAAAAGGAAATTGATGAATATTACAAAGAAGTTTTATTAAGATAAATCTCACAGTTCTTTAAAGAAATAGTTTATTCTTCATAAAAGTGTGAAGAGTTGATAATTTTAGAAATGTAATTAATTAAAATGTTGATATTATTACCTTGGACATTCATGCATTACAAATTTTCTATGGATTTGCTTTAAAGAGATAAGTATCTTTAATTTCTTTTATTAGATATACTTCTTTTTTTATTATAATCATCATGCCACAATAAAATTTCAGCATGTAAAGCAATCCCCTTGATTACATTATATTTTTAGCAAGTCATCTTGGTTATAGATTTTATTATTCTATCTATGATTCCTAAATTCTCTAGTAACAAAATTGATTTTTTGCTTTAAAAGTTCATTAAAAAGTAAGTAAAGTTTTTTTCAAACCGAAAAACAACCCCCTCTGCAACAAGTCAAAATTTCCATAGTATCCTTCAAACACTATGTCCAGTTATCTGTATACACCTTTTACATGCTTTAGAACATCGTGTTCAAATAATAATAATAACACTACTACTACCACCACCACCACTACTACCACCACCATTACTACCACCACCACTACCACTACTACTACCACTACTACCACTATTACTAATCATCATCATCATCAACCAATATCAATCAACTGCAGGATAAAGGTCTCTCAAGTTTAATCCATCTTCTCCAATCTTTAGCTTCTTTTCTCAACATCACCCCTGCACACTTTCTTATTTCATCCATCCATCTCACATGTGGTCTCTTTCTGGATCTTTTACAATATCTTGGAATCCAGTTTAGGATTTCAATTGTCCATCTATTATCATCTCTTCTAGCAATATGTCCAGCCCAACTCCACTTCAATCTTTTAATTTTTTCAATGAGGTCAGTAACACCTGTTTGTTCTCTTACCCATACATTGCATTGTCGATCTCTTCTTGTTACTCCCAACATGCATCTCTCCATACTTCTTTGAGTGGTCTGGAGTCTCTATATTGCTCTTCTATTAAGTGTCCAAGTCTCAGATCCATAAGTAAGAACTGGTAAAACACATTTGTTAAAAACCTTCCTTTTCAAACACATAGGCATATTTCGTTTTAGTATCAAGTCATTTCTACCAAAAGCACTTCAACCAAGTTTAATTCTATGATTAATTTCATCCATTATGTTTCCATTGGTATTAATAATCTGACCAAGGTATTTGTAACTGTTAACTTCTTCTAATTCATCATAAACAATCTTTATTTCCATATTTTGAGAAAATCGATTAAACATTACTTTTGTCTTTTTAACATTTATCTTTAGTCCTACTTTCCTACTTTCATCTGATAACTCATGCAACATTTCCTGCAGGTCTGAAGCATTATTTGCAAAAACAACTATATCATCTGCAAAAATTATCTCCATTTACTTTCACTCCTTTAGTTTCCCATTTTAATCCACAAAATACTTTTTGCAACACTGCTGTAAAAAGTTTTGGGGATATGGAGTCACCTTGTCTTACCCCTTTCTCAATGTTGACTTTCCCATTATCATTATGTAATCTAATTGTTGCTGTTGCATTTTTATAAATACTCTTTAAAATATGACAATATCCTGGATCTATACCTTGATGATCCAATGCTTTAATCACTGAAGAAATGTTTATAGAATCAAATGCCTTTTCATAATCTACAAATCCAAAACATAATGGCAACCCATATTCATTTGTCCTTTCTATAACTTCTCTCAATACCTGGATATGATCTACTGTACTAAAACCACTTTTAAATTCAGCTTGTTCCCTTGGTTGGTGGAAATCCAATGTTCTTTGTAGACGAGTTGTAATTATCTTGGTAAAAATTTTGTATAAAACTGATAAAAGGCTGATAGGTCTGTAATTTCTAATATCTTCTTTATCACCTTGTTTAAATATTAATATTATTACTGCATTCTTCCCATCATCTGGTACATCTTTATCATTTAGACATTTGGTATATAACTTTGCTAAAAAAATTTCTATTTCTTCACCTGCTTCTTTTAATATAACAATTATAATTCCATCATTACCTGGAGCCTTTCCTTTCTTCATACATTTAATTGCATGTTTCACTTCTTCATTTAAAATTCTGGGCAATTCAGAAGATGTAATAGAAATAGGAGGTACTTGTTGTTTATTGCTATATAATTCTTGATAAAAGTCTTCTACCCATTTTATAATGTCATCTCTCTTTTTAGTAATAATCTCATCTTTTTTTTCTTATTGCAGATATAAATTTCCTACCAATACTAAAATGTTGTTTTACATTCTTGAGACTTTTATTTTCTTCTACAGCTTTCCTTGCTAGTTCACAGTTATACTTTCTTGCATCATTTTCAACTTTTTTCTGTACCATTTTACAAAATTCGAGATATTCAATCCTTTTTAATGCATCATTTTTGTATATCTTCATATTCCTTCTTTTCTTCATAAATTCTCTAGTCTCAGTAGAAATTTTATTGGTCAATAGCTGCTTTTTGCTACCAGCTACCTTTGTTGCAGTTTTTAAAAGTGTATCAGTTATTTTCATATTAATTTCTTTCAAATCTAAATCACGTCCAAAATCTACTAATACTTGAAACCGATTTGTAAGTTCTAATTTAAATTTATCAGAATGTTTCTGAAGATTAGGAATATCAACTGTAAAAATTGTTTTTCTTAATAATTTTTGTCTCTCTAGTTTTGCATTAATACGTATCTTACATCTTACTAATCGATGATCACTTCCTGTGTTAAATTTATTAAGAACATTACAATCTTGAAATATGTATTTTCTGTTAGTCAAAATATAATCCAATTCTGCTGTACTTTCATTGGGATGCGTCCACGTCCATTTCCTTTTAACATTTTTTTCAAAAAAAGAATTCATAATATAAAGTTTTTCTTTTTCACCAAACTCCACTAGTCTATGCCCTTTCTCATTTCTATTACCATAACCAAAATTACCTACAGCACTTTTATCTTTCATTTGTTTACCAATTCTAGCATTAAAGTCTGACATAACAATTTTAAAATGTTGTTTACTTTGATCGAAAGCCTTTTGTATGTCCATATAAAAATCTTCTACTACTTCATCACTATGAGCACTTGTTGGGGCATAAACCTGAATTATCTGCATTTGGTATCTGCTATTAAGTTGTATAATTAATTTTGCCACTTTGTCTGATACACCATCAATCTCCACAATGTTGTTCTTCCACATTTTATTTATAATCAATTCTACTCCACTGCCACTTTTTAAATCAATTGTCTCTTCACCTTTTCTTCTAACTTCACAAAGTCCAATAATGTTCCATTTAATATAAGACAGTTCTTCTTCTAATTCTTGCACTTTAATAAAATAAACAAACTTTTTTATTATATAAATTTATTAAATTTTAATAAAACATCTCTCTTATTTCATAACATAATTATCCACACACACACATTCAGTTACTAATTTTATAACTAGAATAACTACCAATAATAATTTAATCTATTATTTCAATTTATGATCAGAAAATAATAATAATTTTTTACAACAGCTATATAATCAAATAATAATTTTTTTACATAAAAAGCTTTTTTCAGCACCTGCTATTTAACGTTAATGAATCACCTGACATAAAACCATTCAGTGTCCAATAATGGAATTAAAACAAACAATAATAATAAAAATAATTAAAACAAATCAAAACCCTCATATATAAAATCAATAATTACAAAACAATTGACTATATCATAGCAATATGTTAAACAATATTACATGCATTTTTTTATACAATTATATATATATCAGCTTATATTTTCCATTCATTTTTAATCAACCAATTATCAAACAAATTTGTAGAAGCCTTATAAATATTCATAATTGGTTAACTAAAAATGAATGGAAAATTATATAAGATGATATATATATAATTGTATAAAAATGCATGTAATATTGTTTAACATATTGTTATGATATAGTCAATTGTTTTGTAATTATTGATTTTATATATGAGGGTTTTGATTTGTTTTAATTATATTTATTATTATTATTTGTTTTAATTCCATTATTGGACACTGGATGTTTTTATGTCAGTGATTCAATAACATTAAGTAGATTAGTAATATTTGAAAGGGGCACCAAAGTGGGTGCTGAAAAGCTTTTTATGAATAAAATTATTTGATTATATAGCTGTTGTAAAGAATTATTATTATTTTCTGATTATAATTTGTGGAAGAGCAGCATACGGATTTTTATTCCTTTCCAATTTTGATATTATTTCAGTTATCTTGGTATTTATTTATTTATTTTACTTAAAACAACTTTATACACTTAAATGCAAATATTTTTTTTTTTAACCTTATCAATCTTTTAAATTAGTAAATAAAAAAATAAAAAACTTGAAACAAAAAACAAAACAAAAACGAATTTACATATAAAATTAAAATTGATACAATAGTTTTATTTTTAAAGTTAGATATATGATGGCAGCTGTATATAATTATTAATGTTTTTATTTTTCTTAAAAATCATGTATTTTAGAATTCATCGTGGAGACATAACTAACTACAATATATATATATAACGAAAAGTAAGTCTGCAAATATCACTACAGTATTTAATTAATCTAATCTGATGACTATTATCTATTATCTTTTTCACCATTTCTGTATAGAGGAATGTAGAAGAATGAGTATTTAAACATTGCGTAATATACCTACATATTTATGTATATATAAATTGCATAATAACAGCCAAACTTATTTACAACAATGAATCTTCAATCACCTATTTATGGTTCATGATGTACATAAGCTTGGGATGTTATTATGTAATTTACATTTGTGAAACATTTAGCTTTGTGAAAAATCAGGTTTATTATAAATGGGCTTTGGAAGTTTTAAAAATGAGTCTACTTACAAAATAGGTTACATATGATTGTTTAATAAGATTAATTTAAATTTCGATGAATATAATCATAGACAAAGTATCAATTTCCTTGACTATATTAAAATCTTAGAAGAGAATGGGAGAAGGAATTTACCCTACACTTATAGAGGTTGCCATGACAATAGATAGAATGCTAATAGTACAGATAAGTTTGGGTTATTATATTGAAACAGTCAGATATGTTTATTTTCAATATATTTTATTGACGTATTTACAGTAAGGGTTCTGGAAAGGATTGATTACAATAGTTAAATAAGAATAGGTTACAAAAAGACATTCTAAAATTGTTTAACTAATACATTGTCTACAGTGAGAATTCAGAAAGAAGATTCATAAAAGATTTGTTTTCATTATTAGTACTATGCTAAAAAAATTTATATTGCTTCAGTGAATTTAATGATTGAGCTTATTAAAATGTCTTAGTTTAAATCAGATTTGCCCATTTAGGATTGAATTCCATGTTTGCATAGCTGTGTATGGATTGGAAGTATGCATATCTGTATCTTTTGCTTTTTTAAATATCTTCAGGAATGCAGATTGTAAGTTTTCAATCATTTCTTTTTGAAATACCAGCCTACAGCGCACAGACCAAATACAGTGGTTGACTATTGTTGCAAGACGGATTGGAAAAAACAAACCTCTGCCTATTCTGGTTTTAAGATTTGCCTAATTTGTATTTCCATTGATTTTTTGTTGAACATACATCCTAAGATTGTTTAAGACTACACATTCTGATAGAAAGTGCTCAGTAGTCTCATCATGACGATGACAAAGAGTGCACATTGGATCAATATTCAGCCCTCTTTTGTAATACAAAAAGGCATTAGTAGGCAAGGCACACAGGCTGGTCTTCAGCAGAAAGTCCACAAGTTTGGGTGGTAATTTCCAGAATTTAGTCATCCTAATTAGTCTTTGATTACTAATTGAAAGACAACTGGAAATCCTTTGCTTTTGAAAGTCAATAAGATCATACAGCTCCCAATATGACAGTTTTGTTTTAAGTAGATTTGCAGATGTTTTGAGGTTGTTGATGATGTATGTAATCCGTTGCTGAAACCATATCAGACGTCTTTTAAGAGGCGGTCGGTCTGTGGGCAAAATTTCTTCTTTTGGTAAAGGGCATTGAACCCTTTCATTATTATTAAAGATGTTATAAAGAACATTGTGGGTCCACTGCAAGCTGAAGATAAAGAGTGAATGCATTGAAAGACCATTTAGCCTTCTGGGTTTTTGCAAAATCCTAAGACTAATAGCTGGTGTTCGGCCAGCACAGCATAATTTCCTACATGCAGTCTCTACTTTAGTAATAAATTTTTTGGTAGGAATAATTCCTGCAAGATAGTATATCACTTTAGGAAAAACCAAAGCATTTAAAAGAGCTACCTTTCCAAAAAGGGAAAGGTATACTTTTGATAAAAAATCAACTTTATTGTTAATTTTTTTAAGCAATGAATCTTCTATTTCTCGGCGCATCATTGTAAGTGATTTTGAGAAATGAAATCCAAGAAATTTTTGGGGTGTGACTTCAAACCTCCCTGAGATACTTTGACCTGTAAGAATTGACCACATCGTTGATTTCTGATGGTTAATCAGAAGACCAAATTTGTGAGCACAATGGTCCAAAAGTTGGTCAAGCTTACTCAATTCACTATAAGATGGTAGGAACACCACAACATCATCCATATAGGAGATGTGTGAGATTCTTTCATTAAGCAGAGAAATCACTATACCAGAAAATGTGGCTTCTATACCCATCAACAGTGGGTTGATGTAGCCAGTTTAAAGAATTGCACTCAATGGGGAACCCTGTGGGATAGAAATGAATGGCTTGAATCCCGGAGCAACATGGCCATCTAATGATAGATGTACTTCCCGATTATTAAGCAGATTTTCAATCATTTGAAGATACACAGCTGGCATTCCCATTTCTTCAAGGACACTGAGCAGGACTTCAACTCATACAGAATCAAAGGTCCCTGCAATGTCAAGCTGAACTTGTCCTCCACACATGGTCAGCCAGAAGGCGAAAACTGGACACAGCATCAGAAGTTGAGACACCCTTCTGGGAAAATTGATAATAAGATAGTTGTCTAATTATATTATTCTGAATTTTGTCCTTTATGATGCTTTTAATTGTCTTATCATTAATGGGGCCATCGAAATAGGATGAAGGTTGTTGATTTCTGGAGGTGCATCATATTTTTTAACAAAAGGAACCATGGAAATGGGATATAAATTTTCAATTTTGTGACTTCCTGAAGCTATGTGGTTTATCATGCTCATTATTACTGAGATTGTGAAATGTTCCAGATGAAGCAACAGGAATCGAGGTATTCCATGTAGTCCAGGATATACACTATCTGGAAATGACTGAAGTTTGCAGACAATATCATTTCTGGTAATCTCATGTTGGGGTGAGTTGTTTGTCACAAAAGTTCTTCTTACAATTGTAATACCTATAGGCTGCAATTTTCTTTTATAATATTCCCTAATTTTAATAAGCATGGGAATGCCAGTGTATTGTTTGTCATTTATCTCAATTGAAGAGGGTGCCTTACTCTTACCATTGGACCCCAATGCCCATCTAATATAGCCTCTAGTCCAGCAATGCTGATGTGTTAAGTAGCTACAAGCTCTTTTGACTGAAAGATATTCAGCCAAGGCTTTCTGAGTAGCTTTATCCTACTGTTTCACCTATTCTATGCTATAGTAGCACTTTTATTTATGTACATATATACCCAAATCCTTGTATATCAAACTAAATTTAAAATTAATAATCATAGTTATGTATGCATGCATATATTATAGCATACAACATGGAAAGCATATGTATATAAATAATATATCAACTCATATGTGCACATGAACTATTACTATTTTCTAAATAAAGGTAAATCTTGATGTATGTGTAACCAAGAAATATATATATATATATATATATATATATATATATATATATATATATATTAATTCTAATGTTTTCACGGATAAAAGATGTCATATTATTATTACTATTTGCGAGATATTCTGTGTAGTGAAAAAGCTAAATGCTGATGTTTCAGTACAATATCAAGTACCTTCCTCAGAGCGTCCTCTTTCTCAAATCATAAGAATGCATGTGAGATTTAAAAACGTTTTTATAATTTTCTTTCTCCTCATATTTAAATTCTATTGGTTGAGAAGTTTTAAAATTTATTTTCTCTTCCAATAGTTTCTTCCAAATGTTGTTAATCTTCTTTAATTCACACCTTTCATTTATGCTCTTGGGCCTTTTAAAAATCTCTATAGCTTCTCTTAGCAATCTCTGGTCATATTGTTCAATTTTTGCTAAAATATTTGTTTTTTCAAAATTGATATCATGATTTGTTAATTTAATATGAGAATAAATAGCTGATGAATTGGATTTTTCTCTCACTGCCAGAATGTGTTCTTCCTTTCTAATATTTATTCTACGATTAGTCTGTCCTATATATGTATGTGGACAGACCCTACATGGAATTTCATACACACCATGACACTCCAAAGCAATTTTATCTTTAGGAAGAGGAAATATTTCACTAATTTTTTTATAAGTAGTGTAAATTGTGTGAATATTATTATTCTTTAAAATGTTACCAATTCTATCAGTTACTCCTTTAATATATGGAAAAATTGTCTTAATTTTGATGTATCAAAATCTTTTTTCTTTTGATATGTATAAGCCCTATTAATAATTTTGTAATTAAAACCATTATGAAGAAGCATTTTATTAGTAGCATCATCAGATCAGAAAGTCTCTTTGTTCTATCCAATAATGTCTTTGCCACTGAAAATAGTTGTGCAGGATGGTGATGAGAGGAAAAATGCAGATATCTCCCAGTGTGTGTTGGTTTTTTATATATACCATGGGATAAAGAACCATCTTCCTTTCTTTCAATCAAAATAACTATTTTCAGTGGCAAAGACATTATTGGATAGAACAAAGAGACTTTCTGATGATAGCCATTTTCACCGGAACCTTTTTGCTACTAATAAAATGCTTCTTCATAATGGTTTTAATTACAAAATTATTAATAGGGCTTATACATATCAAAAGAAAAAAGATTTTGATACATCAAAAATTAAGACAATTTTGCCATATATTAAAGGAGTAACTGATAGAATTGGTAACATTTTAAAGAATAATAATATTCACACAATTTACACTACTTATAAAAAAAATTAGTGAAATATTTCCTCTTCCTAAAGATAAAATTGCTTTGGAGTGTCATGGTGTGTATGAAATTCCATGTAGGGTCTGTCCACATACATATATAGGACAGACTAATCATAGAATAAATATTAGAAAGGAAGAACACATTCTGGCAGTGAGAGAAAAATCCAATTCATCAGCTATTTATTCTCATATTAAATTAACAAATCATGATATCAATTTTGAAAAAACAAATATTTTAGCAAAAATTGAACAATATGACCAGAGATTGCTAAGAGAAGCTATAGAGATTTTTAAAAGGCCCAAGAGCATAAATGAAAGGTGTGAATTAAAGAAGATTAACAACATTTGGAAGAAACTATTGGAAGAGAAAATAAATTTTAAAACTTCTCAACCAATAGAATTTAAATATGAGGAGAAAGAAAACGATAAAAACAATTTTAAATCTCACATGCATTCTTATGATTTGAGAAAGAGGACGCTCTGAGGAAGGTACTTGATATTGTACTGAAACGTCAGCATTTAGCTTTTTCACTACACAGAGTATCCCACAAATAGTAATAATAATATGACATCTTTTATCCATGAAAACATTAGAATTAACATTATTCATCTTTACGGGAAAGATTGGTTTACAGAATGGAGGTGTTTTGAAAGAATGTGTGTGAAGAAAATTAAAGCCGTTTATGATCTTCAATTTTTACTCAACTGTAAAAGAAATGGACTTTATCCTAGCTGTTGTAAAATTTTCTTCCATATGCATATGAAGAAAATTGAAGCAGTTTTGAATAAGGCAAGTTTTGATATTTTAACTTCTTTTATTAGAAATACAATAAAAAAGTTAGACTTTTTAGATAAAAAATTGTTACAACTCCCCCTTTTATTAAGTAATACTTTTCATCCAACATTATGGTCAATTTGTGATAAAATCGTTTATTTTAGAGTGACTAAACAAGGTGATTTTAAATTTTGAAGGCAAATGAATAAATTTAACAAACTACTTACAAAGAAACAGAAAATGGTATCTTTGTCTTTGTCTGAACGAGGAAGTGTGCACGCTGTAAAGAATTTATCTGATAGAAAATTATCAGACTTTGAACTAAAAGTTTTAAATAAAGGTTTTAATTTTGCAATAACACCAACAAAATTACCTTTTGAGGATATTATTTGCAGAATGGAAAGTAGTCTATCAAAAATACCTTTCGGGGATGCAGATATAGTGAGGGGAAAAATATACGATATTTTAAATAAGGCAAAACCAACTAAAACTAATTTATCAATTAATGAAAGAAGAGCTTTGTTTGCTTTAAAAAATGACAAATCTATTACTATTCTTCCGGCAGATAAGGGTAATACTACAGTAATTTTAAATAAAGCTGATTATTTTAAAAAAATACATGATTTATCAAATGATAATATTTATAAAAAAATTTATAGAGATCCTATGACTTATCTTGAAAAGAAAACGAAAGCATTAATTTATTCTACTGATCTAGATTTAGAACAAAGATACAGCTTACTCCAAGGGAAAAATCTTATTTTTATCCAAAATTATATGGTTTACCAAAAGTTCACAAGCCAGATATTCCATTGAGACTGATTGTAAGTGCAGTTGGTTCACCTACACAGACACTAGCTCGTTTTTTGACTTCTTTTTTACAGCCGCATTTAACAACGATGTCATCATATGTTAAAGATGCTAATCATTTTCTTGAGATTATCCGGGATATTAAATTGACTAAGAATGATATTTTGGTAAGTTTTGACATTGTTTCACTTTTTACTAGTGTACCTGTAAATGAAGCAATTCAAGTTTTAAAAAATATTCAGTTGCCTAATTTTGCTGTTGTTTTGATTGAACACTGCTTATCGAATAAATTTTTTGTTTTTGATGGGCAGATGTATAAACAAACATCAGGTCTAGCTATGGGTTCACCAATTTCTCCAACATTAGCTTCTATTTTTATGGAGGATTTGGAAAATAAAATTTTGACTTTAGCAGTTAAAAAACCATCTATATGGCTGAGGTATGTTGATGATACCTTTGTTATTTGGCCTCATGGTAAGCATGCTCTTGAATACTTTTTTAATTTTTTAAACTCTCTTCACAACAATATTAAATTTACCATGGAAATATAAAATAATAATCAATTACCGTTTTTAGATATTTTGATTGAAAGAAAGGAAGATGGTTCTTTATCCCATGGTATATATAAAAAACCAACACACACTGGGAGATATCTGCATTTTTCCTCTCATCACCATCCTGCACAACTATTTTCAGTGGCAAAGACATTATTGGATAGAACAAAGAGACTTTCTGATGATGCTACTAATAAAATGCTTCTTCATAATGGTTTTAATTACAAAATTATTAATAGGGCTTATATATGTCAAAAGAAAAAAGATTTTGATACATCAAAAATTAAGACAATTTTGTCATATATTAAAGGAGTAACTGATAGAATTGGTAACATTTTAAAGAATAATAATATTCACACAATTTACACTACTTATAAAAAAATTAGATATTCACACAATTTACACTACTTATAAAAAAAATAGTGAAATATTTCCTCTTTCTAAAGATAAAATTGCTTTGAAGTGTCATGGTGTGTATGAAATTCCATGTAGCATCTGTCCACATACATATATAGGATAGACTAATCATAGAATAAATATTAGAAAGGAAGAACACATTCTGGCAGTGAGAGAAAAATTCAATTCATCAGCTATTTATTCTCATATTAAATTAACAAATCATGATATCAATTTTGAAAAAACAAATATTTTAGCAAAAATTGAACAATATGACCAGAGATTGCTAAGAGAAGCTATAGAGATTTTTAAAAGGCCCAAGAGCATAAATGAAAGGTGTGAATTAAAGAAGATTAACAACATTTGGAAGAAACTATTGGAAGAGAAAATAAATTTTAAAACTTCTCAACCAATAGAATTTAAATATGAGGAGAAAGAAAATGATAAAAACGATTTTAAATCTCACATGCATTCTTATGATTTGAGAAAGAGGATGCTCTGAGGAAGGTACTTGATATTGTACTGAAACGTCAGCATTTAGCTTTTTCACTACACGGAATATCCCGCAAATAGTAATAATAATATGACACACACACACACACACACATATATATATATATATATGCAGAGAAGAAATAGTGTGACAGGTTTAAACATTATAAGCTTTCTTTATTTAATTAGTTTTGAAATTAAATGGAGAGATTGCAAACCTCTCATGCTTATTAGCCAATCAGGTGTTATTAATAGTGATTAAATCCTAAATACAAGACAGAGAATTTAACAAGAAGAGGGCATCCACCCTCCTCTTTACTTGTCTTTCTATATATATCCAAGCCAGTCTGAAGTACTTAGATTTGAAAGCATGAATCTTCAAACATATTCACATTTAATTCACTGAGTTTAAATTACAAACATACAGCATGAAATCCTATGATTTACTATGCAGTAGTTTTTATATGTTATAACTTGCAGTAATGTATGTAAATAATATTTAATTTATAAAGTGCAAGCAGTATTTGAAATCTAAGTACTTCAGACTGGCTTGGATATATAGAAAGACAAGTAAAGAGGAGGGTGGACACCCTCTTCTTGTTAAATTCTCTATCTTGTATTTACGATTTGATCGCTATTAATAACACCTGATTGGCTAATAAGCGTGAGAGGTTTGCAGTCTCTCTGTTTAATTTCAAATACTGTTTGCACTTTATAAATTAAATATTATTTACATATGTTACTGCAAGTTATAACATCTAAAAACTACTGCATAGTAAATCGTACGATTTCATGCTGTATGTTTGTAATTTAAACTCAGTGAATTAAATGTGAATATGTTTGAAGATTCACGCTTTCAAATCTAAGTACTTCAGACTGGCTTGGATATATAGAAAGACAAGTAAAAAGGAGGGTGGATGCCCTCTTCTTGTTAAATTCACTGTCTTGTATTTATGATTTGATCACTATTAATAACACCTGATTGGCTAATAAGTGTGAGAGGTTTGCAGTCTCTCTGTTTAATTTCAAATACTGTTTGTGCTTCATAAATTAAATATTATTTAATTAGTTTTATAAATGTAATATTGTTAAATAATTTTATAAATGTAATATTTGAAATTATATTTCTACATATGTACTTAAATTCTGTTTACGTATTACACATATATAATAAAGCTTTGCTAGATTTCATAAAGGTACTAAATATCAGATTTGTTTTCATAAAGGAATAATAAAAATTGATTCATCTTGCTATATTTTGACCTACTTATAAAGTTAGAAATAACAATAGATTTTAAAGTAAGGTGAAAGAAATTAACTTGACCAAAACTGGTAAACAAGTCAATAACAGCAGGAGTCACTGGGCTGTCAAAATGTAGTAAACTAATTAGGAAGACGGATCTGAAATTTAAGAAATAATTAAGAACTATAAAGAAAAACATGTGATTTTGGTTTTCACTTTATTACAGGTAGTTAATAAAGAAAACACATGTGACTAACATAAAAAGAGAGGGGAGATGAAAGAGTATAAAAACTATTGCAGCCATTTTGTAAGGAGAGTAAAATTAAAAATTATTAAGACCAGATTGCTAGAGTTGTTAATAATGAAAATGTTTGGCTAAGTATGGAAAGACCGGCTCTCCAGAGCCTGAAGAGGGGGTCTACAGGATGCTGGAACAGGATGACCAATGCCTGATACAAGTAACAGCATGCTCAACATCAACAGTGAATAACCATGCCTAAGAGAAGAAGCCTGAGAAAAGAACTTAAAGTGGCAAAACTTCTGCAATTTTAAAATGAACATTAAACTAAATCTCATAACCTATTAAAGCTAGCTCAAGTTATTATAAATGGCCAATATAATTTAAACTAATGTATTTTAAACTTTCAAATACTAATTCTTAAACTAAAATATAACTTTTGTATTATTATTTGGTATCACAAATATTGCTTGATTTAAACTGGTTCAATATAATTTAAACTAATGTATTTCAAACTTTCAAATACTAATTCTTAAATTAAAATGTAAAATTTATAGTATTATTTGGTATTGTAAATCTTGCCTGATTTAACATAGTTTGATATGGATTAAATTGATTAAATCTGATTTAAGCAGAGTTAAAATAATTTATTAATATATCTTAATTTTGTTTCTTGGCACTAAGAAAAGATTAAAGCCAAATCTTAGATTTCACTTACATGAAATCTTAATTATAATTTTATATGTTTTTTGGTTAAGTCTATGCCTATATTATTTTCAGTTATTTGTTTATATGTTTATGCTATGTTGATTCAGAATGGAGTTTACTCGCATTTAAGTTAACTAGAGAGAAATGAGTAGACGTTCTCACATATAAATAATTTTGCGTTTATTAGCACACAAACTAAACTCCCTTCTGAAATGAATAAAATAAAGCTTGGTTAGGTGTGTAATTAAGCGATTATAAATGATTAAAAATAGGTTTGCATTAAATGAAAAATATTGTTAATATTTAGCTGAAGTGACTAAATGCCGCATAGGGTTAGAATTTAATCTTATAATTATCCCAAAATATGCTGTAGTCTTCCTTATATATATATATATAAATACATATATATATATATATATATATATATATATATATATATATAAATGCCTATATAGATAAGTTAATAAATTAGATTCATTATATTTTTATAATAGCATGATTATAAATGCTAATTTTTACGGTGGTTCTATAGAAAGAAACTAATGTTTTGCATCTCAATTTTATATATATTAATGTAGTCAGCAGGGTGAATGTGTTCTTAAGAAGTGCATACATGCATTTGCTTATTGCTGTATATTATTTCTTGAATAGGATTCTGGTTAATGGTCATCCCATCTATTTAGTTCGGACAGCTCTCGTTCCACAATGGGTTTTGATTTTAAGGGTCATCCCATTACCTCCGCTTAAAACTGGATCAGAAGCATTCACATATCCTGATAAGCTGTTTGATCATCCAGACTAAAAAGGTCTCTTTCACTTTCACAGCAATGGGCTCGGTAGAAAAGGGAACTGGTTACATGGTAAGAAATCCTGTAATCAAGAGCACATCCGAGACACACAGATTCAGATTGTATGTTTTATATACACCTTAGTATCTGAAGTCTTATTACCTCCATAATAATTCATCCCTCCATAATAATTTATATTTCAGCTTTGATGTGAAACTGAATCTGGTTTTTTAAGCTTATAATCTATATAGAGAATTGTGTACCAATAAAATAAAGTATTAATTATAATTAATGATGATCACTTCTGTGGATTAACGAAAGCAAATCTGGGCCACAAAAGATAGCATAAATAGGGTATAGATAATCATGAGCTAAACTTGAAATAAATCTGTATTGCTGTAATAATAGAGCTCATAAAATATAACTTGATAAATTATAAATCATCATCACCTACGAGTGAGATAAAATCGTCAATCTGTAAATTTAACAATATGTAACTTTATAAATCATCATCACTTGTGAGTGAGAGAAAATAATAAGTTTGTAAATCTGAACAAAATGTAACTTTATAAATCATCATCACCAGAGAGTGAAATCAAATCTTAAATCTGTAGAATTAAACAAAATGTAACTATAAATCATCATCACCTGCGAGTGAGGCCCAATACTAAATATGTAAATTCAAACAGCCTGTAACTTATTTTATCATCACCACCTGTGAGTGAAACAAAACTCTGTCAGTCAATTGTTTTATTTTATTTATTTTATTTACTTTATTACTCAAATTTTGTTTTTATTAAATTTGTTTAAAATATAACTCTGCTTAGTGTCTAAAGTATGCTCATTATTCATTAGTTAATTATTAACTAGTAATTAGTTATTGTTGGAATATTTATGAATCACAGTCTAAATTTAATGATGTCTGTTAGTTGAGTCACACCTATATAGCTATACTTTGGTCATGCCAATTTACATCATAGTCTCGTGTTTCACTGATGTGCTACTGCCAGCACATGAATTAAGAAAATACTGGTGTGGCCTCATATATGTCATCCATAAGGTAGTAAATCTTTGAGTGTTGGTAAAATAATTGAGGTGAGATTGGATTTGGGGTCTCAACAACCTCACTTTGATCAGCCTTGGTATGATTTGCTAAAACTCTGGATTTTGCGCAAAATGTACAGATATGACTGTTACAATATGATTTATATTTATGAACCATATATATAATGTAAATACCAATGGCTAAACTAGTCAGTACAATAAATCAAAAATATCTATTCACAGGTAAAGACGTCAAATTGAAAATTCACTAGAAAATATTTCTCTGCCAAAGCAGACTTCTCAAGTGTAAAAAATAATATAAAACAACACATACACTTACAATATTAATTTTCCACAATACAAATTAATATTCCAATCATGTGTAATATTACAAGAATTAATACTTTTTTAGAAGAGGTTTATCAGCAGTGTTATAGAATCTATTGAAATATTTTAAAAATTACAAATACAATTTTATATTTTATAACAGAATTTTATAAATTTATCAGGATGTCACATTTACTCATTTTCATTTTAATAATAAATTTTAGTCACTAAAGATTTCATTAATTTTCTAGAGTTGCTCACTTGACTGTTTTCCTTCATAGCATCCAGTAAGAAAAAAAAAAGAAATTGTTCTCATTATGTATTCATGCAATTATTATTTTTTTCAATATTTGAAAAATTCAAATATAATTTTTTAAAGAATTTTTTCCTCTGTAATATTATATTTCTAACAAATGAAATCCAATTTTTAGAACTCTAATATATTTAAAGATTTATTACTAAAAATCAAAGGTCGAATGATATAAAAATTGTCACCATGGAAACAGTGCAAATGTCAATCTGATGAAAGGTTAATTAATATATTATGAAAAATATAATTAATAGATGAAAAACATTACACCTAACAACAACACATTAGATTTATTAACCAAAAATAACAAATTAGGAGTATGATTTCATAAACTTTATTCACTATTTGTGAGTCCATAAACTTTGTAGTAGATTAATACTTTAAATTATTAGAAAATAGAATAAATGATAATAAATAGTAATGGTTAAATAAACTTTTTAATTAAGACAAAAAAAATTATCTTATGGTTGATTGAAATTAAATTTGAAAAAGAGGTTTAATAAAATGTTTTGCTCAGAATTTAGCTTTATTTAGAGCAGTAAAGTTGGAAATTATTTTTTTCTCTGTTTGGCAAATGTAAGTAAACCAAGGTTCATGTAGACTTCAGTCCAAATAGAATTTATAGCAAGATAAAATTACTTTTTTTTGCATATTAATTTTTAAACATTATTTTTCAAATAACTAATTCAATACAAAATATTTTCATATGAGACTAAAAAAAAAATTTACAATCCAACTCTACTAGAATAAAATAAAAAAAATGTTTTTTTATTTTATTTTCTAATATAAGCTTAAATACTTCAAATATATATTTTATCTTTTTTCATATATTTCATTTGTATAATTATATTATGTACCAAATAAACTAAAATCTACTTAAAACTGGTAAAATATCTGTAGCATAAAAAACATTCTTTCCTTTCAGCATAATATAAAACTGTTTACCAAAAATTTTCAAGTTGGTACTTAAATTTTATTGCATTTTTATTTTCTTAATTATTCTGCTATCTATGTACAAAAATGAAAACTAAAATGTAGAATTATTAGCATTTATATAGAATCACTTACAGTAAAATTGTAATAAAAACTTACCACTTACATTATGTTGTTTTCATCAGAAAACAAAACATTAAAAAATAAAAGACAAAAAAAATGGCGGCTCCAGATATGTGTATTTGAAAGAAGGAAAATAACATAAGGAATGTCAAGATAAGAATAAAATTGTTAAATATAATCTGTAAAAATAATACAATAATACTAATAATAACGTTTTTGCTAATTTAAACATCATGTCTATATTTATACATGATTTGTATCTCTAAAGTTTTTATAACCAGTGGAAGTTTGTTTCACTTCGAACTTACAAATAAATGTATATATTAGAAAAACTACTTATGCCTTAAAAAATTTCTTTTAGATGACTGACCACTACTATTCATTTTTCTTAGCTAGGGGGTAAAACAAAAATAAAAAAAAAGGTCTTGTTTTTATCATTTGGTAGGTGGAAATCTTAGTCAATCCATCTATAAGTTATTGAAAAAATTTCGTCATATTGTTTTACTTTTTATCTTCACGCACACACACGCATATATTTATAACAATATATATAAGAAAAAAGACAAATAATATATCTGCTAATTGATAACAACTTACATATATATATATATAATAATACTATTATCTATTATATATGTGTGAATAATTAATATTCAGTTTGCATATTTCAAAAACAAGGCTTATTGCAGATTAAGCAATCAGTTAAAACACGATTTTGATTACCCGAAATCTTTTGGTGTAATAAATACTTGATCATTATAAGGGCAAGTGCCTTTTGTTCTATCAAGTTTTTACAGCATTTAATATAACGTCTTAGATTCAAACATTTATGAGGCTAAAATTAAAATTAAAAAAACTCCAAAAAAAATCGGTAAAATTACATAGTAAATCAAGGGTAAATTTTAAATATAATTTTTAGTTTTTCTTTCAACTCAATGCTTTTTACATTTTAAACACTTTTTTTTAAGTATGAGATTTCTTTGAAAGTATTAAATGTTTACCTTGTAGAAAGTTTTCTTATTTTCCCTAGTAATCATAATATTAATTATAGATACTGTTTTTTTAATATAGTTTTATTATCCTGATAATTCAAATTATTTGAAATAAACTTTGAAGTTTTATTTAAAACATTCTAGAATTAAATTAATCTAAAGTTAATCAACCGTTGTAATCGTTGCAGAAAGCTATAATGGCAGAGGGCGTGATAGTATTCAAGTTTGAGGTTATTCTAACAGCTGGATTTCATCACAACCTTTTCCCCAGTTATAGTGCTCGACAGATGGCAGTAAAACTATGAGCTTTTTATTGCTTAGATAAAGGCGGTTTTATGGTTTATTTTTCGAAGATAATTACAATATATTTTTAAAACGATTCTTTCTTAAATTGATGGAATAAGAGTGCGTGTCAGATTTAAAGCCACTTTTAAATAAAACAATTTAACATTTGTGACAATAATTAAACTAAAAGATATTTTAGAAAACCAAGTTGTTAATTATAACTTTAACATTAGCGTAGATTATAAGTAACATATAAAATATGAAAAAAAAAGGATTTTAATAAACTGAATGGCAACTATATTAAGACTTAATAGATATTTATATGCATTAAAGTTGTAAAAATCTCATTATAGTTTGTGATGTAGTTCTAATAGTTGTGATAATAGCTATCTTAATGAGATCACAAGTACTATACAAGCTATCGTAGTATCTTGCAGTTTAATAACTTCAAGCTGCCTTACTTAATACACAAAATTTAATACAGTTTAGGATAATAGAAATCTTTAGTTTATTTGAAACACTTGCTATGATTTGTGACATTATAACTTTGATGCTATAGCTGATAGAAAATTAAGTTATTTTTTATAAACTAAATAGGACATCATTTGAATTTACAAACAGATCGTGTTACTGAAGTAATTAATAAGTCTGTTCATGAAAAAACTAATTTTTCCAACAATGCTTGTGTTATTAGAGAGAGAATTGCAAAACAACAACAACAAAAACCGGCCAGAAATTCTCTACTTGTCTGAATGCAATAAACATATTGAAATGCAGAATTTTTAAGATTATTAAAAAGACTGGTTATATACTTTTGAGATATATAACATATATTCCAGAAAAATGATATGATAATCTTATTAAATCTTTGATTAGAATTCTTTTATATGAAAATGAAGTTACTTTAAACAAATAATCAAAGTTCTTTGGTTAACTTTGAATAATGCTAAAAAGTTTAAAGGAGGCTTTATTTAATTTGGACAAAGGTGGAAAAGCTCAGTTTTTGATGAAATATTTAGAATATTTTTAAAAATCCAGTGATAACATGTTTGTTTCAAAATTAGTACTCCTTTTTGAATTATATGGGTCCATAAAATCTTGTGCTTTTAATCTCAATAAGAATGTTTGTATTGTTTCAATTAAAATATCTAATTAAAACAAACACAATCGAAAAGACTACAGTAATTTGAGTGGAAGATCTTTTTTTTTCTATTACTAAACTAATGGATCTAAAAATATTTTATTGAATGATTTGTTTTACATAATACATGATTTGTTAAAATAGATTTAATATGGTTTTAGAAAATCAAGATTTATCATAAATGGGGCTTTGATTATGGTCAAAACATTTGACTTAGTTGATTAATAAGATTTGTGGCAATATTTACAAATAGCTGATTGTTTATTTATACTGTTCTGATCCTATGTGGTTTTATAAAGGGAGGATTATAGGTGCTTCATAAAGCATCCATAAAGATGTAGTGTATGTTAGACTTGAAAATATTATCTTTAAAATATTTTTTTATATTTTAAATGCCACTATAAAGAATTCTAACTATTTATTTTCAAATAAATTAGAGACCTTATGAGCCAATATTGGTAGAAAAACTTTTAATTTTTTTTTGACTTGCATGGATATCAAAATATTAGTAATTTTTTAAGTACAAAGGTAAGCTTGTATGGTAAGAAATAATACAGATTCTACTGAACATTCTACTGCATTTAACAAATTATAAGGTAGAGTATTTCATTATAGTGATTCAATCACTTTAAGTAAACTAGTTATGAATAGGACTATTTTTCCAAATTTTGGTGCATGGAAATGACACATAGACTTTTATTTATGTAATATAAAGACAGTGGAAAAATTTAATTTTTCCAATATTTAAAAAAAAATAACATAAGGTATTTTTAATTTTATGATGTACAAAATGGTGATAAAAATACAATGCTTTATAAAAATATTTTATAATGTATTCTAACATGTTATTCATGCATAAAAATAAATAGGATATCATTTATGTAAAGAAAAATCAATACGTGGATAGTATTAAAAATATCCTCATTATTATTGTAGCTGTATATGAGTTAAACTTGCTTGTCAATATTTGAATAGAAGTATGTTTTTTGTTTTTTTTTCATTTAGGTTTTTAATGACTATATTTTCAAAAAAAAATTTGACTATAACATTATTTTTGGAAGACTTCTCTTTGAAATTCAGTAATATTGTCCTGAAGAAACTATCCATCCATTATTTTAAGAATAAATAGTTCCTTTTTAGTTATTTAATATTTACAAACACTGTGTAATTTTAAAAATACATATTAACCTACTCCGCAATATTTTCTGGATGTTAGATAGCAATGCAATTAATGTGTGGAGAATTCACAACTAATTTTCTCACTATTACATTTTCATTTATGCAGAATAAAAATGATAATTATTACATGGTTGTAAAATATTATGACATCCAAGTTACTGATTTAAAACTTCCAATCTGATTTACTTTCTATTTTTAAAAAGCTTAAATAAAAATATATTTCTCTTCTGCATGAGTGTATTAGAAATAGAATGAGTTAATTATATGCTAATTGATGTCATTTTATCTTAAATGCATTACTATAGATAAATAAAAAAGATACTTTTTGAATTTTGAATATCCACATATCTAAATGAGTTAGTGATTTGGAATCAAAAAGTTGGGGTGCTGGAAGTCTCAAATCATTTTTAAAAATAATACATGATGTCCATTAAAAGAAAATAAAAAAAAAATTTAATTCTTAGGAGATAGTTTGACTTACAGCATAACCAACACTTCCATTCAATTAAATGAGCTGAGATTATTTAATTTATATTATTCAATCGAGAATTCATCTTGGAACTTTTAATTCTGAGTTTACATTCTATTACTGTGCTAAACCATATATATATAAAGGTAGGCCAACGATATATATTGTATAGTTATTGTCCTCATGTATGAATTTGTGTAATATATATGTATATAATAACTAAAATTTATGTTAAACGCAATATCATCATTCCATATATTAAAGTTAATTCAGGCTTTATAAAAAAACACGTACTATTTTCTGCAAGTTAGAAATGTGTCAAGCGTTGGTGGTCGAGAAGTCAGCACAGCAGCCTTACAGCAGTTGTCCCGGGTTAGCGGGTTCGCTTCCCGGCCGATGCTATCATACATGAAAAAAAAAAATTAACCTATTAAAGGTTTATCTTTTTTAATCTTTTTGTTAACAACATTATTATCACACTGATCAGATATCAATAGCCAGTGAGAAAAAGTACGGCTATTCCTTTTCCAAGAAAAAAGAGTCAAATAATAATAATAATAACAACAACAATAACAGCAACAATAATAAATGTAATAATGGTTTCTGCAATAACTATGTAAAGCAATCTGGGGAACATAAACACAATCCACACATAGAATATGAAAATAGTTGAAGTTATTTTTTTTTTAAAAGTGTCCTTGAAATAATCTTTGTAATGTAAATTGGATCTATTTTTTTTTTAACAGAAGCATTACTTTTTTGAATAAGTCTGTTATCATCCGTTCGTTTTAATTGTTTTATTCAATAAAGATGCGATTTTAAATAATCGACTTTATAGAATCACATTCAGAAAACTAAAAAGTTTATTTATTGATTTTCGAATTTCGCAGAGCATCGTTAAATAAACTCTTTGTAATGCATTTATATATAAAATTACTTTAGTTGCAATATCTTATCTCTCAAATCAAATATCTTTTAATTCGTTTAAACTACATTAGAATCTGAATTGCATTTAAACCTTTAATTTCATTTTTATTTTTTTTTGAAAAAAATAAATTGGCTCTCATATAAAAATGATTATAATTAAGATTTTTCTTTCATCACTGGCTGATAAATGAATTGGTTTTTGAATATTAATCATTAAACTAATGTCTTTATATAAAACATTGAAAACATTAAATACATTCAGTAGATCACTTTTTGAATTAGTAACGAGAGAACAATCATCGATATATATTGAAAATCTGAACCCGAGATTATGCTTTTGCTTTTAATCTATTTAAATTTAAAACTCCACCATTGTCTCTATATACATCTTGATGCCTTTTCATAAAGTGCTTATTATCAGTTCCAAAAACTACCGTCATAAAAATAAAAAACGAAGTTAAATCCTTATTTAATTAATGTAAGGTTTCATTTCAAATGCCTTATGTAAATCAGTTTCTCCATTTATAATAAACATAGTAAAAATTAACTGCATAAATAAATTCAGAATATAAAAATAATTTCTAGAATAAATGTTATATGTGAAAGGGACTGCTTGGTGTAATCTATCATTGGCTGAGAGGCTTCAATGCTAAAATTATTATTTTCCTTAGAAATTGCATTATTTTCTGCAAGTGAGTTTAGTCATTAGTTTCTTTTGACACATATAGATATTGTGGAATTAGTAGTGAAATTAAATATTGAATTTATATATTTCTTAATTTATTTGCTTGTGGTTAAGACCTGTAGAGGTCCCTATTATCACATTTTTACACTCATATTCTTGAGATTATAGCCTTAGTAAATATTACTTAAATAATCAATGTGCATTTAAATAAATGTATAATATTTTATAAATATTACCAAAATCACACTTTTCTTTATGTTTGCCGTAATATCATATAAATACAAATTATCCAAACTTCAAACACTTTTTAGCAAACTTTATTTGTACATACACCTACGTTTTGACTGACCTGCAGTCTTCTTCAGAGCTATGATATAATGAACAAAATAAAAAAACAACTATATAATAACACCATAAAAAATTTTTTTAAACAATAAAAAAACTAAAAACAACATAAAATATATATATTAAAAACCTGAAATAAATAATCAAACCCATATAAAACAATTAATATAAAATAAAATGTACTACATAAATAAAAAAATAAATATAAATTATACATGTGTATTCTTAACTTTATACATATATACATTCAAGGACAACTATTAATCTAAATATTATCTATTTTATTATTATTAACAATCTACTCTTCATAAACTTAAACTTTATGATTAGTAACTAAAATTCTTTTAATTTTAAATCATATTTATTATTTTCTTACTCATTCTTCTTTTAAATTAATATTTTATATTTATTATTGCTGAATATTTAAAACCTATAAACTTTATAATCTTTACACTTACTAAGGTTATTCTGATCTTCTAAATAAAATAATGAAAAATCGTTTTTTTCAAAAAATTATCTTATACCCTAGCTCCCTCTATTACATATTATTTAAACTAAATATATATCCGCTACAACTCTTTATTTATATATATTGTACCATTTATTTATATATACGGTACAAATTACTTTTTAATATTAAGTATTATAAAAAAAAGAAAGGAGAGCGAACACGATCTTTATTTTTTTTGTAACATAATGTTTTAAAGAAAAAAAAACGTACAGTGAAAGTTTAATTTTTCTTTTTTTTTTAGAAATAAGTTAACTAAAATAAATTCAATGTTGGAAAGTGCATATTGAATTATTGATTCAAATAGTGAAAGGAAATTTCAAAAGGTGAAAGATTGCGATCAGAAACAACATTCTGATAGTAATTAAAAATGGCAGAAATTCTTAATGGAAAAACAGACTTTGTAATAAGAAAAGGAGAATAATGTAGAAGTTTATAAAGTAGAACAAAGAAAAAAAAGAATGTGCGCAGAGCTTCTAAAAAGAATCTAGGAGTATAAAAGGAGCCGACAGATTTGAAAAGGAGTCTTTTTTCTCTTATTGTTCCAATAGTGCTGAGCAATTTGAAGTGCCTTGTATTTTTTTAATAAAATGTGTCCACTTAGATACGAACTGAAATCGCTCGCCATGAGTGAGTAGAACTCTATCGTTTGCCGACACTTTCTCTCGAAAAAAGTCACCTAGATCGTCATCTGGCTACCTAAATTAGATCGGAGATTCGGAAATAAAACTAAAAGAAAAACAACTACTGCAGACTACCCACTAACTGAATTGTACGTCGGGAAGATCGATGACCTACTTAATGTCAACTTACCGGTAAGTAAATGGCCATAATTTTTTTACATAAAGCTTTATGAATAGTGAGTTGAATGGAAATGTTATCCCATAAATTTTTCTTGGATCAGAAGATTTGCGAACTGAGAAATGAACCAAACTGTTACTACGGAAAATAAGACTAAATAATTATTACTTCAATATTTGAATCAAATTATTGAATTCATATGCACAATCTTTTCCAACATTATAATTTTGTCTTAATCATAAATATTGAATGCTTGACGAGTTAGAATAAATCTTTATTATTAACTCCACTTTCATTGTATGTGTATAAAATTAATGCTATTCTATTTAAGTTTTACCTTTAGTTATTTAACTTAGATCGGTATACAAATTATTTTTTTTTTGATAGATTTAATTTCCGTAATTAAGAAAAAATGGGAATATCTTCTTAATGAGAATGGTAACTCAGATCGTATAATTATTACCTTACGGGCTACAATATGTTTGACGCAGTCTCAGTGGGTCTAACGACTCTGGCGCCCTCAAGTAGAGATTAAAAACTGGTTCTGATCACGATTGTACTCGGTAATAGTTCTAGGCCGAAGTTGATCAAATAGCTGTGTTGAGAATAGAAATACAACTTTCTTTTTTCTTTTGATACAGCTTGATCAACTCACGCTCAAATATAAATTTGAGGCATATAGTGGCCTAGTAATACGAAAAACGTTACAATGGCTTGCCCAACTCGAGGCTTACGAAAAGAAAAAAAAACCACGACCTGAGAAAATTTAAAAATGGCATAAAATTGAGAATTTAATGTCCGTAGCCGGAAAATAAATATGACCACAAATAGTGCGCAAATCTAAAAAGTTATTGCGTACGATTACAAAAGTTTTTTTTAGAGTAGGATTTTAAATAAGGCTATATTGAAAAAAAATAATAGCTTATAAATTATTAAATAATAAATAAAACCGATCAAAGGTAAGAAGTGACGATAAAGGTAGAAGGGGACGGGAGATTATAGGGTGATAAAAGAGAGGGGTGTCGGTGAACGAATTTATTAGCAAAACAAAATAAAATATTGTATTTATATCGTAACAATTGATAGCGTTAAGATTTTGTTTACGGTAGCAAAAATAAGCAACACGACCATATATGAAATTGAGAAGTAATAAAAATATACAAAATATGGCAGAAAGTGCGGAAGAATTAAAAGAGGGCATGGAACCCTTAATAAAAAAAACTATTATACGAATGCGTGACAGAATTCAAAGAAGAAATAAAAAAAGAAATGACAGAGATGGTCAGAGAATTAAAAGAAGAAATAAAAGAACCAGTAAAAAAAAAGGAAAAAGAAAAGAAATAAAATGATCAGTAGAACAACAGAAGAAAAGAGGATAGATAATCTTATTTGTGAGTGGGATGGCGAATCGATTAAGTACACATCTCAAGAATGCCCAAAGGTTGTTTTGCAAATAAACGATGTCAAAGTAGAGACATTGTGGGATTCTGGCAGCCAGATATCGGTAATGTCAGAAACAACGTAGGAGCACATGCGGAGCCAACCCATAGAGATACCAACTCTACCAGTGAAAAGCACGCTAATAACATTAGCAAATAACAAAAAGGCACAATTGGGCTCAAAACAGGTTTGGGTGCAAATTAAGATAGGGGATAAAATTATGCCCCACACACTATTAATTCTAAAAGGGTTGGTACATGAAGCCATATTAGGGTCAGATTTTATGCACAAAACTGGGTGTGTGATCAATTATAAAGATGAAAAGATTATCTGTGATGGGGAAGAAGTGGAGTTTGGGTCGTGGATGAGAATGAACCAGCAAAACGTATGTAATATGGAGGTTGAGATAGAACAGCCTTCAATAGAGGCACGGATTGATGAAGTAATAAAGGGAGTGAAGGAAGGATGGAAAGAGGACTTAAAAGAAGTCTTAAATGAATATAAATCGAATTTTTCAGATAAACCCGGGGTTATTAAAGGGTATGAGCACAGGATCAAGATCGCTGACAGTACACCATACCAGGCAAGATCATACCAGTGCCACACCACTATAGAGCTGAGGTAGAGAGAGAATTAGCTAAAATGGAGGAGTGGGATATTATCACTAAGGGTTTGTCAGCATATAATAACCCATTGGTGGTTGTAAAAAAAAAGATGGAACCATACGACTGTGCTTGGATGCCAGGCAATTGAACAAGATAACATGGCCAGATCAAAATGTTCCACCTCCAATTAATGAGTTGGTAAATAAATTCTGGGGAAAAAAGATATTTTCCACGTTAGATCTGACTGCCAGCTATTGGCAGATCAGGTTACACCCTGCTGACCGGAAGTACACAGCATTTCGATATAATGGTATATCATACCAATTTAACAGAATGCCTTTTGGTCTCAAGAATAGTGGAGCAGGCCTGCTAAAATGTCTCGATCATGTGCTGTGCCCAGAAATCAAAAGTTAATCACTGTTTACATGGATGATGTGATTATTGCATCCAATAACGCCCAGGAACACTTACAACACCTCAAGTTGTTTCTACAAGAGTGCAATATGAAGGATATTCACATTAATTTGCAAAAAAGCTGTTTAGCAGTGGAAGAAGTGAATTTCTTAGGGCACTTAATTAATGCCAATGGAATTAGACCCCACCCGGACAAAATCCAGGCAATACGAGATTTCCCAGCCCCTCGAACACCAAAACAGGTGAGATCATTTTTGGGGATGTGTAATTTCTACAATAAATTTTACAAAAACTTTGCTTCAGACATGGAGCCTCTGCTACAATTATTATGTAAGGGAACATCATGGAAATGGACGGAAGAGCATGAGACCAATTTTAGGGTTATTAAAGAGAAATTCCTTAGTCAAGTGATGTTGGTTTACCCTGACTTAAGGAAACTGTTTATGGTTCAGGTAGATAGTAGTGGGTATGGGTTAGGTGCTGCTCTGATGCAAGCTCAAGAGGATGGTACCTGGGGTGTAATTTATTTTTTCAGCAGACCACTGAGAGGTGCAGAGATTAATTACTGTGTAACAGAGAAAGAGGCCTTGGCTGTGGTGTGGGCATTTCAGAAGTTCCGCCAATTCTTGAGAGGATCAGAAACGATTGTTAGGACAGATCATAAGAGCCTAGAGTTCTTAAATCACAGTTATTTAACAAATAGTAGGCTAATCCGATGGAGCCTTTTTCTCCAGGAGTTCAATTATTCCATCCAGTATTGTAAGGGCACTGAAAATGTGGTAGCCGACACATTGAGCCGGAATATTGTTCCTGATACCCAGGACCATTTGCAGATGGAAGATATCTGTTTGGCAAGTGTAGAATTAGAAACAGATGCTGTAGTAGAAGAAGGATTGAGACACTTAGGAAAGGTAAAACAGCAAAGCCCGACCTACAAGAAAATTATTGATCAACTAGAAGACAAGGATGAAGCGGGAGAGACAGCAGATGCTAACACTGATGAGAGATACCGCCTGAAAGAAGGGATACTATGGTATATCACCGACCCTCGAAGGGATCAATGGAAAATGATCATACCAGAAAGTTTACAGAAAGGACTTATTGACTACACACATCATTTGTATGGGCACTATGGTGTAAATAAAGTGGAAGCCTTATTGAGGACATGGTTCCACTGGCCGAATATGAGAGCACAGGTCACCAGGATAGTAAGCTCATGTGAAATGTGTCAGAAGACAAAACCAGAAAACAAGTCGTATCAAGGTCCATTGAATTCTATCATCCCTAAAGAACCCAATGACCTGGTGGCTATTGATTTCTATGGACCATTGCCAGCTGTCGGGAAAATGAAATATCTACTAGTAGTATATGACCTTTTTTCAAAATGGGTGTCAGCATATTCGGTGACCCAAGCCAATACC
Source organism: Epiperipatus broadwayi (assembly GCA_028023455.1). NCBI lineage: Eukaryota > Metazoa > Onychophora > Udeonychophora > Euonychophora > Peripatidae > Epiperipatus > Epiperipatus broadwayi. The sequence goes on from JAQFVV010012592.1 coordinate 1,564,014, forward strand.
AAGAATGCCATAAGAGCCCTTGAGGTACGATATTTTAAAAGGGTAGGCAAACCAAAAGCTATTTTGTCGGACCATGGTACGCCGTTCACATCTTATGATTGGCAACAGTGGATAGAGAGGATGGAGGTAAAACACATATTGTCATCCATACGAAATCCACAATCAAACCCTTGTGAGCGGGTGATGAGAGAGTTAGGATGCCTCTTCAGGGTATATACGGCATCCAACCATAGAGAATGGGTGAAACAACTCCCAAGGATGTTAAATTTCATAAATTGGTCTCATAATGAATCTACCGGATTTGCACCTGTAAGACTTCACTTCGGACAAGCAATACCTAGATTGTACCAATCCAAGTTACCCGCTGGTCCAGAAAACATGGATAAAGGGAGAGATTATGAAGAAGCAAGAAAAAAATTGGAACACTGTGCCAAGCTCCGAACCCAGCGGAAAGGAGGCCTGACTGATAAGTTTAAAACAGGGGATACAGTATGGGTAAAAACGAACCCTGTGAGTCAAACTGGGAAGCATATTTTTAAAAAGTTCCAAAATTTGTATGAGGGACCTTACCAAATCAGCTGACAGGATGGTCCAAATGCTTTCACTTTAAGAAATGGTGAAGGAGAAAGGGGTACCTATAACGCTAGGTCACTGAAACCATATAAGACTAGGACGTGGATTAGAAGTACTCCATAAAGACTTATTAAGAATAAAATTAGTTCAAACCCATATTTTATTCTCATTCCCCTGCCCCAGTGGTATTGTACCATTTATTTATATATACGGTACAAATTACTTTTTAATATTAGGTATTATAAAAAAAAGAAAGGAGAGCGAACACGATCTTTATTTTTTTTTTGTAACATAATGTTTTAAAGAAAAAAAAAACGTACAGTGAAAGTTTAATTTTTCTTTTTTTTTTAGAAATAAGTTAACTAAAATAAATTCAATGTTGGAAAGTGCATATTGAATCATTGATTCAAATAGTGAAAGGAAATTTCAAAAGGTGAAAGATTGCTATCAGAAACAACTTTCTGATAGTAATTAAAAATGGCAGAAATTCTTAACAGAAAAACAGACTTTGTAATAAGAAAAGGAGAATAATGTAGAAGTTTATAAAGTAGAACAAAGAAAAAAAAAGAACGTGCGCAGAGCTTCTAAAAAGAATCTAGGAGTATAAAAGGAGCCGACAGATTTGAAAAGGAGTCTTTTTTCTCTTATTGTTCCAATAGTGCTGAGCAATTTGAAGTGCCTTGTATTTTTTTAATAAAATGTGTCCACTTAGATACAAACTGAAATCGCTTGCCATGAGTGAGTAGAACTCTATCGTTTGCCGACACTTTCTCTCGAAAAAAGTCACCTAGATCATCATCTGGCTACCTAAATTAGATCGGAGATTCGGAAATAAAACTAAAAGAAAAACAACTACTGCAGACTACCCACTAACTGAATTGTACGTCGGGAAGATCGATGACCTACTTAATGTCAACTTACCGGTAAGTAAATGGCCATAATTTTTTTACATAAAGCTTTATGAATAGTGAGTTGAATGGAAATGTTATCCCATAAATTTTTCTTGGATCAGAAGATTTGCGAACTGAGAAATGAACCAAACTGTTACTACGGAAAATAAGACTAAATAATTATTACTCCAATATTTGAATCAAATTATTGAATTCATATGCACAATCTTTTGCAACATTATAATTTTGTCTTAATCATGAATATTGAATGCTTGACGAGTTAGAATAAATCTTTATTATTAACTTCACTTTCATTTTACGTGTATAAAATTAATGCTATTCTATTTAAGTTTTACCTTTAGTTATTTAACTTAGATCGGTATACAAATTATTTTTTTTTGATAGATTTAATTTCCGTAATTAAGAAAAAATGGGGATATCTTCTTCTTAATGAGAATGTTAACTCAGATCGTATAATTATTACCTTATGGGCTACAATATGTTTGACGCAGTCGGCGCCCTCAAGTAGAAATTAAAAACTAGTTCTGCTCACGATTGTACTCGGTAATAGTTCTAGGCCGAAGTTGATCAGGAAAAATAGCTGTGTTGAGAATAGAAAAACAACTTTCTTTTTTCTTTTGATACAGCTTGATCAACTCACGCTCAAATATAAATTTGAGGCATATAGTGGCCTAGTAATACGAAAAACGTTACAATATATATATATTATTTTTATTTTTTTACACTTTAACTTTTATTATATAATACTCATAAATTTATATTATACTTCTTTATAGGTTTATATATATATATATATATATAAACCCTACAACTTTATTTACATATATATTTTTTTATTTTATATATTTTAACTTTTATCATTATTTTTATATAATTCTTATAAAGTTTTTTTATACTGTTTTATATGTAAATATTATGCTAAGTTTATTAATTTATTTATTTATTATTATTTTTTATTATTTAATATCTATAAATATACCTAAATTTATACTCCTATTTAACCTAACATTTTTTATCACCCCCAACTTATTTATTAGCAATTATCTCTTTACATATTTACCTCTATATATCTTATTTAATAACTATACCAATCTCATCCTAATCCCAGAATCTCTATTAAATTCTGGTTTTATCTTTCTTATTAATATAGCTTCTTTTATTTTCCTTTCTTTAATACTTTTTGTATATAATTTCATTTTTATTGAACTTTGTGTAAATTTGTGTCCTGTTTCTTTTGTATGTATATATATATTGGTGATTTATTATCTGCCATATGTTGTTTTAGTCTTGTTTTTATAGAATTTTTTGTTTCTCCCACATATTTGTTATCAATCCCACTATCTAGACATTGTTTGCATTTTATCACATATACTCCATTAATTATTTCTTTATTATCTTTATTATATCCTATGTATTTGTTATCTATCAAATTTAATAGGTTTTCTCTTTTTTTATTAACTATTTTTGTATTAATTATTCTTTTGTATCTTTTATTAATCTTTTTTATAATTTTGTTAAATATGTACAAATAAAGTTTGCTAAAAAGTGTTTGAAGTTTGGATAAATTGTATTAATATTTTATAAACTAAAATATTATTTTACGTTGCAAAGAAACAAAGTAAAACATTCAAGCTTGGAGAAAAAATGTTGCAAAGCTCAAAAAGAAATATTATCAAAAGAATCCATGATAAATACTATATCTATAATGAATTAGCTTCCACTTTTAATGCACTATAATAAATTATATGAGAAGAGAATCTTTTCAGTATACTTATAACTTCTTGTACAATGAAAAATCAATTAATATTGATCTGTATGGGTTAATGCATTATAAAGTGTCAGACTTTGGAGGCTGATGTATTCAGTCTATTCAAGTTCTGGCACAATCAAACTTCATATGACCTCCCAAGCAATAAAGCCATTTAATTATTTTTAAAAATTAATTTTTTTATTTAGAATTCATAGTTCAAAAAGAAATCTATGCAAAACAAAGTTAAATAATTACTATATACTGCATACTCACATCTCATTAGCCTGCAGCCTGACTCAATGTAATTTTGTAGTATTATTTATATCAAAAAAATTCCATAGTAGCACTGCTTATTTTTAGCAATAGCAAAATAATAATATTTAAATAAAGTTCAAAAACCTGAAGTGATAGATTTGAGTTGTTTCTCTAAAATCATCTTTCTATCATTGTATTAAGCTCATAGCTGCTTACTAAGTGTGTAAAAAAACTTAATAATAAATGTTTAAAAAAACAGGTAAAGTAATACCATATATTAACTAAAATATAAAAATATAAAATCAAAAAAACCAAAACTATGTATTAAACTATTAACTTTTATTATAAAAATTTATGCTGCTGATTTAATATGTGCTCATAGCCATTTTGAATTATAAGAACCGCCCAAAACCCAGGCTGACACATTCAAGTGATAAATAACATCTATCAATCTATACATTGTCACAATCTGACCATTCATTACAAAATTGCCATTTTCATAAAAAATTTAAAAAAAACAATCATGTGATTAAAATATTAAAACACATAATTCGCAATTTTCATCGAAAATTAAAAAATAAAAACTCAATTTGATCAGACATTTTCATCAATATTACAAAATCACCATTTTCATCAAAAATAAAAAAGCAATCACATGATTAAAATATTAAAACACAAAATTTACAATTTTCATTGAAAATTAAAAAATAAAAACTTGGTTTGATCAGATTTTTTCATCAATATTACAAAATTGCTATTTTCATCAAATATAAAAAAAAACAACCAATTTTCTTAGTTATAAAAAATCTAATCACATGATTAAAAAATTAAAACACAAAATTTGCAATTTTAAAAAATCAAATTTAAGTTTGACAGTTTATTTAACCATCTATTCATAACAATAAAAAAAAAAAATTTAAGCAATTATTACCTTTTCCTACAGTTATATTTATGAAATCACATGGTTAAAAAAAGTTGGTTTGATCAGACTTTTTCATCAATATTACAAAATTGCTATTTGCATCAAATATATATATATAAAACCAATTTTCTTAGTTATAAGAAATCTAATCACATGACTAAAAAATTAAAACACAAAATTCACAATTTTAAAAAATCAAATTTAAGTTTACTAGTTTATTTAACCATCTACTCATGACAACAAAAAAAAAAAAATCAATTTTAGAACAATAATTACATTTTTTTATAATTACATTTATGGAATCAGGTGATTAAAAAAGGTGCACAAATATTTTATATTCAGATTCATTATCTAAATTTACATCAACCTTTAAAAAAATCAAATTTAAGTTTACTAGTTTATTAAACCATCTACACATAGTAATCAAAAAGATATGACAATATGAAATAAAGGATATGAATTTAGAGTACTTAAACATAAAAAGTAAAAAAAAAAAAAAATTAAAAACCCACATGTTCAATAAATATAAAATTGATAGATTTAAAATACAAATTATATTATATGCCAAAAGATTATAACTTATAAAATACGAATGTTAAAAAATAATGACAGTGCAAAAAACGATTGCTAGTTTAAATTTAAGTTTGCTAGTTTATCAAGCATTTTCAGTAATAAAAAAAAAAACAATTTTCATAGTTATAAAAATTGTAATCATGTGATTAAAAAAGTAAAATGCAATTTCACAAATATTTGAAATTAATTTTAAGCTATAATTATATTTTCATAGTTATATTTATGGAATCAAATGACAAAACAAGACGTGCAAACATCTTAAATTCAGATTCTTTATCTAAATTTACATCAATGTTTTAAAAAATAAAATTTAAGTTTACTAGTTTATTAAACCATCTACTAATGACAATCAAAAGAATAGCACCAAATTCGCAATAGCACAATTCTTTATAGTCAATAATTATATATTTTTATCGTTTACTTTTTTTTTTAAAGAATAAAATTCTAATTATAAAAATTGTGTTGCAATTAAAATTATCTGTTTAATTTAATTTTTATGATAACAACTATTAACATGTGTAGTATTTTAATTTTTGTTTGTTTTACATTTAGTTACATTTTAAAAATGTTGATTAATTTATATAAGGGATTCGAACTCAGACTTTCATATGACTCTCAGCTCTCCATGCCATCTCATATTGCTGACCTACCTCATCATACACATGTTGAAAAAATAAATAATCACCAAAACCAGCAATCATCAGTTGGTCCAGTTTACTATCTTCACACATATATATAATCAGTGCTCAGCTTTATATTAAGGTAGCCAAACTTCATACTTTAATGGACAGACTTCACACTACTCCAACCCACAACTCTTTAGCCATCCATTTTAATGAAAATCTGATGATGGAACATTCAAAACCTTCGTTAGTGTCAAGGTTGTCATATATATGTGTGTGGAGGTAGTAATCTGGACCAATTGATGATTTCTGGTTTAGCATGAAATATGTATATTGGTGATTATTTATCTTTTCAACATGTGTATGATCAGGTGGGTCAGCAATGTGAGATGGCATGAAGAGCTGAGGGTCGAGTGAAAGTCTGAATTTAAATCCCTTAGATATTATATTATATATGTGCAGGTGGGTGTAAGCCTATATAGTGTATTAATTAATTTATAATTGTAGATTGTTTTTCAAAATAAATACCTATTTATATTTTTGTCTTAATAGTCAATGTTAATTAGGCTTGAATTACACTAATATAATTTATTAAAATTACTTTTAGTATAATCTCTTTTACTGATTTTAAAACAATTCAAATCTTGTTCTTGTTTATTACACAAATATGTAGCCTAAATAAATATCTCATCTCTCTCTCTCTCTCTCTCTCTCTCTCTCTCTATATATATATATATATATATATATATATATATATATATATATATATATATATATATATATATATATATATATATATATATATATATATATCTTATAAAAAAGTAGGTAACAAAATTGTTGCCAAAATATAAAACAAATGTGTAAGTGATAAAAATATTCAGTATAATTTGAAAAATGCTGTGACAATACCCATGTTAAATAAATCCAAAATGATATTAGAAAATTACAGGTTTATTAGCTTTAGGTCAGTTCTATATAAGATATTTAATGAGATCAATACAATTCAGCTACAAAAAAACATTAGTTCAAATCAAATGAAAAAACAAGCTGTATTTAAATAGATTATATTATGATAGACATAGTTATGCTTTTCCACAAAAATTTAAAAGTCATGGAGTATCTGCATCATGAATTACAATATAAAATCTGACAATGTGTTGTTATTAATTGTCTATGGCACACTCTCCAGAATATAACATGATATTGTAACTCGCGGTTTCAGTCAAACACACAAATATGATACATTTTAGACATTTCAGTAGCACTTTTGACAATTAAGAACAAAATTTAATGATAGTGCATTTTTTCACCTGGATTAAAATACAAAATAGTTTATCATATTTTATGTTATAATTCAGAATCCAGACATGCTACCATCTTAAAACTTTTATGGTGAAAGCAAAAGTATGATCCTACATAGTTATTGATGCAGAGATTTCCCTACAAACAACTTGGAGAGAGAAGCAGATGCTTTTCACTGGGACTCATTGCTATATTAAATCAAAATAGTATGAGATTATAGAAAAGACCAATGATTATGTGTTATCATTTTGCATTGAATTTATAGATTATAAAAAAGCATTTATTCACTAAGTATTTTTAAAGTTAAGTAAGAAATTATGTATGTTATGTGTTGATGATCTTTGAATAATTTAGTTAAAGCAAGTAAAATAATTGATGTATAATATTGTGTTGGTATTTGTAAGGAAGTAGTTAGCTAAAAAATCATTATAAGATTGTATGATTGGGAGAACTGGCCAGAATAAATATTGATTTAATAAGTATTATAGATAAATTATTAAGGTAAATTTTAAAAGTAATATTTTAAAGTAAGCGAATAGATTATTTAATAATATTAATTGTATTTAATGGTTATATGTTAAATTATTTAATTAAAAATAATAATGTAGGAGAAAAGTATATTTTTGGTCTTATAATATTAAAATAATTATTTTAAAATTGTGCTATGATATTGACTTATGTAATATTTTATAAATTAAAATATTTATTTTAGTTTTCTTTAAATTACTAGCATCTCATTTAGTTTTATAAATCACATGATGCACACCTATGTTGGAAATAAAATAATATTCTCTGTTATAAATATTAGATTAAGTTTTAAAAATAAATTTAGTAGATGAAATTAGATTTATGTTTTGTATTGAAAATAAATACGTTAGGTTTAAAATAAAGGTATAAATGGTAATAAATATTAAAATATGATTTTTAAAAGTTATTTTGAAGTATTTAATCAGTGTAAATAAAATATGAAAATTAATTAAGAATTGAATAATATAATAAAAATAAATATTTAATAAATTATTATTAGTTTTAAATTTTATCTGGCATTCATTATCTAGGTTGTGAAGCAATCATTGTTGAAATTGACCAATGAAAATGTGTATTTTGGACAGCTATAAAAGAGTTGTGCAGGAATTCCAGGGTCACTGTATCCTATTATACCATGATACCATCATCAGGGTGTCACAACCTCGGTAAATTAATTAATAGCTTAATAGTCAATTTTATCTTTTTTTAAAAAAAATTCTAAAAGTACAGTAATTTGTTATAAGATCGTGATATGGAAATGAGTGGCTAAAAAATAAATATTTCCTACTTACCAATCTACTTTATCCAATTTATCATCAACTTAGACATGGGAAAGTCATCACCAAATATAAAAGGATTAAGAAAAAAATGTAAGTGTTATTATCATATAAAGCATATAATCTTGCCTATTCTAATGGGTTGTGTTAGTTTACAACTGAATTTTATTAAAAGAACTACGGAGAAATACAAGAGTTTCATTAAAAATGGAATGATATTAAATATTTTATAAAAAAAAAAAAACTTATTTTAAATTGTGATGGAAATGCTTTTTTTTTTAAAAAAAAAAACCTGAATTTGACCAAACTATTATTTTGGGAATGCTAATATTTCTTTCTGAAGAAATATTAAAAATAATTTCAAGCTGGAATTTTTTTTTAAAAAAAGATAAAATTAAAATCATTTGCCAATATGATTTATATCATATTTTAAAAATATTAAAAATCAATGATTAAGGTATGCTGGACATACAAAGGTTATAAAATTATTGTGGAATTTATTTATATTGTGAAAAGCAATTTAAAACGCTGTTTTAGATGCTGTATCAGAAAACTTAGACATCAGGAAATATGGATAAAAGTTGCAAGAATGTGGAAACTATTTGAGCACAAAATATAAAAAAATACTTTTAATGTTGTATTTACATAGCCATGGAATTGGTAAACTATTTTAAATTTTGGAGACAAAGTAATAATTAAGTAAATAAATTCGGATTTTGGTGAAGAAAAAAAGTGAACTTACCGTATTTAATGTGGAACAGTCATTTTGAATTGTTTGTGTTACAACGTGAAATAGAGCATGCATAGTTTTTGGTGTCAGAAGTGTAATCAACAATGGGTACCATGAAAAAAAAAGACATTCTCTTTAGTGAATTCTTTCGGAAGGAGTTTCTTGTCGTAAATATGTTTAAATATATTTTTTACTAACTTTCATATTTATATTCATAAATAGAAGTAGGGTATAAACATAAAAACATTAAATTATTTACTAATCTAAAAGTTAGTTATTAAGAAGGAAAAAAAAGTCTTTAATAATTTAAAAAAAAAGTTTAATATTTTAAAGTATGACATGGAATGAGTGATATTTAAATAATGTTTTATTTAGTTCATGATCCAGAGATATTAATGAAATAATTGTCAAGGAATACATATTATTGATGGTAACAATTATAAAAGTATTGATCATTTTACTATGTATTAATTTAGTGTATATCTTAGTGTGGATGTAGGAAATGATTATGAAAAACACAGTATGCACACATAGTTTTAATTCGTTTATTCATGTTATAAAATATTCATACTTTTAATAATATTATAAGTACATTTTAATATAAGGCAAATATAAGTTTATGATTCTATTATAACAGACTTTAATGTTTATTTTAAGTGATCAAAATAATAAACCGGAATATCGATACTGATTGTATTTATGTGTAAATTTACTAATGGATAAAATAATATTTTCTTATCGATTGGTTAGATAGTTATTTCAGACATGAATTTATTTATTATTATAAGAATGTAAGAATAGATTTTAGCGATGTAAGCTTGGTATTAAGTTAAATAGAACTAAGATAATATTTTTAGGTAAGATTTGTTTATATTGGAATAAGTATAGATGATAGTGATTATTGTGCAAGTATAGATAACTTAGCCCTATAACTTGTATTTGTTCATGGTAGTGTTATTTTTTGTATGTTGAAGTTGTAATGTTCCATAGAGCTGAATAGATAGCTTGGACATTATGTTTATTGGTAAAGGTGATGAACTAAAATAGTCATACCTTATTTATGATACACTGTGACCATGATGGTAATTTAATAGAAGTGTTATTAAATTAAAATCTGATTTATTCCATATACCTACGTGTATTTACTATCAGTATTGCTTGAATGGTATCGTAAAGGCTAGTATTTTAAAATATGAAATGATGAATAAGTTTAAAATGCAGAATTGTTGTTTAAAAGATAAGATGGGTTATATTGTTTAAAAGTAAAGATGATCGAAGGTAAAGAATACAAGATGGTAACTTGTTAATAAAGAATCATAAATTTTTTATGTTTGGGACTCATTATTATTTATTATAAATAAATAAATAATGAATGAAATGTGTTTTTATGAAAAATATTATTTAATCATTGAGTTTTGAAGAAATTCAATGTTAATGCATATTTTTACAAGTAAAAAAAATATGCATAAATCATATTTGAAGAATGCAAGTGATCATAATTTTATATTATTATTATTTTAGAATAATACACATCAATGTTTACATTTATTTGACATCATATTGAGGAATAATAAGCATTTAAATTAATGGGTATATTATTGATTAATATTATTTACACTATGAGTAAGTTAAGAATAATCATAAGATATAATAAAAGTGTTTTTAAACCTAAATAATAAAAGATAAATTCAAAGTGAATTAATAATTTAAATAATACTTTTGTAATGTAATAATTTTTAAAATTAATGGAGGCCATAAAGATGTTATGGTAATATTTCAGTAATAAGAATTTGATGAAGCAAACTTTTTGTATCTAATATTTTATGTAATTCATTTTTTGTAAAATTAACTAAAAGAGAGTAAGACAAAGTGCATGCATATTGTACATACTGTATATAATTTACTGTTAAAGCTTATTAATAATTTTGCTAAGTTTTGTTATAAATCTTGGTGTCGACTCAATTTCTTCACATCACAATTACATAATCACAGATAATTATAATAAAGACATAATATTTTGCACATCACAAATAAGATTATTATTTAAGAATGATAATGTCTTTTATTGACATATTTTATTTAAGAAGTTTTACTTATTACATTATTCTAATGGTCATGGAATAATTACCAAAGATTTACATTAAATTATATTAGAAATGATTGCCACATATTCTCAGATTATAATATCATATCATATATGTTTACTTAAGATGCCATATAAATAAGAGAAAATTATATTATATTATTATTATGTGATATACATGAACAACATTATAAGTAGAAAGATATGAGAGTAAATTATAGATTAAAGATTAGTATTACTATTTTGTTATTATTAATATTATTTAGTTGTAGTTAGGAATGATATTAAATCCCTTATCATACTTGATTACAGAAATTATAATTAGTTTTAGAAAAAAATTAAGAGAACCTGAGATAATTTGAGTTAAATCAATTTTATGAAGATAGTTAGATTAATTTATTAAGAATTATTTACTTAATTAATTTTGATTAAAGACATGAGAGTACTATAAACGTAGTATTTAAGTAATAGGAGTAGGGATAGTATTCTTATGCCATTAGGGTGATATCCAGTGGGATATTGGCTTAATGTATTCGCTCTGCCACTTGTAAACTCACTTCATAGTCTCATGATTTGATTAGATATTCGTTTATTTAATTTTATAAAACAGAACTATATTATTATTTATTAGTTAAACTAATTTAATAATTTGATATTATTAAAAAATATGGTTATTGTTGATTTAGATGCATTTTAGATAAACATAATTATTTATCTGAGCTAGATCCATTTATTATAATTACATATTTCCTGGAAGTGAGGGTACAATATAAATAAATAAATAAATACATGAATATATATATATATATATATATATATATATAGTAACTAAATTACGTTGATCAAAAGAATTAAGTATTTATGGTAACTAATTAAATATTCAAAAGATCCAAATATATTAAAATATCCAAAAATTCAAATATTTTAACTTAATAAACGAAAAAGAATTGTAGCTTTTTATTTTATATCAAAAAGAAAGGAATTATTTAACCTGAGTAGTGGCTATCAAACAAAAGATCAGACTGAGTTATCAATCATATTACAGGTCATTGGATTAAATGAAACATATTTCTATAATTAGATTTCTCAAGATATCACAATATCAATGGGTGAGAACATGGGTAACTCAATCAAATATCTCTCCATATATCCCCCAGTAGATTTTACTCACTCTTATCTCTTGGTGGGATCTCAAGTGCATATCTAAGTGAACAACAAGTGAATATGGTCTATCAGGGTGCCACTAGGTTAGCTGGACCTAGACAAAGTTATATTTATAACTTTTTCACATGTACCAGGTTTGAATCCCTTCGGTACCTTATTTCTTACAAAATGTATGATTTTGATTTTAGACCCATAGCACTGTATGCACTAATATTTAAGTAAACACCTAGGTAACATAAAACATCTTTAAACTAAAGTGAAATATATAAAATTCATTAGACAGAAGTCATTTCTTAGATCTTAACATAACAAATGTGTTTCAATATTTTTTTTTATAAGTTTTACTAGCTCAGATTATATTATTAATTTAGGATGGCAATTCACTCATCCTTGCATGAAATAGATGATGGGATGGTGGTTATAATAATACTAAGAAATCATTAAATACTATGAAATTAATATTTATTTATGGCCTTTAAACATTTAAACAGCTCATTAATTAAAATGTGATGATGACGATGATGATAATGATAATGATAATAGTTTCAACCACAGCTTTAGGACTAAGCCTAATCATAAAACCTAATTGTTATAAAGAAATTCATAATTATTGCTTAATTTTAGTATATCTAATTAAATCTTAAATAATCAATATCAACCATTGATGATGAATGATCACAATGAATAAAGACTATTATCAATAAAATACATACGCCTCATTTAATAAAACAATTTAACATTTATTAATTTATTATGAAAATCTACAAATAATTTAAAGATAAAACCAAAATTTTATATGAAATAATAATGAGAACAATAATTGATTATCTGGCAATCATAATGTTAATTTTGAATTCTTCCCCCTTTCCTGTCAAAAATATATACATAAATTTGGATACTAAGTTTGCTAAAGTTTTGGATTCACAAGAAAATATTTCATAAGAAAAAAAAATTCACTCTTTTTTTTTCCTTTCTCTTTCGCACACATACTTTTATAATCTAACATGTAAAGTAGAATGATTAAGAATAAATGTTAGTAGAAGTGAAAGAGCAAGATTTCCAGAACAAGTTTTAAATTATTTTTTTCCCCCTCCCTTCTACCCTCTGAAATGCTATACTTTAACTTAAAACAAAATCTAATATTTCTAATACCGCCTATTTTTTTTTCTTTACATTCACACACCATTACATATATGCAACAAGTATTATTATATTATGTATGTGCGTGTTTTATCCCCATAATAACAAAAATATTATTTAAAACAAAATAATAATATAAAAAAAATGTTACATATTAATAACATTTCATAGCTTTAGGTTCATAAACAATCATAATTTTAGTACATATAAAATCATTAATAAAGCCCATGTTTATCGTTATTAAGAAATTCTTGGTTTCAATTGATCCTGGTTGTTTTAAAAGTTCTTTAAACAAAAACATACAACTTTATTGCTAAAGTTTTACTAAGTCTCTGATATTATAAAGAAAATATATAAAAAAATTCATTTTACCCGTTCCATTCTTTGTAGCGACTTCCAATGAGTCAAATTTATCTTGTTTAATGTCTATATTTTTGCATCTACCATTTCCATTTTCTTTGGAACAATCTTTTTCTTGAGGTATATAATTATTTGATGATGATGATCCTATTGAGGTTATTTGCTTTAGTGGACAATTTGGAAATCATTATATTAACTTTTCTTCTCTTCCTGTCAAGCATGATTCTTTTAGTGGATGAAGTACAGCAGTTGTTTTCACATTTATAAATTTTCTTGGGTTTAAACTCAGTTACTGGAACAATTAATTGGACTTGATGATTTAATATTTATCAGTAGATTACTCTTTTCCTGATCACCTTCCAATGCAGGTGAATGTTTTCTTCTTTCTATTTAAAAAACATCTTATTTCTCTCAGTCAGTAAGAAGGTGTAGAATATTATAATTTTAGACAAGACATCTTTTCTTTCCTATATGATGTGCTGGCTGGATGGTCTGGTCAACAGATGAGATATATATTAATTTTCTTACCCTGCCATCCTTATATCTTCAATCCTCAAAAAAAAATTTAATAATAATAAAAAAAAAGACATTTGGATTGAGATTTTTGTAGAGTTAAAAACGTTTGTCCTTTTAGTTTCAAAATTTTTAAAAGTCTCTATAACAATATCAACTGATTTTCCAGACTGCTTTTATATCCAATTTTTTTTCTATTTTGACCACCTCTTTTAATTACATTTATAACTTATTTTCAACCAAATTGTTTTTTAGCTGAATAGTATGAAAAATCTCACTATCCTGATTTTTAGACAAACTTTTGTTTTGAAGAAAAAAAATAGTCTTAATCCTTTTTTACACCTATGTAACATCTCAAATTTGAGCTTCTTTCTTTTGATCTTAAGATGAGACATTTTTAAAATTAGACTTCTCACATCGTCTCTAAGTTTTTCAACAGAAAAACAACCCTTATAATACAAAAAAAATTGTTGAGTAAGAAAAAAAAAATATAACAGATTTTCCTCTCTTTCTCTCAATATTTAATAAATGTAGATATATTTATGTGATGTAACACACACACTCCATCACTCAAATCATGTATAAACTGACATTAAATAATCTAATTGCTAGCTTAGTAATTATAACCCTAATATTTAAAATTAAATCCTTAGCTTCTAAATCCAAATTACAATTATAGAAAAGCAAAAATAGAAGTATAGAATAAGATATTAAAATTTAGCAAGTGTAGGTTAGTTTTAAAGAAAGTTAATATGTGTAATTTAAAAGTGGCTCACTAAATAGCTTTTATAACACACACTGCCTATACATATGCGTTATAACTTTACTTTTTAACAAAAATTTAAATATTGAAAAATCTAAATGTGTGTATTACTCTTTTTGAGTTTTTTATCAACACACAAACAATTAAAGTATATAACTGTGGCCCCACTCTCTTTCTGTCTTAAGCTTTTAGAACTGGATCTTGTAGGGTTTAAACTTGGGTGCCCTACAGCTTCCTTTACTATATAAAAATGTGATGATGATTTTTGTTCCACATTTTCTTTCATGCACATTACTACAAATTTAGCTAATGACTAAATTGTAATGGCACAATATATATATATATATATATATATATATATATATATATATATATATATATATATATATATATATATATATATATATATATATATATATATAGTTTTTAATTAATGGACATTTTATTTGTATCATATTGTATTATCTACAAATAGATGGTCCAAATATATTGGCATTTAAGATATTTAAAAGCTAAAAAACATAAATTTAAAGATCTTATTAAAAGATGCAATTTTAAATTTTTTTAGTTAGTGTAATTTTTTTTAAAACATACAATGAGTGTTAATTTTTTTTGTTTCAAATTATTTATCTGCAATTTAATAAAAGTTGATATTGGAAAAAATAAAAAAGGTGTGTAGATTACTAATCCAAATAAACAAAAAGAATTGGAAAAATACAAAAATTACGATCAAGAAAACCTTTAGGATATTGATTAAAAATGGCAGAAATAATTTATTAAAAAAAGAATTTTGTACCAGAAAAAAAATGTACAAGATTATAAACCTAAGCATCATGATAATAATAACATGCACAAAAGGTTAAAAACTGGATCGAGGTATAAAAATAAGAGGACAACTTTGAGCTATGTCTTTTATTTATCTTCTGGTTATGTGTTTTTAGAGTTGGAGGTTTTTGTGAGAGTGACCTGTTGCAGTGAGATGCATCTACACACAAACACTATGCATTTGCTGAATGAAGTCATCATGCAAGAATGGAAATAAAGGCTTGTGAACACCATCTTTCTTAATGAAGAGGTCATCGCAAATGAGCTTCTAGATCCAGCTATGTCACAGACCAGGAAGGTGAAAATGCTGGAAAGAAAAACCAATTAACTTCTAATGAGCTCAGGATCCCAAGAACTTTACCAACTTACTGGTAAGCTAAGATTAACTATTCCCGATTGTGACTAAATTAATGTTTGCAAATCATTCTTCAATAAGCTTATAATATAATCGTGTTAGAGATATTTCCTGATTTAGAAGAGATGTTTTTGATCCATGGATTGTTTAAAGAGAGAACTAAGAGGAATGGACTGTGTTAATTATGTAAAATGATTATCTGGATTAGCATGCATGTTTTTTCTAATTAATAATAATAATAATTTATCATTAAATATTTTAATTGTATAATAAAATATTTTCGTGCAAGATCACTTTCATCTGTACATTATTAATGTTAGTTATTTATTTTAGTAATAAGACTTGAATGTATCAATTACCTTTGCTCATATGGCAATGATGTAAAACCTAAAAAAATTTAATAGAAAACTTTAAAAGGTCAAAGAACCAAAGTATCAATCATTTTTATAATAATTTTCTTAATTTATACAATGCAATGTGATGGGTCAGCAAGTTCTTGTAGAATTCTGGAACCCTTGTTAAAATAAATAAAAAGCTGATTACGTTGGCAGCATAATTCATAATAATTAGTAGGCCAGATAATCAGGAAATATATCTATGTTTTTGGAAATAGAAACAAGATGTTTCCCTTCTCTATAGCTTGATTAACTTTCACTTTATAGTGGGTAAAATAAGGCCTACCAGAAACTAGCAAAATGTGAAAAATGTTACAATGGCTTCCCAACATGGGGCTTTGAAACAAACCACTACCTGAGATATAACTTTAAACCCTAATTATACAAATATAAAAATATTTTTTTTATATATGACATAAAAAAAACATGATTGGGGCTGATGTATGTGTAAAGTCACAAATGTTGACCAGGTAGGCAGATATTGAAGAAGGGGAAAAGGCATAGCTCTGAGTCCTTATACACAGTAGGTGACATAAGACTGTCCTTAAATGCTGTGAGGCTTATAAGAGCAGGTTTCCTAAGAAATGGGAAGGCAGACTAAGTGCCATGAACCAATAAGTCTCAAAAGAATGAGCAACACTTGTATGTGCTTAGACTTGGACTTCTTATTGTTAGTTTTACATAGAGTGTAAAGGATACAGGTAAATGTGCAAATCATTACTGCCATGTTAGATGCTAAAAGTGGGTTTTAAAGGCACATATCACTTGTGAATGAGTCCATAAAAATATATCTATGCTAATATAAAAAAAGTTATACTTTTAACCTTATTAAGAATAAAATTTCAAATTCATATTTTATTTTTGTTTGGGGGATGGATAATATTGTACCGTCTACAAATAGATGGTCCAAATATATTGGCATTTAAGATATTTAAAAGCTAAAAGAAATAAATTTAAAGATCTTATTAAAAGACCCTTTTTTTTTTCAGTTAGTGTAATTTTTTTTTAAAATTGTACAAAGAGAGTTGTTTTTTTTGTTTTGATTATTTATCTGTAATTTAATAAAAGTTGAAATTGGAAAGAATAAAAATAGCATGCAGGTTACTAATCCAGATAAACAAAAATAATTCCAAAAATACAAAGATTATGATCAAGAAAACCATTAGGATATCGATTAAAGATAGCAGAAATAATTTATTAAAAGAAATTTTGTACCAGAAAAAGAAAATAAATATATAAAATTATAAACCTAAGCTTCATGATAATAATAACATGCACAGAGGTTTAAAATCTGAATCAAGGTATAAAAAGAAAAGGACAACTTTGATCTAGGTCTTTTATTTATTTTCTGGTTATGTGTTTTTAGACTTGGAGGTTTCCATGAGAGTGACTTGTCACAGTGAAATGCATCTGCACAGGAACACTACTCACTTGCAGAAAAAAGTTTTCATGCAAAAATAAAAATGAAGGCTTATGAACACCATCTTTCATAATGAAGAGGTCATCATAACCAAGCTTCTAGCTCCAGCTATGGAATAGAAAAGCAAGGTAAAGTTGCCATCAGGAGAAATCAATAATATTTGCAAACTATTCTTCAATAAGCTTATAATATAATCCTGATAGAGACATTTTCTGATTTGGGAGAAACATTTTTGATCCATGGTTTGTTTAAAGAGAGAACCAAGATGAATGGGACTGTGTTAATTATGTAAAATGATGTCCTTTTTAATTATTAATATTAATTTATCATTAAATATTTTAATTGTATAATAAAATATTTGCCTTTACGATCACTTTTATCTGTATGTTATTAATTTTAGTTATTTATTTTAATAATAAGACTTGAATGTATCAATTACTTTTGCTCATATGGTGATTATTTAAAATCTAGAAGAATTTCATAGAAAACTGTAAAATTGCAAAGAACCAAAATATCAATCTTTCTTTTAATAATTTTTTTAAATTTACAATATGTGATGCAATGCGATGGATCAGCAAATTCTTGTAGAATTCTAATGTGCTTGTTAAAATAAAAAAAAAGCTTATTCCATCAGCAGCATAAGTTGCAATAATTAGTAGGCCAGTTAATCAGAAAATATAGCTATGTTTTTGGAAATAGGAACAAGATATTTCCCTTCTCCATAGCTTGATTAACTTTCACTTTATAGTGTGTAAAATAAGACCTACCAGAAACTAGAAAAATGTGAAAAACATTACAATATATATTGTGCTGGTCAAAACATGTTTATCCATCTAACATGAGCTGGAACTCACAAAATGTACTTCAAACTCAGTCCAGCCCAAGATGTAGGTCAGGGACCAGCCTGAATTCGAACCCACCCTCTAAATCCCAGATCAAACACCTAATGAATAACATAATAGTGATGGCCCATGAGAATTAATCTTAATCCGGCCGACTAGCAGAGCTGAGCAAAACAATGAGACATCTATTAACTATGATTATATTAAAATATACATAAGCATTGCTGTATTATGTGGAAGTGGAGGAAAAGAAATTCAAACTACTCAAATAAGTTAGACAATAAAATATAGTTTAATATAATGAAAAATTATTTATATACATTGATAAATTAAGTACATTAGTATGTGTGGGAATGAACAAGTGGTAGACAATTACATAGTGCCATTCATGCTATTATTTCTCATATGCTCTTTATTAGCTAAATAATATATTACAAATAAACATACATCTTTGGTGGGTCCAATATTAAAATGCCAATCGAATATTAGAAAGAATTATGATAATACTACCTTTAACACTTTGATTTATGGTTCAGAAACATGGTGACTAACATATATTTAGGGGAGCATTCTGAGATTCATTATACATATAATATAAACTATTTTCATACCACTGAGGTTGTGAAAATAAACAAAAGACAGTTGAAAAATTATATTTGAAACTATGACAAAATATTTAATGAAATTATTTTAACAATAGCAAGACGAATGCTTTATTTTCTGCAAGGCATATAGATACTTTTAAATAGATATATAAATTATGATGGTAGGACTATATAAGACTGAAATAAATTTAATTAATAAAATAGAAGTAATTGGCATTTATAAATATTTTAAGCAAAGCTTAATTTTAATATTAGAGCATTAAAACTGGGCCATGAAGCAAAAAAAATAATAATAATATGAAGAAGTTTGTGGTGCTGACATAATAGCCTAAAATAACTAAGAGGAAAAGGTCATGCTTCTGGATGAAAAATAAAATCTCACACCCCCTTCTTGGGTAGTGCTTAGAGAAAAGTGGATAGGCATGGCATGGCCCAGACTTTTGCTGGTATAACCGACATGAGAGGCCTTTTATCTACGAAGTGAATATGCATAGCATGTGTCAAACTTATGGGATCACTGCCAGATGCATTTTATACAAAATAAATGTGGTTCCAGATAGCTCAACTATCTATCGAATGAGGTACAAAAAGAAATCTATGGGTTTGAACTTGTCCCAACCCCAGATTAGAAGACTAGAAGCATGTAATATATATATATATATATACAAGATAGGCTAAATGACAGAAACGCAGTATGAATGAATGCCACTAACAACATTGAATAAATTTTACTGCTTTAAATAAATGACCCTTGTTTGAATACTATAATACCCCATGCAATTATAATATATATATATATATAGAAATTTAGATTTCATTTACTAACATATACTTGAAGATTTTATTTAGCAAAAGAAACATTAAGATTTAGATTTCAAATTAATAAAATATACGTTAAGATTTGATTTAGTAAAAGAAACATTAAGATTCACCCCCTTCCCTTTTCCACTATTTAAAACAATTCAATGCCACCTTCATGGATTTTACAATAACTGGAATACATAGCATTTATTTTAAGAGTATATATAAAAAAAATAACTAGCAGTTATATATATATATATAAAACAATTAAGTCACCTTTTTAGAATTTAATAAATAATTATAAAATCAATGTTTCAGAGCATTAATTAGCTTGAGTTCTGGATTTTCAGAGTTAAACAAATCAATTTTTATATTAAAACAAACCTAAAATGTTGATTCATAAAACAATCTGGCGAACATATTAATTTACAATGTATTACATATATATTTTAAGGTAACATTAATAACCTTTGTATGAAGGTTTAGAAGAAGAAAAAATGACAGAAAAGATTTTTAGAAATTAAGCTAGCCAGGTTGTGAGATTGACATTTTAATAATAAGCAAGCCGATACATAAATCAAATAATAAATACATATAAATAAATGACCGCACTAAAGTTAAGAAAAGATAAGAGCATATGAGAGAGAATTAAATTTATATAAATTATTTAAAAGCAAATTACATGTTATTTATATAAAAAAAACATATTAATTTAAAAGATAGAAAATTGAACAATACATTAGACTCTTGATAGCAGGATTTGAGATTAGTGAGGTTAGGTTCATTTTCAAATAGTAGCATAAAAGTTACCTTGCAATTTTAAGAGTCCAATTTAAAATATTGCACATGCACACAATTGAAATGAAAGTTCTTAAATAACTGCAAGCTTCTAGTAGCATTAAAGTTCTTAGGTCGGGCTTTTAATTCCTCTTGGGCAGCAGGATGGTATGGCTGCTGAAGATGATGACCCAACCGGGCAGAGAAGTGATGGATTTATGGCTACATCATTTGTAAGTTTCAAGCAAAATGAAATATGTTTATAATACCTCTCTCTAAAAGTAGCTAATCTCCTTTCAATAGTAGTTCATCTCTCCTGTGATTCAAAATTCAGTCATTTTATACTTTTTCTTTTATCAGTTGTTTTTGAAGATGCAATTGTAAGATAACGTCCAAAAATAAATTAAAATCTATTTCCAGATTAGAAATAGATTTGACAACATGTTTTTAACACATGTAAATCTTTAATCTACTTAATCCCATTTATTTTAAGTAAAACTTTAATTAAAAAAATACCTTCCCCAGATTAAAACAATAGTGCTTCCAACCCCTAATTATTTTTAGACAATTAACAACACTTACATCTTCCATATTGGATTTTATATAAAAATATATAGTTTAATAGAAAACCAAGCAATTTAAAGAGAAAAAGTTAAAAATGACATATAAAAAATATTTAAAACATCAATATTTTGTTAGTAAGTTTTGCTCCTGTGTATATATTTGAGCTGCATCTATAATACTTTGATAAAAAACTAATAATTAATAAAAAGAATTAATAATAATTTTAAAACATGTTATTGAAACATTAAATTTTATAATTTAGGCGTGCATCTCAAACATATACATAAAAATATATACACGACAAAAAGAAGCGGGATCGGAAATAGGGGTTTGAACATGGGTTAGTAGGTAGAAACATAAAGCACAATCTTAAGCTAAGATTGACTGCTTCAATATATATATATATATATATAGTTATTGATATTGGGAGTGTCTAAGTGTTGACTGGTTTAAATGATTACTTATAACCCTATTTAGCCTTGAGAATTATCACATTTAATATTTAAATAATATTTTGGATGCAATTTGAAAATTATATTTGCAGTTTGAATGTTATATTTGACTATTTATTAGTGTGCATTCAGATTAGGTTATATTTATCCATCTAAAGAGATTTTTTAAACTTCTTTTATTAATAATTTCATTTTAACTATTATATACAATCTTTTGATCTACAGAAGTACTTTTGGTTAATTCCATAACCCTCCTCAAATATATATAACAATAAAATAATAAATATAATGGTAATTAACTATTATATAAAGTCTTTCAATCCACAGAAGTACTTTTGATTAATTCCTTAACCCTTCTTAACTCAATTGAGAAGGGTTAAGAAATTTACTGAAGTACTTCTGCCTATTGAAAGACTGTATATAATAGTTAATTACTATTATATTTATTATTTTTACTGTTATTGCAATATTTTTTAATTATACAGACATTTTATTTGTATTATAAGGTACTGCTAAGAAAGGTACATGTTGTAATAAGTTTATCTAAAATTATTAAGAATAAAAATTTCATAAACAATGTAAAGATATTAAAATTAAAATTCTAATAAATAAAATCACTACAAAATAAGTTTCATAAAAGGAAATGAAGATTTTAATAAATAAATAATGTGTAAGCCAGAATAAGTTGAGAGAGTTGTTGTCTATAAAAGTTGAAAGAGTTTATTTGTATAAGCACAGATAGCCAAAAGGCAAATGTCATTCATTCATATAACTTTTAATAGTTTGAAAAATAATAGTAAAAAAAAAAGAAATCAGAAGGTTTAAGCGTAATTCGGGGAAGAGAATTTGGCTTAGAAAAGTTAAAACTATAGGGGTCTAGAAATAAATCTTTTACATGAAGTTAATAATACTCTCTTTTCATTTAGTTTAAAGAAGAAAAAAGAAATAGTAAAAACTAAAAAATCTCTTTTTATTTATTTAAAATAAAATAAATATATGCATGCATAAATAACGAGTTAATTGTAAACATAAAGAAATAATAAAATGTGTGTGTGTTAAAGAAATAAAATATGATAGTTAAATATAAAAAATAAATGAAAATTTATAAATTAAAATTTTCCTCTAAGATTGTAACATCCATAAACAACAGGGATTAGCAATGGCTGCTAATTAAAATTCAAAAACAGCAGGATTAATTAAAAGGCATCTTAAGGATCAAAGCAGTGGATGAATTTAAAAATTAACTAAAGAAATGACAAGGTCATCATATAAATAGGGTCAAAAATTTTGTCAGTCAGTCTGTAATACTAATTTTAAAGACAATGCAGTGTTAAGCCAAAAGTCAGAACTTGTGGGCAGTTCCAACCTCAATCCACAAGAATGTCAGCAGTCTTTCCAATATACGCAATACCTGTTTAATAATTTAAAGCCACATAAAGTGTTTAACTACCTTCAGTAAGTAGTAGCACAGAACCACATTTGTCACAATCATATCAGAAGCCTAAAAATCCAATTGGTTGGTAAAACACACATGAAGCTGCAAACAGCAAGAAGCCACAACATTCAAAATCCTATAGGTAATAATGAACATTTTCTTATTCTCAATTTCTGATATTAATTAATGTGGCCATTGCAATCTTTGAAGTCTCCTAGAGTCAGTTTAATAAATAAACTCTATAGCCACATAAAATAAACTATTTATGTGTGTGTGTTTGAATGCTTGTACTTATCTTTAATGCTTTATGTTTATATTAAATTACTACTGTACATTTTATTATAATATGTGTGTGCCTGAGATTATTATAAAATTATTGTTTATATTTAATTAAAATATTTATAAAATTAGTTACAAGTTATATTAAACATTTGATTTAAAATAAATTATTCTACAAATTAGTATTTGTCAGTCAATTTCTTTTAATTATACTACTAAAAAAACAATTTAGCAAAGAAGTTAGAGCAACAATCTATTATATTATTCCTTTGATCGAGCTAGTTGGGATTTCTTAGGTGCTGAATTGGTTTGCCATCATTTATGACAGGTTAGTTACCTTTGTAATTAACTGGTGCCTGGAGTTTACTCCGAAACAAAAAAACTGCTTTGAATGATAGGTGTTGAATTTTGCAGCCAAGAAGATCTGTGGCCTTGAAATGTAGTTCTAGTTATGTATCTTATATATAGCTCCGGCTTGGTTGCAGGTACCCTCTGAGTATTATGCTTCTCTGCCTAAGGCTTCTCTGTCTAAGGGGACCAGTGTGGGGCAATACTTAAATTGCATTGAAGTTGATCAAATGTATAATTTTATAATAATAATTGTATCAGATGTTATATGTATAAGAAGTCAATAATGTATTTATCTTAAAACTTGCTTATTAAAGAATAAAATTTTATGTTAGATTTTGTTCTCTTTTTGATTGACTATCCCACCTGGTTCAATGTATATATATATTGAAATGTTTTGCCCATCTGACTAGGTCCCTGTCACACATATAAAATGTGCAAGTTGATCAAGTTATGCAAAAAGAAGAAAGTTGTATTTCTATTTCTAAAAGCATAACTATATTTCCTGATCAACTCTACCTAGTAATAATTACAATTTATGCTATTGACAAAATAAGTTTTTAATTTATTTGAAAGGCACCAGGGTTCTGTAAGAATCCACTGAAATCATCACATAACATCTCACAAATTAAAAAGAAAAAATGTTTTTAAAGAATCAGTATTAGATTACACCATAACTAGAATTATTTTTTAAATATTATTATTCCTGGAACTTATTGAACATATTGGCAAAGGTAAATTATGTTTTTAAATCTTATTAAACTAATGTTAATAACTTTAATAATAAACACTAATAACTATTATCAATAATGCACAAATGAAAAGTTGATATTAGAAATATTTTTTTATTCTAACAAATTAAAATATTTAACATTAAATTGTTAATTAAATAAACTGGAGAGAACACACACTAATCCAAACATGAATCCATTAATAAAAAATAACAGTTAAACAATTAAAAAGTTCTTGGTTAAATAAGAGTCTCTTGATCAATAAAATTAAAGTCTCTATCAGGGTCCTATTATATGTATATTTTTGAGAATTGTTTGTGAATGCTTAGTTTTGTCACAATTGGGAATAAGGAATAATAATTTAGTTTTGTCACAATCAGGAATAATGAATCATAGCTTACCAGTAAGTTTAGTGAGTTCACAAAGCTTGTAGATTACTATGCATAGTTTTTTTGTGTGTGTAAGAATGAGCTTGGCTATTGGTTAGAAGTTGATCTTGTGGTCTATTCTATTAGTCAGTCATGAAGGTTCTGGTGTCCATCCTCAGGAATGATATCAGCAGAAGCTCCAGTTTACTCCAACACACAGAATTATTTCTGTGTAGAGCGATCTTGGATATATTTTGTTATCCAGGACCAACTGTAGAAAGGACAGACAAAACAAGACACTGATCAAACTGGCCTCTCCCTTTTATACTAGAGGTCCAGTTTTCAGACTTCTGTGCATACCTTTTGTTTATGAAAAATATATGCTGATAAACTCGTACATTCTTTATAAAATTTACATTACAAAGTCTTTATTTTTTTTGTAGCATAATTCTGCCATCTTTAATTAGCTAAAATATTTTTCCTTTAGCTTATCTTTTTACTTTGGGAATTCTTTTAATTTATCTGGATTAGTAATCTGTGTGTCTTTTGTTCTCTCCAATTTTTACTTTTATTTTTAATTACATAAAAAAAATATGAAAGACAATTTTAACTTTCACTGTACATTTTAAAAAAAAATAAATTATACTAAAAAAAAAATCTAAGTTTACTCTTTTTGTTTTTTTAGCTTTTACCAAATGCCAATATATTTGTACCACATATAAATAAGTGGTACAATATATATATATATATATATATATATATATTGTACCACTTATTTATATATAAATATATATATATATATATATATATATATATATATATTTTTCTAGCAATATCTGAAAAACATTTACCAAAAAGCAGCAGCAGTCCTTAAACTACATAGTGATACTAAAAAAAAATATTGTTAGGGTTGCAAGCCAAATTGCTGAGTCTTTTCAAATTTTATTTACTCCAGTCGTAAATGGGATATTTTGTGATTTGAAATGGAAATCTAAAGAATGAAAATAGAGATTACTTATTGCAACTAGATTTTTCAGATGATGATGTTTTTACAAATAATGCTTTAATGTTTCATGAAAAGTTACAAAATCCTTCAGTAAAAAATAAGAAATTAGATCAATGCTTAAAAAAGATTTATGTAATGTCTATCTAAAGATTTGTCATCCATGACATTTTAAATTAATAATTATCTGTTGGACTGTTTCCATCATCTAATACTGAATGTCATAGAAAAATTCAAACTTTATTTAAACATTTCAAATGCATTTGACTGTTGGTAATAGCAGATAGGTTAATATATAATATGTTTTGATTAGTATTATTATTCTTTCTTCTTTAAGCTTTACTGGCTTAAACAATGACAGTACTGGTATGGAAATAATTCATTCAATATTGATAAATCTAAAGATCCAGATTCAAATCCCATGCTGGTACTGTCATTGGTCATATCAACAACAACTGCAGAAGAGAGAAGAATAATAATATTCCAAACATTGTGTTACAAACTAATCTCCTGCTAATACTAACAGATGAATGTATTTGAAAAGTTTAAATGAAATTTGAATTTTTCTAAAGACATTCAGTATTTAATTTCAGATAATGGGAATAGTCCAACATATAAGTTAAGTAATGCTAATTTACATATTTAAACATTTTGAACATTTAACCAAGAAAAGTAATGCTGTTTTTATTATTGCTATAATTTGTTGAGCCTGCTTTCAAAGACCTCTTGATCAAAGAAAGCAATACAATTTTTTAAACAACAACAAACCAAAAAAATAATAATAGACGATTGGTAAAAGTTAACTATTAGGTCATGTTATTAACAGAGATTGAAACAGAGTGGATGCAATTCATCATAGAATTAAATGATTATGAGGTGCTTTTATTACAAGCAGTTTCCTTTAGAAAGAATAGCTTGTGCTTCTGAAAAAAGATTTTTAATAAATGTATTTTACCAATAATTACATTTAAATCCAAGGCATAGACATGTAATGGAAGAATAATACTGAGTTTAATGTTGAGATTAATAATAAAGCTAAGCTAGGCATATTATTAAAGAAATGACAATTGATTGACATTTATATTCTTAACCAAATCCAGAAAAATTATTAAAAAACTATAAAATAATCACATGAATGAATTATGTCCTGTACATAAGGGGTCAGAGTGACTCGTTGGGTAGAATGAGAAGATTGGCACTAAGGTGGGCTTTGAGTTCCATCATCAGATTTTCAATGAAATGGATGGCTGAAGAGTTGTGGGGCAGAGGGTTTTGAAGCCTATCCATTAAAATATGAAGATTGGCTATCTTAATATAAACTGAGCTTTGATTGTATATATGTGTGAAGGTGATAATCTGGACCAACTGACGAGTGCTGGTTTAGCATGAGTTACATATATTGGTGATTATCTTTTCAACATGTGTGTGATCAAGTGTATCAGCAGTATGAGATAGCATGGATGGTTGAGGGTCGTGTGAAAGTCTGAGTTCAAACCCCTATATATTACATATATAAGTGCATGTATGAAAAAAGCCTGTACTGTAGAAAAAATTCGTGATTAAATAAAGTAAGAAAGATAAGAAAGTTTGCTGAAGTGATGCGGGGGTGGGGTCAAACTGAATTAAATTTATGTAGTATTCTATCGATAATGAATGAAAATATTGATGATAACATCCTGTATATATTTACAGTCTTATTAAAAGTTTTGACAAATCTCTAATATTAAAATGATGAAATAAATTGTGTTAAAATGGTGGAAATACATACAAATATGTCGGGTTATGTTCTATTAAATGATTGTTTTTTGTTTAAATCCAATTACAAAAATAAAAAAGATCATTCTTCATTTGTATATAAAATCTTATATATAAAGATAAAACCAATCCAAACATAATTATTTTTTGAAATAGTATTTTTTATATTTATTAAGAACCTGTGAAATGAATTTTTTTATCAACAGTCCAAACAAACAATCCTTTTATGCTAACAATATATATATATAAATACGAATGAATATAGATTGTGAATGCGCAACACTTACTAACCTAACTTATTTAAGCTTAGCCATAGATAAGCAAAAATCATTAGCAATTGAGCACAAATATTCTTACGCAGATTTATGACAAACTCTAAAATCAGTATTAATATTACCACAAGTATCTTTATAAAACTTAATTTGTATATATAAAGGTAAATATGTATAAATAAATTGTTATTTAGATCTTAGCAAGCATTATTAAAGAGATTCTTTTTAAAACTATCTTATAATTTTTATTTTGACGTTAAATGATCTTGCGTCAATTTTTGTCTTCCTTTTATTATGAATAATTAATACGTTTTATTAATAAAAGTTTAAGTTGCAAAATTAATAACGCTTTAATTAAATCAGCTAAATTTAAACTATAGAGATTTTTAAAAAGAGTAAAAAAAAAAAAACGTCTGAGAATTTTTAATTTATGAAGTACTAATTAATTCGTTTATATATATATTATATAATCAACTGCAAGGATGATTGAGAACTTCTTAATATACATTATTTAACTACTTATTCTTAGATAGAAATTCAAACAAAAAAGAATTCTTAAACCCTCAAGAAGCCTTTGGATTAGATTGCTCGTGCGATAATTAGTTTCTCATTTGCTATTTTTCTGTACTGGGATGCAGAAAAAAAAATCTTCGCTCTGCAATAGCTTATTTAAAGGTTCTCTACTTTGTAACTAGATTTTTTTTCTCATTGTTATATTATTTGTTATAGTAGTCTCAAATGTATTATATTTGGCATTTCATACTTTTTTATTTGTGATATTTATTGTATATTTGTCATTTTATTTTGGCCTCGAAAATGTAAAATAAATAGTTTTGGAATATTTTTTTCATTATTTTTGTTTTATTTACTTAGGTTTTGTTAATTTTTAATTACATTTTTCTTTTAATTTTGTTTTTCTATTCAATTTGGCATGCTTAGAATGTTATTACTAAGTCTCCTTTATTTTTTTAATCATTTAAATTTTCACATGGAAAAAAAGTATATACTATCAATTAAAAAGATTAAATTGTTTTTTTTAATTGCAATGACATTACCAAAAGAATAATTTAAATCAACAAACCTACATTAATAACGTAAAAATTTTTAAACAGACACAATAGTTTTAGTTTATATTATTATTTTATATCCACAAAAAAGAAAAAGTGTTGGTCTTAATTGCTTTCGTGTTTTTATTGCTTTAACTAATTACTGAGTTTTGAGTGCATCTTAATTTTATTGTTTTAATTACATAAATTTTATAAACGAAAAGTTTGTATTAATTAGATGTTTCATGATACTGACCTTTACAGGTTTAATTAATCTTATTTTTGGAGATAAAGCAAATTCTGTATTGCTTAGCAACCGAAGTGACTTTTATATAGCAAAACAATTGACTAAAAGACTAAATTTCTCAATAGAGCTAATTCATATCTAAGCTGTTAAACTTAATTACCTTATTTAAATATTTATACCAGATCTATTCAGATTTCAACTTCACTGGAATTGACTTCCTCTCATGTCTCTCTATTGTGGTGTTAAGGTAATTATCATGCTACGTTTATAATATTCATTTCCCATGTTTATTTAAATTTCAATAGAAAAAAATGAATTAGAAAGCATTTGAAAAAGATTATACTAACTTGACATCTTGTTTCTTTACTAAAAAAAAAAAAAATGTTACTGTACTTTTAATAATTTGCAATGTCATTTCTGAATCAATGGATTGTGAATTATAAGGGAAAAAATCTCATATTTTATTTTAATAAATGATGATAGAAACGCGTTTAATAATTTACACTCTTACAAGTGTGAGAAATTTAAAAAAAAAAAGAAAATGTAAAAGAACATTTTTCATTATTTAATTTTATGTAATTATAAGCATCTCTCTTTTTCTCTCTCTCTCTCTCACATACACAATGAATTTGAAATTCTTGATATCAGAACAAATTGCATGCACCTGCAAACACATTCATACAAAATGTATACAAAAGAAATTTAAAAAAATCATAATATTGATCAGTTACAGATATTAATAAAATAAGAACACATGTTTTATAAGCTTTTTTTTAAAAAATCAAATTTATCAGTTTTTGATAAATCATGGCTACATATCTTTGAAATTTTTTTGTGATTATCTTTCTAGTTCTATGTTAATCTTTTTTTTTTTTTTTTGCTTTATCAGATATAGCTTTCTGCCATAATTAATTTTTCTTAGCTAATTTTCCACCTATTTCCATTTATGTTTTTTGAAATTAATTAGAACAACCTGCATTTTGATTAATATATTTTGTAATTTAGAGACAGTTGTGTCTGTTCTAAAGAGATTGCTAAGTTCATAATAACAAATGGTGCATAAAACTGAACTCATCATTACTAAATTGTGCAAGCGTCTATGTTTTTATGTAAATAGCCTTAAAATATAAAAGTTTTAAAACTAAAATAATATAATATCATTTATCTAGAAGTTATTGAAATACTCTATATTATTCTGTGAAGCTTAGTGCAATGGTGAAGTACCAAAATCTAAAGTTCAAAATCAATGGATCTTGAACATCTAGCAATAGACTATTGGATTATTTTATCACTTTACTGATAATTTGCCCAAATTTGGCAGAAATAAACAATGAAACAATACAAAATAATAATTGTTAATTGAAATGAAAACACCAACACATAAACATATAAAATGAATAATCATTTGCTTCCAAAAAAAAAAAGTTTTCCAATAGAAAGTTATTTCTTTTATCTCCCAAATCACACTAAAAATGTGCATTTACAACATTCTATGATCATGCCATAATGAATCCCCTTATTTCACGAAATGCAGAAACATTGTGTATCATTTATTTTGAGCATCTAATTTCAAAAGCAAATCTGTTTTATTATTATCACTCATAAATTGACATAGAGATATTTATTTGCACTGTTAATGATAAAATAATTAAGGATGAACATGCTAGTTTTTATTAATCATTTTAATATAACGTTTCATTTAATGAATAGGGAAGGTTTTTGTTAGGTGACACAATTATAAAAGTTTTCTGCAATTGATTGCTATTTAAACCCATTAGTGCAAATCCATCTATTTCAATTCTTAATTTGAAAGTTATTAGTGTTAAATTGTATCAGATTTGCAATTAAACCTTTTTCTATATCAAATTTTGGTAATCTTTATATTATTTATTGTAAATATAAGTTTACAAATGAAGGACTTTCTTAAAAAATAATATTTAAACTTTGCAAAATAAAAAATTTTAAAGTGAATTCATAATGATAACAATGAGTTTTTGCTGATATTAAGATATTATTGAACTAATTATTTTTTATTTGAATTCCATTTTTAAAATCAAAATAAAATATTTATTTAGACAGTAAAAAACAATGAAATTCTATTTTAAAATTTAAAATTGCATTCATTATTATAAAAATATTACAAAAAAAATTTTCACTGATATTTGTTAAAGAATTTTTTTCTCAGCAAATCAATCTTCACTTCTGTTTTGCCACAATTACGATTTTAATGACTTAACTTCTTAAAATAAACATTTTAAAATAAAACCATATATCACAGAAGCAAAACTCTCCATGCAATAGCACCACTAAGTACAAACCATAGTAATCATTGATGCAAGAAGGTTTGCATGTAAAACCCTTATCTAATGCCTACTCATCCAACATCCCGAGATTAGTTTCTAGCTTGTTTCAATAGCTTGTGTAAGCATAGGGAATGACAATCATGTGATGTTTAGTGGTTTAAAACCATGTGTTTTTAATTAAAAATAAATGATTTACAATATAAATATATAAATAAATTAATGAAAAGTATAATTTTTTTCCAAAATAACAAAATAAAAAACTCTCTCTTAAAGTCTGATAATAAAGAATGTACCAATCAATGGTATTATTGTTTTCTTTGATTATGATACAACCAGTCAGTGGTATTGTTGGCTTCTTTTGAATTTGAAAATTTGCATAATATTTGTATATCTTAAAATACTGACATTTTCAGATTTTTTAAAAATTTAATTCTATTTTTTGCCATTAATATATATATATTATTTTTTCATAGAACAATCAATAACAAAACAACTTAAATTACCTATACATGTTCATACTACACAGGCCATTATGAAATTAGACTATACATTGTGTATCTGATTCTACACCACTTTAAATGCAAAAGACAACAAATAGCATTTTACTCAGAAGACAAAACAAATATAATTCATGATTAGAAATATCTGTGAAAGCAAAGTCAAAATCATCCATGGGTTTTTCATGCAAAAATAATATACATCATGGGAGACAAGTAACACCAACAAATTCAAGTGTGATGGATCAATCTCTCACAGATTTCTATATAAAATTTACACATGAAGCAACAAACTAAATAGAGCAACCTGCATATAAATTCAACTACAATAAAATTAGCTTGTTAAATGATTTATATAGATGTGCACATTGTGCTAGTTACACACATATCTTAATTTATAGTAATGATTTTGAATATTGTCAGACAGAAACTAAATTTTAATTATATTAAATTTAATTTATAAAAAATAAAAAAAATAAATGAAAGAATCACTTCCTGGAGCCAACTTGTCCACTAAACATGTTAAGCTTCATTGATTACAGGATCTAGAATAACAAACTTTTTTTTACAAGAAATTAAAAAAAAAAAGAAACTTTCCCATAAATAATAAAATTTCATTATTTTTTGTTCATGCATATTTCTCTTTGTTTCTTTCAGAGATAATAGGTTTACTGGCAAGGTAAAACCATCTTAATATTATTTTATTTAGATATTTATGTGCACATACAGCACAATGCATGAATGTATGGATGTTATGATAGTTAGCACATATTACATTGTTTATGTTTTGATTGATGAAAATAAACTAAAGGATTCCATCTCTATATGTAACTTAATGCTTGGGATTATGATATAATCAATGATCTACATAACTCCAAGGAACTTACCAATAAGATATTAGTCATACAATAACTCATGCCAGATTAAATACATGTGCAAACTAAACACTAACTATAAACTTTCAATACAAATAAAGAGACATTCTCTTTTCTATTCGTCAATGGACTATTTCGTTGATGGCTTATTGAAAAAAACTGAAGAAAGGATTGTACTAGGAACTGTTTGAATTAGTTGATTAGCATTAACTAAATACATGTGTGTATGTTCTTTCCATTTTATTAATAATTCATAATTATCTAATATTTTAATTTGTTTTAATAAAAATATTTATCATGAATATAATCCTTTCATTATATGGGCTTAATTTTACTTTGTTAGATTTTACTAATAAAAAATGTTTTGAGAAATGTATAAATTACTTATGCCAACATGTTTGTTTAATAGTCAAAACCCTGGAAAAAATTAAGATTAAATGACAAGAAAATGAAACCTTGATAGTATTACATTTAGTTACTTATCTTAAATCAATGGGATGTGATGTGGTGTGAATCAGTGGGTCTGCAACTCTGGCACCCTCTTAAACAAATAAAAAACTGATTCCACTGACAATTCAAATGAGAACACAATATTAAGTCAGTTAATTAGGAAACGTATGTTTTAGAAATATTCAAATTTACACATGAACAGAATAAATCTTACATAGTTTAATTAACTAATGCATTATTTTGTGTAATATATGCACCTAATCTACTGATGAAAAGTACAATGGTGGCCCAGACTGATGCCTCAAAACCCAGAGCCAGAAAATAAATATGAAAGTTTTACATGTGAAAGAAATATATATTTAAAATTCTGAAGGTCATAAAAGGTAATTAGCAAAGCAAGAACAATAATAATAAATGAATGGTTGTAAGTACAAAATACATAATGCCTTAGACATATATATATATATATATATATAGATAGTGGATCACTAACGGTCATAATAAATTAATTCCTGAATAAAATAATCAGCTCCCTGACTTAATAGAATGTCCCCAGAAACCTTGGGCCATTAAATAATGGATCATAAACTATAATGTAAAAGGAAAGGCAAGAAATAAAACTAAAATATAAATTGTTTTTCATGCTTTCCAAATATTTCATTTATTAGTGAGTTATCAAATAGTTCATCATTGAAGATTACAAAATCAGTCAGTCTTTTAATTACCTTAGACATACTGGGCATTGAATATTAAACTCACTTCTGGTGAAGTTTGACAATATATATCATAATAAATTAGACATCACAATTTTACAATTTTACTGATACAAATGAAAATATACATGTATGATATATATATTGTTAGTAGTTGATATGAAAACACTATGATAGTGATGCTTTAAGTAATTTTCTTTTAAGATATTTGTTTTACAGAAATTGTAATAGATTTTACTTAACTGATTTAATAAAATAAATTACACTCTCCGAGATAATTACGAGGGCACTTTTAAGTTGGTGATAATAATAAGATACCTAACTTTTAAAATAATTTCAATCATTTAAAACAAATTTATAATATAAGAGGTACAAAACTAAACAAGCTTTCTTTATTAATTAATTTAATGGAAATAAGTCTCCTATAATGATTTTTAACTGGAGAAAATAAGAGAGGGTTTAAAGTGGGTTGCTCATTGAGTTTTATACTTGGCAGTTTCAGTAAGTCAAGATTATAAATAAACCAACAAAAAATTAATTTAAATTTGCCGCATCAAAATAATGTGAGATTTCTATAAGAATTGATATTTTTAAATTTAAGGATGCATTTTAAAATTAAGTTATGTAAACACAAAATTATAAATCTCTCTTCAGTGAATTGTTCCTCCATAATCCCTTATCAATATTTTCTACTATTTATTTGATCTGGCTTTATCTATTAGGATTCAATGTACATTGACAACTACCAATTGCAATTGCTCTAAGTGGTTCTCTGAGGTTGAGATTTGCTTGGGCAGGAAATCTATAATCCTGCTTTTAACATGCCCCAAGGGTTCATTCTGCTAATTAAAAGAAAACAGCAACAAACATGATTAAGTTTATCACTCATCATATTAACAAAGCCTATTTAATTAAGATTAAAGAAATTGTAGATTTTATTCACAAAATTTTTAGGAATTTGGTACATTCTATAAATAATACGATGACTTTCAAACCTGATATTTGATATAAAACAGAAATACAAATTTACAAAATTCCTTACAAATATTAGATTGTTTACATAATTGATCCTTTAATGTACATTTATCAAAAAATAAATATAAAATGTTGCCAACTGATTAATTGAAAAAAAAAAGAACTTTAATGAAAGAATTTAAAATATTTGCAACATTTTATAGATATTTAGGATTCAATTATTTACTCAATGCCAATTTAATAAAATAAACACAATATACATTTCTACAAATATAAAATAAATAAACTATTATAAAAAGGTTAGTTTTAATCATAAAATATAAATTAATGAAATATAAATTAGATAAGATATCATATTGATTATAAATATACTACCACCTATTATGATATGGGTGTCAGTTAATATGCAAGACTGGGTTCAAACCCATACAAGTGCTGATGAAATTGGCATTAGGTGAAGCAGAAATATGTACTATATTTCCAGCTTCAATATATATATAAAAGTTACTGTGTGAGATTTAAAGTTTTTTTTTTTTAAAAAAACAAAACAAAATAATAATGCATGATTTGGATAATAATAAATTAAGGATTTATAAAAAAAAAAAGGCATATATAGATGGGAGATAAAAAGAAGATGAGAGAGAGGGGGTGGGTCAGTGTACATATTCATTCTTAAAAGAAATAAAAGAAAGTATTGACTTTATATTTTTTTTTGATAGTTAGAGAAATAGAGTTGTTTTAAGATTTTATTTTATCATTGGTTACCTCATGACATAAAAATAAGTTAGACATTGTAACATATAGGTGAGCAATCAATTATATGAAATTAAGAGACAGTAAAGATATTCAAACCATGGCAGAATGTGAAAAAGAATTGAAAGTGGGCATGGAACTCTTAGTAAAGAAGTTATTATATGAATTAATAACTGAATTCAAAGAGAATATAAAGAAAGAAATAAGAGAGTTCAAGAAAAAAATAAAAAAAACAAAATGGCTGAGATGATTAGGGATGTGAAAGAAAAAAGTAAGAGTGGAAATTAGAGAAATGAAAGAAAAGTTAGTAAAGATTGTAAATGAGAAAATAGTGAAAGAGATGCTGGTAAGCAGTGAAATCAGGAGATAAGAAAACTTCTAGAAAATAGAGAAAATTGACAAAGTGCATGAAATTGTTTTTTGAAATTAAAAATGTTCTATGGGCATGATGGAGAATGACCAATGGTACTTCAAATAAACTCAATATCAGAAGACATTAAGTTAACAGTAGCCATTAGTCATTAACAAGAGATGGCACAAGCCTGGTGGGTGTCCTTATTAAAAAAACCAGACAACTTCACATAGCATAGGCAGGCATAGATTAAGAGTTATTGAAATGAGAACCACCAAGAGAGGGTACAAAAGAAATGTAGAGTGGAAGAGCATTATGTGCCATTTTTTATGAAACAAGTAGCACAACTGTGGGCACTGACAGAATACCAGTTGACAAAGAAACAGATCATTAAGATTACATGATGAAATTTTTCAACCCAGTAATACATCTGTTGATAGGCACTGGGTGTAAAATGGTGAGTCACATGACAGAATTACTTAGTGCCTTTGAGAGTAACAAGGCTGGAGAGGAAGAGATGACATCAAAATATATAAAAAAGCTCCAAATAGGAGGACTGAAGTGCAACTGAATATTTTAATGATTACACAGGATATAACAAAACTGGCAAAATATTATTGAATAAAGAAAAAAGAAGAATAATCCATTTTAGATCTCAATTACCAAAAAAAAACTCAGAAGCCATGATGGACATGTTGGGAGAAGATCTCATCATAAAGTGGAGAGATTGGTGTAAGCAACACAGAGAAGAAATTTGGTCTCTATCACCATGGCTGTCATCCAGGTATTCATACAGATAGCAGTAGAAGATAAATTAGGCCAGATTTCACCCTGAAGACTATAGATATGTCCCTGACAAAATGAGAAATTGGTTTATAACTTTTAACTGGATTATACAATTATACAAAAAATTATATTATATCTATAGAAAGAAATATATGGGTAATATCAATAGTAAAAAAAATAGAAAGCAAAGAAAAAGAAATGTGACTGATATAGATTATAAGTCTGTAGTAATTTGGGTGCCTAGATTGGGAATATTAACAATCCTGGTGCATGCACATTAGTTGGTACATTGAAATCACCAATAATTGCTTGGTAGATGGACTGAGTCCCTTTTGAGCAGACAATGGTTCAAAGTAGTTAGGCTCAAAATTTTCATTATGTTTACTCTTGTAGGTGTTGTATGTGTATAGTGACATTGGAAACAATCACATTTGCAAGTGCCATATTAAACCCTAGAATATGTGCTCAATAACCATGTGCTACAAGTGGATGGTTGACAGAAGTATATCATCAATGTTATTACATAAAAAAACAATGAATACAGAGTTAAAACTTATTGAATTGTTTTTTAATGTGTCAAAGCATCGGCCAGTAAGCGAATCCCGGGATATCTGCTTGTAAGGC
This sequence comes from Epiperipatus broadwayi, assembly GCA_028023455.1. Taxonomy (NCBI): domain Eukaryota; kingdom Metazoa; phylum Onychophora; class Udeonychophora; order Euonychophora; family Peripatidae; genus Epiperipatus; species Epiperipatus broadwayi. The sequence goes on from JAQFVV010012592.1 coordinate 1,601,831, forward strand.
AGCTATGCTAGCCACTTGGCCACCAATGCTTGGATTTATTCAAACAAAGATATATATAATTCCAGCTAATGGTATGAACTGTAATAATTTCTTATACACTTGTGTTGGAAGTTTGTGAAAATTAAAATGATTAGTGTTTATTTTTTCTTCTTATGTATATTAAACATGGTTGTTAATGAGCAATTTAAAATCATTATTAATTTAAATTCCATCTACTTTGAATAATTTTATATTTCAATATTTAACATCATTGCAGCTTACAATTCAATAATTATCTTTTGCACTGGCTGCTAGAGATTCGGACTTTTTAAATATTTATTCACAAGGGACATAACTGAATTTGCTCAACATTTGGGAGTGTGATTTGATATTTCTTATTCAACTTCAGCTAGCAGAATGCACTGCAATTACTTCTTATATATTTGTGTTGGGAATTTGCAAAGATTAAAATGACTATTGCTTAGTCTATTTTTGTAAATGTATATTAACACATTTGTTAATGAGCAATTTAAGATTTTACTTATTTAAACTTCATGCTCCTTTTTGAATAAATCCATATTTTGATATTTAAAATCATCACTTACAGTTCAAGAGATGTCATTTGAACTGGCCACAAAATTTATTCACAGTCCGTGTAGTTGCCATTATTTATTATTTTGGTAGAATGATTTGATATTTAATCTCAGCTAACCGTGTGCACTGAGATTATTTTTTATATATTTGTGTTGTGAGTTTGCAGTTTAAAATGACTAATATTTACTTCTTTTTATACATATGTTTTTGTTTATGAGCAATTTAAGATTATGGCTAATTTAAATTTCATGCTCTTTGCTTGAATAAGTCTGTATTTTGATATTTAACTTCCTTACAGCTTACAATTCAAGAGATATCTTTTGTCCTGGCTGCTTAAGAGTTGGACTTTTATTTATTTATTCACAGGTGGTGCAACTGAAATTACTTAACATTTAGGAGAGTGATTTGATACTTAATTTCTGCTGGCAATATGCTCTGGGATTATTTTTTATGTATTTGTGGTGGGAATTTGCAAAGATTAAAATGACTAATGTTTAGCCTTTCATTGTATATGAAGATTAAACATTTTTATTTATGGGCAATTTAAGATCACAGCTAGCTTTTTGTTTTAATATGTCCATATATCAATATTTAACATCATAAACTGGCTGCTTTAAATCCAGACTTTTATAAATTTATTCACAGGGGGTATAGCTGAAATTACTTAATGTTTGGGAGAGTGATTTGATATTTAATATTTAATTTCAGATAGTTGTATATACTGAGATTACTTAATATATATTTGTGTTAGGAGTTCACAAAACTTAAAATGACCTATTTTTAATCTTTATTTGTATATATATTTATTTATAAGCAATTTAAGGTTATTGCTAATTTAAATTTAATGCTCTTTGTTTGAATAAATCTATATTTCAATATTTAACATCATTGTAGTTTACAGTTCAAGAGACCTTTTGTTCAGGCTGCTTGAGATTTAGACTTTTATATGTTTATTCACAGGGGATGTAACTAAAATTAATTAACATTTGGGAAAGTGATTAGATATATAATTATTAATAGCCACCATGCAATAATTACTTTATTTAATATATGGAATTTTTAGACAGCTCAACTATTAATTAAAATATCATAAAGAAACCTTTAAAGATTCCAACTAGAAAATAGATTCACTTGTGGCCTTATTAAATCTTCCAATTATGCCAATAGATATAGATTTGGTAGTCATTGCTTATGAGGTTCATGATTTGTGTTTGCTCACATGTGTATAGATCAGCAACTATAAAATATTATTTATGAAGTAGCTCAGTGTGACTTGTCTGAATGTTTTGCTGAAACTCTAGTTGCATCTAAAAAGAACAAACCTGGTTGTTTTATTGTTGGATCTCCATTTTATGCACATAATTCTTTGATTGTAGATTAATCAGTTGAACATTCAAAAAAGAATTGGGATTTAGAGTTTATGTGATGAAAATATATCTTGAGTTATTAAAAAGTCATATGTTTAATAACTTTATATATATATATGATAAACAAAACAAGTTATAAATTTCGTAACTTGCTATAGCTTGCATTTAATGATAACTAGATGGAGCTTTACCAATAGCCCACAATCAAGCTTTGTTTACACAAATGCAGAGAGAGATAGAATTCAATATCTCTTTCAAATTGTCTCCAACCATGGTTTAAAGATTGGAGACAATTTGAAAGAGATATTGAATTTTATCTCTCTCAGCATTTGGGTAAACAAAGCTTGATTGTGGGCTATTGGTAAAGCTTCATCTAGTGATCATATATATATATATATATATATATATATATATATATATATATATATATATATATATATATATATATATATATATATATATATAAAAAAGATGTTACTTCTCTCCTGATATCTCATTGAAGAGTATAGAAAGAACTAATGATAATATTTAATTAAAAATCAAAATTTTACTGTGAAAATTTTTCTAGCAGGTCTACAGTATTCTCTAGCAGAAACTCTCTCTCTAAAGTACTTATATCACCAACCTGAATAGTACCAGCCATCTTTCCAAAAAAAAATTAATTCTGTAAATTAAGGTTGTTTTGACTTTAGATAAATGAAAAAAAATATGTTAGGCTACAATCCAGGATTACTATTAATTATCATATGGTAGAATTATATTTCAGTGTATTATCTCAAAACATTGTATTCAGATTAGATCTTTTCTTGCTTAAGAGAAATCAAAACAATAAACATCAGCACAAATGAATTTTCTGTACTATGTTTGATAAATTTGTTAAATAAAGTCAGTGAAAGAAAACTAGAGAGAAATGTATGATTATTCTGTAACATTTTGTATTCACTACAATTAGAATTTATCATCACTTAAATTTCTATATTATAGAGTATTTGCCAAGTAATTCTTTTAAAGGTTTTATTAGCATTTAAGAATTTTAGAAGCTTTAGATGAAGACTATTTTCTCAACCAATATTATAAGCTGAGGTTAGATCAATAAAAAAAGCAATAATTTATAATTTATTTTGAAAATCTTAGTCAATGAAATTTAAAGATAAAATTTATTTGCATCATCTTTTTCCTGGGTTAAACTCATTCTGCTCTATAGATGCTTTTCAACTATTGTCAAAATTCTCATCAATACAATTCTCTCAAAAAGTCTTCAATGATGACTATTACAATCTTATTTGTTATTTTTTGTACTAAGTGCCATTTATTTTTTTCAGTTTATAATTAGATAACAATATATTTGCACTGATGAAAATCACTATTAGGTAACATTTCTTTTATTGCTTTCTCAAACCTTAGATCATTTGCTAAATGATGCTGAATTGTGCATAATCTTTCTGTCACTATCTCTTATTTTTATTCCAATTAGTGTAAGATCTTCTCATGATAAATGTCAAAGATTCAAAAGCCTGACATAGGAATATGCCAAACTAATACCAAGAGTTTTTTTATTTTATTCAGATGTATAATTTGATATTTTGAATAGAGAGAGAGAAAAGATTTCACTATCTGTATCTTTTTTTACAACTTTCATCAAGGCATTCAACTAAAAGAAATAATCACAGAATTATTTACTTTGGATGTCATGCAATCTTTAAATATCTAAGTAGCAAATTAAACATGATAATACCAGTCAGTTAAAAAAGCGGATATTTTTTTTTAAAACTTTACTCGATGAAAATTTATTAAGGAATCTTTGCTTTTAGGCGTATCATTATGATAAATTGTATAACAAAAAATATAATCATAAAAACAATTTTTAGTGGTCATGGAAAATTAAGAGTAAATAAACATAACATGATCACCACTTCTCTAGCTTGCTGTGTGTGGCAATACGTATAGTAAGTTTTGCTTGTTTTACTTACTGGCAGGTTGAACACAATACTTCCATTTAATTGATCAAATCAAATGATTATTTTTTTTTTGTAACTAGGACTTTATTCAAGAATCAAAATGTACGAGATAACTAGTTTATTAATTTTAGAAAATATCTTATTTAATATATAAAATTCACAATTTTTCTCCTTTCACAAATACATACACATGTATATGTGCAGTAAACAACATAATCAATTAAGCATATTAGTCATTTAACAAGCCATTGATTATGTATATAATTAGCAATTAAATTTATTAATTAAGCACGTTTAAATTATGTGAGCTGATTTTCTAATTAGCTTTCATTATATACGACAATAATTTAATAATTATTATATTTAGCTGTCAACTTGATAGATAATCATAAACATACCATAACTAGGTCAAAATACTGCAAACATTTTAAAATAATATTGCAGATGAACTAATGCCTTAAAAGAAAAAAGATGCAAAAATATCAAACATGTAAAATATTTATTTGTGCGCATGAGTACTGTTTTAGCAATGATTTGATTAAGCAAAATAAGAGTTTTAATTTTTTTGTCCAGATATTATTAATAATTTAATTTCACTGGTATCTAACTATTGATACAATATGTTAAGCACTATTTAGATTTGTTTTTCAAAGTTTTATAATTTTTTATAGTCTTTGATTTAAAAGCTAGAAGTGACAGGATAACGAACTGAATTTATTTGACTAGAATGTTTTTTAAAAAACATTTACCAACTAAATAGCGAGCAATATAAAATAATTATATGAGCTCCCATATAATTGTTTGTATAAATTGCCCTTAAGAATTTAAACACTAATATTGATCAAACAAAGATCATTGATAAAATTAAAAGACTGAGAATTAAATAGAACGTTTTGCTGGAAAAGAGGACTATGTAAATAATTGATGTTACACACTGTAACCCAAGAGATTGCAAAAAATTTCACAAAAAACAATTTGAAAAAAGAATGAATGAAAGAAGAAAGTTTACTGCGGTGACGTAGAGAAGAAAAGTTATGAATCATAGAAATTGGATTAAATGAAGGTGGTCTAAATTGTATTTCTCAAGATTGCAAATGATTTAGAAGAAATAACATGAAATGGATAGATGCAGAAAATTAATTGGAATGATGGGAAAAGAAATTATGAATGAAAAAAACTCTATTTAAATCAAAAAGATCTTAACCTACAAGAAGTGAGAATAGTTGAAAATGATACACACATATATGTAAACACACACACATATAAGGTAATCGTTACCTCAAGTCACAAATATAGTCAAGGAGATGAACAAATAAACTTATCTTGATGAACGCAAGAAAGATTGCTAAATAAAATTGTTTCTTTAATTTTATTTTGGATACAACAATTATAACTAGTATTATGATTTTTTTATATACTATTGCATTTAATATTCAGTATTGTTTATATAATATTTATTTGGATTACTATAATTTTCTATTTGTAAACTTTGTGATGATAGACTGTTTTTTTATTGCTCGAGTTGACAATTATCAGAGGTTACTTATATCACTTTGAATTTCCTGTTTTACAGGTTTTATTTATTGTCTTTAATATACTTGTACTATATAAACTACGTAATTAATAGAATATAATAAATCAAGATATAATTTTTGAAATACAAGCACTCCTCATATACCTGGAACTTAATTGTAAATATAGAGGATTTGAACGCAGTCTTTCAAGCGCCTTTCAACTATTCATACTATCTCATACCACTGATACACATGACCACACACATGTAGAAAAGATAAATAATCATCAACATACATATTTTGTGATGAACCAGCTGAACCAGCACTCATCGGTTGGTCCAGATTATCAACTCTTACACACATATATAATAAGTGCTCAGTTTGTAGTAAGATAGTAAATCTTCATTCTCTACTCCTACCTCCAACTCTTACAACCACCCATACCATTAAAAATTTGATGATGGAAAACCTGAATCCCATGCTGATGTCAATATTGTTGTTATGCCCATGTTGTTCTCAAGCCACTCAAACCCCTCATGTATAGGACCTTATCCATTTAAATGCATAGAAGAGGTATGGGCAGAATGCAGGCTTAATGCGTAATATTTGAAAAACAGGCACTCTTCATATACCTGTAGCCTAATTGTAAATATAGGGTGAAGCACCTGTCAATTAGCCACACTATCTCATACTACTGATACACATGACCACACACATGTAGAAAAGATAAATAATCACCAATATATGTATTTCATGCTGAATCAGCACTTATCAGTAGGTCCTGATTAACAATTCTGACAGACATATATAATCAGTGCTCAGTTTATATTAGGATAGCAAATCTTCATATTTTAATAATCAGGCTTCACTCTATTCCAACCCCAAACTCTTCAGCCATCGGTGCCATTGAAAACCTGATGATGGAAAGCCCAAATCCCATGCTGATTCCAACATCAGATTTTGAATAGTATGGATGGTCGAAGAGTTGGAGGTTGGAGTAGACTGAAGCCTGTCCATTAAAGTGTGAAGGTTTTCTATCTTAATATATAAACAGAGAACTGATTATATATATGTGTGTGAGAGTTGATAATCTGGATCAACTGATGAGTACTGATTCAGCACAAAACACATTATATTGGTGATTATTTAACTTTTCAACATGTGTGTGGTCATATGTATCAGTGGTATGAGATAGCATGGATAGTTGAAAGGTGCTTGAAAATCAGTGTTCAAATCTTCTATATTTACAATTAAGCTCCAGGTACATGAAAAGTGCCTGTATTTTAAATATTACACATTAAGCCTACATCCTGCCCATTCCTCTTCCATGTATTTAAATGGATAAGGTTCTATACATGAGGAGTCAGAGTGACTTGAAGTCAAAATGAACATAACAACAACATTGGCATCAGCATGGGATTTGGGTTTTCCATCATCAGATTTTCAATGGTATGAATGGCTGAAGAGTTGGAGATTGGAGTAGATTGAAGGTTGTCTATTAAAGTATGAAGATTTGCTATCTTAATATAAACTGAGCATTGATTATATATATGTGTAAGAGATGATAGTCTGGACCAACTGATGAGTGCTGGTTTAGCATGAAATATGTATATTGGTGATTATTTATCTTTTCTACATGTTTATGGTCATGTGTATCATTAGTATGAGATAATGTGGATAGTTGAAAGGTGCTTGAAAGTCTGTGTTCATGCCCCGTATATTTAAATCAGGATATGCAAACGATCTGAAAATTTTGTTTACTAAATCTTGGATTAGTTTTGGTCTTTGCTATTTAATAACATAAATATATGCAATATCATTTTTTAAAAAGTTGTTTTAAAACAACTTCATTCTGATAAGCAAAAAACGTGATTGTATTAATGCTCTAAAAGATACATTTTTATTTTATAGAGATTTCAGTGACCTGTTAAAAAAATTGTTATAGCTAATTTTTTATATTGCAGTAAATAATATTAATGAGTTTTTAGATTTCATTTGAAAATTGGTAAGCAATATAATTCCCTTGTTTCTGAAACCACTGAATTTGATATGGATAAAATTTCAAATAGATTGAGTACCTACCATATTGCTGTATTGTGATCTGACATTGTCATTCAATATTTTTTATAAACCCTCAATACTGCAGTGCTGCCCAGTGCACTAGATGGGGATTTTATGCACAAACCTTTCTGCATCCATTGGTTAGTAAGGCCTGCACTGGGTGACACTACTGTATGGAGAATTTTCTACTGCTTGTGTAAGAATAGGAAATGGTGATCATATGATATTTTGATGGGTTTATATCATTCCTGCTAATGGGATGATGGTGACTGTGATTTTTACAAAACCCAAGAACATCAAAAAGTATAGATGCTAAACTGGTTTCAAATCTATATGACTATTTAGGTGAATGAGTGTGGATTTCATCTTGAGCTCTTAGCTTTATAGTTAAAAGGTGGCTTCTGAAGGGTTGCATTAGATCAACAGTTCCCAAACTGGTCCATATCAACACTCTAGGGTCGACTTGAACATTCTAGGTATCAATAGTTTAAATAAAAAAAATTTGGGGGGCAATGACAGCAAAAATAGACCCCCCTTATTACTGTTATTTGTTTTTACTTCAAAATATCTATCATTCCAATAGGAAGCTAATTAAGAAGTAAAGTAATTCAAAAAAGCACTTTTTTGATAAAAACACATTACATACTAAACTTGCAGAACAAAAAGATAAAATTTATCATTAAAAGAAACACATGTAAGAATGTATGAAAATACATGAAGTGCAAGCATGTCTGTGCATTTTCTTATTGAACATATCAAAGCAAGTGCAGCCATAAAAAACTGGTGCAGGTCCACACTTGCTTTCAGTGATGAGACAATATTCTATATTAGCAGCATCTATCAGTCTTGTATGGTCATGCTTACATAAAACACTATAAGTTGGTTTATTTGATGTGACATGTACTTATTTGTAATTTGAACATAATTATTTATTGAGGAGTAGTACTATGAAAAAAAAATCAACAAATTTCTGTTTCAAATAAGGGCACACTTTATAGTTTTTTTTTATTACAGGGACTATCAAAATTGTGTGTTAATAAAAGTTTTTATTTTTTACAATAACATGACTGAACCAAAAAAGAAATGCATATAGTACAGCTTGGACTATATGAAGCTAGGATTTTACCATTATTTTCAAACAAATATTTGCAAATGTGCCTCATATGCAAAAAAGTTTTTAGCACTATCAAAACTAGCAGATCACTTGAATAGAATTTACCCTGACAAAAAAAATGTCATACTTTCAATCACTTAAATATAAAATTCTGAAGAGAACTATGATAAAAAATAATTTCATCATCTAAATAAACTTATTATTAAGGGCATTCATTATACACCATATTCCTATTCATTGCAAAGTCTGACAAGCCATATACCATAGAAGAGAAACTGATTCTATTGGTCATTGTTTTGGTATTGAACACTATACTCAACAAACCTGCGCAATATGTTATAAAAAGGATTATGTTGAGCAATAACACAGTTTAAAGATGCATCCATGAAATGAGACATGATGTGGAAAAATGATTGTATAATCACTTACAAAAATATTTTTTCCTCCAATTGGAAAAGTCAACATTACCCAATAATGAAGTTTTATTGCTGGCATACATTCACTTTAATCAAAATGAGGAAGTGCATAAAGAGTTGCTTTTTGATAAGAACTATAGAAACTGATATCAGAGATGAATTGATTTTTCATTTAATGGAGCTATTTTTCAGGTAAAAAGTGATTTCATTTACAAATATAATATCTGTTGTGACAGATAGAGCATTAGCTATAGTTGATTGTTGTCATGGTTTCATAAGTTACCTGAAACAAGTTACCTGAAACAACACATACCTGAAGTGCTTGCAGTTGTGTAATCCATATGCAACATTTATTAGCCAACTTTAGCAAAAAATTGCATTAATCACTTCAGTTTGTTATAGCAAAGTGATGAAGATTTCTATTGATTGGTTCTCCATACCAAAGTCTGCTGATTTTCAAAAGGTTTTTGCTTGGTGATATTTTTTGCACTTTAAAAATCTGTTTAGAGTTTTTGGAAGACGAGGATTTTAGTTTGAAAGAAAATTTACTTAAGAGTAAAACAGACATTGTTTATTTAACTGAATAATTTGGCAAATTAATGTTATTAATTTACAACTATAAGGAGACAATTAGAATCTCATCAAAATAAAATCGATTATATTGGCTTTTGTTGCCAGATTAAGGTTTGTTAAACAAAACCTTGCAAGATTTGACCTTTCCCATTTTTCCAACATAGCACAATTCAAGAAGGAAAAACCTTGTTGTACATCAACTACTTGGAGGATCTTCACTTAGATTTCAAAACTAGGTTTGGAGATATTCTATCATTGGAAATACTGCACTAGATAATAAATCCATCCAATATTAGTGTAGAACAAAATATAATTTTGCAAGATGAGCTGATAATCATCAGCATGAATGAGGATCTCAAGGTATAATTCAAACAGGGTTCTCAAAAGTATTAGCTGCAACAAAATATTCCACTTTTGTACATGACTATATGGACTGTTATACAAAAGTATTTGCTGGCATTTCCATCATCTTATCTGATAGAGAGAGGCTTCAGTATAGTTTTAAACCTGCTTCAGAACAGACATCAATTGCATTTCACTGAATGTGAGATTTATGAATGCAATTCACTAATTTAAAACTGAATATAGATAAATTGTTGATAGATCACCAGGTGCATCCATTTCATTAAATTCAGTTTTTGAAGCTAATTTATTTTGGTATTCTTATTTTTATAATTCTGATTAAAATATTTCATTGTTGTAATTTTACTGATGTTTAATTCTGTGTTGATTTTTTCACTTCATTTTTATCTTCAATAAAGTGATTTCAATATTTGTACTTATTTTGAATTTACAAATTTATTTTATAAAAGTCAAAAATTAAAAAAAAAACTCTACTTGTATTTTTTTTGCTTTAATTTTCATTAGTGCAAGTTTCAATATTAAATGTTGCACAAAATAATACCATCTTTTGCAGTCCTTTTATCTTTTTCAATCAATTAATTACAAGCGATTAAAATGAAAAGTTTGATATTTAGTGAAATATTTAATATCCAGTACTATATAAATTTACTAATTTGAGTAAGTAAAGTAAATGACTATGGAGTTGATGGTAAAGGGATTTGCAGCCAAAAAAAAGTTTGGGAACTCTCATTAGATTCTTAGATCTAGGTGCAGTGATCTCAGATCCAAATCTCATCACTAGTGAAAGCCACAAGTTAGAAGCTAGTCTGGGAATATTGGATGAATAGGCACAAATGGGGATTCTATGCAGAAACCTTTCTGCATTCATTGATAACTAAAGCTTGAACTAGGTGGCACTACTGTATAGAGAGTTTACTACTGCTAATAACAGCTTGGGTAAGCATATGAATAGGGAGATGTAAATAATAATAGAAAACTGGCTTTTTAATATGCTTTTTGCTTGTGAATTATGTATGGATTATATAGATTACACCGAAAATTTTGAGTCTGCAACTGATCCAGATTTAGGAAATTCAAATATACTGTAAAATACTGCTATTAATTTTTTTAAATTTGGCTTATTATTTTAATTATACAACAGATTTCCTCATAGTTTTTTCTGTTCCATTTAAAAACTAAACAAACAAAATGGAATTACATGTTATCATAATGCAGTAGACATTCTCAAGTGAGAATATGTGTGCTAGTTAGCAATGGAAGTTAATCTTTAAAAAGGTATTCAAATCTATAATAATTTCTGCTGTGATTACAACTTTAGACAATCATAAAATATATCTAGAACATTTTAAATTCTGAAAAAGTATTTATCAAAATCAGAAGCAATAATTAGGATACATATCATCATTTAGAAGATTAACCATAGTTAATTTTTATACGTAAATTACTTCATTTTTTTCACTAATTAGCTCCTAGTGAAAATTTCCAACAGTTTTATATTGGAAAATGGATATTTTCCTATATATGTTATAATATAAAATTTTAGTTCAAACAAAATCCATAGATGGCAAGAAAATGAAATAATTTCTCTAAACAATAGAATTTAGCTTCACCCTAACAAATCCCTCTATTGTATTCTGACAATTTTTATGACATTGTTTAAAGAAAGTGGTTTGAATAACCAAAAACATATTTATTTATGAATTTATTACAATTCTAGATATTTTTATACAAATATTTATACAATAATTATTATAAATAAAAATATAAATTATTAATAATTTAGTTTGAATGGAAATACTTTATTTTTAAAAATAGAAAATCATATTAGCGAACAAAAGCTATTTAGAAACTCAGCTTTCTATGTAAGCCCACACACATGCAATCTCCAATCTGAAACCTATTATATGTGTATACCTAATAGCTATTATGTATTAGCTGACTAAAAGTAGATTTGCTTGTACTAATAAAATGTTTAGTTAACCAACGTGAGAGCTATTCTAAAGCATATTTAAAATAAATACATAAGTCCTTATTATGCTTTATTCCTCCTTAGAATTTATAACATGAACTATAAAGATTAATTATAAGCTAGATCATTTAATTAACACCTTTCTTTAGCATGCTTGTGTATGCTAACTTATGAACTGGTATACAATGGTTTAGTGGAAACAAGCTATAGATTTAGTGCATTTTAGATTTAATAATAATTGACGATCATTAATGTGGTGAAGTGTTCCTTATAAAACATGCACACATGCATATGCATCTTACTATATACATATATGTAGTTGTGGGGATTTGGTATAAGGCCATTCCATATTCATTGCTGATAGCTTTCCTTAGAACTGGAACATGAGGGTCCAGATTGTTCATGTTTGAAGCTTGTTATACACAATATGTATTTGTTTATGGGGATTTGTTATAAGGCCATTCCATATTTGTTGCTGATTGCTTTTCTTAGAACTGAAACCCAAGGGTCCATGCGGTTTATGTTTCCAGTAAATCAGACCTCCAAAACAAAATTTTCTCTTTTCATAGCAAGTTGTACAGTCCAAGGTACTGATCATTGAGTGGATAGATGCCAGGAGGAAACACACATTTGAACACCATTTTATTTTGGTTAATATAGCACCATAATATCAGAAACTTCACTATAACAGATCTCAGTTCATTCTGCCATTAATATTAATAAATTCAACTTAGATTTGAATGCGTGATCTAGTTGTGTAATAATAATTTGTATAGGGAGCTAATTTAGGCCAACTTTGAGGTACCTAGAATAATTATATTTATTAATGCTCTCTTTTGTAAGTTAACTGTTCACAAATCTTATAAGAATCTCATAGTATGAATTAAGCATAATTGAAACCATCAGTTATAATGTAATAATGCTGTTAATGGAATAAGTTCCAAGTTAATTATCCAGTGCATATGATGAGATTCTGTAATTCACTTACTCATCCAATTGTAACACTTGTGGTAAATTTCAATGCACAGAGGGATAGCTGTCTTAATAATTGATTTGTTTTTTTAAAAGATATAAAATATAATATTGTTTAACATATTATTTCATACCATTTCAATCCATTTGAATCATATTAATTTTAGTTAATATTTAAGTGAATTATATAACTATGCATTGTTATCAAATTATTAAATACCTTATAAGCCATAGATGTGTGTGTTTAGATGAGTCATGGCTATAAGAATTAATTCATCCTGGAGTCTTCTGTTTTACCCTTTGCTACTGCTAGCATGTGAATTAAGAAACTCTGAATGTATCTTCATATAGATCATTCATAGGGTAGTAAGTCATGGAGTGTTGGTGAAGGAACTGAGGTGCCATCTGATTTGAGGTCTCAATCCCTCATCTAGGTCTGCATTGGGGAATTTACCAAGACTCTGGATTTTGTTGCATGTACAAATATGACCATTACAGTATGCAAAAATGTATATTAGAAGTAACATGAAGGAATCAAAATATATGGTTGAGAAAACAAACAGCTATTACTAACATCATTGAAAGAATTAATAATCTAAATTGAAGCTTGCCTGGACATATTTCTAGAAAAGATAATAAATCAAGAGTTGAAATTGTAAACAGCATCCCAAGAGATTGTAAAAACCAGAAAGAGACTACATATAAGATAGATGGATATAATAAGAAAGAAAGTTTGTTAGTATGGAATAGGGAAGACTGGCTAGAAATTTAATAAAGGGGATTAAATTGAATGATCTTCATTCTGCAATAGATCAATAGTGGTTGAAAATAATGATGGTATGTGAATTAATTATTTGGTGTATGTATATGAGATTATTATCCATATAGATAATTCTAAATCTGTTGGTATATAAAAAAAAGTTAAGACTACTTGGTTTAAATTAAAATTCAATGTATGAGAATGGTAAATAAATATGCTAGCTTTATATTACAAGGTCTTTTACAAATTTTCAAATGCATGATTTGGAAAATTGCATATTTAGATATATTCTTTTCGTATATTTATTTAGTCTATAAATAAAAAATAATTTATTACATAGAAGTTAATAAGAAATTTAAGTGGGGGACCCTCAAACCATAGACCTTAGCAAGAAGGACATGATTATACAATTATTTCAAATTGAAAAATATATTTAGTTTTCTCTTCCTTCTATAATAAAGAACTGAATCTTCTTTTAGTATTTTGGGCTTTTTTTTGTTTATATATATGTATATATTGTTTAATTTGGTCTGTTTATTTTTTCTTTTGAATTTTTTTATTACCAATGTCTATATTAGTAACAATTGATTAGAGACATGTCAACAGTAGCAAACTAAAACTACTCTAGTCAAGTGTTGGTGGTCTAGTAGTTAGCATAGCTGCCTTTCAAGTGGCTGGCTGGGGTTCATTTCCTGGTCAATGCTTTGACACATTAAAAAAAAAACTACTCTTGGCACTTATCTAATCATTAAATATAAATTTAATAATGTTCTGAAAAATTTATATATATATAAATTTAATAGGCATGTAATAATAACTTCTGTGTAACCCTAATCTTTTTTAGGCAAAAAATTAAGCAGGTATGCATGTTACTATGATAAGAAAAGTTATAATGAGATTTACATATTTTGATTGAATTAATATACTTTATATACTAATAAAGTTGATAGCAATTTTTAATAACCAAACAATTTTAATTATAATTTTGGGTTGTCATCTGATAGCTGGTTGTGGCTGCTTGATGGTGTTGTTTATGTGTTAAAACACATAGAAATGCCATTTCCACAGCCTACACTTATGGCTAAGAAAACAGTTGTGTTTATCTTAGCCATTACAGGCTGCTTGATGGCTTTGCACAAAAATAGTATGGCCTGTTTTGTGCTTCATGACACTTTATGTGAATTTTCACAATTCACTGATCACTATCATATCATCTGAAAGTGTTTGGATTTCAAGTGACCACAAATTTTGATATCTTCATAGTCAAATAATTTAATTTTTACTTAAATCATGCAGTCTGACTCACTGAGAATTGTCACACCATCCTCACTCTTTCCTACCAAATGTGGAATTTGCAAAATATTGGGAAAGGGTAAGGCCAAACACATTTCAGCCAAGCTCACATGAAAACTCATGCTTTCGTGAAAAATCATATGAGACAAATAAAAAATGGCACACAAATTGTGCAACTTACCAATGTCAGTCAGACTCCTGCAGATCCTAAAAATAAAATATTAAAAACATAGTAGAAAAAAATAAAAGGATCCAAAAATGTCATTAATAGTAAGGGCAAAATACAAATCGTGTAATTAAAATCACCGTTCAGCCAAAAAAGTCTGAAGTTTTAATGTTATTGTAATTTTTTGTGTGCTGGTGTGTTGAAAGGATCAAAAAATATAATTAATAGAAAAAGTTTTTTAAAACAATGCCAAAATAGACATTGTGTAATAGAAATAAAGCCCCCCTCCCAAAAAAAAAACAACAAAAGTTGAAAAAGTCAAAAGTTTTGATCATATTTTAATTTGGAGGTGGAGAGGGGGTTGAGAAATACTTTGTGTTTACTGAGACAAAAGATAGAGAGCAAAATTATTTTTTGTTTGTTTTTATTTTTTAGAAAAGGTAACAGAAATTGGTTTTAAAAATAAAAGTTTTAGTATATCAGCAGTATACAAATAAAGTCAAAAAAATATCACCTTAGGGGCCAAAAAAAGTGGCCATATTTGTTAACAAAAAAAAAAAAAGACAACGAAACTTGAAAAAGTCAAGTTTTGATCTTATTTTAATTTGGGGGTTGGGGTGGGGTGGATTGAGAAATACTTTGTAAAAGTTATAGACAGAAGTTATTTTTTGGTTGTTTTTATTTTTAAAAAAAGATAATAAAAATTGATTTCAAAACTAAAAGTTAAAGCCAAAAAATATCTTATTTTAATTGCTTTGGGGGGGGGATTGGACTGAGAAATACTTTGTCCTCACTGAGACAAAAGATAGAGACCAAAGTTATTTTTGGTTTGTTTTTATTTTTAAAAAAAGGTAATAAAAATTGGTTTTAAAAATAAAAGTTTTAGTATATCAGCAGTATACAAATAAAGGCAAAAAAAATATCGCCTTATAGGCCAAAAAAAAAAGTGGCTATATTTTTAAACAAAAAAAGAAAATGAAAAAGTTTTGATCTTATTTTAATTTGGGGTGTGTGGGGTGTGTGTATTGAGAAATACTTTGTAAAAGTTAGACACAGAAGTTATTTTTTGGTTGTTTTTATTTTTAAAAAAAGATAATAAAAATTGATTTCAAAACTGAAAGTTAAACCAAAAAAATATCTTATTTTAATTGCTTTGGGGGGGGTGGTGGATTGAGAAATACTTTGTCTTCATGGAGACAAAAGATAAAGACCAAAGTTATTTTTGGTTTGTTTTTATTTTTTAAAAAAGGTAATAAAAATTGATTTCAAAAATAAAAGTTAAAGACACCCCCCCCCACACACACACAAAATAAAATATTAAAAGATGGAGTAGAAAAAATTTAAGAGATCAAAAAAAGGCACTATATTTTTAAAATAATGGTCTGGTAATGTTACATTTTATTGTTTTAACATATAAACAATGCCAACAAGTGGTTGTGATTGGCTATCAAAAGACAACCTAATTTTGCTCACAGATTGAGAATATTTGGATTGTAAATACAATTATATCAATTTAAAGTTATATTAAAATTAAAATTTTAGTATATGAATTTTAATATATAGAGAGTAATAATAATAATCATCATAATGATAATAATAACAATAAACAGTCACTCTAAAAATAATATGGTCAATATAGAGAGTATATATGATATAACATGTGAAGCAATAGTCAGATAATATCCTGCTAATATTTGAATAGCTAGAAACCCAAGGTATTTTAAGACTTAGGAGGCTGTTAAAGTTGTTTTTTTTAAATAGAGGAATAGTAGTGATATAATAATTTGTGTAAGTTAAACTCAAGGCAAAAGCAAATAACATCTGATGATAATCAGCAGAGATGTTGTTCTTTCTCTCTATGAAATATATGTAAGTATTTTACCAATCTTTTTAAAACCTATAACACAACACTATAAGAAATCTAAATAAAGATTAAATATGGCACAAAGCAATAGGTAGTATATCCAAAAAAAAAGGAACAATGAAATGTATTAGGTGTTAATTAATAAATTAAACACACACAAAGGGAAAAAATACTCGACAGGCAGAAAGAAGTTCATTAAGGTATTCTATCTCAAATAAAACAATAACATACTCATATAAAAAAAATTAACAAACTTATTAACTCAGATATTGTAATATAAATAATCATTTATTCATTTCATATTCAATTTTTCTTTAAACAAATTAATTTTGGATCAGACTTGAATATTTTTCATTAAATTTCATCATTTAATTTGTAAATGTTCAAGTTTTGTTCAACACTTTAATATATTAACCAAATATAATGTAAGAGCAGAATAGCTGAGCTAAATAAACCTCATTCAAATGCTAAGTTTCCATTATTCTTCTTTAAAATAGAGAAAGAAATCATGCGATCTAAAATTATATGTTGCAAATAATGCAAAATATATAAATTAGATATTACGTAAAATTTAACTTAAAACTGCTATCAATTAATAAGGTACAACACTAATCGCTTATATTATCATTCATAATTAATAGTAATGATATAAAGACTATCAAACTTTTTTTGTTGTTTTTCTCAAAATAGCACGAAGTTAAGTAATAATAAAAAAAGTTAATCAAACAGGATGCCATTAATAATTAATAGTCCCAACAATTTGATAAATTAATTTTCTCTTACTAAATTGTTTATTAATGAGATATTTTAGATACTATTTTTTTTTAGTATTTAAGTAACTTACATAAATTAAAAAAATAAACATAAACTACACCATTTATAAATCAGACTTAGATTATACACGCACAGATTATGCATATGTACACATACCAGAATTTATGTTTAATAAAAATTTTTCACTAAACTACTTTAAGCAACTGACACTAGTTAGAAAAAAGAAAGATAACACTTGGATATTGAACAAAGCTATCTTTAAAAACATTGTTGTTAACAATTTAATGTTTTATTTTGCATAAAATATAAAAAGAGAACATAGAAGTAATGGTGAAAATAAAAAATAAATTATGTAAGGAATTGTCGCAAACTTCCGCTAATTACTAACTAAGATAAAGAAAACAATAAACTCAGAGACCATAGATGTACATCACAGCTACGAACAAAGGCAAAGAGAACGATAAGCACAGAAACCATAAATGTACATATCATTCAACTACTAACTAAGATAAAGAGAACGATTAGTTTAGAGACCATAAATATACAACATCACTTCAACTTGTAAAAAAAAAAAGCATCATCATATTTCGATGTTATTTATTTTTATAATCAGTGCATCTACTCTTAGCTGATCGACCCAGCTTAATCTGGGATTTTATCTTTTAATTAATAATAGCTAAATACCTATTTATTACTATTGGTTGTATAAAAATGCTAATTATGTTTTACCTAAAAAAAAATGCAAAATTCACTGATTCTGCAACTTGAACCTGAGGTAAGGGAGTTGGTGGGAAAATGCTTTTCACTGTTGTACGAAGCTCTTAAAATAATGATGAACTATGCTCATCTACTCTAGCAAATATTTAAAATAATATTATAGTAATACATGATTGAAATGTTATGGATAGATACATGACAGATGCCTTGTATAAGGTCTCTCTCTCTCTCTCTCTCATATATATTGATCTTGATCATGGTGAGAAATATTAAAAATAGTATCATTTACTGATGAGAAGATTAAAATCAGAAAAATGCCACAGAGATCAAAGAAAAAATAAAAAAGTTACTATCACAATTAAGTGTTTGAGAGAAATAATTTTAATATATAAACTTGTAAGTTTTTAAATGTAAATAAATTAAAACCAAAAAAAATAAAGCCACTAAGATATTTACTTAAAAGCACTTATTTGCTTTTTCTTTATTTTTAATAATAATAAAATAAATTACTTTTTTTTTAAAAAAAAATGTAAATATAAATAAAATGAAAGTAGTCATTATTATGTACTTTAAAATTTACATACTTGATTAGAAATCTTGTTTTAAATCATAAAAATTAAACAAAAAAAAAATAATCAAACTATTACTTGACTATACAAATTCTAAAAGATTAAATATATTCTAGTCAACAAATAAAATCAAGATTTTCCATATTTATAGCAAACACAATTTTCCTGAGTTAGAGTCTAAGAGCTACAATATCCAAAATTAATAAGCAAATTCAGCTGAAATAAATAATATTCATATTACTTACGCAAAAACTAGTGCAGAAGACAGCAACCTGAGGCTTTGAAGCCCGCATGCGGTTCTTTTAATGCATAAATGAGTTAGTTTTAAGTTAGTAAATAATATACATATAACAAAATAAAATTTTAAATTTAAGTAAAAGAAAATGACAACTCATAAACTTTACTAATATTTTTTAATGACTTTTTAATTTCACTAATCACTTCACTATCAGAATAATAACAAAACTTAATAATAATAATTGAATATATGTCTTCAGAAAAATACTCCAAACTAACCTAGAAAAGGCAAAATTTAGCACTTTAGAGGATGGTGCATATGGGGTAGTAGTATGTTGTCATAATATTTTGTGAGCAACTTTGGGAAATTTCATTTATGGCCTTCATGGTTGTGATATGATGCAATGCACTATGATTTCTCCTGTTTCAGAGTCAGGAATCTCTCAGCCACTAATAGACCCAGAGAAACCTTTTAGCTACCTTATCTTCTCTTTCCATTCCTTGCTCTAAATTTTTCTCATATTATTCTTTATTCTGCTTCATCCCATTTCCACAACATAATCTTTGTCAACTTCATGGCCTTTATATCTACTCCCCCTATCCAAAACCTACTTTCTGTATAATCGCTTTTTTATATTTATTCTTCCACAACTTTGTTTTTGTACTCTTTCTGCTTGTAGGCATCTACATTTAATTAACAGATATCTAATATTTTCTATACCTTCCTTACACAACTTGCAGACTAAATCACCATTCCTTTGTTGCTAAAGATCCTGTTCAAGCCATAAACAGTAAACTACTTTCTTTACTATTATCATAACTTAAACCACACTCAATATTCTGTTTACTTCTATATATATTTACACTCTTTTTAATCTTCATCCTAATGCTCCATCTCTCCTACTCTCTATTCTTTGTTAATGCATCTATTCTTCAATCCCATTCCTTGCCACTACAACATTCCACAATTCTTCACCTAAAATATAACCTGTGGATACATCTTAGGACTGTAAGTCAAATTTAAAATCAGAGATATGAACGATTCCAAATACTCCAATGCAGTTTCTCCTGCCTGATTAAGTTTCAAAATGGCAACATGAACAATCATGTCATCTTGGCATATAGTAGTTTTATACTGTTCAGTTCATTAAATATTATAGTAAAAATATTGAATAAAAGCTTCTATTATTGAGGCTAATCTTTATATCACTGTCCATATTTTTCTTCATAATATTAAGGCAGAGACTGGCTGGTTTTGACAAACTTCAGTGTTAGATTCTGGATCCAATTGCATTTTGTGGATGTTTTGGCTGGTGTGAGGTTTTTGTTGCATAGCCACACATATCAGGTAGTCTTCTTCTAAATAAAATCATAATAACTGGAGTATTGAGAAGTACTCTAAGTTATGGTGGAAAACAGTTTTAACCAGTGTTTTTTCTTCTCAGCATTGGATCACTGTAGCACTGCTTTTTAAATTGAATCATTAGATAAACTAGAGTAAACTGAACTGCAATGACTTGTTGCTTGTCTCATACCTATTTGATTTTATTGAAGAATATGTATTTCAAATTATAAATTTAACACCATTTAATTATAAGATTTGATCTATTTTCTTATAACATATTTTTTGAAAAATATTTTCTTTATTCTCTTTTCAACATGTTGTGGAAACAAATTTACCAGTATTATATTATGCTTTGATATGTAAATAAATGAAAAGAAAAAAGTTTTTTTCTCTTTCTTTATGTACATCAGATAGCTAATAGAAGGAAAAAAAATCACAGGAAAAAAAGAAAAAAATGCTGCCAACATTTAAATTTCAAATGACAACTTTAAAAATATTATTAATTCTACAATTTTAATATCATCTTCAGTTCTGCCATTCAATTTACTATAAAAATGTGAAACCCAATACTCAATTCAAAAATGGAAAACTAAAAAAGGATTCAATATGCTTTAGATTTTTAAAAAAAAACTATACAATGCAAAATGTTTGCACAAATCAAAACTATCCTTCTTTTCTCTTCCACATTGCAATCCATCATTCCATTGCTGCTCAATCATTACCAAATGACTCCATAAAATATTCAATAATATTATCAAATGCATACACTAACTTTTCATTAAATTGTTTAGACAGTTTATATATTTATTTTTCAATTTTAAAGACAAGTTTTTTAATTAAACAATTTTTTTTACACAAAGCTTTATAATATAAGTAATTCAATCTGCTATTGGATTTGCTACAGTTACATCATGGATTTGAAAACCTGGACACCTAATAGAAGAGCTATACAGAGACTTCAGATCACCCAAAAATATGGAGAGATGTATATTGCAATTAACAAGAAATGATCACAAATGAATTACATGACTGAGAGAACAAATAGTTATTACTGACATGATTGAAAGAATTAAGAGACTGATGTTGATCTGGACTCAATATATTTCTAAAGGAGATGATAATAAATGTGCATTTGAAATGTTAAACCAAATCTCAAGAGATTGTAAAAGACTGAGAAAGAAACCACATATGAGATGGATGGATGAAATAGGGATGGTTGTTATTAAGAAAAGAAAGGCTAGAGATAGAAGAAACTAAATTAAACTTGGAGTGACATTTATCTTGTAGTGAATCTAAAATGGTTTACATTGATGATAATAACATTCTGCAAATCCCAAAAATAAAGTTAGATGTGTTTAGATATTACTTCAGAGAATAGAGTTATAGTCCAAAGGAAGATCATTATTTTAGAACTATTGAAAGTAGAAGAAAATGAAAGAATTTTTTTATTGAAACTGTAGCTAGATAAGAATAAAAATGGTGAATGTTTGGAATCATTTTTATCTACATTTTTTTTTAAATTTTCAATTAGAGGATGCCAGAACATGTATAATCTAATGATTAGGCTGCATTAAGAATATAAGAAAAACAAAATAAATATTTTTCTTTTAAGTAGGTAATAAAATACATGAGAATACCAATCATATATATTATATACTGTTTATTATATATAAAAAATAGTCTAATAAAAGTGCACAATCTTAGTAAAGAAACTAGAATTTTTTTTTTAAAAGAATAAACATTTAGTAATAAGTAATAATTTAGCAGAAAATAAGAGGATAATAAATTATAAAAGTAAAGATTTAAAAAAGATTGATTGGGTGTGAATAAAAGTATTAGTCAAATTATAAAGTTTAGATCATGTATTGTGAAAACGAAAAAATATATATACGATTAACAAACATTTAATAGATTATCTGTAAGATATGACATTTGATAGAATATTTGTAGAATATGAAAGTCTAATGAATAATGATTCTGAAATAAGGGTATTTAGGTATTAGTCCCTGCAATGTATGGAAGATGGTACACCTTTTTACATCCACAATGCCAGCACAAACTGATGTAGTTTACGAGGAGGGGGCAGATGTTTTTGCCAGTGCTTTCACAGGAAATTAAACTATAATATTTGCGATAGTGTATGTTAATTTATAATTTTTAATTATTGCGGGTGTGAAAAGGCATACCATCTCCTCTATGTTGCAGGACTAATATCTAAGTATGGAAATAAGTAAATTAAAATATTTCATTTACAATTTGTAACTGTAAAAGTGTAAAAAAATAGGTAGTTCAATTAATCAAAACTATTTTTATTTTTAATTATTTATGGAATACCACTTATCAGCCATTGATAGTCAATTGCCTATCATCTCTAATACTATTTACAAACTTAAAAAAATTATAAATAATGCTTAAAAATATAAGTAACTATAATTACATAGATATTAGTTGCTACTTGTATGCACAAACAAACAAAAAAAATCCACAGCAAGAAAAAAATAAAAACATTTGAGTACAAAATCCCCTACGAACAGTATTGGAAAAAATAATTCAAAAACATTTATTGATATTCCAAAATTTTCTCACCAGTTTTTTTCACTAAAATAGTTTAATAGTTTATTTATTCTTTCGAAACATAATTTTCAATAAATATCATATATATATAGTTTTATAGAAATCAATTTTAGTTTTGTTTAATGAATATTATTTCACATGAGTAGAGTTAGTAAAAACTCAATCTTGTTTGCACAGACCAAGTTGCTCTTATTATTAAATAATTTCTGAACTAAATGACTTAAAATGTTAACAGAAATCCGTATTAAATATATAAAGGATGCCAATGATAATGCATTCACACTCTATATAAAAAATAATCAGATGGTTTATTGCCAGGAGTTTCTAAGAAGATGAAGCCCAGGAAATGGCCAAGCTGAAGTTGTTATCCAGGATTTTGAGTTCTACAATTTGGAAATCTACTATTGCATTAATTAATGCAGAGCATTCCCACACTTATAAGTTTAGCTGTGGTTAAAAATATGCTTTTTATATAATCCTCAGAATTGTATCTGTATGAGGAGAACATAATTTTTTGGAATCTTATTACTTGTAGTTCATGAAATTTATATACATATATAAATTTATTGCGATGTATTTTTTAATAAAACACAAAATTAGTAAATTTTGGTGTAGAAAAAAATTAATACAAGAGAAACTTAGTTAAATGTGAGTATATTTATTAATTCTGTTGCAGGACACTTTTTTTTTGTTCAGAGGCAACATGCCTCATTTATTGATTTATAAGAGTACTTTATATAGCTTCTCCTGTCAGCGCCTCAACATGCTTGTACTTTTGTTTTAATTAATTTAGTAATTTGCTAATTGTTTTCATTTTCTTAACATAATTTATTTTAGCTTCTTGAATGTTTGTCAGTTAAGTACAAAAGCAAAGATAATTTGGACAATTAAATAGACTTTTGTGGTCAAGGTGCTACTCTGGGTATTTGAAGTCATATAATCTCCTGAATAAATAACTGTAAATTGTTAATATTTAAAACTATGCCATATCATTAATGAGCCTATCATACAATTGTAATATATATATATATATATATATATATATATATATATATATATATATATATATATATATATATATATATATATATATATATATATATATATATATATATTGTAACCTTCTCCCAAAGACCACTGTACTATAAATGAATCATATCACATTTTAGGCACCATAATCACTACTGTACCCTAGCTACAGCCAATCATCATGCCATTCACATTGGTCAGCATAATCGCAATTGTAACCTGGCAACAGCTAGCCTTCATCTACTAAACGGTCATGTCATGTTGGCAAGCACCATAATCACATCTGTAACCTAGATTCCTGATCTAGCTGGTCACTAATGAATCATACCCACCTTTTAGTGATTAAATTCTCTTATGGAACCTAACGTACTCACACAATCAATATTATAAGCCTGAAGAAACATAAATGCAAAATTAATGAAATGATTCCTGGATTGAATAAAACTAGCATGAAACTGTCGATCTAAAGAAGATCACAAGGCCACTAATAAAGATAAAAACTTCTGGTCAAACCAGCTTTGAAATCCACACAAACAAAATGAGATGAGTTAACTTTGATATTTAGCAAATTAATAAAATAACTAATAATTATATGTCTTGAGTGATGATGAAATTAAACTTATAAATGAAATGATACATAAATTATGATGTAAATGACTAAATGGATGATGGAATGAAGTAATAACGGAATAGTGGAATGAAATGAGTCTAAGAGTGAAGAGAAAAGAACGAATAGATATGAGAATAATGAATGATTAAAAGGATGATAGAATAATAGTTAATGAATAGTGAAAATGATAAAAGAATAAAAGTTAATATATGATTAATTAATTATGATAATGAATTAATGTCAAATGAGAATGAATAACTAAAAGAACGATCAAGATGAAATTGAAGAAAAATGTTAAGGATGGAGACTGAAATCTTAAATTATAAACTAATATGGTATTCAATGGTAAAAAGATAAGCTAAATAAAAATAGGGATTTCAAGCTTGACACAACCAGAATATCTATCATAAAATTAAAACAAACTATACATTTTATATCAACAAAAGTAATTTGCATATTAAAGCTTAGCTAACTTTCATAGACTGTGAAAGTAATCTATTTCCAAGTCCAACTATAATAACTGACTAGCGATAAAATTTACTACAAATTTAAATTTTATCTTGAAACTTAACAATTAAGTCTTCTCAGGGTTCAATCACTATAAATTGTTACACAACATATATTTGGGTCAGTACGAGGGATTTTACTACTACCCAAACATAATGCACCTAATAGCTCGCAATATAACTTAAATCAACAATTCTATTTAGCAGTTCTAAAGAAACTTTATAACTAATATAACTTTTAAATTTATGAATGGAAATGACTTTTTAATAATTAAAATCAATAACTTACCAAATTCCTTTTCTTAAATAATTATAAACCATGTGATCAAGATCAGTGAATGATAGCTCTGTGGATTTAACTAAATCAATTTAATCAATATTATGTTTATATTTCATCTATTACTTGCATTAATCTGTGCTCTAAGTTATTCACCTTTGGATTATTGTGTGATGATGCATTAGATGTACCAATAAATTATAAGGCTTACCAAAATTATTATAATATAGCATAATATAGTTAATAGTGCTATATTGGTTGATGATGGTTTCAAATTTATAATCTTCTAATTGGTTGATAGCAATAACAATAATAGTGTATAGATGTGGTAATTAGCAATAAGACTACATGCAACCAAATAAAATTTTAAACACAACAAACTTTATTTACAGTATGTACAAAATTTTAATTTACAGATATGGCATGAAATAAAACTAATCTATTGAAATAATTTATGGATGGGACAAATACTTATTATCCCCTTGACCATATACTCAGCAAATGATACAAACAAATAGAAAATAATGTTCAAAATATCATTTGTTACACTTTGGCATATTTTTAAGAATCAGATAATAAAACCTATTTAAGCTGCACTAGCACTTAAATTACATAATAGCAGTATATTTAGAACTCTAGGATATGCACAAAGTTTAAATTTAGAATTCCAACATTATAAAGTATTGCATTATCCCAAAGCCCTATCTTTTATTGGAATATGATAAGGGCAATTATCACATTCTGTGCAATTACTAACTTATTTAACTTTGAAATGAATAAGTTTAGTGCATTAAATGAATATGATTAAACATTCAACAATCAAAGACACCTAGATCTCATTAAGCATTACCTATGTCCACAGCTCAACCCTTGAATACATAACTGATCCTACAATTCTATTGTCACATCATTATTTGATGATAATGAATCCATTCTGCTAATGTGCATCTCTTACTTTTACATTCTAAATTCTACAATTACAAATAGATTCTGGTTTGGTCTGTCAACAACTGATGATGATCCCACAACATCACAAACAATATTTCGATTAAGAAAACAATATGCTAGATGAGTATTCCTAAATTTAATATTATTTTATACTTGCTATATGATCTGGACCTAATATACTTCACCATGCATGGTGGAAAAACTATCTCTATATTATCATGAGGAATTTAACACTAAGATGGGCGACTTTATAAAAAACAACATGACAGTTGTATAATAATATATGGCTGATTCTATACCTCTCTATGGGTATACATACATGTGTGGGCCTTGCCTCACCATGAAAAGACTAGAATTCAAACCATAGATATCCTTTCTTTTTAGGATTATTTATATTAATGAGCATTAATTACTGCTCAGATTCTATCCATCTTTTCTCTCGTGAAATTAGCCATAGGTGACTCCATCAGCCTATGCTCCATATAAATATTAATATATTGGATGCCATTCAATTGGAACATCCCATTAACTAAAAACTGTCTCTAATCATTCTCAAATTATAGCAAGACAAAAATAATACCAACAATAACAGTGAAAATCTACATATTCCATTTTATAATGTAAAACCATTAGTGGATCAACAGCCAAACCAAAATACCTATATCCAATTTAATCATTTTAGAATGACAACTATATTTTATTAAAGAGAGCACAATGGATTTAAACAATAAAGATCAAACATGTATTTGTATTCAAAGTGGACACGTTAACTTCTATAGCAAATTACAAAAATGAAAAAGGTTTATATCAGATTTTCTTTTATATAAGAAAATAATTCAGTCATGCCAATATGTATATATATTTTTGATAAAATGTATGTACATTTACCTTTTTTTTTCTTTTTCTTATTTTTTTTATATCTTAAAACTAGTTTTACACTATTTGAGAAGTAAATATGTTTTATCACTCTCTCTAAATAAATGATATATATATTTTCTGGTTTTCTCTTAACTAAAAACAAAAAAAATACATAAAATAGATGTGTATATTTTACACATTTTTCTTTTTCTTTAATCCAATATATATATATTTTTTTCATGCCAAAACCAAAACATATATGTTTTAAAATAAATTTCCCCAAACAACACATTACGTAAGTAATATGTAACACAGCAGTAATAAAAAAAAATAAGTGTACATTTTTATCCATTCACTTTTATACTCTGTTCCAAGTTATTTATCCTGGTGAGTTAGAATAATATAAATGGTTATTAGGATGAGCAATCAGTCTAGATTAAGCATATATATTTCATTATCCTGTTGTATGTATAATAGAACAAAACTCAACACTTATACAAAAGTAGAAATTATTTGAGAGTTTCCGTGGTGATAATTCATCAAGCAATTAACATTCACGTTTCTAATTGTAGCAGATTTAAAAAGATAAATTTATCTACTTTGCTCTAGATAATTCAAAACAAACTTATTAAAATCTTTATTGATTTATTCAGTAAGCATTTCAAATGACATATAACAAAATTATTTATTTACATTTAAAATCCAGATAATTTTTTCCTTGGACATTAGTAGAATTTTATCACACTTAATATATTTATTTTTCTTTTTAAAGTTATTTATTAGTTTGATTTTCCCTCTGTGCAGTAATGTGTAACAACTTTCAATAATCTGAGCATTGTAAATATTTTAAAATACTATTACGACGATGACGAGTATATTTTCCCAATACAATTTTAAAAACAAACATTTATTTTATTATATTTCCATTGGCAAAATAATAACTGTTTACTAATACTAAGATGAATTTATCCAATTATCATGTTGACATATTTAGCATTTTCATCAGCTGGTAATTGACTATTTCTTTCATTACATGGGTTCCTGCGATAAAAATACGCAGACTATAGAGAATAACATTACGAAAATATTTTCATATTTACTTTATTAAAAGTTAGATTTCAAAATGACTTTTATATTTATTTACTATATATCATATATATCAGTTGTTTTAAAATCATTTCGAATTTTTTTTTTTTCTTTTAATATTTTTACTTTATAAGCACAATCTTGTTCTGCTGGGTAACAAGACTAGCGCGCGAAATATAAACATTATCAATTTTTTTAGTCTACTTATAAATGATTTGCGTGTCATTTCCAAAGAAGATATTTTAAAAATATACATAACATAAAAGCAAAGGCTTACTTTTGCTTGAATTTTCCTGGGTTTAAAGCAGTACTTATTCAAATAAAAACTTATCTCCATGGTTTTAATTTCCTTCTCTCGTGAGAATCCTAGGAAATATGCAGTCATGGAAATGGGTTAAAATATAGCAAGGTTTTTAAGATTTCTTATTCCAACATCTTTAGACAGCAAGGTATTCTACTTCCATACAATTAGATTTCAGAATTTTGTTAATTTTTAATTTTTTTTCTTATTTTAAATCAGAGCTGAGGTTTGTGTTTACTTGGTTCTTTTTTTTCTTAATTAGTCCACCTTCCTACAGCTTTGTTAAAACATATATAGCTTTTTATTATATTGCATTCTGGGAGTGAATTAGCCAATGATTTTGGGTATGCATAATTAGTATTACCCCCTCTGTCTTCATTTTTAATAACTACCCATTTTTATTTAAGACAGTTCTAGTTCACTACTAAAAAAATATGCTTAAGTACTTTACTATAATGATTTATTTTACAAGACTTTAACAACTTGATTTAATTATTTATTTATTTCAATTGCTATTCAAAACTAATAAAATAGCAATGTATTTATTTATCAAACAATAATAATAATTTTAAATTGTTATTTTAGTCTAGTCAGAGCCTAGACTGGGTTTGAAATCTTATCTCCACTCAAGCAAATTTCCCAGTACATTCAAAATAACCTCTATTGAAAACCACTTTAGTAAGATTTTGATGTTGAATATATCATCATTTAAAATTTTGGAATTATTAATTTAGGGACCTAAATAAAAGGTCACAATATATATATATATATATATATATATATATATATATATATATATATATATATATATATATATATATATATATATATATATATATATAGCACTGTCTCAGTAGTTAGAGGTATTTGTATCTGATATATATATATATTTACATGCCCATTTTCACATACAAAAAAATATTGCAAATTTATTATAAATGTACTTCATACAAAATTAATCTTATAAGCAACTCAGTGTAATGGTTTGAAAATCTATAAGTCATGTCATTACCCAGAATTAAAGTCCAGACAAATAAAGCTGAGAACATTTTTAACCCTACCATATTTTGCTTTTTCTGATTTTTTTTTGTCTCACACATCAATGTAAAATATATGATAAAATGATTATTACATATTAGAAAATAATAAATTTGAATTCATTTGATAGATATTTTTATTTACTATTGAAATAAATTTTAAATGTTCACATTTTGTTTCTGTAAATATTAAAAAAATGAGGATGTAATCAAAACAAAGAGTTTACAGGTCATTGTTTCTACAAATATTATTTTCAGTTAATAAAATCAATGAAATCTTCCTTATTTCTGATTATTTTTAAAAATTTCAATGAATAATTATTTATTTCTCTTATATCTAATGAATTACGCTTTAAAAGTTTAAATTTTTTGAATATTTTTTGCAAAATTGTGATTTTCTACTCATAAATGTAAAGTAGATTTTTTACATCAGAGCTAAAATTTTCTAAATTTGCTTCAGGCCATATTTATGTTAGCTACTAATATAACATTATATTTTTGAAAATAAAGTATTTCAAGTCAAAATAAGTTATTAATTTATATTTCATTGCTATCTAATAAATATAGAGCAAATTATTTTTTTAAAAAAATTAAAACTGTAATAAATTCGCAAATAAACATGTTTTTGCATCATTGGAAACTTCAATGTTATAAAACACTGAATTTTTTACAGTCTTGGCAACACACAATGGATAAACATGTCAGGGCAGGGCTTATGTATATTGTAAGAGTGGGAATTTTGAATTTCAGACCTTTTAGTGCAGATTTTGTTTTTGAAAAAAATTTATTATAATAAAATATACCATTTTATACACATTCTAGCATATAATACTTATAAAAAAATTCACTAGGGGGCAATTGGCCAAAAGATGTTTCTCTGTCATCTCAATGAAAGATAAGGTTAATTTAGATTTTTTTTTTGCATGGTCAATTCACAAACATTCTATCTAACCATCTACTATAGTCAGCAAATGAGTATATTGTTGTTATTAGTTGGAAGAAGGTCCCATGTTTATCCTGATCAATCCAATAAGTGATGACTAATTATAAAAAAAGATACAATTTTGAGCCATTGGTTGTCCAAATTTCAACACTCACTGGACCCTTTGACTTATAATTTACTATTATCTTTTTAAAATGAAACTATGTTTTAGCAACATTTAAACTATAGTCTCCTTTGGATTCTGCATATTATTTTTTCAGTTTTCAAATTATATATATTTATTTTGGAAAACTTATTCAATTGTTTCTAAAGCTCTGCAAACTGCAATATTTTATCAAATCTTCCATGAAATTTATTTATTTATTTTAATGATTTGTAATTTTTATCGAGATTTATCAGACTAATGTGCTATTTTAATGAAGCACAATTAGAGTTAAGATGTTAATGTTTATTTAATTATAACTTGAATAAAAATGAGAGAAACTTACCACTATAATATGTTTAACCCATTTATACTTCAAACCACAGAGAAACATCTTTTGGCCAATTTGCCCTCTAGTGAATTTTTCCATAAATATTATATGTTAAAATGTGTGTAAAATGGTATACATTATTATAATAATTTTTTTTGCTGAAAATTCTATGCTAAAAGGTGGGAAATTCAAAATTCCTGCTCTACAATAGACATAAGCCCCACTGTGACATGATCAGCGATTATGTGTTGCCAAGGCTGTAAAATGTTCAGCATTTTATGATATTGAAATTTCCAATGATGCACAAACATGTTTATTTGTGAATTTATTATGGTTTTAGATGTTTTTTAAATAATTATCAAGAAATATAAATTATTAATAACTTATTTTGACTTCAAATACTTTATTTTCACAAATATAATGTTATATTAGCAGCTAACATAAATATGGCCGGAAGCAAATTTGAAGAGCAGCTATGATGTAAACAATGGTACCTAAACAATTTACTTGATATTTACGAGTAAAGAAAAATCACAAATTTGCAATAGATATTAAAAAACTTAAACTTTTAATGCATAATTCATTAGATATTAGAGTAATAAATAATTATTCATTAATATGTGTAAAAATAATAAATATTAAGAAATATTTCATTGATTTTATAAACTGAAAATAATCTTTCTAGAAACAATGATGTGTAACATCTTTCTTTTGATTACAGTCTTATTTTTTTAATATTTACAGAAACAAAATGTTGAAGCGGAATCTGTTGCACACATTCAGCTTCACTCTCTAATAATATTTGAAACCTCCAAACATGGATTCAAACCCAACCATTTAATTATAGACCACCGGGGAGTGAAGGTATACCAATGCGCGTGATTGTTTATGTATTTGTAAACTTTAAATTCATTTAACATTAGTATGCATAAAAACAATTATATATTTTCATTACGGTAAACAATCGTGCATATGTGTGTGTAACAGATCAACTTTAATAATTTAAAGCGTTGCATAATGTATATTTTATTCATACATATATTTTCATAGAGAGAAAGTTCGAGAGGGGAATGTAAAATTAGTAAATAAAAGACTTACTGTCTCCCAAATTATAAAAGAAATTTGTTTTATTGTAATGTAGATTTATTAAGCGTCATGATTAGTTAACGTTGATTCTGCAGGTCTATTTTCAGCTTAAAGTAGACCAAAACCAACTCTCGAACTTGATCTCGTTTGTAGTCCAAAATATGCTGTATCATTGTAGTTATTAAAACATCCGGGAATTAGATAAAAACTAACTCTCGAACTTAATCTCGTTTGTAGTCCAAAATATGCTGTATCATTGTAGTTATTAAAACATCCGGGAATTACCCAGCGGCGGTGATAACGAGTATAAATGCAACCACATTTTCTAACTAAAAGAGGAGACATGTCATTTTTCTAACGCATTGCTAAGGGGAAGTCACGCCCCTCTGAACGGCAACATGACGGGCTAATAAAACATAGATTTGCTTCCCCGGATCTCTCCAAAAATCTAACCGATGCCTAAATACTCGGAAACCATCGTTCATCAATTGCTGCCAAAATGAACTTAATATTGAATAAAGAATGGACCGAAACCTTAATTTCATCAATTTGTAATAAATTAATTCCTTTATCAAACATGGAACCAACACGTGCGCACCCGGCTGGAAATTCATCGGAAAGAAAGGTAATTCCTTGCCGTATAAACGAACTTTCATCTTAAATAACCTTTTTCTATTGTAAAATATAAATGTAATATTTTAGTTCTGAAATCTCTCCTAATATAAAAATGTAATTACTTATTTTATGATCGGTAGTGCTAAGCCGATTAACTGCCTAAATAATGACCTCTTTTCTTTGTTTTATTATTTCTGTTTGTTGTATATTTCAACTGTAATTCTCACTTTCTAAACTCGATTGCTAGGTTCTCACTTTCCTTGTATTTTTATTTTAATGCGGCAATGTTTATTTAATATTATGCAAGTCATATCAATTTTTAGTATGCTAATAACTCGATCTGGCGAATCAATCCTATTTATTTTTGCTATTCTGCCATTGCGGAATATTTAATCGTAAACGTAAGAGTATTCACATTATAAAATTCGCCCGATCGAGAGATTTTCCTAAATTATGTTTTAATAATGAATATTATGCTTTTCACTACTATTTAAATAAATGATTTACTATTGCTCCACGCTATTGATTAACATGATGAAAATTGATTATTACATAACTTTAATTCAGACCCTTATGTCTAGATGATTCATTGTATAAATCGCCCCGCCATCTAACGATAATTTAAGTCACTTAGTTCTCGGGTGGGTTAATATGCGTTTAGCGAAGGAATTGTAATGTTTTAATATTTATCCTTAAGATATTGAATAAATTCTTTAAGTAAGTTGTATGCCCCGTTTGGGACTGCTTTTAGATCATTATTTCATTACGTTAGACTTAATTAGTATTTTAAGGCTGTATAAATCAGGGTAAATCAAACCTGACAGCTTTCGTAACGTGTCCCGGTGATAACATTCCTAATTCAGAAATGACGTCATGCGTTTTCTCGATAATGGAATACTTATATAAAGCACAATTCTCGACAGAGCGTGGAGGCCCCAGCTCTTACAGATTGTCTTAGGTTAGGTAAGCACTGCTATAGGTTAACATCCTACGAGTTGGAACCATAGTATCCTGCCAACCAATTCCCAATGATATCCATCACAAATGCGGATAAGATTAATTTTCTTCGCTCCCAAATAAATGAAGCTCATCGTCCACTCAGGCCTTGTCATGCGGTTCACACGTTATCGTTCTTATCCTTCCATATGGTTCAAATGTCTATACGCCGTAATGATATAATTTCCCTAAGTCATCCCAAAACTCTCGTTATAGTTTAAATTTAATTAACTTTAGTATATATACATTATCGCTTATTAGCGCTACCCATCCTTCATTTAGTCGCTATTAATACATCATTAATTAACTATTGAGAAAATCTATAAATGTAGACTCGCACGATAATTTCAAAATGATCATTTTTCCCTATTTCTCTTCATAGATAAGAAATAAATGAGTCATCTCATAAGGTTCCACAATAATTGATTTATAATTAATGTACCTTCCATGAAATCCAAATGTAATCATATGTTGAATAAAACAAACCTTCGTACCGTTATTAAGTTTGATCATATTCTGTGTAATTTAAATCTTATAAGCATTCATTCTAAAAACTATTGTCATGGGTTAGTTTCTTTAACTTAGAAATATTATAGCGTGAGCAATATCAACCCATTAAATCACATTAGCATATTAAGCCGCAGATTTCAAATAATTAATTTATCATTATGTATATTTCTTGGTGCATATCCATCAAACCTTGTTATGTTATCCGGTTTGACATTGAATGCCCAAGTGACCATAAGTGAAACCTAAATCGAGTGTTCAAGATATATATGTTCTAATTCATTGTAAATCTCCATATCTAGTGATTCACATGATTAATCAATTATTATTAATATTACATTTAATAAATTCACATTTAATAAGCTATTTTTTGGATATTTTTGTTGGTTTGTGTGTGCACGTCTATCATTACTTTGTGTTATCAATTAGTTAAGCTGTGGGTCTCTTGTATCTTTGCTGAACCTTCCTGGGCCAGAGTAAATTGAAGGGTAGGCTGCTATCATCAGAAATGTTGTTTGTAATGTGATAGACTTGGGAAGTGGGCAATAGGGCGGAGTTCATGAGTATCCCTGACCTGTGTATCTTGTATATGATTGAACTCTAGGTACTTTTGCTTAGGTCCTAATTCTTGTTAGACGAACATACAATTCTGACCCGTACAATGTGAACATTTGAAATTTATTTTGGTAGTAAGTAAAAATATCTATCAAATGAAGTCAAATTATTATTTGCTGATATCATATATTATAACATAGCAACCGTACATCCACTTTTTCTTTTAAAACATATATGTTCTACAATAATATCAACAAATCAAAAATCCTTCTCCTTTTTCTTTTCAAAAACTTTACTTTTTAAATAAATATATATATATATATGTGTGTGTGTTCAGTATTGATATAAAAAAATAAAGTTTTTGAAAAGAAAAAAGAGAAGGATTTTTGATTTGTTGATATTATTTGTTGATATGTAATAATCATTTTATCATATATTTTACATTGAAAAGTGAGACAAAAAAAAATGTCACAATAGTGAAGTATGAAATGGTTAAACTTGTCCAAATATTGTATATGTGTTACAAATGTTTTTTCATTTGTAGTTGCAATTTTAATCATGAATTTTCTAAATTTTTATTATTCTTTCTTATAATATATATAATACTTCTTCTAAACTTCATTAATTATATTTAATAAATTTTGCATATATATATATTTATATGCTTTACAAAGGGTATAATTTTTCATATTTGTGGTGTTTCTGGTTTTCAACATATATGTGCAAAATTTATTATATATATTGTACCAGTCAAAATTGTATGTTAACTCAACACGATTCACAGTCTGGGTAAAATTATTTTGAATCCAACCATATGTGAGATTAAAGATAAAGAACACTTATGGATTCTGCCCTGTTTACCCACTTTCTAAATCTCCCACCTAATTAACAACATTTTGAGGCAAATAATTGTTGTTTTTAACACTCTGGCCCACTAGCATCAATGGTTGGAGCATGAGCATCAACTAATTCAAATGTCTAATTTCTAATATTAACTCTAATTAGACCTATCCAGTAACTTAAATATAGGAATAGTATGTATGTGACATTGAGTTGTCAGCTAGCAGAACAATAATTAATTAGAAAAACTAATTTTAGAATGAAATGAATGGAGTTGAACCACAGGTAGCTTGAATTCACATATATATTTAATAAAACATTTTGATAACCCATTTATGGTATACTCTATTTTTATTTCATAAATTAGTTAACATAAATTTCTATTCTGTCATTAATTATGCCTTGAATAAGGGAGCAGTATAGTTCATATGCCAATTTAACAAATGTAAATGATTATAGTTTATGGAAGATGCTCACTCACGTCTGAGATATACAAAACAATATTTTAAATACCTATTTTAAATATAGCATTATGACAAGTAAAATTATTTTTAAGAGAGAAATAATTAAATCATATTTAGGAATTGGTTTTGGAGAGAGTGACATGTTTAAAATATAAATGGATCGTGATATTTGCAAATAAATATTTTAAGATTGTAAAACAAATGATTTAATCAAACCATAGTCAATCTGCCATAATGAGCTCAGAACAAAAGAAAGTGGACAAACCCAGCATTTGACATTACATTACCAGCATAGACTCAATTCACCTGCCTTGTTCCAGTGATGCTAAGAAATAAAACAAAAGGTCTGCACCATTAGCAAACTTAAAATATTTCAGGTGAAAGGATGGGAGTCGCCAAGACTAGCTAATCTCAGCTTGCCTCAGTTCTTCCCATTTTGTCTTTCATATTCTGATAAAAAATTCATGGCCAATGAAATTATCATGTGGTCTACTTCTGATCTAGTGAGCACAAAGAACAAAAGACAAATAATCAAGCAAAATGCTGACAAGGCAAAATACAAGTAGAATTCAAATATAAAATTGTACTGAGCTTTAAAGATTACACAAATGTTATATGGATTGATCACAATCAGACCAAAAAATAAAATAAGCATTAATTATTATTACAAATGTCATTTTATGAGTGATACATCTCTCCCATCAAAACAAAATCCCACTAATATTTCAATCAATATTGTATTACTCTCTTTTACTATTTAGCACAAATATATTTCAAAACCCCCTCCCTCTCATTTTTTAAAAATGAAATAATATAACCAAATAAAATCTCATGCTTGAATCTAGCATCTTCCCCACAATTAAACTGTGTATGCAGAAGTATTTCAAAAACACATAATAATATAAAATGGTTTCATCCTGACAAAACAGAGGTGGCTCCAAGGGTTAATCATTCAGAGCTAGAGTTATTCATTTTATTTACTGACAAACGTTGGTCAGGAAATAGGAAGCAAAATATTTAATTAGGTAAAACTTTTGTCGAGATGGAACAAATTAGTATATATTCATTTCATTTAAATAAATAATAATAATATTTTCTAAACTGCATTAAAAGAAAGTTTAGCATTAAGAGGCATAACTTTAAGACAGATAAAATGAGAGCAAAGACATTAAATTTAAATTGATAGCAAGTAAAATTTACAGAAATTTAGTTAAACAGTTACATTACATTAAGGGGATTTCATTTTAGAAGACATTAAAATAGCAAAAATTACATTATCGGATCAACTGTAGTTTTTGAAGAATAAATTAGGCAGTTAGAAATAAACAAATTGAAACACATTACCTAATTTATTCTGAGTCCTTGTGGAAAATTGGATCCCATGATGAAATATGAATTTCCACACAGGTATAGCTAACTATGTATTTTAATATAAGAGTTCAAAGTCCAGCAGTCAACAATTATACATTTTGATGAAGTTTTTCTGGCATAAGGTATTTTGGTGATCATATTTAGGTCAGTGGGGATATGGGAAGGTTAAAAGCCATCTACTCAACTTCCATGCTTCCATACATCTCTATAATTATTTACAAATTTGACTGACATGGATTTGCCATACACTCACTGACAAAAACTGACTGGCTGACCTCTATTGTTCATCTGGGCTAGTTATACCCTTTTCTGACTATTTTTGGAAAATTCTCCTTTTCATTCCCTCAAGGCTAAGTGGCTATGTTGAAATTCTGGTGACCACAATTATTGACCTAAAGTATATTTGCATTGTATTCTTAAGATTCAATCTCCTGATAAATCCAATGATTTTATTATTTCAAATCTATTTTTAATTAAATTTACATTTGAACAATTTATGTTTCAAACATATTTTCATTTTAATTTTACTTTAATTAAAAAATTACATTATGATTTTGTTAATGAATTTTTTTTTGTTTCATGCTATGGAATCTTAGTTGGGTTTATCATGAAAGCAAATCTTCAGAATAAAATACTTAAAAAAAAAAAAGCATATAAAAATTTATTTATTGATTTTTATAAAAGTTTCCATCTGTAATTAAATATATACATATTTGTGCATATATATATATATATATATATGCATATATATATATATATGCACAAATATGAGGATATATATATATATATATATATATCTGGATCCTCCAATATTTATAATAAAAACAGTTTAAGTAGAAAATTGATATTTTTAATCATTTATTTGAAGGATTAAAATTTAAATGTATCTAAATGGCAGATGGAAAGTTTTATAAACATCATAACACCTATGGATATGATTTGATCCTAGTCTAGCAATCTAGAAAAACATGAAGCATGGCTCTGGTCTACAGATCCATTGCTTCAATATATTGAAGATTACATAATTACTCAACTCACCTAGGCCATGTGTCCACACATATGCATAAGTAAATGTAGATATATTTAAACTAATATTCTGGAAAATATATTTTTTAATCATGAATAATATTTTTGTAAAAAATGTTTTGGTCGCTCAATAGCAAAATACTTCACCTAGTAAGTAATTCTTGGCTGTCTTTTACATTATAGTACTTAGCATACATATTTTTATGACTTATAATGACTAGTTGAGTTAACAATATACAAATATAATCATTTGGTCTGATGTTTTGGAAATCATATATGTTTCATGATAGAAATGGCAGTTCTACTCAGTTGAAAAAGGTGAAATATATATATTTCCTTTCTAAAATTTGATCCATTTAAACCTTAGAATAAATTATTTTACCACTATCTAATTCTGTTAATAAAATATTCATATAAAGATATTAAAGACATAGAATATATATATATATATAATAAATAAAGTTTGATATCTGTATTCGTTTCACAATATATGTAATATACAAATCAATATATATATATATCAAAATACAGTACAATTTATATAAATTATATTCTTTTAGAAGTACTTTTGACTATACACTTTGTAGTCTTTATCAAATATATAACGTTGAATAATCAAAACGAGACAACCCTTAACAATACCCATAGTTCAATTCAGATTTCCCACAATTCTGTTATCTTAACATTAGATGACTGGCGATTCATTAACATTTGACGATTTCTTGAAATCAACATAGCCTCTTTTATTTTACGTTTATTATGACAATGTTCAATTTGAATAATTTTCATATTTTTATAATCAAATTTAAATCCATATTGACAAGATTTATTATGATCAAATATAACAGATGATGAAGGTTTATTTACATCTGTTCCATATTGATTCTCTTTTTGAATTCTATTATATAAAAGCATATGTTCTTTTATTCTCTTCTCAAATGTACACTTAGATTCACCAATGTATTGTACGCCGCATCCACATATCAATCTATATATAATAGAATTTTGATTAAACTTTGAATTTTGAATTTTAGAATTATTAAGCAATCTATTTATGTTATTTGTAGAGAAAAAAGCAATATGACACAAACCATTATAAATTTTCCTAATAAACTTGACCTGCTCATCTGATATAAATGGCATTGAAATCCATTTCGTTTTGATATTTTTATTTTTAATTTTATTATAGTGTTGATTTTTAAATCCTTTAATAATATTAGCAATTGCATTTTTATAATAACCAATTTTCAACAAGTAATTAACAAATAAATGTACATTTTTAATTTTATCACTAGAATATTTGCATAATTTTTCATTTCGAAATAAGAATGATTTCAATCCAGACAGCTTATGACACATAGGTACATGTGATTCATATGGAATAAAACCTCTAGTTTCAATTGGTTTAATTAACATAAGATAATCCAAACTGTAATCATTAAGAGTAACTTGAATATCCAAGAATTTTATGGAATTTTATTTCTCTTTAGTTATAACCCATTTTATATCATTAATCTCATTTAATTCATTAAATAAATTGACTATTAATTCTTGTTTTCCACAAATAAAAACATCATCCACATATCTATGATATACTTTAATTTCTTGCTATTTCAATTGTTTTAAAATTTTACTTTCATATGTTGATATAACAAAATTATTACGTTGTCATAATAAACGTAAAATAAAAGAGGCTATGTTGATTTCAAGAAATCGTCAAATGTTAATGAATCGCCAGTCATCAAATGTTAAGATAACAGAATTGTGGGAAATCTGAATTGAACTATGGGTATTGTTAAGGGTTGTCTCATTTTGATTATTCAACGTTATATAGTTGATAAAGACTACAAAGTGTATAGTCGAAAGTACTTCTAAAAGAATATAATTTATATAAATTGTACTGTATTTTGATATATATATATATTGATTTGTATATTACATATATATATATATATATAAAATACATATTTAACCCGTGCAAATCTTCGTTTTAACATATATATATATATTGTACCATTTATTTATATATGGTACAAATATATTTGGCATATGGTAATACTTAAAAGTTTAAAAAAAAGTAAAGTTTAAAGATCTTTTAAAAGACTCAATTAATTTTTTGTTTTTATTAAGTATAATTAATTTTTTAAAAATTTACAATGAGAGTTGATTTTTTTTTATTTTGAATTGTTAGTTTAATTAAAAGTTAAAATGGGAAAGAATTAAAATATTTGCAGATTACTTATCCAGATAAAAAAAAATTCAAATGCAAAGGATTATAATCAGAGAAAAACTGTTTAACAGTAATTAAAGATGGTAGAAATGTGTCGTAAAAAAGACTTTGTTGCTGAAAATAAAGATAATGTAAAATATGTAGTCTGATGAAAGAACAAAATAAAATATATGTGCAGAGAGTCTAAAAACTGATCATAAGTATAAGAGGAAGAAAATAATGGCAATCATGGTTGTTTGTCTTTTTTTGAGCTAGCAGTTTATGTTGGGTCCAGGATGAAGAAATGTCCTATTCTGGACTACTCATATGCAGGACCACTACTCATCTGCAGAAGTACCTCATAATGTGGGAGTGGAGTGAAAAACATTCAAGCCTAGCCATAAGACAGACCAGAAATATAGAAAATTGTTGGCATAAGAAATTAATTAACTTCTAATGGGCTTGGAATCCCAAGAAACTACAAGAATATACACAAACTTACTGATAAGCTAAGATTATTCATTCTCATTTTATGACTTAAGTGTTTGCAAATGAACCTTAATTGTAAGCTTATAATATTTGCTATTTATTATTGCACTGATCGAAAATGCATGTCCATCCAACAAGATTTAGAATCTAAGTAAAAGTACCCTGAATCTAATCATACCCAAGATACACAGGTCAGGAGCAATCATGAATTTTAACCAATTTGCCCATTCCCCAAATCTATAACACTATGGACAACACCTATGGTCATACTACATAAATTAATTATTTCTGAGCTCGGTGCTACATCATTTTGCATGAGAACTCAGCTGATTATGGTGATGAGAGATTGAGTGAACCCAAAATATAAGTAAAAGCATACATAAATATAAATATTATGAAGGAGATTTGAATAACTGGATTAAGTTTAAAAATATAAATATTTATTTGGATGAAATTCAAGATGAGTTATATATGTATAATCAACATCACACAGTTTAAACTATTATTTT
Organism: Epiperipatus broadwayi; assembly: GCA_028023455.1. Taxonomy (NCBI): domain Eukaryota; kingdom Metazoa; phylum Onychophora; class Udeonychophora; order Euonychophora; family Peripatidae; genus Epiperipatus; species Epiperipatus broadwayi. Next base: position 1,643,745 of record JAQFVV010012592.1, read on the forward strand.
GGTTACAAATCTTTGACAATCTTTATACAATTATTTTCTTTTAATTGATATCAATTTATTGTGGCAGTTACAATACTGAACATATATTTAAACTAGAATTTCATTCAGTGTTAGAAAAATAGATTTATCTGGGTGATTGGTAGATGTTTATACATTAAAACACATATAAAGATATGACAATAATAGTTTTGCTGTTTGGATGACTTTAATGGGGTGCCATTGGCATTGGATACATAACTTTATTTTCATTTATAGAATTTATTTACAACATTAAAATGAGGATACATTGTGATTAAAATATACTTAAAAATATTTATTTATTAAATACTTTTGACATTTAACCATCAGATATTGTGAAATTCTCTCACTATAGGGAATGACTTATTCACTAAAGGGGAGGGAAGCTTCATGAGAGGTTGGGCTTTAAAGTCCAATGAAAAATATTACAAAGAGAAAAACGTTTCATTATCACATATCATTATGATTTATTTTGTTAAACAGGCTCAAAAACTAACTATAAGAAATCATGTCAGTGAAAGAGAAAATGGCAACTTCAGCTGAGAAAACTTCATTTTTTTATTTGAATGTGGTATGCCAGCTTCAGGCTGAGCAGTACTGAAAATAAAAAGGTCAGTATGAAGTTACTATGGATCCAGTTTATGGTAAGTCCTTGCAGAGCTTTAGCTACACTAACCTGTTATGAACAAGAACACTAAAAAGAGACAGAAGGCTTTCAATCCCTGGGGCAAGGTACAGGTGAATCAAAGCAGTATATAAATATATATTTTGAGGAGAAGAATGACAAACTAAGATGATCAGGAATCCCTAGAATGAGGTAAAAATGAATCAAGCCCTATGTGGCTTATTAATAATTTGATGTATGCCACCAATGCTATTATGAGAATATAAAATCATTGGATTTAAATACTAAAATAAAGACTTAAATTGTTTAACAAATACATAATGATATGTTAAAATAATGACCCATGTAAGATAAAGACATTTATCATAAGTTAAACTATAATTAATGAAATGTGCATTGCTACCCTTCTTAAATCAATACTATTTTGGTTAGCATATTAAAAAAAAAAAACTAAAATTCGCACACTTAAAAGTGCAAATAACAAAATAAAATTAGATCGCCAGCCTTTTGGTGATGATGATCAATAAATAAATTAATAAAATTAACAGACACCAATATCCACCCCAGATTGAAAAGTATTTATACATTTTGTATAAACTTATGACAAAATATTTATTTAAAGCATGTATTCATTTAAAATATACAAACTCAATCTTAGGAACTATTTAGATATAAATAATAAGAACTCATGAACCCCCCCCCTTTCTATTCCACAGCAGGATATAGAAGAAGTTCGTAAGATTGGGTTGATTGGCATTTACAAATAAAATTAAGTGAAAAATATAAAAATATTATTTAAAATAAATTATAACCACACTAAGTTATAAAAAAAGTAAGAAGCATGAGTTGGATGAAATAGTTTACAATAAGATTACTTTAGGTTATAGAGAATCGATTCCAAAAAAATAATTACTAGTTTTAACATACTTGCTGATGTGCGAGTTCAAAAAAATTAAATATACAGAAAACATTAATTTAAAAAGATAGGATTCATATAAGACAATTGTAATGGCTTTAGATTTGTTACCTCATGACTCTATGGGATGAAGTAGGCACGAGTCTTCTGTGGCAGGTGGCATTCTTTGATTTAACATGTCTCTTGGCCTCAGCAGTTTTTGATGGCACAGGCACACTTGAGTAGTAAGGGCTACATCTCTGCATGATGAAAAGAGAAAGGCAGCTGAGGCCCCTCTTTTTAGAAATCAAACAGATGTGAAGTTGGTTAGCGACTATTGACCGAACTCTGAGACAATAGATTTTTTGCCCTATTTATACAAACTTTGAATTATTAAAAAAATGTTTTTAATTAAACTTCTTAAATCTTAATTAATCTTTAATTTACATAAATATTTTTTCTATTGTTAGTGGAGATGCAATTGCTAGATGCCTATCCAAAAATAAATTCAAATTAATTTCTAGATTGGAAATAGATTTGATAAAAATGTTAACAGCTAACTAAAATCAATTAGCCTTGTTTTAAATTTTACTTTAATTAAAAAATTTTTTTTTAATCATGAAATAAAGTAATATTCTCATCCCTTTAATTATTCTTGGACAGTTGGTGATTGCATCTTCCATCTTGAATTTTTATGTAGTTTTATAATGAAAAATAATTACAAAATAAATAAGATATAATAAAAAAAAACTACAAAATTATTTACAATATTTGTTTTTGCTTTTATATATATAAAAGCTCCATTAATATACGTATATATCTGAGTCGCATCTAGTGAAAGTAATATCAAAATAATTAAAGAATTTTTATTTAAAATTTATATTTGTAACTTTGATAGATGCTTCTCAGAAACACATGTATAGTTTATATACATATGATGAAAAAAAGAGCAGGATGAAACATGGGTTGTGGTAGAACAGTGAAACTCCTTGAACTAAGGTTGACTGTTTCATTATTCAAGAGACTTTTGTTTATGCCTAAGAATATGGAAATAAGAACTGTTTTAATTTAATATCTGGATTAGCATGTATGTGCTTTTCAATTTTATTTAATAATTTACCATTTATTGCTTCAATTTGTTACAATAAAATATTTATCTTTAATATAATTTTTTCATTTGTATATTCTTAATTTTAGTTGTTCATTTTATTAGTACATTTTAAATGTATACATTAACTTTGCCAATATTTATTAATTAAGCCCCAAAAATATATTCTCTAAAAATAAATTAAGTTACAGGAAATTATAATCTTGAACTTTTTAGTTACCTGTATCATAATTATGTGATGTAAGGAAGTTAGAGTCTATTGACTATGGCAACCTCTTTTATAAATTAAAACTTTATCAGAATTTCCAATTGTAATACTAAATAATATTAGGTTGAGATAATCAGAAAATATAACTATGTTTTTTGGAAATGTGATTGGAATCTTTTTCTTCTTCATAGTTTGATTAACTCATGCATTCTAGTGTGTAATAGAAATCCTACAAGAAGATGAAAAATGTTACAATGGTGTCCAATGTGGGGCTTTGAAAAAATTACAACCTGAGATACATTGTAATGGTATAAAACATTAGAATGATGGTCCAAACCCATAGCCAGAAAATGAATACGAGTTTAGCAAAAAAAACTTGAAACTGGATTATACAACTATAAAATAATTTTTTAACATGTCTATAAAAACTTGATTGCAGCTGATCTAGGCTTTACATCACAAGTAGTCACCAGGTAGGTGATACTGAAAAAGAAAAAAAGCATACCCCTGAGTCCTTATATGTCAGTATGTAACATAAGACCATCCTTAAATGCCTATCAGTCTATTTGTAGCAAGGTTCCTGGAAATAGGGAATGGACCAAGTTGCTATGAGTCTATAAGTCTCAAAAGAATAAGCTACAATTGTATGTGCTTATGACTTGGACTTCTTATTGTTATTCTTATATTTGTGCAGAGAGGATACAGGTGAATGAGGGAATATTTCTTATTCCCACCATGTTAGACCCTAAAAACATGAGATTTAAAGATGCACATCACTTGTGTATAAATCTACAAAAATATATCAGTAATGTTAATAAAAAACAAACAAACCAGAAAACAGATTTAAACTCATTAAGAATAAAATTTCAAATTCATATTTTACTATAGTTTGTGGGAGTGAAGTGTGTTGTACCATTTATTTATATATGGTACAAATATTTTTGGCATTTGGTAATACTTAAAAGCTGAAAAAAGTAAAATTTAAAGATTTTTAAAACACTCAATTTAATTTTCTTTTTTACATAGTAAAATTTATTTATTTTTAAATGTACAATGAGAGTTGATCTTTTTGTTTCAAATTATTAGTTTAATTAAAAATAAAAGTTAAAATTGGAAAGAATAAAAGTACTTGCAGATTAAAAAAAATTCCAAATGCAAAGGATTACAATCAGAGAAAAACTGTTTAATACTAATTAAAGATAGTGGAAATGTGTTGTAAAAAAGAGGCTTGTAGCTGAAAATAAGGAATAATGTACAAGATTATTATTTTGTAGTCTGATAAAAGAACAAAAGAAAATATATGTGCAGAGAGGTTTAAAAAACTGATTACAAGTATAAAGAAAAGAAAGTAATGGCAATCAGGGTCTTTTGTCCTTTTTTGAGCTAGCAGTTTCCATTAGACCCAAGATAGAGAAAATATCATATCTTGGAATATTCATAGGCAGAACCACTATTCATCTGCTGAAATACATCATCATGTAAGAGTGGAGTCAAAAAACATTCAAGCCTAGTCTTAAGACAACCAGGAATGTAGAAAAATGTTGGTAGGACTTCTAATAAGCTTGGGATCCCAAAATACTAGAACAATCTACATAAACTTACCAGTAAGCTAATATTATTCATTCCAATTTGTGACTTAAATGTTTGCAAACAAACCTTAATTATAAGCTTATAGTATGCTCCTGATATAGACATTTGCTATTTATTATTTAAGAGACTTTTGTTAATGGCCTAAGAATATGGAAATAAAAAGTGTTTTAATTCAATATTATCTGAATTAGTGCATATGTGCTTTCCAATTTTATTTAATAATTTACTGTTTAAATATTTTAATTTGCTATAATAAAATATTTATCTTTAATATAACTCTTTCATTTGTACATTCTTATTTTTAGTTGTTTATTTTATTAATAAGTTTTAAATGTATAAATTACTTTTGCCAATATTTATTAATTAAGCCCCAGGAGAAATATTCTCTAAAAATAAATTAAGTTATGGGAAATCATAATCCTGATCTTTTTAGTTACTTGCATCAAAATAATGGGATACTAGGAAGTTAGGAGTTTGTTGACTATGACACTCTCTTTTATAAATTAAAACTAATTTTGTCAGCATTTCCAATCATAATTCTAAATAATATTGGGTAGAATTAATCAGGAAATATATCTATGTTTTTTTTAGAAATGTAAACAAAATATTTTATCTTCTTCATAGCTTGATTAATTCATGCATTCTAGGGCATAATAGAAGGCCTACTAGAGCATAAAAAATGTTACAATTTATTGAAAATTTTTTAAATATTTATTTATTCTAAGATCTTAAAAAAATGTGAAACAAAATACTAAATGAAAATAATTAAATCTGAATTTAATGACAAGACTAAAATTCTGGAAATAAAGTTGTTTATTTAATAAAACTTTTAAAATTAGATTTGTGTCTGAGAAACAAAAGAACTAATAGTAAAAAAAAAAACATTAAAAATAGCCTATCCAGCAAAATATTTGATAATCAATAGCTATTTATTTTTAATAAAATAAATTTAATGATCATATCACAAGTAAAACTAGTCTTCTCTGATGAAGGCAAAATATTGAAAACAGTTTGGAGCTAAGATTTTATAGCATGCTACCATTTAATTTTCAATGATTAGAGCATGATGAAATTAACTTATATTAAATAAGATAAATTCAAAGATACATTCTGATGAATCTGAACAGGAAGCTGCTATAGCAAATAATGCAATTCATGAAATACAAAATAATATTACAATTACAAATAAAAACAATCTCAAAATAAAAGTATTATATGAAAATATAATATCTTGTACTTCAATTCAAACAAAATGCTAGGTTTAGAAAATTAGTGGTAAAAATTCATTGCTGTTTAACTGTGACTTATTTAATAATAGGATTTCTCATAGCAAAAATACTAAATACTAAATTTATAATTAATAAAATACAAATATTGTACTATTTTATTTTCAATTGTCACTGTACTACACACAATATGTATTTCATAGTCAGATCTAAAAACATTTCACTTTCAAATATACAGTTCAACTAAAGTTATTGCCTTACCTAATTTCATTGTAAATTTCTTTCAGTTATTCACAACAAATTTAGTGGTAGGTTCTGCAGCTTAAGGTCTATGGATTGAGGTTCAATTCTGTCATTTGGATTGAAATTTTATGAATCCAGGAACAACGAAACATTCCATTTTTAAAATAATAAATCATATAAAATTCCAAAATACTCTACTCAAACTTCTTATTTCTTTAATCCTCTTAAGCCTACTTTAACTCTAGTCCCAAATTTTTAATAGATATTAGTCTTTCAACAGCTGGAAGACAAAATCTTAAGCATTTCACAAAGTCAGTTTTTCACATTTTTAAAAAAAATCTACTTATTATCACCTAAAGATCAAATGTTTTTTTTTAAAAAAACATATCGCTGTAGCAGATTTTTTTAAAAAAGGTAAAATAATACATAAAAATTAAGGTCAAAATCATAAATTTAACAGAATTCAAAGTTAATTTACGCCTTCATTATATTAAGGTAATAAATTCCCAACTAGTAAATATAACAATAATACTATGTGACTCATCACAAGAAAAATAAATTAAGAACAAGTGCACAAACTCTGAATGGCAAGATGTCACTTCAGGTAATTATGACTGATAATGATATCTCTTTAGATTAGATAACAATTGTGCCTTCTCCAAAATTTTTGATGAATTAAAAAAGAATTATAAATGCATGTTAGAATAATATTGTAATTTTTATTTAATAAATTAAGATCTTTTTTATTTTCACAATAAATATTTATTTATTAATTTTGGGATTGCATAAACAAAAAAAATATTTTTTACTTAAATGTATAGTATTTACAACCAATGTTTAAAATAATGATAAAATATGTCGAGCATAAAGCTAAATTTAAAGTTAAATACAAATAAAAGTTGATCAAGAACCTAATTTTTTAAATGTAAAATGTATGAGAATAGAACAACTGAATTTCCTGACTCCAAACTCTTAAGACTACAATAGAAACAATGTTATCAATAGTGCAGTTTTATTTTACCTTTATCAATATTATAGTTGAAAGTGAGCTGTTGATGTTAAATCAAATTTATATAAAATTTAAAGCAAGTTAATTAAAATCATTAATTGGATGGTTTTCTTTATATTGAAGTGATTTACTTATTATCCCTTAACTTTTTTTTAAAAAAAAAAACTTTTCACAAAATTTATTTCTATTCATTCTTCATGATGCTTAATTAAATTTAATTAATATACAGTTTTGACATTCCATCAGTCTTTCTCAGAATTACGAAGAACAATTACCTTATATTATTGTTTTGTAAACACAAACGATTTTATCTTGCTATATATATATATATATATATATATATATATACATATATATATATATTTACAAATATATATATTACCCACATTTATACTTTTTCCAAAAGTCATTAGTTTTTAATACTGCAATGTTTATGTTTTAAAAATATCTTTCTGTAAAATATATTCCTTCCATATATTTATTATAAGGTTTTATTAAATTCACTTATCTTCTAGTTTGATACATAAAAACAAACGTATGATATGATTATATATATATATAAAAAGTAATACAATTGTGCATTATAGGTTTAAAAAAAACTTATGTAAAAACAGGCAAAACTCTCAATACAATAGTGCCACTCAGTGCAAACTAGAGTAATAAATGAATACCAGAAGGCTTTGTACATAAAATCCCTATCTAGTCCCTACTTATCCAATATCCCCAGACTAGTTTTTAGCTTGTGGATTTCATCAGTGAGGAACCTTGGATCTGAGAGCACTGCACCTAGAACTTAAAATCTAATGCAACCTTTAGAAGCCACCTTTTATCTCTACTTAACTACAAAACTATGACTTTAAAATTGCACAATAATATTTTCAATCCAAACTCAGTAGCTTATGTAATCATATACATCTGAATTCAGTTCAGTGCCCATACATTTTGGTGTCTTTGATTTTTTAATAACCATAACTACCACTATCCTATTAGGCAGGATTGATATTAAAACACTACACATCACATGATCACCATTTTTTATGCTTGCTCATAACTGTTGTTAAAACAGGCAAAACTCTCCATAGTGCAAAATCTAGGTGCAGTACTCTCACATCCAAGGCTTCTCACTGATGAAAGCCACAAGTTAGAAACTAGTTTGGGAATATTTGATAAATAGGCACTAGATAGGGAATTTATGCACAACTTTTTGACACCCATTGATTACTCTGGCTTGCATTGAGTGCCACTAATGTATGGAGAGTTTTGCCTGTTTTAGCAACAGTTATGAGCAAGCATAAGAAATAGTGATCATGTGATTTAAGAAAAACTATTAGACAGTCCAATAATTATAAGATAACTCAATTTAGTAGACTATTATCATAGTTTTTAAATATAAGCAGTGCAAAAAGTTTAAAATGTATTGAATGCCTTTTAAGTTTTCATTTCAGGGATGAGCTATGGCAAATTTTCTTGATATAACATTATCCCACAAATTAGTTTATTCTAAGTTATTTTATATCTGTTTCTACATTTTATTCTTATGACAAAATGTATACCTTTTTTTTGCACAATTTTTGCTTTTCATAATATGTAGTCTGTCACTATCATCTTGGATTTCTGTTTTCTCATTAGATTAGGTACTACATGTTTTTTTTAGTAATTCTTTATTTGGAAACATTAAGAAACAAGTCAGTCTCTGAATTGTTTTTTGTGATTTTCACCTATTTAAAAAAATACTATTTTACAATGTGCAAAAAAAATAATCTTGACCAAAAAACTTATTTTTGCTAAAAAAAAAACCAACAACAACAACATAAGCAAAATGTAATAGATTTTGTTTTTGCTTCATAATCATTATCTTAGAAAGTAAATAATATATATTTGTTAAATTCATCAAACTAAAAAATACATACTGATACAAAAGTTTAACTTGCAATATTGTTTACGACATCAGTAAGTCAAAACTGGAGTTGAAATTTTTGATTTGATATCACATGCTTCAAAAGTTTTTTTTAAGGTGATTAAAATATAAGAAGAAATTAAAGCAATCTAGAAGGCAATCGACAATATGAATTTTATTTTAAAAAAGCACAAAGATGATACTCTGGGATTACTTCTGAGAAGGAATAATAGATACAATTATCATTTAATTTAAAATATCTTGGAACAATATTTTTTCAATTATCCAAGACATTGATACTGATAATATACTTTGAGGCTGATTATTAAATCACATACATAAAAGGTCTAACAGACCCCATTTTAATTGACAAAGAATTTAACCAGAGGATTAATTATCTTCTTGTCTTTCCAAACATTTCAATAAATAATGATGGAAAATGTAAAAAAGAATATATATTAATAGATAAAGAATTAATTCCATCAAATATATCATGACAATACATATTAAACAAAATATGATTATAACCATTCCTTAGTAAAAACATTTTAATATATGGACAGAAACAAAAACGAATAAAAATATTTGTTACTTTGGTCTGGCTTTAGTAGAATATACCAGAAACACAGAATAAAATAAAATAAGAACTATGGAATATTATTTAGAGAAAAACAAGTTACTTAGATAAAAAAATACTAATGTTGCATTTCTAAACATATTTTAATGTTTTATATTTGTTGAGTAGTCTTTACTGATTAGATATTTGCACACTAATCAAAAAAAGAAAGTGGTGTACATGGAAGCATTTAAGATGGGTTAGTGTAACCAGATGAAGAAAAAATGACAAGCAATTCTTGAAGAAAAGTGCTATAGTAAGAAGTATTCTATTATCCTAAAAGATGATTATCCTGGTTGAATCAACTTATGACAATAATGGTTTATTACAAATTTTTTTTGAAGATATAATACAGAATAAGAGAGAGAAATAGCCCAAGGAACACCTATAAAAGCCATTCATGTATAAGGTGTTGATAGTATTGGAAAAATATTACGGGTTTTTACATAATCAATCATAGATTTATGATGAATATTGATTCCTATAATCATTTATTATAATTCTAGAATAAAAGGTGAGTAGAAAAAAATCTATATTGAAAAAAAAAAAAAAGCTTATTATAGTTTTAAAGTTCAGAAAGGCAATAAAAATATTACCAAGTAGTCTTACATAATACAATTTTTTTATAATTTAAAATATTTTGTTACAAAAACAAGTGAGATAAAGTCTAAGCTTTTCACCCTCTTATCATAAAAAGAAAAAAAACAGATTGTTTAAATAAAATGCTTGAAATATCTGCAATGCATTTATTATTACTTAAAGGCTTAATTCTATGTAGAATGGGCGCTTATTAAATTTAAGCATTGTTTATTCCTCATAAGTTCTCAAGTAGATATTTATGTGGAATAGATATTTTTTGTTAACTGGTTGATTCTCAGAGGCTCAATTAGGATTGCCTTAAAAAATATATATATCATACTGATAATATTGAATGTTATTAAGAAAATATTTGATTGGGTAGTGTAAGAAAATTGGAACTTCATTATTTGGAAAAATAATATATATTTTGGAGATAACTTAATCCACCAATATTGCCAGCAGTTATGCTGCATTTATGCAAAGGAATGTATTGAATCAATAAAGTAGCTAATTTGCAATAAAATTGAGATATCACCTCCACAGTCTTGTTTCCTATTCTTGAAATGTCAATAGTGAAACATTAAATATATCAACAATTTTGATAAACAGAATTTAACTAATGCAATAATACATTTTTTCTCACAGGTTTATGGAATGCATGTAAAAGAAAACGTTCATTGATATTATCATTAATTCAATAAAATAAAATATGAAATAATAATTATAATAATCTTTTTCTAACCGCTTTTAAATATTTATTTACTTTTAATCTAGCAAGCACACAGTTTAAATATATATTCAAATATTTTATTTTGAACTGTTTATATATGATAACTGCTTGACATAAACTTAATTAATTAAATCTTTAAACACCGTTTATATATTTGTATATCTAGGTGTATGTGCGGGCGCCTTTTAAATATATCTACAAATGTGAAAGACACATGCATGCATGTTATTATTAAAAAAAGACTTATCAGCAATATATATAATAAAATAAATTTTGTAACTTAATTAATAAATCTGAAACATCAGAATAATAATGTTTTCATTTATAATAAAATTTCAAATGAGCTGAAATCTCTCGGCATTGGATAAAATTACATTCAAAATTACATTCATTTATTTCTCTATTCAGCTATCTTCATAAAGTTCTTAGTTAACACCTATAATTGAGTACCTTTTAATTAATTACTCTTAATATACTTTAATCACCACCGTGAATGAACAAATCTTCCCCAAGACCATGAAAAGGCTGCTGCAGTTGGTGATACCAGTTCCGAGCATATCTCCACGGGGACGTTAAGACCAATAGCCTACGTTTCTGATAATGTTGGTATAATTTTAATTTTATTGACTTAGGAGAAGAGAGGTAAATGAAGTGAACAGAGGGCCTGTACTGTCTGCAAGAGATAGTGGGTCGGCATATCGTTCATCACTATTTTATAATAATGACGCTGTTTATAACTAGCGAACAAGGAATCGGGCAATTTACTGTGCAAACAATGCCCCACAAAATGATTATATGAGAGCGTAATATGACAAATGAAGAAGAATGCGTGAAAATATAATGGCCAATCTATTATGAAGCTTATGAAGACTTGTCAACATTTGAATAAATAAATACATTATAAATGCTTCTCAAAACAAATGAATGGGATTTCAGTAAAGTGCAAAAGAAATAAAAAATCTTTTAAAACATACACACATATATATATATGTATTCATGCACATATATAAAAATACGTGTATGTTAAACTATTGTAAATAAATATGTGTGTTAGTGAGCATTTTATGCAAAGAGTAGTTTGTTAATATAAGTAAAAATGAATATAATGATAAATAGACCATGCATTAAAAACATTCACCTATTTACAAAACGAAAATATATTTTTTGTCTGCTATATATGTATTTCCAAATGAACACTTTTCAATATTCAAATATGAATTGCATTTTTTTACTAATTCTATAAAAGTGGAGACCCCCTCTTATTTACTATCTTTAAACTTTTATTTTTATCTATCTATTTTTGATTACCAAGATAAAATAATATAATAATTTAGTACTGGAAAGAGTTTCTGGCTGAGAATCTTTGAATGTTATAGTCAATGGATTAGAGCTTTTAATAATGTAGCAAATTAATTATTTTATGAGTAGGTTTTAAATATAAGATATTCTTAATATATACGAGATGTTAGAGTAAATTGGCAAACTTAAACCATGATGATATTGATGAACTTCTCATATATATATATATATAATATTGAGAACTTTATATATATATATATATAAACTGCAGAAATATCTGCATTGATGAACTTCTATATATATATATTATAAACTGCAGAAATATCTGCAAACATTTACAGAAGGGAATACAGCGACAAACTGCAAAAATAGCCAATTATTATTTTTATTTTTAAATAAATCAACGATAAAATATAATTTAAAATATCTTTACATAACAGCAAACAAACTCTCTCAAATGAATACTTGCACTTTTTTTATTTGATATATGTGAGTATATCGTGCACATTATATAATAACATTCTACAAGAGATAAAAAAACATTTTAGTATTAAAATAGATTTGGTATTTCTGTAAATTGGACAATATATCTTTTGACCATTTGTCATCTCAAATGCAGTGTAATTGCATATTTTTACGAATATATTCCTTGCAATTGTTATTACCACGTGTTTTCTTGAAAACTTCTAATGATGGTATTTTAGATGTGGGGATATGTTGGACTATTTCTGTAATTTATCATTAAATGTTGAATGTCTACAAAATTTTAAACTTTATTTAAAGTCCAAAATACAAACAACTGTTTGTCATAGCACACAAAAACGTAATAGCTCAGTTAGTTAGAACATTGCCTTAAAATTCGACATTCAAGGGTCTTTATGTTTAAGTTTGAATCCTATGTTAGCATTGTCAATGGTCAGGCCAGGAACATCTGAAGAAGAGTAAATAATAATATCACTGGAAATGTTGTGTAATCTACTAACCTGTGTTATCCTTATGTGTTATTACTAACAGTTGATTGTATTTGGAAAAGTTTAAATAAACTTAAAATTTTCTAGACATTTAACATTTAATTAATATTAGATGGTGGAAATAGTCCAACATATTACCATATCATTACCATGTCTTTCATAATATATTTCATTCCTTCATATTATATGTTTTAATCACACTGATATACATCTAATCTATAGCATCTTGGTATTTGTCTATTATTTATTTAATTAATGTATATAATTTTTTTAGACAACTTAATTATTAACAAAATATTATAAAGAAATCTGTAGAGATTCCAATCAGAGAATTATTTACTAGTAGCTTTATTAAGACATTTTAGTCTCCCAGTGTAAGCAGTAGACTCAATAATCATTATTTATATGCTTTATGAGTATAAATTGTTTGAAACCTACTGTGATAAAAATTGAAAACAAAATTAAAACTATTTCTTATCATTGTTCAAATTTAAATTTTATTTTAAATACCTCTGATTTTCCAATAATTTTCTTTTATTTCAGATAGAATCTTGAATAATCTTACTTAACAACCAATTAATTTCAAACATTGTACAAAACTTTTAGATTGAGATATATGAAGTGATCAAATTATAAAAAAAAACCCAACATAATTTATAATTTTGCTCCTTATATTTATTTTGTATTTGCCTGACAACAAAAAGTTTATTATAATACTTCTTGATTTCTTAAAATCATACTGAATATTTAGAAATCACTCTTCTAGTACTTGAGACAGCATTTAAAATATTATTGAAAATACTTTTACTACAGATTTTTAAATTCATTATATTTATCTAAAAAAAAGAAGTTTTTGAAAATTTCAAAAATTTTGAACCTAATATATTTCTACCATTTTTTACATTTAAAAAAAGTTATTGTCCTATTATTAATGAATAGTTATGATAGATATATCAATAAAAAATCTATTTGAATGCAAATTGCTCTATTAATGTCTTTGAAATATTGTGATCTTATAAGCAGGGTTATACCAATTTAATAGGATTATGATATTTCCAGAAAATATGTTAATGCTTTAATAATATTTAAGATATTATATACTTTTAATTTATTTATTTTTGTTATTTTATGACTTTAAAAACTTTTTGCTGAGAGAAAAATATATTTTCTTATATATTTTAAAATGTTTTTCAGTGACAATAATAAACTTATCATATGATAGTATCATATGATAGTGCGATTTAGGAGTAAATCTTTATTGTATTTCAGAGTTTAAATTTCATTTTCTTTCTCTTTTTATTAAAAAAGATTAAATGTGTAAAAATCAGAAATGCTGGTATATGAATATAATAACACTAGAAGTGACTATAATGATATTATTACTTAATAGTCATTATTTTGACAAGAGGGCTCTGGAGCAAAGAATATTGCTCCTAACAGCTAACAATAAGTTATGTGTAAACAGAATAAGTTTTGTAATGTTTGATGATAATATAAACTATAAAAGCCCTTGATATATCTGATATATAGTTTTTATTTAGAGGATCATACAAAATGTAGGGGGAAACTTATTATTTTTAAAAAAAAAAACAGTATTAGAAGAAGCATTTATTTTATAACGTCTTGCGTGCGATTATAATTACGATAGAATGACAGCCTGTTAAGCTAATTGCGCAGACGCTGTGAGAATGTTATTAATAAATGAATACCTTTGAACAACCACATGATATAGTATTTGTGTAAGAGTAAAAAGGAATCCTCTTACCCTTACGACTCAAATGTTTATATATGAGCAAATCTAAAGTAGTTGTAATGAAGGCGTGACTACATAATAGTCACTTTAAATTACAATATATAATGTCTGTATGAATGACGCCGATGAAATTTTCTAGAATTTACTGAATGCCACTCTAAACGAAACTAAATCATATACATGGATAAGCATTTATTTTATAACGTCTTGCGTGCGATTATAATTACGATAGAATGACAGCCTGTTAAGCTAATTGCGCAGACGCTGTGAGAATGTTATTAATAAATGAATACCTTCGAACAACCACATGATATAGTATTTGTGTAAGAGTAAAAAGGAATCCTCTTACCCTTACGACTCAAATGTTTATATATGAGCAAATCTAAAGTAGTTGTAACGAAGGCGTGACTACATAATAGTCACTTTAAATTACAATATATAATGTCTGTATGAATGACGCCGATGAAATTTTCTAGAATTTACTGAACGCCACTCTAAACGAAACTAAATCATATACATGGATAAGCATTTATTTTATAACGTCTTGCGTGCGATTATAATTACGATAGAATGACGCCTTCGTTACAACTACTTTAGATTTGCTCATATATAATCATTTGAGTCGTAAGGGTAAGAGGATTCCTTTTTACTCTTACACAAATACTATATCATGTGGTTGTTCGAAGGTATTCATTTATTAATAACATTCTCACAGCGTCTGCGCAATTAGCTTAACAGGCTGTCATTCTATCGTAATTATAATCGCACGCAAGACGTTATAAAATAAATGCTTATCCATGTATATGATTTAGTTTCGTTTAGAGTGGCGTTCAGTAAATTCTAGAAAATTTCATCGGTGTCATTCATACAGACATTATATATTGTAATTTAAAGTGACTATTATGTAGTCACGCCTTCGTTACAACTACTTTAGATTTGCTCATATATAAACATTTGAGTCGTAAGGGTAAGAGGATTCCTTTTTACTCTTACACAAATACTATATCATGTGGTTGTTCGAAGGTATTCATTTATTAATAACATTCTCACAGCGTCTGCGCAATTAGCTTAACAGGCTGTCATTCTATCGTAATTATAATCACACGCAAGACGTTATAAAATAAATGCTTATCCATATATATGATTTAGTTTCGTTTAGAGTAGCGTTCAGTAAATTCTAGAAAATTTCATCGGCGTCATTCATACAGACATTATATATTGTAATTTAAAGTGACTATTATGTAGTCACACCTTCGTTACAACTACTTTAGATTTGCTCATATATAAACATTTGAGTCGTAAGGGTAAGAGGATTCTTTTTTACTCTTACACAAATACTATATCATGTGGTTGTTCGAAGGTATTCATTTATTAATAACATTCTCACAGCGTCTGCGCAATTAGCTTAACAGGCTGTCATTCTATCGTAAGTATTAGAAGAATTAAAAGATTAACCAACACACAAACAAACAAAAAAAAAACAGAATAAAATTATTAAGAAATATAAGTTTACAAAGAAGAAAAGAGAAATCCAGAGACACATAAAGATATTTTTTTAATTGCAATCATATGCCCTATACTTTTTAATCAAATGTTATATATTATATCTAAAACTAATCTGTAGGAAATAACAAAAATGATATGAAATACACAAAATTATAGTCATAAAATAGACTTTTTAACCCTTTAATGTAACTAATTGTTTATGAGTAAAGTCAAATTTGATTTGGGATATAGAGTTTATTGCACATTTTAATTTAGTTTATCAGCAACATAGTGTAATATATCATTGCATTTGATGGTGAAATGATATATTAGTTTAGTTTACAACTTTTATATAAGTTAGCCAATAAAACAACATGTGAAATTCTATCACTATTTATATAGTTTAACATATTTGGTTGTTCTTATTGTTTTCCATTCATAAGTAATTTTAATAATGAAGTTGAACTGAAAGAGATTATTTTAAAAAATATTTTAAGATTTGTTAACAACTATTCACTTTCCTAAAGTTAATCAAAATCTATATTTATTGTTGATTACTTATTATGTTGAAAAATTCAGATGGTATAGTGGTTCATGATATTAGATTCAAATTCTGAGAAAAGCTAATTGAAGAATCTCATTATATAGAGATCCATGTTTTGGGATTTGATTGCAGTTCCAGAAAATAAATAAGTTTAAGATTTTTTCCCCCATAAAAAGTTCTTAGCTAAAATAGTTAGTCCATCCAATAGTGGATAGTAAATGAAAATCTAACTATTTTTATTTAGAGAGTATGTAAGTGTTAGATGCCAATGTAAAAATAAGAAAAGTATGATTATAATATAATTTAGTCTTCATCATTTGTAAAGTAAAATGCCATATTTTAGGTCATTGAGCCCACAATTATCATTAGTTTTTAGACTTTCATCAGAATATTCAGAATTTTATTATTCAGCCCATAGGTGATTCTGTAAACATTGGCAATCGCAAAAATGAAGTATTGTTATTCCAATTTCTAAGATGAAAAAGAAAAAACATAGCTAAAGATGAGTTGCGACATGACTACAAATAGATGTGTCAAATTTGTGGGTAAAGTAAGTTTGACACTTATAAATCAAAGGATAAAAAATTTCTATTGATAAATCCTGAAGATATGATAAAGATATTTATGAAAGATGGTGATCTGACCAATTGATGAGTGCTAGTTCAGCATGAAATACATCCTGGGATCCTTTATCTTTTAAGATATTTTTATTCATATATTTCAAGAGAGTAGATGAAATGGAGGTCATTAAGTATATGTATAAATCAAGTTATTCTATTTATTTGACATTTTTAAAATTTTTTGCAGAGAACATATCCTTATGTAAAACTTAAATACGTTATCTTATTTTAATTCTTATGGAAAATGCCTGTGGAATAATCTTTATATAATGCACATGGAATCAAATAATCCCTTGAAAACATGCTTAAGTTGTCCTATAATAACTTTTTAGAATGTTATTCATTCACTTACCATGTCCACATTGGTCAGAAAATCAATTAAATTAATATTAATAGCAAGCAAAAGAAGTTTCAGTCCAAGCTATGGTATTATAAAAATTTAGTGCACTAAACAGAGAAAAAGAAGACAGAGATATATTATGCCTTTAAATACAGAGATGATGGTTTTTTTTTTGTAGTTTGTGTTAGACACATTTTAATAAAAATATAATTAGCTTTGTAAACTTTTATTTGAAAGATGATGTCTAAATTTCGAAAGATTATTATGTTTTAATAGCAAAATTTAAATCTAATATTTTAAGAGAAATTTTTATATATTGTACAGATATTTATTTTAGAAATAATGTCTTGATTTCTATGAAAATTTTTCTAAATCTGTACAATTGTTTTATAAATTCCCAGATATAGATTTTGCATTAGCTAGTAATCATAAAGTTATATTACTTTCAAAAATTAAAAACGTAAAAATAGACATTTTATATAACTAAAATAACATACTCACTTATCTACTAAGTACGTTGCCAAGAGTTTATTATGAAAAGTGCGGACATATTTTACTTTAAAATTAAAAACTGACAAATACAAAACATATATTACTTTTTATCATAAGAGCTGTCAATTCTGATATTATATCACTATTGATACATATATATTAAAACGATTATTTTCAACGGATTAGAGATATAAATGAAGTGTATTCGGGTACATCCGTGTATAATTTGTTGTAATATATATATATATTATATATATATATATATATACATACAAATGACCAAAATGTTGGTATATATATATATATATATATATATATTAAGATTTTGGTCAGATCACACTGATCATCAATTGAGTAATAAAATTATTAAAATAATTGCAGATCTGCTGTAAACATTGTCATATAACAATAATGAATGTTCTATTAATTGAAAACAGAAATAATAAATATAATAAATTATTTAGATTAATGGGTTTTTAAAAAAAATCTTCCAAATAGAAGATAATTTACATGTTATCATCACATTTGTTGATACAATCTGGGTTTTGAAGATCTCAATGGCTTCTCTGATCTGACATTGTTCGAGAGTGTCATATCTGGATAGTTTTCTCATATTAAAAAAAATTGAATACTGTAACTTGTAAGTGCTGCTGATGATGAACGATCTTAACTGCATTAATGATTGCACCACAAGTGCTGCTGATGATGAATGTTCTTAACTGCATTAATGATTGCACCAATTAGGAATCATCTCAGTATGTCGGTTGGAAATTAAATTTTCACTCAAACCTCAATAAATAGAGCTTTTGGAATTATTAGGTAAGCTCCTTTTTTTTTTTTTTCTATTGCCCCAAATTTTTATTTGTATCCTTTAGAGTCCAATGCTAAAGAAATTTCAAATGCATGTTTTAACACTAACATTATGCAGATCTCTGATATCAATAACTTAAACCCCCAGTTAAAACTACAATAAAATTCAATTAAGCAACTCAGTTCAAACAGTAAAACTCAGAATAGTACTCCCGACTCTAAAATGAAAATAACAAGTCTCTCAAAGCAATTAACTTATAACAGTGAGATGACTAAAATAACCATAAGAAATTCGAATCTGATTGTAAATATTGAAAAAATACAAAAAAATATGAATAAAAATACCTCAAATTTAATATCTGCTAATGAAATTCTATGTAAAAACACCAAAATGCATGATTTCATCTCTCAAGATAATCTTTTACAACTAGAAAAAGACTCCATAAGCATCGACATGGCAAATCCAAATTGTTTTAAAAAAATAGATGGCATTCTGCCAGAAGTCTCTGAAATTTCCAGTTTTCAACCTTCTGAGTGGCCAAAAAGGCACTCAGACCCATTTTTAAGACCTAAAAATTCATATCTAGACAATAAAATACTGTCCCAACTTCCCACCAAAACCATATCACAGTAGCAACAAAATAAAAACTATGAGAATTTTTCTGTAGATAGTCAAAATCGTTATCACAATGGTCACAGCTATAGAAACAGGAAGGTTCTCAGGGACTAAACAGCAGAGTTAAAGTCACATAATCCAACTCCTCAGGTAATTTCCTAAATTTTGATACCAGAACCAATGATACCAGAACCAATGATCTACCCCAAGTAGAACAAACTTCCCAAACCGATTTTCCACTGCTACCATCTAAAATAACATTGCATGGTTTTAACGATAGTAACAAGCAGTCTTATGCTATAGTCTAAGTAAAAATAAATTCAGCACACTAAACCCAACTCCCTCCTCTTACTCTTCACAATTATAATTACTTGATTTGGATGAGGAAGAACTTTCCACCTCAATTAACGATGAGAACTCTTTGTTTCCTAGCTTATCAGACACTCAAAACTTATTGAATAACCATCAAAGAATCAGTCTCGAATTTAATTCAATAATTCCATCAATTCTATTCCACTCCTTTTTACATTACTCAAGTGATAATACCCTCATCTTCACCACCACTGATAATAATTGTCAGCTCTTCACTTTCCCTACCTATGACTTTTTCTAACTGCTGAAAGACTCTAATCTAGGTGATGCCATCAGAAAGGTATATCATCACCCAAACAGAAGATACTTGAGCTTTGAATTTCATAACATATTACAGAAAGAAAACTTCAAGAGACAGCACCTGACTCTAAATCAACACTACCTCATAACAATAACATGAACAAGCCAAGGCTTTATGGCCTTGCAAGAAATTGTTATCTCAAGCAGATCTTTAAAAGTTGCTAAACACATATGGTGAAATTACTTGTTTCAAATTCCTTGTTGAGAAAAGATCTGGTCTTGAATTACCTTCTAACACTGCAGCTTTGATATTCCATCTACGCTTGAGAAATCCAAGTGCATCCCTTTATATTTGCAGCCTCAGTGTTTCTCATCTAGTCAAGGCATGCCCCAAAAGAATATGTGCTCTCTGCAAAGCTAGAAAATCAAAAAATCACAAATGCAACACCAATTCTCAGAAACAAACCTTACCTCAAGACTCTAATACTGCTCAAGAAGTAAAAAATACAGTATTTATTTAATAACCTGTTCTACATCAAAGACATCATCAATCATCAGAACATCATTTAAATTTAGATACAAGCTTGAATGAGTCAATCTACCAGCGGTTACAATTTAACACTTTTTCTCAACAATCAATAAAGAACAGCTTAAAATCTGATACTCAATTTAATGGAGCAGAATTCCCAACAGCTACTATCCATGACTGCTCTTCAACAATTCTCTTAAACTGATCAAGTGAATCCTACTCTTGATCAAATTCTAACCTGTTCTACATCAAAGACATCATCAATCATCAGAACATCATTTAAATTTAGATACAAGCTTGAATGAGTCAATCTACCAGCGGTTACAATTTAACACTTTTTCTCAACAATCAATAAAGAACAGCTTAAAATATGATACTCAATTTAATGGAGCAGAATTCCCAACAGCTACTATCCATGACTGCTCTTCAACAATTCTCTTAAACTGATCAAGTGAATCCTACTCTTGATCAAATTCAAAATCAAAAATATCCTTTGCTAATTCAGCCAATGAAAAACAATTAAGATGCCTCAAACAACAAGAGAAAGATTCAAGACTCCTCTGGGTCCCAGAAAGAAGAAAATAACTTTTCCAATGCTGATTCTGACCCAGGATCGAGATCCTTTCAAACCAGATTTACCAGACATCAAAAGCAGCAAAAAAAGAAGTAAAGTAAGAGAACCAGAGAACTCGAATCACAGCCTGCCCCAGAGATAGCACTTAACCAAGCTAAAAATCTCACTGACTACAAATCTTTATATTCAGATGACCAGTCATCAATATTAAGTAACAACTCTTCACCCTTTTCCAGTCATCTCCTGCTGATGGATGACCTTTCTGACCAATAATTCTTCAGTTTGTATCACTTCTTATTCAATAAAAAATTATGCAGATTAAAATTGGTGGTATCAATGTCAGAGGTTTGAATTCTCTTAAATTTGTCTATGCCATTAAAAACTGGTTACAAAAATTCAAGCTTCAAGTTGTATGCTTTGCAGAAAAAAAGCTGGTTACAAAAATTCAAGCTTCAAGTTGTATGCTTTGCAGAAACAAAGCTACACATCAACTCAAATTATCAAATACCACAGCTAATGCAGCAACTGGGTTCATTTCACTATGTTCCATCTCAAACTGCCTTTTCTGGGGTTCCTTTCTTTATCAGCAAACAATTGGCCTATATGAAAGTCAGAATGCTATATCTTGACAAAGACTTCCTGATTATCAGCATCTCCTTCTCAAACTTCACATTTGATATAATATACTTATATATCAACAGTGAGCTAGGGTTTTCACATTCAACCTTAAACAAGATTAATTACCTCTGTCTTCTGACAAGTCTCCAACAATACTTTTTGGAGACTTTAATATGAGTTATACCAAGTTCCTTCATCTTCTGAACAGAGTTTTTCTCTGTGGAGAAGGCTGCTTCCTACCTAATGCCTTCTTTTACATGCATTAAACAACTTCCCTCATCGATCTACTGTACTATTTGCCAGAAATTCATTACGACCTCAATGCAACTCTTCATCTAATTTCATTTACAGATTACCTAGCCATGCAACTCTCACTGATGTTTGATTCAAACTATTCAATTCAATCTCAACTCTCTCTCACAATCAGACTACTAAACAAATCAGCAACCCCAGAATGTATTTTTTCGGAGGCATACATATTATTCCAAAGGGTCAAAATTCTTTCCCTTCCACCAATTCAAGGATGGTCATCATTCATGGGAATTCTCAGCTCGTTAATCAACTCATATACCAGGAGAACCAAAGGTCCCAAACACTTTTTGTGTGAGCTGGATGAAATTGCTGAGAGGCTTAATAATCATTTCTCTCCCTCTGACATCTGTCCTCAGTCAATCATTAAATTAAAATCTCAATACCTAGAACAACAAAGATTCCTTGCCTCCCACTATAACTGGACCTGAAGCTATATTAGATGGGCACTGGGAGCTGCAACCAGGCCCACTCCCATAATGCTCACCATAAATTATGTTCAGTGCAGTAGTCCTACCATGCTTGATGAAATCCACAAGCACTTCAAATCCAAATTACAGATGAAAGATTTTGAAATAGGACACATTTGGAGGAAGACTGAGACTCATTCCACTCATAATATCACAGAAGCAAAAAACATCCAAAAGCTAAAAGCATATCCAGAGAGTACACATCCAAGAATTCATGGCATCCCTAGATTTTTACTCCTCCATCTATCTCACTTTACTGCACCCATAGTCCATCAGCTAATTGATGTGCTATCTGGAAATTTCCAAAACATCCCGGATCTCTATCCAGTGGTGATCATCCTCTTTCTAAAAAAGCATATAAACCCATCTGAAATTAACTAACATTAAGCCAATTTCTATGATTCCTTTATTCATCAAAACTATAGAGTCCATAGTAAAGGATTCAATACAAGACCAGCTGTTTAAACACATTTTCCCATGTCCAATTTGCTCACAAGGGATTATCAACCACTGATGCAGTACAATGCTTTCTCCTCCTGATTGAACATGTTAAGTCTCACAGGAAAGCTAAACCCATAGTAATTCAGCTAGATTTCTCCACTGCTTTTGATGCAGTGGTTCCCTCAATTCTGCTTTAAACTCTCCATGATTATAATCTGCATAATAGGAAATCCCATCCTCAACAGGTCAGTCTTTACTTCATTAGATGAAGAGCTAACTGAAGGTTTCAGACCACCTTTCTCAACTCCACAAGGATATCCCCTTGCCACCCTATGTTTTATAACATATCTGAATCCCCTGCTTAAACAGATTGAAGCCAAGCTTCCAGGAATCTATGTTCCAAGCTTAAAACAAACAGTACATCACATTTCCTACATGGATGATGTTTCAGTCTTTCTTCATGATCTTTCTCATCTGCTGGCCTTCCTCCAACTTGTAAATACACATGCTAGCAGATTAAACCTACAAATTAACTTTGTAAAATCAGCAATGTGGAACATTAGAACAGGACAACCAATCCCTTCAGTGTTCTCCTCCAAACCTCTCCCTTTTTTGGGATTTCCAATTGCATTATTGAGGCTGGCAATGACAAAGGCAATTCAGAACCTAATACTGGATAAAACACAGAAAATAGTTTCATCACCAAGATCTCTTTATCACTCATCAGCAAAGTTACATTATTAAATACATTGGTTTATTCTAGACTGTTCTACTACCTTCCCATCATCAAACCCACTAAGCTCTTCAAAAAATCAATGAACTCTCTGTGTTCCAAATTTCTCTGGAATGGTAAGGTGGTGGCTATTAGCATGACCAAGGCTCAAATGCCTAAAGAGCTTAATGGTTTTGGTCTGCACTCTGTCTCCATCCTCTACTTTCAAAAATCCATTTTCCTTCTGTGCTTGACATGCTTAAAATTGCCAAACTTTAATCTTCCAGTGGTTGTTGACCCTACTATTACTCCACCTCCACCCACAAGTAAATAGATGGGTGAAATCTGGAATCAAGTCAGTATAGCCATGAATCACAGCCAACTAGCTCTTGATGCTAAAAAGTCTTTCTGGACTGTCTACAAATTAAAATATCAAGATCAACCTCTGACTCAAAATGTATTGCAGCTGTCAACAAAGCCTTGATCCAAAAGCTGAATCACTGGTATGTTAAATCCAAACATGTCGACTTTCTTCTTAAGCTCAATCTGGCTTCTTTTTCCACCAGTTGCTTTCTTATGGCCAGGAGGGGTTTCTCAAAGATTGGACTCCAGTGCTAGCTCTGCCACTCAGCTGATGAGACCATAGCCCACCTATTATACATGTGCCCCACCTTCTCTCATATCAGAAACTTCATCATTAACAAAGTTTTACTAGATATCAGAGATGTCCTATCAATTCAAAACATGATAAAACAATGAATCTATGTATCCATCAGACTGTCCATCTTCTTGACCTTCACCTTATGGTTAACCAGATGCAAATTAATGTTTGTACATTTTAAAAATACTCCAGATTTACTTCAAGCTACTCACACAGGCTAAAGTCAGAGACTCAGCCCTTGCACCTCAGCTGTTACACAGAGACACTTGGAAAAGTTTCCAAATGAATAACCCACCATGAGTATCAGGACTGTACAAAATGTGTACCTGTCTTTTTTAATCTGTATGCTTTAAATACAATGTAAACCTTTCAGTGTACAAATAATACTTCATGTTTAAATAAAATATTTCTTTTTAAAAAAAAAAGATTGCCCATAGCTATATAAAAAGTTTTACAAATGCTTCATGAAATTTTATAAACTTTTTGGGCTTCAAGAGGGATTGAATTTTTAGGCTCAGGTGGTACTGTCTTTATATTGTAATGTTTTACAATATGTCCAATAGCTCTTTTTTTTATATAAAAAATACAAACCCTAATGGTTGTTTGTTCTTTTTTTTGTTTTTATTGTTTATGGCTAGAATTAAGGCTGGGTATGTTATTTTATTATAGCCTTTAATATTCTTTCAGATAAATCAAAACTTGAAGATGAAATAAATCATGTAAGCTCTGACTTATTAGCTAAAGGTGATAATAGAAAATCAATATACCAAGACTTAATTTAAGCCCTAAACAATCAAAATAAGAAACAAAAAAAGAAGAAACAACTATCAGACTTTGAATTCATTATATTAAAGGAACTACAGATAAGATTGGGCATCTTCTAAAACATTGCAATATAAAGATAGCATTTATCAAAAATTAATAGCATTCAATATAAGCCAAAACATTCCCTTCTTATTGAAGCCCATGAAGTTTATAAAATTTCATGTAGCACTTGTTTAGCTCATATATAGGTATGAACAATCATCATTTCATTGCTTGAAGAGATGAACATATTAATGGAGTTAAGAAACACTCATTATCATCAGCACTATCTGACCATGCTATAGGTATAGAACATAGTATTGATTTTTCTACACAAAAATATTATCTAGATGTGACATTGCCTAACAATGTCAGATCAAAGAAGCTGCTGAGATCTTTAAAAGGCCATATTATATCAGCAAACATAATGATACATGAAAATTACATTCTATTTAGAAGAATTTTTTAAAACTCATTAATCTAAATAATTTATTTTTTTTATTTGTTTTTTATTAGTAGAACATTCATTATTGTTACATATCAATATTTACAGCATCTCTATAATAATATATAAAATATTTATTAACAGTATGACCTGTGTGACTTGGCTGAAATTTTGATATATATTGTAACAGTTTTGTAAAATATATGTGGTACATAAAATGTGAAAAATAAGAAAAAAGATATTTTTTTAATAAAAAAAAAACTATCATCTAAGTAGTAAGTAGAATAGCAAGTAAAGAAAAAAGGCATTTTAAAATATAGAATAAAAGATGGTTAAGAATTAAACAAAAGGAGAAATAAAACTTTGATCAAATTATCATAATCTCAATTTAAAATAAAAGCAATATTAAAAGAGAGAAAAAATAAAATAATAACGATAGTTTAAGAATTTTAACTAGATTTTATAGCTGAAAAAATTATGATGAAGATAGCCATTGGCCAAATAAAGCCATTGAAAGATACTTTTCTTTTTTAAAAAATACAAATTCTAAAATGTAATCTTAAAATTGTATGTGATAAACTAATATATTCATTTGAAATGGGAAATGGAATGTAAAGTTATTAAATGAAATATAAAATAATCTTTATCTAATCAGACTGCAAAATAATTTTGTAAATTATCTAATGAAGAAAAAAAGAATTGTTATTATCTGAAATTAAAAACAAAAAAAGAAGATTGAAACTGATTAATGACATGAATAACTTAAACAATTGATGGTCAAACATATATAAGTTAATCTATTTTTATTAGTTGATTTTTTTTAAAAGATTATTTATTATTAAAGTTATTCAAGAATATTATTGATATTATTTAACAGTTTTGAAGATTCACATAATTCAAATTGCTATAAATTTGCTGTATATTTCCAAGTTTTTGTGTCCTTCACCATTGTGGATCTCTAACAATGTATAGGAATCTCTACAAATGCTCTAACAATGATGTGCCTTTTTAGAATCACAAAAAGGTGTTCATTTTGTTACCATGCAATTTCTATACATTTGGTAGTCTGAGATGTGACCAAAACCCTTGATCTACCATTTCTGAGACATCATCCATTATTCATCCAAGACCACTTGACCTACCATTGCTGAGACATCATCCATTATTCATCCAAGACTACTGTGAATCATGAAATGAAGGTATATACTGATCTGAAAAGAAGAAGTTAGAAGCTACTAAAGAAATTGGGAACCAATTCAAGAACACCAGTCATGAATGCTATAAACTGTCAAGAAGACAGGGGTGAGAACTCCAAAAAATTAGTCAAAACTTAGGTTAATGTAAGAAAAAATCAAAATTTAGACTTAAACTGAAATATGAGGGGTAAGATTTATATTTTCTTTACAAACTTTCTTAAAACTAGAAATGCAAAAACTCTTACTTCCTAATTTAAATTGAAATTAACTATGCTAATATAGCTTTGTAATTAGTTCACTTTTATATTATTTTATTTTTCTTGTGGTTATCATTTGTTTTGTAAATAAATATATTGTTTTAATTGTTAATTTGACATGAATTCTTTCTCCATAACTCACTAAATAACATTTAGTTAAGACAATGTTTGTCACTTACATTGTTTTGTGTTTTAAATATGCATTATCTGATTGCCTAAATGAGGGGAGTTTTCTTGTTTACTTGAGCTAGCTATAGAATCAAGTGCTAGAAATGTTTGTAAATATTCCAATTAATTATGGATGGCACTCTGGGTCTTACACCCAGTATAAATAAAAACTATTCCCAAAAGAGATATTTTGCTCTTAGCAATTGTGGAGTGGGTGTAATGGTCTTAAAATAGGGACATGGTTTGTGCATTTATAAACCATCTCAGTTTGACCATTAATATAGTTAATATGTGAAATATTGACTATATTTTCCCTTCTGCTTGTGTAAACTGTTCGTTATAAATCTATTGAAAAATGAAACTAAATGAAAGTGACATTTCTTATAATTGGTGCTGAATATGAATGCCTGAATGAGAAATTATCTAATTTACAGTCTAATATGAGTGCCCAAATGAACAATTGCATATAATTGTCTTCCACAGTAGTTTCACAAAAGCCATGCACACAAAAGAAAATGTTATATAATTGGCTTTACCAGCGCATGTGCACAAAAATGACTTAAGTTGTCAGATAAAGTAAAAAATAGAAAAGTAAATAAAAGCTAATAATTTGGTAAGAGATATGAGAATAGAAAAAAAGTCAACAATAAAATAATAACTTTGTTATAGTATAATAATAGAAAAAAAATGTGTATGAATAGTTAAAAGAAAAGATAAGTAATATGATTAAAATTTTAAAAAGACATAGACTAAGATAAATAATTAAAATGGGCACATTTATAAAAGTAAATGTCTTAAAACAGCAATGGTAGAAGTCATAAATATGCAGGCAGATAATAATAGGTTCAACTGCAGTGTGGAACATTGAGTGAACACACCAATTAAATGAAAAAATAAGTTGATTCAGTTTGAAAAAGTATAATAGATTAGTTAAAAGAAAAGAAATAAGCAAATAGTAAAATGATAGCAATATTAAACAAAGAAAAGAGAGTTATTATTATTTAAAAATAATAAAATTAAAGAGTATAAATGCTTACAAAAACAAGAGAAATAATGAAAGCTCAAGATAAACAGTTAAAAAAATGTTCCCAACAAGTAGCAACACCAACATAAAAGCAAAAAACAAGAAGTCTTGAATAAACAAGAAAATAATAATATTATGATTATGATGATTAAAATGTTTGAAGAACTTGCAGACCAAAATAAAGAAACAGTTGAAAAATAAAATGAGGCAGTCAAAAAATTTCAAAAATAAAATAAAGAGACAGTCAAACAGCTTAAAAAACAAAATAAAGAGTTATCCAAAGAGCTTAAAAAAATTAAAATAAACATCTGAAGAGCTTACAAACCAAAATATAAAACTAAAAAACCAAGCTCAAATGTTTAAAAAAATAGAGCATCAAATCAAATTAGGCTATGATAAAATGAGAAAGAAATAAGTGGAAGACTAAATCAAGTAGAAAATCAAATCGTATCAAGAAATCAGAAAAATTAACTACAACAGGAAGGAAAAATAGAGCTGTTATAAAAAGCATTAGCAGAGAATAAATTAAAAATGGACAATTAGAAAATATCAGGGCAGATATTAATAATTTAGCAGATAAAATAGATAAAATAGACTTAATTAATGGAAGGCAAGTGAAACACTTAGACAAATTGATAAGAAATGAAGCCAAGGTAGACTTTAATAATTGTGAACAGGAGTGCTTTAATGTAAACATATGCACATAGAATAATAGCCCTGAAATTGTCAACCAATGTCTAAAAATATATATTTTTTCAGGATATGTAGGTGACACTCCCACTGAACACATTAATAGCTTAGAAAAATACTTTATGTTTAATCAGCTAAGTGAAAAGTCCAATATTGTGATCACATGTAGCCATCTTCAAAGCATCTCTCAAGCTTGATGAAACCCATAACTTTCAATGAATACAAACAATCCCTGTTAAACAGATACTGGAGTGAAAAATGCCAAAAAATATTACTAGGTGTCACAAAAATGGTGACCTGGTGAACCTTTCACTCTCCTTTTTTCATATACAGCTGGTGTAATTAAGAGCATTGCTGGCTGGGCCTCTATCTGAACAACATATTATTAGAATATTATTGCACAGTTTTCCTTCTCACATAAAGTAGATGCTCATTGGCACTGAGAGGAAGACAAATGAGCAAATGACAAAATTATTAAGTGCTATTGATATCACTAGATCTGCTTATAAAAGAAAAGATTGAGGATCTAAACCCCAATTTACAGAACCAAACATAAATGCCATAAAATTTGGCCACAGGAAATGTTCTTGGAATGGATTTAGAAAGAGACATTTTCTAGCAGCCCTTAAAGAGTAAAAATTTTTAGGTGGACTGGAAGCGACTCAGGCTTCACTCATGTAAGAAAATAGAAAGACAGAAATGATTCACAATTCCCTAGAATGAGGGACTACTTTAAAAGATATTAAAATAAAGAACCACCACATAAAAAATGATCTAGTAATCAAATAGACTGGTAGGTATAGACTTGTAGATAATGCTGCTACTCTAAAAGATATTAAAATAAAGAACTATCACATAAAAATAATCTAGTAATCAAATAGACTAGCAGGTATAGATTTGTAGATAATGCTCCTGGATGTGGTTAAAGAAAATATTATTAAACTAGAAAAATTTTTATAATGAGTGTAAATAAGAAAATTTTTTTGAGTACCTGACTAAGAAAACTAAAAAATAAATAAATAAGAGAAGTCAGATAAATCAACAGAAATTGTACTAGCATAAATAATAATTCTTGATAAACAAAAATAAAACCTTTAGAAAATAAATGTCAGCCCCTGAATTATGACAATCCAAAATTTATGTGCTTTGAACACAGAGGAGTGTGACTAAATAAAAAATTAAAATAAGGCATTTATTAAAAGAAAAAAATGAAATATTTGAAAATAATCATATAAATATTAGACATGGATGAAAACGTAATACTACTAATACTATTCTATAATGTACATGTCGAACAATGATGAGTAAGGAATTAATAGAATAAGGTATGTGTGTGAATATAAGTAAATGTATAGATTTCAGATTGTATTCTGGGTTTGATTATGTCTTTTCTTTGCAAAGACATTGATCTACAGATGGGTCTGTTTTGAAACCCTGACATTATGATGATAATGATGTGCCAGTAGAGAAAGGTCCTGCCTCAGTAAAAATATAGTTAAAGAAAAATTCCTAGCCAATTAGTAAAAATATCATAAGCCAAATGTGCAGTAGAAATATCCCTGACAGTCACACCATTGCACACAAATTGGATTCATGCTGTAGTCATTACATCTGCAAAAATTTAAATGTAGTTTAATTAACACAGAATTGATCTGCATGTGAAATGCAAAATCACTAAGATGGATGCAGTCTCTTAAAACACTTGCATATTGTGATTGTCACTTGTTATGAAACTTACCTATTAGGTAATTATGAATTTTTTTGAAAAAATAAAGAGGTTGTAATTAATATTGGTCAATTTCTAAGAAAAGGGATTGATGCATTTTATTTCTAAATTAGGAGAGATGCAATATAATATATGCATAAAATATATGCATTACATAAATAAAAATATTTAAAAGGTAAAAATAAAAAATAAAATATTTTTTTTAATGAAAAGAACTAGCATTTAAGTGGTCAGTATAACATTAGCAAGTAAAGAAGGAAGACATTTCTAAATATAGAACAAAAGATGATTAAGAATTAAACAAAAGGAGAAATAAACTGATCAAATAATCCTAATCTCAATTTAAAACAAAAAAAAAATAGAAGAGAGAAAAAAATTGTAATGATATTTTAATTAGATTTTATAGTTGAAAAAAATTTTGATGAAGGTAATCATTGACCAAGTAAAGCCATTGAAAGATGTTTACTTTTCTTTTTACAAAAAATACACATTCGAAAATATAATTTTAAAATTGTATGTGATAAGCTAATGTATTCATCTGAAAAGAGAAATGAAATGTAAAGTTATTTAATTAAATATAAAATAATTTTTATCTAGTCAAAATTTAAATTAATTTTGTAAATTATCTAGTCAAAAAAAAAGATTAAGTTGTTTTGCTGTAGTCTGTAATTAAAAACAAAAAAAAAATATTGAAACTGATTAATGATGTGGATCCTAAAACAATGGTAGGTCAAAGATGGATAAGCTAATCAATTTTTATTACTGGAAGTTTTTTAAAAGATTATTATTGTAATATTTTAAACAGCATTAAACTGTTGCACATGCGCTTTGGATTTTAACTATAAAATGAATAAATACAAACCCTTCAAACACATGATAAAGTATTTGGAAAAGATAGAATGGCCTACCTTTTCCAAAGACTTTATCGTGTGTTTGAAGTATTTGTATTCATTCATTTTATAGTTAAAATCCAAAGCGCATGTGCAACAGTTTAATGCTGTTTAAAATATTATATTTGTAAAAAAACATCATGCTATATAAAATAATTGACTTAAAAGATTATTATTATTATTGAAGTTATTCAAAAAAGATATTATTCAGCAGAGTTATTGAAATTATTCAACAGTTTTGAAGTTATTCAGGTTATTCAAACTGCTGTAATTTGTTGTGTATTTCTGAGTTTTGTAATCATCACCATTGCAGGACTCTAGAAATGTATAGGAATTTCTGTGGATGCATTAATACCATCATGAATTGCTACTCATAAAAGTGTGCCCATTCAGTTTTTCACCATGCAATTCCCATATATTTGATAGCCTGGGATGTGTACAAATTCTTGACCTGCCATTGCTAAAACATATGCTCATAATGAAATGAAGTTATATGCTTCTCCAAAAAGAAGAAGCTACAAGATTCTATGGAAACCAGGAACTAATTCAAGAAGACAACTCATGAAATCTAGAAACTGTCAAGACAGGGATGATCATCCCAGAAAATCTATAACCAAAACCTAGGTTAATGTAAAAAAATCTAAGTCTAGACTTAAACTGAAATACAAGGGATAAGACTTATATTCTGTATCTTATACCTAGTATAAGTAAAAGATGTTCACAACAGAGATATTTTTCTTTTAAAAGTTATAGAGCAGGTGTAATGGTCTTGAAATATGGCTGAAATTTGTGTATTTATAGAAATCTTGGTTTGACCATTAATATAACCACTATGTAAAATACTGACTATACATTCCCCTCTGCATGCATAATGGTTTGATTATAAATTTATTGAAAAATAAAACTTTATAAAAGAGACATTCCATTACATTATAATATAAATTTTACAATAAATTATACATAATATTTAAACAGCATTAAACTGTTGCACATGCGCTTTAGATTTTAAATATAAAATGAATGAATACTAACACTTCAACAACCACATGATAAAGTCTTTGAAAAAGATAGAATAGCCATCAACAAGCACATGATAAAGTCTTTGGAAAAGATAGAATGGCCATTCTATCTTTTCCAAAGACTTTATCATGTGGTTGTTGAAGTGTTAGTATTCATTCATTTTATATTTAAAATCTAAAACGCATGTGCAACAGTTTAGTGCTGTTTAAATATTATAGTTTATAAAAAAAAAAAAAAAACATTGCGCTATATAAAATAATTGACTTAATAAATTATACATGAATGTACTCAAATAACATTTCATATATATATATATATATATATATATATATATATGAAATGTTATATTATATGTGGCATGCATATATATATATATATATATATATATATATATATATGCATGCCACATTAATAACTTATTAGTACAATGAAAAAATTTGCAGGTTGTTTTACTGACTATTTTTGACAAAAAAAGGTGTATCACTATTCATTTTCAAAATCTTTTAACAGTATTTAAAAGAACCACTTATTTTCATAAAAAGCTCATTCTGTGAATTTTTCATTGGATCATGTATATTTTGTAATTTACAAAGTTACAAGACAAGATATATATTGAATAATACACTATCATTTGAAAATCTTATCCTTCTATGTCAACTGTTCTTACTAGTTATACAAATTTTGATAACTACAAGATTTTGTTTTCTTATCTATGTAATTAATGGTGCATTGCTTTGGAAATTAAGTCATAGTTTATAGACATACTGCTTTATCTATTCAATAAGTTTTATTTAATTTATATTATTTTTTATTTAACTCTGGTAAATAAAGAAAATTGTTAAGGCATAAAATACAAAGCAAAAATTTATTTCCAAAGTACTAACTATATTATTGTCTAATTGGGTGAAAAACTATATCATAAGTCTACACTTAACATAAAGCATGCATCGTTACATGTAAGGTAAGGGCTATTTAATGCATTTATTATGAGAGAGTGTAGTCTGTATTTCTGCATTTGTGGGTAATTCAGATAGGGTGTAGTTGAAATGAAAACAATATATATATATATATATATATATATATATATATATATATATATATATATATATATATATATATATATATTATATATATATATAAAGTTTGATATCTGTATTCGTTTCACAATATATGTAATATACAAATCAATATATATATCAAAATACAGTACAATTTATATAAATTATATTCTTTTAGAAGTACTTTCGACTATACACTTTGTAGTCTTTACAACTACAAAGTGTATAGTCGAAAGTACTTCTAAAAGAATATAATTTATATAAATTGTACTGTATTTTGATATAATATTGATTTGTATATTATATATATATATATATATACATATATATATATATATATATATATATATATATAGTGATAGTTCATCTTTCCAGAAATTGTTAAAAGTGAACAGAAAACCAGTTCTTACTTCAGATGGTAGTGGTGTAGTAAAAATTGTTGAAGTGATAACATGAGCATGAAAATTCAGATGTTGATATCTCTAGCTTACCTAAAGCATAGAAATTTTAAAAAATACATGTATATTGAGAAAGAAGTTTGACTTTATAGTTATATGCTTGCTGAAATTGGGATAAGAAATGCACTGCTAAAAAATAAAATTTGAATTTTAGTAGCTATACGAGTAAGACTATTCCAATCCAAAAAGAAATAATAATACATCAGAAATGAGTTTTAAAATGATTATACCAATTAATCTGAACATATTGTTAATTATAGAATATGTTCCTCTTTTATTTTATTTGTTTGGAATTTTGTGATGCTGTCATTAACTTCTTATGTGATCATCATTTTTTATGAATGATCTAAACACCTTGTTTAATTGCAGTTCACCATTGTATTTTATTGTCAGTTATATATTTCCATTGAAAGTGATCAATATCACAATTCTTTAGAATATTTTTGAGATAATATAATAAAGATTGCATAATTATCAACATACTGTAAATCCAAAAGCCAAGAACTTGAAATTTTTGTCTTTGCTTTTAATCAACTCAAATTTCTCCATCTAATCCACATTGTACCTTGATTATATGCATACACAATCACATATGTATTTAAATTCAAATGCATACTGTTACTCTGACACATTATAATGGTTCTGCCTGTTCCATATAAATCCATTTACCATAAAATACTTTTTGTTAAGGAATTTTGTATCTTCTTTTTATTTCACATGTTGAATCCAAAGCTGATATAATTTTACAATAATAAACTCTATAGTATTATCATATACAGAAAATTGAAGGGTGATATTGATTGATTTAATAAACTGGCCAATGTATTTTGAAAATTTTCAGAGCATCTTAATTAAAAATAAATAAATAATGCTTTTGTATCATGTCTGGTAAGATATGCAAGTTCCATTTTCATGCAATAAATAAGGTAATCTGTACACACAACTACTTTGAATACCCTATCTTTCAATTTAACAGAAGCAGTCAGAAGCACATTGGACTTTGTGCTGCATCTCAATATCTAAGTCCTCTTTTCTACTTACAAAGTTATCAAAATATTTAAATTAGTTCATATATTCAAGTTGATAACCATTCAAACTAAAAGTTACTAAAGATTTTTATTCTATCACAAGTTAATAAAGGACTTTGAGCTTTTTTAATTACAAAATTTTTATATATTGCAATCAAATGTTAAACATATTCTAGATCATCTTTAGAATGGGCAAGAAGAGGATAATCTTTAACATACTGTAAATCCAGAAGCCAAGAAGTTGAAATTCTTGTTTGGTTTTTTAATAGGTTCAATTTAAAAATTCCATTATAAAACTTTAGACGTGTTGATTACAGACACACACACACACATATATATATATAGTTAAATGTAAATAACGTTACACTAGCATAATATAAACAAATTGAATCAACACATATTTGGATATTACCACGTAACTCCTATTATTTCTTATAATAACCTATCAGCAGTTTAAAATGATATTGTCTTTCATATGTAAGCCTAAGGTTTTAATAGATAAAAATCAGATCACTGTTAATACAAGAGATGAAATAGCAAATAAGACATGTATTATTGTCATAGCAGCATTAAAATCAGCATTACATTTTCATTTATAAGTTATATTAATAACTTTTTTTTTAATGGCGGTTTATTAATACTGGTATTAGTAATTAAAGTCGCAGCATCAATGAATACAAGCTATATATACTGATTCAAATGTAGCTCTAGCAAGATAACACCTTATTTCAATTTTTGCATCTCTAATTTATTGATTATTTGCAGATAAAAATGAATTTCATTTTTGTTTGTAGGTAGAATATTTCAATGAATTTCTAGGAAACTGAAATAGTGAAAAGTAAACTAGATTGATTTAATTTGTTAACATACATATATAAAAATATTCTGAAAATAATATTAAATTAATAACGAAGAATATTTTATGTAAAATTGTAAAATGAAACAGGATCCTCTTATAGAAGAATATTGAAAGACAAAGAAGTTATGCAGTTTGTTAAGTGGTGATGGGTTGAGCAGTTTATTTTTGTTTATTCTCTAGTTTAAGAAAATCCCAAGCATGATTGGATTTTTTTTTCTTTTATCCAGCCTGAGTTCAAGATACATGAATTGCAAAAACATATAATACCAATGCTTCCAATAAATCTTTCTAATTTGTAACATTTATTCGAAATCTTTATTACTAAATAATAAGATTTTGGATTTATTTAATTCAAAAGCTTTTTTCTTTCTTTTCTAAAAAATAAAATAATAAACAATCATTTGTAAACAAGTATGGCCATTTTAATTACAAAAAAAAGAAAGAAAAGAGATGATAGACTGTACACAAATCAATCTGTGATCCCCAAATACGAATCATATATAGACCATAATGATACATTTTTTTGTTTGATATTTTGCGATGATGTCTTTTCATTTCTTCAATCGAAATTTTTTTCTAAAATACTTCAACATTATGTCTCCAATATATTCTACTCTCTGACATATCTTCTGTATAGAAACAATTAACATTGAACTTTTTAAAATGTCTCTGAGATAAGCATTATGTTGATAGATTTTACATCTCCCAGTAAACCACACTCAAGTTTATCATAAAACACTCTTTTAGTAAGTCTTCTGGTCAATTTAATGGAAGATATGATTTTACAACAGTGGACTCAATACAATCACATCTAGCAAGATGAAAACATATTGATTGGTTATATAATCTAGATATTGTATTTACATTTTTTAGAGAAACACCATTAAATTAAACTCTTCTAATGCCTTTATGTTGTGACAATAAGGCATTCAAGGTTTACTTTCATACATAAATTAGGTAAAGTAACAGCTCTGTATACAGATAACATAATTGTAGTAGTTATTTAACAAGTATGAAATAATCTATTTTTATTTTGTTAAAAGCATTGGATGTTATATTGTACCTCAACATCTATGGTCACTTTTTTACTTATAAGGTTAGCAAGGTATTTA
Source organism: Epiperipatus broadwayi (assembly GCA_028023455.1). Taxonomy (NCBI): domain Eukaryota; kingdom Metazoa; phylum Onychophora; class Udeonychophora; order Euonychophora; family Peripatidae; genus Epiperipatus; species Epiperipatus broadwayi. The sequence goes on from JAQFVV010012592.1 coordinate 1,681,080, forward strand.
AATGTGTTTCCATTCTCAAGTTAATAATCATTCTAAATAATAGTTGCTGAGATTTTTTTCTCAAACATTGGCTGATAAAGAATTTAATTTTTTTTAACATTTATTAATAAACCGCTGTATTCAAAATTTTAAGAATATTCTACAAATCGTCTTTAAACTGACAAAAGGAGCACAATCATCAGCTTACTGTAAATCCAGAATCCAAGAAGAAAAACTTATTGTTTTTGCTTTTAATCTATTCATATTAAAAATTTCTATCAACAAATCCTGTTTGGATAAGTTGTCTATAAACAATTCCAAAAACTTTGCCATAAAAAATTGAAAATAATGTTAAAGCATATATATATATATATATATATATATATATTGCTACTTAAGATGGCGGAATACGCCGAAGCTGGCTATAACAAAGGATATTAATCTTCAATTTTATATAGGCATTTTTTAAAAATTTTGTAGTTTTATTCTAGTGAATTGTTATATATATATATATATCCTTATTAAATATTACTTTTTAGTTCAAATGTCTCAGATTTTCCACCTGTAGTAATAATAATTAGCATTAAGCTAATAAATAAATATCTTATTTACACCTGTAGTAATACAATTCCTCTCATTTCCATCATGAAGAAGATATATAATATAAATAAAATTTTGCTAACAATCAATTAATTTCAAACAAGGCTATACACCTGCCCTGTTATCTATATCAAATGTGAACATATCAATAAAAACAATATGTTCCTAACACTATTCTTGTATTTGTCTGGTAACTTAAATCATGTGTATAATACTTCTTGATTATCTGAAACCACATTGAATCTCAGGTAATCCTTCATTTATAACTAGAAGCAACTAATAAAATAAAAAAAACTCTTAAAAGTGCTTTTGATGTAGTAGATAATAATGACATTTTATAATAATTACTGCAATCTTGTCTATTCCCTTTGTTTTTAAAAATTAGAGCCATACAAATATCCTTAAAATTGGGTGGCACCACTTTGTGTTTCTATATTTACTACATATTCCTTAAAACATTCCAATATTTTTGAAGCTAACATATCCCCACCATATTTTAAAACTTGTACAAGGATTTTATTAAGACCTGAACGCTTTTCATTTTAAGATTAAAAAGAAATGTTTTTATTCATTAAACTGGTTTTCTTTGTCCAAATTTAAATGAATAAATAAAATAGATATTAATTAAAAGGTGTCATCTCGATTCATCTAGTTATTATTCAAAAGATAAATAAAAATACTCCTATCTATTCAAAATTTTGTCATCATTTTTAGGCCCATATAATGTGTTCAATGTATCAAAAAAGATTTTGAATGACCGCGATCAGAACATTTGAATCTTTCATTTACCAGTAATTTTGAGTTTTTTTTGTTGTCTATCCTTGAATTTCTGCCTTCAGATCTTTATATTTATTATGAAGTTCCACTTTTAATCTATTATTCTGCTAAGAAAAAAATGTCACATTTCCTGTTATTAATTAATCACTAATAGTAAAATCATTAGCACAAAATTAGAAATGATTTTTCTTTTTAGTGATTTGAAGAATAGATTTACTTGTATCCATAACACATTCCTTAACTGAATTCCATGCTTTTGTAATATGACTGTCCTGAAGATCTGTTGAAATTTAGAAGGTATAAGTAGATTCTTTTAAAGAATGAATGTCATTTTTTGTGTGAAAATAATTGAAATATCTATTTTTTAATGCAACTATAATTTTAATCTTACATTTACTAATTTATAAACTTCCAAACGATCCGTGCTTGTAATCTTGTAAGTGCTTATATATTGTAACATTTTATTGTATTTCTGACATTTAATTATAAAGTAATCGTCAAGCGTTAGTGGTCTAGAGGTCAGCACAGCTGCCTTACAAGCAGTTGTCCCAGGGTAGCAGGTTCGCTTCCAGGCTGATGCTATGACACATGAAAAAAATAATTAGAAAATAATCTATTAAAAGTCATTGTTTAGAGTAAGAGTTCCCAAACTTTTTTTGGCCACAGACCTCTTTATCAAAAACTTTTAAAACCATCGACCCCCTAGTCATTTATATTACTTACACAGATTAATAAATTTGTACAGTACTCAATATTAAATATTTCACTAGATATCAAACTTTTCATTTTAATTACTTGTAATTAATGATTGAAGCAAATTAAAGGACTACGGAATTAAGCATTACCTTGTGCAACATTTAATAACAAAACCTGCACTAACGAAAATTAATGCAAAAAAATACGAGTATAATATTTTAAAATTTTTGACAATTATAAAATAAATATGTAAAAAAAAAATAGTACAAATATTGAAGTAACTTTATTAAATATAAAAATGAAGTGAAAAAAAATCAATATATTCAAACAGAATTAAACATCAATAAAATTACAACAACGAAAGATTTTAATCAGAATTATAAAAATAAGAATACCAAATAAATTAGCTTGGAAAATTGAATTTAATGAGATGGGTGCACCTGGTGATCTGTCAACAATTTGTCTATGTCCGGTTTTAAATTAGTGAGTTGCATTCTCAAATCTCCACATTCAGTGATATGTGATTGATCTGAAGCAGGTTTAAAACTACCCATAAACCTCTCTCTACAAGATACAATGAAACAGAAATACCAGCAAATACTCTTGTACAACAGTCCATAGAGCCAGGTACAAAAGTGAAATATCTTTTTGTAGCCAAGACTTTTGCTAACCCTGTTTGAATTATACCTTGAGATCCTCATTCGTGTTGATGGTTATCAGCTCATTCTGCAAAATTATACATGGTTCTGCACTAGCAGGGTATGGGTTTATTATCTAGTCTAGTATTTCCAATGATATAATATCTTTGAATCTTGTTTTGAAATCTAAATGAAGACCTCCAAGTAGTTGATGTACAGCAAGATGTTTTTTTCTTGGATTGTATCTGTCTTAAATAAACTGGGGAACTAGGAAAGCTCTGATCTTGCATATATTTTGCTTAAAAACCTTAATCTGGCAACAAAAGCCAATATGACCGATTTTGCTTTGATGAGATTCAAATTGTCTACTAACAGTTGTAAATTAACATCATTAACTTTGCCAAATAAGTTGGTTAAATAAGCAATATATATTTTACACCTAATAAATTTTCTTTCAAACTGGAATCTTTGTCTTCCAAAAAATTCTAAAACAGATTGAAAAAGTGCAAAAAATCTTGCCAAACATAACCCTTTTGAAAGTCAGAAGACTTCAATATGGAGAACCAATCAATAGAAATCTTTGCCACTTTCCTCACATAATTGAATGAGCAGACTAGTATTCAAAGTGTTACTTCAAATTTTGTTCACAGCTGTTATAATGAACAAAAGTTGCTTATGAATTATGCAATGAAATGTAAGCACTTCAGGTATGTGTTGTTTCAGGTAACTTACAAAACTGTGATTACAATCAACCATAACTGTTGCTCCAACAGTCACAATAGATATTATATTTGCCAATGTAATTACTTTTTCTTGGAAAAATGGCTCTATTAAATTAAAAATCGTTTTGTCTATGGTGTCAGTTTCTAAAGCTCTAGCAAAAAGCAGCCTTTTATTCACTTCCTGATCTGAATAAAATGAACACATGCCAGCAAAATAGCTTTATTAATGGGTAATGCTGACTTGTCCAATTGGAGAGAAATAACATTATTTTTTTGCAAATGATTGCACAAACAATTTTCCATATCATGACTCATTTTATTGATATGTCTTTGAACTGTGTTATTGCTAAAAAAATACATTTCATAACATCTTGTGCAGGTTTGTGGAGTACAGTGTCCAAAACCTCTATGATAGCTAATAGAATCAGTTTCTCCCCTATGGTATATAGCTCACCAGACTTCACAATGAGAAGCAATATGTTGCATGGTGTCATTAATCCATTATCATTTTGCTTTGATGATGAAACAAACATATCTATCATAGTTCTCTTCAGAATTTCATCTTTAAGTGATTGAAAGTATGACAAATCTTTTTCTTTTTTGTCAGGTTGAATTATGAACAAATGATTTGCTAATTTTGGTGGTTTTGTAGCATCATTGTTAAAGACTTATTTGCATATGAGGCACAGTGGTAAATGTTTGTTTGATAATGATGGGACAAATCCTAGTTTCAAATAGTCCAAGATGTACTGTCTGCATTTCTTTTTTGGTCTAGTCATATTATTATCATAAGAAATAAAAACTTTTATTAAGAAACAATTTTGACAGATCCTGTGATTTAAAAAACCTATAAAGTATGTACTTACTTGAAACAGAAGATTTTTGTTCAAACTTGAATAAATAAACTGTGCCCTCTGATTACTTTTTTTGTAGTACTACTCCTCAATAAATAAGTTCAAATCACAAATAAGTACTTGAGCCATCAAATGGACCAATTTATAGTGTTTTATAAAAGCATGACCATACAAGACTGATAGATTCTGCTAATATCAAATAATGTTTCATCCCACCATTAGCAAGTGCAACATGCAGTAGTTTTTCATGTCTGCCCTTGCTTTGATACATTTGATAAGACAATGCACAGACATGTTTGTGCTGCATATATTTCCATGCATTCTTGCAGTGACTCTTTTCATGACACATTTTAACTTTTCATTGGCAAATTTGATATGTAATGCGTTTTTAACAAAAAAGTGTTTTTTTTTATAATTATTTTACTTTCTAATTAGGTACCTATTGGAATCATAAATATGTTGAAATAACAAAAAAATATCAGTAGTAAAGGAGTCTCTTTTTGTTGACATTTACTAGCAATTTTTTTTATTGAAACTATCAACCCCTTGAAAGTTCAAATCGATTCCAGGGGGTTCATATTGATTACTTTGGGATCTCTTGGTTTAGAGCATGGATGCAGCCATGTTTCTTTACAGTGGGTTTTCTTTCTAAACAATGAGTTTATGATACTCAACCCATGTGATGTGTATAAATTCAATAGCAACAATCAATTTGAATTTACAAAATGAATCCCATTATTGTTTGTTCAATATCTACTATTTGTATCAATACCAAGAAGAAGACTTTTCTAAGAAGAAATATTCAATCTTTTAATGGTATTGTTGTAGTAATGTTAATAAAAGGGTTTTAAAGTAATTTTTTAAAGATTAATTCTTTGACTACTTTTTACATTTATTACTCCCTTAAATGATGTGCAACTATGTTTACAGTGGGATCACATTCTCAGGAAAATAAATGTGATTTATCTAGTTTTAAAAATCCAATGAAATCAACCCTTAAAAAATTGGGATCATTTACAAAAGTTGTCCTTTTTAAAGTAAAATATCACATGATATTAACATGCTCAAGCTTTATTGTGGTATTTTTTTTTTTTAATATTAAAGACATTTAACTAACAGAAAACATTATAATTAACACTAAAATTATTAATGAATGTGAAAAAAATTAATAAATCCCTTTTTTTTGTACATATACCTGATTCAGGATAAAAATTAAAACAATTGCAAATACATATTAATCAAATTAAATTTTTAAAAATCTTAAAAGTAATTACATTTGCATATCTTTAAGAGTTATAGGACATAAAGTAACAGCATATAGGGACAAATCCAATAGTAGTACTCTTTATTACTAGTAGCTATTATTATTTCTTATGTACTTTAATCAATTATCTCAAATTTAGTGCGATATTAGAGACTTTATGCTTAGTCTTAATTTTTGTAAAATAATTTTTTGTTATAAAAAGAAAATTTTCTGCAATGGCATTTTCCTAAACCTATTAAATATTAATCTTTTAAAAATTAGTAATCTTTTTTTTTCTCATTGCATTAATCCAGATAAAAAGAAAAATGCATTAGAAGTATTCATTTTTTAAATATTGTATCAAAATAAAGTAACTTTATCTCATGAAAGAAAAAACATTCTTCAGTATTTTTGAAAATTAAATGATACTTATCCCTAAAACTTGGAGTCTAACTCAATATTGAGCTTCAGTTATTTCACTCACATTATTTTACTTATAAGTAAAATAAAATTATTAAAAGTAATCTTAGTTATGTTAATCTTTATAAAATAATTTTAAAGATTGCCTTTTCCATATATAAACACTTGTATTATATTTCTGTCAAATAATGGTCACAAAAGTACAGCTGAAAGTTTTTTCTTCAATAGATATATTAAAAATTCCTAAAAACAGCTGTTAGCAAGATGGTTTAGATGCTTTATCGTCTTAAGTATAAAAGAAAAATTATTATACAAGATGATTTTGAAAACTTGATTAAATACTTTGTTATAAAAAATAATAGAGAGACAATTTTTAAAATTGAAAAGTTGAAATCATAATTTCAATAATCACTAACAGCATATATTATTTTTTTTTATAGGCGTTTGAACGTGATTGCATTATTTCCTCAAAACAACTTTATTTAAAATATATATATAAATGTAAATAAAATCTATAAAGTAAGAACTACAGTTATGTTCCTGCTATATAATGTTTAGAAAACCAATTTTTAAATGGTAAATGACCTCCAAGATGTATTTCTAACAATCAGAACTTTTCACTTAGTTTAAATGCAATAATTTTGTATTTTATTTTATTTTTTCATGTGTGATAGCATCAGCCGGAAAGCGAACCCGTTAACCCGGGACAACTGCTTGTAAGGCTGCTGTGCTGACCTCTCGACCACCAGCGCTTGTGAACTATTTTGATACAGATAAATATTACACATAAAGGTTGTCAGAGATTATGAACTGGGTCAATAAATTTCATTCAGAAATACATCTGAAGGATCATTTATCCTTTCTAATATTAATGTGACACAAGCATGAATGACAAAATAGAAAACGTAATAAAAATGGGAAGGAATGAATTAATAATAGTATACAGTTACAATTAATAAGATGTATTAATCTTTAATTAAGTAAAATGTCATAATAATTTGTAGATTAATAATAATCACTGATGCATTTATCTAAAATAAATGTTATTAAAAACATAAATGCAAAAAATTTTAATACCTAGATCAAATTGTTGTAATTTAATTTAATACATGATGGTAAATGGAAAATGTTCTGAGAAAAGTAAATTATTAAGAAATTTTAATGTCTTATTTGACTTTAAGCACTTACTGAGTTTTAACGTCTGTCGAAAAAGTAATGAAAGAGAATAAAGAAACAATTATTGATCTGTGATAAGGTATAAGCTGACCTTAATCTTATCTTGTCTTTATTGATCAATCTTTTAGACTTAAAACGTATTTAATCCATTTCAATAGTAACATTTCTTATTTCTTACACCTCAATCACAACCACATTTTAAAACTGCGCTGTAAAATATTACTTACACTATTGCCTAAATAATTTCTTAAAAAGCGTCAAAATAAAAGTTTATTATTAAATTTAAAATACAAGATATAAAAATAAATTGCGGTCAATTAATATCAAATTAATTTAACTTAAAGATCCTTAAAATCTTATTAGCTTGTTAATTTAAAACACCTGTTGTCTAGATGTTTGAATTTTTTTTAAAAATTATTTTAGAGTCGCTAAACGTCCTTGAGCGCAATATATAATCAAGCTATATATATAATCAAGGTATATATTTAATCATATAAAATGTTTGTTATATATATATTTACTTATAATGCCGATTTCAACATAATTTTTACTACATTTACATAAAGTTCTCATACAAGGTACAAATACTATTCATTCAACACTTATTACTAATAGTTTATTTAATATTCAAATTATCGTGCTAATTCGAAGCATTGTTATTATTAACGCTTCAAATCTCTTTAATGTGTTCAGCAAGTACGTTATTGCATATTTAATAATTTTACTAACCCAATTTTTAATTTACGGGTCGTCATAATATTTTATTTGTTTGATTCTATAATTTAATTATAAAGATCATTATACAAAATTTTCAGTTTTGTCATGCATACTAAAGTCTTAAGTGGAAAAAAAAAAAGATCACAAAAGAAGAGAATTTTTATTGTATTAAAAATACATAACATTATAGATGAAATAATTTATCAAAGCAATACATTGGAAAAATAAGTTATTTACTTATTAGTTTTACACTTTCAATTTTTAATTCAAGTTGATTAAATTTAAGTACTCATAAAAAATAAATTAATTTATTATCAAATATTCACTCAGCTTTAATCTGACTGAGGTTCAATCTGAAAACTGTTAGCGTAAATAATCGGTATTAACAATAACATATATAAATATAATTTTTAATTTAAAAACTCTATAATGCATGCATAAAACGTACAATAAGAAATCAAAGCAGCAGCAGTAGTGAAGACAAATAAAATGAAAAAATATATAATAAAGTATAACAAGCATTATATCAATTCATGAATAACGTATATTACCTCCCCACTTATAGACATTATTCAGCAATTGATTTAGTAAAAACATTTTGCGAATGAAGTAAACAGTCTGTAAATATGAGCAAAACTATCGATTGATATGAAATTAACATGACTTGCTTTTTTAATTAAAAATTTTGTAAAATTCTCCTTTTCATACTAAATAGGATATGCATACATACATGTATGTATCAATGAGACACAAGTATATATATATGCGTCATTAATAGATTCTAAATAAATAAAAAAGATAAATAAAAAGTTAAAGATAAAGTTTTCCCATGATTTCACAAACCAACTTATAACCCACAAATATACACCCATATATACCATAAGATGGTTCTCTTATTGTCTTATTTGATTTGTAATACCATTTTTTATTTTCTCTGCAGAAAAAAAAATTAAATATATTTTGTTTCATTATAATTAATGCTTTTAAGTCTCCAAAAAATTTTCTGACCCAAGGATTAAAAGATAAATTAGTTTAAATGCTCAATTTTGAAAATAAAAAGAAATTCTAGCACACAAATCTATCTCTATAAACTAGTCAATAGTTGTATTACATTTTTCCTACTACTGTGACTATGAAAATTGTAAACAAAGTCAATATTATCTACCATAGATCAGGGGTTACAGCTAGTTATTAATTAATATTTGAATTTAAAAAAGTCTTCAATAAAGAGAAAATTTCAAACTGAAATAAAATAAATTCAAGATAATATAACAAATACAAAATACTAATTATATATAAAGCTAACAAGAAAATTAAATTATAAAAAATAATTTGTTGTATAAAAAATTATACATTAATAATATAAAAAGAATAATTTAATGTTTGATTTTCCAAAATAAGCTCTTAAAAATATTACAACATTTATTGTTTCTCCACAATTTATTTTATATTTTGATAATAAAATTTAGTGCATATGAAAATTTTTGCTTATTGAGTACTTGGTTCTGGCAGCCTTATTTAGTAAATCCTATAATATCTTAGAATAGTTTGATGATTAAATCCATCAGTCATGATGAAATTCATGTGGCATTTGAATAATCAGTATCCTATTAATAGTTGTATTGAAATTTTATGGTAAATAGTTCTAAATAAATGATAACAATTATATACTTTAATTTTCATTTTTATTACTAGATGACAGAAGAATAGTTGTAAAATCAAATTGCAGAACTCAAATTGCACAAAATGTCAGCATTTATTCATGTTTTATTTTCAAAGCAGAAATAATTCTAAAATTATTTTTTTTGTTTCAAGGTTGTCTTAAAACATTAGAAAATATTTTTATTTAATAAATATATGATATATTTATGTTTATAATTATATAACCTTTGTAGAAGGATTTACATTTATATCATAGGAGAGAATGTAAAAAAATGCATTAACCTAGCTCAGGAATCAGCAAACTTTTTAGCATGAAAAGCCATTTTGTTTAACCCTCCCTCCACCATTAAGGAGCTGCAAAAAATGAGATGACCCCCCCATTAAAGAGCCACAGGAGAAAAAGTAAAAATATGTTCATGAAAAATACATTTTTCTGAATGGCTGTGGATATATTTGAATATTTATTTTAGTAATAAAGCATAATGGAATAATACATCCTAATAAAAACAAAAATTCTCTTTTTAAATGAAAACAAAAAGTTATTTTGACAATTTGATTTATTCACAAATTTCTAATATTTTTTTTTTTAATTTTTTTTTTTTGTTTTCATTAAAAATTTTTTAATTTCTCAATTATCTTTTACTTAACACATTGAAAAAAACTCAGTGTTTTCTTTATTTTCTTTGATCAGGCAATTTTTGTTCTTTCCACCAACAGAATGTCTTTTTCGGCTGAGAGCCAGCTGACAGCCAATCACCGACAAGCTTCTTTCTTTGTTTAGCTTTAAATGTGGTTTTATTGATTTTTTACTTGTAAAATAATTCAGAAGAGGGCACCATCTTACAGAACTTTTAAAAACCTAATCAATAACTGTCAAACGAATATCCTAGCATTAAAAATAATAGAATTAGAGTGACGTCAACTGTTGATGAGAGGTCTCATAAGAGGCGGAAAAAGGGTTAAATATTCACCATAAACAATAATTATTATTCTATGAAGCTGAATTCAAAAAAACAACATAATATACATTTCCCCTTTCTTAGAAACATCAGAATATTTATTTACAAATTACAAGAGGAAATAAAAAAACCTGTTTATGTTGATTAAATAAAAGCCATGGGATTAGCATTAAAGATCTATATTTGATTCACAAACCCCAGTTTGCTGATCCCTGTTCTAGCTGATGTAAATGCAAACCTTGTTTTTAATTTCTTAATTAAATTTGTGAGGTTACAGTGTTTCCAATCTTTGACCTATGTTTAAAATTAATTGTAATAATTTTTTAAAAGATTTATTTTGCCAAAAACTATTCAAATAGATAGTGACATATATTAAAAATTAATTTTTTGCAAACTTATCCTCAATTTAATTACATTAATTGATCATAGAATGCTTAATATATTAAAGTTTTACTATAATATTTCTATACTATGAATTTTTTTTTACCTATGGATTACAGCAAACTAAATTCTCTTTAATTTTTCTATAACTACAATTATTCTCAAAAATGTTGGTTAGTGAACATAATCATGTATTATGATTGCAAATAATATTTAATTGCCATAAAAGTAATTATCATTGTTTTTGTTTTTTTTACCAACATGTTGTTTTTAAAATAGAGGGGAAGTTTGGGCATTAAGTTTTCATCAATAAAAAAACAATAGTGATTTAAGACAAAAAGAAAAAAAAAGTTTTGTTTTGTACTCCTGTATGACATAAATAAACCAATGAAGTAATAGGAACTTTTGTTTTGAGAATTCTAGAATAAAGATCTTAATTGTAGCTTTTTAATTCTATGCTTAGATGCATTCTTTCAAAAAGCAATAAATTAATGTATTTCATAGCTATGAATTTTTCCAGACAGCTAAGTATTCCCAAATATTATATATATATATAACATTATATTTTAATTAAAGGATGATAAACAATTGAGTTTATGGAGTCATTTAATCTGTTCAAAGTCTAACTCATCATCTTATTGGATAGATTTTACGAGAAACTTCATTCATATTTTAACATTTTATTTTTACACTTAAATCTTTAATCTATTAATAATCTTTACAATAATTATTACAAATGTGAGCTTACAAACAAAATTCATTCTAAAAATTAATATTTTCACTTTGCAAAATATAAAAATAAAATACTAAACTGAATTCTTAATTATAACAATGACATTTTTCATTATTAGACTATCATCATCATCATCAACCATTATCCACTGTAGGATGAAGGTCTCTCTAAGTTCAAACCATCTTCTCTGATTTTTAGCTTCTCTTTTCCACATCACTCCTGCACACTTTCTTATTTCATCCATCCATCTTACTAGTGGTCTCTTTCTGGGTCTTTTACAATCTCTTGGAATCCAGTTTAAGATTTCAATTATCCATCTATTATTATCTCTTCTAGAAATATATCCAGCATAACTCTGCTTCAGTCTTTTAATTTTTTTAATGAGGTCAATAACATCTGTTTGTTCTTTTACTCGTATATTGCATTTTTGATCTCTTCTTGTTACTCCTAACAAGCATCTCTTCATAATTCTTTGAGTGGTCTGAAGTCTGTATATTGATCTTCTATTAAGTGTCCAAGTCTCAGATTCATAAGTAAAAACTGGTAAAACACATTTATTAAAAACCTTTCTTTTCAAACACATAGGCATATTTCCTTTTAGTATCAAGTTATTTCTACTAAAAGTACTTCAACCAAGTTTAATTCTGTGATTAATTTCATCCATTATGTTTCTATCTGTATTAATAATCTGACCAAGATATTTGTAGCTGTTAACTTCTAACTCATCATAATCAATCTTTATTTTCATATTTTGAGAAAATCCATTGAACATTACTTTAGACTTCTTAACATTTATCTTTAGTCCTACTTTCCTACTTTCATCTGATAACTCCTGCAACATTTCCTTCAGCTCCAAAGCATTATTTGCAAAAACAACTACATCATATGCAAAATCTAAATGACTTAAATAATCTCCATTTACTTTCATTCCTTTAGATTCCTATTTTAATCCACAAAATACTTCTTGCAGCACAACTGTAAAAAGTTTTGGAGATATGGAGTTACATTCTCTTATACCCTTCTCAAGGTTGACTATAATCCTGTCTACTCATATAAATTGTAGAATAAAATATTTCTTATTTGAATTCTATTTTTAAAATAAAAACAAATTTTAGTTGAGTATAATGAAATTATATTTTAAAACCAAAATTATATTACTTTTATTAAAATACTTCTCCAGCATTTATTATGAAAGCAATTATCATTAGCCAGTAAAACAAGTTCTGCTTTTACTGTAAATACATTTTTACAATTTGTCTTAAAAACGATCATTTTCTAATAAAATCTTAACTGCAACAAAATATGATTTTGATTTAAAATAAATATTTACACAAATAATCTTAAATATATAAATAAATTAGTAAAAATTATAAAAAAATTTTCTTTCAAAATACTAAAATAAAACATATCTTCGGAATTGCCCTGAGGTCAAATAATCTACCAATCAGGCATTTGGGCTTGTTTTGAAAATGAAATAAAGCATGATTGGCTTGATTTCATATTCAAATTTTGTGTAAAGTCTGTATAATACTGACCTTTTCAATTTATTTTAAAATAAATAATTCTAAATAATTTCTATGGAAAAAAATAATGTCTAGTAACTTACTATTCTTATAGATATCTGCAAAATAATGATAGCAGCCCCATTGTACCTTCTTAAATATGCCTCAAATTAGTGATTTTGTAGCAACTAAATAAGAATATATGTCACTATATGGATAGATTTAATAGTCATTAATTATGTGCGTCATGGTTTGTTTTTACCACATCTACATAAGTCAAAGACTATTCAATTTCTGAATATCATAAAAAGAGTAATAACTATAATTTTATTGATGAAACTCTAAATAATGTCTAATAAGTCAAAAACAGCTGACTTTATTATTGGGCCTGGAAAAAATATTTAACAACTAATAAAATGACCATGTTTAATTTATAGAGTTTTCAGCAAAACACTCAGAAAGAAAAGTCATGTTTTAGGTGGTGAAACTATATTTTAAATTAATGGTCTGATGTATGTTATATATGTTATTTAAAGTATCACAACTTCTGATGTCTATGGTGAAATATATGAAAAAATGAACATTGCAAGGTCTAATTGACTTGAATATGCCAATAATGTTTCTAGTGGATTGTATTATTGTTGTTGGTAGCCTAGTGGTTAGCATAGCTGCCTTCCAAGCGGCTGGTCCGGGTTCGCTTCACCATCAACGCATTTGACATATGAAAAAAAATAGATGAAAGCTTGTTATTATAAATTAATTCTTCATATTCAATGTATGACACATATATAAAGTGGAAAACAATAAATAAATGGTTAATTAATTGAATAAAATATAATTGCTTTCTTAAATCGATACATTTTATAATCTCTGCTTGATTATCGAATAGTCCATTATTTTTAAAAAGCACATACAAAAAAAAAGATCTAACAATAAGTTATTAGATCAATTATAATTACTATATAATGTTACTCTATATATCTACTACTTTTTTTGCAAATTTAAGATCATATATAATTAAAATAAAGCATATACGATATTTTATTAGTAATATAATGTAATTATTTAGTTAAACTATAAATAGAAGCGAAACATTTTCATTTTTTTTTCTCGGAATAATCATGATTTTTGTAACCAACTCTAAAACCCAAAAAGACATTTATCAATTTATAATAAGACTAACTTTTTTTCTACATTCAATACTATGTTCTTCCGAATGATAGAACTCTTTCTTCTCTGACTGTTAGATGCACGATAAGAGAATCCATACATTTTAATGTTTCTATTGCAGTTCTTACACATTAAAATGAGCCAATTATTATACTATATTTTCAAAAAGAAAAAAAAATCAATTCAATCGCTAAAAAATAAACCTCATGAATTTTTAAATATATATATTAAAAAAAAAAAGAAAGAATATATAATGATTTGTGCTTTTAGTTTATTTTTAAAAACTCAAATAAATTAAAGGTTCTACAAAGTGAATTTGACAATATATATAATAAAAATATAATTTGATTTTCGCATATCAAATTTTCTGCATTGACAACTTTGATACTAACCATTTCAGATAAATATATTAATGTTTCTTATCGATCATTTATTAAATTCCATATTCTTTCTAATCTAGATATAATTTTAACCTCAGCTGGGTTAGAGATAATCTCAACTTTAATTCATAATTACTATGTTGCTAAAAAAATTTGACACTTATAAATCAAATTGAAATGAATCTGTATTAATAAATACTGAACAAATAATGAAGAAATGTGTAAGAGAAAGAGAGAGAGAGAGAGATCCTGGGCCAATTGGAAAATGCTCGTTGTAAGAAATATGTATCTAAGGAATCATTTATCTTTTTCAGATATTTTTACTTATATGTTTTAAGAATATGTAGTGGAATGAAGTTTTAAATATATATTAAAAATTATTTTATAATTATTAGTATTTATGGGATTTTATTATAGTTTATTCATAGTATTTTCTCTTTCAACAGTCACTTTTTTATTATTTTGTTTCAGTTCTTTTTCTTTTACTACGAATTAATTGTATACTGCTCTTCTTATTTTACTTTTATTATTCCTCTATTTTTTCTATTGTTTATTTATTTATTTTCTGTGTTACTGTTAATTTCATTTTTTTTACTTTTGTTTTTCTAGTAATTTTTTATTTGCTTATTCCAAATTTTTTTTTATTATTATTCATATTTTTTATTATTTTATGAGTTAATTTTTTTTTTTTTTGCCTTTTGGTTTTGTAAAATTTAACTTGAACAATGTGTATAAAATAAAAAACACCAGTAAGTATAAAAATTATACAGAATTCTAACAATTGTTAGAGAGGAATTTATAAATCAAACTATTATTTCAGGTGATGATGTTCCAGTATTTCAAGGTGGTCTAAAGTTTTTACACTATGAATAACAATGTTATAAAAACTTCAAAATATAAACAGTAGTCTGATAACTCTAGAGATTTGATTGGATCTATATAAATATTTCACACACAAATTTAATATAACAATTGAATTGTGGTGGAAAAACAAAAATATAAATAATTATCTTTCAAATATATAATGTTTTCCTTAAATTGCAACTATCAAATCATAAAGTCTTTTCCAAGAAAAAATTCAAATATATCTTTTTTTACTATACATATATTTCAAAAATATCTTTTTTCATCAGATGAGATGAAGTGTTGAAACATCTGAATCTCCACAACAAAATTGACAATTCATTTAATATATATTAAAATTTGATTTATTTTTTTAAAAACTTAAACTTATTCACCCTCAAATGCACACATTTAACACATGGTGTTTAACTACTAATACATCACAACACAAATTTTATAACAGATAGAAATATTTTTGTTCACATTAGAACACCCTCTGAAACAGTAAATATTTATATGGTAAGAGAAATCACTCTAAAACTTATTTACTGGAAAATTTTTGCAACAGTACAGCTTTGAATTTAAAATTATACTATTAATTTGGAAATTTTGATTGGTTACATTTATTTCTCCAGTATTGTAACATGTATGTGACATTCCATATGTTGTTCTAAATAAAAATAATTTCTATCTTATGTGAGATTCATCATTATTGTCAACCATTATCAATCCACTGCAGGATGATGGTCTCACCAAGTTTAATCCATCTTCTCTTATCGATAGCCTTCTCCATATCACCCCTGCACAGTTTGTTATTTTATCCATCCATCTCACATGCGATCTCTTTCTGGGTCTTTTATAATTTCTTGGAATCCAGTTTAAGATTTCAGTTGTCCATCTATTATCACCTCTTTTAGAAATATGCCCAGCCCAACTTCAATCTTTTAATTCTTTTAACAATGATAGTAACACCTGTTTGTTCTCTTAACCATATATTGCATTTTTGATCTCTTCTTGTTACACCTAACATGCATGTCTCCATACTTTTTTAAATAGTCAGAAATCTCTGTATTGCTCTTCTATTAAGTTCCCAAGTCTCAGATCCATAAGTAAGAACTGGTAAAATACATTTATTAAAAACCCTCTTTTTCAAACATATAGGCATATTTTCCTTTAGTTTTAAGTTATTTCTACCAAAAGAGCTCCAACCAAGTTTAATTCTATGACTAATTTTATCCATTATGTTTCCATCTGTAGTAATATTCTCACCAAGGTATTTGTAGTTGTTAACTATTTTTAACTCATCATAATCTTTTATTTTCATCTTTTGAGAAAATCCATTGGATATTACTTTAGTCTTTTTAACATTTACCTTTAGTCCTACTTTCTTACTTTCATCGATAACTCCTGCAACATTTCTTGAAGCTCTAAAGCATTGTTTGCAAAACACCTTCAACATCTGAAAAATCTAAATGACTAAAATAATCTCCATTTACTTTTATTTCTTTAGTTTCCCATTTTAATCCACAAATACTTTGCAGCAGCATTGCTGTAAAAAGTTTTGAAGATATGGAGTCATCTTGTCTTACACCTTTCTCAATGTTAACCTTCCTAGTATCATTATGTAATCTAATTACTGCTCTTGTATTTTTATAAATATTCTTCAGATAATGATAATATCCTGGGTCTATACCTTGATGATCCAATACTTTGATCTCTGATGAAATGTTTGTAGAATCAAATGCCTTTTCATAATATACAAATCAAAAATACAATGGCAACTCATATTCATTGGTCCTTTCTATATCTTCTCTCAATACTTAAATATGATCTACTATATTAAAATCACTATTAAAACCAGCTTGTTCTCTTGATTTGTTGCCAACCAATGTTCTCTGTAGACAACTTGTAATTATCATGAGAAAAATTTTGTATAAACTAATAAAAAGCTGATAAGCCTTTAATTTCTAATAACTTCTTTATCACCTTTTAAAAATATTAATACTAAATTATTCCAATTTACATTTTTATCATTTAGACAAATTCATAATTAACTGGAGCTTTTCCTTTCTTCATATATTTAATTTCATGTCTCACTTCTTCATTAAAAATTCTGGATAATTCAGAAGATATAATAAATATAGGAGGTATACTTGTTTTTTATTAATATATAATTCTTGATAGAACTCTTCTATCCATTTCATGATGTCATTTCTCTTTTTTATAATAGTTGCATCTTTTTTTCTTATTGCAGATATAAGTTTCCTACCAATACCAAAATATTGTTTTACACACTTGAGACTTTTATTCTCTTCTAAAACCTTTCTTGCTAGTTCACTATTATACTTTTGCATATTATTATCAATTCTTTTCTTTACCATTTTATAAAATTTGAGATATTCAATTCTTTTTAATGCATCATTTTTATATATCATCATATTCCTTTTTTTCTTAAGTAATTCTCTAGTCTCAGTAGAAATTTTATTGGTGAATTGTTGCTTTGTTCTATCAGCTATCTTTGTTGCAGTTTTTAAAAGTGTACCAATTATTTTCTTATTAATTTCATTCAAATCTGAATCATGTTCAAAATTTACTAATATTTGAATCCGATTTGCAAGTTCTAATTTAAATTCATTAGGATGTTTCTGAAGATAAGAATATCAACTGTAAATATTGTTTTTTTTAATCAATTTTTGCCTCTCTAGTTTTACATCAACACTTATCTAACATCTTACTAATCAATGACCACTTTTTGTGTTGAATTTATTAAGAATTTTACAATCTTGAAATACGTATATTCTGTTAGTCAAAATATAATCCAATTCTGATATACCTTCATTTTGATACTTCCATGTCCATTTCCTTTTAACACCCCCCCCCCAAAAAAAAATAAATAAATAAATAAATTATAATATAGTTTTTCTTTTTCTGCAAACTTCACAAGTCTATGTCCTCTCTCATTTCTGTTACCATAACTAAATTTACCTACAGCACTTTCATTTTTCATTTGTTTAACAATTCTAGAATTAATTTCTGTCATAACAATTTTAAAATGTTGTTTAGTTTGATTAAAAGTCTTTTGTATATCCATATAGAAATCTTCTACTATTTCATCACTATGAGAACTTGTTGGGGCATAAACCTGAATTATCTGCATTTGGTATCTGCTATTATGTTAAATAACTAATAATCACATGATCACCATTTTTATGCTTACACAAGCTGTTTACACAGAGGCTGAAATCTCCATACAGTACTGCCACCAGTTCAAGCCAGAATAATCAATGGATGCAAAAAATTTTGTGCATAAAATCTATATAGTGCTTACTCATCGCTAGAAACTAGTCTGGGGATATTGGATGAGTAGACACTAAATAGGGATTTCATGCACAAACCTTCTTGCATCCATTGATTACTTTGACTTGCACTGGTGGCACTACTAAATAGAGAGTTTAGCCTCTGTGTAAACATCTTGTGTATGCATAAGGAATAGTCATTATATGATGTTTAGTAGTTTAAAATCCATCCAGCTCAATAGGATTAAGGTGACTGTGGTTATTAAAGAACCAAAGATACCAAAAGGTATGGAACCAAAAGGTATAGATGCTGAACTGAGTTCAGATCTATATGAGCTAATGAGCTTGAATTGAAAACTTGTGTTTCATTTTGCAATCATATCTTTATAGTTAGTAATAAGCTAAAAAGTAGCTGCTGGACGGTTGCATTACATCCTAGGTTCTAAGTGATGAAAGCCACAAGTTAGAAACAAGTTTGAGTATATTAAATGAGTAGGCACTAATTAGGGTTTTTTGCACAAACATTCTTGCATCCATTGATTACTCTGGCTTGCACTGGTGACACTATTCTATGGAGAGTTTAGCCTCTTTGAATAACTAATCTTGCTACTCTATCCAATACACAATTAATCTTCACAATGTTGTTCATCCACTTTTTATTTATAATAAATCCTACTCCACTTGTATTTCCAATGTTTCTGTCTTTATAATAGAATACATGCCCAATTTTTAAATCTATTATCTCTTCATCTTTTTTAAACTCCATAATGTCCCACTTAATATAAGACAGTTCTTCCAATTCTTGCAATCTTCTTTCACTTGAAAGTCATTTGCAGTTGTTTGTACCTACATAAAAAGACAATGAGTCTGGTCTGCAATCAGGGGATTCTTAATATTCTCCACCTTCAACCACCAATTGTTATCTTGGCTGGTGACTTTACAGCTTCCTGTGAAAGTGAATAAGGGCCATAATTTCTTTTATATATAGAAAAAAAATTTCATTCACACATTCATTCTGCCTTATCAAGCAACTGAGATAAAAGACCATGGGTGTTTTTGATCTTGAACTCAGAGGTAAAAAGCCAATAACCTCACCATGCTGGCTAATGCGTGTTGGTGAGCAGATCATTTATGTTTGTATACTATTTGAATAATTATATAGCAATAACAGTTTCAATGACAAGAACATATGGAGTGGACATTAAGATTTACCCTGTTCAGTTCCTTTGCAGTCCCTAAGAGGAATCAGATGGTCTTTTTTTTTAGTTAATAGCAAACTTCTTTATGCACCCTGTGATATTTATAGTCTTACATTAATAGGTTAAATATCATATATGTGCAGATTTGTTGTGAATATATTCAAGCTTTAAAAATGTATGTAAATAAAAACATAGTACACTTAAAACTTTTTTAATGATTTAATCAGATTTAGGTGCGTTTTTTTTTTTAAGTTACTATCCAAAATTTGCTCATTAAATGGGTATATAGATATTTTTATTATAGAGAGTAAAACAAAAATGGGCACCTGTCCAAACCTTACTACCTGACAGTTGGAAAATATGATGAGTAATCAAATCTTAATTTAATAATTACTCAGTGGATGGTGGGTAAAATTAATTTAAATTTTTTTTAAATTTATTTATCCAATTAAAAAATATTTTCTTTTCTTTTCAAATCAATGAATTTTTTTCAAAAGATATGTGCTTTTTTTTTATTCTTTTGTTCATATAAAAATGTATTTATGAAATAAAAATAATTGAAATATTAATTGTTAAACATATCATAAACATCTGAGGTGATAAATTGAGATTTAATTCAGGAAGATTTTTTTCAGAGGTAATCGTTCTACCATTGCATTAGGTCTCGCAAAATATTATTTATGAAGTCTTATCATAACGCCCATGTCTGATCACAGAATATGTATATAAATATAGATTTTAAGAAACTTCATCTAAATTATATAATTTTATCATTAAATAATTGTTTTAGTTTTTAATAAAACACCAAAAAAATTAGGAAGGTGTTTTTACAGTTATATGAATATTAACGTCATTAAATTAATTCTCAAAAGAACCTAGGACATAAATAAGTTCTTCCGCTTTGACTATTAGTGTTTATAACTTCTGTCAATTATTTATCCCAATCAATTTTTATTAAAGTCTAGTGACAATAAATGATTCTGAATAAAAAAAAGAGTGGCTGAAGAGTTTGAACCGCTAATCTGTTGTTAACAGATTAGCGGTTCAAACTCTTCAGTCACTCTTTGCACATTGATAGCATAATATTAATAATTTTCACAATGTATCTAAAAACAGAAGCTGCATTCAGCTTTAGATCTTACTATTAGTCATGTTACATTATTACTAGTACAATGTAGAAAAGTCTGTGAGGAATGATTCGTAAAATATATTTTCATTTGTTTTTTTTTATAGAACACTTAAAATAATGATAATAAAATATTAGCATACTTATAAAGTTATTTTTATTTAGTATATTCATTTTTTTTGTTTTTCGAAATAGTCATATATATCTACTTATTAAAAACAAATATATAAGACATTTAATTCATGTACATATTTAATCATAGTTTTATTAAGATGTTATATTTTGTTATATTGGATTGCCATTGATAATGTACATTACTGTGTTTGACTACAACTGCATAAGTAGCAAGCTAGCTACGAAGCAGATAAATATTTTTACTATTTATTCCAATTTACTCATAAGGTTTCCTAAATAAGAACTAATTCTTCTAAATATGTGCTTAATAATCTCTATGCACTCTCCCTCCCGTGAGGATCGACTTTGTATTTCATTGTAGGTGGTTAAAAATGAGATTATGTCTCTCTCTTGCAGTATATCAAATAGATTTGTATAATTCAATTGGTAATTTATATCTCAGGCACCAATATATTGAAGCTTTGATTTAAGCATGGTGAGCAAAGACTGTTTTTTATAGAAAATAAACTCTAAGCATAAGCATATACTTATGCTTTTAAAGTCGATCCTCATTGGGGTGTGAAAGAAGATTATTGAAGCACTTGCTCAGAGGAGTTAGTCCCTATTTAGAAAATTATTTACATCTGTGCCTATATAAATAGAAGAATATTGATAAGATTTTAATATTATTTGAAATAATTCAAATCCAACTTATTTTAATATTTTGTTGGAAAAAAAAAATGTTAGTGCATGTTACTGTGCTATATTTTTTTGTGTAGGTTTAAATGTTTTTTGGATGAGCTTCCAGAAAGAGAATTTGGACTGCAAAAAATTTTAGTTTGGTTGAAAAGGTAATCAAGTAATAATATAAATTAATTAATAGCACTGAGCTAGTTTTTAGCAAAACAGTGTCAGAATCATAGTGCTTTTTCTGGAAGCTAGCTCGGGGTTATTAATTAGTTTATATGTTTAATTGGTAAACCAAACTCGAAGTCAAACTAGGGTTTAAGAATTTTATAGTTTTTTAAAAAGAGCTAATAAGTTGAGAATATATCATAATAAATTTTATATTGCCTTTATTTATTTTATTATTGTGTTTTATTGTTTTAATTTAAATTTTTGTATTTAATAATAGCTAAACATACTTTATTTAATTAATGTTTTTTTTTATTTTTTCATGTTATAATATATCATTATTTTATTGATATTAAAAATATTCATATTCTTTTTTTATTTCTTTTTTTTCATTGCATGCAACTTTAAGCAAATGTTCAATTATATTAAGTTAACAAATAAATATGTAAATTGTTGTTGAAGCTAAAACTGAATTATATAATTTTGACTGTTATTGGTTTATCATTACAACAGCTTTTAATAGTTATACATAACCAAACTATATGCAAGCAATATATTCAGTATTATTTGATCCCTGAAAGTAAGAAAGCATCGACATTGCTAATAGTCTTAATTACATTTTATTCAGTAAAAATATTCAAAATAGTATAAGATATTAAATAATTCTTAATAGGGTTTGTCTGAAGATAGTATTTGAGCTTAATATTTGGGTGGTTATAATAACAGTTACAAGAACTTGAATTATTTCTTATCTAATTTATCTTTCAGTATGCTCCAGTATAATATATTATAACAATCAGAAGTAAGTGGAGATCGAATCTAACCGCAAAAACAATATCTGCAACTACCAGGGCGCCATCTAGGCATTTGAGCCTAGAAAAATTTATAAAGTAGGCAGATATGCGCTGCTAAGATTCCACTTTATTTAAATATTCCGATCATTAGCCCAAGTCACTAGCTCAGTGAGTAGCAGAGATAATAAAATATAAATTTTATATCTTAAATATAAAAGAATAAAAGCCACTGCCAGAAATTAACACATAACAATATTTATTTACGCACATATAAAATCATTCTAAATTCGAGGAATAAGTTTAACCTTTAGATTTTTATATTAACTTGTAAATTTACATTTAAAAAAATTTCAATAAGTTTAATTTTTATTTAGTGAGTCGAGTATGAATAGACTATATAGGTCTGCATTTGAAAAGAAAATATTTTTTCCCTTATTTAACCTTAGGCCAAAAGTTCGTAGTCAAAACGGCGCCAATCCATCTGATACATTTATGTATTCAATGTAGCATGAAAATACGACAACACAAAATACTGTACTGTCAGGAATGTACACCTGAACAGTAAATAGAATTAGAGAAGACATTGACTCTCCACCAACAGGAATGTTACATCTGTTGGCAAGTAGAACAATAAACAAAAAAACTCCATAGGAATGGACTGCGGTCTTCTGCCGACTTACAAACCCATCCATAGGCAAACAGAAAGTGTGTGGCGTATATATGCAATCCTGCCTGTAGCGGATCTCATACTACATCTACTAATTACACAAATATATCCAATCCATTGAGCCAATTCAACTACGAAATGAATAACCTAAGATTACCCTCCCTTAACCCTTAAACCGCTAATTTTATCATTGGTTGTATCAGATAAAAATCAAATCTTTTAATTGGCCAACTCACAAACTGAAGACAAAGCCTATTGTTAAAACATATTCGCCTATAATATTAAATTCAACTCAGATACGTTTATAAAAAGTATATAATTAATTTTTAAGGTTGTGAAGACAACGAAAGTTCTTTCAAAAATAAATTGCTATTTATTTATTCTAAGATATTGAATATCGGCAACATAAAAGTTATAATGTAAACAAAAAGATCGACTTTTACGTTATAGAAAAGTAAATATTTCTTTTTATTACAACTTCAATATTTGTACTAAAATCTTCAATATTTTTCGAAAATAATTTTGTTTTTTTATTATTCTCTCTGAAAATTATGTTTAATTTCCATAAATATTATTTAATAATAATTTAAATCGTATTCGAAATGAAAATCTCAGCGTTTTTCTTTATTTTCTTTGATCAGGCAGTTTCTTTGTTCTTTCCAGCCAATCAGAATGTCTTTTTCGGCTGAGAGCATGCTAAGAACCAATCACAAATAATGTTCCTTCTTTGTTTAGGTTTAAATGCGTTTTTTTCTATTTTTTACTTCTAAAATAAATCGGAAGATGTCACCATCGTACAGAACTTTTAAAAACGAATTCAATACGTATTTAACGAATTTTTTCGTATGAAAACGAACTGAGTTAGAGTGATTTCAGATGTCGACGAGGAGCCTCGTCGAGCGCGGGAAAAGGGTTAATATAACTTTACAAAACTATATAGCCATTCACGCCCGACTTAAATTTAACATTTAGATACGTTCGCACAAATGAATTTTATAAAATTTGTTTTAAAATGTTGAGTATAGATCAGCTGCACAGATTCCATGGTCAAAAACATTCCAAATTACACAACCGATCAAAATACAAAGTCATCGATAAACGTCACTTGCATAGGGAATATACAAATCCCATTAGCATTCATCGTAAGATGCTGCAGTGATATCGTTGACCTATATATTCTAATCGAATGTGAAAACCACAACATAATCAACTGCTAAAGAATCTATGCAACGTCCATACCCAACCTTAAATTTCCTCATTTAAAATTTAAACAATAAATATTAATACAAATACAATAATAAATGGAAATGATTTTTTTTTTTTTTTTATCAAACGCAAATATATAAAATTAAACATTTTCAATTGATTTTAAACTTAAAAGTCAGATAGAAGTTCATAAGCTTGAACGAAAGTTCTTAGTTATTTTTAAATATAGAGTTCATGTCAATATAGCTTACAGTAGAAGAGTCCAGGTTCCTGTTTTTTAATTCCCGCGATGTCTCCATTGGAAGATAATGTTCTGGAGGTAGCATTAGCTGGTTCCATTCTTGTATCACAGTCTTTTCATTTTATATATTTTTTAAAACAAAAAAAAATGAGAGAGAACGGCAAGTGCGTCTTACCGTTCTCATCAAATCAAGTCCGAAAAAACTCTCTGGAACTCAATATTTCTCTTTTTATAGTAACTCTCCAGATTGAATGAACAAAGATGTCACTAATCCAAATTTTCGTTCGGGTCCGGGCTGAGACTTGGTGCTTCCATTGGTCAAGCTAAAATCTCTTTATTCTCTTATCTAATTTACTCTCTGACTTTTTAATTAGACAGCTTTTGGATAATTAATAAACAATCATTTCCATTTACAGATTACAGGAATTAATTAATACCTGTTTTTATTTTTACTTACGTTATTTCTTTTTTAAACTATTTTTATATTTAAATCTTTTTTTATAAAAAAAATACATTCAAATACCTTTTTTTATTTATTAAAAAAAAATATTTTTAAAGTTTAGCATCTGTGCGAATATATACGTTTAACAAACATTTTAATTTTAGCGTTTAGTTTTTTTTTTTTTTTAATACACTTATTTTTATATGCGAACTTAAAAGTTTTTATTTCAATTTAATGTAACAACATATTTATATATCGTTACATATCAGTAAACTTCCTCAAAAAAATAAAAAACATTTAAAAAAAAAAAAAAAGAATTTACTTAGTGTTAGTAATTACGTTACATAAATTTGTTATATATGAAATTTCAAAAGGACAAAACTTTTTTTTTAAAAGACAAAACAGTAATTACAAATATAATGATAAAAAAAAAGTTGACTGATGATTCCTTACTACCAGCTAAATTTCTGCCCCCTCCCTTCCAAGTTTGTTTTCTTCAACTTTTAAGTATTATTTAGGCAAGTTAAATGATTAGATTTTAAACAAGACTTTTTTAAAAAAAAAATTATGATTTATATTTATTAATTACGTTTTATTTATTACTTTTTATTCCTCGTATTTCTCTTTACATATGCAGAATTTTTCTTACTGGCAGTACCTTTAAGACAAAATTTCAAACTGTAACTCCACGTCAATACAACAAATATATTTATACAATTTCAGAAAAAAATTTACGGGCATGATTCACTTTTAAAATTCTCAGGGCACTTGTGTTTATTAAAGATCGGCCCAAGTTGGGTAGCCAGTTATAACAATTGGAAGTAAGTGGAGATCGAATCTAACCGCAAAAACAATATCTGCAACTACCAGGGCGCCATCTAGGCATTTGAGCCTAGAAAAATTTATAAAGTAGGCAGATACGCGCTGTTAAGATTCCACTTTATTTAAATATTCCGATCGTTAGCCCAAGTCACTAGCTCAGTGAGTAGCAGAGATAATAAAATATAAATTTTATATCTTAAATATAAAAGAATAAAAGCCACTGCCAGAAATTAACACATAAAAATATTTATTTACGCACATATAAAATCATTCTAAATTCGAGGAATAAGTTTAACCTTTAGATTTTTATATTAACTTGTAAATTTACATTTAAAAAGATTTCAATAAGTTTAATTTTTATTTAGTGAGTCGAGTATGAATAGACTATATAGGTCTGCATTTGAAAAGAAAATATTCTTTCCCTTATTTAACCTTAGGCCAAAAGTTCGTAGTCAAAATGGCGCCAATCCATCTGATACATTTATGTATTCAATGTAGCATGAAAATACGACAACACAAAATACTGTACTGTCAGGAATGTACATCTGAACAGTAAGTAGAATTAGAGAAGACATTGACTCTCCACCAACAGGAATGTTACATCTGTTGGCAAGTAGAACAATAAACAAAAAACTCCATAGGAATGGACTGCGGTCTTCTGCCGACTTACAAACCCATCCATAGGCAAACAGAAAGTGTGTGGCGTATATATGCAATCCTGCCCGTAGCGGATCTCATACTACATCTACTAATTACACAAATATATCCAATCCATTGAGCCAATTCAACTACGAAACGAATAACCTAAGATTACCCTCCCTTAATATAACTTTACAAAACTATATAGCCATTCATGCCCGACTTAAATTTAACATTTAGATACGTTCGCACAAATGAATTTTATAAAATTTGTTTTAAAATGTTGAGTATAGATCAGCTGCACAGATTCCATGGTCAAAAACATTCCAAATTAAACACAACCGATCAAAATACAAAGTCATCGATAAACGTCACTTGCATAGGGAATATACAAATCCCATTAGCATTCATCGTAAGATGCTGCAGTGATATCGTTGACCTATATATTCTAATCGAATGTGAAAACCACAACATAATCAACCGCTAAAGAATCTATGCAACGTCCATACCCAACCTTAAATTTCCTCATTTAAAATTTAAACAATAAATATTAATACAAATAAAATAATAAATGGAAATGATTTTTTTTTTTATCAAACGCAAACATATAAAATTAAACATTTTCAATTGATTTTAAACTTAAAAGTCAGATAGAAGTTCATAAGCTTGAACGAAAGTTCTTAGTTATTTTTAAATTTAGAGTTCATGTCAATATAGCTTACAGTAGAAGAGTCCAGGTTCCTGTTTTTTAATTCCCGCGACGTCTCCATTGGAAGATAATGTTCTGGAGGTAGCATTAGCTGGTTCCATTCTTGTATCACAGTCTTTTCATTTTATATTTTTTTTAAAACAAAAAAAAATGAGAGAGAACGGCAAGTGCGTCTTACCGTTCTCATCAAATCAAGTCCGAAAAAAAAAAACTCTCTGGAACTCAATATTTCTCTTTTTATAGTAAATCTCCAGATTGAATGAACAAAGACGTCACTAATCCAAATTTTCGTTCGGGTCCGGGCTGAGGCTTGGTGCTTCCATTGGTCAAGCTAAAATCTCTTTATTCTCTTATCTAATTTACTCTCTGACTTTTTAATTAGACAGCTTTTGGATAATTAATAAACAATCATTTCCATTTACAGATTACAGGAATTAATTAATACCTGTTTTTATTTTTACTTACGTTATTTCTTTTTTAAACTATTTTTATATTTAAATCTTTTTTTATAAAAAAAATACATTCAAATACCTTTTTTTATTTATTTAAAAAAAATATTTTTAAAGTTTAGCATCTGTGCGAATATATACGTTTAACAAACATTTTAATTTTAGCGTTTAGTTTTTTTTTCTTTTTAATACACTTATTTTTATATGCGAACTTAAAAGTTTTTATTTCAATTTAATGTAACGACATATTTATATATCGTTACAATATGTAATGCCACAAATTCATTGCCTAAAAAAGTAAAATAAAATTGAATATGCTTTACCACTAAAATAAACTATCATAATTGTATAAATAAAAACAAAACTAATACATTAAGATTTGCATTAAAAATAAACACTTCTAAAGTAAAAATGGATCAAATATTTCAGAGCAAAAGAGATCAGAATAATATTAAAGAAATATTTAAAAAAATCATTATAATTAAACAATGAACGAATGAAAGAGATGATCGAGTTGATGATATTTTGACTCAAATCAAAATGATACTATTAATCAGCTTTCAAAAGTTGTAGAGTAGAATATACATTTATTATAATTAATAAAATAATCACACCAAAATAATAATAAAAAATAAAAGCTTACCTTATTGAAAACATTATTGAGGCTGAAAATGAATGAGAAACCAGAAAAATTTTGAGAAAAAAATAAAATTAAAAAGCAGAAGAAAAAAGATTTTTAAAACTTGAAAACAAAATACTGCATACCCCGTTTTTAGGTAAATAGTATGCAACTACTTATATGTGATTTTCTAGCTCATAAATATTCTCCGTATAAGTTCTAAATATTTTCCAGACCACTTGAATGTTAGTCATATATATGCTACTTTATTTATGGAATGTATTAATTATAATACATAATTGAAATATAAATAAATACCTCTTACTTAATTGACATCACATAAATCAGTGGAAGGATGTTATTTCCATTTGAATTACAGACATTTTAAAAAAGTTATGATTATTTATTATTATAATTATAATTTAGTCACCCATTTCATCTTATACAACCACTACACATGATCCCTTACATTTAAATAAGATAAATGATCTCCAATATATGTATTTCACACTGAACCAGCACCCATCAGTTGGTCTGGATCATAGTTTTCTACACATGCAATCATCAGATTTTCAATAATATGGATGACTGAAGAGTTGGAAAGTGGAGAAGATTGAAGCCTGTCCATTAAAATTTGAAGATTTGTTATCTTGTTATAAAATAAGTGCTGATTATATATATGAGTGAGAAATGATAATTCAGACCAAACCAATTGATGAATGCTGGTTCAGCACAAAATACATATATTGGAGATCATTTATCTTTTCCACATATATGTTGTCATGTGTATTGGTTGTATAAGATGGAGTGAATAATTAAAAGGAGCATGAAAGTCTGAGGTCAAATATCCTCTAATTACATCTAGTTTAAATATATATACTATATTTGTATTTAAATATTATAGTTATAATATTTTAGTTCTTCTATTTTGTAATTTTTGAACTTGAACAAAAATTTAATATATTTAAATACACATTGAATCCTTTTTATGTATTGTTATTGTGTACTAAAAGTATTTTGCATTAAAGTAGTAGTAATATTATTATTATTATTATAATTATTTAATAATCAATAAATTTTACTAATGCAGTGTCATATTTCAATTCTATTAAAAGGTAATAAACTATCCTCACTATTGCTGTACATAATATTAAATCAACAATGTTAAATATGAGGATACTCTCTTATTTTCACAAACTTTATTTTGTGACTGGAATGAGAGTATCCTCATATTTAACATTCTTGATTTAATATTATGTACTACAATAGTGATAAAGGTTTATTATCTTCTAAATAGAATTACAAAATACTGCTGCTAGTAAAATTCATTGATTATTACATAATTCAACATCTAATATTAGCATGAAGGAAATTATAATATTCCATATGTGCTAATATTATCTAAAAAATGGATATAAAGTTAATGATTTAATATATTTACACTCCTCACACTTGTTTTAATAGGGCAAAGTGTTCTCAAAAGTTTTTCATGCACTATTTGAATGAATTATTTTCTATTTATGGATCCATATAATTTTTTTACATCCATTGTACATAGTGGATGTATTCATAAGTTGAATGTTTTTGATTTTAGAAATGAATTGGAAAGAATTGATAGTATATGAGCCACATTAAGGTAGTCCATAAGTAATTGATCCATTAATTTTGCCACTTCAAAATAATACACTCCACCAAAATCCATCAATCTTAATGATTCACCTGGTTTATGTAATTTAGAATTGGCAAACATTCGGGGAGATCTAGTGGCAGAAGGATAAATCTTGTAATATTCAGATCTAGTGATCTTTGTTTTTAAATTTTTGAAGCACATTATTGATAAATTTATCTCTATCTATCTTAATATTAAAGTTATCGTCTTGTATTAGTTTTAATATCTTAATTTGATCATACATTTTATTTTTATAATCTATATTATTTAGCAAAACAAAACGATTGCTTTTATTTTCCCTAAGGCAAGTAATATTGTGAGATATAAAGTATTGTTTAGTCTTTAAATATCTTTATCCCATACTTTACTTTTTATATTAGACAAATTTTTATTTAATAATTTAGATAAATCTGTTATAATAGCATCTCTTTGTAGATTGTTAATGAGGCTGACTTCAATATCTGCAATTAATTCAAGTTTAAGAGATCTCCAACTTCCACCTACATATTTATGTCCGAAAGATAAAATTTTCTTAATTTTATATGGTGGTGTAAACGACGTTTTATTAACAAAAGAGTTTGTATTATTTATATAAAGATTTCTTTTTTGCTTAAAAGCCAATAGTTAGTTTGTTAGATATTTTGGAAAAGTAAGGAATGGTAATTCTAGGAAGTTGAATAATGGATCAAATACTTATAGACTACCTTAATTTTGGCTCATATACTATCAATTCTTCTTTCCAATTCATTTATAAAATCAAAAACATTCAACTTATGAATACAGCCATTATGGCTACAATGGATGTGAAAAAATTATATGGATCCATTAATAAAAAATTATCCATTCAAATAGTGCATGAAGAACTTTTGCGAACACATTGCCCTATTGAAAGAGTTAAATTTATTGGTGATTCCTTTCTTGGCTTGATTTGCACATTTTTACATTCTTTTGAAAACAAATGGTATATTGTGAAAGATGGATGGCCAATGGGCTTACCTGTCAGTGGCATTTTATCTAATGTCTAAGATAAATTTGAGAGCTCTATGGTGCCAAAGTATTACAATTCCATCCATGATTTTACATATGTTCGGTATGTGGACGATATATTTGTTATTGCCTCTGTGGATAATGTTTTATACATATGACAAGAACTTCAAAATTTATCTAATCTATCATTTAGCATTGTATATGAAAATAACAACAAAAAAATCAAATATCTTGACCTTTCATTATCAAGAAATAATAACATGATAGATTACAAGATGATAATTAAGCCTTTTGAAATTAGAAGCTGTATTCATTCTAAATCTAACTCACCTGCATCACACAAATTTGGTGGTTTAAATTCTTTCTTATTTAGAAATTTCCATCTCTGCAAATATGAAGCAGACAGAAAAGAAAATCTGAATAATTTTATTAAAGATTTAATGACAGCAGGTTTTAAATTTAAATCTATTAAAAATAAAATTACTAAACTCCATAATAAAATAAATAATATTGTACCATATATTCAACTTCCTAGAATTACCATTCCTTACATTTCCAAAATATCTAACAAACTAACTAAAACATTAATCAATAAGTTGAAAATAGAAGTTAGAACTCCTCCTAATTCTAACAGATTGATCAGCAACTCAAAAGATATTGATCTATCATTTACCCCACATGTAGTATATTCCATTTTATGTCCTCAAAAAAAATACCTCACTGTATATTATGGTGAAATTAAAGCTACTATTAATACTAGACTTGCTCAACTTGTGTACCCTTACAATAGAGCTCAGAAGAACAACAATACATCTTCTGTATTTTTGGGGTATGCCATGAAATCTGGATACAATTTTACACTTGCCAATCCTGTAATTATATATACAGAATCAAATGATCATAAGAGAAAAATAAAAGAAGCATTCTACATTAATGGAAATATTAATACTATAAATAGAAAAGCCACTTGCTTTGATATATCGAATTGGGCCATGTAACACATGCTAATTTAAATATCTTTGCATATATTTTATTATATATTTTTAAAAAAGCTATGATTATGAGGCATGGATCCTCAAAAATGTTCAGTTTATCATTATATTTATTTATAACTTCTCTTTTAAACTTTACTTATCAGTTTTTGTGTTTATTTATATATAACAGGAATGAACTATTTTATTATTATTATTTGAATAAAAATAATATTATAAAAGATAAATTAACAATATGATTTAATTAACCCTTTTGCAATTTACACATTTTCTTTATTTATATTTTCATAAATTTTAAATTATTTTTTAGAAATATAAGTTTACAACAAAATCATTCTTAAAATTTATATTTCAACTTTGTCACTAAAAAAAAAAATTGAAATATGTAATTAAAGAAAACTTTTGATCTTTTGCAATTGTTGATAAAAATATTTTATTGAATGAAATTAGATTTGTTTTAAGTTAATATCTAAAGCCCATAAATTATTGTTCAAA
The DNA here is from genome assembly GCA_028023455.1 of Epiperipatus broadwayi. NCBI lineage: Eukaryota > Metazoa > Onychophora > Udeonychophora > Euonychophora > Peripatidae > Epiperipatus > Epiperipatus broadwayi. Next base: position 1,713,853 of record JAQFVV010012592.1, read on the forward strand.
TTATATAAAGCAACAAAATTCTGTTTTAGAATCTGAAATTCCATTTATAATTATTAAAAAAATAAAAAATAACTGTTGTGATGAATATGGTAGCATTTATTTTCCAGTTAATCATAATTGCTTAATTACCATTAACAGGTTTCTCTTGACTCGTCTTCATTAAAAACAAATATTTTAAAATAAAATCTCTGTGTGTGTAGTAATAAATATTCTTTTCAAAAAATAAATATTTCACAAATATGTTGAAAAGTAATCATAAATATATAAACAAAGTACATAAAATATACGTTTTAATTTCAAAATATAAGCAAAAGAAAAAATGTTCTCAAAATCACTCACAAGAATTTTTGGATGAGAACAAAATAAACCTATCAATTAGTTGTGTTGTCAGATCATTTGTATTAAATTCTCTGTATGATATTAACCATTTCATATTTTTATAAAACTCACAAATCAATTTATAATTTGGTTTCAGTTTTAATGTTAAATGAATTCAAAATAGCGATCAAATGCTAAAAATAGTTGCAAGAGAGTGAATTTAAACTGAAGATGCTCAGAGCACCACTTAGTGTAAAATAAACATATGGATGTTCTGTGAAAGAATTAACTAATCAATTTTTTAAAATATTAATTATTATCTCAATTATTAATATGCTAATTAAATTTATCATTCTTAATATATTGGGGAATACAATTGAAATTAAAGTATTTTAATTATGGCTAAGTCACAGTAGGATAAATTTTATTTTAATTAATTCTTTAAATACAATCTATAAAAAAGTGGTTTGCGATTACAATATTTATAATTACATAGTCCAAATTTATATTTAATAACATTGTTTTGGTTTTTCATTTACTGTGCTTACCATAATTTATCTTGAGTGATAACAATGTAAGATTTGTGATTATATATAATTAGTTTTCATTTTATATACCTAGATGGCATGTATAATTAAGAGATAAGAACAAAAATGCATTTTGATAGGAATTTTTATGTTATGATGAATAAAAAGATTTTTTTTATTTCAAGATTATTTATTTAAAATGAGAAATTATTTTTTTTGTAAATAAATAGATGCTCTTGATACATAAGCATATTTTATTTTTAAATATATATTAGGATTTTTTTTTATCATTGTGAACTTAGACAAAAACACAATGGAATGTAGCAAAAGTGGAAGATATTTTTGGCATCTTTCAAGGATTGTATTGCAAACTTATAAAAGTGGAAATATGAAATATTTTATATAATACCATTAATTTTTTTTTTCATTTGTTAAAATAATTTTATTGTTTTTAAGATATATGCATTGTTTTTATAATTTCTAAAGATATTTTCAATAAAAATATTTTTAAAAATACCTTTTCCCCACAATTATGATTCAAAGTGGTCTTATATACATGATAAGTTAATTCTATATTTTAAATATATGACAATTATCTAAATATAATTAAATCAAAGTTTAAAATGTGCAATAAATATTTTATCTATGTGACTTTCAGTTTTCAATTATACTTTTATAAAAATATGTTTTTAGAATACTTATTATTGAAATTAGTTTTAAAAAATATATATTATTAAAATATCTTTTAAGCAAAAAAAATATGTTTATAAAACCAGTATTTAATATTATGATATAAATATTTTATTGTTTTTGACCATGTGAATTTATAATATTTCAAAACTAATATATATTAATAAAATTATATAATTATAATAATATATATGTTGATATAAATAAAAATAGTAATAATAATATTAATGATTTTTTTTTTACAAACATAAAAGTTATCATTATATACAACTCTTATTCTGCATTTACAATCATAATACAAAAAAAAATTCAAATAAAACATTATGCCCATTATATAGAAAATAAAACTTCAACTGAAATATAAAATATCAATGACTAGATTACAATCATAAAACATGAATTTATGACAAAACTGATGACTAGCAGCTGAAATCCATATTATTATGGAAGCTACTAGAAAAGAATTAAATATCAGATTAGTTACATTTAATTGTTAATTCTTTCATTGATCTGAATGCAAGGTCATGGAAACATCGGCAATGTTTTAGACTCTCAGCTTAAATTCACTTTATTGTGACTATCTTCAGCATGTATTTACCAGATTTGCATCCATTTGGACAGCAAAAACTGGACTAAAGTATTAATTAATGAATTTTTTTAAAAACTCAGGAAGTTTCATACAGAGAATCTTAATGCAAAAATCTAACAACACTATTGATTGGTAGTTTTTTTATTCTCAGATATTAGCAAACTTTCAAGAGCTTTTATAAATCATTATTCCTTTGTTTAAATTTCAAAAATTAAGATGTATATTTTCTACAAGTTTACATATTTATGATTTTATTTGCAAAATATTTATTTTTGACAAAATTACTTATGATTAGACATGTGTTTTATTGAAAATATTTGTTATTAGAAGGCAAATCAAAATAAATGTAATAATGTAAAACAGAAAGTTATGATTATCTAAAAAAAATGTCTTCATAATTTCTGCAATAGTTATTTTAATAATAATAATAATTATAAAAGGAATTTTAAATTTTAAAACAGAATTTCATATTTTTATAATGTCTTAATAATAATTTTTTATATTTTAGAAAAAAGTTAAACAATTTTTTTAGTTTGCAAAATATTTTTATTGACAATTACACAAAAACAATTGTTCAGATTATATATTTGTTTTATTACTTTTTTTATATCTGCAAAATTGAAGTATTATTTTTAAAAACGATTTTTGTTTGTAAACTTATATTTGTAAAAATAATTTTAAATTTATAGAAGTATGATAAAAAATAATGGGTAATTTGTTAAATTAAAAAAATGGAAATTTAGTCCAAATGGCTGCTAGATATGTAAAAATATGAATTGATAAAGATTGACTTTATGGCAATTATAATCGGTACTTCTTGGAATATTGGGATGGTGCTGTTGTGTTTCAGTTTTAGGTCTTTTTTTTTTTTGATACCATTGGCTTGCTTGTTTTATATTTATTTAACAGAAAAACTTGGAAAATAAAGTAAATAATGACTTATTAGTTTAAAAAAATGAATATATAAACTAATCCAAAATAATCCAAAAAAACAACAACCTACAAATGACCTGACAAAAGTCTAAAAAATGCCTGATTAGTAGATTTTTTGATATTAAGCATATAAACACACATATAAATTTCTCTTTCATTGTTGTTAGAATTGAGAAAAACAATTGCATAATTTCATTGTATATTTAAATATTTATGATTATTTTTACAAAGTATTTATATAGTAATTATTAAAAGAAATGTATTCATATTTACAGTTTGATTTTTTTTAAAAATAAGTTTCATTTGAAAAAAATACAAAAAATTGAAGTAACAATAAAGAGAAGTATATACTTTTTGTAATAATTTAATAAATACAAATGCAATTTTAAATTTTAAAACAGAATTTCATAGCTTTATGATTACTTTATTATTATTTGTTTACATTTAAAAAATTAAATTCATTCAACAAAGATTTTATTAATTTATTTTTTTTCAATAATATTATGATAGTAAAAAAAAGTAATTGTTTACCTTATGTATTTCACAGTATTATTTTCTATTATTTAGATTAAATATTATTTTTTGGTATGTTTTTCATTTGAAAACTTATATTTCTAAAAAAAATCAGATTGATTTATTGCTTCATAATGTGTAATACTAAAATTAAAACATTGAATTATTAACTCAAATTGCCATTATGGATGGTGAAAAATCTTGAAATATGGAAGTGTTAAAAGGTTATTATTATCTTCTGAAGTACAAATCCTGCAACCTTTGATGATTATTTTGCCACCTTAATGCTTTTCTTTGTTAATAAAGATTAAAATTTTGTATAGATATTTTGATTGCTTTTAGTATCTCACATATTATTATTAGTTATTACTTAAATATAATATTATTCAATGAACTTATCATGTTCTTCATCCTCATTATGTATGTTTTTCTATTTATTGTAATGTATATAAAATATTTGATCACTATTATACCAACTTCATTGCAACTACTTTCCCAGCATTTTGATTAAAAACAATAATAAACTATTTTAAATACATATTTGTCACTGGCAAGCGCTATTTTATTATGAAAACTATTATTACAATTTTTTTGCCTAATAACCTGTTTTATTTAATATTTCAATTTTTATTAGTTTCTATGACATTTATTATTTTGTATTTGATATATAATAGATATTATATATAACAAAACTGGAGTTAAAATTTAGAAAACATTTTTATATCAATTATATATATATATATATATATATATGATATAAAAATGATATATATATATATATATATATATATATATATATATATATATATACAGTCAATTATTATAGTAATCTTTTATATAATCAACTCCAATTTTGCTCTAATATATATGAATGAAAATAAATCAGTATTTTATAATTAGTGCAATTTGAATAGTCTGTTAGTTTGGCATCAACTTTATAAAAATTTATTATTTCTTTTCTATTCTATAACAGCCATTCCGTTTTCTTTGTTTTGTTTTATATGTATTTCACTTTTTTTAATGAATGCATATTTCAAATATATAAATTTACTTTCAGAATATATATTGTTATTATCATTATTTTATAAAATAAGGCTTTATCTAGAAAATTTGAAATAATGGAACTCAATAAAATAAATTTTGGCAACTATCTTATATGTAACATAACAGGAGAATATTTACAATAGTCATACATTTTTTTATTAGTCAGTGATGTGTTATCTGTATATACAAGGAGAGCAAAATCCCCTTCAATAATTACATTATCTTTATATAACACTAAAGAGGTAGGCCCATAATATTGTGATATCCAACTCCCTGAGGCTTATTCCACTAGATGCCATTATATTATGAAGATTATAGAAAAGTATTTATTTCTAACACTTTTTTCCATGTTAGATTATTTATATTTTTCACATGTACATGGTCATATGTATCCATTGTATAAGATAGAGTGTAATAGCTGTAGAAAGCTTGAAAGTCTGAGTTCAAGTCTCTTGATTATATTAAGCTTAGTATAGACAATATACTTATACATAAATATTGCATATTCAGCCTATATTCTACCCATACCTTTTCTGTGTATTTAAATGGACATATTAAGGTTCTATATGTGAGGTGTCAGAATAACTTAAAGTCAACATGAGTACGACATTAATATTGGAATCAACAAGGACTTTGAGTACTTCATCATTGGATTTGCATTGATATGGATGGCTGAAGAGTTGGAAGGTGGGGAAGAGTAAACTTGTTCATTAAAGTTTGAAGATTTGCTATTATAATATAAACTGATCACTGATTGTATATATGTGTGGGAGATGGTAATCTGGACTAAACTGATGAGTGCTGATTTAGCATGAAATATATATATTGGAGATGATTTATCTTTTTCACATATATGTGATCATGGGTAGCAGTTATATAAGATAGAGTTCTTAGTTGTAGAGAGCTTGAAAGTCTGAGTTCAAGTCTATTCTAATATATATATATATATAGTGGTTTTTAAATTTCAGGAGTATATTCTAATATATATATATATATAGTGGTTTTTAAATTTCAGGAGTATTTTATTACAGTTCAATAAAATGTAAAAAATATATCACCAAACACATATACATGGGATTTTTTTTTTTAAAAAAAAAAAAACAACTTAATTTAATACATATCAGAAAAAAAATTCTCTAACTTAAATTATATTTTAGAGTCTTTATTATTGAGATTAAAAGTTGGAAAAAGCTTAACTTATTTGAATCTTGCAGCATTTTTTTTTTTTGTATTTTGTAAAAAAAATACTTAAAAGCATTGATAATATACTCTTTCTTATTGCTTTTTTTCAATCTTTCTTTTCTTTTAAAAAAAAAGTCTATGCAAATTACATGTTTGTCTATGAAAATAAATTCAAGTTCTTATTTTCAGCACATTAACATATTCTCCTTTTCCGTTTTTTTTTTTGTTTAATACATCATAATAGACAGTATGTGAGTCATCAAATCTCACAGTTGGGTGACAAAATGTAATGGATAAATAATACTAGATAATACAGAGAGTTTGGATTATTATGTTCCAAGAATTGGGCATGCTAAAATGTAACCGATGATGTAGCCAATTAAAATTGGGCAAAAAAAATGTGTATACCACTATGTATACATCAGCAAGTATGATTTAATTGTTATAATTTTGTGATTCAGTTATAACAATAAATATTATCATCATAAATCAGTACTAAAATTAGCAAACATATTAGTGGCTAAGATATAATAAACAATAATTTAAAACAAAAAGATCAAAAATAATTATATGTGATTGTATCTAAAATTATAGTCACCATTATAAAACTGTTTAAATGTAAATTCAGTAAATAACGATATAATTTCAACTTTGACACAAGTGAATTTATAATAAGAATAATCTAGATCATTATAGACTCATGTATTTATATGATGGTAATCAACTTATAAGTTGATAAATATTTTATCTAGTAAATAAATAATTCAACAAATAGATAAATTATCCAATGCAGATGTAGCCTGTAAATCAATATCTCATAAGTAATGTAATTTGTAGAAGAGATAAATTAAATGATGCATTAATTAATAATAATGTGCAAGTTTTTTAAGATAACACAAAAACTAAATTTAACAAATATAAATTTAAAAATCCATTGTAATTTAATACTATAATTCACTATCATAACAAAAGGATTAGTACATACCATCTTTCATGTAAGAAAATTATTTTTTTAAATATCTTTTAGATTAAGTAAAGGTTTCTGTAAAATTAATTATATATATATTTTAAAAAATTAAGTATTAAATATAAATAGTCAAAATAAGAGTCATAGATCACATGACCCTATTCTCTTAAGCTTGTAAGTTATAAACAATGAGGATTGTCAATTCCTCAACAAGCTTTGTGATAAATGCTTAACCAGAAAAAGCATTTAAAATATCTCTGTCAGGAACCCCTCCCCCCAAACCCTGACCGTGCTTTCGTGCTTTGGTACTCCTCAGAGTATTATATATATTTTTAAAATTATTTTATTTATATTATTAATCAATTTAAATCTTAATTACTTGAACTACTTATTAAATTTGTATTGAATAGTATTAATAAAGTATATTATTTTAGATTTTAAAAAGAATTTTAAATAGATATCTATTAATATATTATTTTTTTATATATTGAAAGTAAGATAAGTTAACTTAATGATATTTTTCATGTCATTTATACTAGCATTTATTACCATTGTCTCGATATCTTTGCTATTCTTTAATTACAGTTCTATTTTCTTTGATGATTTCTGTAATGCACCCATGATGATAATGATCCATGCCTCTATATACGTTGTCCCTAGATAGTATCCAGCTATTTCCTTTTATTGCATCCGAACATTGACTGCTTTGAACTACTGAGCGTAATATTTCCCATATTGGAAAAATGATTATTTTTTAATTATCATTTATTCTTATGGATATTAATTAACAAGAGCTCATACCCTCTCTTTTGTGATATCTAATCAACGTGTATTATGATTTGTACATCAAATCCGTAAAATATTAAAAGAAACGATATAAAAAATAAAAAAAATCTTCCTGAAGTAAAATTTTTCTATTCTTTTCTTTGTTACCAAACTGGCTTGTAAATTTTTCTTTATAATTATAACAAAGTTTATTATTATTTATACAATAAAGTTAATATTTTATTTTATATTAACTTAAATAATATACACTTTCTTGCAATCTTTTTGAATTTGAATTTATTTTTATTCAATGTGTATATTTTTATATAACTCAACTATATAAATGATTCCTAATTGTTTTCTTTATTTATGTTTTGATACTATAGATGAATGACATGTGATGGATTTGCATGTCACAATATATTTAACACACACTCTACATTTTATTATTTCATTAAATGGACGTGAACAAATTTATTGTTAAGTAAATAATTATTAATAGTTTTTTAAACTAGGGATGCCATGTTTTTGTAAGATGAAAAGTTTTGTTTTACCGACACATATATAAGAAATCTCATATTCTAGAGTCTTATCAAAGAGTTGCCACAAATATTCATAATAAAGTATTGTTTGTCTATGAGGAAAAATTAAAGACATACTTTTTTCACATTAAACAACTCTGCATTAATTATTTTCTAAAATGCAATTTTTTTTTCTTGCTTTTTTAATTTAATATATATATATATTTACACCTGTTACTTTTAGCAAAAGCATCATTTGCTTCTATTTCCGTTATATAAAATTGTCATTTCTTTTTTTTCCATATGTCATAGCATCGTCCGGGAGGCGAACCTGCAACCGTCTGCAACCAACTGCTTGCTTGCAAGTCGGCTGCGCTGATCTCTCGGCTAACAATGCTTGACTAAAATTGTCATTTATTTTTTATATAAGGTAGATTTTTATATATCAATATTTCATATACGTCCTTATTTTATTATTATTATAAAATGACAAAATGAATCCTTTTAATTTTTTTTGTTGATTGTTGAACATTATGAAAATGTGGCTTCCAAAATTTTATGCTTTGATGTTTTCTCATAATAGCATGCCATCATTACATACATAAGCATTAATGAAAAGAATTTTTGAATTATATTCATACAGACTAAGAAGTAATATTACTGTTGACCATTGTAATAACAATAATCAAAGTTCATATATAATAATCTATTCAATGTTTTATCTCTGAGAAAACAGTTTTTGAATTAAATTCATAAAGTAATACAATATTAACCTACACTGACTTATGCCATGTCAATAGTTCAGAAATATTCATTATAGCTTATACAGTACAATATTTTGTCTTGTATCCTAAATGAATTATAAAATATAGTACATTTTTATTATTATTAAAAATATTTTTATTAAAATTATCACTAATCTATAAAGTAAGAATAATATTTTGTTCTAGTCTTCATTTTATATTGTGTTGCTCTGATAGCAGATTGAAATCATGGATTGTTATTGATATTGATATGCTTGAAATATTGACAGCTTTCATGTAGTTATATTATATATAGATATTAAATATTGTAATTTTGAAATAAGTAAATCTATTAATAAATGTTAAATAATTGATTTATTATTGACAAAATTATGTGAATCTGTGAGTTTTATTGATTAAAACATATATAATAGAGATAAATCAGAAATAATAAATTTAAATACAAAAATTAAAATTTGTATTCAGTAATTCTATGTTAGCTATTATGATACAGTAAAACAAATTTTTTTCTCATGTGTCATAGCATCGGCCGGGAAGTGAACCCACTAACCCGGGGCAACTACTTGTAAGGCAGCTGTTCTGACCTCTCAACCACCAATGCTTGACAGTAAAACAAATTTTCTTGGCCATTTCTTCTTTTTTAGTAATAGAAAAAAGGATATGAATTTCAGTTGGATTAATTATTTAAAAAAATATTTAAAAGTAATATCTTTATTCAAAAGATTTTATTCAATTTTCATCTCAATTCACAATAAATAATTGGATTGCTTAGTCTTTCTCCAATCTCACCATACTTTATTGATTTTAACAGATGTTGAAAGGTCAATTCATTGGTATCTCTAAAAAGATACTATAGTGGCTAACAAGTATTAATATTACAAATAAACAAACTAAGTACTTAATACATTTTAAAAATTAAATTCTTAGCCTAAAATAATTTTAAACTTATGGTTTTTTTTTTTCAAATCAATAATATCAACTTCAATAATATTTTTCTAAACATATTTTTCCAGAACAGTTATGACTGAATTATTTATTATTATTTTAAAGTAAAATTATTTGCAAGAATCATTAATTTGTTTAGTAAATAAAATAATTTATTTGTATGGAAGTGAGACTCAAAATGAGTTAATTATGAATAGCTCTTGCAGTGTTTCAATGGTTTTATATTTATTAGATGGCAAAAATTTGAACTACAATATGTTTTGCTTGATTTTAATTCTAATTCAAGTATATAGATGTCAGAATCTGGTCAAGAAGAGATTTTGCTCCATTGCTAAAGGAAGGGAATTGGAGCATTTACATGACTTCAATCTTTATTGGAATCATAAAGATAAAAAATGTAACTTTATAAATAATTTGTTTATTTTGATTTTTGTTAAAATAAATTATTTGTTTCTTAATAAGTATGTAATGTTACTATCTAGCTTTTATTTGAATGTATTTATCTTTCTAGCAAAAATAGAACATTTTATAATTGCAAGTTTAATTTTATTATTTCAAATACTATTTTCAATATTTGAATGTACTTTTTATGAAACTGGTTCTTACTCATACAGAATTGATGGAAAATATATATTTTATTTTGTTAAAGCAATTTTTTTTTTTTTGAAGACTCAAAAGAAGTGTTTTTTTTTTGTTTTGCTTCTTTATTTCTTTATATTTAATCTGAAAATTGTTTTAGTTAACACATAACTAATCATTATTAGTAAATGTATTATTTCTTTAGATCATTTTAAAAACCCTTTTTTACTTTTATGCCATGGGAATATGTTTATTTCTTTTCTTATATATCTTAAATTTTAGATATGGTTAATGTAAGTTTGCAATTATAAAAACTACAAACACTCATAATTGAATATAATCATTATGATTCCCCCCAAAAATAAAAAATAAAAATATAAAAAAAATAACAAATATAAAGTTAAAGAATGAAAAAAAAAAGATTAATTCAGAATTCCAGGTTGTATAATTAAAGAATAAAAATGTGATTGTGTAATCAAATATTCCTATTATAACACTTAAGACAGAGAGATAACTGATAGCATGAGAGGATCAGGAATGACGAGTTTTATAATAATTTAAGTGACTGAAGTCAGTAAGGTAAGAGAAAATATAGAGAGAATGAGAAAAAGAATAATGGCAAATAATTATGTATTAATCATAAAGTTATTAATTCAATCTTTCTTTTTAATATTTGTAAAGTATGCAATAAAAATTTTTAAATATTATGTGTGGAAAGAGTCAATAAAATATCCATTGTAGAATAATTATTGTAATATAACTGTAATAAATTAATTTAATAAATATTAGGCTTAGTATATTATGTGACCCTTGTTTGGTGATAGTGTTGGTAGTTTCTGTCACTTTAAATTGCTCCTCGGTATAATCCTTAATGGTATTTTTCTTTTGTACAGGTGCTCAGTTATTGATAGAAAACAAAATTAATGTAATATTGATGTAATAATTAAAGAAAAAATCTGAAGAGGTCAATATTTTCCAATAGATCATAAAGTATAAAATAATTTAGTCCTGCTTTTATATGATCAATGGATTTACTTCGTTTTCCAGTTTCAGATGCATTTATGAGATTATTTTGAGAAGATTTTTGGAATGTCAAAAATATTGATTTTTTGCGTAGATTATCCTTAGAGTTTTCCCGATTATTTTTATACAATGGTTATATAATAATTATTAAAAACCAAAAATATACTTGATTACTCTTTTATTTTATAAATATGTTATATTTTTAGAAATAAAAGTTTAACAAATTTTAGCATAACTGTAACAATAACCATGACTTGTGAATTTTATCATTGACATGTCTACAGACGCATTCGGATCTTTTGCAATATTCTGAATATTATAAATGCGGTTTTAATTATTAAAACAGAATTTTATAGATTTTTTTTAGGGTCTCACATTTATTCATTTCCATTTTAAAAATAAATTGTAGTCAATGAAGATTTCATTGATTTTTTTTAAATTGGCTGCTTTTCTACTCACAAGCAAATGATAAGAAATTCTTTGTTTTCATTATGTACACTGCTTATATTTTGTCAATAGTTGCAAAGCTCAAATATGATTTTTTAAGAATATTTTTTCATTTGTATCACATATTTCTAACAAATTAAGTTCATCTTATTGCATACAGAATAAATATTTAACATTAAAATTCCACCAGGGCTAGTCTGTTAGAGGATCAACAAAGTATAATGGTGATAATATATCTTACAAATAATTATAAAAAATGCCAAAATATTTGCAAATATTTTTATAATTGAAAGCATTTTAGCATTTTATTGTAGTTATTTTAAGATATATTATCATCATTATCCTATATTAATATATTACAACTTTATTGTCACAAAATAGGTGACAGATTTAATTTCTAAGCTTTATAATCCACCTATTTAACTAGACTAAGCACTATATTAGCTTTGTGCATATGTATATAAAACCATTAGAAACCAGTCAACTCTTAGACAATCCCAATATAGACAATAATCAATAATCTCAAACTGTTGTCAAGAAAACTTCTCCCACTTTATTTATGATCCAATATATTTATATAGACATTAAAGATTGCAACTTGACCACAGAGGCTGAACTTATTGATATATGTATATATGGTAAGTCAAACATACATTAAATAGTTCACTACAAACCTAAAGCTTCTCAACAGTGTCTCATAGAAATAGAAGACAGTATTCAGTAGGCTTGTTATTTGCCAGGAGATGAGAATTTAAGTCAGTCTTCCATCTGAATTTGACTCTTTATTTAAAAATGTTTGAATATCCATTTAATAACTTACTGGATTGACTAAAGGCTAGCACCCTGTATGAACAATCTCAAACCTGTTAAAAAAATTTCAGATTTATTCAGTTCGAATTTGAATTTATAACATAATTGTCACAAGTGAATGTGAACCTATTGTATAATGAGCCTTATATATATATATATATATATATATATAATAGGCTAATGCTTTTTTATCAAATACAATATCTTAGAGGGACAGTGTTTTATATAGTAAACAAGTATTTAATCACAATAATTGTCTTTCAATAATTATTCATAATTTCTTATCAGATTAAAAATTTTATATTTTTGAACTATAGAAATGAATTTTAAAATTAATTAACTAAATACACAAATACACGCAATCTTTATTTCTTTATGTTATTTAGGAAGATCTATGATGTTTAAGCTCCAAATGTAACAGAATTGAGCTACTATCTATAAATATTTAGCTTTTAGGTTTATCAATATTACTGCAATGAAAGATGTAGAATTTACTTTTCAATTATATCGTTGGTATGTTAAAAATATGCTAAAATACATATTTTGTCTCAGCTATTGAGAAACTCATTACGTCACAGTGCATTTTAAGAATATTTGTTTTTAATGAAAATAGTGCGATTTTGTTGTAATATAAAAACCGTTAATGTAAGTTTACTTCTCCTTGTAATATCTTTCTCATTTAATTTGTGTATCTCTTATATACAAAACAACTTTAAACATTCTTCTTTTTTGCGTTTGTTTTTCTTTTTTACTCCCTAGTTTATAAAAACATATTTAAAAAAAACCCAAAAACAACTATATTAACAATCTTCTAAATAAAAGTTTATTCAGAAGATAAATAGCGGTTTAAAATAGCTTTAGATTGCCTCAAGTAGTATATATAAGTATTAATACTTTTCAATTTCCTTATGATAAAGAGTATGAAGTAGTCTTATATAACCAATTTCAAAGCCAATACCTATCCAAATTTCTTCCAAAGTAAAAAATAAACATTATTCACTTGGACAATTAAAGAAGAAATAGTGATGAAACGATTATTTTTTTCTTTCATTTTGGTTTTTAGTTGAGAGCAGTTTAATAAGATTGCTTTTGAGGCATCTACTTAAAAAAATTCTAAGATTATATTAGGTCATTTTAAATAACCTGAAAATTTTTATAAGTTTAAAAGACTAGGAATTGAACACAAGTCATGGATATATATTTATGTATATGTTAAAAATAAGTGTGAAACAATGAAAACTTTTTTAAAATATAGTTTTTCAGTTGTCATTAGAATTGATATGAAGATAAATTACCTCATACATATACCATATCATTTTTTGATTACTTGCATAATTGAAATTGTTTTAATAAAATACCATTACATAATATATTATTATCTAGAGGCTTTTATAAATGTCTTTCTCTACCATTGTAGAATTATAAATTATCTTCTGAAAGAACTGGTGTCGGTTTTAAAGTTTTATGTTGGCATTTGGTTATAGAATATTGGAAAGTGTGCGATGTGCATAATTACCTGACATGTAGTTTCATTTCTGGAATAGTAAATATTTCCAATTGTAGAATATATCAAATGTCTAAGTTCTACTTAAAAAGAATCTCACTTTTCTGCTGGCATGGAAGAAAACTTTCACTGTTAGGCAACTTTCTTGCTTTGAAATTTAAATAATTAATATTAAATATTTAAATGCTTTTTGAAAACTAGTATGTAACTTTTGTTAAGTTATATTAGATTATCAACATCTCTTCATCATTAAATCTGTAATATATACTCGAAAGTGATTGTTATCGAATTATTTTAAAAAAATATTTACTTGTACAATTTCTAATTTTTATTTATTTATTTTTGTTCTTATGTATATACAAAGGATATCAGTCAGAAAACTGTTTTTATTTTTTAGTTGGATTTGGTTATGACTTATAAGATTAAATGTTCATGATCTAAAAAAATGAACTGAGTTCCGACATAACTGAATATTTTATTTATTTCATTGTACGTAAATTCAACATTTTGTGCCTGCACCAAGATAGCAAAGCTCATACCAATAAAATCACATAAACGCATATATCCATTCATAAGTTAAATTTATTTTACATAATAAAGTTTAAAATGTTCATTTCTTTGTTTTTTTATTATTTAACATTAAAATTATACAAAAACATAAAAGAATAAAAATGAGTAAACAGAAACACACATTAATGTTTACAAACAGAAATATAATTTCCGTTATTGTTTGAAACTTCGGCACTGAAAGTTTTCAGCGACTCCGATTTGCTATACTAGATGATTTACTATGTATTTCAGTCAAACATAAATAAATATCAAACTAATTAAATTTACAAGTTAGGACAACAAGAAATATAAACATTCTTTGTCAAGTACTTTTTTAATTGTTAATTTTTCTTTCTATATTCACAAATGGCAAATTGTATCTGCGTCGCCTTTCACTTATACAAAAAATGGAACCACTGGAGGGCGCT
Organism: Epiperipatus broadwayi; assembly: GCA_028023455.1. Lineage (NCBI taxonomy): Eukaryota > Metazoa > Onychophora > Udeonychophora > Euonychophora > Peripatidae > Epiperipatus > Epiperipatus broadwayi. The sequence goes on from JAQFVV010012592.1 coordinate 1,728,951, forward strand.
TTTTGTCAGTGCAAAATTTATTTCACAAGAAAAAAAAGTTGCAATAATAAATTTGAGAAAAAAAAATCACATTTAATTTTTTTAATTCGTTTTTCCTGATTATTTAATAAATCTATAAAGTATATAAAACTGGTTATTATAAGTACAGTTTTCGTCTTACCACTATACAAGGTTTATAACAAATTTGAATTTAATTACTATTATATGGTAAAAAATATCAACGTAGATTCGTAAATAAAAAGTCAATATACATTGATTCAGCTCAACCTGATCGGTAACTCATTTTGTTTAAATTGTGGAATTGACAACTGTAGACGACTTTTTACTATCTTTATTTAGAAAACCACACTCATTTGAATATTATTTTTAAATAATTTTATTTTCTTGTCAATAAGATTTAATAATTTTAAAATTAATAATAATTAGAATAAGTAATCTGCATTGATTTATTTCATTAAATAAAACATTATTTTGTCTATAAAGTGTTTCCAGTTGTTTATAAACTTAAAATCTTGTGTCAATGTATATATATAGTATTAAATACTATTTGTCTGCTAAATATTTTATGTCACTATTATAAATTCTTATGTAATAGACGTGGTAAATTGTTGACAAGCGAGTACATTACAATTCACACTTTTTGATTCATCTGTAACTATTTTCCACTGTACTAAACCCAGTCCGCGATTTAGACAATTATAAAAGTTCTTTGTCTAATATATATACAATTTATTTTCTTAAAATAAACAACAAAAAAAAATTAAGAATGCTTATCAAGCTTATATTTTCAACTCAATTATGATTTTGTAATGATTCCATTGACAATTAATTTAAATCTCATTTATAAGACAAAACATTTGTACAATGTTCCATAATACAAATGGAACGTTATAAGTTTAAGTAAGACTTATCTGCTAGTCGGAGTGATTTTTTTTTAGTGCAACAAAACACTATTTAAGAAAATAATTTATAAAATAAAAATATACATTGACTTTATGTTTTCCAATATTTTCCATTAAACTAAGTACATGTCACAAAACAATAATTTAATGGTCTAATATTAAGATCTCTCAGACTATACAAGGCAGGTGAATCATTACCACAAAGGTAAGACTTAATAAAAACATGATAGTTAACATTATTTATTTTCCCTCTTCTTCCGAACCGATTGGCATAGTTGTATGGTTGTACAAACCTTGCGCCATTAAATGTAGAGCTAGTCCATTTCGTTGACCATTTGCTTTTTTAATTTTGGCACGTTTGTTTTGAAACCAAATTTTTATCTGCGACTCATTTAGTTTTAGGTCACGAGCCAAGTCTTGTCTTCGTTTCTCAGTAAGATACCGGTTTTCCTGAAATTCTTTCTTTAGCCGTTGTAACTGTTCGTTGGTAAAAGCGGTTCTTGGTCGTTTTTCTTCGGGCTTTTTTTCTTTCTTTTTCATTCTTCTGGATCTCGGTCCTGCAAGAAAAATTAATGTCTTATAATTCGATTTTTAAAATAATAAATACTTTTAAATACTACAAATAACAATAGTGATAAACAATGCTTATTATTAATACCTACTGCTATTAATAGCAGCAGGAATATAAACTGATAATGTATATATACTTTTAAAATTGTAATATTTTAAAGAAAGTATTATTAAAAAACAATATGCATTAATTTAAATAAGTTATTGAATATACAGTATTATTAATGTAGCTTTTTGATTAGGAGGTAATGTAAGCAAATAATACAGAAATAAGTGTTGTAATTTATGTTTACTGGTGCTTTTTACCAATTGCAATGATAAATTATACAGCATCACACATTAATAACAATAATTAAATGGTTTATTGCTTAGGAAGTCATAAGAAATTTAGATACTGAAGATGACAGAGCTAAGTCATAATCCACAGATCTTGAGATCCAGTGTTTGCCCTTATACCAGTGGACTAAAACAGATTTATTACATAGTAATAATTTAAATATAAATATGCTTTTATATACAGTAATCTCACCATATACACTGCATTTAGTTCCGAGTTTTTTAATAGATAGCAGCAATTAATATATAATATATTCAATTTAATTTTTAAAAGATGTACACATTAATTCTATTATTATGAGGCATGGTATATTATGTGGCTATACAGTATTGGTAGTTTTTCTGCTTTAAATTTTTCTAATATACCTCAATTGTTGCAAGAAAACAGAATTAATATAATATTGATGTACTATTTAAAATAATTAATTTGAAAAAATCACAATAGGTCAGTATTTCCCATTATACAATGAAATCCAAAATAATTCAGTTCATTTTTCACCTGCTATGATAGATTTAGTTTTTTGTTATCTAGTTTCAAGTGTATTTGCAAGATTATTTCAGAAAGAATTTTGGAATAATAAAAAAATTGACTTTCACATATTTTATAAAAGATTCCCACTTATTTTTGCACAATAATATACAAAAGTATATATGATTAACTTTTATTTTATATGTAAATGTTCTATTTTTAAAAACAGAAATTAACAAATCTAAGCTAATGATAAGAAAAAAAACTGCACTGGTTTGATGACTATGACTTCTGAAATGGATTCCTAACATCTTTACTGACACCATGATATTTTGGAATATTTTTGTTTGTAAACTTATATTTTCAACACAAGTGCAATTTATTGAATTCTAATATAGAGTAAAGATTTAATGTTAAAATCAAACATTGAACATTGACAAAAATTGCTACAAGGACTATCAATAAAAAAATGTCAGCCTGTTAGACATCAATAAAAAGAATTAACAAAAAGTAGAATATGAAATAGATAGGACAGTAATAAACTGAGAGAAAGAAAAATAATCACATGATTGTTTGAATGCAAGTTTAATGCAAGTTGAGGAAATGACTGATGGAGGGTGATAGCCATATTGGTGAATAGTTAAAGATATATTGATTTTGCTAAGTTAAAATCGATTATTAAAAGTAAAAAATAAAATTATTTCTACATAATAAAAAGCAGTTAATATTTTTTTATTTATAATAAAAAATGATTATTGTGAATAAGTTCTAGCCAAAAGCAAGCAACTATAAAAGTAAAATTATATTTTGGAGATGTTAATTTTTGAATGCAGAATATATTAAATGCATTGATTCCTACCTAGTTCATTGGTAGTTTATCTCCAAAATATTTCATATTATTTACAACTGCATAATTAAAATATTACACACACACATATATATAATTTAAACTATAAAACAAAACAAGAAAAATAACTGTTTTTATATACAAAGAATGTCAGTTTATTTCAATAGCCAACAGGAATATTGTAATACCAATGATCAGGCTTATTACAAAACAATGATATCATTACATAATCAGTTATGCTTAGGACAAATAATCCTTCAACTGATGGACATTTTCTTTGCTTTTCCCTAATGGTAATTTGAATTAATATTCAATATTTGATTTTGTATTATACCTTTGTTCTATAGTGGAATTTAACCAATTGGATTTGATATGTTAAAAATATAAGTTTACAAATAAAAACACCTAAAAAATCATATATGAATTTTGTAAATATAGTCAAAAAATGATAAAGTAAAATATGGAATGAAAACAATAACTTTTTTTTTATTGGAAGATTATAGTAGAATTTGGAAAGAAAGTAAAATAACGAAATTTTTGTTGATTGATCTTCATTTCTAAAAGCCTAGCAAATTATGATTAAGTTCTCATAAAGCTATGACATTCTGTTGTAAAAATTTAAAATTGCACTTATAATTATTAAAATATCACAAAATTTATGTACTATGATGTTTACAAAGTGTTGCAGATTGTAATTTACTTTTTACTGTTACTATACATTTATTAACTTGTATTTTTTAAAATAACATATATTAGAGTAAAATCTAAGTGTAATCATGAAAATATTTCTTTTCTTTTTAAATAATTCTTATGCAAATATTTTGTAAGTATAATCATAATTTTTTTAATAAATTACAGATAATATACAACTTTAACAACATCTTAGGATAAAACAGTGATTCCAAATAGTCTCAAAATTGTTCTCAAATCCTGATAACAAGAAGAAAAACTACCAGTCAGTTTATTTCTGGACTTTGGCCAGCTCATTTCAAATTTTTACTTGATGTAATCAATTAATATATTTTCAATTTCAGTTTTTATGATCAAATGAATGTAAAACAAGAAAAATAACATTACAAATGTCTTCAGAAAAAAAATGGAAAGCTGAGGGCACACAAGCATCATCTTCAAGATTATTATTTATATTAGTATGGTTGTTAATCATTTATCAGAAAGCAACATAATTTTCTATTGTTAAGTTTGTGTCCTGGTAAAAATGAATTTATAATATTATATCACAACATTAAATTGATCAAAAGCTAAAGCATTTTAGCTTAACTTTGTGATAAATGATTTGTTTTTAATATTCATAATTCTATATTTTTGTTTGTTTTTTTCTTCATAGAGAGCAGAAATAATTCAAAAATAAAAAACACCAATATTCAGTTTCTAGAAACATAATGGACATTGATTATGTTATAAAAATAAATGTTTTTATTTACTTCTATATCTATTACTTTAATTGTAAATTTATTTACTTCAATTATATATATATAATCATAAAAATAAAATGTTATCCATATGAGGTTTTTATACGCATTGCTTCATTTTTTCATTAATTTGCCCCTAGTGAGAATTTGCCAAACTTTATATTATAATATGTATATTTTCCTATATACATTATAATATAAAATTTTAGTGTGAAAAAATTCCATCAAAATAATAGAATTTAGCTTCAACCTGACAAGTCTCTCTATTGTATTCTGACAGGTTTTTGACATCACCATTTTTACAACATTGTTTAAAGAAAATAGTTTGAACAACCAAAAAGATGTTTATTTGTAAATTTATTACAATTCTAGATATTTTTATACAATAATTTATACAATATTTATTAGAAATCAAAATATAAATTATTAATAACTTTCAAAAATAGACCATTATATTAGCAGACAATGCAAAGGTGCCCTAAAGGTTAGTTTTCTAGGTAAGCAATCTAATTATAATAATGAGTATAAAAATATAATTTTGCAATAAAGCATATTTAGTTAGATGTAAAAGAAATAAATAAATATTCATTCAGATTTTTAAAAAAAATTACAAATAATGAAGATTTTTTGATTTTGTAAAATGAAAATAATCTTTTTAAAAATGGTGATGTGTAATCTGTTTGTTTTCAGTACAATCTCATTTTTTAAAATATTTGTAAAAAGAAATGTGAACATTTAAATTTTATTTGAGTAGTAAACAAAAATTTCTATTAAATGAAGTCAAATTTATTATTTCTCATAAGTAATAATGATTTAATCTTAAATTCTATGTTGAACAGGAGGACAAAGAAAATAATGAAATGTTGAAGGAACATCAGAGAATTATATTATAAGATTAAAATCACACTTGTTTATATATCTTAACTGCATTAAAAATAAGACATTTTTAAAGGTTTATCTAGTAGTTAGATTGTAAACCTTCTTTTAAAATTTCATATGATAATTTTTTTTTTAAAAAAAAAGTTCATTAACCTCTCATCTGGTAAAAACATTTCCAATTATCACTCTACTAGCAATTCTTATAATCATTCGACATTTAATTTTAGTATTAAGTCTTTATTCTGTATTCATCATCATTATCAACCATTATCAATCCACTGCAGGATGAAGGTCTCTCCAAGTTTAATCCATCTTCTCCGATCTTTAGCTTCTCTTCTCCACATCACCCCTACACACTTTCTTATTTCATCCATCCATCTTACATGTGGTCTCCTTCTGGGTCTTTTACAATCTCTTGGAATCCAGTTTAAAATTTCAATTGTCCATCTATTATCATCTCTTCTAGCAATATGTCCAGCCCAACTCCACTTCAATCTTTTAATTTTTTCAATGAAGTCAGTAACACCTGTTTGTTCTCTTACCCATACATTGCGTTTTCGATCTCTTCTTGTTACTCCCAACATACATCTCTCCATATTTCTTTGAGTGGTCTGAAGTCTCTGTATTGATCTTCTATTAAGTGTCCAAGTCTCAGATCCATAAGTAAGAACTGGTAAAACACATTTGTTAAAAACCTTTCTTTTCAAACACATAGGCATATTTCCTTTTAATATCAAGTTATTTCTACCAAAAGCACTCCAACCAAGTTTAATTCTATGATTAATTTCCTCTATTATGTTTCCATCTGTATTAATAATCTGACCAAGGTATTTGTAACTCTTAACTTCTTCTAATTCATCATAATCAATCTTTATTTTCATATTTTGAGCAAATCGATTAAACATTACTTTAGTCTTTTTAACATTTATCTTTAGTCCTACTTTCCTACTTTCATCTGATAACTCCTGCAACATTTCCTGCAGCTCAGAAGCATTATTTGCAAAAACAACTACATCATCTGTGAAATCTAAATGACTTAAATAATCTCCATTTACTTTCACTCCTTTAGTTTCCCATTTTAATCCACAAAATACTTCTTGCAGCACTGCTGTAAAAAGTTTTGGAGATATGGAGTCACCTTGTCTTACACCTTTCTCAATGTTGACTTTCCCAGTATCATTATGTAATCTAATTGTTGCTGTTGCATTTTTATAAATATTCTTTAAAATATGACAATATCCTGGATCTATACCTTGATGATCCAATGCTTTAATCACTGAAGAAATGTTTATAGAATCAAATGCCTTTTCATAATCTACAAATCCAAAACATAATGACAACTCATATTCATTTGTCCTTTCTATAACTTCTCTCAATACTTGAATATGATCTACTGTACTAAAACCACTTTTAAATCCAGCTTGTTCTCTTGGTTGGTGAAAATCCAAGGTTCTCTGTAGACAAGTTGTAATTATCTTGGTAAAAATTTTATATAAAACTGATAAAAGGCTGATAGGTCTGTAATTTCTAATATCTTCTTTATCACCTTTTTTAAATATTAATATTATTACTGCATTCTTCCACTCATCCGGTACATCTTTATCATTTAGACATTTGGTATATAACTTTGCTAATATTTTTTCTGTTTCTTCACCTGCTTCTTTTAATATATCAATTATAATTCCATCATTACCTGGAGCCTTTCCTTTTTTCATACATTTAATTGCATTTCTCACTTCTTCATTTAAAATTCTGGGCAATTCGGAAGATGTAATAGATATAGGAGGTACTTGTTCTTTATTACTATATAATTCTTGATAAAAATCTTCTACCAATTTCATAATGTCATCCCTCTTTTTAGTAATAATTCCATCTTTTTTCCTTATTGCAGATATAAATTTCCTACCAATACCAAAATGTTGTTTTACATTCTTAAGACTTTTATTTTCTTCTACAGCTTTTCTTGCTAGTTCACAGTTATACTTTCTTATATCATTTTCAACTCTTTTCCGCACCATTTTACAAAATTCGAGATATTCAATTCTTTTTAATGCATCATTCTTGCATATCTTCACATTCCTTCTTTTCTTCATAAGTTCTCTAGTCTCAGTAGAAATTTTATTAGTCAATTGCTGCTTTTTTCTACCAGCTATCTTTGTTGCAGTTTTTAAAAGTGTATCAGTTATTTTCATATTAATTTCATTCAAATCTGAATCGGGTTCAAAATCTACTAATACTTGAAACCGATTTGTAAGTTCTAATTTAAATTCATTAGAATGTTTCTGAAGATTAGGAGTATCAACTGTAAATATAGTTTTTCTTAATAATTTTTGTCTCTCTAGTTTTACATTAACATGTATCTTACCCCTTACTAATCGATGATCACTTCCTGTGTTAAATTTATTAAGAACATTACAATCTTGAAATATGTATTTCCTGTTAGTCAAAATATAATCCAATTCTGCTGTACCTTCATTTGGATGCTTCCATGTCCATTTCCTTCTAACATTTTTCTCAAAAAAAAAATTCATAATATAAAGTTTTTCCTTCTCTGCAAACTCCACAAGTCTATGTCCTCTCTCATTTCTATTACCATAACCAAAATTACCTACAACACTTTCATCTTTCATTTGTTTACCAATTCTAGCATTAAAATCTCCCATAACAATTTTAAAATGTTGTTTACTCTGATCAAAAGCCTTTTGTACATCAATATAAAAATCTTCTACTACTTCATCACTGTGAGAACTTGTTGGGGCATAAACCTGAATTATCTGCATTTGATATCTGCTATTAAGTTGTATAACTAATCTTGCCACTCTGTCTGATACACCATCAATCTCCACAATATTGTTCTTCCACTTTTTATTTATAATGAATCCTACTCCACTTGTATTTCCAATATTTGTGCCTTTATAATAGAGCATATGTCCATTTTTTAAATCAATTGTCTCTTCACCTTTTCTTCTAACTTCACTAAGTCCAATAATATCCCATTTAATATAAGAGAGTTCTTCTTCTAATTCTTGCAATCTTCCTTCACTTGAAAGTGATCTGCAGTTGTAAGTACCTAAATAAAAAGTCGTCATCAAATGGCAGCCTGGGTCCACCTCCAGGATATTCTTAGCACCCTCCGCCTTCCGCCACCAACCGCTGCCTTGGTTGGTGACTTTACAGCCTCCTGGGATTAAGGGCCATGCTTTATTTTTGTCTGTCATAATTGTATAATTGGGAAAAATCTTTATCATTTACACAAACATTCATTCTGCCTTATCAGGCACTGAAAAGAAAGACCATGGTGTTTCTTGATCTTAAACTCAGAGGTAAAAAGCCAATAAATTCACCACACTGTCTAATGCGTGTTGGTGAGCAGCCCATCCATGTTCGTATACTATATGAATAAACATATAGTAATAACAGCTGCAACGACAAGAACGTATGGAGTGGACATTAGGAATTTGCCCTGCTCGGTTCCTTTAAGGCCTCCAAGAGGAATCAAAGGGTCTCCTTTCAGTTAATAGCAAACTCCTTTCTGCAGCCCTTTATTCTGCATTAGAATGTAATAAATTGAACTTAATTTGTCAGAAACATAAGATTACAAACAAAAATATCCTAAAAAATTATATTTGAACTTTGCAAATATAAAAAAATAATATTAAAAATAATATATAATGAGAACAATGAACTTTTTTCTGATTGCAACATATCAAGTCATCTTAGTGGATGAAAAAATAAAATTAATGAAATCTTTGTTGAATGAACTTTCATTTTAAAATATGAACAAATAAATGTGAAGGAAATTTATTAAATTCTACACTAAAGTTTAAAATTGTATTTATAACTATGTTAAAAAAGGTGTTATTTTGCCATCCAGATATTTCTGTTTTCTGTTATGAATGAATTTGATAATTAATATTTTTAAAATAAATTATATTTTCAAATAAATTCATATTGTAATAATGTATATTTTTATTTTCAAATAATTATTATACACATTTTTTATGTAAAAACAATGATAAATATTTAAAAAAATTATGAAAACAAAGCACTTTTTTCTAATAACTAAGAATAAAAGTATTGAATTTACAATTATCCTAACAACTGCTTTCCATAAATCTATGATCTAGTAAGCATGGTTTTGACTCTTTTAAATTTATTTTCATCACAAAATTCTGTAGACTTCTGCCCTTTTCAGATTTTTTTGAACTAATATATTAATAGTTTCAATTGTCAAAATTAATGCAATTCCAGTAAAATAGAGCAACAGTCATACACAGAAGAGCAAAGAAAATCTCCAAACAAAGTACTTTGTAATTATTTACAGCAGTGCTAAGCTTTCAGTTGCTTTTAGTTTTTTTGATAACCCCAGCAATGTTTTATTTTATGAAATTTATTTTCATTCTTTATTATATTTTCAGAAATTTTGAATTATTTAATTAATTTTATAATTATGAAAAAATGACAAAAAAATCTGCTACAATAAATATGAATGTTTTGTTATTTCATTAATTATAAATTGTGGCTATACAGTATTAATTTCTTTTGATTTGTTTTCTTCTAAAAGTATATATTTTTAAATATAAAATTTGAATCAAATCATATTAGACTGTTAAAAAAGAAATTTTACACAAACATTTTGCAAAAACAATTATAAATATATAAGCAAACCATCTTGAAAATATACAATTTCATATTCAAAATTTAAGCAAAATCTTGAATACTCTCAAAAGTTCTTGCAATAACTCTTATGCAGAGAAAACAAGAAATTACCAATCATATAATTTATTCACTTATTGTCAGCTCATTTGCATTAGATTATCTGTACAATACTGATATTTTGAGATTTTTTAATGAATAAATCAATATTATTTTAATTCCAGTTTTTGCAATCAAATGAATACAAACCCAGCAAAAAAGCACTAAAGATAGTCACAAAATGAGAGTTAACCCTCCTGTATTCTGACAGATTTCTTTGTTCTCACTAGATTTAAGCTTTCAACATTTATTTTGATATTAAACCATTATTATTTTTCAGAATATAATAAATTTGACCTCATTCGATAGATATTTTTGTTTAGAAATTAAATAAATTTTAAAAAATCACATTTGATTTCCAGAATTATTTTAAAAATTATATTTATTCAAAACAAAATGCTGTCATGTTATCAAATTTCAGGTGGAGCCAATTCAATTTATAAAATGAATGAAATCTTCTTTGTTTCATGTTTTAAAAATCTGAATGAATTTTTTTTAATAACTACTAAATCGATCAATTTATGCTTTTAAAGTTTAGAATTTTTTTGTAATTTTTACAGTTTTCTGAATATTATAATTAATCTGCTGAATGGCCTCATTTTTAGAAATCTATATTTTCCCATGACTGTAATAATGATAGTAACAATATTCAGAAGAAAATATCCTTTTATATTTTAAAATAAAACATTTCTGTAAAAAATAAATATGTAATAATATTTATTTTTGATTTTTTATAATTATTACACAATTATGATACAAGTATAACCATCGAAATCAAATAAAATGTTATAAAAACATATTTATAAACAACAAAACATAACACTTATATTAATTATATAAAAAGCCTTTTTCGGCAAATTTATTTTTTGCCCTTTTCAAACATGTCTTCCAAAAATACTACGACTACATATACATAGCGACATCTATGTTAATACATGATAAGTAAAAATAAAAGACAAAAGAATAAACGAAATATACAACTATTATAAACAATTCATATAGGACAGCTGAAACTGAATTGGACAGCCTATATTATCATATAACTTATACAACTCTACTATAATTTAAATCTTCATTTCAGTAAAATGCTCTTCCAAACAATCATCCACATCTTATCTATCCATTCTTTTTTCATCAACCATTTATTATTCATTCCAATAGACGCCTTATATATATTCATACAATTAGTTTTATTATACATAATATAATTTGTTTCATATAATCTGCGTCTATTAACATCTTTTATATAATTTAAAGCTCTTATACTATCAGTACAATTAATTTTATGTCCAGTTTGCAAATAATGAACATATAATGCTGACTTATCATCTTTCCTATCGATAGCACCATTATGTTCCTTAGCTCTTTCACTCAATTGCTTTGCTGTCTGCCCATAATAAACCATATTACAAAATTTACAAGTAATTTTATAAACCATTCCCCTTTTATATTGTATCTCATCTATTAACCTATAATTAGTTATTAACTTATCTAAGTTTCTACTATTGGCCCATCCCACATTAATATTTTCATCCAAATATTTTTTCCTTTTTTCAGCTGTCCTATATGAATTGTTTATAATAGTTGTATATTTCGTTTATTCTTTTGTCTTTTATTTTTACTTATCATGTATTAACATAGATGTCGCTATGTATATGTAGTCGTAGTATTTTTGGAAGACATGTTTGAAAAGGGCAAAAAATAAATTTGCCGAAAAAAGGCTTTTTATATAATTAATATAAGTGTTATGTTTTGTTGTTTATAAATATGTTTTTATAACATTTTATTTGATTTCGAAGGATTAGTACAACATAAAAAACGAAAAAGAAAAAGGTATTTTCCGTTTTCTTCTGTTTTAAGTATTGTTAAGTATAACCATAAATTTTTAAAAATATCAATTTTTTAGACATCATAATATTTTCTCAAGGATCATAGTTCCACAAAATACACTTGGCAAAGTTCATGATTGCTGAATAATCAATGTCTACTCATCAAATCATGGATTTAATGCCCTTGTAATGTGATGTGATACCACTTTACCTTCCATTCCCCACTCTAAGTAATTACTCTAAGTAACTGATTATTCAATTTTACTGCCAACTTTTGGCTTTTTTTGTAATTAAATATTAGAAAATAAATATACATGAATTATAAAGCCTTAAAAAAAGTTTTGCAAAATTTTCACCATGGAAACAAAAACAAAACTTTTAATTTTAGAAATCTCAGATGACATTCTATTTTCTCACAATATGATATGGTTAAATCCAAAATCACCAGCAGCACCATCATCTAAGAAACCCTCAAAAAAATCATTAAAAGTTTAAATTAGCTATATGAAAAATGGTGTTTAATAATAAATATGTAAAAAAATAATTCTATTCTGCTACAAACTCTATTTAAACTGAAGATTATATATATAATAATCTTACAATTTAAACCTGACTTTGGTCTCAAAGATTAAATAAATATATGTGATAACGATTTATTACTTTTTCAAAGTGACAAATATAATGTGTAAGTATATATATATATATATATATATATATATATATATATATATATATATATATATATATATATATATATATATATATAACCACTAGAAACCAGTCAGCACATAGACAATCCCAATATAGATAACAATTGTCAAGGCAACCTTTTTTTAGCAATAGAGGTGGAATCCCACCTCCATTAATGGTTTCATATATTTATAAAGACACTAAAGATTGGAACATGACTACAGCAATTGAAATTATTGATTGGAAGAAGTTTAAATATAACCTGTTCTGAATGCAGACTAATAAATAGTCAATTATAACATTACAATTTGCAATTCTAATTTTCAAATTGTACCAAAAGTATTACTTAAATAATACATATAATAATGCTTATTATATATATATATATATATATATATATATATATATAAGCATATATATATATATATATATATATATATATATATATATATATATTTAGAAAGGCAAAGGTATTAAAAATAATTTTATATAAAAATCTTATTTGAAATAATTTAAATGGAGAAACAATATAATGACAGAATAAACTTTGCTTAAACAAAGCAAAATTAAATTTCATCAATAAATGCATTGCTAAAATAATGATCAAGTTTTACAGGACACTGATGTTTCATTACCAAACGATGTTACTCCATCAATTATAATTATGAACAAAATAATCACCAATTCACAAATTTATAGTGACTGTGATTGTTTTTTGAAAAAACAAAATTATGCATTTATTATGGCTGTAGTTAATATATATCTTATTTATAAATTGTAAATTGTTAATAAAATGTCTGTTATAGAATAATTATTAGAATAAAATTGTAATAAAATTAGTGAATTAGAACAGTGGTAATATATTTTATAAATGACTCTAATAAACTACATAAGTCATCATCATCAACCATTATCAATCCACTGTAGAATGAAGGTCTCTTCAAGTTCAATCCATCTTCTCCAATCTTTAGGTCTCTTCTCCACATCACCCCTGCACACTTTCTCATCTCATCCATCCATCTCACATGTGGTCTCTTTCTGGGTCTTTTATAATCTTTTGTAATCCAGTTTAAGACTTCAATTATCCATCTATTATCATCTCTTCTAGCAATATGTCCAGCCCAACTCCACTTCAATCTTAATATTTTCAATGCGGAAGGTTTTTAACAAATGTGTTTTGCCAGTTCTTATTTATGGATCTGAGACTTGGACACTTAATAGAAGAGCAATACAGAGACTTCAGACTACTCAAAAAAGTATGGAAAGATGCATGCTGGGATTAACAAGAAGAGATCAAAAAAGCAATATATGGGTAAGAGAACTACATAAGTACTTTCAATTAATTTCTGAAGCTTTTTCAAATGAGTTGAAAGTACTACTGTGATTTATTATAGTTATAATCTTAAAAAATGAAATAAATCATCACACCTGCCAGTAAATTCACATATGCTTAAAACATATTCACATATAAACCAACCATTACTAACTGAACTTATAAATTTACATTCATTCATAATTAATAAAAGTTTGATTGAGATTCTGTCTCTCTCTTATGATAGAATATCTATATTTGTACAATATAATTGTCAATTTAAATATCGGGCATGTAATAGATTCAATCCCTGAAATAAGCACAATCAGTAATGGTTGACTTATTACTGGTGGGTGAATGCATGGAGATTTTAATATGCATTTATGAGCAGCACATGAATGAAGGTTTATTTACTTCTTTATGATTACAATTAATAATAATAGATTTATAGTTATTTTTAAAATATATAATCACCATTATAATTCATTATTTTTGTTACAACTTTGAATATATATATATATATATAATGACTTGCATTGTTAGTATAGTGGTATATAACAAGCTAAAGTAAATATAATTTTATGTATAATGACTTGCATTGTTTAGTATAGTGGTAAATGGAACTCAAAAGTGATTATTTCTTTGTTACTTTTATACTTGCATTTTTTATTAACCCCCAACAATACACTAGACTAATTGTGTTATGATGATGAAAAGTAATTGCAAATTACTATATCAGCAATTGAAATTAAACTGAGAGACTGCAAACCTCTCACGTCTGCGCTTTATAAAGTAAATATTATTTATATATCATCAATTATAATTTGGTATATTACTATATGTTTGCAGTACTTTAATGTTTTAATTTATAAGTCAGGATCAAAATTATTATTATTATTTTTTAAGTAATAAGATTTTCATGCAACTATAAGACATTTTTATGATATCCATCTCATATCATTCCAACCAGTTATCTAGTTTATCAATTCATAAATAAATGATTAAATATTTTTGATTTGAGGTTAAAAGAATAAAGGAGACCATTAAAAATCAATTTCTATCAGTTTGAAATTCACTAAGTATTATGAAGACATTTTCTAGAGACCTGCGCCTTACAGCAGGCTATCTATGATTATTTCCATATTAGTTCTCTTCATAATTACTTTGCATAAAGGCTTTTAAGTTTGTGGCTAAGGGCTGCTTCTAAAATAAAAGCTTTAAAATTTTGTTGCAGTTTTTCGTATTACTATTAACATTTTTTTTAAAAAACTTTATTTAAAGTATAGAAGAAAATTATAAGTATAAACATTTTAAAAACTACACAAATAAAATTATTTAGTAGTGACACAAAATGTTTAAACAACTTTAACATAACAAATATCAACAATTCAAATTGTTAATTAAAATTTTAAAACATTAATAAATTTTTGCTAAATTTACAGTAAATAATGGAGAAAGATGTCAGCACCAATGTGAATAATACATGCTTTTATAGTTGCCATACTGCACGAAAAGATTAACAAATCACTCTGCAATATAAATTCAGGAAGCAGTGCCCTGCAAATATAACAGCAATTAGTTTTAAATAAATGCAGTAATAATCTAAATACTGTAATAACACCAATTTGTTAAAGCGTAAATATTTAAAGCTGCAGTTGTTTTCCATCAATTAGCATAATCGTATGCACCTAGAAGTTAATCAAGGCAGAGTCAAAAACTCATTTTATTAACAAATATTGATCAAAAAACTACATCTAAAAGTAAGTACAACTTGAATATTAATTAAAAATTAATACAAATTATTTCAAAAATCACTGCACTAATGACTAAGTGTTAATAATATTCAATAATTTAAAAAGAACTTATATAAGTATATAACATTCTTTAATTAAATTAAAAATAATAATAAAGAGTTTAAAATAAACAGAATAGAAATATTTTCAAGATGATTTAAAATTTTAAGATACAACAGAATCTTAGAGATTTATTAAGAATTTAATTTAATATAATTGTCAGGTTTACAGATATTTATGTAAATATACGAACTTCAATCTCTAATATTAGTGGTGGTAGAATAACAAATTTTGGAGCTCAAGATCCATCTACCATAACGCAGTGACCGATGATTGAATTATTATGAATTCTTGACCAAATAAACCATTCCATAACTTTTCGTTTTTATAAATTTGTGCGTGTGTTTCTATATAGATATCATAATACACATATAAATGTATTGCATAAAATTTCAAAAAAAAAGTTCTGCAAAAAATCTGATTAGACTCGACAATGTTATATTTCTTAGTAATCTCTCCAATTTCTTATTCTAAATATAAAAAAAAATCTATTAGCCATTCTAAAATTAGTAAAAAGTTTGCATTTCTCATATTTTTTTAAAGGACTTTAGGCCTTTTTTTTAATGAAAATATTGCCAAGAAAGACAATGTATCCCCATGTTCTTAAATCATCAATTATTTTACACTAATAAAGTTAATTTTGAAATTACTAAATAATTGCATTTAGTGGTTTATACATTGACAATAATGTTCTAATCGTGTCCTACTTTCCAAATTCTGTACACGATATATATATATATATATATTTGAAACTAGAAATAATTTATTTTTTATTCAATGCAGATTGTAGTCGTCAAGGATTTTTATATTCAGGGGAAAGATACAATTATAAAATCAAAGAGTAAAAAAGGAAATAAGTATTTTGAACAATAATTTTGTAACAGACTGAGAATTAGATAATGCAGTTGTGTCTTCCCGCATCTAGAAAGTTCTTTTAATTATTCAGGTTAAATTAAGTTAATATAGTTCCATTCTTACATATAAAGTATTGAAAAAGATAACTCAAACAAAATAAATTAAATAAAAAAAAATATACAGCAAACAAACAAAAAATAAAGTCTGCAAAAATATATGGAATAAAAATAATTTCAAAAAGTGATGAATTAGAAAAAAAAGAGTTGCCATTGATACACTAATATACAATTTTTTTAAAAAATCATTAAAAATTTATATTTAAAAAGGTTTAGATAAAAGATTAAAAAACTATGTATTTTATTCAATGAAATTTTTAAAAGAAAATACAGTATATGTATACTTAAGCTTAAAATTAAATTATTTTTTTCTCACTCTAGCAAATGAAAAGTTAAATGACGTGATATAGAAAAAAATAAATCAGGATAACAAAAAAAAAACAAAAAAACAATTACTTTGAAATATTTTAAAATAAATTGGTATTTCATATTTGAATGCTAATATAAACAGTTTGTACAGTACATGAAACATTATGTGATAATACTATCTAATTTCTGTTTTTTTTTCTTTAGAAAAACTAATCCATGAATTACTTTAAGTGATACTAGAGAAAAGTAATGGTAGAAAAACTTCTTAAACAGGACATAAAACTTTGAAATAGGTATTGTGAAATCTATTATAATTAAATAATATCGTTAAGAAGATAAAAAGTCTGGCTAGAATTTGCAAGACAAGTAGGGATTACTTAAATTTAAAAGCTTACAAATATGTATTTAAAATATGCAAAAAAAATATAAATAAGATAAACAACAAAAAGAAAATTAAACATTGACTTATTTTGAGCTCATTAAAGTTTATTCAAGCTCTAGAATTGGGAATAAGCAAATAATGATAAAATATCATTGTCTATTATTATCAATTGTCGATCATCAACAATCCATAGCCTAAACAACTTGTATCAGGCAAGAAACTTAACATACATAAATATAGAGATGAAATGTAGATATTTAAAAAAACTGGATAATAATAAAAGCTAAAATAACTAAAAATATTAAAAAAGTAATTAGATAGAAAATTTAAAATAGAAAAAAGTTATACTGAATAAATATTTGGAAATAAATGAATAATACAAAAATAGTATTCCAAAGAGCTACAATAGATAAAACCAAAGAGCTAACAGCAATATTAAATATAATGAGGGATAGCAAAGAATGCATTAAACATGACTTGGATTATAGATGATATTTTGTAAAGAATGTATATAAGTAAAAAAGAGCAGCTTTCAAATTCAGTCCATTATAGAGCTAAAATCTTTCTAGGTATGTCTAAACAGAAAACAAATGAATAACATTCTACTCATCAGGATGAATAAATGTTAAGAATTTATGCTTTTTTTAATTATTTAACTAAATCCTCATTTACTGAACAATTGGATAGCTAATTAGATTGATATTTCAACCATCTAAAAAAAATGCTAAGCTTGTTTCAAATTTAAAAAACTTTATAAACATATAATTATGAGCATGACAAGTGTATATAATTAATCATTATTGACATATATATATATATATATATATATATATATATATATATATATATATATATATATATATATATATATATATATATATATATATATATATAAATTTCTGAAACTATGGTCCTGTGTGACTATCTGATTTTGACTTTTTAGTACATAAATGGGATAGATACTTGGCAAAGAAAAGTGATATTATTTTATTTTTATGATTATAAATGACATTCAATTACATCTTAGGCATTTAAAGGTAAAAGAAACATGAACTTATTACCTATAGTAGTAAGACATATCTTTCCTTGTAAAAAAAATCACATTCGTTTACAGTGGCATTTCCAAAATATGTATGGCCTAGACTTGAATATTATATTATAAATATAATAGAAAAAATGGATAATTACTATATAAGAAGACTTTTGTAGGTAGTTACATTTGGATATAATATCACTCAATTTTTTTTTATTAACCAAGAATGAAAGTGATAAAACATCAGACTAAACATTTAACAAGCTTGGAGAATAACGACTTCTACTTCATTGTTTTGTTTTTTTTGGAGGGGAGGGGGGGATGTTGAGAAATTTTGCATTGCATTGAGCTATTTAAAAAAATCCCTGGAGAGCTTAATTCTCTTGTACAATAACAGTGGCAAGTGCTACTGAAGATTACCCAATCGAAGATCATTCTATCATTTCTAGAACAAGAATTCATCTCAGAATCTACTGATTAACAAATCAGTCCATTAAAAAAAATTAAGACTGTCTTATCTTTTAGGTGAAAATCTTATAATAAAAATTGAAATGTTTTATATTATGCTGGGATTTATATTTAATTTGTTCATTTCTTAGTTGTGCATTAAATGTAAAAAAGATAAATTGTTATGAGGTCTTGAATTTAAGAGACAGTGACCAAGAAACATACCTTAAGTTTTATCTTAGGCTATCAGAATTTTTTTTCTTTTTTAAAAAATATAATAGTTTGTAATTAGTTTTAATATTTTATATTTTGAAAAAAAAAAAAAAAAATTAAAACATTAAAACTAATTACAAACTATTATATATATATTTAAAAAAATTCTGATATCCTAAGATAAAAAACTTAAGATATGTTTCTTGGTCACTCTCTCTTAAAATCAAGATCTCATAATAATTTATCTTTTCTACATTTAATGCACAACTAAAAAGTGAACACATTAAAATATAAAAATAAAGATTGATTATGATAAGTTAGAAGAAGTTAACAGCTACAAATACCTTGGTCAGATTATTAATACAGATGGAAACATAATGGATAAAATTAATAATAGAATTAAACTTGGTTGGAGTGCTAATGGTAGAAATAACTTGATACTAAAAGGAACTATTCCTATGTGTTTGAAAATGAAGGTTTTTAATAAATGTATTTTACCAGTTCTTACTTATGGATCTGAGATTTGGATACTTAATAGAAGAGCAATACAGAGACTTCAGATCAATCAAAGAAGTATGGAGAGATATATGTTAGGTGTAACAACAAGAGATCGAAAATACAATATATGGGCAAGAGAACAAACAAGTATTACTGAACTCATTGAAAAAATTAAAAAACTGAAGTGGAGTTTGGCTGGACATATTTCTAGAAGAGATGATAATAGATGGACAATTGAAATATTAAACTGGATTCCAAGAGATTGTAAAAAAAACCCAGAAAGAGACCACATGTGAGATGGATGGATGAAATAAGAAAGTGCAGTGGTGATGTGGAGAAGAGAAGCTAAAGATCGGAGAAGATGGATTAAATTTGGAGAAACCTTCACCCTGCAGTGGATTGATAATAGTTGATGATGATGAATTTGTTTTAATATGCGATATTATATTTAGGCCTTGGATTACTATGTATATGAGAAAACAGAGTTTTGTATATATCGATACATATGTTTGTAGGCATCTTTCTTTAAAAATGAAATGAGAGTTCAAGACGATATCAAATCTTAGGCGAAAAGGATAATTAATTTTCAACAAAACATTAATAGCAAAGTGACCTGACATAATGTTCTCATTGGTTTTTTTAATAAGATGTATTTCATTTATTATTTACATAATTAACATTTATGTTAAATAAATAATAAATTCAATATTAAAAACTATACAATAAAGTACTAGATTAAATGCAATGAATACATTCAATAACACTTTTCATTTGATAAAAGACGTTAGTTTTCTAGATTTTTATTTTTAAAATGTAATATATATATATATATATTACACTGTTCCACGATAAACTTGATGACTTGATAATAAAAAAACTTATCTATCTATAATCAGACATAAAGCAGACAATTTAATGTTTATATATAATTTTTAACCTGAAAGCTAAAAGAATTTATACAAAGTTAAGAAATATTTATATCAATGTATTGCCAAATCACTTTGAGTTATCAAACATATTTTTCAGAATAATAATTAATAAATATATTTGATAACTTAACATGCATTCTTTGATTTTTCTTTCACTGTTTATTCGGTGATTATGCTTTTTTGTTGCCGTCTTATTTGTAAATTTTTAAACACTAAAGCCAATTTATAATTACTACTTTTTTAAAGTACAATACTAAAAGTTTTATTATATTTATTTATCTTTATTTTACTTAGCTACAATAATTTATATTTTGATGACATATATAATAATCAATTGTAAATTTGTATTAAAAAATGAAGTTTGTATTAGAATTACAGGACTAAGTGCACATACCTTTTAGAAATATCAATGTAAAATTAAATGTATTATATAGAAGCAGATTTCTAAATTTTAAATAACACAAGACTCACAGTACTGGGTTTAAAGAAATTCCCGTTACATCTAGCCCTACGACTACTAACTACTTACCAGATTAAGCTGGAATCTTATTTTATCTAAAGCAGATTTAGTTGGTAAAAAATTAGCATTATGTGTTTTAGTGGTTTTTTAAAAGGAAAGCTTCAGCAATCTAACTTATACATATAAACAATTTAATAGCTCTGCAAATATAATTATAAATAAAATGTTATTAACTATCATAATTTATTTGCTTTATTATATATGTTATAACAAGATGAAAAAATAAACCCAATCTCTGGAGATCATCTGTTTTCGATAACCACCTTTATTAACTCATTTGAACACCAATGCCATATGACCAGTAAGTTATACATTCATTCTTTAACATTACATAAATTGTACAAGTAGTATTTAAATAAAGAATGACATTCCCACATTGATGAAAATGTTGGATGTCTTCAAAGGCATGTCACAATATATAGAATAAAATAGAAAATATGGTAGATTATTTAGATGTATTATCATTTTAGCACACAGACATTTATATATATATATGTAAAAGTAAATAATCACATTTTAACAATAAATAATTGAATCAGAAATAACTACACTTTCCATTGAGCTATGTAAATATCAATCAATTATAAAAATAGCGAATGATATATCTATCCTTTAGCTTTGTTGCTATTTAAATTTAGTTCACTGATATTGTTTTAAATCAGATAATAAAATCTGTCTACTATTTTAATTTATGCACAGAATAAATAATCTGAAATCACTATTTAATCATTCAGAGGACCAAGGCAGTGCCCCAATTTAACAACCTTCAATTATCAAATGAATCTCATTCTCTGATTTAGAATAGTCAACGAACTAAGCTTAAATACTAACAAAACTAAAGGATAAATGTATCGTTCTATTTTTTCATAGTTAAATAATGTTTACATAGCTTACTGGAAAGTGTATAAAGTAAAATGGAGTAAAATATATAAATATTATCACCAATATTAAAGTTTATAATTAATTTCAGTTTTGTTTATTATATATACATAGTTTTAATACAATTTTTATTTGCAAGTATATTTATTTGCAGTTAAAAACAGTACATAAGCATTTTACATAAAAGTAGAAACGTTCTTAAATAGCTCATTGCAACATAAGTAGTTCCAGTATCTTTTTATAAATGCAAGGGAAAAGACAATGAGAGCTATTGGAAAACAAATTAAAAACTTGATTTGAATCTAAAAAAATATCTATGTTTTATCTGAGTTTGAAGATAGTAGGCATTTGTATTAGTCTCTACAACATCATGAAATAAATATAAAATTTAAATAGCTATCAAATTGCATATTTAAAGTAAAAAAAAGAAACTACCTTCACAATAAATGTTCACAATAAAAACAATACAAAACTTATTCAAACATCTATATATACAAAATATAATTGATAAAATGTTCAACATTAAATAAAATGTTAGACTAAATTACAATACTTACAGCATGTGAAAAAAATCAGATAGATGCAAGTATTAATTCTGGGTTATTCATTAGGAATTCTATTTATTAAAAGACATGTTAATGAGAATATTACTTTACAATGACCAACATTAAATTATACAAACATATAACTTAGTGCTAATGCTGAAAGTCTGTTCTGTTTAGATGTAAATCCTAAAGTAAGTAATGTGTGACAGCTTAAAATTATATGAAAAATAAACTTTATTAGTTAGGATGACATATAACATCTATAGTTACACAGAACAGACAGAAGATAATATCTATCCAAATCAGAAACAAATAATAAAGAAATGTAATTAAAAAAATAAAAAATTAAAACAAAATCTATCACAATATATCAATAAATTAGTTTACTTCAGTATACTTATATTGCTAATAAAAAGTATATTATTAATGTTTATTGGTCACAGAAACTTCTGTCAATTTATTATTTCAAACCATGTTTTTTTAAATAAAGTTTTTGTAATAGATAGTATTCATTACTGTTACATCATAAGTTTAAAACTATGATTTATTTATTAATGACATAACTAAATTTTTATAATAATCGAAAAGTTAGTTGCTTGGAGATCATTAGACATGGAAGCAACAAAGATGGCAGATTGAATTTTCAATTATAAGCTTTTAATTCAAGTCCATCACTCTACCACTATGGTAACCTGCACCAAGTAATTATTCACTAATGAGTGTATCTATAAATTATTAATTTTTAAATTCAATCTTACAATATTTAAATTTAAATTAGCCTGAATTTCAATGTTACTTTAGTATGTATAGTGAAATATTTGTACACATATTTATAATCCATTTAAGAAAAGTCACATCATAATAAATAGGCAATTTTATTTTTTTTAATTTCCTCAATTAGAAATCAATCCACAAGACTTTAACAGTTGAGTCTGACACTTTACTACTGCATTAAAATACAATAAACTATTATCAAATATTATTGTTATTTGATTTAAACTCAGTTATAGCATAATAATTAACTAGATCCCACTGTAGTTTGGTGCTACGGTGAAGTGATAAATCTAAAAATCTGGTAAATTGTTGTATCCTGTCTACCATTTGGTATACAAACATCACATGACCTAATATTATTTTTAATTACTTAATCAAGAGATGTATAATATTATTAAGTAACTTTTTATTTGATATATCTGAATAATGAAAATTTTTGATGTAACCTCAACATTAAGTTAGATTGATAGACGTCTGATCTATTTTATTTGCTAAATTTTTATGTGCAAATGTATTTTTCATTTGACATTTAAATATTTGAAAATAATCGACACTCACTTGTTGGTTACTTTATTATATTTTGAATTAAGGGAATGATTAATGTATAGTGTAGAGTGATTTTAATGAAACAATCATTATTTTAAGCTGATTTTTAGAAACCATGTTTTGAATCTCTATTATGTAAAAGTTAGATTAATTCCAAGTATTAAGAATTATAAAATAAAAATTCTCTTCGCTCAAATTCAATATTTACTAGATATCATTGTCATTTAATTAGGTAAATTGTTTACTAGATCTTTCGATGGTATGGTCACTTATTGATATGTAATTATGATAATAACATGAGCAATTTTAATTTTAATATTAATAATTTTAGCTTTTTTATTTTAATTATAGATTTATTTCCAATTTTAGTGTTAGAATGTCTATACTATGTTAAAAGTAAAGTATATAACTTCTAGTGATCATATTTCTTATTGAAAATTGTTGTGAAATCACTGAAAGGATCCAGAAATGAAATCGTAATGTGACAGAAATTTCATCTAACCTATGTTTTTCAATATTAAAAAAAAGAATGTATTTGTTGGCATTTTAAACATTTAACCTAAATTTAATCGTTAAGAAAAAACTGTCTTTTGATTTAAAAAAAAAACCAAACAATACAATATAAAAATTATTATTAAAATATAAATGTTTCATCTTGTAATCTGTGTTATCTTCTCTCTCTCTCTATTCCTGAAATCTAAATAAATAAATAATATGTAATGTGTAAATACAAATACTATAATTCAAATATTTAATAATCAATAAAACAGAAAAACAGAAAGCTTTCAGAAAGAATTTGAATGTCTGCCTGAACATTCAATATCAAATTTAAATTAGCTTGTCATTTGCAGCATTCTAGTTGCAAGTAAACTTTTATAACTTTAGGGTATCTATTCATTTAGTATACTGAAGGTTTTCTATAGTAAATACGGGGATTTGAATGAAGGATTTTCAGTTTATATTTGTCCTCTACTCCATCTCAGACAAGAGATACATATGATCTGGCCCAATTGATGAGGGCTGGCTCAGCATAAAATACATATATTGGGAATCATTTATCTTTTTCACATGTGTGTAGTCATGTGTATCAGTTGTTTGAGATAGAGTAAAAAATGAATATGGACTGAAAATCTTAAGTTTAAATCCCTCTATTTAGTGTATTTAATTTTTAATATAGATTGTTTAAAATGTTTTAATTATTTTAAATTTTACATGCTCTTAAGTTTAAATCCCTCTATTTGGTGTATTTAATTTTTAATATAGATTGTTTAAAAATGTTTTAATTATTTTAAATTTTATATGCTGGAAATTGTCCACATGATAAGTAAATTTGCAGGCAATTTAGAACATTTTTAGAATCTTTATTAACTTTAAGTTTAAAATCTAGAGAATCTCTCATTAATTCTGGAATTACAATGTCTAATTTAAATGAGCAAAATTTATTTAGACCACTAATGATAAAAAATTTTCAATAAAAAAATATTTTTTTAACAATTTTCATAACTAAAACTCATTTAAACATTTAAGAGTTTAGTTGCAATTGTTGTCATAGATACTAGAAGCAAGAGTAATCAAGGAAAAAGCAACAAAAGTTATTTTTGCAGATAAAAATACCTTCTAAGCTTACACAACATAGGGTTTTTATTCATGTCAATGTTGATAAAAATATTTGTTTTACTTGCTTATTTTTTGGTAAAATTATTAAATATTTATTTATTAATAAGTACAATGTTTATGTATAGGTTTTGTTTAAATATGTTTGATTTTTAAAGTTAGTCTGTTGAAAATTTAGGAAATATTAGACAGGATATATTTTTTTATGACTAAATATCAATACACTTTTTTATTGTTTTGTTTTTACATTGAAAATTTGATTTTTTTTTTTTAATTTGTAAAATTAATCATAGTTAAACATATGATTTTAATAAAATTTATTTAAAACAAAGATTTTAATAAATTATATTTTTTCATTAAACATTTTTTTTTTAGATTAACCTCTTTTTTGCTGATTATTTTATTGGCCGAGTGAGGTAAAAGTCTAAACTTTTAATTGGTCAATTCACAAACTCAAATGTCAAAATATATTCATCTTTTAATATTATATTCACTTTAGTTTCATTTGTAAAAAGTATATTAATAATTTGTCAGGTTATGAAAGTGAATGAAAGTTTTTTCAAAAATAAATTTTTATTTATAATTATAAAAATATTTGATAGCAGCAAATCTAAAATGAATGTTACTCACCAAACAAAAAGTTTTGCAATGTCAGTTCCCAATTTTATGTTGCAGATAAGTAAATAATTTTTGTTAAAGTCTTAACTATTCTAAAATAATTTTATTTTTAGCATATTTTATCAAAATAATTTATAATTTGTCAAAAAATACTTTTAAAATGATCTAAAACATTCGTTTATCATTTTCGAAATGAAACAAAAGAAATCGTAACAGTGGACATTATTGACAACCATTTTCTTTGTTGTCAAAATTTAACAGCCAATCAGATTCAAGAAAAGACTGCCTTATTCTTTTATTAGACCTGAAACATCAGTTTTATTGATTTTTTACTTGTAAAATAATTCAAGAGAGGGCAACATCTTACGAAACTTTTTATAACCTTTCAAATGCCAGTAAAATCTTTACCATAATGTTAAAAATGATGGGATTTGAATGACTGGAAGCAGTCACGTTTTAAGCCATAACTAGTAAAAAGTTGGTTAAAGGCTGAAATTTATTGTTTTAAAAAATGATATAGTTTATTCCTTTTTTTATTTTTAAAGTTGATATCTTATTCTTAAGATTATTGTCTTATCTAAACACACATTCAAATAAAATTTATGTAAAATATATATACTTGAGAAATTTGATAAAAATATTTTTTCTATCAATTGAAAAATATAACTGAAAAAAGTATATATATATATAATTAACAAAAAGATACCATGAATGGATTCCAATGCAAACTTTCAAGGAAATAAATAACATTAAACCAAACAGGTGCTTCACATGACAATTTTCATTTACGGCTTCAAGCCACTCTAAAAATGGCAATTTTTATGGTCATTTTAAAGCTAGAAATGTACCATAAGATGGTGCCATCTCTAGAATTATTTTACAAGTAAAAAATCAATAATATTTAAATTTAAAACTATAACAATGGGCGAAGGCAGACTTTCCAAGGTGCTGATTGGTTGTTTCTCATTTTCAACAAAAGGAAGCGCTTGTCAATGGTTTTGACAGGTCTAAGTTCTTTGTTTTGATTTTCAAAACAAAAATGTATATTTTAGAGTATTTTTTTATATTATATATTATTTTGATAAAATATGCTGAAAATATAATTATTTTAGAAGAATAGTTAAGATTTTAGTAAAAATTATTTATTATTACATGAACGTAAATTGAAAAAGAAAGAAATGAGTATGTTGTATTTTCTAAAAGGTTACGGAATGTTGTTGTATGTTTTTCACTATAGATTATTTTTATAATTATAAATAAAAATTTATTTAGAAAAAACTTTTGTTCATTTTCATAATCTGACAAATTATTAATTTGCGTTTTACAAATGAAACTAAAATGAATATAATATTAAAAGAATATATTTTCACTGTCAATTCTTTAATTAACCAATCAAAAGTGTAGAACTTTACTTCATTCAGCCAATAGAAACTTGTACCAGTGGAAAGGTTAACCATTTTCATGCCTCTTACATTTCAGCAATTCTGATATTTTTCTTTGTCTCACACATCAACATAAAATATATGATAAAATGATTATTTCTTTTTAGAAAATAATAAATTTGACTTCATTTGATAGATATTTTTGTTTGCTATTGCAATAAATTTTAAATTTTCACATTTTGTTTCTGTAAATATTAAAAAATGAGGATGTAATCAAAACAAAGACTTTACACATCATCGTTTCTAGAAAGATTATTTTCAGTTTATAAAATCAACGAAATATGTTTTGTTTCTGATTATTTTTAAAAATGTGAACAAATATTTATTTATTTCTCTTATATCTAACAAATTATGCTTTAACAGTTTAATTTTTTTGAATATTTATTGCAAAATTATGATATTTTCTTACAGTAAACATAATGTAGGTTGTTTACGTTAAAGTTATAATTTTTAAATTTGCTTGAGGTCATATTTATGTTAACTGCTAATATAACATTATATTTTGAAAATAAAGTATTTCAAGTTAAAATAACTTATTAATAAATATAGTGCAAATTATTTAAAAATAATAATTTATAATCATAATAAATTTGCAAATAAACACATTATTGCATCATTGGAAACTGCAATGTCATAAAACACCAAACGTTTTACAGCCTTGGCAAGAGACAATGGCTGAACATGTCAAATTGTGACTTATGTCTATTGTAAGAGCAGGAATTTTGAATTTCCTGCCTTTTAACACACAATTTTCAAGAAAAAATCTATTATAGTAAAATATACTGTTTTAAACATATTTTAATGTATAATATTTACAAAAAAATTCACTAGGGAGTGAATTGGCCAAAAGACAAAATAATTTGGGTCAACCGGTCATAAAGTTAAAGATTTGAAATTTATATGTGTTTTAAGTATAGCATAACTAATGAAGCTAGCTTTGATAAAAATTTAAATCCTACATGTAGAGCTTCTGTTAATTTTCAGCTATTTCATTATTAAACTTTTTGCTTGATAAAATTAACTTGATATTTTAAATGCTTTCTCTAGCTAAGCATTTATCACAAAGCTTGTTGAGGAATTGGCAATCCTCATTGTTTATAACTTACAAGCTTAAGAGTATAGGATCATGTGATGTATGACTCTTATTTTGACTATTTCTATTATTTATTTATTTGAAAAATATATCTGTATATTTTTTTTACTGTAACATGGCTTTTAAATGGAAAATAAAATAATTTTTGTCTTATCTGATTGTATTATATACAGGGCTTGTATATAGCTGATGAAGTTATAAATGTTTTGAATTCTACTTAAGTTTTTTTTGCTAAATTACAATCTCGTTAATATTAAACATTTTAATGACATTTTTAATATCATGTTTATGTTAAGGTGTAGAGCATATATATATATAATACAAATAAAATGATTGCTAATTAAAACCATAATAACAAAAATAATAAATATAACACTAATTAACTATTATATACAGTCTTTCAACATACTTTTGGTTAATTCCTTAATCCTCCTCAACTGACATTTTTTGAATTTAACAGCAGTTGAGAAAGGTTAAGGAATTAACTGAAAGTACTTTGAAAGATTTATATAATAGTTAATTACTGTTATATTTATTATTTTTATTGAACTCCATTATATAACTAAAGTTAAAATCACAGCCAAGGTGTATAAAAGTGCAGCAACCAATCAGACCAATCCTACTGGTTAAAAAAAAACAATAACAAACTTGTTCAAACTACTACTGACTAAAAGACAGCTACTTCATTTACATGGTGGAGTTTCCATTTATTAACCTACTAAAAATATTACATATATATGTTTCATGCATACTAATGTTGAAATACAATGGGATTTTTCTGTATAATAATCTATGTAAAATTTCAGCTGAAGTGTAACCAGGAAAACAAACAAAATAAGTGCCAATACAAACTGATTTCAAAAGTGAAAACCACTTTATATAAGAATAGTAGGTAAGACATAAATACTTTATGAAAATTTAAAATAATTTTGCTTGAATATTTACAATCAACCAAATCTGTCATATATGTATATATTAATTTAAATAAATGATCAACCATATTGAATATTTACAATCAACCAAATCTGTCATATATGTATATATTAATTTAAATAAATGATCAACCATTAAAATATAATTTAATTTTACCATATAATAACTCAGATCAAATTTCAGTTGTGATAATTAAAACTGATAATGCAAACTTAAATCGCATCATTTGTAATAGTGATAACATTTGTCTGACTATATTAATAAACAGAAAATGAAAATCAACTTACCAGTCTAGATAAGAGTAGTAAATCTGATATAAAATATATTTGACTTAACAAATTACCTTCTAATTACTAATGAATTATTCATTTTAAAGTGTTTTGAGACGTTCTAATGGCTTTTCTATCGTTTCAATTTTTTTCACTATTTTGC
This sequence comes from Epiperipatus broadwayi, assembly GCA_028023455.1. NCBI lineage: Eukaryota > Metazoa > Onychophora > Udeonychophora > Euonychophora > Peripatidae > Epiperipatus > Epiperipatus broadwayi. The sequence continues at coordinate 1,759,001 of JAQFVV010012592.1, forward strand.
AGTTATATATATTATTAGTTGGTCAGTTAGCATCTTTTTTTGTAATATAAATTGGAACTAAAATTCTAGTTTAAAAAATATGAAGAAATTAGTATCATAGAGATAACATACAAATACCATGCAAATTTCCAAATTCAAAAGAAGCCAATGATGCCCTGATTGATTGTATAGAATAATATAAAGAAACTGATAACACCATTGATTGGTAAATAATTTGACCTGTCTTTTGAGAATGTGCTTTTTTCTTTTAATACTTTGGAAAGAAAAAGCTTATTTATGCAATTTGCAAAATATTTATTTTAAATCCAAAACACGTGTGATTTCAATTAAATTTTGTTTCAAAATATTTCTTTTTAAAAATACAAGTTGTTGAAACTGTAGTTGAGATAACATAGAAATAGTTATTACTTGCTAAAAGGAACTGCTTTCACAAACACCCATGAAGTAATTTTTTGAAGAAATTTTAATAATAAATGTAATTTTAAATTTTAAGACATAATTGCCTAACAATGTCTCAACTAAAATTCATTTCAATTTTAAAAATGTATTAAAAGTCAAAATTACAATTCCATACTGAAAAAGCCATTGTTACATTTACATATTCAGTTTGGTATATTATTTTTCCATTTTAAAATACCATCTTTTATAATGTGTTTCATTTATAAATTTACATTTTTAATAAATAATGTAAAGATTATCAAAATATGATATAGAATAAAGATTAACTCTAAAAATAAAATATTGCAAATATGATTGAAATTGTTACTAGAATTTTTCAAATAAGTGGAAGAGGATTTAGATGTGAACAAGTAATGAATTTGTTAAATTAATGTGGATTAGGCAAATACCATTAGTATTTCTAAATGGTATGATTTTAGCCTGCATTAACAGTTTTAATCAATTGTCTCATTAAATCATAGCTAAAATTATATTTACATTATTACAGAGAAAAATCATATTCTATTTCAGTATTTATATGTATAGAGGCAATGAAAATCTTTAAATTTATACAAATAACTCTGCAAAAATTCAAGAAAATTGTTATATTTAAATTTTCACATTTATATAAGTATTTACATTTAACTTATCACTTTTATATAATCCACTGTAATAAGCTATAAGAAGTTTCCTCTTTTGGGTTAACATACATCAAATAAATGCTAATACAATTACTGGAGGGTTTGATTTGGTGGTATGCAATTAAGTGCATGTAAGGCAATGAGAAGATGTTGAAAATATCAAAGTTAATCTCCAATTACATTATATAAAATAAAAAAAGATATAAAAGTAAACAAAGTTATGCAGAGAAGTAAAATAAAAACTCATTATTCTTGTACCACTTTAAATGACTAATCTTGCCAACTCTATCAACAGTTGAAACACGTAAGATCTTTAGCACAAATAGTGAATACAAGTTGCACCTCAACCTCTATGAATTACAATTAAAAGTTAAATTTGAATAGGAAATGCAGTTGCAAAAACTCATGAAAAACATTACAGAATGATCATTGAAACGAAGAAAATTTCAGTTTGAGAAAATGATAATTTATGCAAGATATTGACAAACAACTTACTTGAATAGATTACTCCATAAATGGTAGCTTAAACAGCATTATCATAAGTAATACTGATTGAAGTAGACATGTTTGAAAATTTATTTGGAAAGAAAAATTAAAAATTCAGTTCCTTAGCACAAGGATTATGTTACTAAAAAAAGATAATATAAAGCAAAAATAATACAATATATAGAATAGTATGTAAATAATATATTATTTAATTTTCAAACCAATACAATATTTAATTGGCTATAAAAACAAATTCACATGATTATGGTTTAATTCTTGCATGACCATGACAATGAGCAATATAAACAGTCATGTAGCATAGACTAATAAAGAAGACCTCTAATTATGTTCAATAACTAAAAGAGAATTGTGATGATATTTATTTGGTTGGTGCTGCAGGGCAATTAATAAAATATTCCGGGTATAATTTGATGAGTCTCATACACATTTAATAATAAGATGCCTAGATGTTAAACTGTCTGATAAAGAATCTGAAGCATTTGCAGAAACTTTTGTATAGATGTATGAACAGCACTAAAAATAGATATAAAAAGACACTAATTCAGACCAAAATTTCAGCAACCCTTTATCAAAGTATATATTAACGTGTCAGAAATAAAAAGTGTTAGAAATACTAGTAATTATGTCTGACAGTCTGCAATTCAAAAAATAGTCTGCCTTTTAAAAATAATTTAGTGAAGAAGTAATTAACAGCTGGATCAGTCTTATAGTCTTAATGGCAATGGACATGGACATAAAATATTAATTCACCATGAAACATGAACATTTACGAAGTCACACTGTTTTGTCATTACACCAGATTTTTATATTTACGTTGCCTGGTGGCCAATATCAATTATTGGAAGAATTACCAGCAATTGAAATCTGTGATGTTACCTGCGTAACTCTGAAGAATTAATATTTCTCAAACTGTTATTTTATTAGCTTCAGTAGATATTCTGCAATATTTTTGACGATTTCCTGCAACTATTTTGATCGACATTATTTGTCTTCTACATATAATTTATTCTATTTTTTTTTTTTTTGTAGTTAGAACAATGTCATAAATTTCAATTGTGTCATTTTATTTTAATTATGAAATATTTTTAAGGTTGCATTGAAATCTCGCTGAAAAATAATTCTCTAATTAAAAAAAATGTAAACAATAGTAACCTCATATAGTTAAAGTAAACTTTAATTTAAAAAAAAAACATGCAAACTTGTGGAATATATTTTAAAAATACATATAAAAGTGTGTGTATATAATATACGTGTATTTGCAGAAAAAAAGATAAATATATATTATCATGAAAATCCGTATTCATTAGATATTACAATTATACATTTTTTCTTTCAGTAAAAATATGTAAATGCAGTAAATAATATACATATATTTTATATTTTTAAAAAATGTTTTGAGAATATTACAGTAGTTTGACAAAGATTTCAATCGAATTTTATAGTTAGAAAACAAATTTCATTGTATTTTTTTTAACTTTAATTCAAAATTATATTCCACATTATTAAACAAAAATATTTTGCATGATAATCTTGGCGAAATAAATTCGCTCGGTTTAAAAAATATTTAATGCTATTAATGTATTAAAATAATATTTATGTTTTCTTTATATAAAAAATTTAAAATTAAACTTATCTCAAAGAATGAAAAAGATTCAACTGTATTTACCAGAACCTAAAAAGAAAGAAAAGTTAGTAAGATTCATACAAAGATTGGTTTGATATAATAGTAGTTAAATAAACAAAATTATCAATAGATTAATTACTATTATTATCTGTTATATATAATGCATTTAAAATAAATAAAATAAAAATGCTGACGTAAAAATAATCTGGATTTGAGTCAGTATTTAATGTACCCACACTCACATTCTTAACTATTAAAATAAACAATAACTAATATTTTTTTTTGTTCAATTAAGCCGTAATAGATTTAGTATTAATAATCATATTTAATAATTATAATACTGAAAGTTCAAGCTTTATCTGAATTCACCAACAATTCAATGCACTATTTATTGCCCTCTAAGACAATCTGCAAAAGAAATTTTACCACAAGCTAGGATTAACAACAACTATCACAAAACATTGATATAATTTGCAATATGTTATTGCCAATTATTTAATTTAAGAAAGAAGAAACTAATAGATGCAAAAGTCAAGAAAAATAAAATTAACTATATAATTGTATTATTTAACACAGCATTACGCTGTTGCACATGCGCTTTGAAGATTTTAACTATAAATGAATGAATACTAACACTCAACCACATGATAAAGTCTTTGGAAAAGACAGAATGGCCATCATCATGTGGTTGAGTGTTAGTATTCATTCATTTATAGTTAAAATCTTCAAAGCGCATGTGCAACAGCGTAATACAGTTTACAAACATCGCCGCTATAAAAAATGATTTATTTAACTATATAATTGTAAATTGAGTGCAAATAACTATACTGAGATTTCATGTTGAGAGTTAATTTTTATGAAGTAATATAATAATTATATGATTAGTTACCCAAGAAAATCATGTAACATTTGAATTCCTAAATGGCAGGTGTGCTATCAGGACAAATTTGTTGAAAAGATTAAATTGACATATTTTTTTTATAGTTTACTCTGCTGAAAATTCATCTAAAAATATTTAGTTTATGAATCTGCCTTTCTAGAGTTGCACTACTCTCCTACTTTCAGGTAAAATAAAAAAATCTATGATTTTACATAATAGCACTAGCAATACTAATAAAAGGATGTACTTAACTCTCTTCATGAAAATATGTAATTCTAAAGGACTTGTTGATTTCAAGTTTAAATGAAAAGATATAAATTAATAAACATAAACTAAATAGTTGCACTGAGCCAGCTTTAAGCAAAACACTGCTAGAATCTTAGTACTATAATTCTGGCAGTGTTTTTCCTGAATGCTAGCTCAGTGCAATTAATTAGTTTATGTTTACTGATTTATATGTTTTCAGCTGAACTTGAAGTCAACAAGTTCTTTAAAATTAATCAATATTAGAATAGTCATAGGCAGTTGGATTGAATTAGATATAAATTAATATTGGAATAGCTCCATGTAGTTTGGTACAATAAAAAAATGAGTATTCATAAAATTAAAACTTCTGAATTTAATTCTACCATTTGTGTATCTAAAGTCACATGATCTTTCTAGCAGTTAATCATGTGGTCATTTAATATGAATAAAAGTACAATAAAGAAGTAATACTTTTTTTTTTTTTTGCAGATAATAAAAAAATATATTTTTTACAAATCTGTACTTGTATAGAGAATCAAAATATAAATTCAATCAGTTGCAACACATCATTCACTTGGAAATATGCTAATTCATATCCTAACCAACATTGTAATTTATTCTCTGTGTTGAAAAAAAAAAAACAATCAATAGAAATATTTTCTAACAAGCATTGTTAAACATTAGTTTGCTAATTATCAGTATAACAGAAAAAGTATTCTCTATTATTCAATGTATTACAGACATTTTCTCCTACAATTATCCTAAGCATCTCAACAATATATAAAATGTAGCTCCATATGTATGTGATAATTAGAAACACCACTTCTTACCATTAATATAAAAAGCAATCGCACAGGATAGCAAATGATGGTTTCAAACCTGTTAATAATAAATAGCAGCATTAAAGTACTTGATAATTTAAATCTATATACCCACACATATTTTCTATGACAAATTTAATCATATTTGTTATTAAATATATAAACAATAACAGCTTAATAGAATGGATATAAATCAGTTGATAATAAGATGTAATATTACCGTTTAATATTGCTAAGAATGTTTTTGTAAATTATGCATTTAGATTTAAACATTAAAAAATCCACACACGCATATATATATGTACATACGTGCGCTTCTATTTGTTTCATGATGTAGTAATTTGTCAATGATCCAGACTTCAATTTCTGGTTGAATTAAGTTTTAGATTGTTTTTCGGATAATGAGACCAATAATAAAGGGGAATCCAATTATTCTTCGATAAACAACAAAATAATGAACAAAAAAAGATATAGCGTTTTACTAACCGACAGTTGACTAAAATTAAGTGTAACATTTTTTTCTTTACTATTTTCTATGATTAAATTATATGTAATAATAAATAAATTATATGTATATATAATAATAAATAAATTAGTGGCACAGTACACAGTATCATAAATTGAAGCGACATCAAATCTTCAAAGTGCTATCTACAAACTATATAATGATTTTTATCCATTCCTGCATACACTGGTAAAAAAAAAAAACTATCATCAGATGGTTCTTATTACTAATAATTAAATAAAAAAGAAGTTTGGGAATTAGTTCTTTTACAAGACAGTTGAACAAAGATGATGTAATTAGACAACATATTCTTCGGATAGTTGACGATTTTTTAATCAATGCAACAATTTGTAGAGAGATATACTTTGAAGATTTGAAATCGTTTCAGCTTATTATTTTATGGCAGCAACAGTAGCAATAACTGAAAAAAGTAGCCGTTCCAACTGCAAGAAACAAAAGAAACTCAATAAATAAATAGTAAAAATTACGATAGCATCTTTCACTGGGCTGCAAACATTTTGCTTTAATGCACACACATTATAATAAGTATCGCATAAGATTTAGAAATATAACATTTTATTTTAAATTTAATGATTTCTTTTATGAGAAAACAATAAGATCACACATACTTTCAAATAGGCAAGCATATATGATTTAATTATTATTTATTTTTCTAATTTATAATTATTATTTATTTTTATAATTTCTGTCATCTCTTAATACAATTTATTTGATCATCTCATTTATAAAATATTTAATTTTTCATAAACTCTGATGTTTAATTAATAAAAGTTAGAAAGTCCAAATAATATTAAATATACTTTTAATTATTGTTAACTAAAAACTATGTTTATAAATAATTGCAGTACGTTTACTTATAATAAATCATTCAATAATAACAGCAACTGATAACGTGTATATCTCTGAATTAAAACCAAATATTTGTAAACAATGTTATGTTGTTTTATTTTATTATTTTAAAAAAACTATTCAAAATTTTGTAGTTGTAGGACCTAGAAATATTTGACAAAAAAAAACATTGGCGAAATATTCAGGATTCATAATATTTGAATACTAAAGACAAAAAATATAGTTACATAAACAATTGGATTAATGCATTCAAAATAATTCAGTGGTATATTAAAAATAAATCTATTAAAGATTGTTTTGAATTCACTTCATTAAAGATTTCTTTTTTTAGTTATATTTAGTTAGATAGTCAACACATTATTTGTAAATTGTTAAACAATTCAGCCAATTCATATAATTTTTGACAATACTTGTACAGATATGGGCTTTAAAATTTAACTACATGGATACAGATTCAGACTGATAAACTTAAACATATTTTCAACTGGCTTACTTTCTAGCAATGGATGTATACACAACCCAGTCAATAATCTAATATTGGTTGACATTTAAATATTAATACAAATATTGGAAAAATTCTCACCAGCTGACAATTGGCAAGTATGATAATTTTAGGCTTTCTTTCATTGGTTTTCTATGAAAAACTGTCCTAAAAATCTTTGATCTGCAGTGGACAAGGCTGTTTTACCTATCCATATTGCTTAAGCTGAATTATTTATACAATTCATGAGAGAATTTCTTCACTGTAATTCCTTCAAATAGTCATCACTTAGTCCTTAATTACTAAACACAAGCTGATATAAAGGGCATATAAAAGTAACACTGACATATAAAATTAAGCACTGCAATCTGCTTAAATAGAAATCGAGTTGTTATGTTTAATGTGATCTCAGCTGACCAATCAAACAACTAATGATGTCAAGTTCAATAGATATAAACATTTATTCTACAAGTGGCTTGTTGACTTTTCATGAAATGTTGCTAATATAACATTAATTTGTAAAACTTTTTATAGAGTGTCAGTAAAATAACCTTAATATATTATATATGCTTTCTCTTTATACATATTTCCTCCTGCTTAGATATAGGCAACATTTTGTATTTTTAATCACAGATCCATTTATAAGACTTTTGTTTGTAATATATAATCTGACAGTATCTAATTATCAATTTAGATATATTATGCAACTTATTAAGTATTGCAAAATATTATTTAAGTTATTTATTTTACTTATTTAAAAAATTTTAATTTTAATACTTTAAGCTAATTTTTGTCATTTTTATTTTTCTGAGCCAAGAGTTCAATTACATTTGGTAATTTATCATTGCATAATGAGTGTTTATATATATATATATATTTGTCTAAATGGCATATTCTGTGAATTTTTTTTTTTTTTTGTAATCTAAATAATTATTTATTATTTACTATTTATTGTTTTCTTAATCATTGTAACAATTTCTATCATCCATCTTTTATCATTAATTTTTTTAGCTAAGTTAATAATTTATTCACAGAGATATATAATATATTTATGACAGTTACAATAATAACTGTATGTTCAGTTACTATAAAATCACATTTTTAAAATATCCACAATCAAAATAATTTTTAAAAAGTTTTTTAGCTAGATATTGATACAAGATTACTTTAACTAAATCTCTTAGAATTAATTAGAATATTATTCAAAACAGTATCCTGTGATATTAACTTTGCAATGACCAAATTACAATTCTTCTCTATGCAGAATTTACATACAGTCTCTTAATATTATTTGGTATCAATCTGTTGTCATTTCTTCTTGCAACATTTTACCTTAGATCCATTAAACGATTAATTTTTCCAATATATTTGATTCTTTCATCTATTAATTTTACTTTAAATCCCTTTTTTAAAAATCTAATATATATATTTTTTGTATTTAGATATGTGGGCTTCATTAGTTGTGCAATTATATCAGTTGTTCAAATATTACATTTATTTCTATCGTTAGAAATTTAATTTTAATTTAAACTTGAAATTTTCTATGAGACAAATGTAGGTGATTGAGAAATCGGATTGATGATTCACTTTTATTAAAGATTTAACTAATCTTCCAAAACTATTAAGGCTTCATATATATTTTAAAACAGATTTATTAATCAAAATTCATGCAATATATAAGGGATTCGAACTCAGACTTTCACACAACCCTCAACTTTCTAAGCCATCTCATATTGCTGACCCACCTGATCACACACAAGTTGAAGAGATAAATAATCACCAATATGTGTACTTTGGGCTAAACCAGTACTCATCAGTTGGTCCAGATTTCCATCTCCACACATATATACAATCAGTGCTCAGCGTTATATTAAGATAGCCAATCTTCATACTTTAATGGACAGGCTTCAAACTACTCCAACTCACAACTCTTCAGCCTTCCATTTCATTGAAAATCTGATGATGGAATGTTCAAAGCCCTCGATAGTGCCAAGCCTGTACAGTGCATTAATTTACATAATCAAAATTTAATAACAAGTTTGCTTATTTTTAGTAATTAAAGATGAGCACTGGAAATTATATTATATATTAATTAATTCTTTTTTTAAAACAAACAAACAAATACTTATTTTGTATTGTTCTAGATTACCATTTTAACTAAAATATAAAATAAAAATAGGTGAAATAATGCTTAAACAGATAAAAATTAAATGTAAAGGACTTTAAAAGTAATACTTTGCACCGGAGAAAAATATCTATATGCAATGGATTATCAAAGGAAAAAGTTTACAATTTATAAATAATATCACGAATGCTATGTTACATCTATTGACCAAATGCAAGTATCACTATAAAGCACTTTAATTAAATTTACTTATAGTAAATAGTATAAATCCTGTAAACAATTTATAAAAACATTGAATAATTTTTTTTCTAAAACCATTTATTATCTTTTTTCTATGGGATTTTGAATTAACAAACACTATTAACAGATGTGTTTTCATACGGCCCTAGTGCAATTATTGTGGGTAATAGGTCGTGGATTATTACTAATACTCACATTTCCATGCTAAAACTTCTTATAAATTCCTGCGCAATAAACCATCATTGATTATTTTATCTTTATTGTTTTATAATCAAATTATTTTACATCAATTAATTAGATATTTAAAAAAAAAACTATTTGGAAACTGGAAACTTTCTTATGATATTTGTTGAATTTAGAAATGAGTATTTTCATAACAGTTTATCTTATTGTTTTATAAGAACAACTTTGTTGTCAATAATAAATATTTGCAACTATAAAGTAGCACAAATAGAAAATTTAATATTTTAAATGCATTATTTCCAAAAAGAAACTTAAATGTATAATTATAAAAAAACAATCAGATTTTTTTTTTACATCACACTTTTTATTGTCTTGAAAAGTATAAAGAAAGAATTAACTGGATGGATGTGAAATGAGGCTGTTAGCTTTACTGATGCAAAGAAATGTAATGGATTAAAATGAATATTACTTAATTGTTGTGTATTGCAAAGGACATTTAAAATAAAAGTTTACATTAAATCTGGTAATGAAGGACATTTTAAACAAGGAATGTGGCACCTAAATGTTTTAGAATCAGAATATTCTTATTTATACATTATTTTTATGAAAAACACCTCATATGATTATTTACCTATTTACTTCATTCTGGATTATTTTGCATCAATTAATCATGTTAATGTTAAAAATGAATAAATGGGTGACTTTATTGTTCAGGAGTTCATAAAATTTGGGACACAAGACGTATCACAATTGAAATCAATCAAAGGACCTTGTGAACCAGATTCTGATACTTTAATATTGCATTAAAACATGCAATGCATTTTAAATGTTAACATTTCAAATTTGAGTGACTATTTAGGCCTTTACATTTCATGCCATAGGTATAATCTAATTTTCAGTTTTTTATTTGTATAAACATTTGACCACATTTTTTAACTTGCAATCTTAAATTTATACTGCTGTTTAAAACAAGCGTGTTATATGAAAAGTTATTAATAAATCAATAATAAAATAAAAAAATATCAAAGTAGCTTGAAAGTATACCCATTAATTAATTATAAAGATGAGATCATTAATGAATCAAAGCAAGAAGAAGAATAGTCAAAGTATATTTTAAAATAAATATAGAGCATTCAATTCGGTTTGCAAAATTGAATGAATATAAATCTAATCACATTTATATTACAGCCGTGGATATTATAGTGTTATATATTTTTCACTTAATTTCCATCAATATAGTGATTTTTAACTTAATTTTCATCAATATAGTGATTTTTAACTTAAACAATTTATTATTAGAAAATATAAATACAATTATAGGTTTTAACAAACAAAAAATCTAATGAAGCGTTGTTAGCCGAGAGGTCATCGCAACCGCACTGCAAGCAAGTAGTTGGTTGCAGACGATTGTGGGTTCGCGTCCCGGTCGATGCTATGACATATGAAAAAAAAAATCTAAACAATAAGTTATTCAATAGTGTGTTATTAAAGTCTGTCGTAAAGTCATCTTTTTACATGAAAATCTTCACTAAACTACATACACACAAACATATATATAAACTGTATATTGATAAAATTAGATGTTGACAAAATAATTAGAGTAATTAATAAAAACGCACTAAGCCTTAAAAATATGTAACGAATTAGTTTTTTTATTTTTATTGGAGAGGAGAAAAGAGTTGAACAGTTGAATTTTTTAATCCTCACTGCTAGTATACAAAAAATGTATAAATTAAAAATATAATTTTTAACTAAAATGAAAACTGATAGTAACCCCAACAAACCATTACATCACCTTTTCAGTAATTTTACGATTTTACATGAAACAGTTTAATCTTTAAACACTACTGTTCAAACTGCCACTTATGATTAGAGATAATCAAGATTGTTGCTAGAACTGTCACACAGTAGCTTTTTCAAATCATACACATGTTACAAGGAGAAAAATATAGCTTAATAGATAATTTATTCTACTTTTAAACACTGCGTTTAAATATAAGCAATAATTAAAAGCAACGCTAAGATGATGTATTAAACGTCTTTTTTAAAAAATATTGTTAAAAAAGAAAATAGTTTTATTAGATAAAACTGATTTTTTTTTTTTTAAAATTTAAATATACAATATGATGTATTAAATATGAAAACGTGAATCTGCTATTCGTAACACATATGCTGTATACACAGGGCCCGTCAAATCAATTTTGGCGCCTGAGGTATGCTTCAAAGATGCATATTTTAAAATTATGGAAAAAGCTTGTGATAACAAGCCAATAAATATAAAAAGAAATAGATATATATTAAATAAAAATAGGCAAATTTATTAAATATATATATATTGTAACGTGATAAAAATGATGTCAGGGAGATGATCGATCTAATCTGAACAAAATCTATCTCAATCGGGGTCGCCATTTTGTACTGAACTATTGATTATAATATGGGATGATAATATAAAATACTTTACTATGTCTCAGAATTGAGAGTTATCCACAATAATATAAATCTAGCCTAAATGTGGAAGGCCACTTTATAACAGCCCTAAAATTGATTTGGAATTTTATAATATTTGCCACTTATATATGATCATCATCGGCTAGCATTAGGTAGCTACTTTGTCACAATAATAATAGACTTTTTTATCTCACTACCTCTCTACATTTTACCAACATTTGATATAAAGAAATGCCCTTAAGATTTATATTACTTATCATAGAGCAAAAACATGCAAAAACAAATAATAACTCTGTTAGAACCTGTGTAAAATTATCTACCTCAGTTATCGATTACATTAAGCAATTACAATATTTCTCACATATAATTATTTAGATTGTCCACTACATTATCATAAAATACTAATAATAATCCCTATTAAAATATAAGTTATTCAGATAGTATTTAAAATGAAATAAAGCAAAGGAGATCATCACCTCAGACATCAACAAATCCATTCACAATTCCAAAGTAAACTGCAATAAAAAGTAAAAACACACATCATTGCCCTAAACAATGATGTATGCATGAGATATCTACTTAATCTATAATTGAATGAAACTCAATTCCAATCAATAACTAACTAAATTCCGACATACTTCCTAGATTTAATATTACTTATAGTAATTCAAATTTATTTTAATATTTAATGACATTCCCTTTGAATTAAATAAACTAGTTTCTAAACAACTGTAATTACATTTTGAAAAACGTTTTATAAACCTACACACTATTTATAAAGGTTAACTAAATAAAACTCAATTTTACATCTATTTTAATAAAATGTTAAATATAATATAAACATTTCATTGGTACCCTACAGTAGATCAGTAGATTGATACACAATTATTGCTTCAGTTATAGTGTAAAATGAAATATTCCACAAGAATTTATTATCAATAAATTCCATAAGGTAATTTCACATTTTACAATACTCAATCACATTATTCAAAATATATCTTAGGTTTCCATTGGGTATTTACTGAATTACCATCACTGATATTATTTATCCATTTAAATCTCCAATCAATCGAATATAAAATGGATTTTATAATAATTAAGCTATATATGACAATAATTGGCAGTTATCCAAGCCAAAGATAATATTTGGCTAGGCTAGTTAATGAAATTTATAATCTCCACTTTAAAGAAATTTTAAAAATAATTAAGATAGATCATTTTAACTAATGACAGAACACATTTGATTAAGATTTTTGTACCCAGACAAGTTAAGCAAATAGATCATCAACTATGAGCTAATAAAATTATTTCTACCAGCATTATTGATTTAAATAAGTAAGCAAATATTTAAATGCAGTAATAAATATAAAATTTATATGTAATCAGATTTTAAAAAATGATGTATGAAAATACATATATCTAATTTTATTTCACTTACCAAAATGGATTTGATCTTGGACCAAATTTTAAGTACCAAAATTATCTTGCACATTCAAAAGAAAGAATTAAACAGATTTGTCAGATTTTAAATCAATTCTAAATTTATTGGTTTATAATAAAAATTGATAAAAATAATAATATAATATAACAAAGAATCAATCGATGTTTGCAATAGACTAAAATCAAGAAAATAATAAAATCTATGCAAAAAAGAGCATGCTGCAAGACATTTTTAATAACTTTCTGAGATTTTAAATATGATAGATAATTAAAAAAAAAATGTGATCAAATAAAAACTGATTTCTATTTCTTCATTAATGTAATTTTTAAATAATTAAATAAACCCCCAAAAAAGTTATATTTAAACCCTTTTCTATCCAATATTCTCAAGTTAAATTTTGAACATACAAAAATTAAATATTTGAAAACATCAGGCCATATTAGCTTATATCATCAGATAAGAGACTAAATAATAACTAACTGAATCTCTTTGACTCTTTTATAGTGTGAATTCTATCATACTCCTATGTACTATTTACCTATGTTTTTATAGTAAAATGTAAATACTCCCTTTATATATATATATATATATATATATATATATATATATATATATATATATATATATATATATATATATATATATATATATATATATATATATATATATATATATATATATACATATATGCATAGAAATCATGCCATATAAGTGAAAGTTTGTCACTCACTATCCACTGGTCCAATGTAGTTTTGGTTCTTCATTTCCAATCCTAAGGTGTAGAGATGATTTTTCCTTGAATAGAGAAGATAATCATATGTGGTAATTAATGCAGATTCGAATTCAATTCCTTTCATGTTTAATTTCCAATGTTTTCTTTTAAGTATATAAATATCCAGCTTTCAGAAACAACAGATGCAAAATTACACATTGCTGGCTTTAATTTTTCTTTTTTATTGTCAATAATATGCAAAGAGAATTCCTTTAATGACACAATCCAGTTATAATCAAGTAAAGTGTCAATATCAGCCTTCCCTTTTTTTTAATTATGAAAATGAAGTTTAAATCATTTATTATCACACATCAGTTGAGTTAATCACTCTTGTACAATTCCTTGATCTGAAATTTGATATCCATAGAAATATAACAAGGTTTATATTCATCACAAATAAATAAATGCAATTCTAAATTTTTTTAAACCACAGAATATATTTATATAGCTGACCTGCAATACAATATATTTTGATGGGTTTTTTCTTCCACATTTTTGTCATTTCTCCTGGAATTTCATCAGTTAGCTGCCCCATTGAATAAGCAGATAGTTAAAATTTTTATTCTTCCATAATTTTATCAATTAACCACTTAAACAATAAAATGTAATACAATTTTAAAAACAGAGAAAATGTTCTAAGCAATGACAAAATAATAACTCAAATTACAGCCTCTCCATTCTATTTATAAAATACTCTTGATGATGTTATTGCTGTCATAACAACTGTTGGAAATTACTCGAATTTAACTCAATGATGAACAATTTGTTCAAGAAAATTTTGCCTCCAAAGAAAGTGAAACGGAGATTTAAAAAAAAATTAGATACAATGAAAATGGAATCCAAGTTCAATATGATTTTCATTTTTAAACCAAAATAAAGAATTCATATCACAATTTTAATACATTTTAATGGATATAAATGTTTTTACATATGTTTTTTAATAATAATTTCCCCCAAATTAATTTACAAACAATTAATTGTGTAATAGGTGTTGCTATGGTGATTGTAATAACAGAAATTGAAATGTATAATATTTAATAATAATGTTGATTTTATTAAAATAATCTTTTATAATACACTTAATTATTTTCAAAATATATTTACTTATTTACCTATTTATATGTTTTTCTGAGATTGATCACAACAGATTTAAGATTTTGAGGTTAGAATTAGCAGTAAAACAATATTATTTTAAAGCATTATGTTGTCATAGTTATCAAATTAACTTTGTATTTCAAAATCTCCATTATCCATGGATCAAGTGAATAGAAAACTAAACAAGATCAAACAACTTCTTTATTTTTTTCATACTTTGACCAACAGTTAATCTGAGTTTTTACAATATATATCCAATATATCTTGTTTTAATGCTTAAAAATCAAATCTTTCTTTTTACCTGTGGCAGTTGCCTCACTATCCCACTTATAGATGTTATCTAAAACTTTGCCTCATCACCTGCCTATGGGTCATCTCTGAACATACATCTTTAAAAAGAGACAGGATTGTAAATTCATAGTAGTATTTATTAATTTAATATAATGTAGCACAAAAAAAATCATTTAAGTAAACTGTAACATTCTAAAAAAATATGCTGACAAGATTATAAACAAGTTGTTCAACTTGTTAAATATGATGCTATACCAACTATTAATATAAAAATCCTATTTTTATTAGATTGAACATGTAAAACAAATGAACAATGCAAGTTTTTTAGAAAAGTATACCTGAGCATGATATTTGTGGAAGAAGCAGATCTTGTTCACATTATTATGATTATCTCAAAAATACCCTAATGAATACAATATTGATTGCTTTAATTGGAAGATTGGGAATAGAAATACAATAGCAAAGTGACAATTAGGTAAAGAATTGAATACTTCAAAAAAGAAAAGTTTTCTGTAGAAAAATGTCAAAAACAGCATCCATATGGTTAATACATTGGTTACTACAGTGGTCACAAAATGCATCACTAATACATTATTTGGAAGTTTGTAAGTGGCTGTTGTTGATTAGAGAAGTTAAATATCAGTACTAACAAGAGCTACAATATGAATGACAATGCATGAACAAAGTAAATAACCATATAAATGTATTCAGAAGTAAACAACTAATTGATATTTAAAAAAATATTTAATTTGGGATATCACCTATTAAAGAAGATTCCTGACATTCAGTTTTCATAGAATTAAAACAATAAATAGTAAATATATTATTCTGCTAGTAAGATTTACATTCATATGCAAAATGACACTTTGAGGTTCGATATTATTACAAACTTCAATTAAACTAATTTGTGGACTACTAACATGTTCAAATTTCTTTGCATCTAATACATAAATAAAAGCAGTCTGTCAAGTATAAGTTGAGAAGACCCTGACAAAACTAAAGATGTTTTGAATATGAATATAAAAAACCTCACATTCTATTTATTTGAACAATAAAAAAAAAACAATTTATTTCATAGGGTATTTAATTATTTGTAAAAATATTTCCATTATAATTGTTAATAATAAACTATATTTATGCTTCCACTTAGATTTTTAAAAGTATATTTTACTTTTAAAAATACAAATCAAGAAAATTTAAATAACCATTATACAAGTAACTATTAATATGTTTTGGCACTCTGTAAAACAGTTGTCAAACAGGGGTAATTCTGAATTTTTGTCATAATTTAATAAATGTAAATGCAACTTTCAATTTCAAATAAGAATTTCATAGATTTCTTATGACTTTATAATATTTTATTTGGGTTTAAAAATTGAAATTCTTTTAACAATTATTTAATTTTTCTTTTACCATGATATTATGATAAAGAACCAGTAAACATACAATGATTATTCACATTACATATTTTACATTTTTCTATATTTTTATATTTGATAAAGTTTAAATGTCATTTTTAAAGACATTTTTTGTTTGTAAACCATTGAGTCATAGTATTAAAAATGTTAAACATGAAAATTAAAATGTTAGTAACTCAAATCTCACTAATAATGGATGTAAAAATAAATTGAATGGGAAAAGGTTAAATTCTGACACAGAATAAAAGTTGCTACTAGACAAAACAACGAGAATGTTTTCACTTGCTGAAAGGATAATATGTGTAATAAAATATGCAACAGAAAGAGAGTGAGGGTTTTATATTAAGCAGTTAAAACAGGTTATCTTCCAGTCACAACTGAATAGCTCATGTTGAAGCATTTTAAGATGTTAAGATGGTGCTGCTATTACCTGGTTATTTTCCACTATTTTGTTATTATCTATAATGTTAGTTTGACATTTGACATTTTTTGCAATAGAAATTGTAACTAAAATTATTAGTTTAAAAATCTGCAGATGTCAGTGCTATATATTTTTCATGTAAATTTCCAAATGCAAAAAAAGCCAACAATTCCCTAATTGGTTGTATCATAATATAAAGAAATAGACAATATCAGTGATTGGTAGATTTTTGGCCTCAAGCTTTTGAGAGTGTGCTTTTTCTTTTTAATATTTTAAAAAAAAAATGTAATTTTTAGTAATATATTTACATATTTAAGCTTACTTCTGCAATATATTTGTAAAATATTTATTTTAAATCAAAAAAATATTTGATTACAATTAGATTTTATTTGAAAATGTTTTCTTTCAAAAAGAGAAATTTTTAAAATCATATTTCTAATAAAATAGACATTCTTATTATTTGTTAAAAAGAAATGCTTTAATGCCACTGTAGATTTTTTTTGTAAAATTATAATAATAACAATAAGTTTAATTTTAAATTTTAAAACATATTTTAATTGATTTATGGTGTGCAAAATAAAATTCATTTCATTTTCTTAAATGGAATTCAAATAAAAATATTTCATTGAATAATTTCAATAAATAAGGGGTTATAGTGCAATATAAAAAGAGACATTGCTATCATTACATATTCTTTTTTTTTCCAATTTTGTAAAGTTCAAATATTATCTTTTAGATTGTCTTTTATTTGTAGACTTTTTTTGTAATAAGTAATGTAAAGTTGATTAAAATATGATATAGAATAAAGATTTTATTGTAAAAACAACATGTTGCAATATGACTAAAATTGCCATTAGGATCATTCAAATAAGTGTGAGAGCAGTTAGACTGAAAGATGTAATAAAAACATTCAATGTTTTACAACTAATCTCTCTAAAATTTGGCAACATTTACCGTCCTGACAACATTTATTGCGGTTTTTTATATTCACCAATATTACATTGGAATTTACTTAAGTAATTTTTTTATTTAATCTTTAATTGATGCTTTCAACATTTTTTTCAGCTTTAAAATTCTCATTTATTTATTTTTTAATATTTTAATTTCAAAAAAATTTGAAAGATGTCATGAAAATTGAATAATCAGTATTTCAAAATAACTGAAACCACACAATGATGACCAGTTATTATATATTCAGAAATCTCAAACTTTGCAAGATTACTTTGAGACAATATTATGATAGTCTAAAGATTTGATTTTTTGGAAAGTTTATGATTATATTTGTATTGTAATTGTGTAATAATTATTAGAAATTAAAATATATATATATTATTACATATTTATTTTTTTACAGAAATGTTTTATTTTTTAAAATAAAAGAATATATTCTTCTAAACATTGTTACAGAATGATACAACTTTTTTTCTCCTTCCTTTTCCCTCTGGCAATCTGTGCTACATTTTTGAGAAACAAAACTTCTTTTAAACTCCTAAACACTTTAAAATTATATTTCTATTAACTTTTAATTATTCTTTTCATTTAAAATTTGATTTACAACACTTTACGCTGCTTATTGATTTTTCTTATTTTAATAATTTTATTAAAATTAAGAGGAACCTTTCCTTTTTATAATTTCAGACAAATTATTACAATTATGTAGCACTGGAATAGTAGTACAATATATATATATATATATATATATATATATATATATATATATATATATATATATATATATATATATATATATATATATATATATATATATATATATAATGTACCTATATTGATATAGGCACATATAATTTTATCTAAATTATATTATTAAAATAATCTTTCATTAAAAAAAAACATACCAATCTCTTTTCATTAAAGAAAAAATAATGTTAAAACTAAATAGTAAATTGTATTAAAAATATATGTGCGTATATATGTGCGATTTGTAAATAAATAAAATGTATGCGAAATAAAAGAAGATTATCATTAAAACCAGAGCAATGGCTATTAATAAAATAAAACAACACGTTTTATTTCATGGCTATTACTAATTAAGCAATCTTCCAAAACACGTTTATCAAATAATTATCATTGGAATTTGACAACAGATCTTTGCCAAAGATATGAGAAAGACAACAAGGTGCAGGTATAAATAGACTTTTTTATCGGACAATTCATTCCACAAATTAATTGAGTGAGATCAGTTCACAAAGTAATTGAGTAGTGCAGTTCAGAAATTAATTGAGCAGTTAACAAACAAAATGCAGTGTTGAGAAGATCTTGGGAATGCACGTTTATCTCCAGCCCAGATGTCCTAGAAAACAGCAAGATCTGCCCATGAAATAATGTCAACGTAACAACTTAGAAAATCTCCGTCAGTATCTAATTGTCTCCAATAGTAATAATCGTGAAAATCAGGGAACTCACCAAGGAAAAGTCCCAGCCGGCTGGTAAGCATTCATAATGGAAATATTCTCACCGAAAGCAGCCTCCAAAGAGAACAAAATTCTATGTCCATATTCAAAAGCCTAGGTAAAAAACATTTGCTTATTTCGTTTATACTGTAATAGCCATTGCATTGCATTAATTCGTATGAATCTTTCAAGAGTCTAATTATATGAACTTTATATCATACATAAATGAACTATTGATATGTGTGATTAAATTTCAAATGCCATGTAATACTTTATTATTATTATGTGTGTGCATGAGTTAATATGTGCGTGATCATTATATCAATATTTATTAGTTAAATTAGAGTGTTCTGTTATTAAATCTATAGGAATATTTAAACTATTTAGAAATGTTAATTGAAAAATGTGCATGTGTTTTTATTAGAATTATAAAATGTTTAAATTTAGTAAATAAATGTTAGTTAATAAATTGTCTTTACAATTAAACTTTATTTGTCGGTCAATTCTTTTTATCAATTTTTTTTATCAAATTTTTTATCAATTCTTTTACAATTCTTTTTATAAATTCTTTTACAATTCTTTATCAAGTCTTTTAACCACTAATTATGTATAATCTATTAGTGATTACAAACAGCTGAGCTAGTCGTGGATTTAGGCGTTGAGTTAGTGGCCATTGCTCAAAGTGCGTTATTTATTCATCCTTGAAAAGATAGCTGGTGCCCGTGTTTATACACAAACAAAAAAAAGTGCTTTGAACTTGGTGTTGAACTCAACAGCCGAGAAGAAGCTATGTCCTGGAAATGTAATGCTAGTTATATACTTTATAGCTATTGTTTGAGCATACATACTCTCTGAGTATGTTCTTCTCTGCCTAAGAGGCCGGTATTTCGAATGCAAATATTCAAATTTGGTTCAAATGGCTTTACCCAACGTGGGCCAAACTTGTCATAAATGACAGTTAATTAAATACTTTGTTCTTGTTGAAAATAAAAATCTAAAAAGTTAAATTACGTATGTAAAGTGTTTTAATTTTAAAAAAAAGAATTGACTGAAAACTTTTTTTTTTCCGAAATGAAAAAAGATTTTGACATATATGCTATCAAATCAGAGTCAATATGATGTTATGGGTGGAGTTAAAGCATTAAGATTGGGTAGAGAAAAGGACTAAAAGGGTGGAATTAGCGTGAGTTTCCGTCTTAGTAAGAAAAATAAATAAATAAGTTGTATTTAAATTTAGTTTAACATAAGCGCTAGTACTTTAAAATTGAAATTTTCGAAAATGGATCCGAAAGAAAGCCCAATATATTTTAAAAATCCCCAGTTAGTAGAAAAGGAGAAAGAAGAAGTATCTGAGACACGAATGATGATGAAAATGATGATGAATATGATTCAAGAGTTCAAAGCAGAATTGCTAAAAGAAATGCGTCAAGAAATTAAACAAAGTCAACAAGAATTGTGTCAGAAATTTGAGCAAAGTCAGTTAGAACTCAAAGCAGAATTGAAGGAAGAAATAAGTCAGGTTAAAACAGAAATTAAAGAACTCAGAGCAGAAGTAAGAGAAATAAGATGTGAGATAATGGTAAAGGTAGAGAAGAACCAAGAAGTTATAGAGTTAGATTTAATTAAAGAAAGTCAGGGAGTTGAGGTCACGAAAGAGGTAGAAATTGAATTAGAATCAGATAGCGTTGTGACAGATAAAGTAGAAACTTATGTAGATCAAAAGGTAGAAAATAGCATAAAAGAGTTTTTACAAAGAATTAAAAATAAAAGGTTTAAAGTAAATGTTCGCATTCGCTGTAGACATAGATTTAAAACAAAGAGAAAGTGTAGAAAAAAATATTCTCAGATTGAAGTAATTCGGAGTTTGTCTAGGTATAAAGGTTTTCTGAGTTACGAAGTCGAAAACAGAAAGAGAAAGAGATAAAGCAATAAAATATAAAAGCGGAACCGATAAGAGAGGAAAGTTGGTTTATATTATAGAATTTGTAGAAATAAAGAAGGAACCACCTGACATAGTTTAAAAGTTAGTAAACGGGCGGAATAGTAAAGGAAATAAACAAAAAAGGACTGGAAATGGACTATGAGTCTAATATAATTATTTTGACGTAGGTGAAAAGCCTGAATTAGAATTTCACTATTTAAAATGATGGATTGTTTTGTCAAATAATAATAATGGAGGCTTCGCAAAATAGAAGATTTTTTTTCTCCACGCACATATTAATTAAGGAAATGTTCGTAAATAAACAGTTCAAATAAATAAAAATCAATAAAATCAAGTTAAATAAATGGGTCAAATTAAGAATTTAGAAATAATGTTTGTAGAATTAAATAAATGAATAAAATAATGGAAATACATAAAATAAAAACAAGTTAAATAAATAAGTATAATATATCTGTAGAAAATAAATAAAATATTCGTAGTAAAATAAAATAGTTTTTTGAATACACGCACGTTAATATATAAGTTAAAGTAATGGGTTAAAAGTAATATCGTAATATAAATAAATATGTAAATTGATGTCTGTGATAGTTTAGAATAGTATTGTAAGATTAAATAAATAATGTTGAAATAATGTTCGTAATGGTTTGAAATAATGGTGTAAGATTAGATTAATACAAATAAATATGTTAAAGTAATGTTCATGTGTATTTAAAAATAATATTGAAAGGTTAAAATAATATAAATGGAAGTCAATCTAAGTTGTATTAAGAGTGTATAAGGGTTCGAAATTAAGGGATGAGGGTAGTATTGAAATAAGTTAGATAAGGATTAAGTTTAAAGCTGTCAACTGGATAGATTTTAGCACCCATAACGGATTGGCTGGGATTATTCTCTTTTAAAAAAAAGCGCACTGGCAACAACCAGAGTAAGTCGTAAGTCACTTTTCAGGGGAGAATCCCCATATCTTGTACCTCGTTTTCCAAAGCATAAGTCAGAAATGGACAGTTGAAAATTCCTGCCATTGCAGCTGCTTAGTCAAAGTCCGATCAAGAGAATCAGCAATCATTTTCCAGGGCGTAAGTCGGAAATGGACAGTTGAAATTCCTGCCATTTGCAGCCACCTTTCTTAGTCAAAGTCCGATCAAGACAATCGGCAGCCAAAGCTTCGTTTATAAAAGATCCCTGTGCCACAAATTTAGTTTGTCCTCATGGTCATTATCCAGGACAAACATTGTAAGCAATGTTACCAGCATAGAAAGAAGAAAAGCATAATTGGAGATTGCCCTTAGTATGGAAAGAAAAAGATATAAAAAAGGCAACCTTAGAAGGAATAATAAATTAATATTTAATGTTGTCAGAGATAAAATGGTCAAAAATGACGCATTTTACTCACAAAAAGGAGGGCAGTGTAATGTACCTATATTGATATAGGCACATATAATTTTATCTAAATTATATTATTAAAATAATCTTTCGTTAAAGAAAAACATACCAATCTCTTTTCATTAAAAAAAAAAAAATGTTAAAACTAAATAGTAAATTGTATTAAAAATATATGTGTGTATATATGTGCGATTTGTAAATAAATAAAATGTATGCGAAATAAAAGAAGATTATCATTAAAACCACGGCAATGGCTATTAATAAAATAAAACAACACGTTTTATTGCATGGCTATTACTAATTAAGCAATCTTCCAAAACACGTTTATCAAATGATTATCATTGGAATTTGACAACAGATCTTTGCCGGAGATATGAGAAAGACAACAAGGTGCAGGTATAAATAGACTTGTTTTATCGGACAATTCATTCCACAAATTAATTGAGTGAGATCAGTTCACAAAGTAATTGAGTAGTGCAGTTCAGAAATTAATTGAGCAGTTAACAAACAAAATGCAGTGTTGAGAAGATCTTGGGAACGCACGTTTATCTCCAGCTCAGATGTCCTAGAAAACAGGAAGATCTGCCCGTGAAATAATGTCAACGTAACAACTTAGAAAATCTCCGTCAGTATTTAATTGTCTCCAATAGTAATAATCATGAAAATCAGGAAACTCACCAAGGAAAAGTCCCAGCCGGCTGGTAAGCATTCATAATGAAAATATTCTCACTGAAAGCAGCTTCCAAAGAAAACAAAATTCTACGTCCATATTCAAAAGCCTAGGTAAAAAACATTTGCTTATTTCGTTTATACTGTAATAGCCATTGCATTGCATTAATTCATACGAATCTTTCAAGAGTCTAATTATATGAACTTTATATCATACATAAATGAACTATTGATATGTGTGATTAAATTTCAAATGCCATGTAATACTTTATTATTATTATTATGTGTGTACATGAGTTAATATGTGCGTGATCATTATATCAATATTTATTAGTTAAATTAGAGTGTTCTGTTATTAAATCTATAGGAATATTTAAACTATTTAGAAATGTTAATTGAAAAATATGCGTGTGTTTTTATTAGAATTATAAAATGTTTAAATTTAGTAAATAAATGTTAGTTAATAAATTGTCTTTAAAATTAAACTTTATTTGTCGGTCAATTCTTTTTATCAATTCCTTTTAACAAATTTTTTATCAATTCTTTTACAATTCTTTTTATAAATTCTTTTACAATTCTTTATCAAGTCTTTTAACCACTAATTATGTATAATCTATTAGTGATTACAAACAGCTGAGCTAGTCGTGGATTTAGGCGTTGAGTTAGTGGCCATTGCTCAAAGTGCGTTATTTATTCATCCTTGAATAGATAGCTGATGCCCATGTTTATACACAAACAAAAAAAATGCTTTGAACTTGGTGTTGAACTCAACAGCCGAGAAGAAGCTATGTCCTGGAAATGTAATGCTAGTTATATACTTTATAGCTATCGTTTGGGCATACATACTCTCCGAGTATGTTCTTCTCTGCCTAAGAGGCCGGTATTTCGAATGCACATATTCGAATTCGGTTTAATATATATATATATATATATCAGTAGAACTTTTTATGAAAAATAGGAATTGACTTAATTAATTTCTGGATATAAGAAATATCTAATGACTTATAGACAAAAATATATGCATAATAAACCAGTAACTAAGTCTACTATTTAAATTGATAGATTTATTTTTATTTAAAAACAGAAGTTTTTAAAAAAAAATGCTAAAAAAAATATTTTGCAAACTTTTTTAACTTTTCATGATTGTTTTAAATAATGCAATTATTTTAGTTTATTTTTTATTACTTTTAAATCAATTGTTTTAAATAAAAATAAAAAACAGTTTTAAATAAAAAACTTAGTTACAGATTTACTATATATTTATAATAATGCATGTATACTAAATATGATATATAAATTAAGTTTAAAATGCTTTTAAAAATGTTATTAAATTAAAAGAAAAACAATTTAAACTGTCATCTTAAGATTATTATTTAAAACAAATGAAAATTATTGAATATTTTTCATATTTTCCTGCTCTCTGTTGCATATCTATCAAACTAGTTGTCATACTGAAAACCATAAATGTTTTAAACTGATTAGGGTGATGTAACTTAGTTATATATCAATTTCAAAGCAATTTTATTGAATGTAATAATATTAAACCTTAATTTTAAAATTTTATTCTAATGTGAAAAAGATCAAAAGTTAACAAACAAATAGATTTTCTAAAATTAATAAAAGCATTTAAAAAAAACTAATGTAACAAAATGAATGTATTTTAAAGTTGTCATGAAATTTGCCAGTTTTAAAAAATAAATTTTAGTGAGAAAAAAAAAACTTGTAAAACTAATAAGTAAATTTTAATATTATTTTATTTTATTTGATTATATAAAATTAATATGCAGACTGTCTGTATAGAAAAAATATATTAAAATTATACTAAAATTATTACAGGAAACTCATAGATTTTATTTAACTCTTTTTCTAGTAACTTCCATAATAAAACAGATTAGTGTTGTTATTGATATATTGTAGCACCTATAATAATTATATAGTAGAATTGTTTTTGTACTGAGTAAGTAGTTTTTGCTTTGATTTTATATTGAATGATTGCATACTAATAGATATGATTTTATATTTTAGTTTTTATTTTTGTCTAGATTGCAGGCATAATAAAAAATCATAATTCTAAAGTAAAGTGCCAGACATAAGATTTTGGTGGAATTTTTTATACTAAGTTGAAAAAAAAAATAGAAAAGTTGTTTTATTTGTAAAGGTAATTTCTAAGATTGTAAGCTATTTTCATTATTGTGTTATTCCTAAATATATTTACTATAATAAATAAACTAGAATACATTTGAAGTATATTGTTTTTTTGAAATGTTGGCTCATGGAGTCTAGAAGCATATATATATTAACGTTAAACATTACGTTTTATCTTTTTGAAAATAATTTAGCTAGGTTGAAGAAATACAAGTTATTAAATAAATTTTCAGTTGAGTTAAATAAAAAAACAAATAGTTTAGATACTATTATTTATTTGGGTTTTTTAAAAAAGTATTATTATTTTAAAATAAACCTGATTTGTATAATAATCAGCTGAAAATAGCTATATTTCTTATTAAGATGCAGTATGTGGCTATTTGAGTTAACAAATAGTGTCATGTCACTTCAGGTATGGAATCTAATGGAGTTAACATTTCATTAATTTATAAACAAGTGAAATAGTCTTTAAATAACTCACTTCAAGGCAAAAAATCATAAACCAAAAAAGAAGACAGTTCCGTTTTTGCTGACCATCAGCAAGAGCACAACCACAGATTTGAACCCTCCAAGGCTGATATATTATGCACAGAGAGGAATGACATCAAGAGAAAAATCAAGGAAGCTTGTTTTATTACCAGTGACATCAACTCAATAAATAGAAGTTACTTGTTTTGCCATTTCCAAAAAATGGATAATATAAAAAAATAGTTTTGCACACATTTACATATCTCTTTAGAATCGAAAACCACTTTTTTCCGCAAAAAAAAAAGTTTGCAATTTCGACCACAATAGCATGCAAACTGTATACGTCACAGTTATGGGTTTTTTTTTCTCTCCGCCATTTTTCTACCTTTTTGTACGGCTAAAAAATTTTTCTGTGCAATGAAAATTAGATTTTTTATAGCAATTTTTGTAAAGTACGTTATTAAAATTTTATAAATTTTTTTTCTTTCTAGATTTTATCAATGTATAAACAAAATAACCGCACAAATGGCTTCTTTTGCCGCTGAACGTAATTTTGATTGATTCTGATGAAGACTTTTTTGTTTGTGTTTGATTCTGAGGTTTTGTTATATTTCACCATTAGCCATGAGTATTCAATTCCTGATCTATTTCATTTATTTTTTATACAAAATTATATATTTGCAGCCGATCTATTTCATTTATTTTTTATACAAAATTATATATTTGCACTGAAAGCAATAGGTATGTTTCAGAGTGGAAGGCATTACCGAAGTGGGTTAGTCAGCGACCTGCTGAGTTGAATGCATTTTTTGGTATGATTATTCATGTTTGTACTATATCATGCATACCAAAACTAAAATTTATTTGGTCTAAAAATGAATATTTGCATCAACCGGTACTTGCTAACTTGCTAGAGTTATGACCTGAGATCAATTTTTTGGTATTCTAAATAATTTACAATGCCTCCCAATGCTGAATCAATAGTCATCATCATCATCTCCCACTGATATATAATAATTGCTTGTAATTCCTTTGGGTTATTTATTTTATTTTATTTACTGTTTTTATTCATTTCATTGTAGATAAGTTTTTAATCACTTTGAAACATACTTTGCTATTATGGTCTCCTGTGAAATATTGCATAATTTAGCTCACCCTCACCCTCATGATATTTCAATAATATAGTAATTATTTTTTACACCCATAACTTAGAATTTACTATGTTTTTATTCATTTTATTTTAGAAACAAATTTTTAATTTATTTCATCACATACTATGTTTTTATTCATTTCATTGTAGATAAGTTTTTAATTACTTTGAAGCATACTTTGCTATTATGGTCTCCTATGAAATAATGCATAATTTAGCTCGCCCTTTCTCCCATGATATTCCAATAATATAGTAAGTATTTTTTACACTCATAACTTACACTTTACTAAAGTTATTACTGTTATTTTTTTTTGATCTACACTAAAACCTTGCATTTCTAATAGATATCCCACATAGAGGGCCTAGAAAAACAACTGCTTGCAAAAATTGAACATATAGGCTGGTTAGTAAAAAAGCAAAACTGAAATTGTCACCTTTTGCCACATTACACCAACAAACTGTAACTCAGGTAGGTCATGTTATATATATATTTTTCTGCATTTTATGATGAATATGATGAAGCTGTCTATGAAATTGTAATTTTAGGTTATACATTTCAAAATTGAGAGTTTGTGAACCAATATAAAAATAAAAATTTTTAAAATATCCTTTTTTTTTAATTATTTTTTTGTGGTAATGACTACTTTATCAGCTTCATTACATTCTTTCATATTTGCACGTTATAAAAATGTATATTAAACAATTCAAAATACAGCAAAACTCTCCGTATAGTAGTGCCATCTTGTGCTAACAAGAGCAATCAATGGATGCCAGAAGGTTTGTGCATAAAATCCCTATCTATTGCCTATTCATCCAATATCCCCAGACTAGTTTCTGGCTTGTGTGGATATTGGATGAGTAGGCACTAGATTGGGATTTTATGCACAAGCCTTCTGGCATCCATTGATTGCTCTTGTTAGCACAAGATGGCACTACTATATGGAGAGTTTTGCTGTATTTTGAATTGTTTAATAACAATTATTGTGCTAGTATGAGATAGTGATCATGTGATGTTTAGTGGTTTAAAAATGTATATATATATATTTATTGTAATAAATTAGACATTTCATTTAAAATTATATGTCCTGTAATTTTTTCTGGGAATTCAAAATGGCCGTTCAGGTCTCTAAGGGATATAATGCCGTTATCAATCAAAGAGGCTATGATTATGGAGTAACAAAACTCTGAAATCGCTCAGCCTACAGAAATCATGATATAGAAAGCCTACAGAAATTATTATATAGAAAAGTTTCACCACAACACATCAGCGTATTATAAATTAAAAAAATTGGGGGAAAAAACATTCACCCAATTTACTAATTGCTGGATAATAAACGTTTGAACTTAAAAATAATTACACATCATTGGGCAATCAGTATTAATGTCTTGCAACATTGATTATGGCAAGTACGTAAAAAAAATCTTAGGCTTGATTAAAAACTGGAAAATTTTTCCAAGAGTGGCAGGCAAATGTCCTAAACAACATACTATAATATATAATGTTAAAAAATACACACAAAAAAGTTAGTTCACAATTTAAGCTTGTATTATTGTAAAATCATATTCAGATATGCCAGAATCTTTTAATACTAACTTTACATATACAGCAGAAACAATTTAGATGTGTTTGTTTGATGGCTGCAACTATTATTTGTATCACTTAATAGTGATCAATAAAAACATTGCTATTTTTTTAATATAAATAAAGCAAATGCGTTACGCTTTTTTTTATTCTGATATAATATTTATGAAAAAAAAAACAAACTAAAAACTAACTAATTACGTGTGTGGTATTTTTATCATTTTAACAGACTGTTTTTTTTCTTTCTACTTCCCATATCTTTTCATTAAAGTGATTGCAATTTCATCATTAATGGCGGACTGCAACTTTTACAAACCTATTAAGACAAGTATTCTAACTTGAGATCTTTATCGTCAAAAGCTGGAGTGAAAGTTGAGCCTGAGGTAACTTTATTTTACTACCAAGTTACCTTTTAGAATAAATAGAGTAGATGTCCTTGGAAACAAAAATAAATAAATAGTGAAATAATATTTCATTTAAAACATGAACAAATAATTGTGTAAATTAACATATATATTAGTAATAATATTTCAGATCATAAATATTATTAAATTATTATATAATTATATGTGCATATACATACGTCTGTTTATGTTTTTCTATTGAGAAACTCGGTGTTCAAGACCATAAATAATCGGATAACATTATAATATATATGTAAAACAAAATATGTGTAAATTTTATAATATACTTATTATGCTAATTATTAGTTATATTATACAGAAAGGTAGATCCCATTTGCATTATAAAGGTTATCCCAAAAGGCACTCTAAAGAAATAAAATATTTGATAATTTTCACAGAGGTAGAATTGAGAATACTAAGAACTGTAGTGAAGATTTTTAGAAAGGATAGTTTACTGCAGAAGAAGTTAAATGCGAGCATCACAAGATAACAAATAGACTAATGGCTTATATATGTGAATTTATTTGTGATTTATGGATTAGTTTGTATTGTTCTTGCCCAATTAATTTCTGATATTTTATTATTATTATTTTGTCTTTCTATCTTTACTTCATTTTTCTTTTAATACCAGAATAGCCATTTTTATTTTATCATGGCTGATGCCATAAAATGTTACAGCAGCATGTGCATGAAGTATCTATCATTGTCACTAATACATAATAACATTTCATTTTTTTGACAATTTCTAGTAGCTATTTGAGTTACATTTTAAACTATTTATATTAATGAATTAACTTTATTTTTTTTAAAATATTTTCTCAATTTTAAAATTATTTTTTAAAAATATAACTTAAAAAATAAAAAAACTATAATTTAAAATAATATTTTAATGTTGCAAATATGAATGGAAAGTAGCAAACTAAACTATATAATCTGAACAATAGATTTTGATGTTTTGCTTTTAATGATTTAATACATTTAAAATTAAATAAAAATTTATTTGATCTCTATTTCCAACATCTAAATAAATATTTGTAAAAAAAGTGCATTAAACAAGGAAATTATATTTCAAAATTGACAATTCCACTTATAATTATTTTAAAAAAAAAATAATAATAGGTATTATTGTTTTAGATGGATAAGTTTTTCAGCACAATACAATATCCTAATTTACATTATTAGATTTCTCTTGACTTATAATCCTAAAAATAAAACAAATATTTAAAAATAAAAATGTGAATTTAATCATCATATTCTTATCAAAAAAAAAGTTTACAAATATTTTAAAAAAAATAATCATACATATAATCAAATACCAGAAATTATATGATTTATTTTTTCAAGATTTAAATAAATGAGCTCAACTTTAAGAACAAAAAAACTGTCAATTTCTGGGGTTTTGTATTAGATTTTCTCTGTTTTATTCGAGTTTTTGATTTATCTTTGATGTTCCAATACAGTTTATATTTATTTTCCTTTTTGCATTTTGCAATTTTTTTTTTATATGTGTAATTCACATTATCCATCCTATTGATTTTGCTTTTATTTAATAATCACCTTAGATATAACTTCTTTTGGTACACATATTTTATCTCTATTTTTAATTTATATTTCTTATTTTTATTTTTACTTGTGTTATTAACTGTATGATTAGTTTTTATTGACTTTAAAATATAAAAGACATAAGAAAATAAAAAGAACAACAATAATAGATCATATATACATTTTAAAATCAATATAGTTATTAAAATATTTAGGAATACATATAAAAATATAGATTAAAAATAGAAATGAAACCTATATTTATATAAAAATAGAAAATATAGGATATACAAAATAGAGTTTACATAATGCTAAAAAATATATATTTTCATATATGGGAGACTAAGAAATAAAATTAAAAATTAGAATGAAACAACAAATGCAAGAAAATGCAAGTATTTATCAAAAAAAATAAGAAATATCTATTTATATAAAAATAGGTTTAAATAAAATAAATTGAAAAAGTATAATATATGATTATTTATTAAAAAAATAAAATGGACACATAAGGGAAGGTGGAGAATAATAAATAAAAGTTAAATAATAAACAGAGAGATAGTAATACAATTTAAAAGTAAAGGAAAAAAAGTAAAATAATAATATTTATTCATGATAGTTTTAGTTTTTAAGGTTTACTTTTTTAAAGTTATAATTTTAATCATTTTGATAAGTAGTATTGGATAGCCTTTATTTTTTATGCCTTTTATTTTTAACAACAAAACTTAAAACATGAAACTAATCTTAGAAAAAAATATACTAACTTTTCATATATGTATTAAAAAAATCAATAAACTGCAATAAATAATTAGAACAAAAGTTTTATTTTAGTCTTCAGACTAATTCTGAACTAAAATTTGTATTAGTGAGACTTTTTCAGTAAAAAATACATTCAAGTAATAATAATAATATCTTTGAAATTTAAAAATTTAATTTCTAATTACAAAGTATAATAAAAAATAACTATGATTTTTATAGTAATCATTTTTATTTTTGCCATTATACATTTTCTTTTTTTGTGTGTTAATACATTTTTATTTGATTATTTCCTGTTAAAAAATAAACAGGTTCAAATAAAATCTGAATGTAAAAATTACATATTTATTAAAAAATAAATATTTAATTTAATTCTGTAAAAATAACAAGTAAACAAACTATGTGTAAACTTCATGATTTTCAATTATCATATAAAGTCATTGAGTACTTTCAAGTATATAGATTTTTAAGTCCTAAACTTTGATTTACTTTTTACTGAATAATATTAACATGTAGATATTATACTTGAAATTAATATTAATCAATATACACAAACTCTCCATACAGTAGTACCATCCAGTGCAAGCCAAAGTAATGAATGAATGCAAGAAGGATTTTGCATAAAATCCCTATCTATTGCCTACTCATCCAATATTTCCAGATTAGTCTCTAGCTTGTGACCTTCATCAGTTTTCTTAGATCCAGACTCCTCATTGATAAAAGCCATAAACTAGAAACTACTCTGGGGATATTGAATGAGTAGACACAAATCTTCTTGCATTCATTGATTACTATGGCTTGCACTGGCTAGCATTATTGCAGGGAAAGTTTGTCATGTTTTAACAACTTTTGTAAGCAAAGAAAATGGTGATCATGTGATGTTTAGTGGATTAATAAATATTCATTTTAGTACAGGCTTGCCATCAAGTAAATGTAAGGCTATCAAATAAACACAATATATAGCTAACTGTCATTAAGCCAATTTAAACATAATTGCTTTACCAATAAAGTGATTTGTTTTTGCTTCTGTGAAGGCTAACAAATATGATTTTTTTTGTGAAATAAAATTGATATGTATAATGCAAATAATTCATGTATATGTAATATTATATATCAGAACTGTATAAGATTTTCATTTTATATACTTTCTTTCATGAAGATATTATCTACTTATAATATATACAACTCCAAGTGTATTGACAAGGTAGGCATAAAAGGAAACATTTATTTTATACTTAAAAAAAAATAAAAATCAAATTTATATATATATTGGAGACTGATTATTCTCTTAGTATTTCAAAACACAATTCTTTTACATACTAAAGCAATATACCGGTGTTAATAACTACAAATTTAATATATTTTCCATGCCTACAACATTTGTTAAGAAGTTTTATAAAACATTAATTTTTAAGCTGCACGATGTCTATTTATCAGCAAAAGTAGATACAAGATAAAGTTAATAAATAATACAATGTGAAATAAAATTAAAGAAACTATTTAAATAAATAGGTGCTGCACAAATAGATTAAAGATTTGGAAGGGGAAAAAACCATCTATCTTTAAATAAAGCTGGTCGAGAGGTCAGCGCGACTGCCTTGCACTTGCAGGCAGTTGCCCGGGTTGTGGGTTCGCGTCCTGGCCGATGCTATGACACATAAAAAAAAATGCAGCAGTCTTTAATAACATATTTTGATGAAGTAAAATAAAATGGATTGAGTAAATAATTTTATTTTATTAGAGAAAAATAAATATATATTATATTCACATAATATTTGTTTAAATTCCTAAAAGCATTTAAGTGCTTTTAAAGACATGAAATATTTATAATAAAGAGGGGGAGGAGGATATTGCTAAATTAGTCTTTATCTTTAATCTAAAACGACATCAAAATCAAAAGTGCAAGATAGATAATATATAGCATCTGTATTTATTTAATCACTAAATTTTTGAGAATTAAATTGTTTATATTCCATCAAGATATATTTATATGGAAAAAATATTTTCAAAAACTGAGACACTATGTTGTTGATTGAATTCCATTTAAAATCAAAATGATTATTATTACTTTAAACAAACTATACTGTAAATTATTTTAATACAACTAACTGATATATTGTGAAAATCATAAAGGTGGAATGTAAAAAGATATTTTTTAATTTTTATTGTTTTTAAAGTTATTTTTTAAATTATAATGCTAAAGTTTGTAAAATAATGGACTAAGAATGGACATTGGTTAATATATTACCAAGCCTTTTTATTAAACAAGCTTTTTAACTTATGGAATTTTTATATTTCAACTCTAACTGAATAAAAATGTGTAGATATATATGTTTGATTATTTGTGTATGGAATAATTAAAATCTTTTTAAAGATATGTAATAAAAATGCAATTTAACTAGATAAAAATTTGACTTTTTTAATATAATGTTTATCTAATTTGTGGTGTGCGTTATCTAAAATTTTTATTTTCTCCTCGGTGAAATATTATTGTAAATTTGAATATATAATTATTACTTTTTAAAGCAACTTTTTACATAATTATTAAAGCTATGAATTTTAGAACAAATATATTAATGATACTTTTGAACATAAAAGTAGATTGTTGTTCTAGAAACTATTTTTTGCATGTTCTTTTGCAAATTACTAATTCTATCACTTTCACAATCTTTCATTTTTTCAAACAGAAAAAAATTTTTTACTCCCATTATTTTTTATACAACTATACTTTAAATTAATAACTTTTTAAATTACAGATTTAACTTGCATTTTATAGATCAAATTAAAACACTTCAATATAGCAGGAAAAATTAAAAGTTTAATGATTTATTATATAACTCTTGGCAAATTACTTATTTGATAATTAATAAGCTATTCAAATAAATGCCCCTTGCCTACAATTTTTTTATAAATTAAGTCATTATCTATAATAACTTAATAATATCAAAATTATATTTTTTCATTTTGGATTTTCTTAAAATAACAATACAAAGGCACATAATAAAATATGACATCCAATCACTTTTTAACTTTTAAATAGAAATTAAATATAATTAAGTTGACGTTAATCCTTTTTTCTATAGACCCTCTAATAAAATAAATTAATATGTAATCATCATAACTATAATAGATATCATAATATATAGCAATAATGTTTTAGTTTCTTGACAAAAGTTTTGCTGTAATTTTGTGTTAAATGTTTGTAATCTAATGGTTGTAACTACATATTTTAGTTTTAATTTTTTCTTTTAGATGGCAAGTGTAATTAAGAGATAAAAGCAGTTCTAAAATAGATGTGTCAAATACATTTTTGGCAGGTAATTTTTATGTTATGTTGGGAAAGGCAGAAAAGTCATTATTTTTCTTATTTCTAAAGATCATTCCTACATTTGTAAAATATTTTTGTCATTATAGTTCTTTCTAGAAAATATTTTGAATAATATATACATTAAAGTATATTTTATTTTTACAAGTATATTCTATCTATCTATCTATCTATCTATCTATCTATCTATCTATCTATCTATCTATCTATCTATCTATCTATCTATCTATCTATCTATCTATCTATCTATCTATCTATCTATCTATCTATCTATCTATCTATCTATCTATCTATCTATCTATCTATCTATCTATCTATCTATCTATCTATCTATCTATCTATCTATCTATCTATCTATCTATCTATCTATCTATCTATCTATCTATCTATCTATCTATCTATCTATCTATCTATCTATCTATCTATCTATCTATCTATCTATCTATCTATCTATCTATCTATCTATCTATCTATCTATCTATCTATCTATCTATCTATCTATCTATCTATCTATCTATCTATCTATCTATCTATCTATCTATCTATCTATCTATCTATCTATCTATCTATCTATCTATCTATCTATCTATCTATCTATCTATCTATCTATCTATCTATCTATCTATCTATCTATCTATCTATCTATCTATCTATCTATCTATCTATCTATCTATATCTATCTATCTATCTATCTATCTATCTATCTATCTATCTATCTATCTATCTATCTATCTATCTATCTATCTATCTATCTATCTATCTATCTATCTATCTATCTATCTATCTATCTATCTATCTATCTATCTATCTATCTATCTATCTATCTATCTATCTATCTATCTATCTATCTATCTATCTATCTATCTATCTATCTATCTATCTATCTATCTATCTATCTATCTATCTATCTATCTATCTATCTATCTATCTATCTATCTATCTATCTATCTATCTATCTATCTATTGAAGCATTGTACGTTCACATGTTAGAAATCAATAAAATATTTTATATTATATGAAAAATTGTATAAAATAATTTATTTGTTCCAAAAATATTTTCATTATTTCTAAAAATATTTTTATAGTAAATATGCTAATATATATATATATAATGACAATTCAAATTAAATTATATATGCTAATATATATATATATAATGACAATTCAAATTAAATTAAGATATAATAAAAAAATATTTGCACATTTTAAATCTTAATTTAATTTACTTACATTCAATAATGATTTGTATGGAGAACTCTTTAACTGATTTATCTATAAGGTTGGATTATTTCATTGGCACTATAATAGATTCATAATAATATAGTAGTGGATATATGTTATGTATATTTGATCCCATTATCTTTAACAAAATATATTTTTACTAGTTTTAGATTTCAAAAGGGAACATTATTTCAGACTAAGGAGTTACATTGGTGTTGATACATAGTGTTTAACATTGGGAGTATATGAACAAGTTTGATGTAAAAGATTATATATGTCTGGGGGAGGGAGAATTACAATTATGGTTAGGGTGACATAATATGCCAGTTAGGAAGCTTTACATGATAGTAATTAGGTATCTGAAGTTAGACTTTCCTTAAATGATTGATTTGATTGGAATTTGTGTGTATACATGAGGAAATGTTTGAATACAATAGGGTCTTGTAAGTACATATGCATTACAGTACATTGCTATTTTACTTGCATTTCAATGAGTTTTAGAGTTGTTGACACTAATGTATTGTGAGTTGCTGAAAGTCTTTGTCAGCAGTATTCTGTGTGCTAATGCATAGTGTTGATGTCTGGCTATTAGCTGACTAGATGCTTTTGGGATTGTTAGTTTTCTTATTGTCCACTGTTACCTGGGTCTGCTGATATGCAGATAGAATACTTTAGGTGTAATTAGACATGGATAAGTCCTGGTTGTATGGCATTATTGTTAGTTCAGTAGTAATTCAGAGGTAGTGTACAGATGAGCTTTTGCACTGTATTGGATTACAATTTTCCTGTCATATAAACTCATGGAGGTGTGTAGTTGGATTAAAGTGTGTTGTGAAATATTCTGGTGTTAGAATGCACCCTGGATGGTGATGCTGATGTATATAGTGTTTGCCTTGGGATGAGTATCAGCCTGTTAAAAAAGGTTAAATTGAGATGGACTGCATGGTGGTTGATGTCTGGTGGTGAATTCACTGTAAGTGGTGACAGGATAATGGTATGTGATGACTAGTTAGAGGTTTGATTGCTGTATTAAGATAGATCAGATAGTGGTGAAGATGTCATGGTGTGTGATTTCATTGTCTTATTGAAGGAGGCATATGATGTTAAATGTGGTTATTTTTAGTTTCCTAGGGCCTGTAGGAAAAGGTGAAAGAAGTTTGGGTGTTATGATGTGTCATTTGCATGACGTCAACATATGACTGTGACTTGGTGTGCAAATGTTGCTGATTTGAGTACAGGTAATTTCCACAGGAATGGTATCTCCTGCTGTAAAGCTGGTAATAACTAGTGCTCTGTTAGACCCTTCATTTTTTAATCTCTTCAATGGATCATTTGTTTTTGGTTGCTTTAGTTTTGTTGATACTGATTCACCAGATGAGAGTCATGGAGTGACTTCATGATATGAATGGATGTTTTGTTTGTAATAGTATGAGGCAAGTTTGGGTTGGTGCAATTGCTTATATCATCGGAGACTTTTTAGTGCAGTTCTAATACAATGCTATCTGTGATGGTTGGATCATGCTGTATTTTAATCAATATGGGTGGTTGATCTGAAATTTTTTTGGATGGCATTATACTAATGGTAATGTATTATTTGGTTTGTTTGCATTGAGGTCAATGATGCATGTTCTTCTATCTATGGGAAAGGGATTATGTGCCTGATTGGAGTGAGGATGAGTGGAATCAATGGTAGTGGTGAGTGCATGGTTATTATCATGGTATTGGCATTGGTTAGTTGATTGTTGGTTACATGAGATTACAGACTGTGGGTGATGGCCCAGTGTGTAGCAAGGTTGCCATGCTGGCTGCATGAAAACACTGCTCAATCAGATCTCATATAAAGGCAAAGCATAGCCTCTTGATCTATAAACAGTGCTGAAATGTTATTTGCATCCATGACCTTGTGTACTCTCTGATTAAACTCATAATTATTGCTGTAGATGGAAATTTGTGTTTATTTAAGGTGTATGTTTTTGAGATATATGACTTTGACATACAGCTCCTTCAATTTCTGGAAATTTTGGATAATGTAACCATGGTATGTGTGTTTTTAAGTATCCCAGTAATGTTGTTTTGACAGTCTGGACCAACTATCACAAGAATATAGTTCTCTAAGTTTTGAACTATGCCTGGAAGTGGTTCTTTTGGATTGTGTAAAAAAAATTGAAAATAAGATATCTGGCATTGAAATGATCTACAATCTGCAGAACCTTATCATATCCCCCCATGCAAAATTATTGCTTCATATAAAAAAGCACTGGAAAAATGATGATATATATATATAATCAAAACTACCGCAAATCCAAAATTAAACAAGACCAGCTAAAAAATAATATTAAAACACAGCCTAAGGTTTCACTGCTACAAGCAGACTTCTCAAGTGTAAAGAACTACAAAAACTACACAATATATATATATATATATATATATATATATATATATATATATATATATATATATATATATATATATATATATATATATATATATATATATATATATATATATATATATTAAAAACTACCCACAAATGCATTCACTTCCCATCCACCCTTAATATTAAAAGAACTCTTAAATAAGTTAATTGCTTCAGAATAATAAATTTTCAATAATAAAGACTCTTTAATTCTTCTTTTGATTTCATTTCTCTCAAAGAAAACAACCTTAGCTTCATCAAAATCAATAGTGTGGCATGTATCTTTTTCATGGACATACAAAGCAGAAGTAAGATATCTATTTTTAACTCTACTTTTATGAACCTTTAATCTTTCATTTAAACTCAAACTACTCTGACCTATGTAAACCTTCTTACAAAAATAAACAAGGAATAAAATATACTACACCAGGAATAGTCTTTCTATCAAAACCTTCTTTTGTATTATTTAATAAATTATTCAATGTAACACCCCTTTTCCAAGCAATTTTCTTATTTCCAAACAATTTACTATTTCTACACACAATTTTATAAGAAGACAATTTAAATGGCAAAGAAATAAAATCATGTTTTTCTTTAACCTTTACATCCTTACAAATATTACTATTAAATAAAATACTTTTAACAAATTTATCAGAGTATCCAACACTCAAGTAATCTTTATAAAATTGATATTTTTTAAACAAAGCTACCCCACTAGAATTATTCAATTTAATATTCCTATGACAATAATTCCTTAAAGCAGCTACTTTATGAGATACAGACTGATAGCTATCAGGTTTAATTATAGATCTTAATTCTTTACTTTTAACTAAATAGCTGCACAATAAACAATTAGTTTCTACATTTCTAATCACCAAAAGATCTAAAAATTTTAACTTACCAAAATGTAATCCCCCTCCTTCTAACACAAATTTTATAGAAGAATCAAAACAATTAAACTCATTTACAAATTCCTTCAATTTATCATTCTCAACTACAAATAAACAATCATCAACATATCTGACAAATAATTTTGCATATAAACAATTCTTTTTAATAATAATTTCCTCTTCCATAAAATTAATATAAACTGAACATACTAAAGGAGAAATAATATAACCTATTATCCACTTTTCCTTAATCTTATAAAAATTACCATTATAAGTAAAATACATAGAATCTTCCAATAACAAAAGCAAATCTTTAATTACCTTAATTTTATTTTTTGATAAAAAACTTTTCTTAATCAATACAGTCAAAAGAACATCAATACTGCTTAACCTATTAACAGACTGATACATATTTTCAATATCTAAACTTCCAAATAACCAATTACTTTCCATTTTAAAATTATTAATCATATCAAAAGCCTCAAAAGAAGAAGAAACTTTGTACTGACCAAAATCAACAAATTGTTTTAAAAAAATATTCAAGAATATAGAAATACCCTCTACAACACTACCTGTAAAATCAAAAATAAATCTTAAAGGAAAACCATCTTTATGAGTTTTAATATTCACAAACATCTTAGCTGATGTAAAATATGAAAGAAAATTAAAGTGGTTGTTTGGGAAAGTTAATAAAATTTATTGTAGTGATAAAAAGTATGAGAATAATGTTTCTGAGGATAGAGTTGTTAATCTTTCTGATTTGAAGTTAAATGATAGAGAATTAGATATTCTTGGTAAAGGTCCTAATTTTGTTCCATTTCATTCAAAAAATATAGTTTTTGATACAATTTTGTTTATTGAATCTAGTAATTTGAGTGATGAGCAGAAAGTTGGTATTCAATCGATTTTGAATAAAAGTTTAAAAAGGAAAGAAAAATTTGTTATTAATCCTGCTGAGATTAAACATCTTAAGAATAGGTTAATTGCTAATGATGTAATCATTTCTTGTGAAGACAAAGCTGGTAGGTTTGTTATTATGAAAGGAGATGATTTTAAAGAGAAAATGGATAGAGAATTAAATAATGGTAAATATATGTTGTTGGATAAAGATCCAGGTAATTTGATTAAAATAAAATTGATAGATATTATGAAGAAAATGGTTAATTTAAAATTTTTTAATAGAGTAGATTATTTAAAATGCTATCCTAATGATTTTACATCAGCTAAGATGTTTGTGAATATTAAAACTCATAAAGATGGTTTTCCTTTAAGATTTATTTTTGATTTTACAGGTAGTGTTGTAGAGGGTATTTCTAGATTCTTGAATGATTTTTTAAAACAATTTGTTGATTTTGGTCAGTACACAGTTTCTTCTTCTTTTGAGGCTTTTGATATGATTAATAATTTTAAAATGGAAAGTAATTGGGTATTTGGAAGTTTAGATATTGAAAATATGTATCAATCTGTTAATAGGTTAAGCAGTATTGATGTTCTTTTGACTGTATTGATTAAGAAAAGTTTTTTATCAAAAAATAAAATTAAGGTAATTAAAGATTTGCTTTTGTTATTGGAAGATTCTATGTATTTTATTATAAAGGTAATTTTTATAAGATTAAGAAAGGGTGGATAATAAGTTTATTAGGTACTTGTGTATAATTCAACCGATGACATATTACCCTGAAGGCATATCACTCTAATCTTGTGATTTTTAAGATAACGTCTCCAAGTGATCTGCGGACACATGTAATCGCTAAAATGTGTCCGCAGATCACGTGAACACGGTATGTTAAAAATCACAAGATTAGAGTGATATGCCTTCAGGGTAATACGTCATTGGTTGAATTATCGAGGTCACATGCTAAAAAATATTCAAAAATGAAAAATATCTGACGCAGGTCCGGCAAATACTAAAAAAAAAAAATGTACATGCACGCGTCAAAATATTATTCTCAATTTTAAAATACAGCAGCGCGTAGCACTGGAATGGTGGGGGGGCCTCCGGATGTTTTTGTCGGGCCGCAGGCC
This sequence comes from Epiperipatus broadwayi, assembly GCA_028023455.1. Lineage (NCBI taxonomy): Eukaryota > Metazoa > Onychophora > Udeonychophora > Euonychophora > Peripatidae > Epiperipatus > Epiperipatus broadwayi. The sequence goes on from JAQFVV010012592.1 coordinate 1,800,777, forward strand.
CAGCGTACACGTATATCAGACATTGTATTACTCTCATAGCTGTATGATATAATTCAGAAATTAAAAATAAAATTAAAACGTAATTCAATGTAAGTTTGAGAATTGTAGAAATATTAACAAATATTTTTGGTAAATAAGTTTGAGAATTGTAGAAATATTAACAAAAACTTTTTGTAAATTTTAAATAAACACCTAAATAAAAAAGATGCGATCTAATGCAAATCTGGTATTAATGGCGCCACACTTTTACATGCACTTGGTAATTTTAAAAACGTACTGCATATTGCAAAATTGATTTAAAAAATTATTTCAAATTATTTACACATTAAAAACGTAATGTAGAAATATTAACAAAAAGTTTTTGTAAATTTAAAATAAACAAATAAAACACTTTACCTGAATTAATGCGAATTTGGCGTTAATGGTGTCCATGTTATCACATATGCATTTGGTAATGTATATTTCCAAATTTGTTTTAAAAAATTATTGAAAATTATTTACACATTAAACATAATTCACTGTAAGTTTGAGAATTGTAGAAATATTAACAAATATTTTTTGTAAATAAGTTTGAGAATTGTAGAAATATTAACAAAAACTTTTTGTAAATTTTAAATAAACACCTAAATAAAAAAGACACTATCTAATGCAAATCTGGTATTAATGGCGTCCAGAAAATGCCACACTTTTATATGCATTTGGTAATTTTTAAAACGTACTGCATATTGCACAAAATTGATTTAAAAAATTATTTCAAATTATTTACACATTAAAAACGTAATGTAGAAATATTAACAAAAAGTTTTTGTAAATTTAAAATAAACAAATAAAACACTTTACCCAAATTAATGCGAATCTGGCATTAATGGCATCCTTGTTATCACATTTGGTAATGTATATTCCAAATTTGTTTTAAAAAATTATTGAAAATTATTTACACATTAAATGTAAGTTTCAGAATTGTAGAAATATTAACTAAAAATTTTTGTAAATTTAAAAATAAACAGATAAATAAAAAACATGGAGAATAAATTATTTACACATTAAACGTAAGTTTCAGAATTGTAGAAATATTAACTAAAATTTTTTGTAAATTTAAAATAAACAGATAAATAAAACACTTTACCCGAATTAACAGCTCAAAAAAGTAACTGTGATGCCGTGGATAGCAAAATCACAATAGACAGAAAAATCAAAAAATTTCCCAAACCACTCTACGAATTTTAAATCTCGCAGGTGAAAAAAAAAATTGACTCTCTGATGGATTAATCATGCCAGTCACTTGGTTACCATGACAATGTTGTCATGCAACAAACGTCGATGTCTACCGAAAGGGAATTTGGTAAGTCAAAAATGTCATCGGTTGAATTCAGTTTATATTAGTTTTATGGAAGAGGAAATTATTATTAAAAAGAATTGTTTATATGTAAAAGTATTTGTCAGATATGTTGATGATTGTTTATTTATAGTTGAGATTGATAAATTGAAAAAATTTGTAAATGAGTTTAATTGTTCTGATCCTTCTATAAAATTTGTGTTAGAAGGAGGGGGATTAGATTTTGGTAAGTTAAAATTTTTAGATCTTTTGGTGATTAGAAATGTAGAAACTAATTGTTTATTGTGCAGCCATTTAGTTAAAAGTAAAGAATTAAGATCTATAATTAAACCTGATAGCTATCAGTCTGTATCTCATAAAGTAGCTGCTTTAAGGAATTATTATCATAGGAATATTAAATTAAATAATTCTAGTGGGGTAGCTTTGTTTAAGAAATATCAATTTTATAAAGATTACTTGAGTGTTGGATACTCTGATAAATTTGTTAAAAGTATTTTATTTAATAGTAATATTTGTAAGGATAAACAGGTTAAAGAAAAACATGATTTTATTTCTTTGCCATTTAAATTGTCTTCTTATAAAATTGTGTGTAGAAATAGTAAATTGTTTGGAAATAAGAAAATTGCATGGAAAAGGGGTGTTACATTGAATAATTTATTAAATAATACAAAAAAAGGTTTTGATAGAAAGACTATTCCTGGTGTAGTATATTTTATTCCTTGTTTATTGTAAGAAGGTTTACATAGGTCAGAGTAGTTTGAGTTTAAATGAAAGATTAAAGGTTCATAAAAGTAGAGTAAAAAATAGATATCTTACTTCTGCTTTGTATGTCCATGAAAAAGATACAGGCCACACTATTGATTTTGATGAAGCTAAGGTTGTCTTCTTTGAGAGAAATGAAATCAAAAGAAGAATTAAAGAGTCTTTATTATTGAAAATTTATTATTCTGAAGCAATTAACTTATTTAAGAGTTCTTTTAATATTAAGGGTGGATGGAAAGTGAATGGATTTGTGGGTAGTTTTTAATATTATATATATATCATCATCATCATCAACCATTATCAATCCACTGCAGGATGAAGGTCTCTCCAAGTTTAATCCATCTTCTCTGATCTTTAGCTTCTCTTTTCCACAACACCCCTGCACATTTTCTTATTTCATCCATCCATCTCACATGTGGTCTCTTTCTGGGTCTTTTACAATCTCTTGGAATCCAGTTTAAAATTTCAATTGTCCATCTATTATCATTTCTTCTAGCAATATGTCCAGCCCAATTCCATTTCAATCTTTTAATTTTTTCAATAAGGTCAGTAACACCTGTTTGTTGTCTTACCCATACATTGCGTTTTCGATCTCTTCTTGTTACTCCCAACATACATCTCTCCATACTCCTTTGAGTGGTCTGAAGTCTCTGTATTGCTCTTCTATTAAGTGTCCAAGTCTCAGATCCATAAGTAAGAACTGGTAAAACACATTTGTTAAAAACTATTCTTTTCAAACACATAGGCATATTTCCTTTTAGTATCAAGTTATTTCTACCAAAAGCACTCCAACCAAGTTTAATTCTATGATTAATTTCCTCCATTATGTTTCCATCTGTATTAATAATCTGACCTAGGTATTGGTAACTGTTACCTTCTTCTAATTCTTCATAATCAATCTTTATTTTCATATTTTGAGCAAATCGATTAAACATTACTTTAGTCTTTTTAACATTTATCTTTAGTCCTACTTTTCTACTTTCATCTCCTAACTCCTGCAACATTTCCTGCAGCTATGAAGCATTATTTGCAAAAACATCTACATCATCTGCAAAATCTAAATGACTTAAATACTCTCCATTTACTTTCATTCCTTTAGTTTCCCATTTTAATCCACAAAATACTCCTTGCAGCACTGCTGTAAAAAGTTTTGGAGATATGGAGTCACCTTGCCTTACACCTTTCTCAATGTTGATTTTTCCAGTATCATTATGTAATATAATTGTTGCTGTTTTATTTTTATAAATATTCTTTAAAATATGACAATATCCTGGATCTATACCTTGATGATCCAATGCTTTAATCACTGAAAAAATGTGTATAGAATCGAATGCCTTTTCATAAACTACAAATCCAAAACATAATGACAACTCATATTCATTTGTCCTTTCTATGACTTCTCTCAATACCTGGATATGATCTATTGTACTAAAACCACTTTTAAATCCAGCTTGTTCTCTTGGTTGGTGGAAATCCAAAGTTCTCTGTAGACGAGTTGTAATTATCTTGGTAAAAATTTTATATAAAACTGATAAAAGGCTGATAGGTCTGTAATTTATAATATCTTCTTTATCACCTTTTTAAAATATTAATATTATTACTGCATTCTTCCAATCTCCTTTTTTAAATATTAATATTATTACTGCATTCTTCCAATCTTCCGGTACATCTTTATCATTTAGACATTTGGTATATAACTTTGCTAAAATTGTTTCTATTTCTTCACCTCCTTCTTTTAATATATCAATTATAATTCCATCATTTCCTGGAGCCTTTCCTTTCTTCATACATTTAATTGCATGTCTCACTTCTTCATTTAAAATTCTGGGCAATTCGGAAGATGTAATAGATATAGGAGGTACTTGTTCTTTATTACTATATAATTCTTGATAAAAATCTTCTACCAATTTCATGATGTCATCTCTCTTTTTGGTAATAATTCCATCTTTTTTTCTTATTGCAGATATAAATTTCCTACCAATACCAAAATGTTGTTTAACATTCTTGAGACTTTTATTTTCTTCTACAGCTTTCCTTGCTATTTCACAGTTATACTTTCTTATATCATTTTCAACTCTTTTCCGTACCATTTTACAAAATTCGAGATATTCAATTCTTTTTAATACATCATTTTTGTATATCTTCATATTCCTTCTTTTCTTCATAAATTCTCTAGTCTCAGTAGAAATTTTATTAGTCAATTGCTGCTTTTTTCTACCAGCTATCTTTGTTGCAGTTTTTAAAAGTGTATCAGTTATTTTCATATTAATTTCATTCAAATCTGAATCATGTTCAAAATCTCCTAACACTTGAAACCTATTTGTAAGTTCTAATTTAAATTCATTAGAATGTTTCTGAAGATTAGGAATATCAACTGTAAATATTGTTTTTCTTAATAATTTTTGTCTCTCTAGTTTTACATTAACACGTAACTTACACCTTACTAATCGATGATCACTTCCTGTGTTAAATTTATTAAGAACCTTACAATCTTGAAATATGTATTTCCTGTTAGTCAAAATATAATCCAATTCTGCTGTACCTTCATTTGGATGCTTCCATGTCCATTTTCTTTTAACATTTTTCTCAAAAAATGAATTCATAATATAAAGTTTTTCTTTTTCTGCAAACTCCACAAGTATATGTCCTCTCTCATTTCTATTACCATAACCAAAATTACCTACAGCAATTTCATCTTTCATTTGTCTACCAATTCTAGCATTAAAGTCTCCCATAACAATTTTAAAATGTTGTTTACTCTGATCAAAAGCCTTTTGTACATCCATATAAAAATCTTCTACTACTTCATCACTATGAGAACTTGTTGGGGCATAAACCTGAATTATCTGCATTTGGTATCTGCTATTAAGTTGTATAACTAATCTTGCAACTCTGTACGATACACCATCAATCTCCACAATATTGTTCTTCCACTTTTTATTTATAATGCATCCTACTCCACTTGTATTTCCAATATATGTACCTTTATAATAGAGTATATGTCCATTTTTTAAATCAATTGTTTCTTCACCTTTTCTTCTAACTTCACAAAGTCCAATAATGTCCCATTTAATATAAGACAATTCTTCTTCTAATTCTTGCAATCTTCCTTCACTTGAAAGTGATCTGCAGTTGTAAGTACCTAAATAAAAAGTCGTCATCAAATGGCAGCCTGGGTCCACAATCAGGGGATTCTTAGCACCCTCCGCCTTCGGCCACCAACCCCTGCCTTGGTTGGTGACTTTATAGCTTCCTGGGAATAAGGGCCATGCTTTATTTTTGTCTGTCATAATTGTATATATGTATTGGAAAAATATTTATCATTTACACAAACATTCATTCTGCCTTATTAGGCACTGAGAAGAAAGACCATGGTGTTTCTTGATCTTAAACTAAGAGGTAAAAAGCCAATAAACTCACCACGCTAGCTAATGCATGTTGGTGAGCAGCCCATCCATGTTCGTATACTATATGAATAGTCACATAGTAATAACAGCTGCAATGACAAGAACGTATGGAGTGGACATTAGGAATTTGCCCTGCTCAGTTCCTTTAAGGCCTCCAAGAAGAATCAAAGGGTCTCCTTTCAGTTAATAGCAAACTCCTTTCTGCAGCCATATATATATATATATATATATATATATATATATATATATATATATATATATATATATATTGTGTAGTGTTTGTAGTTCTTTACACTTGAGAAGTCTGCTTGTAGCAGTGAAACCTTAGGTTGTGTTTTAATATTATTTTTTAGCTGGTCTTGTTTAATTTTGGATTTGCGGTAATTTTGATTATATATTGACTAGTTTAGCTTTATGCTTGTAATGTTTATATATATATATATATATATATATATATATATATATATATATATATATAAATATATATATCTACCATAGATATATATATATATATATATATATATATATTAGCAATCTATGGTAGACAAAGATGAAGCATGACTTTTTTAGGAATGGAAGCACCCTACATATTCCTTTTTTTTTGTGTTCTTATTTTACATGTCACAATAATTTTTACTAAACAGCTAATATATACATATTACATACATCTAGAAAAATCTGGAACTCTCTTATTGATACTTTTATTTTTTTAAATGCTCTTAACATTTTTAAGTTTTAACTATTAATTATATTTAACATTGTTTGAACTTTTTATAATCAATGAATAATGTGATGGTCAAACTCATTATTTGCCTTATAAAAACAATTCAACTATTGGTAAAAAAAATTGAAAGTCAACAGAAATTCCATACAAAAAATAATGAGTTTGAATAGTTAATTCTTCTTTTTTTTATGATATCAAAATAGTTCAGAGGAATTTTTTTTATGTTTGTATGTGCAACTTGTTGGTTTGATTTGTGAGATTGAATATGTATATATTTTAGTGAATTTTTAAATTTTAATTTTAGTTAAAGATTTTGAACTTTTTCGTGAATTCTTTTATGGAAACACATTCCATTCAATACATAAAGCCTTTGTCCCTGATGACAGATGGTATGACTGACTGGAGATAAAAAAATCTGAATAATATAAATATGCCCTCTTGGTATGTTGTTGTTAAATTTCACTGATGATCTTCAGCACAACACCAGTCACTGTGTATATGGGCCTTATGGGCAGGCGGTCTTGGTTCTCTTGGATTTGAAGATCTATCTCTCTAAGATTGTTTGAATTAATATTTCTAAATCATAGAATATTCTTGTTATTAGCTAAGGTTGAAATGTTTTTGTTACTGCTTGGTTATTATTTACTTTTACCATTATTGCATAACATTTACTATTATTTGAACCTAAGGATGTATTTTGGCACCATTTGCCTGGTCATCTGAATGAGTAGCCACCATCTTCCTTGGTTTTTGTTATTAGATAATTGGTTATTTGTATACAATTTCATTAATTTTAATGTACCACAGAAAAGTTATTATCAATTGATTAATTTTGCTTATTATTTATATATAAATAGTTTTACCTTGAAATATGTTGGTTTTACACAGGTTTTTGAGGCTCAAACCCAGAGAGTTGTAAAATGGGAAATAAGCTAAGGTTTGCTATGTCTGCATCTTTCAATGAAATGTTAATTTGAGAATATCAACCATTCCATTTTTATGAAAAGATATGCAGTATTTTTGTGAGATTTGGCTTTCACAAGATTAGCAAACACATCTTTATACAATTTATTTCTTTATTTTAATTTTTTAGTAATTAATCTCTTATATGTTTCAACATTTTTGGCATCAGGACCTAGTGCCTGTTTGGTTGTAGTTCAATCTTTTATTTAAATTTTAAAACCTTTATTCTACATTATGAATCAGTATATCGCAAATGGTGTATTGGAAATGCAGGTTTATAAATGAAAATTATCTTTTAAAAAATATTTCAAACTTTACAAATATATCAAAAAATAGTGAAATTTGTATTCAGAATAACTTTTTTTATTGGACGGTTACTATATTGGCAATAAAAATTAAATTAATAAAATATTTATTGATTGAATTTCATTTCTAAAATAGTTAAGTCATCATAAAGAAATAAAATTCTGTTCTAAAATTTAAAATTGTACTTAAAATTATTAAAATATCAAAAATTTTAATATTCTACTGTTTGTAAAAGTGTAACCAATTGTGATTTTGTTTTTATTATTTAAGAGATTTTGTTGACATATAAAAATAAATCTAAATGTAACTATGAAATCATGAATATATATATATATATATATATATATATATATATATATATATAAAGAGCAAATATTTCTAAATAAGCTTGTTTTGTTATTATTCTTTATCTTTTTTTATGATAAATGCTATAAAAGAAGGCATTCAAATCTTTATCTATGATTGTACCCACTCCCTGACTGATTTTGAACTCAGTGAGAAACTAGGACATCAGATTCAAAAATGAACTCTAACCAAGCATTTATCTAATACTTAACTATTAAGAAGAAGATCTGAAACTTTCAGACATCTAATGTCTTCAAATTCAGCTCTCCAACTAAAATAGCTATATGGGTCTGAAATAAATTCAGATACTCCATATATTAATAGCCTTAGCAATTTAATGTAGTAAAAGCTTCAATAACCAAAATTATAATAGTAATAAAACTAAATGATAAATCACAACTTATATAGCTTGTAAATATGAATATGTAATAAAGAGCAAATATTTTTAAACAACCTTATTTTATTATTTTTTATTTATATATATATATATACATCAACAGATGGCGTTCTACCAAAAACACCATCAAGCGTATTTCGTTTACATAAACGTCAGAGAATGCATTCACTATCTCTAACTTTAATTCCACTTTCAGATCATGATTTCAAGCTATTTGCTATCATCAGTGAAAGACAGGAATAAGAACTAGATCTAAACACAAACTCTGAGCATTTATGAAACAGTTTCTATTCAGCTTGCAAGCGTGAATTTTTTTAGACACGTTAATGTCTTCGAACTCAGCATAGCAAGCCAGATAGCTACATGGGTCTGATATCAGTTCAGCATCACCACATAGTAGAAGCCTCTGCAATATATATCATTGCAAGAAAGACCTCAAAGGTACATTTATGAAAAACAAAATCAAGTTAAAAACTTGTTAACGCTTGTATTTATGTCAACAGATGGCATTCTACCAAAAACACCATCAAGCGTATTTCGTTTACATAAACGTCAGAGAATGCATTCACTATCTCTAACTTTAATTCCACTTTCAGATCATGATTTCAAGCTATTTCCTATCGTCAGTGAAAGACAGGAATAAGAACTAGATCTAAACACAAACTCTGAGTGTTTATGAAACAGTTTCTATTCAGCTTGCAAGCGTGAATTTTTTAGACACGTTAATGTCTAAAAAAATAGAAACTGTTTCATAAATGCTCAGAGTTTGTGTTTAGATCTAGTTCTTATTTCTGTGTTTCACTGACGATAGCAAATAGCTTGAAATCATGATCTGAAAGTGGGAGTAAAGTTAGAGATAGTGAATGCATTCTCTGACGTTTATGTAAATGAAATACGCTTGATGGTGTTTTTGGTAGAACGCCATCTGTTGACATAAATACAAGCGTTAACAAGTTTTTAACTTGATTTTATTTTTCATAAATGTACCTTTGAGGTCTTTCTTGCAATGATATATATTGCAGAGGCTTCTACTATGTGGTGATGCTGAACTGATATCAGACCCATGTAGCTATCTGGCTTGCTACGCTGAGTTCGAAGACATTAACGTGTCTAAAAAATTCACGCTTGCAAGCTGAATAGAAACTGTTTCATAAATGCTCAGAGTTTGTGTTTAGATCTAGTTCTTATTCCTGTTTTTCACTGACGATAGCAAATAGCTTGAAATCATGATCTGAAAGTGGAATTAAAGTTAGAGATAGTGAATACTCACTCTGACGTTTATGTAAACGAAATATGCTTAATGGTGTTTTTGGTAGAACGCCATCTGTTGACATAAATACAAGCGTTAACAAGTTTTTAACTTGATTATGTTTTTCATATATATATATTGGTTTATAAATAAATACTATATACAAATATTTCATAAAAATAATCATATTTAAATAAAGTACAAAAATGTACTCTTTTTTCCACGATAGAATATGTAGAATGATTGTAAGTAATCACACATGTATTGAAACCTGAGAACAAAGAATCCACCAATCAGTGGCATTATTGGTTCATTTGTATTAGATTATCAGTACTTACTGACATCTTCGGATTTTTTTTAACAATTAAATCAATATATATTTTAGTTTCAGTAACTACTATAAAATAAATACAAAACTGGACAAATAGCTGCAGGATAATGAAGAAAAATTAAAAGTATCACAAATAAGTCATGGCTCAAAGTCATTTTTAAATATTTATTTCATGGTAAAATTAAGATTATTATTAGTGAAATGTGAATGAACTGAAAAATTACTAATGATAAAGAGGATATGACTAATGTTAATTAAGGAATGTTTAAAAATGTTCCTTTTATTTAATTTTTTTTGTAATTAAAAATTGAATTTGAATATTTCAAAGTATAGCTTCATTGCTTGAATATATTTTTTAACAAAATTTATCTTACTGATAAAAATTTAGTGGAATTTTTTTTTCTCATTAACATAAATTTTTTCTAGCATGAAGGTTAAAATGAAGTCTTTTGTTTTGATTATTTATTTCTGATTAATAGCACTTCTTTTTTATTTACTTGCAAAGATGATAATTATTTTAAAGAATAATTGTGTTTATTGAAGTTATGATTTTAACAAAATTTGTAAAAAAAGATCTAAATATTTAATGTAAGGATACGTTTGTTTTCATTAAAATAAAATGTGTAAATAATGATTACCAAATTGGCCACATAAGGATGCTCAGAATTATCAACTAAAAAGTCTGTAATAATTTGATTTGTGTTAAGGTCACCATAATATATGTGAACAGATGTTTCATCTTCTAGTTTGTAGCTATTTTCTAATTAAATTTTATAATTTAATATATATTATATTTTTGAGTTTTAGCTCTTATTTTTGCATATTAGCAGAAATCAGAGGTAAAAAATGTCTAATTATGGGACATATTTTAGATAGGTTTTTTGGCAATTTTAAAATTTATATTAGTAAAGGCAGAAAGATAATTTTTTTGTTTATTTCAAGGTTTTTTAAAATTTATATATAAAAATATTTATTATAAGTATGCATTCTTTATAAATAAATATATTTTATATTTATAAGTATGTTATCATTTGTACTGTGTTATAAAATTATATGGTGAAGCAACAAGTAAATATATATTTTATTGTTAAAAACTTTTTGTTTTATTCTCTAAAATATTTTTTTTGTTTTTATGTCTTATTTCTAAAATATTTTTAATAATAAATATGCTAAAAAATTAGTTGGGCAATTTAAAAGGTTGCTAAATTTTTATTAAAACCCACTAACATACTTTTTTTGCAGCAATTTTACTATTTATAAAAAATTCATTAATACTTCAGCAGTTCTTCCTCTTTTTTTTTTTTGACAACATCTAGAAACTGTTGGCATTAAGTATCTAACTTTTTATTTGATCAAAATTATTTTACATTTTTATTATATGTTCAGAAATTTCAAAATATTGTTAGAAATATGATTTTGCAAATAAAAAAATAATATTTCAACTTTGCAAATATAAAAAAAAGAAACTAAAATATGCAATAAGATTAATAAAAAATAACTTTTTTCTTATTGAATATTATTGCATCTCTATAAAATGTTAAAATAATAAAATTAAATTTATTTTAATTGAATTTCTAAAACTCAAATGAATTATTGTTTAACTTATTGAAAACAAATGAAATTCTGTTTCAAAATTAAAAATTCTACTGGAAAAAACAAATTTGCTATGATTAATATGAAAGCATGCTTTTTCAATGAATGACAGTTATGGCTATATGTTATTGATTTCTTTAGACATGTATTTTTTTAAAAAATAAATATTTTCAAACAAAAGCTTGATATAATCACATTATTATTCTAAAAAATAAATATTACACAAATATTTTGTGAAAAAAGTCATAAATGTGTAAACAAATTATTAAAAATATATATTTTAATTTTAAAAATTGAAACAAAAAAAGATAGTTCTCTCAAGTGCTCTTACAAGACTCATGTGGAGTCTGCAAGATATTACTAATCAATGGGTTTGTGAACTGGTTTCCATATTATTTGCAATGGATTTTCTGTTCATCACTGATATCTTAAAATTGTTTTTAAAATTAATAAATATATATTATTAAAATTTTAATTTTTGCAATCAAATGAATGCAAAATTGCAAACAAATGCTAAAGATAACCACAAGAGAGCAAATTAAAACCAAAATAATTGCAACACTATCTTTGGCCATAATTTCACATTCAGCATCATTAAAGAGTTAATAATTTTAATGAATTACTCTTCTCATAATATACTGTCTTGACTACTCTGCCAATTTTTAATTTTTTCTAAAAAACTCCAATAATAATAATAATAATATATTTTTAAAATCTAAATAACATTATATATATATATAAACAAAAATGCAAGTTAAAAAACTTGCTAACGCTTGTATTTATGTCCACAGATGGCGTTCTACCAAAAACACCGATCAAGCGTATGTTTTGTTTACATAAACGTCAGAGTAGCATTCACTATCTCTAACTATAATTCCACTTTCAGATCATGATTTCAAGCTATTTGCTATCATCAGTGAAAGACAGGAATAAAGAAACTAGATCTAAATACAAACTCTGAGCGTTTATGAAACAATTTCTATTCAGCTTGCAAGCATGAATTTTTTAGACACGTAATGTCTTCAAACTCAGCATAGCAAACCAGATAGCTATATGGGTCTGATCTCAGTTCAGCATCACCACATAGTAGAAGCCTCTGCAATCTATATCATTGCAAGAAAGACCTCAAAGGTACATTTATGATAAACAAAAATGCAAGTTAAAAACTTGCTAACGCTTGTATTTATGTCCACAGATGGCGTTCTACCAAAAACACCGATCAAGCGTATGTTTTGTTTACATAAACGTCAGAGTAGCATTCACTATCTCTAACTATAATTCCACTTTCAGATCATGATTTCAAGCTATTTGCTATCATCAGTGAAAGACAGGAATAAAGAAACTAGATCTAAATACAAACTCTGAGCGTTTATGAAACAATTTCTATTCAGCTTGCAAGCGTGAATTTTTTAGACACGTAATGTCTTCAAACTCAGCATAGCAAACCAGATAGCTATATGGGTCTGATCTCAGTTCAGCATCACCACATAGTAGAAGCCTCTGTAATCTATATCATTGCAAGAAAGACCTCAAAGGTACATTTATGATAAACAAAAATGCAAGTTAAAAAACTTGCTAACGCTTGTATTTATGTCCACAGATGGCGTTCTACCAAAAACACCGATCAAGCGTATGTTTTGTTTACATAAACGTCAGAGTAGCATTCACTATCTCTAACTATAATTCCACTTTCAGATCATGATTTCAAGCTATTTGCTATCATCAGTGAAAGACAGGAATAAAGAAACTAGATCTAAATACAAACTCTGAGCGTTTATGAAACAATTTCTATTCAGCTTGCAAGCGTGAATTTTTTAGACACGTAATGTCTTCAAACTCAGCATAGCAAACCAGATAGCTATATGGGTCTGATCTCAGTTCAGCATCACCACATAGTAGAAGTTTCTTTATTCCTGTCTTTCACTGATGATAGCAAATAGCTTGAAATCATGATCTGAAAGTGGAATTATAGTTAGAGATAGTGAATGCTACTCTGACGTTTATGTAAACAAAACATACGCTTGATCGGTGTTTTTGGTAGAACGCCATCTGTGGACATAAATACAAGCGTTAGCAAGTTTTTTAACTTGCATTTTTGTTTATCATAAATGTACCTTTGAGGTCTTTCTTGCAATGATATAGATTGCAGAGGCTTCTACTATGTGGTGATGCTGAACTGAGATCAGACCCATATAGCTATCTGGTTTGCTATGCTGAGTTTGAAGACATTACGTGTCTAAAAAATTCACGCTTGCAAGCTGAATAGAAATTGTTTCATAAACGCTCAGAGTTTGTATTTAGATCTAGTTTCTTTATTCCTGTCTTTCACTGATGATAGCAAATAGCTTGAAATCATGATCTGAAAGTGGAATTATAGTTAGAGATAGTGAATGCTACTCTGACGTTTATGTAAACAAAACATACGCTTGATCGGTGTTTTTGGTAGAACGCCATCTGTGGACATAAATACAAGCGTTAGCAAGTTTTTTAACTTGCATTTTTGTTTATCATAAATGTACCTTTGAGGTCTTTCTTGCAATGATATAGATTGCAGAGGCTTCTACTATGTGGTGATGCTGAACTGAGATCAGACCCATATAGCTATCTGGTTTGCTATGCTGAGTTTGAAGACATTACGTGTCTAAAAAATTCACGCTTGCAAGCTGAATAGAAATTGTTTCATAAACGCTCAGAGTTTGTATTTAGATCTAGTTTCTTTATTCCTGTCTTTCACTGATGATAGCAAATAGCTTGAAATCATGATCTGAAAGTGGAATTATAGTTAGAGATAGTGAATGCTACTCTGACGTTTATGTAAACAAAACATACGCTTGATCGGTGTTTTTGGTAGAACGCCATCTGTGGATATATATATATTCCACAAGAGTTTCTAGACAATATCAATATGGCAATAAAACATTAGTTTTTTTGGTGAGACTTTCGATTTGGAATATCTTTATTTAATAAAACAAGACTTTGTATCAGAAAACCTGATTTAGTAAAAAAAAAAAAAAACCTCAATCATTGACATTTTATTGCTATATTTGTATTATCAACATATTCTTGTGGAATATATTTTTACATATTGTCTATGGTTTATACCATATTACTTCAAATATAAGCCACACTATTTTTTCCAAATTTTGAACCCATAAAAGAGGGGTCTGGCTTAAATTTGAAGTGAAAAATTTTAACACCTTATTTCTGTGACTCTTTGCTTTATGCTACACATGCACAAATATTATGATATTTTTTGTGTAGAATAGCATGTTAATTTTTTTTAAATCAATATTTTTTGGATTAATTTTGTAAACAGCTTTAACTCTCCTCAAACTGCTACTTTTAATGTTGGTTTGCTGATTTTACCAGTATTTTATTAAGAAAAGATTACTAAATAATCTTTAGAATATTTTTTCAATTAACAAATCAATATAATAATGAGATAAGAGCCTGCCTTCCAAGGCTCTTATTGTTTATTTATTAGTCTCTGAACAAGAATGTGCATGTAAAAATTTTGATAATTCCGATGATTCCATTTTGATTTTTAAAGTAAAAATAAATGTTTTAGAATTTTTTTGTTATTTTGCTGATTATGATAGTTTGTATTTTCATTTTGGTTTTTAAAAGATGTTGACAATTCTGATACATTTTGATTTTTAAAGTGAAAACATATGTTTTCGAATTTTTAAAAGTTATTTTGTTGATTAGACCATTATTTTATCAAGAAAACTTTATGGAATAACCATAAGAATAGTTTTACAACTAACAAGTCAAAGTAACAATGAGATAAGAGTCTATCTTCTAAGGTGCTAATTGTTTGTTGTTCTCTAAACAAGAGTGCACCTGTCAAAATTTTGACAGTTCCGAAAATGAAAACTAATGTTTTAGAATCTTTTAACATTATTTTGCCAATGTTGACAATTCTAATGTTTTTGTTTTGAGTTTTAAATGAAAACAAATGTTTTAAAAGTTATTTTACACATTTTACATTGTATTTAGAAATATTTGTAAAAATGTAAATTTTTTTAAAAGAATAATTCAAATTTTAATAGAAAAAAGTACTTTTACACAAAAGCAAATTGACAAAAAATTATAATATTCAGTTGAAATTTTAATGGCACAATATGGTGTACCTTATAAATAGTGAAGATGAGAATTCAAGTTCTGAAAGTAAAGATTTAAAAAATGAAAGTACCATATATCTAAAGAACATTCACGATAAATTAGGTGAGTTTATCTTTATATTAGTTTCTTATTTTACATACATATATGCAGTTTACATTTAGGACAGGGGGAACTTTTTCCCCAATTTTTCAGGCTTAAAATTCTACTGCAGTTTAAATTTGGGGGTAGATTATATTTGAAGTAATATGGTATATATATTATTATAATCAAAATTATCACAAATTCAAAACTAAACCAGATTAGCCACATAAAAAAATTCTAAAATACAACCAATGGTTTCACTTCTACAAGCAGACTTCTCAAGTATAAAGAACTAAATCATAACACATTTATACTAGATATTACACACAATTTCACTTACACCCCACACATTCTTAATATTAAAAGAACTTTTAAATAAATTAATTGCTTCAGAATTATAAATTTTTAATAAGGATTTTTAAATTCTTTTAATTTCTTTCTTTCAAAGAAGACAACCATAGCCCCATCAAAATTACTAGTGTGACCTGTATCTCTTTCATAGATATGTATATAAAGTAGAACTAATATATTTATATCTAACTCTATTTTTATATATTGGTTGTATTTTAGAGTTTATTTTTTTAGCTAGACTGGTTTACTTTTGAATTTGGGGTTTATTTTATTGACTAGTTTAACTTTATGCTTTTAATGTATATTTATATGTATATATATATATATATATATAATTATTTATATGTATATATATATATATATATATAATTAGCAAATTGCTTTATAAATATATACATTTGTGAAGACTTTAATTCATTTGACTCTGATAGCGCCTAAAGATAAAGGTACTGTATTAACTTGCCATTATTGCAAAAAACTGTAAATTAAGCAATGTCCACATTAAAAAAAGGTTTCCATTATTTAATTAAACTGCCCTAATTATTTTATATGCGAGTGCGTGTGTGTGTGCATGTGTGAATATAAATTTACACGTACTGAAGAAGACCAATACAATATAAGAGTGAAAATTTAATATGTCGATGAAATTACTATAAAATTAATTTTTATTTTTTTTAAATACTGTACTAAGTATTAAAGTATAATAAATTCTTTAAATTAATGGAAATATTTATATTACAACCTTATATAAACATGAACATGCTGATAATCAATTATAAATAATACATTGTAAGCTATTTTTTTAACTGATTATAATGAGATATCTCAAAACTGATTAGATTTAAACCTATTAGAAGTGTTAAAAAATTCCAAGTGCACCTGGCCAATATTTTAATCTAGGTTATAAGGTGTGACATGTTGATATGCCATCGTTGCACTCCAAGACCGTTTAATTTATATATGCATGTAATACATATATATTACCATCAAACAATTTTAGCTATATCGTTTATTGTTTTATACAATCTACTGAAAGTTTAACAATAAAGTAAATTGTTACATTTTTATTTACCATTGTCAAACTCACTCTACTCACAACTTTGACACTATCCATGCCATGTGTGTGTATGTTTACAATTAAAAAATCAGATATTTTAATCCTTAACTGAGGTTTAAATTTTTTATTTGTGCTAGAGATAATCTCTAGTTTAGAAACTGATAAGTAACAATCATTATTGTATTTATCTGAAGTAGATGGTTAGTTTGACAATGGTAAATAAAATGTAACAATTTACTGTAGATAAATACTCTTCATATAATAGAGATATATGGGAGATAATGACCTGGGCCAACTGATGAGTGCTGATAGAGCACGAAATGTATCTTGAGGATCATTTGTCTTTTATTGTATCTTCACTTATATGAATTTAAAAACAATGGGGAAGTATGGAGGTTATTTAATATATCTATAAAAATAAAGTACTAAAACTTATTTCAAAATAAATCATAATTGAAGCAAAAAGTAATACTTTTGATTAATTTCTTATTTTCATCTTTCAGTAATTTATAAAGTAATAGATATTTAATTAACGTTTGTGATAATGCATATATTTCTTTTAGATTATGCCTTGTTAAAACTTTGAAAGAATCTTAAATTACAATCTTTGTGTCTATGTGAGTGTGTGTATATATATATATATATATATATATGTAAAAGGTAAAACAATCATAAAAATGTATCGACATTATCTCATAAAAAAACATTAAAGGAAAAGATCTTATTCACTAGACTTGCCATTGTCAAGTTGTGAGTGTTCGTGTTCGAGCATTTTAACACTTATTTTGCCATTTAGTTAGGAATATCTAAGTACTCAATTACTGATCAGTATTATATGATTAATTGAGGTAAGAGAAAGGGTTATTAATACAATTGGAAAATTTGAGAGGTTTGAAATGAAAACTGGCATTAAACAACGATATGCACTTGCTCCTACATTGCTATCAATTTTTATAACAGTTGTCTTTGGAAGTGTTTGTAGATAGATTAATGGATAAGAAATCAAGATGCATACAGGTTTGATAATGATTTTTTGACATGAATAGATTAAAAACAAAAATCTCATAATTCTGGTGACTGTTATTTTTGCCAATTTAAAAGATGATTTGCAGAATGGTCCAAATGTTTTGAATGCAACAATTAAAGACTTTGATTTAATAAATTAATGTTAAAAATCATAAAGTTCTTTATCAGACAGTGAGGGAAAAACTCCTCAGAAAACATTCAGCATGGAGGCCTGCTGGCTTAAAAATGTAAATTAATTTAAACACTTTGATAGTTTTATAAGTAGAAAAGAGAACATAGATGTTGATATACAAGACAGACTCCAATGTTCTGCTGCTGTCTTTAACAACTTAAATGATAAAACATTTAATCTCAGGGAAATAACAATTGCAACTATTCTGTATATAGATGTTTATTTTACTTAATTTATTGTATGGAAGTGATATTTGGACAACCTATTTGTGCAATGTAAAAGCATTAGAAAAATATCATTTAAGGATGCTCAATACATTTTTTAAAAATATAATGGCAATATTATAAAATAATCAGTATGTTCTTCAAACTACTGTGATACTATAGAGGGTTCTTTATTGTAAAATATCATCTTTAGGTGGATTAGACATGTAAAACAAATAAATAATGCAAAACTTCTTAAAAAAGGTATTTAAGGTAAACAGAACATGTCATTTGTGGGGAAAAGTATATCCATTCTGCTTATAAGGATTAGTTTCAATAATAATTTATTATTTCTAATGTATACAGTGATGTGCAATCATACAATTGGGGTTTACATTGTTGTTCTAACTATCTTGTTATTTCCATTTGGGTTCTGATGAGTCTATGTTGCCCAATATGGTGTGAACATTAGATCTTTCACATATTTGTTATCTGATTGTTAGCCCCCCCTCCCTTTTGCCTTGTTGTTAGTTTGGCATATTGTATAATGTCCAAGTGTCTTCAAATGTTTTTGACGATGCCAGGAGTTGGTCTCTCTTCTGGATTTTAATCATTGTTTTGGAAAAAACCTGTTTTATATTAGGTTGTGGGTGTTCCATGATTAGTTTACAACGTGTAACCCATATGGCATAGTTCAAAAACACCGAGAGACGTATTATTGGATAGGTTTTAGTATTGATACTATCTTTCAGAGATGAGATCAGTTGGAAATCTATCTTGGTGTTGGAGAGTATGATTTCTCGGATCACTCTGAATCCCATACATTGTGAGAAAAGGTGTTCCAATGTCTCATCGCCGTTCATGCAAATGCTGCAAGTAGGGTCTATGTTGTGACCACATTTGTAAAAGAGGAAGTGATTAGTAGGTAGTCCATTAATGTTGTATTTAATGAGGAAGTCTAGGTATTTGGCCTCTAGACTCCATCTTTTAAAGTTGGATACCAGTTTCTGATTATTGTAATAAAATGTGTTGATTATAGGATGTAAGATTGGATGGAGGATTGTGTATGCTTGCCATAATGATATTTTAGAATTGAATGTGGAGTCATTTATTGGGCAGTGCTGTTTGATAAAGCTTGTGTTTCTAGTGATCCATGTTTGTCTGTCTGGTGGGGGTCGGTCAGTGGGTGTTACCTTTTGAAGGAAAGTTTTTTGGAGAATTGTGTTAAAACCATATGATGCTACCAAGTTGTGTATGACATTGTGGGTTTTTTGGTAAATCAATGCCTGAATGGAGTGGAGAGCAAGACCATTTAGCTTTCTTGGTCGCTGAGTGCCTTTGAGGCTGATCGCGACCGTTTTACCTTTCCAGAAAAGCCTTGAGCACAAGCCATTTATTTTATTTATGAAGCTTTTGTTGCATTTGATAAATGGAAGAAAGTATGCTATTTTTGGCATCACATTCATGTTAATTAGTGCTACCTTGCCAGGGAGGGAAAGGTAGACTTGTGACAAGGAAGTGATGAATTTGTTTGTTGTTTCTAGGATGTTATCCTGAATCTCTTTGGTCATTGCTGTGGTAGATTTGAATATGGAAAACCCAAGATATCTCTGTGGCTTGGCAGAGAAGAGGGTGTTAATTTTCCTTCCTGAAACAATTTGCCAGGAGGCAGACTTGCTGGGGTTGAATTGCAGCCTGTATTTCTCAGTATAGTGGCTTAATATTGTTTGTAGCAAAGGAATATGTTTTCTTGATGGTAGGATGATCATTACATCATCCATGTAGGCAAACGTGTTGAATTCTCTGCTTAAATTGGGTATAAAAAGACCTGGTAGATTTTTTTTCCAAATCCATCAGGAGAGGATTTATATATGCGATGAAGCATAGGGCACTGAGGGGGGAACCCTGAGGGAGAGCTTGTGTCGGTTTAAATCTGGAGGTGATATTACCATCCATAGTGATAAAAATTTCCCTGTTGTATAGTAAGTTGCTTATGATCTGGACAGCAGCTGCAGGAACATCATACTCGGCCAAAATATTTAAGAGTATGTCTATATGTACCGAGTCAAAGGCTGTAGCAATGTCCAGTTGAATAGCTATTGGCCCTGACTTCCGGTGGATTCTGACATAGTCAATGATGGAGATTATGTTGCCCATTGCATGTGCAGTAGAGGATCCCTTCTTGGCATATTGGTTGTTAGATATGTGCTTTAAGACATTTGGTTGGATGAGGTCTTTGATCACAGACTCTACAATTTTAATTAGCAGGGGTGTCATGGAAATAGGTCTGATGTTTGAGAGATCCATAACCTGATTTTTTTTTTATAAATGGAACTAGCGCCACTGGGTAAAGGTTAGGTATCACTCTATTACCAGTTGCTAGGTAATCCACCATCTTCTTCATTATGGGAATTGCAAATTGATTGAGGTGTAGGATTAGGAATCTGGGAATCCCATGTAATCCAGGATGTACACCATCTGGAAGGGAAGATATTTTCTGTTGGAGTAGGTTTTCTGTGATCCCATGTGGTGCCTGTGGATCAACTTCAGACCAGGATTGTGTGCCATTGAAGATTGCAGTTTGCATTCTTTTCCGGAAGTGTTCTTTTATTGTGTTCATCATAGGTGTTCCCAGTAAGGTTTTCCCATCTGCAATGATGGAGGTGGGAGTGGTTTTGTTATTTTTCCCTCCAAGTGCCCATCTCAAGTAGCCTTTTGTCCAGTGATGTTGTTGTGATAAATAACATTTGGCTCTCCTAATGGATAGGTATTCCGCCAGGGATTTTTGTCTTGATCGGTATAGGTTTTTAAGACTATATATATCTTGTGTTTTGATAGGTTGACTTTGGAGCATCTGAAGCTGATTCTCTATTTGTAGAAGATCTCTGAAGAGGCCATTAGGGCCTTTGACTTTCATGGTGTGGTGTTTTAATATTGTCTGTAGGATGCCTATAAATGAAAACCAGGCTTCTTCAGCTGGTCTTGAAAGGATGTTGATTTTGTGAAAATATATATAAGATTCGGACACTATGGCCTCTGTCATGTTTGATTTTGTTACCATCCGCATGGTTTTGTGAAGAGCCTCTGGGGTTGGGAGGCCAGCCATGGTTTCAAGAGTAACTACAAGGGCCATATGGTCCAAAAACGACACCGGTAAAAGTTTTGCATTTAGATGAAAATGTAAATCTGGTGAATAATATAATAGGTCTATTAGGGTTTGGTGGGATTTGGTGTAAAAGGAGTAGGATCCGGGAGGAAGGAATCCTTCCCCACACATCAAGTTTCTATTTATCAGTGGAAGAAATTTTAGGTTAAAGTGACCATATGTGGTGTTAAAATCTCCCAATATAAGTAAAGAGCCTGATTTGTTGCTAAGGATAGCATTTAAAATCTGAATTATTTTGTGATAGATAGTAGGATTGTTTGAAGTGTATATATAAGCTAGATTTATGCTGTAGCCCCAATAGTCTATTTCTAATAAGATTAAGTTGTTATCCAAATAGAGAATACAGAATTTGTTTGGAGGAAATTTTTTGTTAATTAATACTCCAACCCCTCCAGCTGCTGAATGTCCAACTGAAAATTTAGTGAAGCCCATAGTGGCAATTAATGTTTCTATTTTAGTGTCAGTGTTATTATGGAATTTGGTTTCCCCCATTAGAAGGATGTGGGGAGAGTTAATGCTTATCCAATTTCTAATTGCGTGAGCATGGGCCAATGAGTTGAGGCCACGGACATTAATCCCTGCAATTTTATAGTTCATAATATAGTGTCCCTGCCCCTCCAGCCGGCCCCTGGTCTCAGGGAGAATTTGGAAGTAAATGACTATAATTGGTTTCTTGATCTGATGCTTCTTCCAATGAGAGTTGATGTAGATTTGATTCCATGAGTACTGGAAGGTCCTCATTTTCCATAGAATCTGGTAATTCCAAATAGGGATCATCTTCCATTGGTGCTGAATCTGTATCAGAGTGCTCAGAGGTTTTTCTTTTTTTTTTTCCCATGACACTTTGTGTTTACTTTGTGATTCTTGTGAATCTGGTTTTAATGTAGGTAGTTGTGTTATAAACCCAGAATTCATATCGTCATCTGAGCTTGATTTATCCGGAACATCTGATTTCCGTTTATTAATATTTGGTATAGCTTGTCATGTTAGCTCTACTTCTTGTGAAAGATCCTGATTCCAATGTCCAGATAAACCATCCTTTTCCCCCAGGTTTGGAGTTTTGGTGTGTGCTGGATTGAATTTTTTCCTTGGTTTATTGGTTTTGCTACTTTCTTTTTGAGGATGTGGAGTTATTGTATTTTGTTTACTTTGTGACTTTCTAGGTGATTGGGTGTTATTTTTGTCTATTTTGATTCTGGTGTCTGTTTCTTCTATTGGAAGTGATTTCAAGTCTGAAGGATTGTCAAGCATTGATTCATAGCCCTTTTTTTCCAATGTTGTACTGTTTATTGACTGAATATTATCTGTGTATTGGTTTGAAATGAGATGAGGTGTACTTGATGTAGTTGTTTGTTTATCATTTCTATTTTTGGTTGTATTGTTGTGGAATTCCATTTCAGTTTGTTGGGAAAGATTTTCATCTTGATCTTCATCTCTAGATATTATGTGGTCTGGTGTTACATCTGTGGGAGTTATGTCTATAGATTCGGTATAGTTTGATGTTGAAGCCCTGTGTTTATCAGTGTGGTTTTCAATATTATTGTCTGTTTTAGGTGACTGTTTGGTGTCTGTAGTGGTTGTTGTTTCTATATTCTTTCCATTGCAGCGGTGGAACTTGCCTTTCTTTTGATTGCAGGTAGTGCAGATACGTGCCAAACAGTCTTTTATAAAGTGTGTCCTTTGTAAACAGTGAAAGCACTGAGGCCACACACCCCTGAATGTTAAGACCATTGGTGAACCTCTTGCATTAACTACAGTAGGGATGTCAGTGGGAGAAACATTTTTTTTCATGGCTAGTGAGAAGATTGCTGCGTTTGATATTATGTTTCCGTTCAAGATGGGGTCTGGAAGGAATTTAAATTTTGATACAGTGCCATAGGGATTGAGGATATTTTGGAGCTCTTGTTCAGTGAATCTTGTTAGGCAGTTTTTGATTTTCCCTTGTAGTATCATAGGTCTGTTCATTTCTACAGTGCAAAGTATTTTATTTCCCAGTATTTTAATATTGTTTTTAAATTGGAGCCTGTCTGCCCAGGTCTTAAATTCTATTGCCACATATCTGTCATTAGGATGTGTTAGTATTTGATAAATCCCCAACTCTGAATCATGTTGTTTAATTACAGAATATAAATGCTCCATGGGGAATTTGTATAATGATAAGTTTTCATTCGTTACTGCTAGGATTAGAGTTTTGTCATTGTAATAATTTTGGAAAGATTTATAGAGCATGTTTGGAATAGTTTTGTTGAAATTATAGTTTATGTTTTGATGCATTTCATCGGTAATATTATTATAATTTAATATCTTAATTGATTGGGGGTGTTGATTGTCTTCTGGTGTGATTTCTCTTTCATATTCCGATATGCCTATAAGCATTTCATTAATATTGCTGACCGAGTTAGTCTCCGCGGTTTTAACGTCTTTGTTGATACTTAAAGCGTTAGCGTAGGATATAGATTTTTTTGGAAGGGTTTGTATTTGTGAGTCTGTTTTGAAATGTGCGAACGATGTAGATATTAAAGGTTCATCTAGTTTGAAATTTTCATTTGTTTGTGAATGGGTTTTGTTGATTTTTTTTTATCTGTTATTTCGTTTTTTTCTCCCGAAATACTGTTGACAGTCTCTGGTGATACAGCAGCGAATTTGGTGACCTCTGGTGATTTAAAAAAATTTTTTTCCCTTTCTTCAGATAGATTTTGCTGATATTTTATTTTTTGTTCCAAATTATTCTGAGAGTGTTTCGCGGTTGTGGATGAATTGTGTTTATTTACTTCTCCTAAAGGAGTTTGGGAAATACGGTGAGTGTTGTTACTGTTTTCGTATGTATTATTAATATTGGCTGTTATTTCGCCCGATGGGAAACCAACGCTATTGCATATAACTGACGAAGTTTGTATAATTTCTTGCATTTTAATGTTGTCAGTAATTATTTGGTGCTTAGCATTGCTAATGGGAAGGTTTTTGATCTCAGATGGAGCCTGAGATTTGTTATTATAGCTATGAAGATTTTGGCTATCGTTTCTGTTGAACGACTGAGTGTGACAATTTAAGCTTGAATTGCTATGTATATTATTTATATCATTATCACATTCCATTTTTAAATATATAAAACTTCTCTTACCTTGTATTTAGGGGTTTGGAATGGGGTTTGATACCCCCTTTCCTGCTGATTTCAATTTTGAGGAGAGTTCACGTTGATTAACTCATTGCAATTGTAAGAAGTGCAATATTGATTGTTTCCAATGGAAACATATAGCAGAGAAGTATATACATTGGAAAGCTGCAATTTGACATGGTATTGAAGTATTTTAGAAAGAAAATTTTTCTGATAAAGAAATTAAAAGATAGCATACAAAGTACCAAATAAATAGGAAAATAAACCAGCATATTCTACATTGATTATTTGTAGCTCACATATTAGTTTATATATTTATTGAGAACCTCATTTCTAGAACAGTTTTTTTGCTTTTTGTTACCCTTGGAGTTGGAATAGTCATATTCATTTATGAATAGCTGCTGCATGTATACTTGTGTATCTGGATTAATAATAAAATTTCACTCAAATAGATTGCAAACCTAGATTAAGGGCATGGTAAATGGGTGTGATATTATTAGAAACCAGTCATCATTAAATTTTATACTGAAGATTCAAATTTCGGAGTGCTAGAGCAAAATGTTGCTTAAAATAGTGGAAAATAATAGCAGAGTATTATTAACTTTTTGAAGGGTAGACCCAAATTATTTCATCTTTTGGCACCCCCTAGTAAATTATTTCATAAGTATTGTACAATAAAATGTGTTTAAAATGGTATATGTTACTATAATAAATTTTTCCCTGAAACTTGTGCATTAAAAGGAGGGAAATTCAAAATTCCTGCTCTTACAATAGGCATAAACCCCACCCTGACATGTTCAGCCATTGCCTTTTGCCAAGGTTGTAAAATGTTTGGAGTTTTATGATATTGCAGTTTCCAATGATGTAAAAATGTGTTTATTTGCAAGATTATTATGGTTTTAAATATTTTTTTAAAATAATTTGCACTATATTTATTAGATATCAAGAAATATAAATTATTAACAACTTATTTTGACTTGAAATACTCTATTTTCAAAAATATAATGTTATATTAGTAGCTAACATAAATATGGCCTCAAGCAAATTAAACAATTCTAGCTTTGATGTAAACAATCTACATTATATTTACAGTAAGAAAATATTGTAATTTTGCAATAAATATTTAAAAAAATTAAACTTTTAAAGCATAATTCATTAGATATAAGAGAAATAAATAAATGTTCATTCATGTTTTTAAAAATAATCAGAAACAAGAAATATTTCATTCATTTTATAAACTAAAAATAATCTTTGTAGAAATGATGATATGTAAAGTCTTTGTTTTGATTACATCCTCATTTTTTTAAAATTTACAGAAACAAAATGTGAACATTTAAAATTTATTTCAGTAGTAAAAAAAAAAATCTATCAAATGAAGTCAAATGTACATTGATGTGTGAGACAAAGAAAAATGTCAGAAATTCTGAAATGTAAGAGGCGTGATGCTGCAATTTGAAATGGTTAATAATGATAAAATGTTATTAATTAATAATAACAACAATCTAACATTGAATTATCTTTCCTCTTTTTTGACAAAATATATTGCACAAACAAACATATATAATTGAAGTGATACACCTTTAAATGCTAGCTATAGTAATGTAATTGCCTTCTAGAATTAAAATAATTTTTACTGCAAATAATAAATAAAAGAGAATCCATTTTTATCTGACATTCAAGTCTTATATGGATAGTAGATTAGATAATACCATTTATTATGAAAAATATGAAATCAATGGAGATATTTTCATAGTCTTATCCAAATGATAATTTAAATTTACAAGGTAGAGTTAAGTTTTATTCCTTTTAATAACTTTGTAAATATCATTGTCTAATTTATTTTCCATATAAGAGCTGAAGCAACAGGCACAAATAGATTTTGTAAATTCATTTTTGTCTGCAATGAGGATTAATTATTACTAATGTTGTACAATTTGACCTTAATATAAATATATTTAATATTTTTAGAGTTATATGATAAAATAAGACTTTTTGGTGTTTAACTGTATTATTTTGCTTAGATTCCCCAGACAAAAAATCCTTCATCAGTGTCAAAATAAAATCTTAATGAAGAACTGTTAGACATTAAGTAATAACAAGATTGATTTGAGTGTGAAGTAAAGAACAATCATTTGTATAATAATCAATCATCAAATATCTATAATAATAGAGATAAATTTTTTTTATATTAAATGCTTTTATTGACTGTGCACTAAAAAAATAAAAATATTTTTTTCTTCAACCATAAGTGGAGTTTTTAGATTTAACTTAATATAAAAGCATGGGCAGGGGGATCCAGAAATTAATTAAGTCAATCCATTGTCGTAAAAATAGGGATTGTTTTAATTAATTTTTAGATCCCCTATGCTTTTATTTTAAGTTAAATATAAAAACTCCAATTTTGGTTGAATAAAGAATTATTTTTATTTCTTTTTAGCGAGCAGTCAATAAAAGCATTTAATATAGAAAAAAATTGTATTTCTATTATTTTTAAGTTTTTAGTATTGGCACAGTAAATGAAAATGTAAAACTATATTGCACTTTAAATTGGCTGGACATTTATATATATATATATATATATATATTGTGCACTTTTTATTAGCCCAGTTTATTCTAAAATAAAATTTTGGTGTATAATTTTAAATTTTACAAATCCAATAATATTTACTTAATAAAAGAAGACAATAATGACATATTAGATCATAGGGTTTGAACTCGGGTTTAGCTAATGGAAATTTATAAATGATCTTAACTCAAGATACACATAGATAATAACCTATAGAGTCGTATATATGCAGATGGATGGACAATTAATATCATTTAGTATTTAAAACCAGGGAAGTTTAAATTGTAATTTTGTAAACATGATGTGTTATAGAGACCAATAAGTATTGTTTGTGCGCAGTTGATTTTAAAAATAGAAATTATTTATATTCAAATTTTGTTATATTTAAAAGTAGATAAATAAGGTTCAATTTTACAAAATACTGATCTAAAATTAAAACAGTAAATTCTATCTTTATTTAATTTCTAAAGAATATTATATTTCAATATTTTATTTAAAAAAAAAAAACAACTGATAAATTGTCATTTTAAAAGGATAAACCAAAAACTTGCAAGGTAAATCTATGTTGTTATAAACAGAAAAAAGTGGGAAATATCAACCAATCACAGTGTATCAAACAATCTTGTACTATCAAACTGAAGAAAAGAAAAAAGTTTATTCTTTATTGTAAAAATAAATAACTATGTTTTTTTTTTCTCTTGCGATATATTTTAAAAAAGTTGGATTAAAAATTCCTAAAATCTTATTATTTGCAAGCAGAAAGAGTAATGAATTGTAACTGTACATCGATCTAATGGATAATTTTAAGCATTGTGTTTAAAGTAATGGAATAAATTAAATCGTTTTCTACTGGGCAAATCAATGGTCAATAATTCTCAATAATCTCTTGAAAATTAATAAATATTGAGGAAATAATCGGAGATGAATAATCAACAAATATACTCACTGAAAGGGAACAATAATTGTGCCATGGGGAAAATGAATTGCAGTAATAAACAAAAGGAAATAAATAAACACCGTCAATATCCAGTAAGGATAAATAAAAGAATAGTAAATCTCTTGGAAACAGTTAAGTATATATATTTAAGATTCAATGGAACTAAATTAGTAATAGATGAAAAGTGTTCATTATCATTCCGGCTACACATAAAATCCTAATGACAATAAGGGATAGGAGAAGTATTTACTCTGAGCCATACCGGCAGGAATGTCAGTTTTTATAAAGTTTTAATTGAAAATGTTGCATGACACATATATTTTGATTAAAATCATAAGTGTACCTTATAATATATATGGAAATATATGTCATCTAGAATAAATAAGGCAAGCCATAAATAATTTTTTTTGGTATTACTAAACAAAGAACAAAAGGAAGGATTATTATTGCAATAACCCAAATACTTCACAAATCTTATGATAAGCAGAATCTTCAGAGAAAGAAGGAGAAAATAAAAGTTATAATAAGTTTATGCAGTGTGGAACAACCCAGAACGCTAAGAAATTTAAAGTTGTTATTATACTTTTAGCTGAGAATTTAAAAGAGAACTTGTTCCTAATGTTGGTATTTATACATTTTAATCTATGAGTTGTTAGTACAATAGGGGGGGGGGGGACTAAATCATTTAATAAGGAATTAATTCAAGTGTTATATTAATAGTTATTTAATAATTAGGTTGAGATTAAAGATTATTAATCATTTAAATAAACAAATATGCTCAATACCCCAGTATGAAAGGTATAATAAGGTATTTAACACGATATATACACAATCCAGAGGGCAGGGTGTGTTTACATGTGCGAATGGATAAACAAAAAAAGAAAACAATGATATTTTCTTATGTGAAATATAAAAGTATTAATTTTGTTTTGCTTATCAACCTCCAGAATTATAACTATCTTTTCTCCATTGTTTTTGTATTATTACTTATTCACCAAATATATAACCTTAGTACTATTATTATTTTAGAGGTTGAAATAACAGACCATGAATTGAAAAAAAAACAAGAGAATGATTGTTTAATAAACTGGATGTGTAATACGTAGGCACATACATAGGGGTAAATATCTTAACATACAATGGGAGATTGTTAGTTTTGTTTAATTATAACACTCCAAAGATTAATTTTCTATTGTTATTGTTATTATAATATATGTGTATATCATTTTGTTATAAGTTATTTTAAATTAGATGTTAATGGTAATGTTTATTGTAATCATTTGTAATGAATATTATTAAAATTATTGTTTTGAAAGTTTTATCAAATTCTAAATGTTGCATTTCTTTTCTGGGCTCATTTTCACCACATCACATAACTCAAAATGTACAGTCGAAATTAAAATGAAAAGTCAATTCAGTTTAGAGCAAATCTAACAGTTTAATAAGCATAAATCTCTTAATAAAGATTTTTTACTTGTTACATGCTGCCTTGATCCCATAGGTCATTGATGACATTGCCAATTATTAAAGTGTATTTATTAATATGAAATTATGTGATACATTAGTTATTAGTGAAAGTATTAGTGTGCATCACAGTTTAGTTAATAATATTATTTTAATATTAAGTATTAAAGAACATAAATATAAAGCTTGATTATAGATTTAAATTATAAGCTTTTCTTAATTTGTGCACTATCCATGGAAATCTGTAAAATCCCTCTTGATATTCCATAGGTAGTATGAAGAATTAATAAATCAATGATTTTCCTGAGATCTCCTTATTATAAAGTTATTCTTGTGATTATTGCCAATCTTAATTATTAAACATAATAGGAATCAAAGTTTATCTGTAATTATCTAACAGATTAATTTAATGAGTGATTGAATTAAAACTTAATAGTTATAAATATAAAATAATATATTAGATATTATTGTTAGCCATGAGAGTATGTAGATACTTAATAAGGAGGAGTATCTGGGTATTCTTATGCCATTGAACAAATATTTTGTATTTGTTTAATGTTAAGGGGATGTGATCTGTTTATAGGTAAATAAGTCTCACATTAATTATATTTAAAATATGTCTTATTTTAGAAATGTTTAATCATGTAAAAGTAACTTGGGATAAATACTAATCTTATCTAAATTCAATTGTTATAGTTAAAGAAAATGGTCGGGAAATAGTAAGTCTGTTAATAGTACCTAGCCAGAGTCCAAGTAGGGCCTAATGTAGGGACTTGGCAACTCTGCTTAGGGTTGTACCACCTATAGACAGGCCACATTATATATATATATATATATATATATATATATATATATATATATATATAGTAACCTTTTAATTCATTCACTGTAATAAGGGAGTATATAAAATGTATTTAATATTCCAAAATTTAAAATTTTTAAAATATAACTGGCACAAATAATTTAATATATAACTTTTAAGAGAGAATTTAGGAGAGATAATAAATACACATTTTTTTTTATTCGTAGTTCTTTTCATTTTGTATACCAGTATGTAATTTTAATAATAATATGTTTTTAAAATAATTATAATGACAATAAAATATCATTGATTTTAATATTTTTATTAAAATATTTCTATGAATCTGAGTAAATAAATTATTGTAAATTTCAAGTAAAGCCGTTGTTTGAATTTTATCAGTTTTAAAATATTTATTAATTTTTGTTGTGTGTGTGTTAAATTTTAAAATAATAAGTTAAATATTGAACTGATAAACAATTTTCAAGTTATTTACCAATAAGAGTTAAGCAATTGGTTTCTATGTTAGGTCTGGGGAATATTTATAAAATTGGAAGACAATCGGAGGTAAAAAGAAATCAATAGGTAAATTAAATCATATAAATTTTTTGTAAAATTCATCAAATTATAAAAATATGTTATTTTATACAACAATTATATAAGTCAATTAATCTTAAAGGAATAAATATAAAATATTTAAAAGAAGTTTAACAAAATGGTAGAGTAATTTAGAGTTTCTTCATCCATGTCACAAGTTATAATTTGGGAAGTCAACCTATAATTTTAAAATGCTAATAAGGAAAAAATTGCCAGTATATATTGTACAGGATAGAAAATTCATCTTTATTTTTTTTTTTGAAGCTCTAGTATGGTTTTAAAAAACGTCTTTGATATAGTTTTATTTAAGGATTTGTAAATAAGTTGTTAATGTTATTGTTATTAATTGTCTTATTGTTATTTAGTTCAGGTTTATTTATTTATTATGATATATGCTTTGTTTTGATATAAATCATTATAATGGCAATATATGTATATAGTTATGAATGGGTGTATAAAGAAATAATCATTAGCAATAATATTTAAATTTCTAAATATAAGTATATTGTACCTTTATTTCTTTATTTATTTTTAAAAAATAAAAGATATAGTAATATTATTCTGATTGTTTAAATATTTATTTAATTTGTAAATTACAACATAAATTTTTCAATGTATTTAATATGTATTTTTTTTAATTGACATTATTATTTTTATTTTATTATTTTAAAAAAATTATTTTAAATTGCTAAACAATAGTGTTAAAGATTATGTTTAAATCAAAACATGATTTAAGGAACGCTGGAATCGTCATCATTTTGGCAGGTGAATAAAAAATTAAAAAAGAAGACATTATTTTTGTTCGTCATTTTTCTCCAAATTTTTCTTATAAATTTGCTTTAAAAAAATTATTGGATTAAGTATTAATACTCAAGATGGTTGGCTGAGTTTAACTTTATCATTTTAAGGCATTTGCCTTTCTACTTGCTCATTAAACAACATTGGAAACTTCAGTAAAACATAAAACTTCAAAAGTAAAACAGCATTCTTCAATAAATTTAAGAAAATAGCTATCATAATTGATTAATACATTTTATTATAACTTCCAAATTACTTAGTGATCCAAAAATAATATTAAATTTCACGCGTATATAATTGAATATCCAGGAAATGACTAAAATTAATGGTTTTAACAACAAGAAGCAAATCTCTGAATTTACTTGCAATATGTACATATTTACATCACTTCAAGCCATTTTAAGACAAATAAAATAAAGAAAGTGTTGGAGAAACTAGTTGATTTAAAATGACTTAACATTAATACAGATAGAGGGTAAAAAAAAAAATCTTATTTTTTTATATTGTCTATTATTTTTATTTTTATTTTTTGATTTTTTATGTAACATTTAATATCTTTATGAAGGAATATACAATAAAAATATTCAGAAACTAACTTATAAATTTATTTTCAATGGTAAAATTTTAAGAATAATGAAAGTTGTTTTTTAGTATATATGTTTGTTTATTTATTTTAAAGACATTTATAACTTAACCTTTTAACCGCTAATTATATTATTGGTTGTATGAGGTAAAAATCAAATCTTTTAATTGGCCAACTCACAAACTGAAGACAAAGCCTATTGTTAAAACATATTCGCCTATAATATTAAATTCAACTCAGATACGTTTATAAAAAGTATATTACTAATTTTTCAGGTTATGAAGAGAATGAAAGTTCTTTCAAAAATAAATTGCTATTTATTTATTCTAAAATATTCAATTTCGGCAACATAAAAGCTATAATATAAACAAAAAGGTCGACTTTTATGTTATAGAAAAGTAAATATTTCTTTTTATTAAATCTTTATATTTTTACTAAAATCTTCAATATTTTTCGAAAATAATTTTGTTTTTTTAGTATTCTCTCTGAAAATCATTTGTAATTACTGAATATATACTTAATATTCTTTAAAATTATATTCGAAATGAAAATCTCAGCGTTTTTCTTTATTTTCTTTGATCAGGCGGTTTCTTTGTTCTTTCCAGCCAATCAGAATGTCTTTTTCAGCTGAGAGCTCACTAACAATCAATTACAACCGATGTTCTTTCTTTGTTTAGGTTTAAATGCGTTTTTTTTTATTTTTTACTTGTAAAATAATTCAGAAGAGGGCACCATCTTACAGAACTTTTAAAAACCTATTCAAAACCTATCAAACAAATTTTTTAGCATAAGAACTGGCAGAGTTAGAGTGACGTCAGATGTCTACAAGGAGCCTCGTAAGAGGCGGGAAAAGGGTATATGTGTTATTATATATATATATATATTTGCTTTTGGCATTCAAGTGTAATAAATGATAAAATTCATTTGTCAATTTAAATTGGAAAGCAATGGTTGTATTTTATTACATAGGAATTGTATAGATGTACAAATTTATAGAACTATATTTATAAGTAATATCGTTGTTTAATAATTATCTTAGTTCTTCAATTATTATTCTAACAATCTGATTATATTTATTCATATCTATTAAGTCTTATAGGTTAAAATATTTAATGTTTCATACTTGTGTGCATTATATATATATATATATATATATATAATGCACACAAGTATACTAATATATATATATATATATATATATATATATATTAGTGCCAATATTTTATATGCTAGTCATTATCTTTACTTATATTTAAGTCAATTAACTTTTAAATTTATTTGTTGGTGCAGACATTACTTATTGTTTATTGAGGTTAAAATTATAGTTATAACTTTAGTCCATTACTGTGAAGTTTTTATCTTGGTATTATTAGTTGTAAAATAGCCTTAGTATGTCAAGCCTTATTTATTACAGTTATTATTGTTACTGGATGGAGTAGATAAATTTCCCATCTGTATTAGTTATCCATGAGTGATAGTGCTTATATTTCCAGTGATTGTAATCACATATTCCCAGGTACCTATTGTTGTTGTTTTCGGTGAGCCTCTCCATATATTTTCCTGGTGTACTGAGACAAAAGGTCCAGGCATCTTAGTTTGCCTCAAATGTAGGTTATTTTGGAAGCCACCATGCTTTGATATATTTATGCTAGTTGCATTATAGAGTCCTCTTTTTTGGATTTATCACTCATGAGATTTAATTTCAATTTTCTGCCATCTTAGGTGAGGTTGATTGTATTTTAGTATGTAATGTCAAGATAAGTTTGTTTAAAGGATGCAATTCCTTTAGGATGCACTCAATTATGTTAGTTCTTTACAGTATAAGAATGTCTATGTTTTGTACTATCATGATTTGTAATCATTCACAAACCAACTAATAATATTTTGTAATTGTAAATGTTTGAATTTGTAAGCATATGGCCAGTTAGTATAATCCACACGTGTTATGAATATGCTGTAATCATCCAAAACTTTTCCAATGGAGATGTAAATCATTTAGTTATATTTAAATGTTTATTTAGATGATTTACATTATGTGGACATTGAATTTATAACTTATGTGTATATAAATGACTTCTAATAAATTGTTCATTCATTGAATCCATTTAATATTTGCTTAACTCAGTCATTTAGTTATTTTCTACTTTAAAGTAGTATTTTAAAAAAAATGTATTAAAGAAATGCATTTATAACCTAGTTTATTAATGCAACAATATATCTCTATTTATTTATTTGCTTGTATATTTATTTAATTTCATAACAGCTTATACAGTTCCTATGCAAGTATAAATTGCAAATTATAAGTGTTACTGTTAAACATTACACTTAATTTACATATAAAAAAATTAAGTATTTGCAAAGCAAAACTATTATTATGTTTCCCAAATATGTATACGTATATGTATATATATATGCTATTATAAATCTAAAGTTGCAATGTTGAAATAAAGCTGTATCATTTATTTTATATAAAAGAATGATTTTGAGTTTTATTTGAGATTTATTAATTTTTTTTAAAATCTATTTTTAGTATATCAGTTTTACAAGCTAGTCGATATGAAAGTATTAAAATATTGGTAATTTCAATTGAATAAATATATTTTGGATTCAATAAAATTCCTTTTGTTCCGAATTATATTTAGTATATAATTAATTATAAGTTAAATTAACCCTGAGAAATAATTAGCAACATATTCTATTCAATACTCTATATTATTAAGTTTGTCTTATATAGTTAGCCGTAGTAATAGTATATTTTAGTATATTCATTTTGAGGCAGTTTATTTTATCTTAATATATGTATGACATGTCAGTGATTATCCACTATTTATTCATCTTTCTTTATTATATTGATTTACATATTTATCATTATAATTGGCCTACCAACATTTAGGGACTTCTTATTTTAATACATTTAGATTGAATGCTATTTTGCTTACTATTACAAATGTCGTCCAACGTTTGGAGCATTATTTTCTTCTCATATGATACGTATATATATATATATATAAATACGTCATTTATACAGTTTTATGATCCATTACAATATATATCATTATTATAAATGGAAAAATGGTGAAGGATAAAAGTACTCCATTGCAAGTAATTAAAAAGTGGACAATCATTTACATAAGAAAATATTTTCACTTTATCTCTACTTTATTGAATAGCTTAAATAATAGTTTGACTAATAAGAGGAATCAAACCAAGATAAGAATAATCAACTTTCATGAATTAAGGAAGAGACGGTATAGAACTTTAATGTAAGATATAATTGAGATGAAAAAACTGAAGAAAACAATTAGTTCTATCAATCAAAGTAACTTATACTGTTCAAATTAAAAATATAATATTATTATTTAAGAATGGACAATTGTAATATTTTATAAAGCAACAATAATTTTAATCAAACAAATAGGATAATAAATGCTTATTCTTAATTGATAAATAAAAATATATAGTCAAGATAAGTCTTCTATTTAGCCATTATAAGTTTTTATTAAAGTAAGAAACGTAAAACGAGGAGAGGTGAATAGGAGAATTCATGAAGAAGAGATAATAAGCTTAAGTCTGTTAAATAAGTTAAAAATTATATTACGAAAGACTTAATTTCAAGAAACTTATTTATATTTATCATAAGAAAAAGAAATTCTTATATAAAACATAGGGATGAAATGAAGGTTTAAGAGAAAATAATTTATTAATCAATACTTCAAATAATTAACATTTAAATATATGTTTGACTTGGTTGGTTAATTACCGATTTCATTAACTTTTACAATAGTTATGAATAGAAAAAAAATCTGGCATGTAAATATGGAAAATTGTCTCAAGAAGCATCTCACAGTGAAAAGTTTCAGTTTATTATTGTTGGTGATTATTTTTAAAATGTTGGGTAGAAGATTCTTGAATTCAACCAATAAAAACATAATAGTTTAAAGTAATAGTTTGCAAGGAAGGATTGAATATCATATTGAAGTATATGGGAAAGAATCGCAAGGAAGAAGAAAAAAAACAATTATATTAGTTGTTAAGTTTAATATTAAATTAGTTAAGTTAAATGATTTTATTTATTAATGTGTATTATATTTTAATGTTTGTTTTAAATTAATAACTTTAAAAGTTAGGTTTAGGATGAGAATGTAATAAGCATGAAGGAAAGAGAAGGTTGAAAATGGTGTAAAGTAATTCTTTGAAGTTTTATTGTAAGGTAACAGAAATTAAATTAATTGATTATATGTTTTAAAGTATGAAATAATTAATAATCAATTTACTGTCATGATAAAGAACCAAGAGATAGTGGTTATAATAATATTAAAAAAATGTATGATAATGAAATTTTAAAGAGCAATATGAAAGGATTAAATGTATGAATGATAAAAGTGGCTAATAAAAAAAAAGTTTTGATCTCAGTTTTAATGTAATAAAGTAAACATTGATGGTTATCAAATTATATACTTTGTTTTGTAACACATTATGTTAGATTTGTAAGATAACAATTAATGGAAAGATAATATTGTAATATTATTATGCTGGTGTATGGTAATGATGGATGCTAGCAATACCTCTTTAGAGTTAGATAAGTTATCATTCCAGAATATGAATAATGTGTTTAAGTTATACTTTCCTGAAGAACTGGTGGAAATAACATAATGAGGCTAGTCTAGGTGACACCCATATATGCAGTTTTGAGGCATAATGGTGTGAGAAATTTCCATAAAATAAAGATGGTAAGATCCATAAGAGCTTAATGTAAAAGCCTGGATATTAATGTAGCATCATTAAGAGAAAATGACTGCTTGTAATGAGAGCACATCTTATTTAAAAGAAAAAGAAGACTTCCATTTCATATTTATAGAATTTTACTGTACTAAAATCAGTTTCTTACCTACGGAATTTGTAAATAGTAAAAAAAAGTAAGGGAAGCATCAAATATAGTTGGTTGTACTTTAAGAGAGATTATAATATCTTATCAAAAGTGTAGAAAGTTGTTCAATATGAAATTGAAGTAAATGCAAAATAAATGTTATAATGCTTAAATAAATTTTAAATTGATACAATATTAAAAGAAAATGAGATCAATGATGAAAATAAAAAGAAAGAATAGATAATGGTTCCATTACTTATTTTAATCTTATATATTTTAATATTATAAAAACCAACAACATAACCATAAAGTTTAAATATAGTTTTTAATAGAACTTATATGTATACAAAAATATCAAAATTTATGAAAGAATTGTATTGTATGGAAGGGAAGTAAAAAGAAATAATATGCTGTGTATTCAATAAAAAGAATTGAAAAATTGAACCCATATTCAAAACTGATAAACATTATTATAAAATCTTAGCAAGAAAGAAATATAATATGTGTTAGCAATAACCAATTTTAAATTTGAATAATAAAATACTGATGTAATTTAAAAGTTTAATTTCTAAAGGGTATATGCAAGCAAAATAGTGTTCTCATTAATGTAAATAATTGTACAAAGAAGTTAACAATATTTTTTGTTTATATATTTTTTTATAATATGTAATAGTTAAAATTTTGTTATTGATTATTGTTGTTTGTTTAAATAAACAAATATTCTAATACAAATGTAGAATAATGGCTTTATTTCTGCTCAAAGTTACTTCCACCACATTGTCATATCTAAGTACATAAATTATGGGAATATTATAAGAACAAAACTTAAATTAATTGTTTATTAAATATAACTACTTAAATGATATTATTTGAGAGCATCATATTTTTAACCTGAAATATTTATACCTTTAAAGTCATATTAAATTTGTTATAAAATTAATTTGAATTCTTTTTTTAAAAAATAAATTTAAGATAGTATATGAGTTTACATGAGAGATTGGTAAGAGAATACCTCAGACAGTTTACATTTTAAATTAAGAGGAAATTTAAAACAGTGTAAGTTGATTAATTAATTTACTGAAGTTATTAAAAAGGGGAAAGTTATTTCAATTAATGGGTATAGATTCTGATTCTTCTAAAAGTGATTCATTTTTATAATTAGTGTTTCTAATTTATAAATAAAGTAATTGTTGAAAATTATGGTGGTAATTAATAATTAGGAATTTCTTATATTATAGTTGTTAAAGATATGCTAATCTTAAGAAAATGATCTAAATTGCATTTGTAATGTTAAGTGTGGTTATTATTAAGATAGTTAGAACTTAGTAAAATCCCTCTTATTATTCAATTATCTTAAATGGAGTAATTATTATTTTATTATAAAAAATAGTTGATGATTTTGAGATATATATATATTTTTTAATTTTTTAGGTAGGAATATTTATTATAAAGTATTTTATAATACATTGGATTTCATTATTTTTTATGTAATTGATTAGATAAGTAAAAGGAAATAAACATTTTTAATGAAAGATTATGTTAGTCATTGTCTATTGTGGAGATTTTCCTAAGGATATACCAAAATAATAGTTGGAATTTTTTTACAATAGCTATGCAATTGGGAGATATATTTTATATGCTTTCCCAATGTCAAAACCACTCTATTGTAACTGTCTCTTAAATCTACCTTAGATATTATGTAATAGATATTTATAGTCAATTGATGAGTCTCATAATTTGGTGTTTTTTTTATAATTTATAATTTGATATATGAGCTAGGTTAAAGATAAGATCGATTTGTACAGTGGATATGTGGAGAGTTGGTGTTGACAGATATATATATATATATATAAACAAAAAAATAAAGACTTATAAATCCAATAAATAATATAATATTTCAACCAGAGGACTGGTTTTCATCAGAAAGAAAAAAAATACACAGTAAAATGGCGATAATCAAAAATTACAGATTTGGTAAAAGATTAAAAATTTAACAATTTAACAAAACCCCCCTGATTGGTCACAAAATCTAACATAGAATATCTACCCAATCAATGACAAAATCCAAACAAAAAAAACTACATTCCCTCCTAATCAAGCTTAAATTCTATTTAAATTAATATATATATATCATGAGAACTTGTTATAAAAATAGGGGTTGACTTAATTAAATTCTAGACATAAGAAATATCTAATGATTTATATACAAAAAATATGTATATAATAACTATATATATTTAGTATGTATACTTTGTGATGTTTCAAATAATACAGCTTTCTGTTTAAGTTGATTTTTTTTAAAACAATTGTTTTAAAATACAAATTGTAAAACAATTTTAAATAGCAAACTTAGTTGCTGATTTATTATACATTTATAATTATGTACACATACTAAATATGTATATCTATATTAAGAGTTTAAGACAGTTGTAAAAATGTTATTAAATTGAAAGAAAAACAATTTAAATAGCCCTCTCATGACCATTAATTCTACTAAATGAAAATTCTAAAAATAATTGTTAAATGCAATAGTAAAATTATTGAATATTTTTCATATTTTTCCCACCCTCAGTTTCATATCTATCAAACTAGTTGACATATTGAAAAGATAAGTATTTTAAATGGATTAGTGTGATATAGCTTAGTTATATATCAATTTTCAAGCAATTCTATTGAATTTAAATATATTAAATTTTGATTTAAAAATTTTATTCTAACTTGAAAAAAAATTAAAGTTAACAAATAAATAAACAGATTTTCCAAAAAATCAATGAAAGCATTTAATAATAATAATAATAAATGATTGTTCTTTATTTCAAGCTGAATCTCATTATTGCTTAAGAACTAACAGTTCTTCATTAAGACCATAACCTTACCAATGATGAATGATATTTGACTAACCATCAGAAATTTAAATAAAACATGGCTTAACACAAAGAAGACTTTATTTACACACACACACACACACATATATATATATATACAACTATTTTTCTTTATTTTTATTCTATAATATCATTTAGATCTTTT
Source organism: Epiperipatus broadwayi (assembly GCA_028023455.1). Classification (NCBI taxonomy): domain Eukaryota; kingdom Metazoa; phylum Onychophora; class Udeonychophora; order Euonychophora; family Peripatidae; genus Epiperipatus; species Epiperipatus broadwayi. The sequence continues at coordinate 1,841,127 of JAQFVV010012592.1, forward strand.
ACTCAAGGCTTGAATATTTTTTAATTTTTTTAAATTTTTTTCTTTAACCATCTATGAATGCCATTTAAATTTCTCCATTCATGTATTTATATTATACATCTTGAAACTGTATTTTAGTTGCACAATTTTGAATTATTTTTGAGTAATTTGTAGTTTTAAAATGTTATCACAAAAGTATCTTATTTTTATATCTGTAATGAGAATTAATTGTTTTTCATGCTCTGCATGGTTTAGTGCAGGGGTGGGTAAATAGCAGCCCGAGGGCCACATGCAGCCCGCTAAGAGTTTTTATGTGGCCCCCCAAAACAATCAGAAAAATCCATCTTGAACTGAGATTTCCTTCCTGTGCACGACCAAAGATTCATCTCATATTTTCCACTAAGATGGCCACGTCAATACCCATGTGCAGTGTAGATACGATGTGCAGTGCTTTTCCAGTTGATCTGGTTAATTTCAATTTTGTCTTTGCGTTAGCAAATATATACACTTCCAACTTTAGTGAAACCATGAACCCTCTGAAAAAATGTAAAATCGGTGATGAATGTCATGTGTTTAATGAAGAATGGACAAATATTTTTTTGGTAATACAGTGAATAAAGCAGTGTGTTTATTGTGTCATGGAAAAAAAGTGTGGCCCTCCACTAACCTTCACTTCCACAAAGAGTACCCCAATGTGGCCCCCGAGCCAAAACAATTGCCAGCCCCTGATTTAGTGCAATGATAGAGTGGCAGACTAGGAAACTTACGATTCTTGTATCAAGCTGAGTTCTAGCCCTTTCAGCCTGAGCTTCTTATGAACTTCACAACAGAACAATAAAGACATTTATTATTTTCTTTTGATTAATTTTTCTTTAAAGTTACAGTAGTTATATTTCAATCTTGCATTGTTTTTCCAAAATCACTGCCATCTAAATAAGATTATTTTACAATGAATTTATTCTTGAATTATGAAAATTTTATTTAGTTCATTAAATAATATTTTTATCCAATTCTTTTAGTTATCTTCAAATATATGTAATATATAATACTTTTTATTTTATTTTGGAATAATTTGTTAAAAAGCTTTCATAATGCTATTATAAAACATTTAAGAGAAATGATTTTTTGATTTTATTCTATTTCATTTTTTATCTTATTAGAATATTCTGAATATAAATTATTTTATAAATATATAGGATTAAGTTTATATAATTTAAGACAACATTTTGCTTTTTTGATGTCAGATATGTTAGGTTTTTTTTTAATAACCACCTAATATACTTAATATATTTGTATGACTTACCATATTGATATACTTAAGATTTAACATTTTCTGGATTGACTCTAAACTCTGACCAAAAAAATACTCTGATAAAACGATTGATTTGAACTTCTGAGCATGGTCTGGCATAACCTACTAAGCAATATCATTTAGTTAGCCTAGTTTGAAGCAAAAGTCTCTCCATTTTTTTTATTAAAATAAAATATAAACAAAGTAAAGAATACTTATTAAGCTAGTCAAATATTAGAGTATGAAAGTTTGCAAAGTTTTATTTGTTTTATAGTGATCTAAGAACGCATTTTTACTCATTTATTAACAACTAAATGAATGTTTACTTAGACTGGCTACATAACAAAAAAATCAGTTAGGTACAGTTCATGGATAAGGTTGACCACTAGATCAGAAACTCTTCCACTTTTATACTCTTTTGTTTTAAAACTAGTTTGATGCTTGTTATTTTTCTTATTTTGTTAACAGAATACGAACATCTAGCATAAAAAAGAGAACTTGAATTAAAATATATTCTAAAATTGATTTATATTTTATTTTCTTTATCAACTTTCATTATTCAACTTTTTATTATTCTGATCCATTCTTAAATTTTGTTTAAATTTTATGGCACATCACCCTTTTTTTAAAACCAGGAACATACTTAATATATCAGTAATATAAGTTTTATGACTGACAAAATTTATTAACTACATTTTCATCTATCAAAACTTCTAATAAGTGAACAATTTATTTATTTCAAAAGCAGAGTATCCACTACATAAAATATATTTTAATGCTTCTATTTAGTTTTTAATAATTAACTTCTCTATTAAAACATATTTTCTCACAATCTCATTAATATACTTATAAACTATATTCAAGCATCGATGGTCGAGAGGTCAGCGACACCTGTTTTACAAGCAGTTGTCCAGGGTTAGCGGTTCACTTCCCACTGATGCTATGACACATGAGAGAACTATTTCAAATGATTTACTGTTCCTTTAAGAAAATGTTATTTTTATTATTTTTTTTTACTATTTTAAATGCAATTTTTGTTTTATTAAATGCCATTATTATCTCTGGTCTCTTAGTAATTGTTCTAATTTTCTTTTTATTCATTTTGTTAAATAAAACTGTCTAATATTCTCTGAACAAATATTATAGGGTTAATATTTAAGATAAAAAAAAACTTTGCAAATTTTTTCAAGTTACAAACAGGTTTGAGACTTTTTTTCAGGCCTCAACCCTTAGCCAATATATCTAACCATCCCACATTACACAACAAATAAATAATTGGCTATAACTAGCTAGTATTAAAAATCCCAGATTAATATAGGTTGGTTAGATAAATGTTGATGTATTTACTGTAAAAGCAACAAAAGAAAGTGATTGTAATATGAATGTGTCTTTATCATAAGGATTTATTATTTTAATTAAGTTGTACAACTTTAACATATTATATTAAAAAAAAGTATTCACTATTTTCTAATGCTCCATCTCCAACCAAATCTACTCCTTTCTCCCACAGTGTTCTTATTATTAATCAATTGATTTAATGAATCAAGGAACAAAAAAATCACATTACTTTGTTTTCTTCAAATTTTTCTTATCTAAAGTTTATTTTTAGTGAATTTTCTATTATTATAAAATCATTTTATAAATGTACCTTTTTTTTTTATTATTATAGAAAAGAGAATTTGCTTAATTATTCAATGCAGATTATAATATTAAATTTTCAAAAAATTTCTAGATATAAAAGTATGATAAACAAAGAATAATATTAAAGATTGATAATTATTAAGTACTGTAAATTGAAAAACTCAAGTAAATGAGAAAGATGTCATCATATACTTCATTAATTGTTTTAAAAAATTGTATCTAAAAAAAACATGATTGTCTAGCGTTGGTCGTCCAGAGGTCAGCACAACTGCCTTACAAGCAGTTGTCCCGGGTTAGCAGAGTTCGCTTCCAGACTATGACACAAAAAATAAAAAATAAACATGTTTTTACATTAGATCAGAAACTACAGTTAAGATGGATTATAAGAAAACATTTTATATTGGCAAAAATACAAAAGTGGATAGATACATATATCAACTTATAAAAATATTAAGAATTGTTAACAAAGTAAATATGATGGTGGCATCTCTTTATAACCAAAAATAAGTTGAGGAAAAACCTATAAAATTGCCAAAATGATACATTTTATTCTTATAAACATAAAAATAACTAAGTAAAAAAAATTATTAATTAATGATGATTTTGAACTTTGAAATTGGTGAAAATTGTTAAGAATAGCAAAGAACAGAACAAGAGAGTAAAAGATTCTTAATAATACCAGAAATGATCTTAGTGAAATTGTTTTATTTTAATATTGTAAGATGATTCACGATAATTGACAAAATGTGTAATTTTTAGAGAAGTTGAAAGTAAAAAAAGAGGATAACTAGCAGTGTATAGATGGATGCATCCATCATAATGTTTTAATGGAAAGCCTAAACAACAAAGAGGTGATTAGTAGTTTTAAAGAGATTTTTATTTATATGATCATTAGTATTAATATTTATTTATAAGCTAATATATTATTTTTAGCACGGTAGGGAAACGGGAGGAAGCATCACCATGTGATTTATAAGAATCAAAATAGAAAAAGTAAAATAGTATAATTAATTAATCTTGTGAAATTACTTATGCTACGTTAGTTAACTTATAAAATATATTCATCAAGATAAAAAATAGATTACGTTGTTTATTAATGAAGAAAAGATCTTTTAAATCTATCACCATCTCCCATCACTCCATAAGTTCTGAAAATGTCGGACAAAATTTTGTCTTTCTTACATTGTTCATTTATAGTGCATTAATTAAAAAGATGAAAAGTAAGGCAAAGTATTATTAGTAATTTTCAATTACTTTTGACAAGCATTCACTCCGTCTGAAATCTTTTTAGCTACACGGAGTTTAGTCACTGTAACTGTTAGAGCTTACGAAAAGTATTTTTATACTCTATATTAGCTCATGTAAAATGTTCTTTCACCACTTTGGTTTGGATTTTATATTTATTAAGTCTACATGAAAACATATAATGTAAGTCCTAATCTTTGTATAGAACATTTAAACATGCATTATGTATTAAAATCTACTTTTATTTTCAATGAAGTATGCTGTAAAACTATAATGTTTAATCATTTTCTAACGTCTATACCTCTATTTTAATGCGCGAAGTTAAAAACAGCGGTACATCCACTATATAGCATATATAAGTTTTTTTCATTTATTTATTTTATTATATTGATAGTAAAATAATTGCAAAATGCAAATAAATCTAGTAATAAAAAAGTAAGTATACGTAAAGATTATTTGTTTACGGTTTTATTTTTTTCATTGCTTTTTAAAATTCACGAAGAAACCTCAAATTTTCGAAAAGCTATTAATTTTAAAATGTACTTAATTATTATTATTGTTTGTCATTATTTCAGGAAAAGACAAAAGATTGGATTTATCAATCTGTTAGTATCATAAATAAAAAGATTGCGTAAGCCAATAATAAAGCTTGATGTTTGTAACACAAAACGTTAATATCTTGTACAAAAGATAATAAATTGCAGGGAGAATAACGTTTTCATTGGTTATGAAGTTATCACGAGATTACTACATATCGTGTTGTGAAAGAGAAAACAGTCACGTGAAGTCATATTTCATTCAAAAGAAAAGTTATCAGCAGCGGATAGTTTTGAATATGTTTTGAATTAACATGTTATTCGAAGTATTTTATTCAAATGTTATCGGTAGCCGTAATAGCAACAATAATCATGCTTAATTTTGTTAGATTGCTTGCTTATTCATTAACTTTTTTTCTTTTAAATTAAATTAACTATTAATTAATTGTTATTTTTAAATTGCAGTTAAAAATAAACAAAATTTAAAAATAAATACAAAGAAAACAAACTAATAAATATAAACAGTATTCTCATTTTTTTTTTAAAAAAAAAATTGCTTAGAATGTTAAGATAAGAAAGCACTCAAAAAGGTATTTTTAATCGAATTATAAATGCTTTAACTCAAAACATAAATTATAATTAATGAATGATGAATGTAGTATTAACTATTATTTTAAAATAAAATATACAATAATTCAATATGCTAAATAATAATAATGTATATTTAAAACATGCATATGTGCTCGTATATTATCTATTTGTCATTAGAAAATTTCTGTCTACTTTTCAAATCTCTTAGTGTGTCATTTTTTCTCCTTACTATTACCTCGACCTCTTTTTGAGGAAATGTAAATTTTTTTTTCCTCATTTGCTAGTTTTGGTATATTTTTTAATGCTTTTTTTAAAAATCATTTCCATTTCTTAGTATACATGTTGAATGTATTTATTTTTTGAATATTTTCTTTACCTACTTCATTCTTATTACTTTCCTCCATAACCATAACGCAAATTTTTAAAGCTTTTTTTTTTTTTATTGATTTGTGGTTACTTAATTAAAATCTTAATTAGTATTTTCGTTGTGAATGTTTTTTTTTTTTTAAATTCAATTTCCTGGATAATATATATATATAATCAATTATCTAGAAATAAAAATTAATAACTTATCTAGGAATGTATTTATAAATTTTAATATATAGTTTGGAAATAATTTTTGATTGTTAAAATTTTGTGCTATTTAGATTTCTAAAAATATTTCATCATAGATGCTACAGCAAATTGTTAAATAAATAAGCAATAGAAAATAAAAAAATCTAATTTAAATTGTAAAGATTGAAACTGGCCTTATAAATGAATTAACCAACATAATTCAAACAAATAATTTTTCTTAGAATAGAGTAAAAAGTATATTAACCACTACTAAAGAATGATCTTAATTCTTAAAAATGAAATTTATATGTATCATTATAACTATGACAGTTGTAGGTTTTTATCCAATCTACTTCTGCTAATTAATTTTAGATACTAAATCTTAGAATAATTTTAATGAATAAGAAATGTCATAAATTTAAAATTTTCATTAATAATCAAATCTGAAATTTGATTTGTCTGGGAGTACAGGGATAAATTTCTGTAGTGAATATGTTTGGTTTTCAGAAAGAGCTAATGATGCTCAATTAGAGAAGTAATTTCTTTTCCAATCTTGGTAAATATGCATAGTTTTAACTTTATATGTATATTATGTTAGCAAAATCTAACTTACAGTAAGAATTATATAGAGAAGCTACATAAGATAACATACAAAACTAGCAAGTGAATGATACATCTGAAATATTAGAGAAAGTGAATATATAAAAATAGAAAATATTTTCAGACTAAAGTATAAAAATGATTGGCTCAAGCAAATTACCCTAAAGTAGAGAAATAAGTTCAACCCACATAGTTAATTCTTTGTAAAAACTTAACAACAACTAAAAAGGTAAAACTTTTTACTTTGCCATTTGTTTAAAATAAGTCATATATCACCATCACCATCATCAACCATTATCAATACACTGCAGGATGAAAGTCTCTTCAAGTTCAAACAATCTTCTCCAATCTTTAGCTTCTCTTCTCCACATCAGCCCTGCACACTTTCTTATTTTATCCATCCATCTCACATATGGTCTCTTTTTGAGTCTTTTACAATCTCTTGGAATCCAGTTTAAGATTTCAATTGTCCATCTATTATCATCTATTCTAGCAATATGTCCAGCCCAACTCCATTTCAGTCTTTTAATTTTTTCAATGTGATCAATAACACCTGTTTGTTCTCTTACCCATATACTGCATTTTTGATCTCTTCTTGTTACACCTAACATGCATCTCTCCATACTTCTTTAAATGGTTTGAAATCTCTGTATTGCTCTTCTATTAAGTGTTCAAGTCTCAGATCCATAAGTAAGAACTGGTAAAACACATTTATTAAAAACCTTTCTTTTCGAACACATAGGAATATTTCCTTTTAGTATCAAGTTATTTCTACCAAAAGCACTCCAACCAAGTTTAATTCTATATGATATACATTAAACAACTCTTTTTACCAAAGACAAGTTCAACAATAACACCAAAACAAAAAAAAAACATTTGAGTATTTCAGCCAACTTAATAATTAGATTTAACCTAACTGGAATAATTTGCTTTTAATAAAATGCAGCATCTTATATTTAAAATTACTTCATAAACTATAATAAACTCTGTTATCTTAAGATACATTACAAAATAATATAGTTAGAGAGAAAAAAATTCAAAGAGTAAATAAATGGCAAGAAACCTAGTAAATCTTGTCCTCCTTCATTATTCTTTTAGGGAGAGCCAGAAATGGTCCAAATATCTTTTGTTTCTATCCAATATGTAGTATAATTTTTAAATATTTAAGTACTTTTAACAGATTGGTAGTCTTTTTTAATTAAACATTGTAATATTTTTAATCTTGAATATTTGTTTTCAATTGATATCAGAAAGTAATCAATGAAAACTTTTAATATTGTAAAAAGAGAAATTATAGTACAGTGATGGGCAAACGTTTTAGACATGAGATCTGCTTCCTCGAATAAAAATGATCCATTCTTTTGTTTTTACCATGCCTAAATTATAAGTAAGAATATATAAAAACATTCATAATAAAACGCTAGTAATTTTAATGTGAAAATTTATATTTCCTAATAATTTAGTATTAAGCACATACAATTTGAAATGAAATTTTTGAAAAAAATCGTATATTTATAAAACTAAAATAATGATATATATACAAAAACAATTTATTTTCATGTGATTTTTATCTGTTTTAAAAATTAGATTCTTTCAAAAACAACAAACAAACATTATCATTCAAAATTAAGAGAGTTTCTTAAAAATTTTGCCACCCTCAATCATTTTTATGACCCATGGTTTGTGCTCCTATGTTATAATATATTTATATAAAACATAAACCGTGTTTTCTGTGCGTGTAAATAAGAAAAAATATACAGGTAGTTTTTCATCAAGTCAATTTGAAAACACTACCTGGATATTCAGGGAAAAATTATTGACATTCTATCTGATGAAAAATAACCACACTAATCCATCTTCTATTATTAAGTGAACCAATATCTGAACATTTAATTTTAATAATTTTGATAAAATGTACAGAATATGCAATATGTATTTTTTGTGATAACTAGAAAATTTGATATCTTTTCTCATCGGATTAAACAAAAGTTACTTTATTTCTTTTATATAATTTGATTGACTGAGAATATAAAGTCTTATTTTATTTGCCATCATTGTAGATTATTCTTATGAAGATTTGGAAGAAATTAAACAGATTATGTTTGGGTGGCACATGATAGTTATATAAAAAATGTATAATACCTGTAACTTTTGCTTACCTTTTGATTGTAATGTAAATGTAATGTTTACCAAAATTAAATTAAAAAATATATTTAAAAAATTTTTGTATAATAAAATGTTTTGAAAAATATTTATATTTTTTCAAAAACAATTACAACAAACAACATCGAACAAAAGCTTTTGCTTAAATCAGTCACGATTATTAATTTCTCCATAGAATTTTTTTCATTCACTAAATCAAATTTTATTTTTAGTGTATTTCAAAAAAACACTTATACCAAGAAGAAGATGTAGTTTGATTTTTTTAATTTATTTTTGATGTTTCAAAAGGCACTGTATTAACTCAAAGAAATTTTACATTGTTTGCATTTGCTTTTACATAGTTTTGCATTGAATTATTTGACATTGTTACATATATTAATTTATGGGATATATTTCACAATAATCATTGTTATTATTTATTTCTAAAATACTTATAAACCTTGTTTTAACTATACATTTTATTATTAATAGCTAATGTTTTAAAGTTATGAATTCACTAATTTGTAGATGTTTTTTTACTTTTTTTGGAATGCTGTGATTAAGTGATTTAGGATCTGGCTATAAAATTCCTTTTTCTTTTTTTATTAATAATTTGAGTAACACTTTTTCCCCATATATTTACATATAATTACTTTAAAAAAAAGTGTAAACAAAAACAAGTATACAAGCATTATTATAAAAATAGATAAAACCTTACTTGAGTAGTTAAAAACTGATTTTTGCCAAATGCATAATTAGAATCTAATCACATATCTATTCACTAACATATAGTTTTTATTTGTGCAAACAACTATATAATTGTAGTAGAATGGCAGTATTAAGCATATGTAAAAAAGAATATGTTTACAAGTTGGATTAATGATAATGTTGCTAGATTTAAAAAAAAGAGTGATAATTTTTAAACTGAGTTTAAAATTTATATCAGCTAGGTAGGAATGACATAATAATCTCTAGTTTTAAAAAATGAATATAGTTAATCATTAATGTATTTATATAAATCAGATATTGTCAAAGGTATGAGGCAGGAAGTTTGATATTTGTACATCAAATTGTAGCAATTAGCATATATATATATATATAAACAAATTCTCAAAACACCTTGTAGAAATCTGCAAGAGGTAAAGTTTTTTTAGATTCAAAGTATGCAGGAAGATCAGTAACTCTTTAAAATTAATCACAGGAGAAAAAAAACATTCTCCACTCTGCTGATTGGATAGGTCGTTTAAAGAATCACCAATTTGTTCTTTTTTTTTTTTTGATTATGAAAGGCTCTTATCAGGAAATTATACAGTATGTTTCTGAAAGCCTGTCTTGAAGTCTTCTTTTACTATGAAAACCTTCAATACAGCACACAGATATATAATTTTCATAGCAATAGTTTCAAGTCTATGTATGAATCCACTTTATCATTTTCAACATTTGAAACTTTATGATAACTCCTGAGAATAGTTCAGAATATTTTGTATTTTATTGCAGAGAAACTTGTTTTGATGTTCAATGCTTTGCCTAAAACAGTAGGCATAAGTAGACAATAGGTTACATCAATTTTAACACAATTAATTTTTTAACATTTTAATATAGATTTTGCAGTTGATGATACAAAGATTTTATTAGAATTTGCTCTGAAGTTGAAATACTATAATAAAATAAATTAAAATAATGGCAAGCAATGATAAACTACTATCTACAATAATCAGTATAATTGTTTATTAATCATAATACATTTTAAGTACGAAATTTGCTTTGTATAAAACATAACACACACATTTATATGTACAAACTTATACGTACATTAATCCCCTCTAATTACATCTAGATTAAATATATATATAGTTCTATTTAAATATCAATAAAAATCCATATATTTTTCAAATTGAGTATATATAAATTTCAAACTCCAGCATATATTTTATGAGTAATATTTTATTCCTTATTATATCTATAGACATATCTGTTCATTTTTATTATTTTGCTGATAATAATTGTAATTAAAGTAAATATATTGTATATATATAAATTGTAACAAAAGTAAATATATTATATATATAAAAGATATAAATTTCAATATTACATGTGCAGATTTTTAATACTGTTGCGCTATTCGTAACTTTCTAAGAACTGAAAGTTAGTTTAAAAGAAGAGGAAGACATGTCTAATTAAGAATAACAAAAGTTTAAAAAGAAGCATGCCTTTTCATTAAACAAATTTTATATATATATATACATATATATAAAGTAATTGTAAATTATAAACTCTAATGATATGACTATGCTTAATTCGCCCTGTGTGTGCTTTTTCTCTTTCACACACATTAAGGTATTTATATATACATAACTATGAAGAAAGCTGATTTAATAAGTGCTGTTAAGTTTTTATTTTTAAACATATCTATATAAAAAAAGTATAGTATAAGCCTTGTACACATGATAGATAAATGTAAAGTTGTCAAATAAAAGAATAAGAAATAGACATGACCTTAGAAAATGCAAATTTTTATTAATTAAAAAAAAATATTGGTATGAGAAAATTATAGGATAAAAATAAATGGGTTTGCTATAGCGTACAAACCAAAACAGATGATAATTTATTTTGCAGAAATATGATTATCAGGAGTCAAAATCGATTTGACGGCATTTAATAGTAATATTAATAAATATTAAATTTACTGCAGTTACTAAGTTATTTTTAATTTTGTCCTCAGAATTTCTAAATTTGCATTTGCAAAAAGATAGTTTTTTACACACACATTGTGCTAGATATTTTTACTTTTAATTATCAATATTATTAGTTATATAAACAAGCATTAATTTTTAACTTTTAAGTAAAATAATTAAATTGTGATTGAATAAAGTATGAATATAAACAAAAATAGTAATACTAAAAATATAAAGACATAATAAAAAGATTTGTCAATATTTGTTATATATATATATATACTCAAAATATCTAAATATGTTATTACACACATATCATTACCATTATTTCAATCCTTAGATAGATAAATAAAATCATATTAAATTTATGAATTATAAATACATTTTAATGGGGGGGGGGGGGAGAAGACAGGCGAATTCCAGTATTATTTATTAGGTAATTAAAGTTTAACCTAGTTTTATTTAGGTGCCAAAATTCTAAAAAAAAGCTATATTATATATTTTTAAAATTTATTATTATTATTTTTTAAACTTTTTCGATATTTTTCTATGGATACATTTGTTTTCTTTTTATTATAGACTACAATATTTTACATATTTGTAAGATTATCTCTACATATACTACTGTATGGAGAGTTTTGCCTGTGTATATATTATATCCTTGCATATAAAGATACACATACCATTTCTTCATCTCCTTTTCCCCTTTTTATTATAAATATCTGATGGGATAAAAAGTTATCTGCTTAAAAAATATAAAATAAGGTTAATTGAAAATAATAATTAAACCTTATCTTAGTACCTGACCTTAACTATTAATAAAAATGAGAATGATATATAAAATATATCCGTAGATTATATTGAAATCATTATTTCTATACTTCAGAAATAATATTTAAATGTGAAATAATTTTCGAAGTTAAACTAGGGATAAAAAGAATTGTAAAATAAAATATTTATCATACTGCAAAGAATAAGTTTAATTCGCCAAGACGGCTTTTTTTTTTTTAAACATGCTTATTCCCACAATCGGCTACTTATACTAAAGATCACAAAGAAACCAACCACGGTATGCTTTACTTTCAGAGAACAATATAAGCTATTTCGATAGTGATACTGCTATATCACCTCCAAATCATCCCCCATTGTGTCTCTTTTCATGGTCGTATAGGAACCACCATGAAGGGTATTCTCTTGCTGGTTTTCAGCTAACTTTACCGCCATGTTAGTCGACCTACTGTTGGGACTAGTTATTCCTCCCCCCAGCATGTAAAGCATTTAGTCCCCTCCGACCAACAAACCTCGCTTCATTTTCTTTCCTTGCTCTATACAACAAATCCTGTCAAGTTGGACGCGAATAAAATGTATAGGCCTCCCAGATTGAAATTTGAAAAAAAAAAAAGCATTATATTGTGAAGAAGTGGAATTTCCAATTGTCTAAAATCAATCGACAAAAATAAAACAAGACGTAAAATATGAGAAAAATAGATCTTTTAAATAGATCTATATAGAAAAGACGTTTAAATTATTCAAGATCCGATTAAAATATATTAATTACGTTGCGGTGTGGATCAAATGAGGTTAATTAATTATTAACAAAATTTAAAGGATCATATTATTAAAATTAAACATTTACGTTATTCTTAGCGTGAATAATTCAATAATGTTTAACTTATATGATATTTTTTTGTTGGAAATTGATGACTCAAATTTATAATATCGAGTAGCCAGTAAAAATGATCAGTAAAAATTATTTCATCCATTTTTTTATTTTTTAAAGTAACAGTAAAAATGAAAGTTTAATACTGACTCTTACTAATAATATTTTCTAAATTCTATATTAGTAAAAATGCTTTTAAATTAACATTATTACATAAAAATGTTTACCAATATTAATCTTAATTTATACGACAAATAATAAGAAGCATATTTTGAATAAAATACCTTTAGTAAAACATTTTATTTACCAATAAACTTGAATTTGCTTTTATTTATTTATTTATTTATTATAATAAGGACATTACTTTTAAATTGGTTAGAATATGTTTTAATAATGATAATAACAAATGTATTGCTTATATTCTTTTACATTATTTATTTATTTAATATTAAATATATATGATTGTTTACAGAGTTTTTTTAAATGCTAGTGTGTGTATGTACTATATATATAATAAACTGTTCATAAATATCAGATTATCTTAACAATTATTATAGATAATGCCGAAAAAGTTTTAAGTCAGAAAACATATAAAAAAATCTTACAGAAAATATGCAAAAATTATATATATAATACTTTTATAGAGATAAGAGGATATTTTAATCGAGGAATTGTTTCAATGATAAAATCCATAAATCAAAAAAATTTAAATAAATACTAGTTGAGATTTGAAAAATGACAATTATTTAAAATATGTACATATTTATATGAATTAATAATTTTTAACTAATATTTTTAGAATTAAAATTTCGAAAAAATATATGGAATGTTTAATGAATTAAATCAATGGATAAATTTAATACTAAATAATGTTTAATTGTGTATTTAAAGTAATAAGGTTCTAAAATATATATGAAAATAATATTTTTTTGCCTTCAAGTATTAAAACTAGCAACAATATAGCAAAAAAGTGGTAAACTTGGAAAATAGAATCAAATAATAGAAATATTAATAATATAAATTTTACTGAAAAGAATACATCAAACAAACAATAATCTTTGTAAAAGATATGAGGAAAAAGTAAATCAAAAATTATAAAAAAACAAACAGAAACAAATCAAAACTCATGACAAACAACAATTGCCATAAGTAAGTGAAGACAAATAATATTTTTTCGTTTGAATTGTCAATAACCCATCTATTAAATAAATAAAAAATCTGGAAAAAAAAAGAAAAAGAAAATGTTAAAACAAAAATTGAAAGAAAAAATAATTTTGTTTATTAAAAATAAGCAGTGAAATATCCAAATTGTATTTCATAACAGCAGAAAAGTGAAACACAAATTCACTTAGAAGCCCAAGTAAAAACATTTTCAAGAGCATTTACAAAGTAAATAGTTTTTAGATAAAAAAAAAATGTATTACATAAAAATCATTTTAATATCCATAATTAGTTGAATAGAGAGAATTAGTTAATATACATACAATTTTAATCAAAAAGACAATCAAGATATTTTATCTAAACTTATTGGGTTGTTATATTGTTTATTTTGAACATAATTTATCTTATTTCTATTAAAAAATAGCATGACAAATTCAATAACAAAAAAGACCATATATAAAATTTGGGGGGAGAGGATATTTTATTTTAATCATTGAAGAAAATGTTCTTATACTGTAATTGTAGTGTTGGAGTGTCACTTCATATTATAATCAAAAGATTATATGATTATTAGAAGTAAGAAACTGCATTACATTTCAAAAACAGATGAATCTATAATTTCTGATATGTATTACAAAAACCTGTAATTATTTGATTTTATTTTTCCAAAAATTAAAATTGTAAAAAGAATACATGTTTCAAAGTAAAAATTACAGCATCAAATTTATAAATATGATCCACTTTATTTTATAAGTAATAAAATACATAGTATCACTATGCAAAGCCATAAAAGTATCAATTGTCTTCAGTTTGACACACAAGATTAACTTCTATTATCCCCCCCTCCTTTTCAAAGCTAAACACAGCAAATAATTAAATTATCAGAATTTGTTTCTTGGATAAAAAGAAACAAAAAACAGTTTCTTGTAATAACAACATAACGTTTTTTTTTAAAAAAATTGTTTACACTGAAATAAGTTTAAAGTAAATCTACATGCAAAGACATTTTTGCAATACAGTTTGTTTTTTGAAACCATTGACTCAAATCCATTTTGATATAAGAAATTTACAATAATGAACTATTCATGCAAAGACATCTTTAATTATATCTGATAAAATTTAAAAAAAATGTAATGTAGTAATTATAATTTAGATATAATTTATTTAAAAATATTACTAAAAAAATTAATTTAATAAAAAATAAGTAAATCAAAATTCAGTACCTATATTTATTTAATTGTGACTGATAGAAATACAATATCATAATAAAATTTGCATTTTGTAAAAGTGATTGGTAAATTAAAAAATGCTTTAAAAGTATTATACTGTATTTTTAATTTAATTTATTAGAAAACATTTTGAGCAGCTAATATAGCCAATTTAGTTACTATTTTTCATAAGTTTATTTATGTGCATGTGAATAAATCAATAGATTTAGTTAAATATTGCATTAGTTTTCCATCTTTATAAATATCATTATTAAAATATATTATTGACAACAAATTATAAATAATTAATATTTATTTTATTATAAAAACACCCTTAACATCAGAGACTTTGTTGGATGAATGAGAAGTTTCTATTTTCAGAAAAAAGTTTGTTAAGAATGATTGTTGTATGATATATACAACAAATTTTGTGCTAAGATATCTAAATATATATATATATATTGTTTTATTCTGTAATCAATAGGGTCGCATTGGTGCTTTATAATGCCATAATTGTTTCATAGAAAGTTTGCTATGTCAGTATTTTATCTGTTGACAGCTATAAAATAAAATTTACACAGCTCAAATTGTAAGTTTTAAGCTTAAATAAGTGTTTTATCATATTAAAGTCTTTAAACTTTAAAGAGCTGGAAATATAGATGACAAATAATGCATTTTAAAGTTAATAATATTAACTTATTCCTAATTTAACTATTAAACTGTTTAAAAAAGACTGCATTAATTTCAACATTGAAAAAATCAGATTCAAAAACAAATATTTTGGTTTGCTAATACCTAAATTGATATTTAAACTTATTTTAATTTTAACACATATTTTAGTTAAATATTTTAAATTTATTTGTATAGATATTGTTTAATAAAACTAATAATTAAAGATAATTCTAAAAGAAATAGATAAATGAATGTTAAATCAATGAATAAATATATTTAATTTCACTTTATTTATTTTAAAATACTTTTAAAGATAATTTTAAAATTTATATTCTGAGAAACTTGTCTAGATTAAACTATGATAAATAAATGTATTAAATATTATCTGTAATATTTTTTTATTTTCTTAATACAATGTAAATTTTTTCATGTAATATTTTATATTATCCTGGTATCTGTAATTTTTAAGTAATTATTATATTTGGAACTAGAAAGTATTTTTAATTAATTGATAACTGTCTAGACAAAAGTTGATTTATTTTTAAAATTTTAATTTTAATTTGTTAGATTTTTATTTTACAACCTTCCTTATTTATAATAGATCAGAAATTTAAACGAATCAGGGAAAAGATTATAAGTTAAAAAGTTAATCAAAAGTCATATAATGGTCACATTACTATTACTATAAATAAATGAAATGGTTACCTTCTCAAAGTCCTCAGTTTTAATTTTATTTTTATTTGTAGCAGTTGAATTTTAAAAATTCCAATTAAATTTTAAAAGTGCAATTTTCTTTAGATTTTTTTAGTTTTAGCTTAAGTATGATAGGCTAAATTATAATATCTAGGCACAATTATCTGAATTGAAACATGAAAGGAATTAAAATCTTCATTTCCAGCCAGCTTTATTGGTAATACCATTTAATTATTATAATGTTTAGAATACTACCTTTCAAAATTTTCACATTGGAGAACTTCAACAGTTATTATTATTGCCATTATAATGATGCAAGTACAATTGTCAATTTCAAAGCATGCAAGAACATCTGCACTGTACTTAAATTTGCCACAGAATATTTAAATATCTTAGTGACAACAATGACATTAAAATATTAATAATTTCCTGATATTCTATTTAAAACACTCATTTCATATCAAATATTATTCAGAATTTATTTACTTCTACTAAAAAACTTAATTCAAGATAGACTTATATTTTATTATGACAATTGTGTTTTATCAGGTGTTTTAAAAGAATTTATTTTAAGTCTACAGAAGATAATGTTTAATTTTATTATAATATTTTACTTCAGTGAAATAAATTTATTGGTGTTGTTATTTTAATAAAATACATTACTTTTATTACATTTTATTTTATTGTTTATGGCAACATAAACAGAATTCACATATTATGATGTTTTTCTTTACTTCCCTTTTGAAGGAAATATATCATTTTTTAAATCAGGTAATATAAAAAATCAACTTGCATTTCAATCATTTAACAAATAGTATAAATTATTCATTTGATAAAATTAAAATATAAAATATATCTGCAAAAGACATTCTACTTTAATAAATTTAAAAGATATTTTTTGCATTTTAGTTATTTTATAATGCCTGAAATAATACTTAAATCCTGTAAGAGCTGTTTTCTCTATGAGCATTACTAAAGAGACCATTGCAGTTATAAATATGACATTTAAAAGTAAGTATTTTTCTTCTACAAATACCTGATAATGTTGGATAATAGATTAATTTAAAACTTGAATTTAAATACTAATAAACTATATATTGCAACTTAGTAAAAATATATTGCAATTTAAATCCATAAATACTTGTTTGAATGGCTATAAATTTACCTTTTTATTTGCTAGCATATTTTCTAAAATTTTCATTAAGGATGTCTGGAAATACTTTCATATTTCAGTTTATATTTGAGATTTTGATGTTTTAATTTATTTTATGTTACATATATTTGCTCTCCACAATACTTTATTCACCAAATTTATCTATTGTTTTGTATAATTTATTTAATTGAATAGTAAAAGGTTAAATGTATTTATGATTTTGCATACTATGTTTTATTTGAGGTACATACTATTTTTATATTATATGCCATATTTTGAAATATTTTAAGTCAAATTTTTCAGAATAGCAATTTATCATATTTGCATATTTTAAAATAGTATGTATTTCCCTTTTCACATATGGATTATTTATTTATAAATTTATATTGTTATGCTATCAGCTAAATAAGTAGATGTGTATTTCTATTAGTTATTTTATGCTTATTTATTGCATAATGTTAATAAAGCCATATTTGACATTATTTTATTATTTATCCTCTTAGACATCTATTAGATATAGTATTTCAATCTAGAGATAGTTTCTTAGTCTCTCTTTATTTGAGTAATGCTTATTTTTCAGTATGTTTAAAGATGGTGGTGTTAGCCTCTCTCATTATTTTGCTAGCTTATTTTTTAAAAGATTATAGCATTGTCTCTCTGACTATTTATTGTCTTGCTAGTGTATTTATATTTATCTGCTTACTATTGAGAATAATAGCTTAGCTCTCTCTATTTTAAGGCAATTCCTATTTAAAATTTTAGTCCCTGATGCATATTCTCATTATTTTTCATGACTAATAAGAAACTTCTAAATCTTTTTATTAGCCTCAAAAATAGGTGCCTTTTTATGCCATCAAACATTTCACTTTGCCTTATTTAATTATGTGAAGGTGAATTTTGTTTATAGTTTGTAGTATGTTTAGTAAATCATGTGTAATATTTTACTATGGCTTTATCTGGCATTTTAATGGTGTTTATCAAGGTATTAAGGAAGATGTGAATAATTCATTATATATGTGTAGGTTCTATCTTTGAGATTTTCTAATAATGAGGAATAAACATGATAAATAATTAATTTTAAAATTTTATAAGTGTATTATAGGCATAAATAGACAATATGCATCTATCTTATTACTCTTTTGTCACTGGATTAGTAGGCTTATATTATTATAGGGTATGCTAAATATTCATATAAAAACATTACTTATATAAATGTTAGTATCATTGTACAAATGTATTGATAAGTGAGAACTTTTTGATAATTAAGCAATAGAAAGTTTATTTTAATCTGCTGGAATATTTATGCTTAATCCAATTAATTTCTTTTTTTTTTATATAAACATGACATATTTTTTTTAATCTTTCTGCCATAAATTTTTGAGAAAGTAACATTGCAAAAACCTTTGGCTTTGTGAACTCAAATATAGAGTATTTGTTATTTTGTGTTTGTTTTTCTGTAGAATAAATATTTGTCTTGTTATTTAAAAAATTTCTTATAGTTGTTTGTTCACATCATTTCATTTATCAACCAGAAATCATTCCACAGATTGACTAAAATGTAAATACTTATAAAATATTATACATTATTTTAAGTGTATTTTCTCAAAGAATACATGGACATTGAAATTAATGAGAGCCACTTTATTAAATTATTTAAGCATTAGTAGAACATCTGAGAAAGATATTAATTTGCTTAAAAAGAATTATAATTTAATTTATCACTTTGGATCACTTTAATTAATTTGATTTGCTTATTTCAAACCACTAGTTTAAATCATTTTTAGATTTGAAGATCATATTTATTATTCTATGATAAAACTTAATTTTACAAGAATGTAGCTTATGTTTAGAAGATGTTTAAGTAGATTTGTTCTAGGATATTTAGGATGACTATTAAATCCCTTACCCAATCTTAATATCTGAGTGTAATCCTAGATCATTCATTATCTTATTCTAAAATAAAGAGATCATGTTTTATTTCATTTGATAAGATATTAGCTTAGGGAAAGTGTATGTCTTTTTTATTTATTTTCTAGGATTTCATTTAATATTGAATAAACTGAAGAATCAAAAAGAATTTATTTTATGAATAAATGAGATCATATTACCCTGAGATACTCTGATTTGTTTCACATATTATTTAAATTTATTTTGATGATGCAGAAATTACATTTAAATGTTAAGTGGCATAGATTTTCAAAAAAAAAAAAACATTTCAAATTTTATAAGAATTAAATGTTTTATCTGATCAAAGCAATGAGATGCTTATAAAATACTGAAAAAAATGAATTAAGTGGTAGTTGTAGCAGATGTTTGTAGAAGAAATTTTCATGTAAACTCAATGGCATAAGTTCACAATATTAAGTCTTTTATGTGTGCTAGAGTGAGTTGACATTGCTCTTCCTCATGAGCTATTAGCTATGTTGTTTCATATTTTAATCATATTTTGTTATAATGCTTATCCCTATGCATCTTTTTATTATGTCACATGCTATTTATTGTATAAATCCACTGAGCTTAGAAATATTACCTGGCATTTTAAACTTACATATCATGTTGTATTTAGCCAAGGTTGAGTGTATTTTCCTTTATATTTATAAAGTATTGACCACTTCAGATCTCTGGTCACTGTTTTTAGGTTACAATTCAATTCATATTGTATTCTCTTTCTTGAGGTTACAATATATATGTATGTTTATCACTTTGATCTTTATTTAGTAAAGAATACACTTATTTAAAATGTTTTAATTAAAACTAACATATCTAAAAGTTAAATTTATAATTACAATTAAAATAAATAACTTTAAAATTATGTAAAAACTTTAATTTTAATTTTATTTAACACTTATTATTATGATTTCTATTGATGAAATGATAAGACCACTTTATGACTCATTTAACATTTTATACTTTTCAATTAAATGTTAGGTAGCTGCTATGAAAATTGATCTTGAATAGACGCATGAAAATTAATATTGCATTTGTGTGGGGAAAAGAATTAAAAATTCATTTTAAATATAAGTTTATAAATGAAAAATAATGTTAAATATATATTAACTTTGCAATTAAAAATAAAAAGTAATAAACACAAATAGTCAAATAAAAAAATTCATTTTTATCATTATGAATAAATAAATTTATTTTTTGTGAAATAAAATTATTCCTAAGGAAGTTTCTTCAGTAAAACAAATTTTAATAAAGAATACATTCAAAAACTAAAATAATATTGAAGTTTCATTTATAATTGCAAAAAACAATGAAAAAAATATTGAAGGAGGTTGTCTTTTCTAATAGTAGTCATTTTTTATTTTAACAATAAGCACTTTAAATTTTCTGCAACTTATTAATTTTTTGCTAAAACATAAATATGTTTAAATAAAATCTGAATAAATACAGTATTGAGACTCAAGTGTTGAAATGTAATTTTACAAAAGTAAAAATAAATACATAAATAAATTACTTATGATATTACATTTTTCAACTTCACAGAGCCATAAACATTTCTTATTTGTTTCTAAATTTTCAATCAAATAAAAGCAGAATAAATACAACACTTTTTTTTACTGAGTCATAAATATTTAATCGATTTTTATACAAATAAAATAAATAAATAAATAAATTATAAGTAATTTTTCAATTTCTCAAAAATGGAAATCAATTTCTGAAAAGCCAGTCTGTCATGAGCACAGAATACTTTCTACTGTTTTGTAAAGTAGAATTTTGATTTTTCTAAAATGATCATTCATGGCAGATAAGAATATCTATAAATTTTAGTCAGAATTAATATCAAACAAAATGCATTTTATTTCAAGTTTTTACTATCATATTTATGGGAGAATATTAAACAAACACTACAGAATAACTGCAAATAAAAGATTCTAGGTCTCATGAGAGAGTGATAAGTGGGGAAAAATTCTATATTTTGGTTTTTTATATTTTATATACAACTGACATTTTAAAAATCCAACACTTCATAAATAAGATAATATATTTTTAACGCAAGTATTTTTAAATCAAGTAGCTGATGTAATAAAGCAAAAACATTAAAACTGCTTCATATTTTTGTGTTTTATTTGTTATTGAAAAATAACTTTTAGAAAACAATCAATTACAATTTTTTTGTTTCCAGATACCATACACATTTGTGAATTACTCATGTAACTTATAGACAATTTTTTTTATTAAATATATTACCATTATTATCTGACCACACGTTTTTCTTTTAGTTCTATCTGGCATAATAGCAATCTGCTATTAACTTGTTAATCAATTTTCATGCAGGCCAACCATTAGTGCTATGATTATCAATGCATACAATTAATTATAGAAACTAATTTTTAATGTTTGACAGTAAACTAATGAGTACTAGTTCATCATGAAATGAATTTTGAGAGTTATTTATCTGTTAAGATATCTTTAATCATATGTTTTAAAAAAGAATGTTTGGTAGTGGTTAGATTATTAACCAAATCATATTTCAAAATATAAGAACTTTGTCTGAGATTTCTAAAGGTAAAATCTTCAATTTTTTTCCCCTGGTGAAAATTTTGCGAAACATTTTTTTGTACAGTTTTAAAAGTCATACTAATATTTGGGTTACAAAAAAAATCAAAAGATGGCAGGGAAAATTGAATAATCAATATTTTAAAGAAACTGAAACTCTGAATTGACAAGAAAACATTGTTTATTTGGGGATCACAAATTTTGCCAAGTGGGTTTTGTGGAAATATTATAATCACCAAAAAAATATTATGATGGTCTAAAAATTTGATTTTTTGTTAAGTTTATGATTATATTTTATTATAATTGTGTTATTATTATTAAAAATCAAAAATAAATATGTATTTATTTTTTACAGAAATATTTTATTTTTAAATATAAAATATTTTCTTCTGAATATTGTTACTATACAGATGATTATCACAGGAAAACACATCTTTTTAGAAAGAGGTCATTCACCAGATTATTTTATTTAATGATATCACAAAAATTACAGAAAAATTATAAACTTTCAAAATATAAATTTATAGACTTAGTAATTATTAAAAAAATGTTCAGATTTTAAAATCAAATATGAAACAAGGAAGATTTCATTCATTTTATAAAATGAATCAGCTCCCCCTGAAATTTGATAACATAACAGCATTTTGTATTGAATAAATATAATTTTAAAAATAATTCTGGAAATCAAATGTGATTTTTAAAATTGTATTTAATTTCTAAATAAAAATATCTATTGAATGTGGTCAAATGTATTATTTTCTGATAAATAATAATGGTTTAATATCAAAATAAAAGTTGAAAGCTTAAATCTAGTATAAAAAAGAAGTATGTCAGAATACAGGAAGGTTAAGTACTTCTATAAAAATAATTAAGAAAGACTTTTCATGATTTATTAGTTCTAATTAAATCATTTAACTGTTAGAAGGTAGTGGTGAGAAAAATATAGAGACAATAAGAGAGAGTATATGCATATTGTGCAGAGATAAGAGTACATTATTATAATTTGTGCAACACATCTATTTGTTTACATTGCAAAAACAAAATAAGTTTGTATATAATCTATTTATTTTATTATTATTATTATTATTTTTCTAAATTTTTAAATATTTATTTCTTAACATTATCAGTTACAAACTTTTTCTATTATTCTTTGAAATTTTCTAGTGCCTATTTGTTATATTTGCAACATTTTATTGCTCAAACATTTATTCTACATTATATTGCTTAAATTTTCAATTTATTTATTACAAATATGAGTTTACAAATGAAAACCATTCTTAAAAATATTTCAATGTTGCAAATATAGAAAAACAATAATAAACCAAAATACATAATCAGAATAATAGTGTTTTATCATTTTACTATCACCAATAAAAAAATTTCAATGAAACATTTTTTATTTCAACTCTGTTTCTAAAATCTGAATAAATTATTATTACTATAAATCAATGGATTTTTATTTTTTAAAAATAAAATTCTGCTTATACATATTATCATTTTGCAGAAGTATAACTATCATAATCATAATAGAGACATTCCTTCTTCAGTCAGCCATAACTTACTGTTTAATGTTATTAAAATATTGACTTGTCTTCAAATCAAACATTTTCAAATAAATCTGTGTTTAATTATAAATATCTTTGACATAAAATAAATATATGCAAAATATTTTGAAAAATAATAATAAATGTATAAATAAATCACAAAAAATGTACAATTTTTCTTTTTAAAGTCACATTTTAAAATACAAGTACTCTCACAAGCATTTTTGAAGCTTGAAAACAAAGAATCTACTAATCATAGTCCATTATCAGCTTATGTGCATTAGGATTTCAGTAGGATACTAACATCTTCAGATTTTTTTAAAATTAATAAATCAATATATATTTTAATTCCAGTTTCTTCCATCAAATAAATGAAAAGCTGGCAGAAAAAGTTACAACTAGTCACAAGAGAGTGAAAGTAAGCTGAAGACAACATTAAAATAAACTGAAAAAAATACTGCTGGCAGAAAAATGATTAGTAAAAATGTGCAATTTATATGGTGGCATTTTTGTACTTTATATTTTAAGCAAATTAATTTTTAGTCTTCATCATATGTATACATTTATATAAAAAATATAACATATATAAGTTTAAAAATAAAATGTTTTCTTAAAAATAATGCATCAAATTTGAAAATATAGAAAGGAAAATAAATTGAAATATATAATAATAACAATAAGTTTTCTTTTTAGCTCCGGGCAACTGAAATGTATTTGCTACAAAACAAAATATATTTTCATTTTATTTGTACCACAAAAATGAATTTTTGCAAATAATACAACAAACAGATAAAGCAATTCAATTATTTTAAAAATGTTAAATTCTCTACAACACAACTAATGGTTTCCCTCCAAAGCAGACTTCTCAATTACCAATAACTAAATAAAAACATAACAAATATTAATTAATTATAATTCCTACAATTCCCAATTACATCCTACCCTCTTTTAATATTAAAAGAACTCAAACAAATTAATTGCTTCAGGATCATAAAAATATAATAATAAAGATTATTTAATTCTTTTTTTCATTTTTAATTTCTGTCAAGAAAGATAATCTTAATCTCATCAAAACTAACAATATAGCCTGATAATATTTTATGGATATATAAATCAGAAGTTCATAAGAATAGGGTTAAAAATAAATATTTTAATTCTGCTTTATATATACATGAAAGAAATAGAGAACATATAATTAGTTTTGATGACACTAAGGTTATCTTCTTTGAAAAAATAAAAAGTAAAATTAAATAATATTTATTATTGACTTGTAAACCCTCACCTTCATTAGAAAAAGCACTGTTGTCACATAATTTTAGATTGTAGTATTAACATTATCCTAAGTAATAATGACCCACAGTCTTTTTATAAAATAGATATTAGCATAATAATTTTATTGATGTTAAAGTTAAAAAATCTAAAGAAGTCAGCATCTTATGGACTATGGTTAATGTCAAAAAGATGTCCACTGTTCTTTTGATAGAAAGAAAATGCTCAGATGGCACTGACATTATTCCATTTTAATTTCATGTAAAAAAAATTAAGTACAATTTAAAATATTTTTTTGTTTGTTCATAAGGTATTTTTGACCATGTTTACACACTAATTGGTTGATTATTATCAAGAAATGCACAAGTAAACTTTCAATTTATTCATTTATGTTTTATTTTTAGAAATAGAAATTAATAATATACTAATTATTTTCATACAATCTCTTATTAAGATCCACTAAAACTCCTTTCATTTTCAAATTTACTAAACTTACCCATAATCTATTTATTCTACCTTGACTACAATATAAAGACAAAAAGACAATATCTATTATATCATTATCTGTTAAAACTGACTTGGAGTTAAGTAATCATTGCAAGAAAGTATCAGACTTTAAAATAAAATTTGATAGAATTATCATAAATCTATCTTTATTCATTCAGAAAAAAAAGACAAATTTAAAATAAAAAACAATTCATATATTTTTAGTTTTAGAGTTAACATATACATCTATGATGGCATTTATGTACATTATTATTTTTCACATCAGGTTTTAAATATTTAAAATGGTAAAATGTGATTTTTTAAAATACTCTTCACTTATAAAATTAAATTAAAATAATATCAAGTCCAATTTATTGAGTTTTAGCATAAAATAAAGATTTTATAAAACAGAAAAGTTGAGAATTGGTAATTGTTGGAAGTATAGTTACTATATTTTTTTTAAATGTTTTTTTTAGTTCTTTGCACTTGAGAAATCTACTTTGGCAGGGAAAGAATTGATTATGTTGCATTTTTTTCCCTGTAAACACTCTTGTTATTTAATTTTGAATTTGAGTAATTTTAGCTGATTTATTGACTAGTTTAGCTTAGGATTTTTAATGATAAATAAATTATCACAACTTCTAAATATCTGTAATTGCAAAGCAAAGTAACTAACCCAGAGTTCTTCTAAAACCAATGAAAAGATAGAATGATACCAATATATCTTTGGGCTCTGTTGTTATATAAGCTTAGTTTTTGACTTGGTTTTTAAATTATACAGTGAATTTTGTCCATTAATTTAATTATGTACAGATTAAATGTTCTACAATCACCATTACTATATTGAAATGATGAAGAACAACTCTCAATTTTAACAATCTTTGAATATTAAATGAAATATTAGTTTGATAATTGTAATAATAAATAAATAATCACATCTTTTAAATATCTGCAATTACAAAATAGAAGTAACTACCTCCCACAAAATTATGTAACATCAAAAACAAATGAAAAAATAGAATGATACTATTCTATCTTTGGATTCTGTTGTTATAAATTCACTGTATAATTTAAAAACCAAGTCAAATGGTGATTGTAGAACATTTAGTCTGTACAAATATTAAAACAATAGACAAAATTCATTGTATAACTTAATTCATGAAGTCATTTATACATCATCTTAATTTTTTTTAATTATAAGCATTATTTATAATACATATTAAAATGGTTGTATATAAATATAAAAAAAAATATATAGCCAATATAAAATCATAAAAATTAATTGCTATCTTACAATCAATATTATAATAAAATAAATATGCTTTTTATTATTGCTGCTTTTAGCTACAATAAGTTTTATATTTGTTTTAAAAAGTAGCAAAAACAGTAGTCATTTGAAAAATTAAGAAAATTATAGATTTTAGACTATAGGGTCATATGAGATACTGCTCTAACAGAAATGGAGGGAGGGCATAAAATTTAAACTGCTTTGATTTTTGAAAAATAGATACATACTTAGAAAAGTACTATAAGGAACCCTTGTTTAATTTAAAAAATAATATAAAATTAAAACATTTGAAAATTGTTAGTGGTATCATATACCACTTATAGCCATTGTCTATAAAATTAGTCTACTTTTAAAAGATTAAATTTGCCTGTTTAATTGGGCTTGTAAAAATGTTTTAGCCTGTTACAACCAGAGTGACAACTCTACTGTCTATATTAATATCTTAGATCAGAATGAAAACTGGATTTCTACCTTTTATTACTAGAGGATGCATTGACAATAGATTGAAGATTCCTGGTATTAGTAAGTTCAAAATGCTCAAACTGTATATATTAGTTTCAAATAAAAGTAATACAACAAAATTATTGTCTGGATGGTTAAAGAAAAAGGAAAGATTGTTTACATATGTAGCATAACAAAAAACATTAAATACTTAAAATTGAAGATGACTAGTAAAATATTATATTGAAAATTGCAAAATAAAATACAATATTGTGTGGATATTTTGAAAAATAAAATAAAAATAGTAACAGAAATAAAGATTTTAGATGAAAATCAGAATTTTGATTGAAAGGTCTATCTTTACATATATTAAACTTAGAAAAAATGATACTTTTTAAAAATAGGGGGGGGGTGGATAGAAGAAATAACAGACTTTTATATTGCGAAACAGATAGCTAAATATGAATAGATACTAAAATTTATATCTATAAGTATTTACGTGCTTTACTACTAAATCATTAATTTATTGACTAGGTTAAGTTTTGAAATATCTTTTTGTGTAATAATTACAACTTTGTCTCATATGTACATGAGCAAGAATTTAAATTTTTTGATGAAACTTTCATTTTTTTTTTTCGATTTTAGAAAGCTTAGTTTTTTTTTTCCAAATATCTCTCTCTTGATCAACTCAGATAACCATCTAATGATTAGCTGGCAAATGAATGACTAGATTTTATTAACTGAAGAATAATATTTAAAAAATGCCAAAATCATCATTAACAACTATTCGATTTTGGAAAGCTATGAAAAGGTCTTTGTCCTCAGTGAAATATTTAAAAGCTATTTAATGTTTAATCAGCTCTAGTTTTATATATGTCTGTCTTTATATATATATAACTGTCAAACATACATTCAGTTATATGCCATATATCCAAGATGTAAGTATATACACATACAATCAAATCCAATCACGCAGGTTCAAAAATTCCGGTTTAAAAGTCACCTTACAGTAAATTAACGAGACAAATATTTATAATATCTAAATATGGAATACAATTTTACAGTCTAATTTTAAAAAGATTAGTATTTAACATCGACAGTTCTATTTGTTTAACTAACGGACTTTATTTGTACATCAGCACATACATTTTGGGAAAATAACTAGATGATATCTGGAAGATAAAATAGTTTGCAGAATTTTCTCGGGTAAAGAAATATTTTAAAAAAAAATGTTTTGTCGTAGGTTTCCACTGGATGATATATATATGTATTAAATTTATTTTTAGAAATTTAAACTATTTATTTAAATAATATTTTTATTGATTTTTTTTAAATTTTAATATGTTTTAGTTTTATATAATATTGCAAATAATAATATATTTAATTTTATTAATTAAGATACTATTAGAATAATATTAATAATTGCTATATCTCATAAAATTAAAGTTTTACCTGCTCTTGTGAAAAAAGATGGCAAAAACTGAGATATGAACGGAAATGTTCGTTTAAAAAGTATCTTTTTTAATTAACATTGTTTTTAATAAAAAAAACATTTTAATTGGTTACTGTTTTTTTTAAATCTATACAACACATGTTAATTTTTTTACTTTTAGTTTTTTTCTTAGTTGGAAAAAAAACTTATGTATATTTTCTTTTTTCTAAAAGAGCGCTGCTTTAATCTAGCATATCTTAATTAATTAAAGCAACAAACAAGTAATTAAACTTCAAAACAATTCTATTACTTTCATTAAAAGTTTTTCCAGCTTATCTATTTTAGGTATTTCAATTTAATCGCATTTGTATAAAGATTTTTGATATGTAAGTTTTTAAAAAATGATGTCTACAATAAAATAAAATAATAATAAAAAACCCCAAAACAAAACATTAACAATTATATTATTAACAATTAACTATTTAAGTAAAATTTAAATTTACATATATAAAACTATATTTTCTTTTTATTTATAAAAGTTAAATAATAAGCTTTTATAAAAAAAATAATAATCTAAACATAATATAAAGGTTTTTTTAAATATATGTAGAATCCAGCCTATACTCGTTTTATGTTAATGCATTTTATTTTTAAAAAAAAAAAGACAAGAAAAATAAAAATCACAACACAGTTTTTTAAAATATTACTTATAATTCTAAAATTTTATTTATTAACTTTTATACACACACATTTATATATATTTTAAAAAATATTACTGATAATTCAGCAATTTTAAAAAGTAAATAAATTATTTTTTTAATATAAAATGCATAATTCAGTTTATAATAAACCATCTCAATACCTTAAACTCAAACTTCATAAGTATATAATACTCCTTTCTTACTAGTGTAAAGAATGTGTCATATTATAGGTGTGTTTTGTTTAAGAAAAGTTCTTTGTTATGTCCCTGATTAAAACAGCTTATTATAAAGTCCTTATCTTTAACTGTTTCTCTAACTAACTCATCCCACTATTTTTTTTAAAGACTTAATGACAGTTTTGGTCATATTTGTAACATTTTATTTTTATAATTAAGTCTTTATTATATATCACATTTTGATAATTTTTACATTTTTTATTACAAATATAAATTTATAAATAAAGGATATTTTAAAAATAATATTTGAACTTTGCAAAATAGAAAAATAAAATATTAAAGTGAATATATAATGACAACAATAGCCATTTAAATAATAAATTATAATCTTTGTCTATTTATATAAAAATTATTGAACACAATTTTTATTTCAATTCCATTTTTAAAATGGAACCAAATTTTATTTGAGGCATTATGTTTTAAAATTTAAAATGACATTTATTATTAAAATTTGACAAAAAAATTTTTCACCAGTGCTTGTAAAAGCATTTCTTTTCAACAAATTAATCACAACTTCCACTTTACTATAACTGCAGTTTTAACAACTTGTTTTTTAAACTGCATTTTCAAATAAAATTTAATTGTATTCATGTATATTTTGGTTTAAAATAAATGTTTTACAAATAGTTCTGTAAATAAGCATAAATATGTAAATGAATTATGGAAAATTACAATTTTTCTTTCCAAAATACCAAAAGAAGACCCCCCCAGACAAAGAATCTACCAATTAGTGTTGTTGTTGAGTTTTTGTGTTATGATAAACCAATCAAGGCATAGTAAGTTTCTCTGAAATTTAAAATTTTGAGTAAAATCTGAAAGATACTGACAACTTCAGATTTTTTTAATTAATAATTTTAGTTCATTCTAATGTTATAAATAACTGCCAAATACTGAAGAAAAACTGAAAGTGATAGCAGTTTAATAGAAAGCTTTAGAATTCTACTATGGATGATTGAGTTAATTAAGTAGGAGCTACATATCTGTAAAATATCTAATTTATTTGACTTACCTAACTGTCTGAAAAAAAACATTATGTATGCTTCAAATCTTTATCAAAGTAAAAACATTTTCAGTTGTCAGTTATAACTGAAGCTCAAGTCATAAACATAGAAAAAAAATATATCATTCATTATGCATAAAACTTTTCAAATTTTAGTTATTAATTAATAAATAATTTCATATTTAAAAAAATGTCTGTAATTGTTATTTTAAAAATATGTTTGTATATAAATTGTCTGACTATATTTATTTTATGTATAATAAGTTCTCAGTTCAAAAGCAGCTTAGATTAATTAATCAAATTATAATAATCATCATTGAAAGTAATTTATGATTTCTTGCTATACTTTTAGCATTTAATGTTTTTGATATCAAACTTACATTGGTACTGCAATTTCAAAATATGGTGTTAATATCAGAAATCTGTTATACATATTTGATAGTAAAAAAAACTTTATTAGAAAAAAACTTTTGTGTAATTTTCACAATTAAAAATATTTAATTAATTAAGACTACAATCACTGTTATGGAGAAGAAACACCTTGGTGCTTGTGCAATATAAGCTTTTGTTAACATTGCAAAAAAAAAAAAAAAAAACAAAAACAACAGAAAAATAAGTTTACATTTAATTTGTTTACTTGTTCATTATTTTTTAAAAATTTATTAAATATTTTTTTAAAAAAATAATTGATATTTATATTTAGTTATTATTTTAATTTATTTGTTTTTAAATAGAAAATTCATCAATGAATATTTATTGATGTTAAACAGATAACCTACTGTTAATAAACTTCTTATTATTTATTATTATTTTTTTAATTAAAAGTTAACTTTAAATATTTCAAATAATATTTTTGTCATTTAAACATATGTTTTAATAAAAAAAAAATTGAATATACAAATTTAATAGAGATTTTTTTTTCTATAAATGTCATATTTTATCTAGAAGGCTGAAACTAAGTCTGTTGTTGTTATTTTGTTTATTTTTTTTGTTTAAAAATATATATTTAGTATTTACATTTACACTGTTTAACAAAATTTATTCTAATAAGTCAATTTCAGAATTGCTTCACAAACTTTAATGAGCTTTACATCACTAACATACATAACATTTATTTTAATATTAAAATGTAGGTAAATGTTTATATATAAAAACTATTTAAAAATTAGTGAATTGAAGTAAAAATTGAACATTTTTTAAGTAATAAATTGTTTTGATATAAAAATAAAGTTTCAAGTGTTAAATAATCAATGTTACCAAAATTAAATTAACTTCATTACTAAAAAAATAGTTTAATAAACATAATATTTTTAGAAAGAATAATACAACTTACTTAAAACAAAAAAACTATTTTATTTTTTTAAGTCCAAATTACTGATCAATGATTATTTTTAAATTATTTACATTTTATTTTAGTGCTTTGGTATAAGTTACACAAAAACTGTCATTTTAAATGAAACAAAAATGAATTGTAGCTTATGTAATTTATAATTCATGTTTTTCATTTTGCTGTGAGGCTTTTAAACTAAATATTATAAATATTTTTAATTTATATATTTATTAAAAATATTGGAACATTATAATTATGATTTTTACACAGATTTCTCTTCTGACTGATAAAAACTGTACCTGGGAAAATATTTTAAACTTATATAGAAATTACAAATGTAATTAAAAATAAATAAATATATAAATTAATTTAAAACATATAAAAATTAATCTATATTTTTAAAAATTCTTTTATTTTTAATAACAATGGTTGAAATTATTGAACATGATTTTTATTAAGCTTGCACTAATTAGAATATTGTCCATTTAGTAAATATAATACTTTTTTAAAATTAAAATTTGTTTATTTATAATTACAACTTTAAATTATATACATATAAAATAGTAATCAATGTCTGTATTCCAATTATAAACAAATATATATAATTCTTCAAAAAACAATACAATAATTAATACAGTAAATAATATTTTAAAAACAAATATCTACTATAATTTAATAGAAGTACTTTTGACTATCTAAGTAGTCATTATCAACTATATTCAAATTCAGTTACAAAAAACTGTTATAAATGTCTACAAAAACAATTACGTCATACATCATTTTCCCCACAATTCATTAATTTTTAAATTAGCAGCTTGTCTATTTATCAAATGCTGCTTTCCATTTCTTATTAACATAGCTTTTTTAATTTTATATTTATTATTATTTCTTTCAATACATAAAATCTTAACTTTATTAAAATCAAAATCAAAACAATATATACATGTAACATTATAATCAAAAAATACTGAAGGTGATATGTCATTATTTCTAACACTCACTTGTCTTGATTTTTGCACTAGTTTATATAGCAATAAATGCTCCTATTTGTAGACATTTATAATGGTTTTTTGTAACTGAATTTGAATATAGTTGATAATGACTACTTAGATAGTTGAAAGTACTTCTGTTAAATTATAGTCGATATTTGTTTTTTTAATGTTATTTACTGTATTAATTATTGTATTGTTTTTCGAAGAATTATATATATATATATGTATATATATATATATATATATATATATATATATATATATAAACTATTGTAATAACAATAAAAATAATAAATACAATGGTAATTAGCTATTACATACAATCTTTTATCAGCAGTTGAGGAGGATTAAAGAATTAACCAAAAGTATTTCTGCAGATTAAAGACAATATATAATAATTAATTATTATAATATTTATTATTTTTATTGTTTAAATACGCTTAACGTATATAATGAAATTAAATTAAACAATTATATTAATATTTCTTAAGGCTAAGCGCTTTCAGAGCTTACAACTCATATTCATAGCCTTCTAACATAGTAATTTATGCAAATCCATGCAAGCTTATTTATATTGTCCATCTCTTTGAAATGGAAAAGCATGTATCTCTCCTGTTTATTGCTTTCAAATCTCTTGATATATACCATGCTTCTTTAACCTTCCTTTTGATGTCATTTCTTTCAGTTGCAATTATTCTAGCATTTGCAGGTTCAAATTCGTGATTAGTCTCTTTTTGGTGGTCCACAAATACTGAGCTGCCTTCGTTTCTTCTTAATACTCTTTTGTATAAGTATTTGTGCTGAGCCACTCTATTGTTTATCATGGCCCAAGTCTCACCATAGTATACTGCACTGCAGTTTTCCTGAGGGTATGTCAACTTGTACACCACGTGTGGTGTTGATTGTAGGTCAATTTTGTCCTTAGAATTGTTCAAAATTCTATTGGTGTTAGGAGGGGTTCGAAAACCTACTGTGAATTCATTCTGCAATTTTTTGACTAGTTTTCTTGCAATATTAGGAATGTATGGCAGACACATGTGTTGTTTTTTGTCCCTGCTAGGTTTGGTTATGTTTTCATAAAGTGTTATGATTCTTTTGTTGATGGTTACTAAATCATAACCAACCTTCATAAAATCATTAACATATTGGTTAATATTTATTCTTTTAACATTTTATGAAAACATAAGCAAACCTAGCAGGGACAAAAAACAACACATATGTCTCCCATACATTCCTAATATTGCAAGAAAACTAGTCAAAAAATTGCAGAATGAATTCACAGTAGGTTTTCGAACCTCTCCTAACACCAATAGAATTTTGAACAATTCTAAGGACAAAATTGACCTACAATCAACACCACACATGGTGTACAAGTTGGCATGCCCTCAGGCAAACTGCTGTGCAGTATACTATGGTGAGACTCGGGCCACAATAAACAATAGAGTGGCTCAGCACAAATACTTATACAAAAGAGTATTAAGAAGAAACGAAGGCAGCTCAGTATTTGTGGACCACCAAAAAGAGACTAATCATGAATTTGAACCTGCAAATGCTAGAATAATTGCAAGTGAAAGAAATCACATCAAAAGGAAGGTTAAAGAAGCATGGTATATATCAAGAGATTTGAAAGCAATAAACAGGAGAGATACATGCTTTTCCATTTCAAGGAGATGGACAATATAAATAAGCTTGCATGGATTTGCATAAATTACTACATTAGAAGGCTATGAATATGAGTTGTAAGCTCGGAAAGTGCTTAGCCTTAAGAAATATTAATATAATCATTGAATTTAATTTCACTATATACGTTAAGCGTATTTAATATTACATAGTTATCAATAGTGAAGAAAAAATCGGAAATTACAATATTTTTATTGTTATATATATGTTTAAGCATTTATTTTATAACGTCTTGCATGTGATTATAATTACGATAGAATGACAGTCTGTTAAGCTAATTGTGCAGACGCTGTGAGAATGTTATTAATAAATGAATACCTTCGAACAACCACATGATATAGTATTTGTGTAAGAGTAAAAAGAAATCCTCTTACCCTTACGACTCAAATGTTTATATATGAGCAAATCTAAAGTAGTTGTAACGAAGGCGTGACTACATAATAGTCACTTTAAATTACAATATATAATGTCTGTATGAATGACGCCGATGGAAATTTTCTAGAATTTACTGAACGCCACACTAAACGAAACTAAATCATATACATGGATAAGCATTTATTTTATAACATCTTGCGTGCGATTATAATTACGATAGAATGACAGCCTGTTAAGCTAATTGCGCAGACGCTGTGAGAATGTTATTAATAAATGAAGGTATTCATTTATTAATAACATTCTCACAGCATCTGCGCAATTAGCTTAACAGGCTGTCATTCTATCATAATTATATGTATGTTTGTAAATGTTAAATGCTGCTACCATAAATAATACACAGTTTTTTCTTACAACTTGACAATATTTTAATAAGAAAATGAAATCACTTTTTTATTGATTTGTATATAAAATAATTGGATTGATATATATTCATGTTCTCTGGCTTAAGTATTGAAGATGATCTTTATATAAAATGAGAACTAATAAAAATGATTTCATTTTCTTATTAATGTATGAGGTGGGAGTTTATATTATTTACTATAACAGCATTTACTATTTAAAACAATTGTGTTTAACATTATATATATATATATATATATATATATATATAATACATGTTAAATATATATATATATATTGTAAATTATTAAATATTTCATGACATCCATATTTTGTATATGTCAAAATCTACTTTCTTATTAAACAATAGTGAATGTTAAAGAAAAGTAATGAAAATATTTTTTAACAGTTGAGTTTGATTTTGTGATAAACAATATGATACAAGTTCTTAAAAAATTATAAAAAGACAAATAAGTCTGTATAAAAATAATAAAAAGGTTAATTTCACTATTTCATATTTTATAAAGCACAAGATTATGTTTTGTTTTTTAAAATTAATTTTTTTTGTCTATATATAATTGATAAATATAACTAATGATTTTAACAATTTGAGAAGAAGAAAGAAGCAGCTTTATACAGATTTGCAGTTTTGAATATTAAGATGAATCATTCTATTTTCTTTCTGGTGTTTTAAGACTACATGTAATCTTATGAAATAGTCTGCAGCTTTTCTTTTTTCACAGCAACAACTCTAATGTATTACTTGAAAATAAAAATTTAAAGATGTCAGCTTTATATGAACCTTTTTCATGATTGACAATATCCTATTAGCAAGATAATGCCATGAGGAATATGGCCTAAAAATCAATAGAAATGAGAATTTCTGATTGATTGTATGTTTAACCTGTATTAACATGACAAAAAACAGTGAAATAATCAAGACGTTTATAAAAAATTGCAAATGTAAATTTCGATAATTTGTTTACAAATTAAAGATTATCAAAATATTTGTTAAAGTATTATTTTTAAACCAAAAACTAAGTCACTAATAGGAGATTATCTTTGAAAACATTTTTTATTTTTGAAAAAGAAAACTTTTAAAAAGTTTTTTATGACAAATAGAAGTAATTTCTGCTGGATAAAATAAAATCAGTTTTGTCAAAATAGTAAAACAAAAGTCTTTAAAACTTTGATAACAATAATTAATATTATAAGATAAAATATCTAATATTTCTTTATCCTAATTTTTTGCATAGGTAATTTACATCCAATGATACCAAGTGATATTGTTGTAGGTAAGAACTCAATTTTGATAATTATTTTCATATTTTTAAAACATAAAAATAATTTTTAAAATTCCTATTGCTTGAGAGTTTACATTTGTAACAAATAATGTTAAGATTATCAATATATTATATAGAAAAAAGGTTTAATGGTAAAAATAAAATGTTAAAATAAAGAGGAATATTAATGAAAGATTTGCTAGGCAGAGAAGAGGTGTTTCAGCTAAATAGGTTAAAAACACTTCTTTTTAAATGTATTTACTATTTCAGAATCTAACTCCTTTCTTATTTGAAAAAGCCCAAGTGAGATTTTCCTCCAAAGTTGAAGATTTTACATTTATAAATAAACCTTTTTAAAATATATATTGATAATCTTTACATTATTTATTACTATGATAAGCATTTAAATGGTAGGCATTTTAAAAGTTAATATTTAAACTTTTGTAAAATACAAAAATGAAATACTAAATGGAGTTCACAACTGGAGCAATAGAACCTTGCAGAATTAAGGTAGTTATTTATTAAAAAAGTTAGTAAAATGAAATTTTAGATATTTTAATTCCATTTTTAAACTCAAAATAAATATAAATTTAGACATCATTAACTTATACCTTTCAGATTTGTTAGAAATATGTTTGTTTATTTCTGAAAAAGTGTGGTTATCTCAATGACACTTTACATTGCTATTTTAATGTTACTGTAAGTAACAAAAGCAAAAGATTTTTGTAATGTAGATTTTTTCACAATGCATGTATTGATTTTTTATTTGAAAAAAAAAATCTGAAGAGGTCAGTTTGAAAAAAAAAGATTGTTCTTATTCATCAGTTACATTTCTATTCATAAAAATATTAAAATAAAGTAATCAAAATTGTTTTAATTTTAGCTTCTAAATATTGAATTATTTTACATTCAAATTGCTCAAATATAAAAAAATTCAAATTACACAAACATCTAAAAAACATTGCCCGAAATTGTCTGCAGTAAAACAAAAGAATTATTTTGCAACCAATTACAAGATGTAGTTGGCATTGTTTTCCATTTTTGTTGTTCTTTTTTCTTCTAAAATTAAATATTTATTAATAAAAATCTAATTCTAACCACATTATTAAACAAAATATGCCAATAATTACGAAAAGTAGATGCTCTCTACTCTCCATCATCACATGTCTTTGATTTATAAACAGTAGTTGGACATTATTCATTTCTCTTGATTATTCTCTAAAATTAAATATTTCTGAATAAAAGTCTATATTTAAGAACAATATTAGTCAATATATGAAAAAAGAAATTATAAGTATATATAATTTAATATTTTTCATGATCAATATCTATTACAAAAAGTAAAACATTTTGCATGTTATTTCTGACATTGATCAATCAGAAACTCCTACTGAACACTTGTGGGGATTGACAGTCAGCTTTTTCAAGCACCATATAAGGTAAAAGGGAATGTACAGTCAGTTTTTTTGTAATACCTTATATGGCAACTGACAAAAATAGAAATATATATTAAGCTCATTTTTATGACAAAATGAGCATAAAATGAAGAAAATAGACAAAAAATGGCTGAAAGAGAGTGCAAAATATAAAATTATTGTTTCTAACCAAAATTGCTACAACAAAAGTTAAATCTTAATTCTATAATAAAACTTTCAATAAATCAAACTTTATTTCTTAGAAATTTAAATTTAAAAATGATAAATATTCTAAAAAAAATCATATTTGAACTTTGCAAATATTGAAAAAATGAGTTTATAATAAAAACAAAGAACATTTTTATAATTCAAAAGTGAGCAGAAAAATGGTCTAAATGAGTGACTCCAGAAAGTCAGTAAAATCTTCTTTGATAGAATTTTATTTTTAAAATATGAACAAGTAATTATTGATCTCTGATAATTCTATAAATTTCTGCTTTAAAATATTAAAATTGTTTTATGATTTTTAGAATATCTTATAAGAATCTAACACAATGTCAATAATAATAGGTAATGATGTCACAAGATCAGAGTCAAAATACATGGTAATTTTATGGTTTTCTTTCATAACATTATAGTCAAATTTATTAAATTCTATTGTTAAAAAAAATCAAAATGCATATACGTATTCTTTTGGTTTTAAATAATTATTATACAATTACTGTGTAAAAATAATTATTAATATTTAATAACCTATTGTAACAATCACAATTCATATATCTCATTAACCAGTTGTGTCTTCCCTTCACTACAGTTGAAGAGCAGCACCACAGGAGGATTCAGGGCCTGTAATGCTGACTATACAACATATATCTACAGGATAACGGACCTGTCACTACATTAGCAAACATCTTTTAGGCCATGGGGATCAGGAAGATGCAAGAGACTAACTAACTTTATTACAACTAAATATTATTACTAATCTAATGAATGACCTTGTTATATTTAATTTATATCGATATGAGACACTATGGCTATAAGGCATTAAGGAAATAGACATGAAAACTAGATATAATTAAAACTATATTTAATATTGATATAAATTTATTTACAAGCTTGGAGTTTGATCTTAGTCAATACTCCTAATATGGCATGAGTTTACATTATTAAAGGATTAATCATTCAATCTGTCCCTTTGGTCATTAATGGCAGCAAGCCCTTATTTTATGCCCCAGATTAAGTACATTACCTATCATATAAGGCAAATGTTGAACGAGATATATGGCTGCAAATTTACTCATCCCAACAATACACTACAAATAAAGTTTTATTTACATTATTAATTCTAAAGAGGGCCTGTTATTGAAGGGCAGATAATGTGGGAGGCTTGAGAAATGAAATCATAAGCAAATATTAAAGGAATAATTAACTGGATGAGAGGTGGTATTGATAGAGATGCCATAGAATAATAATGGAGCAAACTTTGAGATGCAAGCCAGAAGGTAAATATAAACTCATGGGCAGGCTTCCTGCCAGGGACCATATGAGACTGGTCATAATCACAAGTCCAGGTGTACAGGAACTTCTGCCACTGTTACTACCCGACCACATGATGGTCTCAGCTTTCAATAAGAGCACTTTGAACTGTGCCCTTCCATATGGAGTGGAACACTACCTTTAAACATAGGTATCCAGTGATTTCCCTGGCTTTAAGAAAATTTGTCAATTATAAATTCAAACATTAATACTTTTAAGTAAAAATAAATGAAGTAAATAATAATATAAATAATTATAAATATATACAGTAGAGTGTATTCCTCAAGCTCTTCACTAATATTAAAATACAGTTGCACTTTGGTATATTTATTTGTTGTAAATCATAATATCTTTACTTGCAAATATTTTTCTATTATTATGTAGTACAACTATAAAAATTAATTAATTAATTGTGAATCAATAGAAAGTCTACTTTTGTAATGAAAATATAAATTAAAAAAATATATAAAAATGTAGTCCAGATATTTATTTATTATTTTCTAACATTATACTTAAAGGATTATTTATTCAGATTGTATTTATTTGTTTCAGTTAATAGAGTTTTATTTGTATTGCAATTCCTAAACATTACAATCATAAGAAAAATTTTGTATATAGCAATGATGAAAGTATACTTTATAACATATAAGGAGTAAAACTAAATATTACAAAGTATTAGAAGATATTTAGTAACATATACTTGCATCTAACCATTCATTCACACATTACAAAATTATTATTAACATATGTAATTAAATATTTTTATATAATATAATAATTATATAAATTGATAAACTTTTCCTAATTAAATTGTAATTAAATTCCAAACATTAGGAATGCTAAATCAAAAAAAGCATCAGTGTAGACATATCTTAAATTGAGCTAAACACTTTTGATATCTTGATTATGATATCATATATCATATTAATTTTTATAAATATGACATCACAACCAAGATATTGAAAGCACTTAACTCGATTTAATATACATCTGAACTGAAGCTTTTTTTATTTAGCATTTCTAACACTTAGAATTTAATTAATAAATATATCTTGTATATGTTAGTTTCTAAAAGATATGCTTTCTTACTTTAATCTAATTATGATAATAATCAGACTTTTTTTTGGAAAGCAAAACTGAATTAGTTTAGAGACACAAAACTCTAAACATTTATAATAAAACAATATTCCTCTATTATTTTATTTTTCATCTTGCTTTAAAAAATCTTCAATTTTTATAAGTAGTAAATGCATGTGTAAAAATCATCTTTAATGAAGTTTATCACCAGAGTTAAAATTATAATCACTTCATGATCAACTGTATGTATTTAGTGTGCTCTAATGGTAGTGCTATTGCTTTTAGTTTTTATTTACTTTTTTGCAGCTATCTATGACATTATTTTAATAGCTTTACACTTATTTAATGACAGAAACTAAAACTAAAAATAATATTGATTTATTAGTTTAACAAATCTGAAGATGTCAGTATTATACAGATATCAGAAACTCAAAGGATCTGATAATGCTATTGGTCAGACCATGATACAAAGAAACAATAACATTGATAGAGACAAGCAACTATATTTTTCATATTTTGCAAAATTGGATTTGAATAATAAGTTACTATAAACCTATTTTTATGCTAAAAACTAAATATTAAATATTATTGTTGTTTATAAGATTTGATCATATTAATAGAATGCAAAGGATAGTGGCTGATATCTGACTGATTAAACTACTGAGTAAAAATTCAAATACTGAGTGAATTCTGCATTTTGTTATTATTTTTTGATCTAAAATATATATTTTTACAAATGTTTATTTATAATATTTAATTAATATCTGACTAATCTATTTGTTTAATTGCGCTTCAACATTATATATTACCACACACACACCTTCAGAATATAAATGGAAACTGCCACAAACTAACTTTTAAATCATTTTCAGCTGATTAATTCTCATTTAAATATTATTAATTATTTTTTGCTTTAAAAATAATGTGTTTGTTGTATAAAAAAGAAGCTAATTAACTAGAAATATGAAAATTAATTAATACTGTAAATAAATTAATACGTTAAAAATAGTTAACCTGGAATAAAAAATATAAATTAGTTGTAGCTAAGCATTGTTTTTTTCGATTTTGATAATCATGAAAATATGAATTATAAAAAAATATTTTTCAAAAAAAATAACAGTCAATTGAAAAATACTTCATTACTTTTTGTTTGTTTGTGATCTGATAGATTAAAAATATATATATATAGATATAAATTTATAATCCAGATTATTTTAAGAGTGTTATATAGGAAAATAATTTCCTAAAGAGTAATTATTTATTCATAATTTAAACTGTCAGATCTTTTAACACATCTTTCTTATTTATAAACTAATAATAATAATAAAATACAAAATAAAAAACGAAAATAAATAGAAATGGGAAATACTAAAACAAAAAAGATAAATATTATTTGTACACACACACACACACATAAAGATCTCTTCCTCTTACAGTGATAAATTATTTACAAGTTGAATTTCAATGATTTCAAAATCAATAATCCAAAATACTGGGGGGAATATGTAAAACTTTATTATTATAATATGAATTGAAATTTACGTAAATAACATGTTTTTTTAATTATTTAATCTTGACTAAAGGAACACATATATCAAAAAAATAAACTCACAAAGAAAATAAACAATATAATACCCTAATTAACATGACTGCCATATATATTTCCCTAGTTTGTCAATACTAAATCTCATGATTTTAAATTTTTTTTGGAAAATAACAACTAAGAAATTAAAAATAAGTGAAACAAAATAATTGCTGATTTTTCAAAATGTATTTCTATAAAATATGCACTGTTTACATGAAAGATGTTCAAAAGGTAATGGAACAGACCTTGGGGCCCTGCCTACTGGTATATTTCTTTGTCACCAGAGGGGACACAATATTGATCCCATCTGTCCCTTGTGTAGAAGACAAGATAAGTCCATTCCCATATATTCAATCAATGTGAATCACAGACTCGTCTTCGAAGCATAGTCTTACAGAGAATTATGGGACTTGACCTGGCCTGTGTTCATCTGATTGATGCTTTCAAAAAGGGAGTTTTTGGTGTAATCAGATTGGCTACATTTTTAAACTTTATTATCTGGATGATAAGATGCTGAGTCTTATTTGAAAGAGATTTGGACTGTGCTATGGAAGAACTACTCCTCAAGTCACTTCATAAATCAAAGGAAAGTGATTTAAGAACTTGTCTGCCATGGCTTGCAGACCAAACTTGGAGCCAACTGAAGCTTTAAGGATACCCATTGCTCCATAATGTATTAAACTGTCCTATGCCAAACAGATGCATAGTTTCTACTGTATTTTAATTAATTTGTTGATTTTTATTGATGGACTATTTCTTCTACTAACACTTTTGATTTATAATTGATATAAACAAAATTGAGGTTCATACTCCTTAATTGCTTTGGGTGGACCTCACTTAATTGTAACCTGAATCTGGTCAAAGGTATGTTTGTTTTTCCAATTATGTTGACCCACAATGTAAATTTTGTCATTGTTTATATTGTACTTCATATCCCAGAGGGTTTATATTGTGAGTCCATATAGTCTTTACTAGTTATGCATAATGTAACACTATGTTGTTTAAATTTGTTAATCATTATAAATTTAGTATAATATGCATTCAGTCTTTAAGTTACACATGTTGTAGCCTAGTTTGTCTAGCCTGGAAACTCTAGATAAACGATATAAATTAAACTCATTTGCGATCTGTAATCTATTTATCTGGTTTGCTTTATTCATAACTATCATATCAGTTTGAAATTGTTATCTTAGTAGGCTTTATTTGAAGAGCCACTACAGTCTTGACAAGTTATGTTTACCTAATGCCATTTTGGTTAATCTCATTAACCATTCTTTATTTAGTGTAATATGTTTCAACTCCTTGTAAATTATACATGCAATTCGTCTATACTTTATAAATCTGGATTAACTATTTGCACTATACTTGATTGCAATTTGTATTTCTGTATAACTTTCTGTATTTGATTTATAGTGCAAATAAAGTTTATTTTTGGAATAATTGAAATTAGGTTAAAACCCATTTTTAAAACAGTATTACACTTTAATTATTGATTATAAGTATTTAGAAAGAATTTTCGGAATGAGTTTTCGTTTTTATTTTAGAGAAATAACTAAAAATTCAGTTGTCTAACAAAAAATATTTTATGTTGAAAACTCAGAGATTATGTTAATTGTTTTTTTCATATGTCATAGCATCTGCCAGGATGTGAACCCACACCTGTCTGCAACCAACTACTTGCTTGCAAGGCTTGTGCAATGACCTCTCGGCTAACAATGCTTGACATGTTGATTGTTTTTTGACTCATGGCTTTGTATTTTATAACATTTTTTTTCTATATTATAAATACTCAATGGTAATCGTAACCTTATGGCTTCAAACTTTGTATTAATATTTAATAGATACAAAAGATGTAGTTGGAAAATTAACACTGCATTTGAATGTTATGAATCAAGAAATAATTTTTTTCTACATAAAATAATTCATATTAAATCTATTATAAAATGTATTTTAAAAGATGTATTATAGGTGATCTGGCTTCAAACATTTAAGCAAAATTGCTTAGATCTTTATAACTGCCAATTAAGTCTTAATATCATGTTAGGAGACAACTGCAAAGGTATTTTAACTGCATTTGTGTATAAAAAAGTATATATATATATCTAATTAGAATATTTTTTAGGGATTTTAGTTTTAAATATCAATAATATAATATTTAAATATAGGTATATTTAAAGGAATGAATATATATATATATATATATATACAAATCAATATATATATATATATATTGATTTGTATATTACATATATTGTGAAACGAATACAGATATCAAACTTTATTTATTACGTATATATATATGTGTGTGTGTGTGTGTGTAAATAAATTTCAACAATGATGTAATTAAGCAAAATATGTCATCTAATAATAGTATTGACTAAATTTTTTGAATGAAATTCATTTCATTTAATTACATCATATCTGAAATTTATCTAAATTACTAATATTTAAATATATATGAAAAAAGATAAAACATCCTTTAAATAGC
Organism: Epiperipatus broadwayi; assembly: GCA_028023455.1. Lineage (NCBI taxonomy): Eukaryota > Metazoa > Onychophora > Udeonychophora > Euonychophora > Peripatidae > Epiperipatus > Epiperipatus broadwayi. The sequence continues at coordinate 1,885,989 of JAQFVV010012592.1, forward strand.
TGATTTCAGAGCAAATATTATTCCTAAGGTCTTTATAAAAAATGATGAAAGGTAAATTATTACTCACTAAGTTAAACAGTTATTAGGTGTTAAGGAATTGGAACATGCTAACATCAAATTTTGTTTTAAATTGGATAAAACTGCTACTGAAATATTTGAAATTATTTATACTATATATGGCAGTAAATCTATAAGTTGCAAAAATGTTTTCAAATCATTTTCAAAATTTTGTAATATTGAAAATTATCTACAAAGTATGAAGCACAGATTAGAATTCTTATTAAAATTTTTGATCCAGATATGACAGCGTCATAAAATTTTTGTGGTGAATAACTAAACTATGTCATTACATGACACATGTTTATATTCAGAAGTGATATTCCTGGATTCTTGGAGAGATAACCAGTCATTTTTTCATTGGAACATACCGTATAATTTTTGAAAATCAAAAAGTATTATTTTGAATGAAAAAAGTAAAAATAAAACTTCATCACATCTAAGTTTAATCTTAACCAAAAAAAAAAAAAAAAGTCCTACTAAATAGCTGCTACATTATCAAAATATTTTTTTATAAGTTGTGGCAAATGACATGAGAGGAATAACTAGAAAAAAAAGCAATATATTTTTCAAATTATGAGAGGTTCTAAAGAGAATTTGTCTGAAGGTTTGCAATGATGGTATATTATTAGATGTGATATATTGAACTATTTCCATCATCTATGAGTGAATGTTGAATATATAGAAATTTTTTAACTTTATTTAAAGTTTCCAAATACAAACAACTTGTTAGTAATAACACACAACAAATAGACAACACAGGTTAGTAATTACACAATGTTTCGAGTAGTATTATTCTCCACTCTTCTTCATGTGTTGCTGGCCTATATGCACAATAACAATATTTGCTGTGCATATAAGCCAGCAACACATGAAGAAGAGTGGGGAATACTACTACTCAAAACATTGTGTAATTACTAACCTGTTTTGTCTATTTGTGTGTTATTACTAACAAGTTATTTGTATTTAGAAAGTTTAAATAAAGTTAAAAAATTTCTATACATTTAACATTCACTCATAGATAATGGAAATAGTCCAACATATTACATCTTCTAAAAAGAATTTTGTCATCTTCAACACATAAAATTTATTTTATTTTTTACTCAAGATGGCTTTAGTTGCTTTATTAAACTTATCTACAAAGGTAGTGAAAAGAAGACTTTTAGTTTCCTATTACACAATAAAATTGGAAAACATAAAATGTTTAGAAATCTCTAAATAAGGTACTGGTTATATGTATTACTTATAAGGCTTTAAATAATACACTTATAAAATCATTTTCACTAATTTACAGGTTTATTTAAAGTAATAAACAGTTGACTTCTTGAAGTTCTGCTAACATCTGTATAATATCTTTTTATAGATAATGATAATTAGAATGTATATTGCCTAAAGTAATTACATTTTACAGTGAAAGTGCACACAAACCAATTATGTAAATAAATGTTAAGGCAAGTTAAATTAAAAAGATATGAACAGTAAGGAATAGAATAACATGAAAAGTTGACCAAGTTGCTTATAAAAATTGCACTTTATAGTTTATTAATGATCTTGTTTATCATTAGCTTTAATTGAAAGATATTTTTAACTGAATTACCAAATAAAGATAATCAAATGGTTTATTGCTCTGAAATTCATAAAAAGTACAACAACCAAAAGTAACAGAGCTGACCTGCAAATTATAAACTTTGATCATAAGTAATTTTACTAAGGCTGTGACCTCAAGAATATGCGTGTAAAAATGCGATAGTAGGGTCCTCTACAGGTCTTAACCACAAGCTTACGCTTTGGAAGAAAAGTGGTTACAGCCTTAGTGAAATTACTTACGTAATCAAAATAAATTTATAATTAAAACTTTGATCATCGAAATCTGCCATTCTGCCAATGGAATAAATTATATAGTTTACTATGGTCCATTGATTTTTTTTAATCAAGAATATCATCACCACATGCCGTCTAACACTTGGCAAAGATAATTGTTGAGTTACTCAAATGATTAATTGAATTCAAACTTATTTTTATTATTATTAATAAATTGTATTTAGTAAAGTAGCTCATGTTTTAGTTTTGATTTAAAAATAACTTTTTCACAGCAATATTTATTTTGTTGAAAGCATAGAAGTGAGAGCAATGATCTAAAAATGTCGGAGCGGGGGGGGGTAGTACTAAAAAAAATTAAAATTATTTACGTAGCAGGGTTAAACAAATTTCAGTTTGATCTATGAAAGGAACTATTTTGCTCAATCTGTCATTTTATTGCATGAATGAGAATTTATTTACTACTAATTTCACGATATCTTTTAGATAATTAGAGGATTAAAAATTCTTAGTTCTCAAAAAACTCAATACTTTATCAAATTTTTTGAAGATATATATATATCATTTATAAATCAAAAAATAAATTTAATCAATAATTATTTATTTTTAAAATAAAGATGTAAATTTGGCATAAAATTAAGCTATGATAAATTTAAGTTTCACTACTTCATACTAAAAAAAAATAGATAGGTTTTATTTTAACACTAGTAATATTCGTAAAAAAAAAAAAAAAAAAACATAAAACAAAAAACAAATTCTTTAAAAAAAAAAAAAATTAAAACGAGGCAAAGATATCGACACTTTTACAGAAAAGGATGATTCAGATATTTAATCTGCTTCTAATTATATGCATTAACACTATAACTGCAATTAAAATTATTTAAGTTCAAAAAGGTGATCAAAGTAGCTTTAATTGAGAGTAATTAAAACCACCTATTTCTTAAATATTAGTCTTTAATTAAAACTAAAAATAACAGTTTTGTCAAGCGTTGGTGGCCGAGTGGTCAGCACAGCCGCATAACAAGCAGTTGTCCTGGGTTAGCTTCCTGGCGATGTTTGACACATGGAAAAAAAGATCGGGTTTAAACTATTATAAAAAAACTCCGAAATAAATGAAAAATGAAAAAAAAAAAGTCAAGCGTTAGTGGCCTAGCGATTAACATAGCTGCCTTCCAAGCAGCTAGCCCGGGTTCGCTTCCTGGTCAACGCTTTGACTTATATAAAAAGAAAAAAAAAAGAAAAAAGTAGTAGTACATATTACAAGATAATAAAGAGAAATGATAATTGACTGCAAAATGTAAATAATTGGTGCATTGGTAAATCTTCCATAGGGTTAAGACATGCAGAATATATTCTGTAACAGCATGAAAAAATAACTGAATATTTTTCATTTCATTAATATTTTAATAACATATATATGAATGTTTAAAAGACAACAGTAACTGTGGCAAAGTGTGAAATCTAGATTAATAGAGATATCCACTACTGCTATTTAATTTAACAGTAACACATTTATACATACATAGAAACATACATATTTAAATACATACATAAAATAAACACATACATAATATTATTAATTTGACTTGCTAATTTTCATAGCTTTGCCGGATGAATACTTTTGTGCAGATTAATACAGTAATCTCGCATTATGTGCACCAGTCAATATATGTCTGCCATGACATTAATAAAAGCATAGAGCATCAAAAAACTTAAATATAAATATTAATTATCAAATAACAAAAATAAGTATTACTTTTAATATGTATATATAGGGGATTTGAACTCAGACTTTCAAGCAACCTTCAACAATTCACACTATATCATACTATTTTAATATAAACTGTGTACTGATTATATATATGAGTGTGTGGGAGATGATAATCAGGACCAACTGATGAGTACTGGTTCATCACGAAGTATGGATATTAGTAATTATTTATCTTTTCTACATGTGTGTGGTCATGTGGATCAGTAGTATGAGATAATGTGGATAATTGAAGATTTCTTGAAAGTCTGAGTTCAAATCCTCTATATTTACAATTAAGTTCCAGAGATAAGAATTCCTGTATTTCAAATTTTAATATGTATATATATTTATAAAAAAATTGTTTTTATACCATATTAAAATTACTTTTTATATCTCTTCTAACTTATAATTAAAAAAAAAAGCAATAATTTGTTTTTTTTAATCGCAGTTTTTTGTGGCAATTTGCAATTAACCTAACAAAATAGTGATTAAAATTTATGACTGTGGTTTTTATACCTTCTTTTAATAAAGTTTTTATTAACATTTTATTAATATTTACGTAAATTCTATAGAAATATAACTTTAAAAGTGATTAATATCATTTCTGTTTTTTTTTGTTTTTCATTTTTTTTTTTTTGTTAAAGTCACAAACTATTAAAGCAGTTGGGCATTTTTTTTTTTTTTTTGTAATGTCAAATGACAAACTAAGCAAAACATGAAAGAAAAAAGAATCTCAGAATATAAAAGAGAAGGACAAGGAGAGGGAAACGTGTATGAATTAATATGTTCTAATTTATTTACTATATTATAAGTCTGTTTGTGTGTTTTTTAATTCTTTCTTTTAAAAATGGAGATGAGTTTTAATTTATTCAAAATAAAATAAAAAAATCATTTGAGTAATTTTTTTTTTTAATAATTTTTTTTTGCCTAATAAAATTATTTGCCTGAATATTACTCAATTCATGAAATTTGACGGTTTGTTGAACACTTCTTTATAATTATCACAGGACAGAATAGCAGGTTGCTAAACTAATGATATTTAACATGTACAAAGTATATTCATTAATTTTAAGATATTGTAAATTTTATTTAACTATTAATATTTTAAAATTTAAAAACCAATAATTTTCTTAAAATTATTATTATTATTATTATTACTATTACTACTACTACTACTACACTAGTATTATTATGTTTCAGAAGGAAATTTATTTCAGACTAAGGGATTACACTGATTTTATGCATATACGTGTTAACATTGGAATTTAAGATATAAGTTTGATATGAATGATTACATATGTCTGAGGGGGTTTACATTTATACATAAAGTAAAACAGAATATGTCAATTAGAAGAATTTATGAATATGTGGAAGTTGGAGTTTCTGTAAAACATGGATTTGATTTGAGTTTGCATGTACATTGGATGCATATTTCACTACAATATGGTTTTGTGGGTACCTATGCATATGCTAAATTGCTATTTTACATTCATCTTGTTGAGATTCTAGAGTCTGTTGATATGATTAGGTTATGAGTTGCTAAAAGTCTTTGATGCATATGTTAATGGCCAGCTGTTAGCTACCTAGACACCACTCAAGATAGGAGTGTTCTGTTCATCCACTGCTGCTTAGCTCTGCTAATTATATGTGTGGATGTATGATTTAGTTGGATGAGCATTGACATGAGTTCCTCATCAACAACCTTTGACTTCTTATGGTGGTGAGATTTTTTCAAATGTCCAGGTTTTCTTTTTATTTCATTGGATGTGGGGGTGGGATAGATATGAGTGAGAGGCATTAAGAAATTACTTCCAAAATTTGCATGGTTATTTTATTATCTGATAGATATGCCTTGTGTGAAATTCAAAAAACTAATTGTTGCATGTGGAGGAGGGGTTGGTCTAAGTGGTTAACACTATTAAGTTAGTAAAATAAACTGGTCAGACTCTGGGTCTGAGACTGAAGAGATGGAGAATACTTGAGGTTCTTGATGAGATTGAATCAATAGATAAGTGGGGAGTGAGTCTAAATGAGGGGGATTATGAGGATGAGGTAAGGAAGGCATGGGTGGTTGGAGTTAAGATGACTATTGAAATTCTCTTTGGAGTGTTCTATGGGTGTTTGAATGTGGTGTGGTTGAGTTTTCTGCACTTATGACAATGGTTAGGAGTTGTGGCATTGCATTGAAAGATGATTCCACTGGCCACAAAAACAGCATAGGTTTTAATCCTCAGATATATAGTGACAGCATGGCTTTTTGGCCTAGGATCTATGTAGGGATTGTGTTAAGATCAATGTCTGAATGAAGCTGTATTTGAAATTCATAGCTATTGGAAAAAATGGGTATAGTAATATGTTTTAAATAGATGGATTAAAAGGATGTAACTTAGCCAAATAGCTGCATTATTCTTTGAAAGTCCTAAGGTTATTGTTGTTGTTGTTGTTATTATTATTATTATTATTATTATTATTATTATTATTATTATTATTATTATTATTATTATTATTATTATTATTATTATTATTATTATTATTAACTTATTCATTCAATATACTGATTGTTTACGATGGTAAATAGAGGAGTTTGAACTTAGGATTTTGGTCGTGTTTATTAGTTGTTTGAGAGGCAGTGGAGATGAATATAGACTGAAAATCCTAAGTTTGAATTCCTCTATTATTATTACTATCATTATTATTATCATTATCATTATTATTACTATAATTATTATTATTAAATTCATTATATATTTTTAAACTTCAGACAAAAAATATTTGTAAAGGGAAGTAAGCCGCAAAATGCTAACACCAAGTGATAAATTTTTAAAATAATTCAAGATAGTACCAGGATTTTGTTAAGAATTAGTAATATATATATAAATTTAAAATAATTTATTTTATCAAAGCATTACATTTAATATATCTTACTATGTATAGAAATAAATGTGTATAATCTTAATCCATGATTTGTCAGAGATATGGAGAATAAAAATGAAATATATGGAAAACTGTACTACCTGAAAAACAAAAATATTATAGACAATAACAAATTATCGATTGTTATGAACTGAAATAGTAGTAAAGTACAACTTAAGTGGTAGCTTTAAGTATAATATAGATTTTATAATTCAATATAGATTTTATAATTCAAAACATATATACAATATTAATATTATACTATTATAATTACAGGTAAAGTTAAAAAAAAAAGTTACTATTAAGAATTGCAGATTGGAAAGTTCTTGCAGCATATTTACATACATAATAACTTTGATTCAATTTTACAAATAACAAAACATAAGACTAAAAATAATTAAAATCATGGCTGAAGATTTCATAATCTGAGAAATAAAATTTAAAATACTACTTGCTAAAAAATATTTAATTGACATTTCTTTATGCCTTAATTGAAAGTAAGATTTTCAAAATCTAGAATATTTTTATAAACCATGATTATTTATAAATGTTTTGGATTTTAATATTTGCCTTCCAATTAAATTTAAAAATGAAAATAGTTGCATCCTTACAATATTAATTTACATATTTGTACATAGAGGAAACATTTGTTTTCATCAGGGTCATCATTTTCTCTTTAATGTTTTTATTTAATGAAATAAATACTAAATTATAATAAAACAAAATAATAACAGAAATAAAATATAATAAACCAGAGTAATAAATAAAATGAATAAGTGTATGAGTAAACACAGAACCATTTGTGATAAAGTAAATATAACTCTTGGCAATAATGTTACCATGATTTCTTTTAATCTCAAGAAAAGAGATGAAAAGTATTTACTATATGTCATTTAAATTTTTTAAAATATTATTCCTGCAGGGAAATATTGCAGATACAATCAAATATTTAAAGAAACATAAATTACTGCTCTTACATTTCAAAATACAATAATTGCAATCACTGGAAAAATATATTAATGATTGTAAACATATATTTATAATAAAAAAAGATTATCAAAATAGAATATAAAATAAAAATTTAATTGTAAAAATAAAATGCTGCAAATATAAAACAAATGGCCACTATGGGTTGTCAAAATGGTTCTTGCAGAATTTAGTAGTGAAATTGTTAAATGTAGTGTATATATGGAAACCATCTAGAATTATAATTTTTCAAAAACTTTTAAAAATGTCTCACGTATAATTTAAAATATTATTTAATTATAAAAATTATTAAGACATTTAATCTTTTCTTGCCTTTGTTTTGTAAATTTCAATTGAATGGCTTCAATAAAATAGTAATTAATTTATATTTTAGTTTTAAGCTTTAGATGTCAAAAGATATTAACAAATAAGGAAACTTTATAGTGGAAAGACCAGATTGCAAAAATTAGGTTTTACATTCGAATATCAGCCTTTCAAGCTAATTGTGCAAACGCTTTGCGAGTGTTAATAATAAATGAATACTTTCGGACCACATTTAATACAGGGGATTTGAATTCCGGGTATATAAAATAGACTTGCATTTAAAATATATTATATTTGTAAATCATAGATGATTCTTAAGATATTTTTTTATTTCAAGATTTCTTCAATCATCTGGGATATATTTTTATTTAATAAATACAAATGTATTTTATTTTTTTAACAATATATTGTTTTTAGAAGGATTTAAATAATTTAATTTTTCTATGATAAAAATTGAAGGATTTAAATTATGTCATGGAAAACAAGAAAAATAATTACATTATTCTACTTGAAATAAAAAGTGGAACTTTGTTTTTTATTCTCTAAAATAGATTTATAATTTGCACTATTTTTTCATTATTTTAGTTACTTTTAAAATTAACTTTAATAACAATATGCTGAAAATACTTTTATTTTGCCACAAACTTTATTGTAACTGAAAACCACATATAAAAAAAAATTGAATAGTGCAAAATAAATCTTAACCATTTTAATTTTCTCCCCAAATCAATTTCTATGGGTGTCAGTTCACCACCTATTGAAAGACAATGTCAAATTTTTAAAAAAAAAAAATATCAGAAAGTATATGTATATTTTTATTCATAATATTGTAATTCCAAAAAAATGCTATAGACATTGGGATAACTGAAAATTTGATAACTTGAATCACTTTTAAACCCCACCTCATTGGTTTTTATTGCCTCTTGGCAGTGTCTAACTTTATTAACAATAGAATGTTATATTTTTGAACAAATCAATTTATAGGAAAAATGATTACAAGCTGTTTGCTAACATGTAACCAATGACTGTTTGTTTATAATATATTGCAATACTGTAAACTTAATTTAAAAATGTAAACTTTTAAAGCTTAAATTGATAGATATTGTTATTTATTCATTCACATTTTAAAAGCAAATGTCAAATAAAAACGATTTTATTTTTTCTAAAAAATCTAATCCTCCCTAATAGTTGGGTCATGAAACAGTTCTTTTGTTTTGATAATGATATAATTTCATCAATACTTAAAGAAATCAAATGTGATTTTTACTTTGTTTCTAAACAAAAATATCTATCAAATTAAATCAAAATTATTATATTCAGATAAATAAAAATGATTTTACATTAAATTTAATGTTTAAAGCTTACTGCTAGTAAAAAAAAATTAAACCACCATGATGCTAGTATAGTGTGTAATACTAACTTAGATATACTGTTTGGCAAAGTAAGATTAAATACTAAAGATATAAAATAAAAACAAATGGTCAAACTTCAATTTATCAAATTTTATCCTCAAAAGTTCATTTTAGTTCCTCTATTAGCGCGAGAAATTATTTGTTTTCAATTGTACATGTTAATTTTTTGTTAATTATAGCATTCATCTATTCACTAAAATTAGAACTACAGTTTAAACATATTGACAATCGAAATTGCAGGCAATGCAACAAAAATAATAAAAATAGATAGAGCCATCAAAAAAAATTGAAGGCACTCCTAGTAAGCAAAATAGAAAGTATAATTCTACATTAGAGCAAAGTACTAGGATGAAGAGTTTTACAGAATAATTTTTAAAATGTTAAATATTAAAAATAATAAAAATGAATATTTTATGCATGCACAACACATGTCATTTTAATATAAATATCCTTTTATATTCATCCCATATTAATTCTTGTTTACATATATCAAAATTAATTTTTAGACATTAATGTAAAATAATAATAATAATATTATCTGAGCCAATTATTATCTTTGATTATTTTCTCTGCTCTGTGTAGTTTCATACAGTGATAAATGGGCAGATCTGAAGATCAATGTTATGAGTCATAATTCAACTTTGATAGTTTTGACACTTGAACTTTTTACTTATATTAGTTTCTCTATCTGTTATACATTTCTAATATTTAAATTTCTATTTCTGAGAGTATACTTTCTTACTTTCAGTTTTTATGGTACTTCAGTTCATTTCATCTTCAGCAATTATTTTTACAATTTTTTTTTATTTCTCAGGTCTATTTACTTTTATGCATTTTTATACTAAATATTAAATTCTATTCCTAAATAATATTATATTGATATTTTTTTTTTTAAAAAAAGGCAAATAAATAAACAAAAAAATATTCTTTTTGTTTTTACTGTGTTACATTTATGAATTATACCTAACATTTAAAAATATTAATATTTTGAACCATTTTTTTTTTTGTAATTATTACAGTCACTATATTAAAATTTTATATATTTATTTCATTTTCTCTATAAAACTCATAAACAAACAAAAAAAAACTTTCATACACATTTTATTATTCAGCTTAATCTATTATATCTTCTATCCATTTTTCAATGTTCATTTAAATACTCTTTCTTACATTAATGTTTTATTTAATAATATTTGATTATGTCATTTATCAAATCTGGTTTAAGCAATTGAATTTATATATATATACACAAATTTTATACAATATTAAAATCAAATAATATTAATTCCAATGTTATATATATATATATAATAAATTAAGCTTGATGTCTGTATTCTTTCCAAAATATATGTAATATTCAAATCAATATATATATTAAAATACAGTAAAATTCACATAAATTATAGTTATTTTATTGCAAGTACTTTTGACTATACATCTTGTAGTCTTTATTAACTATATAACATTGAATAATCAAAACGAGACATTCTTTCACAATATCCATAGTTCAATTTATTTTAGTTCCCCCACTATTTTGTTATTTTAACATTTGATGATTGCTTATTCATTAACATTTGACGATTTCTTGAAATCAACGTAGCCTCTTTTATTTTATGTTTATTGTGGCAAGGTTCAATTTGCATAATTTTTATATTGACAAGATTTATTATGATCAAATATAACAGATGATGAAGGTTTATTTACATCTTTTCATGATTGTTTCTCTTTTTGAATTCTATTATATAAAAGCATATGATCTTTTATTCTCTTCTCCTATGTTAAAATAACAGAACCGTGAGTGAATTAAACTAAATTGAACTATGGATATTGTGAAAGGATGTCTTGTTTTGAATATTCAATGTTATATAGTTGATAAAGACTACAAGATGTATAGTCGAAAGTACTTCTAATAAAATAACTATAATTTATGTGTGAATTTTACTGTATTTTAATATAAATATATATATATTGATTTGAATATTATATATATATATATATATATATATATATATATAACATATTAAATTGCCTGTTAAATAGGGTTCATTTAAACTTAGGAATATAAAAATTTTCAATCTACTGAAGTATTCTGTCAGTTCTCTTTGTATATATTAAGTTCTTAAATCAGAGTAAAATATGGAATCCATCTTTTATTATAGATGATACCTTGACGGTAATTAAAGAATTATAGTCGAGATAAATTTGGACTATTATTATATGATTATATTTATAAATTCACCTAGCTTTGTGCAAAAACACAACTGTTATCTAAGTAATAATTAACCCTTCATGTGACTATCCTGCTTGATATTTTCTTGCTCCAATGCACTGACAATCACTATAGTTTTAATTCATTCCCCTGCTGCTGTTTTTAATGCTATATTGTTTGTGTTACAGTCACTTAACAGGCAAATTCTGGAACTATAGTAATATTGGGTTTTAGTTTTAAAAATACCCAAAAATGGTAAGATTTTCAATCAGAGCTATTAAAAACAAGTCATAAGTCTGCCTTTGTTATCATTGATTTTTGTTATCTGTGCAGGAGAACCCTTTGCTTTTGGAAGTATTCTTTCTCTGTTTTAATTTTGAAAATGAAAATGTATATTTTCATAATTTTTTTACATATTATTAATTTTTTTCACAAAATATTTCTGTACAATTTATTATTTTAGAAGAATAATATAATTAATTAGATTCAGGTTACATTTATTTTTAAATGACAATTCAAGATAAATCAATATTGTTTAATTATAACTTGTAATTGGTTGAAAAGAAATGTTTCATATTGAGTGTGGAAAAATTGCTTTTATAATTTTAAAAACTAAAAATAATATTTTAAATTGAATTTTAGTAGCTTTCAATAGTTTGAACAATAATTCTTATGGTTTAGAAATTTAATTAAAATATTTTTTTATTGTTGTTGTTAATTTGAAATATTTATCAGCATTGCATATAACTGACCAATAAGCATAAAGTTGTAATTTTTAAAATCATATTTGCAGAGCTGAAGTAATACATTTCTAATAAATAATTCAAAATTTCTGAAATAATAAGAAATATAAATGTGATAAAATAAGAAGTGAAAATCTCATCCAGCCACCATTAGATGAGACTTTTAAATAAATAAATATGTTAACTTTTTGTTTTTGCACTTCATGATATTACAGAGTAGTTTGTATTAGACAAGATGCTGGTATGCCTTCCATTATAAATCACTCTTCCATACAACAATTAACCTTATTTTTTCAGTTTTCACCCCCCCCCCCCATTTGACAGTAGAAAACAAAATTAATGCAAGATTGATGTATTAATTCAAGAACAATCTGAAGAAATCAGAATTTTCTAATGGACAGTAATATCAAAGTAATTTAGTCCAATTTTCATGTATTTGACAGTAATGCTTACTGTCTTCCAGTTTTGAAATTAGTTGCAAGATTTTTGGAATAGCAAATAGATTTGTTGTTTAATTTATTAGAGATTAATGATAATTTTTGCACAATAAGCACATAATAATTATTTAAAAACAAAATAATACATACATACTCTTATCTTATTTGTATATGTTTTATTTTAAAGATACAGGATTACAAATTTGACCATAGTGCCAACAAAGAAAACTATGATTTTAACATTATAATGTATTTTGAAACTGATTGGTGATGCCTTTACTAACATGGTAGTACGAACTTTTGAGATATTTTAAAAATTATAATTCAATTTTAAAATTTAGAAAAGAATTTGATAGATTTTTGATGACTCCATAATTATTCATTTCCATTTTAAAAATAACTTTCAGTCAAAAAAACTTCATTAATTTTCTGGAGTTGCTAGCTTAGCTGCTTTTCTTCACACTGTCTAACATGAAAAATGTCATTGGTTTTTATTATCTACTCACTTTATTATTGTATTTTCAATATTTTCAACCTTCAAATAGGATTTTTTAGAATGTATTTCATAAGTTATATTTCTAACAAATCAAATCTAACTTACTGAATTTTAACGTAGAATTAAGGTTTAATATTAATGTCAAATGTTGAACATAGCTAAAAATTGCCATCATGACTAACAATAGAAAATATCAATCTGTTGAAGGATTAACCAATCAATTGATTTTTCATCTAATGAAATGAGTGGCTCTGCTTTGCCTTTATCAATAAGGTTTGTTCTAGTTTATGATCAAAAACCACCATGATGTCTCTTTGCAGTTTTCTGATAATTAACTGAAATATAAATTCTAATTTCTTGAAGGCAGAATGAATGTGTGTGTGAATAAACTTTCCTTTGAATTTGATATTGACAATCATGACAGACAAAATTATAAATGATCCTTATTCCCAGTTATTGGTGACCAAAGATGTAGGGTATTAAGAATCCCTTGATTGAAGTGGGTTTCCATTCAATAATGACTATTTATTCAGGTACTTACAACTGCCAACTATTTTCAAGTGTAGAAAGATTGCATGAATTGAAAGAAGGACTGTCTAATATTACATGAGACATTGTTAAACTTTTTGAAGTTGATTTTAAACAGAGATATGGTTGTTATTATAATGATACAAATATTAAAAGCACAAGATGAAATGGGATTCATTATAAATGAACAATGAAAGATTAGCATTATGGGGGTTAATGGTAAGACAGAATGGCAAAATTAGTTTTTCAGATTAATGGAAGATACTAAGTACTGATAATTCATATTTATGCTGACATGTTATCATTGTGATGAAAAAATAGAGAATTTTTATATGGAAGTACAAAGTGCTTTTAATATGAATACACAACATTTTAAAATTACCATGAAAGACATTAATTCTAGGATTGGCAAGTTAAAGAGGACACAGACCTGTGGAATTTGCAAAAAATAAAAAAAATGTATGTTATGACTTTTTTCTTTAAGAAAAATTCTAAATGGAAAGAGACATGAAAGCTATCCAAATAAAAATACAACAGATTTAGATTATATTTTGACTAACAGAAATATGTATATCAAGACTGTAATGTTCTTAATACAGTCAACACAGAATGTGATTTTATATTAGTGAGAAGCAAAATACATGTTAATGCAAAATTAGAGAGACAAAAAACATTCAGAAGCATTCCAATGAATTTAAATTTACATATTGTTTTAAAATATTAACAGATATTGAAGATGGTTCGAATTAGAATGAAATCAAATGGAAGATAACTGATATACTATTAAGAAATGGAATAAAAATAGCTGGTGCAAAAAAAAGCAGCAATTTATCTATATATTTTCTAGTGAGAGAAGATATTCTATGACTAAAGTTTTTAAAATGGTCGGAAAGAGTTAAGAACGATATAAAATATTTAATTGGGAATTAGCAAGAAAAACTATAGAAAAGAACACAAGTTTCAAAAGTGTAAAAAATAAAATTTTGGTATTGATAGAAAACATAATTCTGAAAATGAAGAAAAGATGAAACTATTACTAAAAAGAGAGATGATATCATGAAATATGTGGAAGTGTTCTATAAAAAAAATATATATAGTAACATTTTCAAATTTATCCCGCATTTGAAATAAGAAACTAGATGCAAAATTAAAGCCTATGAAAAAAGAAAACTGCAGGAAATGATGAAATTATAACCAATATCTTAAAAAAAGCAGGTGGAGAAATATAAAAAATGGTGACAAAGTTATATACCAAATGTCTAAATAATAAAGGTTTACCAGATGATTGAAATAGTACTGTAGTAAGATATTTGAAATCACAGAGCTATTAGTTTTTTATCAGTTCTATCCAAAATTTTTACCAAAATAATTACAATGGTATACAAATAATTTTGAACTTTAACCAATCAAAAGAACAAAATGTAAAAATAATTTGTGCACAGTGGATCACATCTACTTATTACAAGACGTTATAGAAAGGATGAATGACTATGCATTGCCATTATACTTTAGATTTGTAGTTTATGAAAAGACATTTATTTCTATAAGCATTCCTGTAGTAATTAAAGCAGTGAATCATGAATATATACTCTGGGATAATATTATATTCTGAAGAACATTGATCAAACTGAAATAATTAAATTACATAGTGATACCAAAAAGACTAACATTGAGAAATTTTCAAAACCTTTGTTAGCAGTTTTACCAGTAATTTAATGCTAACAGAGTAGAAAGAAATGGAGATTAAGCCATCTAGATTTTTCAGAGATATGATTGTTTTTGCATATATGCTTCAGAGCTTCAGGAAAAGTTACAACAAAGTTAAGTGCTAAAAATATTAAAGTAATATTCAACAGATTTTATCAGAAAAAGAAAATAAAGATTGATAATGATAAATTAGAGGAAGTTAACAACTAGTAATATTTTAGTCAGATATTATTAATAAAATATAATAAATTAATCGTAAAATTAAACTTAGGTGGAGTGATTTTGATAGAAATAACATTATTAAAAGGAGATACACCTATGTG
Organism: Epiperipatus broadwayi; assembly: GCA_028023455.1. Lineage (NCBI taxonomy): Eukaryota > Metazoa > Onychophora > Udeonychophora > Euonychophora > Peripatidae > Epiperipatus > Epiperipatus broadwayi. Next base: position 1,901,672 of record JAQFVV010012592.1, read on the forward strand.
TTTGAAAAGAAAGTTTTTTTGACAAATGTGGTTTAGCAGTTCTTACTTATAGATCTGAGACTTAGGCACTTAACAAAAGATCAATACGGAGACTTTAGACCATTTAATGGAGAATGAAGAGATATAGATTAAGAGTAATTAAAATGGATCAAAAGCAAATTATATTGGTGGTTGAAAAACAGGCAACACTTTAAAGTGTTAAGCTGGATCTCAAGGGATTGTAAAAGATCTAAAAAACCACATGTAAAATGGATGGAAGTAAAAAAGAAAGTGTGCTGGTGTGACGTGGAGAAGAAAAGCTGGAGATTAGAGAAATTGGATTAAACTTGGAGAAAGTTTTATTCTGCAATGAAGTGATAATAATAGAAATAATGATGATGAATTATTCTTTTTAATAAAAATGTTAATTTATGTTTATTGTTTTTTCTTTTATAAAATACAAATTGAATTTAAATTGCATATAGTAATCATTTTTTTAAAAATGATCAAGCACATATGCAGAAGCCTCTACAATAGTTTCTTATATGCTGCAAGAGAATGAAGGAGAAGATAAAACTTAGTTTATTAAAGATAGATTAATAAAAATTTGGAAGTTCCTCCTTTTATTCTTTAATTAATAAGAATTATATGACCATTTACCAACTATTATTCGATCAGCTAGCTAAATTGGTTATGTACTGCCTACTTAAAAGGCCATTTTTAAACATGATTAAAACCTAAATTTTTAAAATTTTTAAGCCCAAATTCTAATGAAGGCCATGAGAATGATAAGGGATGTTTTCCCACTAGGTCACATGTTCTATTGGTTTTTTTGTTAAAGTAGAAGAAACTCTGCAAAAATACTTATGCTATCTAGCATTTAATTAGTCTGGTGATTTTGCTATTTCTTTTTAGGGGCATGTTGAGAATTATTTACACAATTATTATTTAAAGCTATTATTAAGAGTACATGTGTTTGATTGACCATATTCCATACTTACACTAATTCTTTTTTTTAATATCATATGTTAACAAAATAAACTTTTTATGTTAATATAAAAAAAGCATTTTATTTAAATCTTTAGAATTTTTGTGCTATATTGATAATTCAATCTAAAGTCAGGCTCTAATACTAAAGAAATATGATGCTAACATAATTATCATCATGATTATTATTAGCTATTTATTTCTAATTATTACCAGGGATGTTTATCATAAAGTAAAATATAAGGGAAAATATTCCAATAATACATATTTATGTTGAAAGTTGTTTGTTTTTTACATACACTTTCTTTACTAAAAACTATTCAGCTACAATTATTTTTTAATATAAATATATATTGGAGTAACATTGGAAAATTGCAACCAATATTAATGAAGCACTTACTCTATTGCCTAAACATTTTTGGACAAAGAATTTAACACACATCATCATTGTCAACCATTACCACTCCACTGCAGGAAGAACATCTATTCAAGTTCAATCTATCTCTGACTTTTAGCCTCTTTTTTCCACCTTACCCTACACATTTCTTTATTTCACCCATCTATCTCACGTATCATTATGAGTTTTTGATATTTCCTTGGAATTCAGTTTAAGGTTTAAACTATCTATCTATTGTCATCTCTTCTAACAATATGTTGAGCCCAACTTCACTTCAGTCCTTGATTTTTTCAATGATGTTAGTAACATTTGTTTATTCCCTTACCCATGTACTTTATTTTCACTTTATTCTTGTTACTCCTAACATGCATCTCTTCATATTTATTTGAGTGGTCAAAAGTTTCTGTAATGCTCTTCTGTTAAATGTCCAAGTCTCAGATACAGAAGTAAGAATTGGTAAAGACATTTATTAAAAACTTTTCTTTTCAAACACATAGACATATTTCCCTTTAATATTGACTACCAAAAGCTCTCCAAACAAGTTTAATCCTATGATTAATTTTATCCATTATATTTTCATCAATAGTAATAATCTAACCACGATATTTGTAGTTGTTAGCTTCTTCTAATTCATTATTATCAATCTTTAACTTCATCTTTTAAGAAAATACATTGAACATTACTTTAGTCTTTTTAATGTTTATTTTTAGTCCTACTTTCTCACTTTCATCTGATAACTGTTGCAACATTTCTTGAAGCCCAGAAATATTATTTGCAAAAACAACTATATCATCTGCAAAATGTAAATGATGTAAAATATCTCCATTTTTTTTTTATTTCCTTAACTTCCCATTTTTAACCACGAAATACTTGTTGCAAAATTGCTGTAAAAAGTTTTGGAAATATGGAGTCACCCTGTCTTATATTATTCTCAATGTTAAGTTTCCTAGTATCATTATGTAATTGTTGCTGTTGCATTATTATAAATATTTTTTAGAATATGACAATATCCTGAATCTATACCTTGATGATCCAATGCTTTAATTACTGAAGAAATTCTAATTGAATCAAATACCTTTTCATAATCTACATATCAAAGCATAATGACAATTCATATTCACTGGTCCTTTCTTTAACTTCTCTAAATACTTGAATAATATCCAATGTAATAAAACCATTTTTAAATTCAACTTGTTCTTTTGGTTGGTTGAAATGCAAAGTTCTCTGTAGACAAATTATAACTATCCTGGTAAAAATTTTGTACAACACTGATAAAAGACTGATAGATCTATATTTTCTAATATTTTTTTATCATCTTTCTAAAATATTAATATTGCATTCCTTCAAATATCTGGTACATCTTTATCATTTAGACATTTGATATATAACTTTGCCAATTTTTTTAAATTTCCTTCACCTGCTTCTTTTAAAATATCAATTATAATTTCATCATTACCTGAATCTTTTCCCTTCTTCATAAGTTTAACTGCATGTCTCACTTCTTCATTTAAAATCCTGTGCAATTCAGAATATATAATAGCTATAGGAGGTACTTTATAATCAGAAGGAATTTGAAGTCAGACTTTCAAGCTCCCTACAGCATCATGATGTCATCTCTTTTTTAATAATAGTTCCATTTTTTTCTTATTGCAGTCATAAGTTTCCTAACAATACCAAAATGATGTTTTACACTCTTGAGACTTTTATTCTTCTATAACTTTCTTAGCTAGTTCACAATTATACTTTCTTATAACATTATCAAAAATTCGAGATATTCAAACTTTTTTAATACATCGCTTTTGTATATTTTCATAATCCTTCTTTTCTTCATAAATGTTCTAGTCTCAGTAGAAATTTCATTGGGCATTTGCTACTTATTTCTACCAGATTTTCCTTGTTGCAGTTTTTAAAAGTGTACCAGTTATATTCCTATTGATTTCATTCAAGTCTGAATCGTGTTCAAAATCTGCTAATATTTGAAAACGATTTGCTAGATCTAATTTAAATTCATTAGAACGTTTCTGAAGATTAGTAATATCAACTGGGAATATTGTTTTTTCTAATTATTTTTCTCTCTCTAGTTTTGCATTGACATGTATCTTATATCTTACTAAACGATGATCACTTCATGTGTTGAATTTATTAAGAATATTACAATCTTGAAATATATCATTTCTGTTAGTCAAAATATAATCCAATTTTGCAGTATCTTCATTTGAATACTTCCATGTGCTTTTCCTTTTAACATTTTTCTCAAAAAAAGAATTCATAATATTTTTTTTTTCTGCAAACTCCTCAAGTCTATGTTCTCTCTCATTTTTATTACAATAATCAAATTTATCTGCAACACTTTCATCTTTGAATTCTTTACCAATTCTAGCATTAACACCTCCCATAACAAATTAAAAATGTTATTTGGTCTGATCAAAAGCATTTTGTATATCCACATAAAAAATCATCTAGTAGTTCATCACTATGAGAACTTCTTAGGGCATAAACCTGAATTATCTGCATTTGGTATCTGCTATTAAGTTGAATAACTAATCTTGCCACTCTGTCTGATACTACACCATCAATCTCCACAATGTTTTTCCATTTTTATTTCTAATGAATCCTACTCTACTAGTACTTTCAATATTTGTGCCTTTGTAGTACAGTATATGTCCATCTTTCAATCTATTGTCCAGTCACCTTTTCTTTTATTTTCACAAAGTCCAAGTCCCATTTAATATGAAACAATTTTTTCAATTCTTGCAATATTCCTTATTTGAATGTGATCTGCAGTTATAAGTATCTAAATAAAAAGTCATCAACAAATCGCAGCCTGGGTCCATAATCAAGGGATTCTTAGTATTTTCCATGAATCATTCATTGCCTTGGCTCGTGATTTTACAGCCTCTTGGGAATAAAGGCCATGATTTATTTTTATCTGCCATAATTGTAAGTATCTATTAGAAAATAAAAAAAAAAATTTTTTTCCATTGACACCCACATTCATTCTACCTTCAAGAAAAGTCAACTGATATTTTTGTTAGGAGCTATTAGGCAACTGAGAAGAAAGACCATGGTATTTCTTAATCTTAAACTCAGAGGTAAGAATCAATAAAAAAAGCAGTCTGGCTAATACATGTTGGCTACCCATCCATATATGAACAATCACATAGTAATAACTGATGCAATGAAAAGAACTTATGGCATAGACATTAGGAAATTTGCCCTGCTCGGTTCCTTTAAGCCTCCAAGAGGAATGAAAGGGTCTCCTTTCAATTAATAGTAACTATTTTTATTAAAAACCATCTTTATTGTTTTGCCTTTAAAAACTAAATTAACATTAAAAAAAAAAAAACTATTGTTTTGTACAAGTTTTAGGCAATTTTTTAATTTTTTTCTATACTGACCTAAAAAAATTTTTTAAAAAAATTTTTGACACTGACATTCATTTTTAGATAGTTAACCTTGTCATGTTGTAACTAATCTAAATGTTTTATTAACCGTGATGGATGTTTTTTTTTTCATAACTACACTATATTCCTTTAATTTTGTACATATGTGAATCGCGTATGTGAGTTCTTTGCGTAGGTAGTCTAAATCGTCAAGCTTTTTTTTCTACGTAATATATGGTAGTTTAAAAGTTAATTCAATCTTTATTTTTTATTTAATTAAAGTCAGTTTAATTATATTTTCTCAATTTTGACATTTCTCATACTGAAAAAGGTTCTATTCAATTTTAACTGTCATCAACATTTTTCAAAAATTTAGGCGCGTCTTGATCTACGGGCATTTTATGCTAACATTATTTCTCAATAAAAGTCGACTACATTTTAGTTTCCAATATCGGAAACGTAAGAAGCATATTGCAGGCACTTATGCGGAACCACAACTTGGGAGAGAAGTTTATTTTGTTCTTTTCTCAGCCCTCTTCTCTAATGAGCAGCAAGTTGAAGAGGGATATGTCCAAGTTAGATTAGGCTATTCAGAAAGTGATGGTCACTTTGTGGACATCTATAAAGAAGATATGATAAATCCCAGTATTCCACTGAGCAACACGCTCGTTTTATGTGGGGTAGAGGTAAGGCCAGGTTGTTTATAATTTCTAATGGGACAGTCGATTTGGTAGAAAGGCATTGTTAGAAACAGCGAGCTTCCGGACACTCATAAATCATTTGGCAGCTTCGAGACATAGTGATCTCAACATTGTTTTAAAACTTGAGTGTGAACGTAAGTAGAAAACCCGTATAATTTTATTATATAGCTAAGCCAATTCAGTGTTGGCTGAAAGTATGAGGCAAATAAAACAAGCTGCAACTTACAGTTCACGTCTATTCTTTATCCCGTTAAATAAATAAGAATAAAGAATAGGGTACAGTTATGGGTATATAGATGATATACAGAATATAATGTTTGAATAAAATACAAATTGTACAAGTATACAAAAGACAAAAATAGACCTCTATTATTCAATAAGGACGTTTGGACTTCCAGCATAATATTGTACATTCTTAATAACAGAAAGACAGAAATGCATTTCAAATATATAAAAGATGCATAAATTTGTTTTGGCGACAATAAAAAAAAAACGAGTTATTTATCAAATGTCACAATTGTGATGTTTTAATACATATATTAAATTAAGATTAACAAATGCCAAGATAATAGTAATAAAACGAAAATCAAAAATAAATTAATAAATACAATACGCACACACAGTAATGTATGTATACATTTAAATGATGTAAAAGGCATTAAGTAATTAATAATTTAATAGATAAAAATACACTTTTATCAAATCGCTCTTTAGTTAATTTGACACCGAAACCAAACCATAGATGCATGCTCACAAGGATATATATATATAAGTCTGTGTATTTAAAGTCTTTGATTTGAAGTGAACTTGATTACTTTATTAAAATTTACGGTTGTAACAGTTTGACTTAAAATAGCCACAATAGATTGACCATTAGGTGGTTAACGAACTTGCTACCACTAATAACAGTAGACCGACGTCATGCTCAGATTAGAATAAAGCCTTATACATTATTAATACAAATGACTAACCATAATTTCATTATTAATTTACAAACACTTTGTAGCCAGTTGTTAAATGAGAAAAAAAATTCTCACAATTTTGGAGACAACTGCTAAAAAAAAAAAAAATTCTAATAATACTACTTATACATATATGTATGTGTTTACATACTAAATAATATTTTGAAAAACATGTTTATAGAATATAAAATATTTCAGAGCTAAATCACTGCGATTAAGCAATATATTCTTATGTTATAATGATAAATAAATAATAATGATGATAATCATACAAAGAAAGTTGAATGTCTAGATTCACTATAATAAGTTATTTAATATATATAAAAAGGGTAAAACTATTAAATAGTTCTTGCATAAATATTAAAATAGTGCGACTCATCATATTTGCTATTTTCTAGTGATAAATATTTTAAACGTTTTTTTTTTTTTTTTTGTTATCGTTATAGGGAACTGGGAAATTTTTCTGTTTCACTCAATGTTATCGTTATAGGGAACTGGGAAATTTTTCTGTTTCACTCAATGTATATTCAAACTTAAGTTTTTTCATTTAAACATATATATCTTTATCACTTTATTAAAACAACTTCCATCTTAAGAAGAACCACAAAAACTATTCCGAACTTTTTTTTGTCATTTTATGCTTTTTTCTCTCTATTGCACTAAATTCTTTCAGAATAATTTATAATTTATACTCAAATTTTCCACATTATTTCTCTATATATTCAAATTTTTAAAACTTCACATTTATATGTTTCATTTTTACTTGAAAACATTTACAAAAAAAAAAACAAAAAACGAAAAAAACAACAACTTTAATCTTATTTCGAGGAGAGGGGAACACACATCTTTGTTATAAAGAATACTAATGTTTTAAAAATGTATAATTTTGATATATGCAATCTTAAAATTTTTTCGTTTGCATCAAGCATTAGATAAACTGATCTTTTTTCTCCTATTATATATATATTGTAATGGGATATATATATATCCTATTATATATATATTGTAATGGGATGGAGTAGATGGTGGAATGAGGTGGTAGCAAATTATCCCCAAATAAACAAAATTCTAAAATTAAATATTAAATAATGAGATATTAAAATAAGAAATTTGATGAGATATATTAAAGTAATGATTGCTATCACAAAATATATATATAAGTATTTTTTTATATTATAGAGAGGGCATGAGATCAAAAAAATCTCTGAGTGATTAGACAGCCAACTATTCAGAGAAACTATGATTAACTATAACTATCATTAACATATATCAACCAATTATTCATCATCATGAATAATTAGCAATCAAAAATAAATCAACAGTCAATCTGGAGCCTGGATTGGAAATGGCTCTTCTGTAGACCAGGCCTTTGTTAGCTTGGGCAATTATTTAAACATAATTTGGATACACAAACTAAGTGCTCATCCATTAGAATACATAATCAGAAAAATCTAACCAATAATGCTGGAATTTTAAAACATGCTGATCATCATCAATGTTCTGGCCACTTAGTATCACTAATGTACTGGCCAACTATAAACTTAAATTTTGATAGAAACTAAATAAAATGTAGTGCAAGGGTTTTAAAAGATATAATCTTACTGCCACTCCAGGATATATCAATCACAGTGGATGCCCCTTAAGCACTAAATACATCCCCATTTATATAATCAGCTGTTATGCTCAAGTCTAGCTCAATGAACATGAGTCTAGTATGTTATAGTGACCAAGAGATTATGCAATACAATTTTTTACAATTGAATACACATTTATTAACAACAATAAAAAAAATGAAAATAAGATTTTATAATATGTCTATATACATATGCCTTCTGATTTTGATTATCATACCACAAAAAATTATTACATTGTGGTTTACATGATTAATATACAAAATTTAACTTACTATATGGTGGTTTACATATAACGCATATATATATATATATATATGCACAGCCATGCATTTTACTATTATATGAATGTATTTCAATTGACATTCAATAATGACAAAAAATGTTTAAAATTTACATGTCTATTTGACACTCAATGATATATGCACAGACATGTGCAATATAATTCCTAGACATATTTAAATTGTTATATAAAATACAATAAATGATTAACATTTTATATATATTTACCTATTTTAATTTGTTACAATACTAATATATTTCTATAATTTCTTGGATAAAATGCATTAAATTCACACTTAGACATGTGTATCAATAAACTATAGATTTAATTTAAAATTAGTTATCACATTTTAGTTAAATGGTAAAACTACCTCATGGCAAGTTATATATATATATATCAATGCACCAATGTGCAGTGTAATTTATTATTTAATATAAAATATTTGAATTATCATAATCTATAAATGAAATTCAGTTCTATCTGTATTCAATATCTTATTTAACCCTCTCCTAGTTTTTTTTTTCAAAAAAGTGACCAAAATTGTACATTTTTACAATTGCAGGTATATGCATATATGCTATCACGTAACTCAAAATATATGAAAAAGAAATGCTAATTTTATTTATTGAAATACATTATAAATCAAAAGTTTTGGATGATATACATTCTAAAATGTAAATTATATTCTATATAAAAAAACACATATTTATATACTTTTTCTCCAAAAAACCTGATGGATATAATGAGGAGTGAAAAATGAATATATATGTATATATATATATGCTATCACGTGACTCAAAATATATGAAAAAGAAATGCTGTTTATTTTATTGATTGAAATACATTATTATAAATATATATATAAAAAATCAAGTTTTGATTCACATACTTTCTAAAACCTAAAATATTTTGTAAAAAAATATAATAGATATTCAAACATTTATAGATAAGAAAACATCATGTGATATTGAAAATTTTCAATTGACAAAACGATGCTGCATATTTTCAAAATCTACAAAAATGCCCTTATTATTCATTGCAGAAATGATATTTTTTTTAAATATACATAATATTTAGTTAGTAATATTTACTTGATTTCAAAATAATACTTGCAAAAATAAATATCAAAAAATGTGTGCAAGAATGTGAAAGTTGAAGAATTATCACAGATTCTAGATATCTGAATAGAAAGTCAAAGAGCATATTTTTTTAAAAAAGAAAAATAAATCATAAATAATTATTATAACTTACCAATTGAAAGAATAATGCAAATTATTAAAAAAAAATTGAAAATTATTTTGCAGAAAGAACAGAACGTCTTTTCTCTATACAGGTAGGAAAAAGAGTTAATATGGGGTTTCCAATTATCATCCATGGAATAACGAATAAATCATTAATTATAACTGCCATCTATGTGAAACTTTACAAACTAATACCTGAATAGTATATGCATGTGCTAGAATAAAAAAACAGAATTTTTCAGACAAAACTGCTGACTGTTGTCAAAGGAAAATCAAAATGCTATATCACATTGTGTACAAAGGCAATAGGGGGTGCTTCGACTGCTAATTCATGGATAGCCCTAGGTAAAGGTTAACATACATTTGTGTGTATATTGAATTGCAGACATACACAGAAGTCTACATCATATATTTCATTTTTGTTAAAATAGAATTTTATATGTAATTATTTTTTGATTTAAGATATATGTCATGCTTGTATATGTGCACATTAATGTTTACATATTTTAACCTAACAAAATAAAAAAAATATTCAAAATGTACTTTTCATAATTAATTCAATATTGAAAGTATAGAAAATGTGAATCATGTTATTTAATTCTTTGATGGTCCATAATAAAAGTTTTTATTTTTTAAATAAACATCTTTAATAATATTCCTCTCACAACCACAGGTTGTTTCTCTAAAAGATTTTAAAATATCTTTTAAATGTTAATTCTGATTCTTTTTAAAAAAAATATAGTTTAAGTCAACCTCAGATGTATGTATATACATTTATCTGTGATTCTCTGCATACAGATACATCAGCATACATATAACTACTTTTCCATCAAGTTGATGAAATGGGTCAAACTGGTAGACTGCAGGCCAGCAAGTTGAGTTTCTGTTGGTGAGCTTGGTCTTTCCAGTATAGGCAAAATCAGGAACAGGCATAATCAGGTAAATTTTTGGCATTCAGTTTGTTCCACTTCATCTAGGATTTAATATAATTCAGGCCAGCAAGCTGTTTTTTCATAATACTTTTAAGGCTATGAATTTCAATACAAAGAAGTGGGTCATTTTTCTCCATATGAATTCAAACTCCACACTGAGCTGTAGAGCAGCTGCTTCCTTGCATTCTTAGATCCTTATGGCAGTTCTTTGTATAATTCTTCCAGCCATTTCTCTGGCCAGATAAAACCAATTGCTGCAAACTACAGCAAACTTCTAGTCAACTACACCTCAAACATTTAAACCAGACTGAACTGATATTTTTTATCAGCATTCTTTATAAGTCAATGGAGGTGATAAAAACACCTTAATTGAAAACAGTTTTTTTTTCTTTTCAAAAAGATCACTAATCTTTTCAAAAGCAACTTTGAAATTTTACCAAAGGTGTGATCTATATGTTTTTACTCTCTTCAAATCACTTTTATTTAAAAGCTACTTTTTGTAAATTTTAATCTACAAAGATTTTTAAAAATACATAAAAGAAATGTATACAAGCACTATTTCAAAAATAAATCATGCTTGTTTTTAGATTCAAAATTAGAATACAATATTAATTTATTTATCAGATCTTTTTAAATTTTTATTTATAACAAAATTTTATTTTAAATCCAGAATTATTTAATTCTTTTTCTATGATCATTTTTATTCCAGGAAATGTAAAAAATATCTACTAAAATTTTTGTCTGTGTTTAATTCTACCTTTATTTATATATATATACCAACAACTATGTTGTTGGGTGTCACGTAACCCAACTGGTTACAATATATATATATATAAGAATTGAAGGGATCAATTAATAAATAATATTTTAGAAAGTGATTCACTTAGCCCATTTATATTAAATGCAATTAAATATCTCACTATGCTATTATCCAAAATGCAAATAAAATAAAAATGAATCTAATTTTGTCTACAACTCAGTTATTTATTAAGGAAGCCACTATAAAAAGTGATATTTGCTAGCTACAATATATAATGTAGATGCTTTTACAGCTTTTCCCTAATAAATACATGATGATATCCATAGACGAATATGAATTTTTATTGTCTTTGCAGTTGACAATGAGATAGTTTATTTAAATTTAATGTGGAAAGCACTAGAAGAGCTCATATTAAAATATATATAGTTACATGCATGCATTATTTCAGATGCAAATCAGTGAAGGGAATAAAAATGATATCCCAACATAGAAATTATTATGTCTTTGCAATTGGTTAAAAATGTGAATCACACTACAGGTGAATTTAAAAGGAAATCCATTAGTAATCTATACATTTTTGTCATTATCAACATCATTGTTATCATTAATAGCAACCACTGATAAACCAGTATAGTCACTCTAATTCCAGAAGAAATACTAACTATCCAAAAATAAAATATAAAGAGTTAAAGATGGGCTTTGCTATGTTAACTCATTGATTGCTGATTATTTTATTGGCTGAGTGAGGTAAAAGTCCAAACTTTTAATTGGTCAATTTACAAACTGAAGTGTGTAAACACAAATTCAATCATCAAAATATATTCATCTTTTAATATTATATTCACTTTAGTTTCGTTTGTATAAAGTATATTAATAATTTGTCAGATTATGAAAGTGAACAAAATTTTTTTCAAAAATAAATTTCTCTCTATAGTTATAAAAATATTTATGAGTGGTAAAATATAAACAAACTTTAGTAAACCAACGAAAATGTTTTGGGGATGACATGATTTGTTTGACAGTTTTATGTTCCAGAAAAAGCAAATAATTGTTGTTAATTTTTGTTAAAATCATAACTATTTTTTTAAAATAATTTTATTTTTAGCATACTTTATCAAAATAATTTATATTTTGTCAAAAAATATTTCTAAAATAGTCTAAAACATTCGTTTATCATTTTTGAAAATTAAACAAAAACAAATCGTAACTTTTCAGTGATTTATAGACATTTCTTTGTTGCCGAAATGTAACAGCCAATAAGATTCAAGAAGACCACACCTTCTTCTTTTATTAAAGTTATAAATACCATTTTATTGATTTTTTACTTGTAAAATAATTCAAGAGAGGGCAGCATCTTACGCAACTTTTTCTAAATTTTCAAATGACGGCAAAAACGTAACTGTACCATTAAGTGACGGGATTTGGACAGTCAGAAGCCAATGCCAAATCGTCATGTTTTTAACCATGACTAGCAAAAAAAAGGTTAATACAAATCTATCAATGAAACACAAATATCTCAAAAATTTAACATTTATTTTATTTTTAAATTTGTGCTGACCTTGAATTTTTTCAGTAACAAAAATTAACACTGTATCATTTTATTTTATTTTATCATCAGCAACAATACCTCAATGAAAGTAATCACTATGGCATTTCTTTAGAGCATCTTTACAATAATTTTTCTAAAAACTGCTCAAGTTTAACATAAAATACTTTTGGGGGGGAAAGATTGTAAGTATTTATTTGCTTAAACTAATTCAATTCAATGAAAACAGCCTTTATAATAGTAGATTAATATATATATATATATGCTCTGTGCACAGATATCATACTTTTAAAATCTTATAGGCATTCCTAAATCAACATGTTTAATGTTGATCATCTATAGAAAATCCATATTCCATTTTTATACAAAAAATTGGTCCAAGTAATTGTCTTTATATACAACTAATTTAGTTGAAATAGATATAAAGTTATAATAAAATATATTTTAACTTGTTAAATGCAACAGCAGTATATTGGAGTTTCAATTGTTTCATAACGTCCAATTACTTTTCGATTGGAAAGCTACCCGTGATATTCAAATTAATCCATATTCTCAAGCTGATGATCATCCAAGCTAAAAAGTTGTTATTTTATGTGGTTAATAAAGCAATTGAGTTGTTTTGAACATTTATTACTGAACCAAATAATTTTAGAACTGTTAAGAATAGCATAATTAGCAATTTTATGGGCATCTGCACCTAAGAATATCTGTAATAACTAACAAAAGTACATCCATTATTGTAAATAGATATATACATTATTAAAATAATATAAAAGAATCTACTGTTAGAAATTCTATTGTATATATCACATATATAGTTTAATTTAAAATTTAGAACTACATACATTTCTGAAAGTTCACGCAAACAAAAGTTAATGGCAAAAATAAATAAATATGGAAAAAAATAAAAATGAAAAAATATTTACAATGTTTGTGCTTAATAATGGTACTTACGGATAATTTGCCTGATGACGTATTTGACCCACCGGTTTCCCTTCCGGTAGGCATCGACGATCTTTGTATGACAACGTTGTCATGGCAACGAAGTGACTGGCGTGATTAATCCATCAGAGAGTCAATTTTTTTTTTTTTTAACCGCGAGATTTAAAATTCGGAGAGAGATTTGGGAAATTTTTTGATTTTTCTGTCTATTGTGATTTTGCTATCCACTTGATCACAGTGATTTTTTTCAGCTCTTCCATTGCGTTTTTGATATTTTACTTTGTGATATGGCTGAAGCTCCAAGAACCTTGTTTAGTTTACCGAGTACGGAGGAAGAAGCGATCATCTTCTTACAGGAAATTGTCAAAATGGGCATGAAATGAAAAAGTATATTCACAATTCCAAGAAACAATGGCGATGTAACTTGAAGGATTGCCTGTCAGAAATTGCAATTAGAAAAGGCACGTGGTTTGTCGGCTCCAAAATGACTTTCGTGACCGCTATACGTTTCATCTATAGTTGGTCCAAAGAATTAACATCGATAACATTTTGTGCGGAGGAATTGAATATTTTGGACAAAACTGTTATCAATTGGAACAACTACCTCCGGGAAGTTTGTACCTGGAGATTGTTAAGAAATGAAAGGTGGAAAATCAGAGGTCCCAACACAATCGTTGAGATTGATGAAAGCCTCTTCACGAGACTGAGGAATGCTTTATTGTAGCCATTCGAGATAGAAGTGCGTCTACTCTCATGCAAGAAATTTTGCAAAATATACACGAAGGCTCGACTATCTACAGCAATTGCTGGAAGGGATACAAGAGCGAAGAGTTAGCTGAGGCTGGATATGAACACCATCGTGTTAATCACACATACAACTTCGTAGACCCCACAACTGGCGTACATACACAGAATGTTGAAAGGTTGTGGGGTTTGGTCAAATGGCGTAATAAAAAACACAGAGGGACAGCACGTCAGCACCTGGACTCATATTTGAGCGAGTTTATGTGGAGGCAGTCGTACAAAGCTGATCCTTTCGCTGCAATTTTAGAACATATATCCCAATTCAGTCCTCCACAGTGAACGCTATTTGTAAGTAATTTTAATTTTTTTTATAATAATTATAATTTTAGAATTAATTATATTATTGAATATAGACAATAAGTAATCCAAATGCATGTAAAAGTAATGTCACCATTAATGCCATATTCGCATTAAATCTTTATTTTAAATGTACAAACAATTTTTGTTAATATTTCTTCAATTATCAAACTTCCACTTCATTATGTTTCATTTGTAAATAATTTTCAATAATTTTTTTAATAAAATTACCAATATACAGTCCTTTTTAAAATTACCAAATGCTTGTAGAAAGTAGGCCTCTTACACCACATTTTATACAAGATGGCCATTAATGGTAGATTCGCATTAACTTTTTTTTTTTAAAATTTACAAAAAATTTTTTTTATATTTCTTCAATTATCAAACTTCCACTTAATTACATTTAATTTGTAAATAATTTTGTATTTTTGGTAATATTTCTACAAATATCAAATTATTTATCGTAAATTCATTGCTATACAGTACGCTTTTAAAATTAGCAATGATCGCCATTAATGGACATTTTCAATAATTTTTTTTTATATATTGTATTGACCTTATTTGTATTTCATCACAATTTTATTAATTTGTTGTTTTTTTTATTTTGTAATATTTCTACAAATATCAAATATTTATCGTAAATTATTGGTATACGGCTTTTAAAATTAGCCAATGATCCCATTATGGCACATTTTCAATAATTTTTTTTTTATTTTTGTATTACCTTATTTTGTATTTCGTAAATTTTCCTAATTTTTGGTTTTTTTGTATTTTTGGATTAATATTTCTACAAATATCAAATTATTTATCGTAAATTCATTGCTATCGCGCTTTAAAATAGCCAATTTGATCGCCATAGACTTTTCAATAATTTTTTTTTTATATTTGTATTACCTTATTTTGTATTTCATGCACGTAAATTTTCACTAATTTGTTTTTTTTTGTATTTTTTAATATTTCTACAAATATCAAATATTTATCGAAATTCATGGCTATACAGACGCTTAAAATTAGCCAAGGATCGCCATTAATGGCACAATTTCAATAATTTTTTTTTATATTTTTTTGACCTTATTTTTTTCAACGAAATTTGTTGTTTTTTGTATTTTTGTAATATTTCTACAAATATCTATATTTTGTATTTTATATTTTGTGTACTCTTGTCAAAAACACAAAGGCCCCCCAAAAACAGCGTTATAATTGGCTAATTTTTAAGAGTTTTAATGTTTTCATAAATTTGTATTGACCTTATTAAATTTTCACTAATTTTTTTTTTGTATTTTTTTTCAGGACCAAGAAACATGCTGGTGTTCAGTCGGTGTGTATCACGGACATTCCTTTTGTTTTACGTTAAAATTTTTATATTTTTGCCATTTTACTTTGTATTTTATCACATGATACTCGATGCGATACCCTGAAGGCAAGATTTAATGTTGCGCTTTTAACGGACGTGTTCACGATATGGACACATCTTAGCGAGTAGATGTGTCTGCAGATCACTTGGGCGTTATCTTAAAAATCGCAACATTGCCGTATGCCTCAGGGTAAAGTCATCGGCAAATCCGAGACCTTAAAATAAATAATGTAATAATCTGTCATTACTATTCTATATTTCATCAAATAGTTAATTAGTATAGATACCGATGATATATGATTAAAAAGATTATATAAGAGCAATAACATTTATAAAAAAATATAAATGATAAGATATGAGATCAAATGATTAGGTTAGGAAAAAAAACTAAAAAATGATGTAAAAGAGGAAAGAAAATTAATAGTATCCCTCTCCCCTCTGAACTCCAATTTAAAACTAATAAAACAAGTGTTAAATTGAACAACAAATTTTGATTGTGCAAAACCAACAATTTAATTATTAAACTCCTCCAATCAATCAAATATCATGAAAGATTAGACGTGACAAAAACAAAAATAAAATAATTTATACAACATTTAAAAGTTACTGTATGTTTAAAGTTTATAATTTTAATAATTTATTTAAAAAAAAACAAAAGGCAATCTATATAGGCAATCAAACGTGATTAATTATGATAACATTTCAATACGAGTTTAATTAAAAATTAATGATGGAAGAAAAATCATATCATTCATGTAGCAAATTAATTGTAGTAGAAAAAAAAATATTTTTTTTATTATTATTGTATACTTCAACTTCAAAATATAAGATACTATATAAATTCATAGACCGCACACACACACACACACACACATATAAAAATAAGACTGGAGAAATATAAAGCATGTGTTTAGTTTTCATTTGACAATATTAATAAATAAGTAACTTGGTACTATTAAAAGTAAATTTCTAACTTGTAATTCTAAGTCTATAATTAAAAAAAAGAAACATTCGAAGCAAATTAAAATTAAATTAAACAATTTAAATTATTTGCTGAAATATTGTAAGCAAAAAAATAATCAGGTAAAATAATTGTAAAGAAAATATCTTCGCACTAAAAATAATTTAAAGCAGGGTATAACTTAAAGTTTTGAAAAGTTAGTTTGCAATGGAATTGGTTTAAAATTTTTTAATAAAATTAATATGGATAAACAGTTTAAAAGCCAAGGAAAAATTATCACTATTAAAAAATGTTAAACCTTTATCTTTTATCTGATAAATTTTATTATTCAATTTTCTTATTCGCCAGACTGAGTAAAAATTTGAGTGATTTTATTCACCAAATTATAAAGCTCTAGTCCGTTTTATTTATAAATATATTAATGTATAATAATCAGAATTGTTTTAATTTAGCTTTTAAAAATTGAATTATGTTACATTCAAATTGTTTAAATGTAATGAAAAAATTTAAATAACATTAATAACTGATGAAAAATATAAGAAAAAACATAAAAAAATTAGCCTGCAGTAAAACAAAAGAATTATATTTCAACTAATAATAATGTGCAATCGCCATTGATTTATTGTATCTTAGAAGTTACGAATGCTGATTATTCAATTCTATTGTCTTTTCTTTATCTAAAATTAAATATATAATGTAAAAATAATCATAAATTACATAAATATTTATGAATAATTTTTGCTAGTTGTTGCTGAATGTTAATAATATGCAAATAGTGGTCAAGCATTATTCACTTGTTTTATTTTTTTTTACAAAATTTAAAATTTTTAGAATTAAAATTTATATTTAGGTAAATTAATGTAGAAAATTAATTATGAATGTAAAAAATTATGAAAAATATATTAATTTACATTCAAAATCTATTACAAAAGCATATAACATGTTGGTGTGATTTCTGATTTTGGCAGTTACAAACATCTGGTCAACAATGGCCAAAGTTGACCATTGGCACTTTGCAGCACTAAATAAGTTATAAGAAGCTGGACAATTGGCACTTTAAATGACCATATACATCAAGTGAAATTCAACTTTTTTACAAAACACTGTCAAATGGGTACTAAATAACATCTTATGAAAAAAAAAGAGTGGTCAAAGATGTAGTAGTTCTAAAAAATTGTTTTATATAAATTTGATATATCAGAATTTATTAATAATATCAATTACAGAATTCCTAATAAAATGAAAAAATAATGTCTTATTTTATATTAAAAAATATGAACATAATTGTTATAGAAATTTTGTCATGATTAGAATGCCCATGTTGTATAATGATATCTTTGGATGGTGATATGGTTTATTTGAATTAAACATTTTTTTAATTTAATATAAACTAATTCTTGGTTTGTAAAAGCTGTATTATAATTAGATTATTAATAGGTTGTTGTTATATGCCTAATAAAATTAAATTGAATTGAAATGAAAAATTATATTATTCTAGTTAATATATAAAGTAAAATTTGTTCTTTTATTTCTTTAAAAAAGTTTATGGCTTTTAATATTTTTCATAATTCTATGGCAATTAAAATTTATTTTAATAATAATGTTAAAATAGTAATATTTTGCTATAACCTTTATTCAAACTGCATGTTATACACATAAAAACTTAAATTTTGTGAAATTAGCCTTAATTTTAGTTATGTTACATGGCTATGGAAGAGTTAATAATTTTTCCAAAGTATTTATAACATTTTTAATTTCTTTAAATTTATCATCAGATATTATTATTGAAACCTACTGAGTATTATTTTATTTATTTTGGTATTTACTTTTAGTTCTACTTTTTTGCTTTTACTTAGAAGCTCATAATATTTTCTTCAACTGTAAATCATCATTCTTAAAAAGAGCAGCATTATCTGCAAAATTGAAGTGAAATAAATAATGTCCATTTAACCTTTTAACCGCTAATTAAATCATTGGTTGTATGAGGTAAAAATCAAAGCTTGTAATTGGCCAACTCACAAACTGAAGACAAAGCCTATTGTTAAAACATATTCGCCTATAATATTAAATTCAACTCAGATACGTTTATAAAAAGTATATTATTAATTTTTCAGGTTGTGAAGAGAACGAAAGTTCTTTCAAAAATAAATTGCTATTTTTTTATTCTAAAATATTCAATTTCGCAACATAAAAGCTATAATATAAACAAAAAGATCGACTTTTACATTATAGAAAAGTAAATATTTCTTTTACTACAACTTCAATATTTGTACTAAAATCTTCAATATTTTTCAAAATAATTTTGTTTTTTTATTATTCTCTCTGAAAATGATTTTTAATTTCCATAAAAATAAATAATAATATAATATATTATAAAATAAAAATCTCTTTTTCTTTTCTTATTTTCTTTGATCCAGGCGTTTTTTTTTTCTTTCCCACCAATCGGAATGTTTTTTTCGGGGAGAGGCCACGAAAAACCCCCCACACATATAATTTCTTTTTTTTGTTTATATATATATTTTTTTTTTTTTTTTTTTTTTTAAAAATAAAAAAGAAGGCCCCCCCATCCAAGACAACTTTTAAAAAAACTTTAAACGTGTTTAACAAAAATTTTCAAAAAAAAACTGGATGAGAGAGAGAGGGGTGAGATGTCCCCAGAGCCGCCTCGGGGGGGGGGAAAAAGGGTTAATTTTATTTGTTTATTTAGCATATAAAATACAAACACATTATGACAAAATATTTTTTAGATTATGAGAATGTTCTTAATCTATATCATGAAGCTATGATGATTTAATCTTAATAGACTGTTTAATGAATTGAATGCTTTTTTATTATTTATAGAATATAAAAAGGTGACTAACAAATCATTTGTTCTTTCTATAACTCTTTTAATAAAATAAAACTTACATTATTTTTTAAAGGAACGAAGAACAAAATGGATATTTTCAAAATGCAGCCTAATGCCCCTTACTTTTCAGCATTTTCTGATGTTTTCTTTGTCTCACCCATCAACATAAAATATATGATAAAATGTTTATTACTTATCAGAAAATAATAAATCTGACTTCATTTGAAATAAATTTTAAATGTTCACATTTTGTTCCTGTAAATATTAAAAAATGAGATTTCAATCAAAACAAAGATGTTACACATCATCATTTCTAGAAAAATTATTTTCAATTTATAAAATCAATGAAATATTTCTTATTTTTGATTATTTTTCAAAATGTGAATGAATATTTATTTATTTCTCTTATATCTAACAAATTATGCTTTAAAAGTTTAAAATTTTTGAATATTTATTGCAAAATTGCAACTATTCTTTACTCGTAAATATAAAACATTGCTTACATCAAAACTAGTCTTCTAATTTCCTTCATGCCATATTTATGTTAGCAGCAAACATAACGTTATATTTTTGAAAATAAAGTATTTCAAGTCAAAATAAGTTATTAATATTTTATATTTCTTGATATCTAATAAATATAATGAAAATTATTTTAAAAAAAAAATCTAAAACCATAATAAATTTGCAAATAAACATGTTTTTGCATCATTGGAAACTTCAATGTTGTAAAACTCTGAACGTTTTACAACCTTGTCAACAGACAATGACTGACCATGTCAGGACAGAGCTTATGTCTATTATTAGAGTGGGAATTTTGAATTTTGCACTTTTTTCACTCAATTTTCAGGGGACAAAAATTATTATAATAAAATATACTGTTTTATATGCATTTTAATGTATAATACTTACGAAAAAATTCACCAGGGGCGAATTGGTCAAAATAGGGAATAATTTGCTAGAAAGAACTGGAGGGTTAATAAAATAAAACTTCCATTATTTTTCAAAAGAATGAAGAACAAAATGGATATATATGAAAAAGGGAAGGTAGGAATTGAAGCTATTAATGATTACAGTCAATAACTATTTAATAATTATTATTTAGTGAAATACATTAAAAGTTAAATTGAAATTTTATAGTTCAAAACATTCTACACTACAAAATGAGTATAAGTTTATGTACTTATAAATAAAATTTTAATAACTTAATATGTTAAAAAAATTAGAGTTAATATATATTTTAGTCATTAGATATTTGCAATATTCTAATATTTTGATTGATAATGATTAATGCTTTTAAT
Organism: Epiperipatus broadwayi; assembly: GCA_028023455.1. Lineage (NCBI taxonomy): Eukaryota > Metazoa > Onychophora > Udeonychophora > Euonychophora > Peripatidae > Epiperipatus > Epiperipatus broadwayi. The sequence goes on from JAQFVV010012592.1 coordinate 1,922,978, forward strand.
TTTATAAATTACTTATTGAAGGGAGGAGTTGTCAAATTTATATCTAAATTCAAAATAAATACTTTAGAATCTTAAAACATTTTAATGATTCCTGTTATTATATTATAAACATGATATATGCATAGTGAATGAAATTATTTCTTGAAAGGTTTTTACTTTTATTATCCTTCAGTGAGACCGTTATGTATGAAGCCTATGCTGATTAATTCTTTAAGGTATTGCTCAATAATGACTTTTCAATCAGATTTGAACTTGCATAGGTAGTAGTTTCTGTAAAGAAATGATGACAGATTGGAATACTTTTGAGAAAGAGGTGAAATGGATTTGGGGTGCATAGAATGAAATGACTCTGAGTGGAAGGTCAAAGTATTGTGGCATATAGCTAACAACTCTAATGCCATAAATTGAAAGGAATCCTACTTCCCCCTTTCTAAGAAATGGGCAATCTGAATTACATACGTTTTGGGTAATCTATTGCCTATATATAACATATTCCCATACAATTATGCACATTTCAAGGTTATGACTATAAGGTCATTTAATGCCCTCGAATTGTTTAAGAAAAGTTTTAAATTTTTATAAATTAAATTTTTATAAATTACAGAGCATATAAATCAATAAAAAAACAAAATAGAAACATGACATTCACATTATTTTGTCATATTAATTTACAAGTATTTATTCATTTTTTACTTTAATTTTATTTTTTAAATGGGCATATATATGAATTCACTAGTTGAAAATGAATTATAACTAAGTTAAAGTTTGTAATATTTTTGACATGTGAATATATTTTTTGGTGCTAAATTTAAATGTTTTTCCTAGTATTAATATATATTGGCATTGAAATGATTTCAGATCACTGGTTTCACTGTGGTTACAAATTGAATGGTTTTATAGAAATGGCAGTGATTCTATTTTTTAGTTTTCATTTTGGTTCTTACATGCCAAGTGTATTTAAATGATTAAAAAGTTCTAAAATGTAAGTAACAACTTGTAAATGATGGCAGGAGTTATATTAATATGTCTATCTAAAGTAAGTTTTTTTTTTTCATTTTTAAAATTATTTCAATTTTAAAAATAATTTCCAATATAACTTAAAAATGAAACATATTTTATGTTCAATATTAAAGTTTTTTGAAATACAATAGAAGGCAGAAATATTTTTTTACATCTTGTCACAAATATAAATCTTTTTTTATATTTCAAATAATAATTCATTAAAATAATTTTGCCACATTCTAAAGACCATATATAAAAAAGTAATCTTATAGAGTGCATCAAAGATAAAGTTTTTGTTTAATGAATTAGTTTGTAAATTATAAGTTGAGTATTAGTAACTTACTAATAAAAATCTAGATCTAGAATATTAGAGTATGATGTTTATATATAAAAAAAAAATTTAGAAATAAATTATATTAACAAAAAAATATAATAATGTCGTAAAATGTTTAAACATGGAAATTATAAAAATATTTTAAATTTGTTTCTCAATGTAATATTAACAAAAATATATATTAAAAGACAAAATAAGTAACAAATGATGACTTAAAAATAAATAAAATTAAAAGTAAAGAAATAATATATAATTTTAAAGATGGAGAATTTTAGCATTTATTGGTCATTAACACATCACTTAAAAAAGAAATCTGAAAAATGTTCTTCAAAGTTGTTGTTTCTTTTTAAGAAGAAATCTTTGTATTTTTTTTAATAATCAGAAAAATAAATAATCATTTTTAAAGATTAATTTTAAATTACGAATGGAAAGTTTTTAAGTAATCTAAAGTCTTAAAAAATTAAAGACATCAATCTACATTAAAAGAAAAAAAAAGTTAGATATTTAGATATTATCTGAGATGAAAATATATTTGGAAATTGTAAATGCATGACAGAAAAAAATGAAGGAATAATTTTAAAAACTTGGAAATACTAACTTATCCATAAAGATTGTCAATCATTTTAATGATATACAGATATTTGTTGTTGGAGAATGTGTTTAGTTTAATGGAAGATCATAACAATATCAGAAAAAAACAAATATCTAATTATTTAAGGAAATGAAAAGTTTTTGAGAGTATAAAAATTGATTTAAAGAATTCACAACTAAAGTCCATAGAAAGAAAGAAAAGAATTTTGATTACATGAAGATATAAAGTTGAACCTTCACAATTTTGTTAAATAATTTGTTCTAGAGAAAAATAATTTAAGACAGCTTTATTTTTACTAAAAATAAACCCCCAATTCCCATCCAAAGCAAAACAAACAACCAATAACTATAAAATAAAAAATACATTCTAACAATATTTTCAAGTTGGAAGTCATCATGAAATATATCAATTAAAATAACATTAAAATCTTCTCAACTTACTTTAAAACATATACTTTAAGAGTAGTGATGTGATGTGATATGATGTACTGTAGCTTCTTCTTAAACGAAGTCAAGAATCTCTCACCTGTTAGCTACTTTATTTTACATTCCCCAGTCTAAGTTTTCCCATATTCTGCTCCATCCCATTTCCACAACATAATCTTTATCAACTCTATAGCCTTTATATCTAAATCTCCCTTACCTTTTTCCAAACCCAACATAAAAACCAATAATCCACTTTCTGTATAATCACTTTTTTTATATTTATTCTTCCATAACTTCATTATATGTGCCCTTTCTGTTTTCAAGCATTTACATTCAATTAACAGATGCGTAATATTTTCTATTTGTTCCTTACATAATTTACAGACTAAATAACCCATATTTTTCCATTTACATGTATATTCCCTTTCATTCTACTCCAGAGACATCTACTGTAAGAATTTAGAATACAAAGTGGCTTTCTTTAACTTTTTTGTATTATTGAAGGCTTTTTATTATTATTTCAGGCTAGTAGCTTCAATAATAATAAGAAGTTAAAGAAGTTGCCAGATGTATAAGTGTAATATAATAATCAGAAAATAACGAAGGGATGCAGATGCTTTAACATTATCAATAAATATCCATTGATGATTCATTTAAGTTTATGATAAATGGCTATGTAGTAGAATGAAGAAATTATTTTTGGAAGATTTCTTAAAAATATTAAAAAAACTATCGTTAGCTCGGATATATTTATACACAAAGTAATTGAATTTATTAACAAATAGTCAATAAGGTAGACGTTAAATAATTGAACATTACTCTTTCCACGAATCAAGGGGGATCTAAAGTATTTACAACACATTATTTATTGCCAATTATATTGAAGAATTTATACTACAATTTTTTTTTGCTTGAAATTGTATTTAGCCTAAAATTAAATTATATAGGTTTAAAATATTATTTCATTAAGTGTACCACATTAAATGCGAAATTATATACATAAATTAGGTATGAAATTCTTTTGTATATACTTAAAATCATTAGATTTATAACAATAATCAAATATACATAATTCATGTTTTACAGATTACTATAAATGTAGAATTTGTTTACGCAGACAAAGGAAAAACAATTTTATTTGCAAGATGAAATAAATATTTAAGCAAGATTTGAATATTATTAATGAAAATAGTTTGTAAGTTTTTGTAAATAGATAATTACTCCCAAAAAGCAAAGTGAATTAATTCTAAATTAAAAATTGGATAAAAATTTATTTAAGAATAACAATAATTAAAACAAATATGATATTATCAACAAAACCATTTACTTAAAATGATTGATTAAAAAGACGCGTTTAATAAAATTTACAATCTTAGAAGCCTATAAATAATTCCAATAAATGCAAATATTATTGTAAAACATTTTTTAAAATGTGAATCCCCTCTCCCACTCCAATGCAAATATTATTGATTAAAAATTTGATGGTAATGAATTGAATAATTTGAAAAAAGAAAAAGGAAAATCTCAGTAATTTTAATGATATAAAGATCTAGAAAACTGAAAGAGTAAAAAAAAAAAAAACTGTAAAGAAATAAATATACTATACTTTAACAGATTATTTTTGGCATTAACATACTAATGGAGTGACAGATTGAAGAATTAAAGATTCTTAAATCAAACCCAATCTGCCAAATCCTATACTAAAATGTCACATGGCCTTCTAAGAGATTAAGCATTCAATTGCCTTTTTAATATTTCCTGACAGAAGCATATTTGTTAGAAAAGGCCTCACAGAGAAGTAATATTTTTAGCTGCCATACCTACAATCTAATATTCAAATTTGGATCAAGTTAAATTCTTTTCAAAAGTCTTAGAATTTTTCTTTTAGGCAGCTGGACATTAAGCCAACTCAAATAACCATCCACAATTGATCAGTAAACAGGTACCTAGCTTTCTTAGTTTTTGGGCAAAACAATTATGGAAAACATTAAAATCCTCCTGGCCTTTTGCTCCACCAAAATGTTTTATCTTTATTGATAATAAATACTGTATACTGTTAGAATTGAATTTTTAAAAAAATATAGAAATGAATAACTGGGATAAAAATTTAGAAGTTGAGATGTCTAATTTTATTGTTGAGGATAATATTTCTGAGGAGAAAAAAGAAGTAGAGAAAGTAGTAGATTTTGAGACAATGGTAGATAACACTCAAAGTATGGATAGTGAAATAGAGGAGGAGGAAGAGATAATTTTTAAAACAGTAGAGAAAGAAGTAGTAAAAACTGAGAAAATTGTAGAGAATCCCTCGATCTTAGATTTAATGAATTATTTAAAATCAATAAAAGAGAAGAGTAGCAGAATGAATATGAAATTTTATTCTTTTAAAGAAGATTTGATAAAGGAGAGATATGAAAATAGTATTAGATTTGATTCTTTTAAAGAAGAGATGAGAAATATGAAAGATTATTTTAAAGAAGATATGAAAAATATGAGCAGCAAGGTGAATATGAAATTAAATTCTCTTAGAGAAGATAATAAAACTCTTAGAGAGGATATGAATAAAAATAATATAAAATTGGAATCTCTTAGTAAAGATATTAAAGAAGTTAGAGAAGACATGAATAAAAATAGTGAAGAAATTAAATCTTGTATAGGCAATATAAATCAAAAACTCAGTGAAACTTATAAAACTGTGGAAAATTTTAAGGAAGAGGTGAAGGATAAATTCGATAATTTTGATTTAAGATTTAGTAAAAATGAAGAAGCTAATGAATCAGTAAAAGTAGAAGTTAGGCAGATAAAAGATAAAAACCAAAAGTTATTGGAAAGAAAATTTGATGAGTTTTCAGAAAGAGCAATAATAGATTTAAGAAATCAGATGGAAGAATCCATTGTCCAATGTCAGATAAATAATAATAAGTTAGATCAGAAAATAGAGAATTATAATTTAAATGTGAAGAGTGAAATTTATGAAGTAAAAAGTAGCATAAGCCATATTAGTGAAGAAGTTAAGATCATTAAGAATGAGGTAGTTCAAGCTAAAGTCAGTATAAAAGAGGAAGTTGAAAAGGAAGTAAGTAGAAAATTAAAGAAGTTAAGAATACCAAAATGGGATCAAAAGATAGGAGATAAAAAAGTATTTCATGAAATAAATAGTGAATCTGTGGAGATAATTAGGATGGATTTAAAAATGAATAAAGAATCTATTAATTTGGTTAGTGGAAAGGTAGTAGAGAATAATCCAGTTGTGGAGATAGTGATTAAGGAAAATCCACAATTCATTGGGATCATTAATGAAGATCTTGACGTATGTAGTAATTTAGCAGAAGAAAATAAAGATTTTGTTGAATTAGTTGATAAAAATATACATGATGAGGTATCATTTGTTAAGTCACTAGATGATAATTTAGGAAGAAATGATTTTTTTGTTAGATTAACTAGAAAAGAAACTGAGTTTTCTGTTGAAGAAAATATTTCAAATAATGAATTAGTTAATAAAAAGATAGAAGAGTATAAAGAACCCATTATAATGACTAATGGAGGTATAAATGAAAATAGAGAGTATGTTGAAATAAGTGATAAAAGGAATGAATTATATAGAAGAATATTGAGAGAACCTAAAGAATATTTTGCATTGATTAATAATATGATAGGAGTGAATAGATCCTATGAAAGGTCAGTTTGTGAAAAAGTTATGGATGAATTTAAGAATTTTAATAAATATTGTAATAATGATAATAAAATTAATAAATCTTCAGGGATAAAGTTAATCTCTTTAGATGAAAAGTGTCTAGAGTTATTAGATAATGATTTATCAAAAATTGCTAATGAAACTAGCAACAAGTTTAAAAGTAAAATGCAAGTTGTGATTCAGAAAGGTAGTGTTAATTATGGAAATATTTGTTCACAGTTTAGTTTGTATAAAAAGGTGTTATTTAGAGGAATTAAAAACTTGATATTTCATGGTAAGCTTAGGAAAGAAAAAAATAATCTAATTAAAGATATAGATAAAGAAAAAGTGAGACTTAATTGTATAAAGCAAAAGAAAGTTATGATGAATTTCCTTAAGAAAATCTTAAATAAAGAGAGAAGTATAGGAAAATCTAAAGTAAAATTTAAAGAGGTGAGGAAAGAATTAAAAGTATATTTTAGAAAATAAATTATGAAAGATTAAGTTAAGTAATTTATGAATAAGATAATAACCTAATTTAGAGAATAAAATGAGATTTAGAAATTTTATAGCTTTATTTTAAAAAGATAAGGATAAGAATATAGAAGAATATTTAGCATTTTATGTCAAGTACATATAATACAATAACTTTGATTCTATATTTTCTGAAGTGTAGGTGATAATTTTATTTAGAAGTGTTTTCTGGTTGAGATTTTAATGTGATGTTCCAATGCTTTATAAAATTTTATGTTAAAGTGATTGATTATGATATGTAATGATAAAAAAAATTTAGCTATAAAAGTAATGGAGATGATAATTATAGGTTAAATAGGTTGAAGGTGGATGGTTAATTTAAAATTTTTATCCGAAGTGGGAGGATATGTGCCCTTTTGTATGGGTCTTCATAAATTGTTCTATCAATTTTATTAAAAAATTTTAAATTCAAGATATTTCAGCTGGGTGATGTTGATTTTTATTAATAATCTTTCAAAAGTTTAATTAAAGTAAACTATGAATATTTGATATGTGAAGTTGTGCTAATATCTGAGAGAGACGAATTCAATGGGGAAAAATGATAATATTATATGGTTGGGAAAACTGGCCATGATCAATACTGCATTAATAAGTTTTGTAAATAGATGTTTAAAGCCAAAGTTTAAAAAATGACAACTTAAAGTTAAATAAATGATATATTTATTGATGATAAAAATTAATATTTAGTAAGTGAATGTAGAATATTTTTTTTGTTATTAATAGTATATAATAGAAGATGAATATTTGATTTTATAATATCAAATTATTATTTTAAAGTTGTTATAGTATATTATTTATTTTAAAAATATTTTATTTTACAAAAATTGGATTGTTAGTTTATTTTTAGATAATTACAAGCGTTTCTATCTGTGGTGTAAGTCATGTGACAGATAGACATATGTACACATATGCTTGTGAGTTTTTTTAGTAAAGTTGCAAAACTGTTTTAAAATTCTATTATAAGATTTAAAATGTTATTTGAACTACTACGAGATAAAAATAAAAATAATTAGTGTGAGATATTAAATCTTATTTTTTTTTATACTGTTTAAAAAAATAAATATAATGAATAAAAGTAGATTTTAGTTTGCTTAGGAAAAATAGACTTATAAAAGTTAAAAGTGAAATAAAGTAAAAAATATATTTTTTAAAAAAAATGTTTAATGGATTTAAATAAAAGATAAAAATTAATTTGGGAATTAAATAATGTAATAAATAATAAATATTACATGAGTCATTATTTATTTTTAGTTTTGATTTTGTATAGTTGGCGAGATATGTAAATAGGTTAGCAAGGTGATTGTTTAATTTACCAATCAAGTGGGTAATTGATTCCGGTATAAAAAGCTGAGGTTCAATTGTTTAGTGTGCTTTTTCTTCTGTTGTTAAGTGTGCTATTAAATATAGCCAAGTAAAAAGTTATAACCACTCTCGTAATAGTTATTAGTTTATAAAGAGAGTAGTTTAATAAATTAAGAAATTGTACCATCTGAATATGCAGTGCTAGTTAATCATAATCCCCTATCGATCATTTCTATCAAAGCCTAATTTTGCTATCAAATAATCATGGAAGTACCACATTTATATAAAGTATATTGGATATATTTGATTAAAAATATAGTTGAAGCTATGTTAATTAAAATAAATTATTTATGGGTAAAGTTAAAATGTTGGACATCATATGAAAAGACAATATTTATACAAGACTGGCAAAATAATACGGTAAAAGAAATAAATTTAAAACTTGTAGTAATTTTAAAAAATAGATATTTTGTAAAAAAAAAAATGCAGAAAATACTTCTTTGTGAAGAAAGTATTTAAAATAGTTTATTTTAAAACTGTCTTTGGATAAAAAAATGAAAGTTACAGATAATTACTGAAATACCTGACATAGTAAGTCTTTGTTATTTTAAAAGACTATACTTATGTAAATGATTTTTAAAGCCGATAATTTGGAAACTTTAATAGCAAATAAATACCTGTAGACAGAAAAGAAAATGTCATGGTATTAAAATTCTGTATGCTGGTTATATAGAAGAATTTTTAAAAAAATGTTTTGCTGAAATATTTTAAGAAAATGCGCAATAAGTGTATGGGACGCCCGAATCAATTTTATCATATTTAAAGAAAAACACTACAAGACATCATTTAATCCTAGGAAAGTAATAACTTTTGAAGAATTTTTCTTTGTTAATAAATCCGGATCCTTTAAAGTTGACTTACTTATTTATTTATTTATGGTGGAACTTATTTATTTATTTATTTTTTAAAAAACCTGCCGTTCGTATTATTTTATGGAAACTATTTAAGCATATGCGCTATGAAGAAAAGGAAGCAGTTGTTGTTTGGAAGTTTCATTACCCGAGGAAAAAGAACATTTTATTGCGTGAAAACAACATGGGAGTTTTAACGTAGATATTTTTTTGATTTATTTCACTAATATTAGTATTAAGTTGTTTATTATCTGTTAGGGATAAGAAAGATACATAAAAGAGTTAATTATTTATTAATATAACACGTAATTTTCATAAAGGATTTTTTTTTTAATAACTTAAAAGCTTAATATTTTAGTATGATTGTAATGTATGAATGTTACGTTATTTTGTTAATTTATGGTTCGAGAAGACATCGTCTAAGTGATTAACAAGTTGGAATATCACTTATGGTAATGATTGTATAATATTAATTTTAATGTATTTTTGTTTTCCTTCTCTTTAGCTGAACCAAATATTATATGATTTTGAATGAATGTAAGGATATGCAATACACTATACACGCATAAGATTATTAATAATAGTTTTATTTTAAAATATGCATACTTTATTTTATAATATAAATTTATTATAACGTAATGAGGGAAGTAATTGTATGATTCTTTCGTGACTGAACTTTAATGTTTCTGTTATAATGGTAGGCTATTGATTTATTATATTGGTAGGAGTCTTTTTTTTTTTTATTTTTTCACAAGTTAGTAAAAAGAAAAGTAATTTTTTTTGTATAATTAGACAATTTAAATTAATTTTATATGCAAATTTATATGTGTGGTTTAAGAGTATATCATAAGTAGTATGATGAGATATAAGGGATGAGTTTAGATAGCCAATTTTTAAAAACAAATAAATTGTAAGTTGATACTAAAGTTAAATGAGATTAGAATGATATTTGAAGATAGGATTTTATTAAGATGGAATAGGAATAACAAGTAGAGAAGAATAGTAGTTAAAACGGAAAAGAATCATAGAATTTTATTTTAATATAATAACTTTATGAAAATGGGTAATTTATAAATAAAAAAATTTTGTCTCCACAAAATTGTTGGATAACTTTAAAATATTATTTCAAGAAAAAAACCTACATGTATTGCATATTTTAGTAAGTCATATATTATTATGAAATTACATCAGAATGAAATAAATAATTATGTAATTGATAAATGTCACATAATATTACAAAGTTATATCAACCTATACATTAGTTGATATTTAATTAATGCTAATTATAAATGTAATACATAATAGTTACATTATAATAGAAATAGCTATAATATTTAATTGGAATGAGCATTTTAATTGTTAAATTTAGTTTATTTTACATGTGCTACATAAGTGATATTTTACATAAAAGCCTTCTATTGTACTATTTGATTGTAAATGATATATAATAAAATATGTTTGTAAATACTATTAAATGTTACTTATAAAGAATTTAAGAAATGTATCGGATTATTTATTTTGGATAATGGAAATAGTAACGATGTAAGAATTTTGTATTTTTTTGTTTTAATTTATTTCCACTTGAAATGTACATATTGTATATAAGGTGTTTATTAAAGTTGAATGTAAATAAATTTGTTTAAATTGTTTTTAAAAGTGTGTCGAATTCATTATCTTGCACCACAGCATATGACAACAGATAATTTGAATAAAACATAATATTTGCACAGTATGAATTAAATCATTTTTTTTAAAAAGAAGTAGAGTATGTTCTTAATATGATTTTACAGAAATCCATTGACATTAACATATTATTGTTATGATGGTCATAAAATAATTACAATGCACTATATAAGAATAATATTATTCATTGCCACATATTATTAAATTATAAGATTTTATCATATTCTTAATTAAGATGCTATATGAAGATGAAAGACATGTAGATTATTTACTTATTTCTTAATAATTGGTAGTATAATAAAAATAGATAAGGTTAACTTATACACTGGAGATTGTTATTATTAGTTATTTATTATTATTGTAAGTTAGGTGTAGTTAGGTTTGATATTAAATCCCTTATCATGCCTATCTGCAGGAATTATAATTGCTTTAAATTAATTAAAAGAACCTGAGATTATTTTAGTTATATTTCTTTGATAAAAGATTAAAATCTATTTATTAATATTATTTTAGTTAGTTAATTATTATAAAAGACATAGGAGTGCTATGGATGTATTAGTTAAGGTAATAAAGAGGTAATAATATTCTTATGCCATTGAGGTAGTGTCTTATGAGACATGGGCTCAATGTAAATTCATATTACCACTTGTAACTTCACTTCATAGTCTCATGATTTAATAAATACTTATTTACTTAGTTCATGATATTGAACCATATTAATTTTTCTGTTAGTTAGAATAAATCTGATAAGATATAGTATTGTAAAATATTTTAATAATAATTATACACATTTTAGCCAAGCATAACCATTTATCTGAGCTAGTCACATTTTATTATAATATATATTTTCTGGAAGTGAGGGTACAATGGTAGTAAGGATTAATATTTATTATTTTTTTAGTTATGCACTATTAAATAAGTATTTCTTACTGTTAGAAATGGTATACAGAAATCACTGTGTTATGTGAAGATTAAAAAGTTTTTTTGAAGTACATAAATATTGGGAGGATAAAACAGTTTGTGAAAAAGTTGATCTAGGCATAATGTTATCAAAATTTTTATTTTTTTGTGTAGGGAGGATAGAGATAAACGTTGTAATAATGTTCATTTTCAATAACAATAAATAATTGCAATAGCTTTACTGAAAAGCACAATCTCAATATTTGATTCTATAAAAATAAATCAGAATTTAGAGCAGCATTTCAGAGCAATCTTTAACAATAGTTTTATTTAGACATGTAGAAAAAAGAAAATTAAAACTAATTTGGTTATGAAGTGTTCTGGTTAAAATGATTAATCCAAAAATTTCTTAAGATCATGCTAAATTTGTGCAGTATGGCAACTATTATATAATTAGACAGCAAGGGTGGGCTAACAAATAAATTTCATTAATTAATACAATTTATACAACAAGTGATTGTTTAAGTCATTTAAATTAACAATGACTTATAGATAATTGGATAATCATTAATAGTACTAAATATATAATTTGATATATTTTAATTATTCTTTTGTTGTCATTCTTTTAGGGAAAAAATATTTAGATATCCCAATTTTATAATCAATAATCATTTTCATAAAATAATTACTAATTTTCTAACTAAATAAGCATATAGTACGTTTACAGTTTTCATGCATCATCATCATTGTTAACTATTATTAATATACTGCATCATAAAAGTCTCTTCAAGTTTAATCCATCTCCGATCTCTAGCCTCTCTTCACCACATCACCGCTACACACTTTTTCATTTCATCCATTCAGCTTGCATGTGGTCTCTTTTTTTTGTCTTTTACAATTTCTTGGAATTCAGTTTAATATTTTAACTGTCCATCTAGTTTTTTAATCCTTTCAATAATGTCAGTAACACCTGTTTGTTCTCTTACCCATGTATTGCATTTTTGTTTTTGATATCTTCTAGTTACTCCAACACGTATCTCTCCATACTTTTTTGAGTGGCCTGAAGCCTCTGTATTGCCATTCTATTCTGAATTGCTCTTCTATTAAGTATTCAAGTCTTAGAACTGGTAAAAGCATTTATTAAAAACCTTCCTTTTCAAATATATAGGCATATTTTGTTTTAATATTAAGTTATTTCTACCAAAAGCACTCCAAACAAGTTTAATTCTATAATTAATTTCATCCATTATGTTTCCATTAGTACTAACAATCTGATAAAGATATTTGTGGCTGTTAACTTTTTTTACCTCATCATCATCAATCTTTATTTTCATCTTTTGAAAAAATCCATTTCATATTACTTTGGTCTTTTTAATGTTTACCTTTAGTTCTATGTTTTTACTTTCATCTGATAACCCCTGCAACATTTCTTAAAGCTCTAAACCACTGTCTGCAAATACAATTTCATCAGCAGCAAAATCCAAATGATTTAAATAATTTCCATTTGCTTTTATTTCTTTAGTTTCCCATTTTAATCCACAATATACTTTTTGTAACACTGCTGGAAAAAGTTTTGAAGATATGGAGTTACCTTATCTTACATCTTTCTCAATGTTAACCCTCCTAATATCATTATGTAATCTAATTGTTCCTGTTGCATTTTTATAAGTATTCTTCAGAATATAACAATATCCTGGATCTATACCTTGAAGAGCCAATACTTTAATCACTAAAGAAATGCTTATAGAATCATATGTCTTTTTATAATCTACAAATCCAAAGCATAATGGCAACTCATATTCATTGGTCCTTTCTATAACTTTTCTCAATATATATATACATAAATAAATATTAGAAAATATTAGAAATACAGACATCAATTTGTAATATATATATATATATATATATATATATATATATATTGTAACGGGCACAGATGATGTTACATTGTTTTTTTTTATTAAATAATTTAATATATTAGTAAACATGAAAAGAATAAAAGTTCACAAATAAAACTTCTTTTTTAAAAATTAAAAATTGAAAATTAAAATTCTATACTAAACTCATATATATATAAAATTGCACAGATAAAAAAAAAATTATTAAAAAGAAACGTTATTAAAAAAAAGAAAAAAGTATTTTAAAACTAAATTGTCAGTAAAGATTTAAAGATAAAAATATATCTTTAAGTTGGAAAACACATTAATTAATCAGAAAATGGAAATGATTGTTTTAATTAGTTAAATGTAAACTACCCTGGGGCATTTAAAATGTATAAGCAAAGGTCAGATAGGAGAGAAAAACAATGGAATTGGACCTCAGTGAAAGGACCATCACATCGATGACGTAATGTCAATTGAATCCTTAAAATTAATATAAAAGGAAAAGTTTGGAAATTATTAGTTAGTTATTACAAGATGACAGATATGTGCTAAGTTGGAGAGGGTTGGAGAAGGGATTGAAAGATGCACTTTCACTTCCTTCTGTTGTTCAAAAAAATGAAACATCGTTTTCCAATATTGCAGACCACAGGACATCAAGGGCTGGAAGAATACCATCAACCATAAAGGAGCAATGGTTAACTGCACACCGATCTCCTTATGACTTCATGGGAATTAACACCTTCCATTACAAAAAAATGAGACTACGGACATTTTTCAAAACAGTAAGAAATATATAGTTAATGAACATTTGAAAACATTAAGAACTTTAAAATATAAACTTTCTCCATATTTAAAAAAAATAGAAATAGATTCCTATCTGACCAAACTAAATTATTTATTAATTAGTTATAATTTTATTTGATGTATTTCTTTTTTGTAAATCATTTCCATTTATTTTTTTTGTTCTTTAAGTTTTATTTATGATTTTTGGTTTTGTGATAAATTAAATTATATAAATGTTAAACTTAAGTCGGGTGTGAATGGCTATATAGATTTGTAAAGTTATATTAGGGGAGGGTAATCTTGGGTTGTTTCGTAGTTGAATTAGGTCAATGGATTGGATATATTGGTGTAATTAGTAGATGTAGTATGAGGTTCGCTATGGGCAGAATTGCTTTATACACCACACACACTCATTTTGCCTATGGGAGGAATTATAAGATGGAGACCGCAGTTTCTTCCTATGGAGTTTTTTTTTATTGCTCTTCTTGTCAGATAGATGTAGTATTCCTATCTGACGAGAGGCAATTTCTTCTCTTAACCTTTTGTGCTGCTGTATTTTGTATTACATTGAATGCATCGATATATCAGATGAATTGACGTTAGTTTGACTGTGAACTTTTGGCCTAAGGTTAAATAAGGATAGAATATTTTCTTTCAAATGCAAATCTATGTAGTCTATTCATACTCGACACTCTAAATAAAAATGCATTAAATTTAAGTTGGGTATGGACGTTGCATGGATTCGTTATCGGTTAATTATGTTTTTGGTTTTCATATTTGATCAAAATATATAGACATTCGGTAAATAATGATACCTTATGGTATCTAAAATGTATTTATTCAGATGTCTTTTAAGTTATTGGTGTCTCTGTGGTATCTTACGATGAATACCATTGGGTTTCTTGTATTCCCTATGCAATTGACGGTATCAATGACTTTGTATTTTGATCGTTTATGTTTATTTTGAAATGTTTTTTAACCGTGTAATCTATGTAACCGATCTATACTCAACATTTTAAAACAAACTTTTATAAACCCATCAGTGCGAACTTATAATAGTATAAAAATTAAAATGTAAATTAAAATCTAAAATAAAGGTTAAAAATAATGTTAAATATTAAAGTAAACATGCTAAAATAATAATGTTAAATTTTATATATATGTGCGTAAATAAATTTTTGTGTGTATAATTACTGGCAGTGGCTTATTTTATTCTTTTTTTATATATTCTTAGATAAGAATTTATTATAAGATATAAATCTCTGCTGTTCCACTGAGCTAGTGACAATGGGCTAATGACCGGATATCAAAATATATAAAATAATATATATTTTTTGACTTACGTATCTGCCTACTTTATAAATTTTCTAGGTTCAAATGCCTAGATGGCGCCCTTATAGTGACGATTACGTTAAGTAGCTAATCCTGGATCGTTATAATATATATATATGCATATACATATATGAGCATGTCTATACAAATTTATACACATTTATATGTGGGGTACAATTGTTAGTGCATTTATCTCCTATGATAATTACTTGGATTTAAAGTAAAGATTTCAGATCTCATCAGGTATAGTATTTTTTTTGTTTATGTAGCTAGCTCATAGCAATTCATTTAGATAACAAATTATTGATAGGTATATAATATGTATCTATTGATTATTACTTGAAAAATAAAATAAAGATGGTAAACATTAAAAATCATCATTATAAAGACTTAAGAAGCCTGGCAAGTAATGACTTTTTCTTAACAGTTTCTCTTTGATTGGCTGTTGGGGAAGCTTTTATTCTGCAGAAGCCTTATTAATAAGGGCTGTTTCATTTTACTTATACAGAAATACATCACTCATGTGCTCCAGTCAGTTATTTCTAAATTATACAATAACACATACTAATATCTATTTTAAAGCTAAATATAAGAAATATATAATAGTGAGCATTAAAACTGAAAGAAAATTTTCTGAACAGGTTGATTAATGTGTTCACCCATTTTAGAGAATAAGTGATAATCTGGATTTAATAAGAAAATTTGTCAATATTTACATTGAACAAGAGAACATCTTTTTACAAGCAAGAAGTATTAACAAAATAAACAATCTTAGAAGAAATTATTCCAATGCTAAAAACTTATATCATCAATTATTAAAATAAATTCGGGATTTGGACTTCATCAAGAAAAGAAAAGGCTATAGAAAAATAATGCAGATTTTAAATTTATAACAACACACACAGATATGTAAGCTATAGATATTGATGTTTAAAGTAGCGTATTGCAAACGATGTCAACTATATAGTGTTTTAATTACTATATACCGCTAATATATAATATGCAAATTCATGTTGCTTAAAATTACATGTGTATTTACAAACATCATATAATAAGTTTTTGAGTAAATAAAATAAAGTATACGACTCTCATATGCTTAATCTAATGAATAAACTAAATACAAAGTTTGCCACTTTTATTTAGATTAACCAAATATCATATTTCAACAACATTCCTCATCTTTATAGTGTACCTAAAATCCATAAGGATCATGTTCCATTAAGACCTATTGTTAGTTCTAAAAATTCACCTTGCCAAAATTTGTCAAGATCTTCTCAAAGTTCTAAGGTATTTGGCATACAAGACTCAGTCCTTTTTGTCAGCGATTTTAGACACTTTGTAGAATTAATCAAGAACATGAAAATTTAAGGAAGTGACTTACTGGTAAGCTTTGATGTGGAAAGTTTATTCACGAATGTATCAGGTGAAGAGGCAATGTCTATTGTAAGAAAAAGATTAAATGGTGATAATAGTTTGCAAACCAGAACAGCTCTTTCAATTAATAGTATAATGGAACTACTAATATTCTGCTCAAAAACAACCTACTTTAAATATAATAGAATTCTTCCAACAAAATCAACAAATGGCTATGGGCTTACCATTGACACTCCTGACTAGCAATATTTTCATGGAAAAACTTGAAACCACAAAGATACAACCTATTCCATATCCACCTAAAGTTTGGCTTCACTATGTGGATGACACATTTGTTGTAGGGCCACATGGTGAAGCCCTGCTACAAACTTTCTGAAAACAATCAACAACATATCCCCTTCAATTAAATTCACAATAAAATCAGAACAACAAAAGTTAGCATTCTTAGATATTCTCGTGGTAAAATCAAAACTACAGTTTACTGAAAACCCACACATACAGGAAAATACCTAGCCTATACATCCAATCACACCAGAAACACAAAACATGGAGTTATACTATCACTATGGAACAGAGCAAGAGAAGTTTGTTCAGAAACCAGCGATTTGGAAAAAGAAAAGATCTATATAGAACAAACTCTTATGAAAAATGGTCATCCATCAATTGTTATTAAGAAAACTTTAAATATATATTGCTTATAACACTCTATTCATATACACATTAATGCAACAAATTTTCTTAAAAACTTCTTTATTTTCTTACAGTTTTGACTGACCAGCAGTCTTCATCAGAGCTCTATCTTCTTCACTGCCTTAATTAATGTGTATATGAATAGAGTGTTATAAGCAATATATATAATTATATGAAGATATGCAAAGAAAGTGAAGGAGAAGAATAAGAGAATATACTTCTGATAAAAAAACTTTAAATAGACAACAAAAAGAACTGTCAAGCATTGTTAACCAAGATGTTATCGCAGCTGCCTTGCAAGCAAGTAGTTGGTTGCAGACGGTTGTGGGTTCGCGTCCCGGCCAATGCTATGACATATGAAAAAAAAAGAATTATCAAAATTAATTATTAGTACTGTAGTGTACCCATAAATGCCAAAAATAGCCGAAAAATTAAGGAAAATCTTCAATCAGTATAACATCACAACAGATTTACAGAGCCATAGCACACAAAGAGGAATTCTAACATCCACAAAGTCTAAACTTGAAATGCTGAAAAGAAAAAAACTGTATCTATGGAATACCATATGAATGTGGAAGAACATATAATGGTGAGACCAGCCATCCCATTGAAAAGCACTTGCAAAAACACAAACTGATGATAAGCAGAGAGAAAGCAGATGTGTCTAAGGTAGCAGACTATGTATGTGCCAGTGAACATATGTTGAATTGGGAATATATAAAAATATTCGATAGAGAAAAGGTACAAAGAAAATTTAAAGAAGCTGCTCACATGACAATGGCAAAAAATTCCATAAGCCAACTTGATATGCTTATACATAATGTATGGAAGGCAGTAATTAACTTTGCTCTGAGGAAAAGATGGAGAAATCAAGAGGAACCTCATAGATAAGTATATGAAATTACTGACTATTGCCTTTGGCAGAATGGCTGTTGGTTAGAGTGTTACCTTAAAATTTAATACTCAAGAATCTAAGAATCCAAGTTCAAATCCCATGCTAATAATATAACTGGTCAGTGCAGCAACACCTGAAGAAAACAGGAGAATAATACCTCTAGAAACATTGTGCATATACTAACCTATTACATGCTCTATTACTAACAGTTGAATGTATTTGGAATATTTAAATAAAGTTAAATTTTTCTAAAGACATTCAATACTCATATTAAATTGATGGAAATAGTCCAATATAAAAATACAACAAAAATATTATACTTATTAAAATAATTTGTTTAACTTCAAATACAATTAAAATGTGTAAAGGAAAGAAAAAAAAAGTTGGTCATTAACTCAATGAACTTTTCATACTCTTTCAAGTTGAGATAGGTTCAAAAAAAAACATGTCTTGTCTGATTAACATACAATTTCTTCAATTTAGTATCTTTATCAGATTTTAGTATTTTTTAGTACATAAATAAAAAGAATCTCTTGGTATAAATAGCTCATCTACCTATTACAAATGCAATATTGATTTAAACCACTTCCAAAAAACTTTACATTTTTTTTTGAAAGACTTAGAACTGTTCTTTTAAGTAACCTGCCCATTGCAAAATCAATGAACATATTCCTTGCTGGAGAATAAAACAAATATAGAAACTTTTCAAATTCTAAATGGTAACTAGCTATTGTTAACTGGAAGACAAAGAAGGATGAGAAACTGCTCAAACCTCATAACATAGATAGAAAAAAAAATAGATAGAAAACATTTTTAGCTAGAGGTAAAACGAGGATAAAAAACCATTCAAACTTTCACTATCTAAGAATTGGCAGTCTACTGAGTATTACCTTTTGCTTCATTGTTTATTTGTGATTGGTCATTGGTGAAGTCTTGCCCTGCAATGAGCATTTTATTTATTTATTTATTTTTAAAAAAAAAGCTTATATTTTTTTATTACACAAATATTGATTTGAAGACTAACTTTTTTAAATAATTTTTTATTGTATATATTGTATTTGTTTTTTTATATGTAACAAGTTCTGGACTCATTTTTATAATAATAAAATGAAAATTTATGCCATTTACTTTCTAAATAACTTCTATGCTGGGAGGTAGGTTGAATATTTTAGGAAATAGATTGCTATGAATAATGCATAACCTTTGATTAGCCAGTTATTTATAATAAACATTTGTTTTCCACTTTCTTAATTAATTTTAACACTTTAAACGTTAAATCTTCATATTTATACATTATTTTTAAAGCTAGAATCGTTAATTGTTTAACTCAGTTGGATGCATTTTTTTTTAGCAGTTCTACACAAACATCTAATTAAATGAACCAAAAAAAAAACATATAAGAAATGATCATACCACTAAAAATAATATTAGTATAAACATAATAAATGTTATCTAATAAAAATGCTTAGTTGGTTTTGCTTTATGCAATTTAAGTATCAAGATATAATTAGGGTCAGAAATCAAGTTTTCGAGCATCAGGAAGATTGGTTAAATCAATTGCTTCATTACATTTTTCATTATTGATATCATCTAAAGTTTTTAAGAACATTCACAATTGGATTCAAATGTATTTTTTTGCATCATATTAATACAAAAACAATTTTCAATCTAATAATAACATAACAGTATTAGGAATAATATAAAATGTCTAAAACTGGAGTAAATAAAAGTACCTCTAATAATTCTAAAATGCTGAGCATAGTATTAGTGGACAATATGTGTTTTTACAATGTTTGAGCAATTTGATGATAAATTAAGCATTGAACAGTTCTATTTAGTTAATCAAAATGGAGCCTTTAAAAAAAAAATTCACTACTTAGTTAAGAACCAATCCCAAAGCTTTAGATCAAAACTCTATAATATAAATTATTAGAATCGATAATCATATGCTGAATGAGATTAATTTATTATTGAATGTAGTTAATATTCTATCCATTATATATATGGTAATTATTTATAAAAATCATTTTTTATAGAGCTAGAAAGAACTTAATAACGAGTGAAATAGAAAAAGCTTTGGGTACTAAAATTTAAGTCTTATATATAATCCTGGATATGATTATAAGTAAGATATTAAAAGAAAGTTCCAAATACATTTATTTATTTAAAATAGTTAAAAATTATTATGTAAATAGTAACTTGTAGAATTTTAATATGGAAATTAACTTCTGTGAAGATAATATGAACATATAGCATATTTGTTTTACTATTTGTTTTTTTTCTTCTCTTAATTATCCCACAATAAAACTCAGTATCAATATCAGTAAAACTGTAGTAACAAATTAGAAAATACATTTTAAATAAAATGAAAGCAAACTATTTACTTATTATTTCTTTTAATCTTATACTCAGATGAAAAGATCTGTTAGCCTGAAGTGTCAGATATATATAAAAAATATTCTAAACTATTATGCAATTTGCATCAATAAATTTCAAAAAATAGAATATCATTGTTGCTTAAGAATTGCATGAATTTTTATATTTTTATGTTGTATTGACAATTGTAAAATGTGCAGAAGAACCATATGATTAATTGATTGCACTTTCCTTCAGAGAGATATTGATAACTTGGGTACATACCTGTTGCAATCTAAATGATCTTAACAAATGTTCTTTTCTTTCTTTTTCAAAAAAATGTGAGGTTTTAGATTTTCCTTACTTTACCAATTCTTACAAAATTAATCCTGTTGCATCTCAAAAGATCTGGGAGTTTTTTTTTTAATAATGGATCCTTTTATCATCATATTAAAAATGTTGTTCATAAAGCTTTTAAAACAATTGATAGTATTTTTAAATATGATTATTTTTTTAATGATGATACAAAATACAAGTCATTCATATCATCGGTTCTCACCATAATAGAATATGGTTCAATTATCTGAAATCATTATTCAGAATAAAGTTTTAGTTTATTACAGTCAGTTTTCTATAAATTCTTAAAATATGTTTTTCTTAAAAATAAATAGAATCTTCATTTTCCAGATAACAATGTAGTGGCCTTAATTTTTTTTTCAACATTATAAATCAACAAATTATATTATCTGATATAACTTCAATTTTAAAATTTAAGTTTCATGTGCATGATAGTCGATTTGTTAATTAATATATATCCAACTTTGTTAATTCAGTATTATTAATTTTCCCTTTTTATATAATTAGGTTGAACTAATACCATTTAAATCTAGATATTTAAGCAGTTCTACAATATTCTTAAAGTTAAATGCCAATTTTTTTTTAGTTTAAAGTTATTCTATTCATATTTATTTATTTATTGTTATTTTCTTTAATAATTATGTAATATACACTACATACTTTTTATTTCTGTTATTTTTATGCTATTCTGTAAATGCACTTAAATAAAAAAAAATAAGAATTATTATTATCAATTAAAATTTTATAACCAAAAAAAACAACAATTATTTATATTGCTTTTTTTTATTATTTATTATTATACCTAAAGAGTATACTCTGAACAAACATTTTCATTTAATACAATTTAAAAAGCAATTATTAAAAAATGATAATAAACAAAACCTATTTACATTTAAGCATTATAAACAGAATTATAGAAATAAGATTTTTAGAAATCAAAATTTATTTTATATGCGATTTTTAGACAAAAAAAATTACATACAGTCTCTAAGAGAATATTGGTGACATATAACTTATGGCATCCAGAGTAACAAACCATTCTTTTTTTTTTTCTGCTGATTTAGTGCAATGTTAAGGGATGGTAGATTATAGATCCCAAGATCCATGGATGACATTCATCTCTGCCACTTCTATGTTTAAATTTATTATAACTACAAGGAAGGTGATATATATATGATTAATTATCAGAATTTGTATACTTTAAAACTTTTTTACTATCTATATATTTTTATTTAATGAAATAGAATCTACCACTATTTCCTAACTGATTTGTATTATACTATTTTTTTTAGTTTTTAGAAAATCCATAGGAAGATAGTAAAATAATTTGTTTAATTATTATAAATTTCTTAACATTGGTTCCTTAACACTCCACATAATTTCATATCTAGTGGGTACATGTAACTTGAGATATCAATTTTTATTTTAAATTAATAATTTCACATTAATTTAATAAAAAATAGTAGTATACAATTAAGTTAAATTAAACTTCCTTTTGAGTCATTTTACATATTTTTGCAACATTAACTTCTCATTGGTTTATAAAGAATTTTGTCTAAAAAAATCAAATTCAAGACAATGAAAACAAGACATTACATGATAAAACAAGTTTACAGATAAGAGTAAAATGATTTTGGTTACATAGAAATTAAGAGTATTATACAAATAAAAATCGTATTATCTGCAGAAATGTAGAGTTTTGGATATATAAGATTAAAACTAAGATAGCTAAAGATTAAGGGACTTGAAATGTGATAATAAACAAATGAAATCCTGAATATAATTTTACTAATGAGTTTATTTTGTTTATTGTAACAAAAACTAAAAAGCAAGAATAGTCAAAACGCATAAGTTAAAATTCCTAATATTATAATATATAATATTAAATATTTTGTCCCTGGAAATATACAAAAATAATTTAAATAATCATGACTTTATTTAATAAGATAGTAAATATGAATAAACAAACAAACACCTATTTGTGTTTAACCATTTTTTAGAGTGAAATATTATAATATTGTAACAATAGTAGCATTCTAATTTTGATATTCAATGATTTTTTTTTTTACTTTCTAAGAAAAATAAAATAATATTATTTAAATATGTCCAATATCAAAATATCATCATCATGTGATTTTTTCAATTAGTATTCTACAATAAAGAAGGGCATTTTTTTCTTCTCTGTTTCTAAATCATTTTTTGCAAAGGCAAAAGTCAGAAACCATCTGCAAGAATATTAAACCGTCTATCATTTGATAACCATTGATTATGTAAGCTTATAATAGATAGCATTGGGATAGAGAAAATAAATATGATTAATAAAATCAAATACTTTGTCTCTTAAGTCATGTGACACATTTTAATATAATATATAATTATTACTAAAAAATAAAACTAGTTATTTAATTCAAAAAATAATTTGATATAAAACAATTTTTAAAAAATAGGGTTTTTAAATAGCTGGATGATAAAACGTTTTTTCTTTTTTTAAAAAAAAAACCCCAGAATATTCTGAAATTGTTTTAACATAAGAACATTAGTTTCCGTATTTTGTGACTTGGCACCAATTTCTAGAGAATAGTACAGTAAAAATGGTAAAAACTTATGTGATCATAAATTTATGAGATAGTCACCCGCCATTAGCGGTAAATAACCTATTAATATTCTATGCAAAAGAAAATAATAAATAATAAAATTAAAAAATTAATGTAAAATAATTAGCTAATAAAATAAAAATCAACTATAATTGATTTAAAAACAAATAACTAATAACAACCAATATAAACAATTCACAATTAAAATATTATAAAGCACTCGCAAAATAATTAATAAAAAATGTACAGAATTTATAAAAAAAAAAAAAAAATGTATTTTATGAGATTTGCATTCTAATTTTTATAATTTACTAACGTCCAAAAATTAAATCCTCTATAGAATGTTGAACTTAAGGTTGAAACTCAACCTGTCACGTTTGGTGAGACTATAATATCACGTGATTTCCTGAACAAACCATGATTTTTATATTACCCGAGAATTGACTCACGCATTGCAAGGTTTATGCGTAACCCATTTGAAAACAACTATCTTAGATAATACTGTAATGACAAAGTTTTGCAGCATTAGTATTTTATCATTTTAAAGTTTTATTTTTGGAATAAAAAAACAACAAATAAATTTATAAAATAAAACTGCTTTTCATTACATAGAACTCACTTGCATATATACATTTATAGATAAGGAATTGTGAAATTGTAAAACAACCAAACATCAGCCACTTAAATTTCACTGCTAGAAAAGGTTAAAAATGATTTTATTGTACACGTGTGCATTTATTATACAATGTATATTCAAATCGTAATCTAATATTAAATATCACATTAATTTCTAATATAATGATAAATATAACTTTTCTACGGTTACAATTACGTTTATATATATATTGTTAGATAATAAAAAAAGAAGTACAGCCACATGAGTGTATTTTGAAAAGTTAGTTTTAAATAATTTTTAATTCAAACGTACACAAAATAAGAAATAAATGAAATTAAGCGTTGTGTGAGGTCTGACTGGTATTTTTTAAAATTAAATATAAAGTAAATATTAAATTTTATTGAGTTATTATTTTTAAATAATTACTTTATATATTGATTTTAAGCAACTTAACAATTGAGATTTGATTATCATTAAGTATGGGTATATATATTAAATATAAAATGAAACAAATTTATTGAGTTTATTATTTATGCTTTACATTTAGCAACCTCTAGTAAAATCAAATAAATTTTAGGTTCATGAGCGTTTTTATTTAATTTAATTTACAATAAAAATATACTTTTGTTTATTACAGTATGTCGGATTTCCTTTAATTAATAATAAACCTTTCTTTTTTATTTTAAATCCCATAAAATAAGCATGATGAAATATTTTATTTCAGAACATATACATAGTTTTGTTAAAGTTTAATATTCTTTTTATTACTATTCATTTCGATTCAAATAATTATTAATTATATTTCTAACTCCTTGTTAGATTAATTTAATGATTAGTAATTATCTCACGTGACATTATTTTTAATTACGTTACGATGTCTGCTTTTGGCAGCTAATACTTGTCAAGCTGCGTCTGTTGTAATCATGGCTGAATTAGGTTTTGAAAGGATTTTAAACAGTGATTTAGCTTCTATTGAATAATTCTAACATGGAGCAAATCTTATTACGATGTTAGACATTTTGACCTCTAACGACCAAGGAAGGGTATTGATTAACAATGTCTAAAAACAAGAACATTACGATCGCTCATTATTATAATTTAAACTTCAAGTTTATTAAGAAAGATGTCTGGATTAAACCATTGTTCTTTTGTATTCATAAAAGCAACGACAAATATATTAGAAAGATGTAAAACAAACCCTGACAATTAGGCTCTCTATTTTTTTTAATAAATTTATAATGCTAAAATAATTTTTGAAAGTATAAACACAACTCACATATATATTACATTTTGTAGTTTTTTTTTACGTTAAAAAATGAAATAACAAAAAGATATAATTATCAAAAAAAGAAACAAATTTTAATCATTGTGTGTGCGGGGAGCAATATGACCTAGATTTCATCTCCATTTGTTATAAGGATTGTATCACTTAATTTTTAAATCTTTAATAAAAGAATAGCTTTTTAATATAACACTGCTTACTTGAAGATAAATAGGAGTGAAAGTAACAATAATTGGAAACACTTTGCATAATCTCAAACCGATTAGTTGTTTTTCGTGGGGAATATAGTTACTGAATATATTTATTCATAATAAATTAGCTTCTAAAAAAAGACGCTTGAGTGAGAATGTGTGCGAAGAGCAATTTGGCGGGATATTAGTTTGTTGATGTTTAACTTATAAGGAAATGTTAACGCATGCGTATTAGTGTAACAAATAGACAAAAAATTCAAACTGCAGTTAAAAAAAGGTAATTGAGAAAATGTTTTTCTTTAACATTCAAGTGCTGTCGTTTAATAAGTTTATTGCAAGTGACAAATCTTAAACATCTTATTTAAGTATATTAAAAATGATATCAAAACAAATAAATAATTAAAAAAAAAACTATCTCCAAAATAAATAATTTAGAAAAAAAATGTAATTAATTACCAAATATATACAATACGGGAT
This sequence comes from Epiperipatus broadwayi, assembly GCA_028023455.1. Classification (NCBI taxonomy): domain Eukaryota; kingdom Metazoa; phylum Onychophora; class Udeonychophora; order Euonychophora; family Peripatidae; genus Epiperipatus; species Epiperipatus broadwayi. The sequence continues at coordinate 1,949,160 of JAQFVV010012592.1, forward strand.
TTACAGCATGGAAAAGGCAAAAAAAAGCCAATCATTTATAGATAGTATAATTTATACAACAAACATTTTCTAAGTGTAAACATATTATATACATGTGAGAAAGAGCGAGCAATAAATGTTGTGTTGCCTATTACGATGAAGTGATAACATTTGATCGTTGTTGGTAGTAATTTGCCATTGAATGCCACCCACTTAGCACATTTTATTTTATCATCTTAATTTTAGAAATCGATAAATCATAAAATTATAAACTCTTACGTCATTACGATTAAGAGTAGTAACAGAAACTTATTAATAATTTATTTAAATGTATCTTAATAAAACAAAAGAATTCATGTTTAGGAGTGAAAACTTATATTTTAGAATATTTTTTAATAATGCTTATTCTTATTCTTAAGTATATATCTAATAATATAAAAATCTAACTAAAGTTCTTGATATAGTTTTAAAAGTGAGATGTTAAAATAAATTGTATTAAGAGGATGCGCGATGATGATCAAGTGTCAATGCTTGATCAAAGTGCACTACTACATAATTATTTCAGTTGGCTTCAGATAGAAAACGTATCATACATATTTACACACACACATATGCATACATATGTATATAAAAAAATTTTTTTAAATATTTTATTATATATACACATGTGTAAAGCATATTTTAAACTATTACTGCAACTATTTTTAAGTGAAACCCTCTCCGTTTATTCGTACTTAACATTTCTGCCCGAAGACATTTAGAATAACTGGGTCTAAAATAAGTGACTGGTTTATCATTTAGATGTTCAGAAGAAATTCTAACATCAGAACTGACAGAGAGAATAAACCTTGATTCATGGATTTTGAACCTATAATATGCCATGCTATTGCATTAAACTAGGCAGGACACAAGTAACTGGATAATATATGTTTCCTAAAAAGGAATAATATTTTAGTGGTACATAAACACAGCTTTTAATATATTATGATAATGACGTGTTTGTATACTGAATAATAAATAATTGCTCAATTAATCATTAATCTGTATGTGCAGACATGAAAATTTACTAGTATTTTTTTTTTTTAATTTTATATAAAACTAACTGAAAATATGGCTTTTATATTTTAAAGTTGCAAAATAATGGTCAGCACTATATGAAGGCATTAAAAATATTTCTTTTTCATGGAAAAATATCAACAGTTCAATAAGTCCAATATTAGAAGTCGTTATTATAGATTAATAAAATGAAAGATTGTGTATTAGTGCAAAACTAGAAACTCAAAAACTGTTAAGAAAGACAATTGTAACAATTTGTAATCATGTCTTTCAATAATATTCTAGAGTATTTAAACTGAAACTGCAAATAATTTAGAAAATTAAAAAAAAACTTTTTAAAAAATATATAGAAAAAAAATAGCACAAACAAACAAAAAAAAACTGCAGTTCATTAATAAAAGAATAAAAGAAGGGAGCAATATTAAAACACTCCCATTTACAAAAAAAAAAAAAAATGATGTTAAAATTTATAAAAGTGTTATTAAAAAAAAAATAAATGTCATCTTGATATTGGGATAGAAGATTATTTTGGCAATAAGAAGACATACTCTAAGTGAAAAAATAAGACATGTCATTAATTTAATACAGAATGGAAAAGCTTTAGAAAATAATAAATCACTATGAATATTTTAATAGAAGGAAGTAAACTGCAGGGATATGCACCAAATATAAAAAGAAATATTAAAAATTATAAATTTATCGGTTTTCTATCATTTTATAAAATATTTACTTAGATCATTACAAATTATCTTCAATGAATGGTTGGAGTCAAAAAACTAAGGGATTAAAAATATTTTAAAATAGTTATCATATGCAATATTATTTCCAACTATTAAAAAATGAATAACAAAATCTAATGAGTATAGATTGCTTTGTCTACAATCTATAAATTAGAAAACAAAACTTTATAAGCATTTTTGCAGGGATTAAACTTTGAGATATTGTGATCTGATCTAACTTATTGTCAAATTTTAAAGAACGCTATCAACGTATATTAGCAAGATATGCCGCCTTAACATTAGTAAGAAAATATAGCAGTATGAGTTAATTTTTCAAAACAATTTACATTTTTTACAAGGTATGTGTATGAATATGGTATGTGTATGAATATGGGAGCAAATAGACTAAAAATAAAGAAGAAGATTGAAGGCATTTGAATTTTTCCAATTAAAATGTCAGACAGCTGTGAGATGAAAACAAAAACATAGAATTAGAGATAATTATTATAAAAAATTATAGTACTTCATTTTGTCATTAAATAAATAAAAGAGAAAATTTTTCAAAAACTAGAAGCTCAAAATTATAAATATTTTAAACAAATTTTAATATAGATTTTAATAATATGGATTACATTTGAAAGTAAAAAAAATTAATATTAAAGAAAAATAAAACAAGCCCAACAAATCTTCAATCCGCTCATAAAAAAAATAAGAATCCCCAAATGACTTTATTAATTCCTTCAATTTTGCTGCTTTATCCATTGAATTGTCTAGCTATGTTGTTCAACATTTATATTTGATTGCATCTACAAAAATTAGAGGCTGGTAAATTCTATTTATAAAGCAGATAATCCCAATGACTATAGACAGCCATGAATTTATTGATAATATGTCAGTAGTTTCTACGAAGATCAAACTCAATGGTATATGATTGGATATATATATAACTGTTTCAAACCTCCTAAGAATTCAGTTTTCCAATTATAATTCATATTCACTATTTAAAAAAATTCTGGATTAAATATTCAAGGAATATAGTCATGATATTGAGATGATTAATAAGTGGTAAAACTATATCTTGAGGTGTTGGGAAGTCTTAAACATCTTTATGTAATTTAAAGAAGTTGAAGTGTGTTACTTTAACAAAGTAAATTTGACAGAAATTCCTATAAATAGGGAATATAACTTAGGTCCAAGTTTTTCAATCTTTTTATATGTACAATATATATTTGAATATTCTAACTTCTTACTTACAAGTATTAAAAATAAAGTTATTATAGCTTCTGTATTTTTAACAAAAATTGGCAATTAATTTTCATTTAGAAAATACATAAAATCATATGTGTTAGCAATATGCATGGAAAAAAGTTTAAAAAAATGAAACTTAAATAATAATTAGTTAAATGTTAAACAATTATTTTGTTTTAAAATTGTAATTAAGTGGAGACTAAATTAACATTTCTTTTAGTAAAAAATTATTGTATAAATCTGCAATGATCATATGCACATAGAAATCCAATGATCTATAGCTAAATATTATATATTTCTAAGCATATTTAAAAATAAAAAAAACAAACAATATATTTATTGAGCACATGACACATTAACTGAAAAACAATGATTTAGAAGAAAAGTTATATCATACTACCACAAAAATACACACATATGTTCAATTAATTTATGGATATTTATCAATAGTTAAAATAAGATAAAATTCTCATGTCAAAAAAAAAAAAATAGAAAGGATTTGATTTCATTAAAATGTTAGGTGGTTGTGTTCTGTTTATTATAATAATGTTCTCATTCCATATATACTTTTATAATAAAATAATAGTCTAGATATATTTACATATATGCACAAAGATATTTCTTATAAAAGAGTGTGAATACTTTATAATATACAGTAGTAAATTATCTGAAACTAAAATTATTTTTTATACTTTATATAATATTTTATAAAATTAAAACAATTTTGAAACAACATTCTTCATCAGCAATGTCAAGTCTTTAAATAGTATCCATAAATTCAGATTCAATTAGAATTTAAATATCAGTTGATATCTATTTTTTTTGAAAGTGTGAGAATACAATAGTTCACAATTAATAAATATGTAGCTAAGTAATCATAACTTCTAAATATCTGTAATTGCTAAGTGGAAATGACTTTGGAAATATATAACTGCATCCCACAGAGTTATGTAGCATCAAGAATAATCATAACTTCTAAATATCTGTAATTGTAAAGTGGAAGTAACTATGTACTATCCCATATCCCACATCATAGTTATGTAGAATCAAGATTTAAAAGTAAGACTTTTCTTCATTCTTTGAATATATTAATTGAGTATCATTCTATCTTTCCATTGGTTTTTGATGTCTATAGAAATGTTTACTACATAGCTCCATAACTCAGCAGGTCATAGTTACTTTTGCTTTGCAATTATAAATATATAGCTACAAAATAAAATGTACAAATTGGCATGGAATACTAAGATTGTTCATGAGGAGAGAAACCATAATAAAAGAAAAATTAAGGTGACAATTTTCATAAATAGAAATAGAACATCTATAATCAATGTACAATCTGGTAATGTTAAAATTAGGAATCTTGGGATATGACTTGATGACATTTATTCCCACTATATTTGAATTTAAATAACAGTTGAAGAAGGTTATAAACTAACTGAAAGTATTTCACATTGTCACTGTTATATTCATTATATATATATATATATATATATATATATATATATGATATATATATATATATATATATATATATATATTAGCATTTATATATATATATATTAAGATAGAATGCCCAGGTAATGATATGTTTAAAAAAGAGTAGTTATGAAAAATAATAATAACAGCAGCACTTAAGTATAACCATGATTATTGTTCTCCAATGAAGCAAGCATATAATTGCTCTGCGACTGCAGTGCTAGAGTGGCAGATTATAAAGCTCAAAGTTGAATCATAGTCCCAGTTGTAGTATTCTTCAACTTCTTATGAACTTCTGAGCAATAAAACCAATCACTTGCTTCATTTAGTTAGTTCACAACTAATAAAGTCAGGATAGCTATTCATTTGTTTAGAAAAAGAAAAACAAAAAGACTTAAACACAAATAAGAAAAGACAAAAAAGAGAATGTTTGTTAAATATTTTGTATAAGTGTGATATTTCTAAAGCAAAACAAAACAAAAAGAAATTGCAAAATATAATAAGAAACAAACTAAAATAAAGCAAATTATAAACAACCCTGATAACTTGAAGAGTATAACTAATTAAACTTGTTTCTTTTGGGGGAAGAGGTATTTTCTAATTAAAGAAAATAATGCCAAATAACAATAAAAACAGAAGGGAATGAAGAGACTACGATAGATTTTATGGGAAATCAAAACCTTTTCAAAGTTTTTCACATTCAGTAGAGATGGATTAACATTAATCAAAGCATATAATTCCATCACTTAAACCATTAATTACAAAAAAATGTGGAAACGTGAAATCAAAAACTGGTTAAACATTCTAAATGATTCCTGAAAGTTTTGATTCCTCAATGTCTACAATTATCGCATAGCTGCCAATATAAAATAAAATTTAAAAAAAAAAAAACCTCCTGAAAGCAAGCCATTGAACAACGGTTTAGCTTATATAAGATATAAAAATTAATTGTTATTATTAATTAAAAAACTTTTATTTACATTTAATTATATGCAATATTTGCTAAGCCTGTAAACCTCAGGAATATGCGCGTGAAAATGCAAAGCTAGGGACCTCTACAGGTATTAACCACAAGCTTATGCATTGACAATTATTTCTAATTTTTAGCTGTAGTCTTATTTGGTTATTATTTTTTAATAGATGAGTGTTCATGCATGAAGTGCTCTTTGTGCAATAATAGGTTAACGTTTGAAATAGGTGTTCAACATTTGATAAGGGTTAAGTCAAGTTCTAAAAAGGGGATTTTTATGTATAATTATTTATATATGTATATCTTATACAGCTATTATATATTATATTTTTGTTATTTTTTATAATTTATATATAATGATAAATATACGAGTTTCAAAAAATACAGATTAATTTTTTTATATGTATATACAACACTATCTGATAGCAGGTATATATATATATGAAAAATTCTAACATGTCTTCAAGTCTCATAGAAAAAAGAAGGGAAATATTAAAATCATGTAAAATAAAAAAAATGCATTAATGAAAAGTTCTAAAAGAGAAAAGAATTAGCACTTATAATATTTTATATTATTACCAATTACCTTGCTGCAGTTTGATTAGTATTTTTCAATTATTAAATCTATTATCAGTTAATACCTATAAATCAAAGTCTCTATTCATCAATAACCAATAAAATCTATGTTTGAAAATGTTAATTTCTTGTTTTTCCAGAGTTGGAATTGGTCTAAACGCGCTCATAGGAATAAATGATTAAGAGTTTATACAAGTAATTATATAAATAGATGGAATGAAGTAAATGACTATAACTTGAATAATACAATATTTATACTGTGATCCCAACTTATTAATCAGGATTAATAGACAACTTACACATTTTTGTAAACATAAATCTTTCAAGTGAATCACTCATAATATCTTATCATAACAACAAGGATTTAAAATTTTGACTTGAGAGAGATACTGATTTTTCATCCACACTGCATATATAATTCATTTTGTCATAATATATATGTATGTATGTGCGTATGTGCAAACAGTTTTCTAACAGATGGTGTATTTTTTTTTTTTGCTGAATTAACACAATATTGAATTAATAAAGTACTGTTTAAATAATAATTTTCAACTATTATTGATCCATTTCAATATGAAGATCCCAAATTTATTATAAAACATATAATTTACAGCTATTCTTCTAAACATTGGCCCTGTAAGATTTTTTTATATTTCTATCCATTCATCCATTTATCCATCCAAGATTTGGCTTTTTTTTTTCTATGTTTTTTTTCTTTCGGAAAAAAATCAGTTGACAATCCATTTCTATTTCTTCCAGAAGATTCCATTTAAATTTTTCAATTCTTTCAATAATGCCAGAAATATTTATTTTTCCATGTTCTCGTTTATAAATTGTTTTTAAGATTTTTATCATCCTTTATAGTTTGATCCAATGAGGAGAACGGCAGATTCAAACGTTAAAGATTTATAGATCAGTTGTTAATTGAGCAAAGTGACAGTTTGAATAGAATCACTGTGCTCCGCCAGTTACTATTTGCTAAAACATCTTTTGACTTTAGATAAATTGATCATATTCTTATTTAATGTCGCCAATTAATCATAGTATGCATCTCTCCAAATTTTATGGTATTGTTCTTTTATATAAATAAACATTGGCAGAACACTAATATGTATATATATATACTGATTTTTCGTTTAACAAATGAATTCTAAATTAAAAACTACTTGGAAAATCTCATTAAAACTTTCAATATTTACATCTATAAGCGCGGAAAATTATCTAATCATTCATAAACATTTTTTTTTTCCATATAATAGTCTAGATACAATTTTCTTCTTTTTCCTCCTTCCTTATGTATTGATTTCTATAGTTACATATCATACCATTTCCAACTTTTTATACATTTAACAATGCTTTTTTATACCAAAACATTACTCTTACAGTTTTGACTGTCTTACAGTCATCATCAGAGATTTTTATAATCTGGTTTCCAAAAACCAAAAAGACTTCTGATGATGACTGCAGGACAGTCAAAACTGTAAGAGTAAAGTTTTGGTATAAAAATAGTATTGTTAAGTGTATAAGAAGGTTGGAAATCATACGATATGTAAATAATATAGATAACATTTCAACTATGGTATAACTAGATAACAAACAATAAATCCTGTAACTGGTGGATATTTGATACTGTTAACTGTGGTGACAATTTTTGTAAAGTTCAACATTTGATTTTAATGTGAATCTTTATTCCATATGAAAAATCAATGAATTGGATTTAATTTGTTAGAAATATAAGTTTACAACTGAAAATCATTTATAAAAATCATATCTGAACTTTGAAAAATATTGAAAAAATAATAATAAACAGAGTAATAATGGAAGCAAAGGATTTTTTGATTATTCAATAGTGGTTAGGAAAGAACCAAGTGAACAAATCCAAAAAAATCAACAAAATCATCATTGATTGAAGTTTATTTTTAAAATGGAATGAATAAATGTAAAGCCCAATAGATCTATGCAATTCTGAAAATGGCATGTTTAATTTTTAGAAAATTTTACAAAACATTGTGTATGTAAAGGCATTAACAATCAGTTTCACAAGGCATAGGTATTGCCCCAGCTGTGTTTTTTGTTGCTGCTATAATAATAGCATATATGTATAAAATAAAAGTGTAATCATGTATACTTTTGTTTTTTAATAACTATTATACAATTATTATATACAAGTAATCATGAATCTTCAATAAACTACCAAGAAGCATTTTTTTTTGATACTCTAAAAATCTTCCTAAAATAATCTTGCAAATACTATTGAACTAAATTATAAAAAAACTAAATTCATCAAATGCATGGAAGTTGGATTGAATTACTTTGACATATATTTAAAAGTACTGACCTCTTCATATTTTTTTAAAAATTAATATATCAATATTATGTTAATTTTATTTTCTAGCATCAAATGAGTCTATATTCTGAAAAAATAACATTAAAGATTCCAGAGAAGATCACAAAAATTACCAACGCCATCTCTAAACAAATACCCACATAATATATTACTTCTCATAATAATAGAGTTAAAACTAGGAATACAAGCTGAAACTGCATGCTATAGTAATAATAATAGTATTTGTCTAATATAAATGCAAAGATAGCTCAATACTCTGCTGTTATAAGGTAGTAAATTATTTATAGATACTTTATATGAAAATAACAACTTGATTACTTATGAAAAATTCAAATAGCTATTTCTGATTTATTATTATTATAATATGCTAAAATATTAAATTAAAAGTGATCCACTTTGACATAAGTAGATCATGTAGTTTTCAACTTGCATTTTCACTTTTAATTGATTTTAGCCTATTAATTGCTTATTGCCTAGTTATATTACAACTGAAGCTTTATCTAGATTATTTTATGGAAAAATTCTTATGACATTTCAATACTTACATCTGCAAGTCCCTTGAAAATGTATGTGTATATATATATGTTAAAACGAAGATGTGCACGGGTTAAATATATAAAATACATATTTTGCGGGTTCATCCGTGTTAAAAACTTTTAATATATCAATGTGGATGGCTTGTGTGACCAAGTCGAAACGTCAGTATATTGATATTAAAAGTTTTTAACACGGATGAACCCGCAAAATATGTATTTTATATATATACATATATATATATGGATTTGAATTCAGACTACCAAGCTTCTTACATCTTTGTATACAACCAATACACATAATAATATACATGTGAAAATGATAAATGATCTCTAATATACTTATTTTGTGCTGAACCAGCACCCATCAGTTGGTCCTGATCACCACTTCTCAAACATGTATACAGTCAGTGCTAAGTTTATATTAAGATACCAAATCTTCAAACTTTAATGGACAATCAATCATCTCCACTCTCCAACTCTTCAGCCATGCTTTTCATTGAAAATCTGAGGATGGAATGCTCAAAACTCTTGATAATGCTAATATTATTGTCATACCCATGTTGATCTTAAGTCAATCTGACTCCTCATACAGAGGATCTTAATATGGCCATTTAATTATACAGAAGAGAGATGGGCAGAATACAGGTTGAATATGTAATATTTAAATATATTTATATTATATATTTAATGTAATTATAAGGATTTGAACTCAGACTTTCAAGCTCCTTATATTTATCCAACCCATATTACTCTAGAAATACACATGGCTACATACATGTGATAAAAATAAATGATCTCCAATATATGTATTTCATGCTGAATCAGCACTCATCAGTAGGTCCAGATCATTATCTCTTACACATATATACAATCAGTGCTCAGTTTATATTAAGATAGAACATATTCAAACTATAATGGTCAATCCTTAATCTTCTCTACTCTCCAACTCTTCAACCATCCATTTCATTAAAAATCTGAGGATAAATAGTTAAAGATTTGGAGAGTGAAGAAGATTGAAGCTTGTCCATTAATGTTTGAAGATTTTCTATCTTAATATAAGCTGAGCACTGATTGTATATATGTGAGAGAGATGGTGATCTAGACCTACTGATAAGTGCTGTTTCAGCATGAAATTCATATATTGGAGATCATTTATCTTTATTACATGTATGTAATCATGTGTATTGTTTGTGTAAGATGGATTGGATAAATGTGAATAGCTTGAAAGTCTGAGTCCAAATCCCTTATAATGACGTTAAGTTTGGTATAGCTAATGTACATATATTTAAATATTATATATATTGAAAAACATATTTCTTTTTAACATTATATTATTTCTATCTAAAGCAATCCGGTTTAAATATGATTTTATTATTAATTTCATTTTTTTATTATCTACATTAACTATTTGGATAATATATTTATGGTTTTAAACTTCTAGCTTTTACAATCAATCTTTTTCTTTTTAGAATTTTAAAAAAAGCTATTGACCATTTATTGAAATTTTTTTAATATTTATCTCTAATCCTCAAAGCTGCTGTAACAATTTCTGTGAAATATTATTCACTGAAATCAACCATAGAATTGGCAAAATTTAAATGTCTTAAGTAATAATTAATTATTTATAAATGTATTTATTCTCTTAATAACAGTTCTTAGAAAAAAATGCTGGAAGAAATTTAAAAAAAAATAGAATTACTTTACTATTGCACATTATTAACGTTAATCTTAATATTTCATTGAACTATTGTTACATTATGATAACATTCTTCCTAATCTGAGAATATATTAAATCTAGATTATAATGTCCCAAAGTTTTGATTGTTTAAAAAAATCCTTATAGAGCCTTTTTTAAATTTATAAATGGAATGCAAAATGGCAATTTAAATTTATTTTAAATAAGACTTTTCAATAATTTTAAACTGGAATTTTTAAAAATTGTCTCAAGTACAAAAACTGATCATTGAGACCCTATCTGGTATACATATAACCATTAATAAAATTTTATTATTTGTTTTATTGAAATTATTTGTAATAATCTAAGTAAATATAGAATAATTTGATGAATAATTATTTTATAATTTTAATTATTATTGCTTTTTTTTTTACTTTACGTATATGATTTGGTCATGCCTAGCATAGTTTCTTTTTCATTTTTTTTATTTAAAATATGATTCATTAATTTCAAAAACATTTCCACTCTACAATGAATTAATGACATGCCTCAAAAACTTTATTTAGAGAGAGTGACATATTATTTGATGTTATTGTTTTATTGTTTTTAATCTTTGTAAAATTTAGCCAAACATTAAAAAATGTATTTTTATCATTGTCACAAACCTTCAGAAAAACATTAAAAAATGTCATTCCAAATTTTAGTAATTATGCCATCTCTTCTTATTCTAATTTGGTGACTTATAAATGCAATTTTTTTTTCTGTAATGTTTTTTGATTCTACACAGCATATATTTTGTGTTGTATTAGGTTTCCTACCAATTTGTAAAATTCCACGTATTCGATTCTTCAAAATGAATGCTTTTTATTTATTTATTTTTTCTTATTCTTTTCTTCATAATTGCTTTGCTATAATAAAAAAAATATTAAATTTTTGCTTTTTTGTTTCTGCTATGTATTTACTTTTTTTTAAAACAAAGTACTAGTATATATATACCCCTTTTTTAGATCGCATTCAAAGAATTTTAATATTTCAAAATTATTTATAAATTTTAGCTTAAATACATTCGTCATTTTTTTATGAAATACATATTTTTGAATAAAATAGATTTCAAATCTGCAGTAGCTTTGTTTCTAAAAAAATTACAATGTACGATTTTTTTTTTTGTAAATTTCATTAAGATCGTACTTCCTTTATTTTTGCTTGTTTCCAATTCATGCATTAAAATCTAAGACAATTTTAGAATTGATAATTTATGTACACTTGCACCCAATCTATTTAAGCATTATATAATTAGTATTTAAATTGATGATTTCTTACTATTTCAGTAAATATAATTACATTTTTACCAGTAGTAAAATTTTTTAAAAGTTAAATAAATTACAATTTTTAGACTCCTACAATTTTTATAAAATACTGAATGATAATAATTAAACAAATAGTTGTAAATTAATAATTATCTAACTATATCGATCTATTTATTAATTCCTTCCCCTCTTAACCTTATAGTGATCTATCTATCTATCTATCTATCTATCTATCTATCTATCTATCTATCTATCTATCTATCTATCTATCTATCTATCTATCTATCTATCTATCTATCTATCTATCTATCTATCTATCTATCTATCTATTTATCTATCTGCATTTGTTTATTTTTCTATCCATTCATCTATCTATTTATTCCACTCATTATCCATCCATTTATCTACTTACTTATCTACCTACAACCTGTCTATCAATCTACTTACTTATCTATTTGATTATTTTATCTATTTATAAGTCTGATCATCTATCGACCTATTTTCTTTCATCTATTTATCTATTGGTTTATCTATCTATTGCATTTTATTTATTTATTTCTATGTAGAATACAAATCTCTTTATTATATGCATTGTTTAAAATGGTAATTAGAAGAGTAAGAAAATTTATTATTTTTCTTCCTATAAATTTTCATGCACTCACTATTTATTTAATTATGCTAATCTTTGCCTTCACAACTTCCAAAAATAAATCCTTAGGAAATGATAATGATTAAAATATTCATGGTCTGAAGATGACATTTATACTTTCCATTGTTTAACTTTTTTTTAAGTAGGTAAAGATAAACATTTAAAAATATACGACTTCAAAAAAATCTACGAAAGACGAATTGTAATTAAAAATAAACATCAAACTAATCTTTTTGTTTTATCTATTGGCTCTATCTTGACTTTCATATTCAAACTATTTACCATCATTTATACTAGAATCATGTAATTTTACATTTATATAAAACTCTGAAATCATTCGATGACAAGATATCTTTTAAAATATTGTTTTCTATATTAAAAGCCAAGAGTCACAACTTTTTAGCACAAGATTTTAAGATTTTCACAATAGAAAATGCAAACCTAAAAATTATTTGTCAGAATTATATTAAAAATATAAATAAATTGCAATCTAAAATTTTCATAGCACATTATTCCAAGAAAAAGTGGAAATACTGTCATAAAAATTTAGAAAGTTGTATTATGAAAAGAAAGAAGTTAAAAAGATTAAGAAATTATTATTTCATCTAGTTAAATTTCCATTTCATTTTTGATTTTATTAATTATTTATCGGATTGACACGAACCAGTTAGTATTATTTAATTACAGTAATTACAGTCTTCTACAAAACTGTTCTTGGGCCATTCTTATTTGTTGTGTACATCATTCTCTCTATTTCCAATTTTCATATCTGCATTTTATTTATTCAGTTGGGAAAAATAGTAAATAAACTATAATAAAAAATAATTAGAAATTAGTAAATAAATTAATTTTATTTTTTTGCACTTAATAGATTTCTTTTGACCTGCATATGCAATTTTTCATAATTAGATATATATGTGTGCGATACACATTTCTTCTATTTATATGTATATATGTACACATATTTCTATATATATTTACAAATGCATGTTATAATAGATCCACTTTTATTTCAAATTTCAGTAACCGCAAAACAGTTTAAACCCAAATATCACGCTGATTCATTATTAAAAAAATAAATGGCTTATTCTAGAAAGATCTATATGCAAGTAACCACCAATGTTAAAAATGTAATCATCATTTTCAAAGTCATAATCTATGAGAAATCATTATCATCTTGAAAATTTCCTGATAACTAATAGTTGTTCACTTTAACCATAAAATTCAGCAATTTGTCAGCCTGCCATCTGACTCTTAAATTTTATCTTACCATATTTTTTTAGGTATTAAAACTAAAAATAAAAAAAGAAGTAGCAACATTGATAAAAAAAGTGTATTTTTTAGGTATATTATTTAATATGCCAAAAATGAAAATGTCCCATACAAACAAAATAAAAAATAACAAAATCGAAAAATAAAAATTTGTGCATCTTATTTTTGTCAATACATCTGGCAATAAACCAATATAAGCAATTTTCAGCCCTATTTCTTACAGTTATTTTAAGTTATTACCTCTGACAGCTTATTTTATTATATAATAATAAATCAAATCATTGACTAACACATCCATATATTCTAAGTTGGACAACCTGACATGTACTAGTAACCTATAATAGACTTGATTTGATCTACCCAAGAATTTATGGTAACTATAATTAAAACCAAAATTTGTATTAATTGTTTAAGAAAAATATTTCTAAACTCCCATTCCATATTAAACATAACAAATCATACAACATCTAAATGCTAATATATAAACAAAATTTTCATATCTTATAAGAGTTTTCAAGATGACTTTAGTTTCCAACTACTGAATGATGGAATTTATAAAAATATCAAAAATTAAATAAAGGGATAAATATATCTACTACTAGTTTAATCTTGTCAAAATCTTATTATGCTGGAGTCATTTTCACACTATTCTATATTAACTTCCACTTTCAACTCATGGAGAATCCTCTTTTCTTGCAATACGTAATATAAAGGATTTTTTTTTATTTATTTGTAAGCTGTAAAATCTGTAATCAGATGTACAAGAAATCTTCATTTAAAAACTATAGATCTAAAATTCTACATTTTAAATTGATTATCACATACCTATGGTATAATGCAAAGTCTTGTTACATGCCCAGAAAATAATTTAATTTACAATTTTTGATATAATATATATTATATATATATATTTTTGATATAATATATATTATATATATATATATTTAACAATTAGGCAAAATTTTTTTTTAGAAACTTGAAGATGATGGAAATTGAATTGGATATGTTGTAGTTTATCATCACAAATAGATAACTCACTGGTGTATAAATTATAACAAGTACATTTTGTAAGCACATAAAAAAGGTATAAAATAAATAAAGAAAGAAAAAAATATTTATAATAGGGTGGAAGTGAGACCAGGCTCAGTGTAGCATTAATAATATCTAGAGGGGCAAGCATACTGTCTCTCTTTTTAAATTTTGGAAATTTTATTGTAAAACAGTGATTGTAATTTTTTAAATATAGAGTTGAAGCAAACATTGAATTTTAGGAATGAAAGGATAAACATAAGAAAAATAGTAATCCTAAGTGAAGGGAAAATACTTTTTTTTCATGTTATTAATGAGAATAGAACTGATTTGATAATTGGCTTAATGATATTTCTCTAGATAAGAAGAGTAGAACATTGGAACAGAAATGATGTATTCTTTCTTTATACTTATGACAAAGAGAACAAAGGGGGTCAATATTACCATGCACCATTTTCTGTGAAAAGAAATGTCTAGTAAAAAAAGCCTCTAAATTGATTTTGATAAGGAAATTGAGATATTTTGATTCCAGATACCATAATTTGAAATTTTTATTATTAACTGTTTATTGATAATAATAATAATAATAATAATAATAATAATAATAATAATAATAATAATAATAATAATAATAATAATAATAATAATGATAATAATAATAATAATAATAATAATAATAATAATAATAATAATAATAATAATAATAATAATAATAATAATAATAATAATAATAATAATAATAATAATAATAATAATAAGAATAATAAGAATAATAATAAGAAGAAGAAGAAGAAGAAGAAGAAGAAGAAGAAGAAGAAGAAGAAGAAGAAGAAGAAGAAGAAGAAGAAGAAGAAGAAGAAGAAGAAGAAGAAGAAGAAGAAGAAGAAGAAGAAGAAGAAGAAGAAGAAGAAGAAGAAGAAGAAGAAGAATAAGAAGAAGAATAATAATAATAATAATAATAATAATAATAATAATAATAATAATAATAATAAGAAGAATAATAATAATAGGAGGAGATGGGGATGGTTGAACTTGACTATCACTGTGCATCATATTGTAAATCTTCCAAAAAGGTATCTTTCTAGAGAATGTACAATTATTAAGATCAATATAAGTAACAATGGATTTGATTGATTGAAAAAAAAATTACTGGGTGAAGGCTTATCATAGTGATAACTAGAACAAATGTCATAGTATTGGGGTAATCAAAGACATCTTTAAGAATTGTATTAAATGATTACTGAAAATAAAAAGTAAGGATCAGTAAAATGAGAGAGATATTGAGAGAGATACTGTCACTTCTGTAAATTTCTAATACTGATTGCAATAATTC
The DNA here is from genome assembly GCA_028023455.1 of Epiperipatus broadwayi. NCBI lineage: Eukaryota > Metazoa > Onychophora > Udeonychophora > Euonychophora > Peripatidae > Epiperipatus > Epiperipatus broadwayi. The sequence continues at coordinate 1,965,332 of JAQFVV010012592.1, forward strand.
TTTTATTCCAAATCAGTTTGTAGCAAAGTGTAATTAATATTTTTCTTAAAAGCATTAATATAGTTAACAATGGGAATATAGTAAGTCATTTTTGGAAAGTTCATAATGTTGATAGATATTTTCATGAAGGAAAGGTATGCTTTAGATAAAGATTTAGTTATATTTTGAGCAGATGTGAAGATAGAATTTTAAATATATGTTCTCATAGCACTCATAGACTTATAAATGAGAAATCTAAGAAAGTTATAAGAGGGAACAATGAAGGAAGAAAAAACAGTATTACTAAAGAGATCATATATTCAAAATTCTATCTTCATATCTGCTCAAAATATAACTAAGATAATTCTTAGAGGGAAGAAAAATGATAATATTATCCATGAATAATATCTGTTTGACTGCTTTATCAATCAAAATAATATAGGTATTAAGCAGTTTCTCCTCTATTTCCAGAAGCAGCAAATTTATGTAAGTAATAGAAAACAAAGCACTCAAAAATGAACCCTGTGGAATAGAATTATGGGGGAGGGTGTGTTGAATACTAGTGTAACTTTGCCATTAAGAATGATCAAATTGCTCCATTTACTAGAATGTTAGCTAAAATGTAATCAATGGGAATGAGAATACTTTGATGAGGTGTCAATAGGGACAGAATCAAAAGTTGATGAAATATGAAATTGCACTACTATGGGCCCAGCTGTTCTAGTACCTTTAACTCGATCAATAACAAGTTTTAACAGAGTTATAGCACCAGAGGTGGAAGCACCCTTTTTAACAAACTGATAGCTTGAGATGGAAGGTAAAGTAATAGATTGTATTTTATTCTTAATGATGAATTTAATGGCTTTAATAAATAAAGATGACATTGAGATAGAACAAAGATTATTAAGAGGAGAGTGAGAGTATTTTGCTTGAGAAATGTAACTAAAAAAATGGATACACCCCATCATTATGATAAATTTGTTTAGAAAGCAAGTCAAGCAAGTTCATAATGATTGGTATCATAAAAAATAATATGCAGGAGAAAGTATTTAGAAATTTCATGAGGACCAGGATGAATGTTATCAGGTAAAGATTTCAGTTTTAGCACAATTTGAGACTTGTAATATCATGATCTTGATGATTTTTGCCAAGAGTAAATACCAGGAATTCAGGACAGCTGAAAGTTTGCAACTTGGACTTTTACTTTTATAAAAAAAAAGCCAGCATATGTATCATTTCAATCTGTTAAGAAGTTGATCCAAGAAGATTTTGGCTTTTTTAATAGAAAGATACTCAGCCAAAATAGATTGAGTATATTTACATTGGTGCTTAAAATATATAATTGATGAAACAGAAGTAGGATCAAGTGGCTTTCAAATTTATGGCACCAAGTTTCTTATTTAAAGCTGTAGGTGTTAATGTTTTTACTGGTATAATGTCTAATGACTGAATGGATAATATTAATAAAAGAAAACCAAGCTACAGTAGCTTGTGGAAAAAGAAATATCAAACTTCCTAAAATAAATGTATATTTCCAAGAGATGTAGCCTTAAGCAATATACTTAATATATCAATGTAGTAAAGAACAGGTTGTGTATAAAAATTACTATTGACATGCATGGAGAGTGCCGGGTGAACCGAAAAATCTACTGATTCTAAAGATGAATTAACTATAAAGTGCAGATTATGTGACTAAAATAAAATATCAAAGAGAGTTGAATGTTTTAAAGTATAAAAAAGAGAAGGCATTACTGAGAAAAAACTCTCCACCACTCTACAATTAATAAGATAAAGGCATTTAGGTATAAAATCAGTATAAGATATATTAAAATCACCGAAAAAAGAGCCGGAAAAGAGTTGGATGAGAGAAATAAGATTAATGTGGCATATAAGTTGATGTATAAGAGTGGGTCTGTTATATAAATAAAGATAAATAATGTTCACTGTAAAGGCAGCATGATGATGAGTGGTCAAAAAAAAGAATGTTAAACAAATCAAATGATGTTTTATGATGAATTATAACTTCTGAAGTTGAAGTATTAAAAGAAGAATGCTGAAAAAAACCCAAACCTGCCCAGATATCCCAGAAAGATTGATATCAGAATGTGTATAAAGTTTAGTCTCTGAGAAGAAGATAATGTGAAGAGACAATTGAGAGATCCAATTGCAAATAGCAAATATCTGTTTGAGAGAATGCATACCCTTATATTAATATCTGTAATATTCAGATGCATAAACAAACAAACTTAAATAGCAAAGGAATAAGCAGATTTAGGTTCAGATAAACTATTTATTAATAAGTCAACACAATCTGAGCAGCAAATGTACATGCATCCCGAGGGCACATAGAAGTAAGACATTGCAGAAAAATGGGAATTCTTTTGGTGAGATTACCCTGGATTGTTTGATGACATTTGACTTTAATAGTATTATGCCTCTTTACAATGATTTCTCAACACCAATACCTCTAAAAATGAACCATAAATAAGCACCAAAATTCAATGGCCCACACATTCAAGCCTATAGCTCAAATAAAATGACTTGAATCAGAAAATTAAAGAGGCATGGCATGTAGAAAACAATCCCAATGCCATAAATAGGAAGGAATCCTGCTTGCCACTATCTAAGGAATGGACAATATACTTTACATATATTTATATATATATTTACAGCCTACATATAGATATATGCCCAATTACCTATATATTAGTGCTATGAATAGGAGAACATATTTCACCTGAATCCACTAAACTTCAGTAAGTACTCATTCTTTAATAGCTTTTTCTAAAATAGTGTTAAGTGCAAACATTTATAAATTAAACCATATAAAATATGCAATATCAAATGTAGCATAATTCGTGTGACAAAACTAAAAGTTATTTTTGATAATCGTTCAAATATCGATTATCTTATTAGTAATAGATGTATTATTAGAATATAATCTTATTTGAACACTAAATTACTAATGGCATATGCAATTTTTCAATTATGTGAGATGACTATTTCTCACCATTATAAATTTGATAAAATATAGACTGCTTCTAAATTTTTAAGGGGCACAATGTGTTGACATAAAATAAAAAAACTACACAATAATTTGTAAAAAAAAAAATAATAAAATCTCTCTCAAGTTAGTCAGTATTTAATATGGCTGTTGTCTTTCCTATTCAATTAATTAATAATTTATTTTGAACTTTTGACAATATTTTTGCTTCTTAAATTTGTTTTCTATTTATAATTAAACGTAACAATTATTTCACATCTTCCAACTACAGATACATTATATATAATGAAAAAACTTACTACTTTAACATTAAAAAAATAAATAATAAAATATAATACCACATTGAATTTACTAATATATTATTATTAGATGGGATCAAATAAGCTCATATCTAAAGAAAGAAACTTTTTCTTAACTTAGTGTATACATACTTCTTCAGGCTAAACATTTAATGATTTTTTAAAAAAAATATTTGTACATATATCATTGCCAATTTGGCCTATATGGTTTAGGAAAGTGATAGAGTTATAATTTCAGAAGGTACAGCTTTCTGAATAAAAATAGTCCCACACCTAGAAATAAATCATTCCATTATTTTTTTTATTACTAAGTAAAATTACATAGAATTTATTTATTTATCGATGTATTTTTTTTTAAAGATATCTTAGCTATTACCATAATGTCATAAAGGAAATTTGTAGAGATTCCAAACAGAAATAGATTCACAAATGGTTTTATTAAATCCATCAACTTGACCTCTATAACTATAGATTTGACTTATTAATTAAACGATTCATGTTTTCTGCCTCTCTATATAGATTAGTAGCTATTAAATTATATAAAAAAAATACACACATATATGTATATATGCGTGAACGTTTTTCCATGACTTATCAAGAATTTATGATATTTTGCATTTATAGGATTTGTTTCAATAATTCAATTATCTTTAATTTATAGTACTTTACTTTAAAACAAATTTTATTAGGTCTAATAAAGGTTACATTTTTGTATAAAAAAACATAATTAAAGGAATAAAAAAAACAAGTCAAGAATTTATGATATTTTGCATTTATAGGATTTGTTTCAATAATTCAATTATCTTTAATTTATAGTACTTTACTTTAAAACAAATTTTATTAGGTCTAATAAAGGTTACATTTTTGTATAAAAAAACATAATTAAAGGAATAAAAAAAACAACAACATGCATTTGAAATGATTGAGACTATTGTTAAACAATTGAAATTTGAAAGACTCAAATTATATAGTATTGACCAATGTTAACAGTTGATGTGATTATTTATGTATATTTGAGTGGTTGGGAAGTTTGTATAGCTTCCAAGTCTCTTCAAAAATAAATTTTGATGACAATAGTTGATCTCTCTTCTTAATTTTTTCCATTGTTTTCATAAAGCAGGCATTTTGATCTGGGTGAGGCTGTGTATATGTCATTTTACACCTCACAAACCAGATTGAATATGTTATAAAAATTGATAATCTGATGACTGGAAATTGTTTAGTTTTGATGCTTTTTTGCAGCGAGATTATAGTGTAGTAGTCTGTCTTGATGTTGTTATATATTATTTGTCTCACTGTTCCCAGTGCATTACATGTTGTAATGATGTGGTTGTAGGACTCCTCCTCTCTATGACATCTGGGGCACATCAGATCTACGTTTGTGATATACCGTCTATGACAAAGGAAGGATAGAGTTGGCATAGCTTCAAGATTTATTTTGATTACGAAATCAAGGTACTTGGGCTCCAGAGCCCAATATTTAAATAACGAGGTTATCCTGCAGTTGGTTAAGCCCAGTTTTGGGTTTTGGATGTGTGGATCTGGGTTTACTAACTGATACACTTCCCAGATGTTTATTTTTTTTTAAGCCATTCTATTGTGATTTCATCATAGCGCTGTATATTATGAGCTTTTATATAAAGCCAGCTATTTCTTTTTGGAGGTGGTGTATCTGTTGGCTGTACTGCTGCTAGTATTTGTGTGTAGCCATATTTGATTCCTAGATTGTGTAGAAGGGTGTGTGTTTTTTGTATGAGTATGGCTGAGATGGCATGTAGTGACATACCATTATATTTGTGATGGTACTGCATTTTGTCTATGCTGATGGCCACTGTTTTATTCCTTCAGAAGAGCCTTGCATATAGTCTGTTGATTTTTTTAATGAAGGAGTTAGGTGTGGACAAAACAGGCAAATAGTAGGCAATTCTACTCATTACCTTCATGTTCAATAAAGCCACTTTTCCCTGTAGAGAGAGATAGACTCCTGACAGGGTATTTGTTATTTTTTCAGTTGCGAATTATGTTATCTTCTTTCGACATGGCTGTTTGGGCGAATTATGTTATCTTCTTTCGACATGGCTGTTTGGGATTTGTATATTGGAAATCCCAGAAATTTTTGAGGATCAGCATGATAGTTTGATGCTATTTTTTTTCCTGTTAGGATGCACCAGGTAGATGATTTTCTGGTGTTGATTTTGATGCTGGAAACATTAGAGAAGTAGTTGATGATGTGATATAGATGTGATCGGTATTTCTTGGATGGAAGGATGACAAGTACATCGTCCATATACGCTATTGCTTTTATATTTTTTTTCTCAATTCTGGAATGAAGACTCCGGGTAGTAGAGAATCTATGTTTCTGAGAAGTGGATTTATATATAGCACAAATAGCATGGCACTGAGAGGTGAGCCTTGTGAAAAAAATGATGTGGGGGTGAATCCCTCAGTGATTATGGCATTTAGTGAGATATGTATCTCTCTACTGATTAGTAAATTTTCTATCATTTGTACCATCTCAGATGGAATGTCTATATCTGAGAGAGATTGTAGCAGTTCTCTTATGTTTAATGTATCAAATGCTTCTGATATATCTAGTTGAACTGCCAAGGGTCTTGACTGCCTAGGAGACCTAATATGGTCAAGTAGGATCTTAGTCTCACCCATGGCTGCCAGAGCAGATGATCCTTTTTTGTGTATTGTGATGGAGCAAGCTGGTTAAAGATAATGGGTTGGATCTTGTCCTTAATGACTCCCTCTATTATTTTGATAAGTAGAGGGGACATAGAGATGGGTCTGATGTTGGATATTTGGGTGAGGTCCTTGTTCTTCTTCATGAATGGAACCAGTGCAATTGGGTATAAATTCTTTATAATTTTCCAATCTTTCGATAGGAGGTTGATCATTCCCATCACTATTGGGATGGAGAATTGACTAAGATGTGATATGAGGAATTTCAGAATTGTATGTATCCCAAGGTGAATGTTGTCTGGTATTGAATTAAGTTTTGCTTTGAGATCTTGTTCAGTTATGCCATGCTCTTGTGATGGACCGCAGTCATCCCTAAGGCCATCCTGAAGCAGAGGGCATGATTCAAGCATGGCCCTGAAATGCTGTCTGATCACATCAAGCATATGTTGACATGTAATGTTGGTTCCATTGAGGTTTAAGTGTGATGGGGTTGGCTGTTTCTTTTTTGCTCCCAGTTCCCATGCTAGGTAGCTTCTGGTCCAGCAGTGTTGTCCAGTTAGGAATACCTTGGCCCTCTTAACAGCAATATATTCCACCAGAATCTTCTGCTTGGATTTGTATTGGGCCTTCAGTCTAAGTACCCTTTCAATGTTTCAGGAAGATTTGATAATTGATTAATTTTTTTTGTATATATTGTCTAGGTCCTTAATGTGGGTTGATGGACCTCTCAATTTTTTATTGTACTGTTGGATAACTGTCTGGAGAATCTGCACAAAGGCAAACCAAGCTGTTTCCAGAGGTTGTGATAAGATTTTTATTTTTTTGAATAGGATGTCTGCCTCAGAAGGTATTGCTTTGTGGTGGTGAATTTGGTTATCATTCTGATGGATTTATTCTGACTGATGTTTAGTCCATTCTCCACATCTATCAGAAATGCCATGGCCAGATGATCTGAGAAAGCCACATGCTGGAGTGAAGCCTCCAATTCATCATGCAATTCCGACATGTAGAAAAAGAGATCAATCAGAGACTGGCATGATCTGGTGTAGAAGGAGAAGGCTCCATAAGGAAAGCAGCCCTTTCCACTGATAAATCCTCTGTTGAGAAGAGGAAGATATTTGTAGACCATCTTGTTATATGCGGTGTTAAAGTCACCTAGCAGTATGGTTGGCCAGTTGTTGTTGGCTGTTATCATGTTGATTACATTTACTATTCTGATGTATGTATAGTGATTATTGGGTGTGTATACATACATTGTATTAAATGTTGTTTTACCATAGCTTATGTTTGCTGCTATTAGTAGATTATGTTGAATTTGTTTGGAGTTTGTTGGCTGTTTATCACTATGCCAACTCCACCAGCAGCTGTGTAGTTGACTGTGAGTTTTGTGAAACCAAGACCTTCAAGCACCTCCAAAATCTTCTGACTGGACTCTGAGTGGAACGTTGTTTCACCAAGGAATAAAATGTGGGGAGAGTGGATTTTGAACCAATGCCTTATGGCATATATTCTGGAAGGGGAGTTTATTCCCCTGACATTCATGCCAACAATCTTACATTTCATAAATGTGGTTAACTGTAGCACTATTATCTACCGCAGTATGATTTTTTCCTGGTTCATGAGATATTTCTATATTTATTGGCAGTGAGTCTTGTAATAGGTTATCAGTGCAGAATGGAGGATATAGTTCAGAATCTGGCTTATCTTTGTTGTTGTGTGGAGAAAGGTAGTTTTCAGCCGTTGCTTTTTTACGCTTTTTCTCCACAGCTGGCAATTTTCCATATGAGTTTGTGTTGTGTGATGCATCTTGATTTTGTGCATTTGTTGGCATATGTTTTATTTGTGTATCATCTTCTAACTAACTTTTTGCATTCCTGAAGATTTTTATTTTTTTTTATTTTAGGGGTTTTGATTTAAAGTGTTCATTTCTGTTTCTTCATCTCTTAGGCTGGGTTTGTTGGTTTCTTCTCTGTTGTATTTATTTAATTGTGTTGTCTGATTTTGGTTATTAGACAGACCAGAGTCTTGACTATGCTTGTGTTTAGGAGAAGGGATTGCTTTTGTTATTTTAGTAGGATCAGATTCAGTTTCACATGATCTGTTTTGGATAGTATTTGTGAGAGATTTGTTGTCTGTTTCATGATTAGTTTTATTTGAGGTAGTTTGCTTATCTATGTCTTGATTGGAGTTTGTATTGCAGTTATTTTTATTCTGTTGTTTTGGAGTGTTTGAGCAAGTTTGAAGTGATTTCTGATAGGATTTCTTGGATGGTTTTTGAGTAATTCTGTATTGTTCATTCATTTGAATTGTTCTGTTGCTGTTGACTGGTTGGGTGATTGTTTGGTCTGATTAGCCACACTTGTTGCATTGTATTTAATCTTCTGGCTGCATTTGTGATATCTGTTGTTTTTCATGCCACATAGTTCACAGAACCTTGCAACACAGTCTCTGATAAGGTGTGTTCTTAGAACACAGTAGAAGCATTGATGCCTTATACCAAAAAAGTTAAGATCATTGGTTGTCCCATGCATTTAACTACTGTTGGAATATCACTTGGGTTAGTGCCTTGTTTCAGGTATAGTTCAAATGAGGCTATATTTGAAAAAATCTGTAACCCAGCTTTGTCTTGTGGCAGGTATTTGAATCTGTTGACCTTACCAAAGGGTGACAGTATTTCTTGTAGTCTATTCTCATCTAAGCCATGTATGCAGTTCTTGATTCTGCCAGACAAGGCATTAGCCCGGTTTAAGTCTATGTAACAAATGAATAGGTAATTAAGGGTTTTATGCGTGTCTTTAAATATATTTCTATTCACCCAGCTCGTGAATTCTTTGGCAATGTATCTATCATTTGAATGATTAGATATCTTGTAGATTGTATCTGCTATGTTTGAATTCTTGATCATGTTACATAGGTCATAAAATGGGAATTTAATGAGAGAGCAACTGCTGTCAGTGACAGCCAAAATCAGATTTTTATCACTGCTGTAGTAAGCTAGTGATTTGAGCAGGTTGTTTGGTATAATCTGATTGAATCTATATGTCAGGCCACTGTATTGCTCCTCATCAAAGTTTTGCATGTTGAATATTTCATCATCATTGCTATTATGACTTTGCATTTGTGTGTAAACAGTAGATTGTTCCATCAGATCAATCATCATGTAGTTTGGATCAGAATTAATTTCTGTATCTGAGTCCGTATTTTTTTCATAAGTTGATGATGTGTTACTCTTAAGAAATTTTTGGTTTACATTTACCTGTGGTATGCTATTATTTTTGGTGATATTGGCATATGATTGTTTTTCTGTGGTGTTAGTATTATGTTGTAGTTTGTTTGGTGTGTTGTTTTGGTTTAGTGATGGGAAATTGATGTTGTAGTTCCTTTCACAATCTAGATTTTTATTATTATCGCTGATTTTGACTGTTTCAAGCACTTCTGTACCCGATGAAGCTGTGGCATAGTCGGTAGTGTAAGTTTGCATTGGATTATTATCAATTTCATTTTTTTTGTTTTTTTACTATTAACTACAGTAACATGATTATTTGAGTTATGGTTTAATTTTCTATATGTGTTTACATTTCCATCTATTGTATCTTTGCCAATTGGAACTTTTTCTTTTGGAGTTTTATTATAATTTTTATTCAATTTATTATATGAACTATGCTGTTTCTGTATTAATTTTGTTTTAAGGTCATTGGCTTCATAGGCCTCATTGTCAGAGTCAAATTCTGATCTGGAATATCTAGAACTTTCTATATCGCTATCGGAAATAGGTTTTACTTTAAACGTACTTTTTTCTTGTGTTTCAATTTGTTTTTTTGAGTTTTTAAATTGCATTATTGTATCTTGTGCTATTTTCAGCTGTTTATATTTTGTTTGAGGGCTTGATTCTGTAGATCTCTGTAGACCTATTGAGCCATGTTTGGTTTGAACGTAATCATCCATTTGGCCAGTGTTGATGTTTAGGCTCCGGACTTTTTGATTTCCTGATTCTTTACTATTTTGGGATTTTTTAACTTTATTATGTTTAATATTATTTGCTTTTTTGTTAAGAACAAGTTGGAAGCATTTTTTATTAATAGATTTTTGTTTTGGGGGATCAGAGTCTTCTGACTCATATTTTACGGTAGGATAGCAATCATTGCTTTCCGAACTTGTCATATTTTTATCAGTATCGGAGTTAAGATATTTTTTTTTAAATCTTTGGTTCTGGGAGAAACACATTTTGGGGAACAATTACTTTTATACTTAAAGGTATTACATCTTTCACCAGGCTTAGTATATTCAGGGGGGGTCTATTGTTATTACTGTATCACCTCGAGTTTCGTGATGTAGTGAACTAACGTTAGCTGTAGTTTGTTCCACGTTATGTTTAAGGGTCCGCATTTGACTCGTATTTGAGTTTTGCATTAAGGTTTGATTTAATGGATTATTTTGAGAATGTTCGAGCATGCATTGATCATTATTGGTATTTCATTCTAAAGAAACTTGTGCTAGAGTAATTATAAGATTGTTGTGGAATTGATCCGACATATCACATTCAGACTCGGTAGTTTCAGTGTCTAGTTCTGGGCTCATGAGAACGTTCATTTGCTTGTTTGGCAAAATGGACTTATTTGGTGAAATATTAGAAGGAGTTTGTGGAAAATAGTTACAATTTTCGTTAGATTGATTAGATATGGCCTGAATTATTTCATTTGGGATATTGATTCTTTTTTTTTTATTTTTTTGGGTCAGCTTGAGTTACGTTATGTTTAATCATAGCGGGCAAGTTAGCATTTGCATTTCTTTCTGAATTTAATGAAATCCTGGGTTTACTTCTCAAATCCATGCAATAAGATTTAAAAAAAAAAATAATAATAAGTACCTACCTTAATTATCAATGTAATATTTGCTCTGTTTTGAAGAATTTATATATTATTTAGATACTTTTCCATAAGAGCTCTAAGGCTTCTGAGCTCATGGGGTGATGTAGAACCGGAAGCCCCTATTTATAGTATTTACTTGTTTTTGCTACAAATGTTAAATTACGATAACTTAGATTACTGTTGTTGATGTTTATATTCATTTATTTACATTCAAGAATTAATCCTTCACTATATATACAGATTTATGTACTGTATTCTGAATTTTATTGTTTTTAATGTGTGTACATTGAAGATTACGTTAAATATATATATACAGTATATTTTTCTTAAGTCGCAAATCAGGATAGGTTAATAAAATGTGGATATTGCAAAAATTCAAATCTCATGCTACTTGTAATAATAACAAGCCTACTAACAATATTCTATTCCCATGAAATATATATTTCATGATACAGAGGGGGAAATGAGTGAGAAAAAAAATGAATGAAAAAATAGATTTGTGAAATAAAAAAACCAAGTTCGTGAAATTTTCTGGAAAACAAAATTTCTATATTAGCAATTTTTTTAATGAGAAAAATTTAAAATAGAAATGGATGTGAAACATACAAAGGAAATAAAACAGATTTTGGGTATATTTTGTCGAAAAATAACATGTATTTTAGGACTATAATGTGATATTTAATAGATTCAATACAGGAAAGGATACCCAATTAATGAGATACAAGATACTGTGTTAATGCAAAATTAGAGATAAAAGCCATCAAAAAAGACAATATTAACAGTAGATAATTTTAACTTTCAGAAAGACATCATTGAATTTAAATTAGAAATCACAAATTGCTTTAAAATATTAAGATGTAAACCAAACTATTAAAAAGATATTTGATATTTTACTAAAAAAAACTGTAAAAAAGAAACAATAGTCTTAAAATCTCTATTGGAAAGTTTTTCTAACCATATTATAAAAAGATAGAATTATCTCTAAAATTAGAGTCATTATCATTTATAAAAGATAAAAAAGTGAAATAATTCCTACAATTACATTTTTTGAAATGCCAAGTATTTCAAATAAAGTGGTGAATTATATTACCAAATTTATGAAAAATGGGAAAGCTTCAAGAAATGATGGTATTAATATTGACATCTTAAATACAATATGAATAAATGAAGAAATTATTGGCAAATCTATATAACAAATATTTATGAGATAAATATTTATGAGATAACTGGATGAATGCAGTAGTAATGATAATATTTAAGAATATTAAAAAAAAGATCTTAGAAATTATAAATATATCAGACTTCTGCCAGTACTAAAATCATTACAATTGTTTACAGGAAACATTGAATTCAAATCAGTTAAAAGGATCAGATGGATTTAAAAGAGATTTTATTGCAGTAGACCACATAAAACTATTAAGAAAAGTTATTGAAAAAATTAATGAGTATGATTTGCTATTAAGAATCTTAAATGTAGATTAAGAAAGATATTTGACTCAATAAGTATTTTGGCAATAGTGGAAATTTAGAATAACAAGATAAAGATTCAAGATATTGCAAATTGTGAAGAGTATTTATCAAAATATAACAGTAGTAATTAGATTTTAATGTGATAACAAAAAGATTAACATTAATAATAGTATGTACAAGAAAGTAAGATTAAAGAAAAATTTTAAAAAGATTAAAGTATTGTTCAATTATTTTTTACAATAGGAAAAACTAAACATTGACAATTATGTATTATCTTGATCTGATTATTAATATAGATGGAAACAAAATGTATTCAATTAATCACAATATTAAACTTCTTTATGGAATTCTTTTGATAGAAATAATTTAATAATAATAGCAACAAGAACAACAACAACAAAATTAAGGCCTAATTGTTTAAAAAGTAATGTTTAATAAATATGTTTTATCAGTTTTTACATATGGATATGAGATTCTGATGCTTAACAGAAGCATAATTAAAAAAACAACTTTAAATCATATAATTGCAGTATTGAGAGATATTATTGGAAATAACAAAAAGTAATTGAAAAAAAAAACCTTATGTGAGAAAACATAGATATTTTTGATTTCATTAAAAAAATTAAAAGACTAAGATGAAGCTCCTTAAACATGTTGATAAATGGATAGTTGATCTCTTAAACGAAAACTTAAGAAATTGTAAAAGAAAAAAATACACGAAAAAATACCATGTTTGAGATGTAGAAATGAGATTAGATAGTTTGACAGAATGATTGGAAAAAATCTATAAGTAGGAGAAACTGACTAAATTTGAAGAGATTTTCATTCTGCACTGGAGAGATATAGACAACAATGGACTACTACATTAAGAGATAACATTTGATCATTGTTAGTGGTAGTTTTCCAATGATTGACATTCTCTTAAAATAATTTAATTTAGGATTTCAATTTTTGATCTATATCGTAAAATTAATGAACTCTTTACATAAGTAAGATAAACTTACACACATACATATATACTATAACAATATTTCCATTATTTATACTCTAACACAACACAATTTGGACACAATCTTTTTTTTTGCTTTAATATTATTTTTTAATGGATTTTTTCTAAAAGTTTTCTTTATTGAATTATAATGTTTATATTTATTCATGAGTGGCTCCTAATGATATATTACAATTTATTTTTGCATGTGTGGAATTGGGATTAGTGCATCCGTCTGTCATACCACAATTTAAAGTTCAAATTTGTTAGGATAATCCTAGGAATTTTTTTCAGTTCCCAAAGCAAGTTAGAAATTAATTTTTTTTTGTAACTAGCCTATATCAATCAAGAGACCTATTCACTGATTGGTGAATCGGTAACTAATAATTGTTATTAGTTAGAGAATGAAGATATCTGTGCAATCTGAATTGTTCAGTTGAATATCCGTGTAGATTATTAATTTAAAAACAAAAAGTTGGTAGTGACGAGGAAGATTTCATACTCTTGTGGGTGATAAAAAATGGATTACCTAAACTTTTTATTTATAAGTTTTCAAATTTGAAATGTCTTAAACAAATATATATATATTTATAAACATATAGTGCTTTCTAATGATTAAGGGGCTGTATAATTTAATTAATGATTCGAATATAATAAAGGAATGTTTTGGAATAGCAAATTATTTGATGATGCTCAAGTATTAGTATTCAACCCATTGTATTTAATTCTCCATTTACTCGGATCTAGCTTCGATCACAGAGCTTAACATATATATAAATACAAGTATAATTTAATGTACTTGGAATCTATTTTCATACTTGTTAAAATGTTAATCAGCAAATGGAGATGATGCTTTAATTAAGTTTCGGCAATCAATTGATCAAACGTTTAGCAGTTAATCATTTACTCAGTATCTTTAAAGAAGTTTAAAAGTATTTTTTTTTTAATCTCGAAAAATATTGGAAGTTAATTTTAAAATTTGAATTTTTTAAATTAAATTTGTCAACAATAAAAATCACAAGTATTATTATTTAAAAAAAAAAAACACACACCTAAAATCAAAGTATTTTTTGTCGCATATTCCCCGCTAAAAGTAACAAAGATATATATTTATTTACAATGCTATGATTTACAAAAGTAAGTTTTTAAACGGAAATAAAGTACTGATAATTTTAAGATCGTAAAATCTGTTTGCCGACTTCATTTTGGCAAACTTCCAATGATGACGAATCACTTCCAGAAACGAATTTATTTCTTTATACAGAGTGACCCAAAAGTAGTGGGATTAGTAAATAATCATTTAATATACGACTATATTTAATTAGTTTGGGTAATCTAAAGTAAATATATAAATTCAAAAGTTGAGATTTCATTCAAAAATTACCCGAAAATAATAGATCAAGTTTTACGCTACTAAAAAAATTATAACTTACGATAAATTATAAAACTAACTGTCACCTATGCATTACTTCGGGTGCATTTTTAGAATTACATATTACATAATATGTAACGCGTTTTGTGACTATCAAACACTATATGTGTGCTTAACATATATGCTCACTTATCTACGATGCAATTTAATAAACATATTGAGACATCGATGAAAAATAATTAACAAATAGAAAAATTCAGTAGTGAAAAAAAACTACTGTAATAAATAGAGAGAAAAAAAAATATGACTCGCTGAGTGAACGATAAAGGACATTAATATGCAAAATGAAGAAATGGCCGACTGCGAGATGATCCGTGATGATTTTCAAACAGCAGATTATTGAAAGTGTCATTAGTAAAGTAAATGGATATTGGACAGAAGGAAAGGGACATTGCACTATATAAAAAGTATTTTCGGTTTAAATTCATGATAAATGAAGGTCGCATTAAGTATTTTATTGTCTAATCTAAGATGGCGTGAAACAAATGTCAAGCATTGGTGGTCGA
Source organism: Epiperipatus broadwayi (assembly GCA_028023455.1). Taxonomy (NCBI): domain Eukaryota; kingdom Metazoa; phylum Onychophora; class Udeonychophora; order Euonychophora; family Peripatidae; genus Epiperipatus; species Epiperipatus broadwayi. The sequence continues at coordinate 1,980,566 of JAQFVV010012592.1, forward strand.
GAGGTCAGCGACAGCAGCTTTACAAGCATGTTGTTCCGGGTTAGCGGGTTCGCTTTCCGCCTGATGCTACGACACATGAGAAAAAAAAATTGCAGTAATTAAAGCATTAATTGGATTATCTGATAGCAGCAGAATTTTTTTTTTTGTTAATAAAAAATTCTCTCAAGCCTTTGCAGTACTGTTTTCAGGCAATTATTTCTTTTGACCCCCTTTCAAATTAATCAATAGTATTTTTAAGGTTATATTATTATGACAATAAGTCATTACTATATAGTTATTTCATTAATTATATATATATAGATTGCTATTTTGTTTATGAGTATAAAATCTTGATTTGATTTACATTCAATTTAAGTATAAATTCAAAACAATTTTAGGAGAGAAAAATATATCATAAATATATTTGCAATTTATTGACAAGGAAGTTTACTTTACTAATTGTGTTACAACATAAACTAAGCATATGTCACAAGTGCCATAGATAGTACGTAATTGAAACAACTATCATATATAGTTACTCACCTAATGTTAGGCTTATGTGGCTATATAAGTTAAATGGTCTTAGTTCAAAAATTTAGGAATTGAAACTTTCAAGTTAATAGCCAAAAATTATTACTCTGAAAATTTATTTGGCATTATCAATTTGGTTTCAATTGACTACTTATATAGATTAGTCTAGAGTAAAATAATAGAATGCATAATTATCATATGCTTTGTTATCTGAGAGATGGTACAATGTTCAAATAACAAAAATAATAGAACTGAGCTACAGTCAGTGGATTTTTAGTCTCAAACTATGACTCTATCATTGTATTACACTACATAAAAATGGAGGACATTAATGCTAGTAATACAATTGCTAAATTTAAAATAAAGAAGTCAAAATGCCTTGTTTGATATATATATATTACAGTTAATTTTTAAAATACAGACATTCATCATATACCTGGAGGATTTGTCTGTGTTCAAATCCTCTATATTTCCAATTAAGCTCCAGCTATATGAAGAATGCCTCTATTTCAAAAATTACATATTAAGCTGCACCCTGCCCATCCCTCTTCTATGTATTTAAATGGATAAGATTCTCTACATGAGGAATTAGTGACTTGAGGTTAACATGGATATAACAATAATATTGGCATCAGCATGGGATTTGGGCATTCAATCATCAGATTTTCAATGGTATGGATGACTGAAGAGTTGGAAGTTAGAGTAGATTGAAGCCTGTCCATTAAAGTATAAATATGTGCTATCTTAATATAAACTGAGCACTGATTATATATATGTGTGAGAAATGATGATCTAGACCAAGTGATGAGTACTGGTTCAGCAGGAAATACCAATATTGGTGATTATTTATTTTTTCTACATGTGTGTGGTCATGTGTATAGTGTGGATAGTTGAAGGGTAAGTCTGTGTAAAAATCCCCTATATATATTACTATTATATATAAATATTTGTTTTTATTAACTAAAATCAACGGGAAAGTTATTTTTCTTAGGAAGCAAAATCAATCTTTGATTAGTCTAAGTCAGTGAAAGGTTATAATTATATATATAATGCAGTTATAATATGTTGAAACTTTTAAGTTAGTAACATTAATGGCATACATTTCTAGTGATGAGGAAACTTTTTGTTTAAAAAAAAAAATAATGTCACATAATTCTTTAAGACTATGTACCATTTTACAATAAACAATCAAATGATATATTAATTTTGAAATAAAACATTTGGCAACAACTTTTTATGACAGGCATACCTATACTATGTCACTTCCTTTACAAATAGTGATGACTACAATATATTAGAATTGTTTTTTTATAAGTCATCCTTTTTGTCATTCATCAGATAATCCAAATTAAATTAGGACCTTTCTCTTATATTAAAAATAACTCCATATCCATTTATTAAACACTATTGGAAGAATAGCTATCCATCTGGAAAATTCACTTATGAATTGAATAAAAGTCCATCTGACCTAGATTCAAACTCCAGTTCATGGGCTTGGCAAATGAATGTATTAAAACCTATGATATTGTCTCTTCAAGCATAAAATTGGTTAAGTCAATTTTAGACTGAACTAAGTCTAGATACATTTAATAAAAAAAACTAAACTCACATGGAGAATTTGAATAAAAGTGATCATTGAGTGGATGAAATGCAACAGTGACTCTTATCTCATGAAGTAGCTTAACTATTCAAAAATTAACCTCCAAAATATGTTTGTATTACTTTAACTTAGCATTGATTTATTTATTCCTTTGCATAGTTACCATTCTAAATGTGATCTAAAATAGAATGTTTTGTTTGTCATTATGTTTAGAATTTGTTTTAATAACTAATGTTAAAATACAAGATACAGGATTTACATGCAATTGATCTGAAATTTCCAAAACTATTACAATTGCTTCACCAACAATTGCAAACACTATATAAAGTAAAAGTATTTATAAATGCCTTGATAGCAGTAATACTAAATACATTAACTTAAGAATTAGGATGAAACTAACATTTTCATAGATAATTAAAGACCTTTAAAACAAGCTTAACTTTTTTTAGATAATAGAAATCTAACTTTACATCCATTTATTTATTGAAAATAGGTATCTACATACTCATAGTTAAGAAATTATATCAAGCAATGCAAAAATGTAATGAAGAACCCTAATGAATTAGGATTTTCTCAATTAAATATTATTAATACATCAAAGGAGGAGGGAAAATTACCATTAAATTTTATATATAATGTCAAAATGTTTAAATAAGTGAATTCCACTCAAAATAATTAATCATAAAATAAGAATCTATAATTATTAGATTTAAAATATTTAATAAAATCCTTAATACATAACTTGGGAGGCTATTAATCTAGAGATCTATTACTTGGATACAGTGCTCTATCTAAGACATTTTTCATATCATAAAAGAGGATTTGTAAAAATTGATATCTATCAAAATAGATGTTTATATCTAAGTATAGGGGATTTGAACTCAGATTTTCAAGCACCCTTCAACTATCCACACCATCTCATTCAACTGATACACATGACCACATAAATGTAGCAAGGATAAATAATCACCAATATATGTATTTCGTATATTTCCATTAAAGTATAAAGATTTGCTATCTAATATAAAATGAGCACTGATTATATATATATGTGTGGGAGATGATAATCTGGACCAACTGATGAGTGCTGGTTTAGCACGAACTACATATATTGGTGATTATTTATCTTTTCTACATATATGTGGTCATGTGTATCAGTTTTATGAAATGGTGTGGATAGTTGAAGGGTACTTAAAAATCTGAGTTCAAATCCCCTATACTTTCAATTAAGCTCCCTGGTTTGAAGAGTTCCTGGTTTTCAAATATTTATGTTTATATCTTTAAATTTACACAAATAAATAAAATAATTAAAGGGTTTATTATTTGGGAATTCTTAAAAAGTTAAAACACTGAAAAGTATAGAACTGGAACCATGGTCCTTGGATTTTAAATTTCATAATCTGCCATTCTATATTACATTAAACTATGCAGAGAATCACACAATGTTTAAAAACTTTAATTATTCTTGTAGATAAAACTGCATTCAAAAGTCAACTGCAGAATCAAAGTATTTTCAATAGCATTTATTATAGTAACTAAAACATATTATTCAAATGGCTTTCTAATTATCAAGGATGAATGTTTTAAATGCTATTATTATATTATTCTTTAGATATAAATAATTAGATATAGATTTATAACCAATTATTAAATGATAGGAATATGTGCTAATTATTAAGTCTTCAGTTTATACTTCACAGTTTATCAAGTATAAGTGGCAAAAATGTTTAAAAACAAACATTTTTTATGCTTTCAAGTCATTATTTAATTTATTTTCAGTTTTCATCTACTATAATAATTCTATACTTCTTGCCAAAATTTGTTGCCAAATGTCATTGCTTACAATCAAATAATTCATATCAATAAATATAGCAAAATATTTTTGATAAACATTGTAATATGAACTATACAATAATTTTCTTTAATTATCCAAGTTAAAACTAAAAACATAGCATGCAAATGGATGGAAAACAAATTAATTATGTTATTTTCAATTTTTCAGGAATCCAAATAAATAAGTAGATACATGTGTCCATATATACTACTCATTTCAATAATAGAAATCACTTGTTATATTTATTTAATATCTAGAATTTGTAGCCATTCAATGACAGTCTAAAAAAATATGCCTAAAGGTGCTCCATAAGTAAAACAACCAATGAAATATTTTTCCTAGGTCTGAACCTATCAAAAAGAAAAAAAATCATTTCTAATGATGCACAAAACTTAATATTTACTTGAAATTTCATCAATAACGAAAGAGCCCTCCTCCCAAACACTATGCATAAGAAAAAAACAAATAAGATAAACGATGTGAAAAGAAAAAATAAATTCAACAATTTAATATTAAATTTAGATCCCAATATAACTTTTTTTGTTGTTGTTTTACATATGAATTATACACACCTAGAATTCTGCATAAACATGCACTATTTAAAATTTTCAAGGAGTACAACACAAATAATAATAATAATAATAATAATAATAATAATAATAATAATAATAATAATAATAATAATAATAATAATAATAATAATAATAATAATAATAATAATAATATTAATAATAATAATAATAATAACAACAACAACAACATCGACAAGAACATATTAATGCAAATAATATAAAAATTAAGTATTAAATCTTAAATGGCTCATTAGAATATTATATGCTTAACCATGGTTTATAAAATTTGACAAAAATAAAATGCTTTAAACATATAAAAAAGCAATTAGGCCAAGTTCCAAAATAGTATAAGGGAATATCACACTTTGCGTCCAACAGATATACATTTTCTATTCAATAATAAAATTATTTCATAGAACTTTATATATAGAACACAATAATCATGTAAAATACTCAAGCATATCTAGAATACAATATTGCACATTTCAGTGAGCACTAAGTGCAATTAATCCATCAGATTTATTTATTCATTCATTTAATCTCCTATTGCCAAGTTATTACAAGAATTTTATTCTAAGATTATCAGTGTTATTCCTTACTCAAGAAGCTCTTATGCCACATTATTCATTAGTTATAAAACACCCATATCTAGAACAAGGTAGTAAAAAAAATCAATAAGCATACTGGAAAATTCTTCCTCTATGCCATAAAATGTATATGATTTAATCATCATCTTGATTTCAAAAATTATAGCAATACCAATAAACTATAATATTGACATAAATAAGATACAACTATTTACATGATTCATAAGAAAAATCAGAAATTTTGTCCTGAAACTGATATAATTCTAAGAGTAAAAACTAATCTTGAGAGTTTGTTAGGCCAAAAAAAGTCATTATTTATATGTCAACAATAATATCATACTAAATGCTTTTAAAATACTCTGGTCTAATGTTATTATAGCTAGATTAATGGAAGAGAATTTTTTTTGCCTGATTATCATAATAAAATAATCTTTGACTTTAAATATCTATGTAGTTTTATTTAGTAATGACTGGAAGATACTAGACATTAATTATAAACTGTAAATTAAACTATTAACATGTCATAATAAAATTAATTTAAAAATCTAAAAAAATGTAACCACCTCCAATAGATTAAAATAACCTACAAAATATCTTTAGAAAACTCCAAATTTTCTTATGAATGATAGATTAAAATTATAAAATACTTAAATTGAACTTTATTTACCCAATGCCATACCATATTTTATGTTTTAACTTTTAACTAAAGCTAGCTTTTCACTAATAAAAGAAGTAAATATCTCTTAGTTTTTTTTGTATGCCATTTTGAATGCTTACAAACAATTAAAAAATTAAAATACACTTTTTAAATATATATGTAAGAAAATAATCTAGTGCATAATGCTATAATAAAATATTTATCCAAATATCAAATCACTTCCATGTGATGCATTATGACTTCTCCTTTATCAGAGCTAGGAATCTACCAGCCACTATGCCCATAGAAACCTGTTAGCCACCTTAACTTCCTTTTTCATTCACAATCCTAAGTTTTCCCCTTATTCTTCTTTATCCTGCTCCATTCTATTTCTACAACATCATATTTGTTCACTATATGGCCTTTATATCTAGATCCTCCTTATTTTATTTCAAACCTAGCATGAAAACCTATCACCCATTTTGTATATAATCACTTTGTTAATATTTATTCTTCCAAAATTTCATTATTTGTACCCTTTCTTTTTATAAACATTTACATTCAATTAGCATATGTCTAATATTTTCCATACCTTCCTTACATAACTTGCAGACTAAATCACACACATTCCTCCAATTGTGTGTATATTCCCTTGTTGCTAACGATCCTGTTCTATTTTAAAACAGTAAACTACTTTTTTGCTATTATTATAAAACTCACACCCAATATTTTGTTTACTTCTATATATATTACAACTTCTTTTACTCTCCATACTAATTCTTTATATTTCCAACTCCTTATTTTTTTTATTAATGCATCTATTCTTTTATCCCATTCTTTGTCACTATAACACTCAACAATTCTCCTAACACAATCATCCCATATTTTGTACAAGTATATTGATATAAAGTCTTTATCCAAATCTTCTGCATACCATACTACCTTTCTCACCCATCTTCTTGCCTGTCCTTTAAATTAAATACTGTTTTGGATATTCTCTTACTATCTATAAATTACAATCTACCGAACATTTTAATTTTGCCTTTTAAATCTCTCGTATAAAAACTTGACCATCCTATTCTCCAACATTAAGAAATTCAGTTACACCCTCTGTGAATAAATATGTAAGAGACTTTATTTCAAAATAGCCAGTCCAAAAAAGTAATTATTTCAAAATACAGACTCTTATATATTTATTCATAAAGGGCGTAACTGAATTTCTTAACGTTGGGTATGATTTGATATATATATATATTTATAAGTATGAAAAGAATAAAAAAGGCAATAAAACATGATTAAATTGCATTTTTTTCATTAGAAAATTAAAATAATCCTTCACATTTGATGCTGAATATTTTAATGCTGCTATAGTCCACGACAAAAAAATTTATAATTGATTATTTATAAATCATTAAATTGCAAAACCTTTTATTGCCAGATTCACATTAACAATTTCATTTCAAACAGTTTCTTTTTAACAAGACAATTAATTTGAAGCTTTACTGTTTTTAATTTCTAATCACATTCTCTACAGCAGGTATAGACTGTGAGACAACATTCCTATTATTATACTGTTTTTCTTTTCAGTCTATATTCATAAAAATCAGAATAATTTTTGAAACAATCTACATTTGTAAAAAAAAATCAAATTCATGCCATGCTAATAGGAAATTTTCATAAAAAGAAGTTAGAAAATACGCTATCTAAAGATAACCTTTCACTGTAAAATATATAATGTGACCTTTCAAAATCTGGGAAACTAGTACATATAATTACTATTAAGATAACTAATTATAAAAATTAAAGTATCATCAATTTGCTTGTAGATTAACACAGAAATAATTTTGACATTAATGACACAAAATAATTAGTTATCCACTTTCTTTACTCTTAAAACAAAAGCAGAACTTTCGACAAACCATTACAGCTTAAAAAATTCTGACTCATTGTTTTTTTCTAGAGAAATTTTCCTAATTTTTTTTTGTCTGATAATCTATAATAATGTGTTAAACTTTCTCATAAATAATCCGCCATTAAGTAATTATTATAGACAGATTATTGCACTAAAAAAGATTTCTACCTGACTGTTTTCAAAAATGTAATTCAATTTCAAATTCACAAAATCATATTATGTAATGACTAGTTGAAGCTCAAATATTAGGTTTAAACTAGGGAAAAAAAAACTATTTCTACTTTAATAATAAAATGCTTTTTAAATGATACATTTACTATTTATTTAAAAGTTTAAAAAAAAACTCTCAAATATAAAAAATTCCAATAAATGATGGCATAAAATTACAAAACACTTAAATTCTACTAAGGTTGTTGTTAAGTCAATTTTTTGGAATATGACTGTAAATTTACATCTCTTACATGTATTTCAACTAATTTTATTCTGCATTGCCAACATTTTTCAAGTATGCATACTTTCTAAATTTAGGAATGCTTGTTTAGCTGCCACAAAAATAAGCAATTTCTTTATTAATAATATGTTCATTTTAGGCATATTTTAAAAGTATACTTGGCAAGTTAGAAAAAACATAAGTACATATACATCGTAAGTTTATTTTTATTGGAGGTTTCAATTCACTTATGTTAATAATTTGCTGATTTTAATACTGAATTAAATAGATTTCATCGTATAATTTTTATTATGTAATGATTGTTTTTCATTTTTTAATCTTTGTAAAAATAAAATATTATTTTAAAGATCTATGATAAATTAGTGGATTAGATTATTTAATCAGAACTACCTAAAATTAAAAACAACCATGTTTGATACACTTATCTAGAAGTAAATCAAATTTTTAAAAGAAGATTTTGCTTGAAAGTAACCAGTATACTAGGTATTAATCTATATTTAAAAATGAATTGGATTGTGTTAAAAAGAAATCCGATTTTGAAACAAGAAGAAAAACAATTTCTCAGCAGCAATTTTTACAGACTATTGTTATCGCAGATGAGCACCATCTAGAAATGAGAAATTCTAAAAACTAGCTGGTATGATTGCTAACCTTTGTCCAAAAAGTAAAGCAACCAGAAATCAAACGTTGTATAGTTCTGCATTAGATAACAACAACTTATTGACAGCTTTGGCATCCAGTAGTAGTCTAAGCAGAAATATTTTGTCATAAAGTGTATCAGAAATATAAATATTTAAAAATAGATGTCATGAGTGATTCCCAATTTTCTTGAAAAAGAAAGTACCCATTGCAGTTTATCATACAATATTTTCTTGTTTTTTCTAGCAAACAAAAGAAAATATGTATTTTAAATTTTAATTTCTGATATAAATATTTAAAAGAAGAAAATGTATTTTGAGATAATTTAACATTTATTTTTATTTATTAATTAGCTCTTGAGTTAAATATTAAAAGAAGCCAGTGATTTAGTTTCTTGCTCACATGTTCTTAAAAAATATAAATACAGAATTGATAGAAATGGTCAGTGATCTGTAGACCTGAACTCCAAAATCTGCTACTCTATTACTGCACTAATTCATGCAATGCAAGATATAGAATATGTTAACCCTTCTTTATTTCAATGTTTTTTCATCATCCTCTAATGAAAATTTGAGTTACTAGTTCAACATTTTAATATTAAAATCTTTACTCAATATCATAAGTTTACCAATGAAAAACTTTTTCAAATATAGGAAAAATAATAAAATGAGATATATAATGAGTTTCTTATTGACTAATTATTAAATTAATGACATTTTTATTGAATAATTTTCATTTTTAAAACTTGAATGAGTAAATATAAAGTTATTGTAAAGTAGTAAAATTACTATCTAAAATTCAAAATTGCATTTATATTTATTAGCTATATTAATCATAATTGTGACATTGCATAGTGTTTTCTGTTTTGGGAATTATGATGGATCTGTAATTGCTCTATCTTCTCTTTGTTATTTTAAGCTTATTTATAACTTTACATACTGCAGTTATCATTTTAAAATTATTAATTTAAAAAAATCTGAAGATATCAGCATCACACAGACTGCTAATAAATTACAATATCTAATTCACATATAAAAGCCATTATACCTGCTCTCTTTTTATCTTAATGTGAATGATAATTTCTGATTGGTCGAGTGTTTGGCATTGGGCAAAATTTCAATTTTTTCATTTTTGAAAATAAAAAATTATAATTTTCAGTAATTTATTTACATATTAAAGGTTATTTATGCAATATTTTTATAAAATAATTATTTTAAACCAAAAACACATCTGACTACAATTAAATTTTATTTTTAAAAAATTAATAAGAGAATGTCATAAAAAGTTCATTATGGAAGATGATAGTAGTTTCTATTGTGTAACAAATATTATCTTTTGGCAATTTTGGTAAAGATGTTTTTTTTTTAATTTTAATAACAGTAAATGTAATGGTTACTTTTAACATATTTTATTTTTATAATCCTTTCAAATTCTGATATCTTCTATTGTTACACCTGGAGAAAGTTATTGAAAATGCTCAATCTTTTCTTTCTGTATAAAATTTCTGTTTTATACTAAAATTCAATAAATTGGACTTGATTTCTTTTTAATTTAATTTTATAAATGAATAATATTCTAAAATATAATATTTGAGCTTTATAAATATTTAAAGACTGTGTTGTAAATAAGAACAGATGACATAAATTTTACCAATAATGTTAATTTAAACAGTGTTTCAAAAAATAAATGAATTCTTTTTTATTTTAAGTTTTTTTTTTTAAAAATATAAACAAATGAATGTGGATTTGTGGTAAATCTATCAAATTCTGTCTGATATTTTCTTTATAATTATTAAAATATTTGAAAAAATTCTAACACTGTCTCAATATTGGCAGGTGATAATATCATGGAAAGAGTTTCAAATTGAGCATGATCAAGAAGGAAAAAAAAATGCCCTTAAAATAAATCTTTCCTTTGGGAACAATAGAGTAAAACTGATTAATATTTGTTGCCTATCTATAAGATACTAATCTTTTCTGATTTTTTTTTTCAATTAAAAAATCAATAAAAGCAATATGGGACAAGTGATATTATTTTCAAAAATCCAATGCTAATACAAGTTAAGATAATAGAAAAACAGCAATTTAAAATAGTAGAAGTACCATGATTTTTTCTGAGGGAAGCAACCAACAATTCTCAACAAATATTAAAGTTATCAAGTTAATGATAACTAACCCTAAATTTAATAAATGAAATTGATATTACTAATATTTTATTCTATTATTTTTTTGAATAGATAAAATAATCCAATAATGCCATGTGCTATTGTTATATTTACAATATCCATTTAGTATGTTATTTTTCTCTTTTAAAAGGTTCAAATATTAATTTTTAGAATGCCCATCATTTGAAAGCTCATATTTATAATAAGTAATGTAAAGATTATCAATATATCGTATAAAAAAAGATTTATTTGTAAAAATAATATGTCAAATAGGGAGGAAATTCTCACTAGAATCTTTTCAAATAAGAAGAATGGAGTTAAATTCTCATAAAAGTTTATAATTATAGTGTTTGATAGAGGTAATGATCATAGTATCTTTTTATCTTAATTCAAATATTTTCTATTTTTTAAAAATTAAACATATTTTTTTAAAAAAGTAAGTGAAATTATTATACAAATATTTCATAAAAAATAATCATAAATACTTAAATAAACTACAAGATTATACAACTTCTTTTTCTTATTGCTAACAAAAAGGAGTTTAGAAGTTCATTTATATATTTATGATCAAAGAATGTACAAATCAGTAGTTTCTAGGCTTTTTTCAGATCATGTAATTTTTTTTTCCTATGGATTTACAGACATCTTCAGATTTTGTTTTGAAAGAATAAGTCAATATTTATTTCTAATTTTTACCATCAAATAAATATAAAAAACAGCAAAATAAACTAAATATAGCTACAAAAGAGTAATTTAAAGCCTAACGTAGTAGCACTATCCTGGGACTTCATGAAGTAACAATTATTAGAATCATTGAATTAATAATAATTTTTTAGACATCTTTGAAAATTATTTTAATTTTCTTGAAATTTTGATAGATAGTCTTTTATAATAAGTTTTTTTTTTTTTTTAAAAAAAAAAAGTATAATACTATTAAATAAAATATCCTACAAAAATTAAAGTTTAATATCAAAATAATTTATATAAAAATTATTGTATTTTACTTAAATTAAATTTTCATTACAATAAGGTTGCTTTTAAAAAATAACGGGTACTTATACATTTAAATGATTATCAAATACAAAACGCTCAAAACACGAAATATATTTGAAAAGATGAAACAAATTTAAATATCTATTTTTGAATGTATTGATTATAAACATATGTAAATGAAGTGAAGTTTTTTTTAAAAAAGCTCGTTCTTATAGTTAATACTAATTTGTAGATAAGAACTTTTTTAAAATAAAAAATTAAAAATTTGGAAATTAGATTTATAATTTTTACTGAATTACATTTTAAATACTAATTATTCACTAATATTTTTTTTAAATTAAAATATATTACCTCTCAAGTTATTCAATGATTAATTTTTTATATTGATAGAATTAATTAAATAATAATCTAATATATTAGGTCATTGACTTTTTACTTAAAAAATGAATTTGTTAATAATAATAATAATGATGATAAAAATAATAATTACTTATTTATTAGATAAAGAAAATAAATAAATAAATGTTTCTAAACACTTGCCTTCTATAATATGTCTTTGTTTTTAAATACAAAAATTGTGAACCAAAAAATGAGTTACATTGAATATATTTGAAAGCTTTTTATACATTTTGAGATTATAAATTGTTTGATAAATGTTCAGTTTTTTTAGATATATGTACATATGCAGTATTGTTTATTCGCAATAAATATTTAACGTTAAGTTAACTCTATATCATATGTAATATTAAGGAACAAATAACTTATAAATATGTAAGCAATACAATCTCAAAATTATCTATGTAATAATAAGGCTGTATCATTTTCATTTGTGTTCCAAGTTTTTACATGGATATTAAACCAAAACATAAAATTAAATTTTATACTCACTTGTGCGATTGTCTTCATGGTGTGCGTGTGTTCATATTGGGGTTCGAGATGCACAAGACACCTCTGTGAATGATTTATTTAGAGGACAGCAGATTTTTAGGAATATAAAAATAAAACAATTATTTTACAATTTAATTTTATCTTATTATTTTGTTCCACCAACAAATCCATTGTTTAGTAAGTTGAATATGTATTATCAATAAAATAATTTATTATTTAAACATCAATAAAAATTCTCTTTATTATAATAAAAACAAAGATTATGCAAAAAAAAAAAAATCAATTTTCTTGCAAAACTGTTAGAAATTGACAAATTATTTGACTTTTGTCACATTTAAATGTCCTATTTTCAAATTTAATAATAGCATTATGTAATTTTTTAGTATTTCTATTAACAATAGCTATTAAAATTAATGATAGTAAAAACATTTATGTTTAAACATTATAAAAAAAAGGACTTACAAATTTGACTGTTATAAGTATAGAAAATGAAATATTTAAAGGTTTATATTTGGATATTATTAAAAAAATTTCAGGTAATTTATAAGTATTGAAAGTGAAATATATATATATGTAATTTTTCTTTTATATATTTCCAACTTTCTTGTGTTATGTTATTCAAAATAATTTATAGGGGAAGCAATATCCAGATGTTATAAAAAATAATTTGTAGGGAAAAGCAATATCCAGATGATATAATTTCATGTAACATCCCTGATTGTTTAGTCTAATATCTGTATAAGATTTTGAACAAATTTAAATATTTCATTTTCATTCATTACATAGATAGTTTTGATATTGGAGGGCATTGCATTAATTTCATTGGTGCTTAATAGTTTGGAGGTTATCTGATTAATATTATTTATTTAAATATATTGCAATTATTAGTTTGTGGCTATCTAATTATAATGAAAAAATGATGAATATATAAAAGGGATTGAATAAAATATGATAGAGAGATATAAAATATTATGTTGAGAATACAGAATGATGTGACTGAAGAGAACTTCAAAAATATGTCGATAAAGAAAAAACTTTTTGAAGGAAATAGCTAGAGAAAACCTGAAAATATTGTGCTATACAAAAATTGTTTAAAGTTTTACTCAATAAATTGAGGGGGGAAAAATTTCTCACTTGATGTTAACTTGAGGACTACAGGTGTGCAGATTTCTGTTAGTATCTAAATACTGTTAAATTTTATTTATTAAACTTTTTAACAAGTACTTAAAGTAGATCACTAAAACCTTTTTTTTTGTCTATTAGCTAATCAGTTGACCATGTAGAAAAATACATAGAAAATCATTGACAATCATATTGATAAAGAAAAATTATTATTGGTTTATTCTTTAATTAAAATATATCTACTATTATTTACATATTTTAGAAGAGATGGAAATAGATGGATAGTTACACCACAAAGTGTTATCTCAAATGACTATAAAAGATCTATAAAATGATTGAATGTGATATAATTGTAAACATGGCGCTAGATAAAATAATTGCTTATTTACTCATAATTAAGTTTCAGTAAGAATGACGTTTAGTAAATTCTAAGCAATTTCACCGACATCATTCAGTCAAAAAACATCGTAAATAGTAATTTAAAGAGAGAATTCTACTCACGCTCTTCTCAACAGTTCTTCAGATTTGCTCATATAAAAAAAATTGAGTCATAGGAATAAGAGGATCTTTTTATTCCTGCATTAATACTATATCTTGGATTGAAGAGGAAAGTATTTATTTATTTAACACTCTCAAAAGGTGCGTGCTCAATTAGCTTGAAAGGCTGATATTTGAATGTAATATATTCTGATATAGAATAATGGTTTAATATTAAAATCAAATGTTTAAAGTTTAAAAACTCTCATCATGGAGAACAATTAAATCTTCACTGTGCCAGAGGGTTAATACATTTTCCTTGACTTGCCTTATTAAAAATAAACATTTTCAAATAAAATCTAAATGTAATCATGAATATTTTTCTTTTAAAGTAAATGTTTTGAAAATATTTTACAAAAATATTTATTAATAAATAAACTGTGAAAAATGTACAATTTTTCATTTCAAAGTGATCCAAAGAAAATACATTTTCAGAAGTTCTTAGAGCACTAATGAAAACTGAGAACAAAATAGTTATCAATTAGATCAGTTGTTGGCTCATCTACTTTAGTTTTCTGTATGATATTGGCATCTTCAGATTTTTTTTAAAATTAATAAATCAATGTAGCTCCAGTTTGTGTGAACTAATGCATGCAAAATTAGCAAATGAAAACTATAGATAGTCTCAAGGAGATGAGGTAAACTGAAGATAACAAAGTACTTTCAGAAGAAATATAAATGCAGGAAAAAAGAAATAAAAGTGGGTATAAGATGCAAGTTTATTTAAATGATTTTGACAACATATTCACCCATGCAGTATTTATTTTACTTTTTAGTAATACTGTTTCTTTATTTTTTATATATATTAGTTACATTCTTCTTTTTACTTTTTTATGGTTCCATAAATTAGAAATGGAAAAAAGTTAGATATTATTTAAGACTGCTATATCATTAAAAATACTAAATCCTATATAAAATTAAAAACATATTTTTTTCACTATTTATTTTTACTAAAATTGTTTGTAAATTCTAAAATAAAAAAAATGTCAATTAAATTGAAAATTGGAAAGTGATAAAAAATTAATTACAAGATTTATTCAGACTGTCAGATAAAAACAGGATAAATTAAATAAAATTGTATGTGCATTCAAATAATGTCTAATAAGTTAAACTGTAATAATTTGCTATGGGTAAATATTAAACTATGGCTATAAAACACGTGATCAAGACAATGTATCCACCTAACAAAAACTGGATCTGACAGAAATGCACTTTAGGAGCTATTTTCTTTTTACACATGTATTTACTCAATATATTTCAAAAGTCTATTGAATTTATAAGTTTTATTAAGTATATAAATATGAAAATATATTTCATATTGTAATTTCATTTTTAGATTGTACTTTATATTTAATAAATATTTGTGTGCAGTTCTTTGAGGAAAAACAGATTAAAGTATCTAGCACTCAATAAACATTACCAGCCTTCTCCTAATATTATGTGAGCTACTTTATAAAGTAAATTGCAATATTAAACCTTTTTTAATTTTTTTTTTTTATGATTTTATAACCCTATTGTTATGCTACAAATTCTTATATTGAGTTTAATTACTATAATATACTGCCAACACACTTTTTCTTATATAAACTTGTCTTTAAATAGAAAATATTAATTACGTGTATGCACACTTGAACACACACACACCCTTATATGTATTTTTAAAAAGAATGATCAATTCATTCGATTTATTTTAAATTAACCTTGCCCAAAATGGTGTAAATTTGGTTTAATTTTTTTTTTGTTGTTTAATTAATAGGTAATCACTTTTATAAATTTTAAAAAATAGGTATATATATAAAAAAAAACACATTAATGTTCATTATAATATATGCATGTGTTTTTTAGAAAACAAGCATGATTATGGTTTAATTGTCAGGTGCAAAGTTTCACTAGTATTAAACTTTGATCATGAAAAAAGAATTCCAAAAAAAATTTGAAGTAAAAACTAATTAGGCAAAAAAAAAATCCAGCCAAGTCTAATTAAGCAAGTCAATGCTTAAACTTTAATAACAATCACAAAGTTCACAGAATGTCTGATTTGTAAACACTGTTGATGACAAGCAATTTAGAAAAAAAAAAATCTGTCAGGTTAATGTCAAAATTCAGATTTAATATACTAGTCTACCAGAATCTCCAGACATTATTTTAAATATCGCTCAAATTCTATTTATACATAAAGTGCAAATGTGTGCATCTAAATATAAGTGATTCAAAGAAACAAATTTATTGCAATAGATAAATCATATATAATAATAATAAATATAGAAATAATCCGAATATAAACTAATTTAAAACTTTACAATTACGTAAAATTCCTTAAGAGAATTGCAGAAAAAGCTTTAAATGTCTGAAATTAGCCAATTCTCACAAAAAACACTTTTAGTTAATCTAAGAGATTAAATATAAAATCAATGCATTTTACACCAAAATTCGTGAACAACCACAAGGTACTACTTGATAAAATAGCATTAACAGCAGGCCAACGCATAATTTTTCAGAGAAAACAATATAATTTAAACAAAAAACTAACATTCTAGCTTACTAGAATAAAATCTACAAATAGATCAAGATAATGTATACCAAACAAACATAACAGCTAAATCAAAATCCAGAATACAAACTATTTCTGTACTTCATCAGACATACATAAAATAGTCATAGCATATATGAACTTGAGGCGTTTAGTGCATGAATGAACTATTGACTTCAATACTAAATGTTTTAGTAAAATTTTACATTAGTTGTTATTTATTTATTAAAGTGTACTATGATTTATTAGGGTTATTTATATACGAATTTTTTGGATAGAGATTCTAGAAAATTATTTTTATTTTTTTTCTTATTAATATTATCTAAATAACCATAAATTAATCTGATATTTATGGTGATTTTGCCATGTAACTGAAGAGTCTTTGTGTAGAATCAGTCCTCACATAAACTGTTAATGATTATATAATTTCTTTTTTTCAGAATCCAGACATTTACATTTTCTCCTATTAATATAGGTATATTAATAAGATGAAATAATGTTGTACTAAACATTGACTTCTACTCAGGCTTGGTGTTTTACTTTGTTTATTTATATGTATGTAATATAATAATTAACTGTAGTACTATAGAAGAAAATAATAATAAAAAATGAATTATTCCATAAAACAATCAATTATATAATAAATACTATATAACCATATCTTATAATATTATGAATGAGATCACTTAAGCACCTTCTTAAACTCATTATTTGATTCAGATTTAAGATATTATATAATAGCTAATATATTGGAGAAGTGAGGATAATAGATGGACAATTGAAATTTTAAATTGGATTCCAAAAGATTGTAAACGACTCAGAAAGAGACCACATGTGAGATGGATGGATGAAATAAGAAAGTGTGCAGGGGTGATGTGGAGAAGAGAAGTGAAAGATAAAGAGAGACCTTCATCCTGCAATGGATTGATAATGGTTGATGATGATGATAATAGTCAAAAATAGGATTGTGATTATGCTAATGCAAGGACTGCAGTATTAGTTTCAAGGACTAGCCTCTTTATTAGCTGTGCCATATCACAATACCACTATAACACAAATCAGAATAGGCTTAAATTTTATTTAAATAGATTTTACTATAACAATATAAAATATAGACTATGAAAATAGAGATTAAATTATTAAAAAAATATAAGATGAAAAAAAACAATATTATCAACAAGATGATATATGAATATTGTTAATTATTAACATAATGAAAAAAATATTGCATACAATATTTTTTTCTAATGCAAATTGTAAAGAATTTTAACATAAGCACATATGAAGCTTTTGGAATGTATCACAAAACATTTTTTGATAAGGAAAATTTCAATAATAGGCTTGAAAACTTATGATTAGTAAAAGTTCATAGGATAGATTTAAAAATATAAATACATACTTATAAAATTTGCTTAGAACAAAATCTGTATATTATTCATTCTTTTGTGGAAAAAAAAATCCAAGGGGGAAGAAAAAATAATAAAAGCACCAGCAAAGTTGGGTTCTGTTTTGAATAACAGAAAATGCAGACACTAATAATCAGTTAATAAAAAGGAAAATAGCTTACAACATATCTAGAAAGGTAATCATAGAAAAAAGACAATTAAAAAAGCTAATATTTTAACTTTCAGAAATATTTCAATGATTTTAATGAAGATGTTAAAACATTTTATAAATGACTAAGAATTAAATGAAGTCAGTAATAAGATAATGGATATATATTTTTTAAAAATAGTTATCCAGATAAAATTAGTAATATAGTAGAAAAAGTTATATAAGAATGAAATAAAAGAAAATAAACTTAAAAATAAATAAAAACTCAAAGATACAAAACTTTAGTTTGGAATTGAAAATAAAATTGTTCTAGCAGTTAAAAATAAAATAGAATAGAATGATACAATTAATATATGCAAAGATAAAACAAATATTGGAGTTTGTGCGAAAATGACAGTAATAAAAAAAATGTCTATACAATAACAATAACTTAAACTGGAATGCGACATACTCTAAATAAATAGGTGAGATGTGTAATTAAATATGTGAAGAATGATAAAGCACCAGGATAAGATAAAACTATTATCGACACTTTAAAAAGAAACGTTTAAAAATAAACAACCAAAGAAACAAAAAAAGAAATTGTCCAAATTGTACATTACTTGTCTAAATAATAAAAATATATTTAACAATTAAACAAATCTAAATAGTGATAAAAATATACTATTAAGAATTACTGAAATAGTAGTCTTCAGTTAAATATAAAGGATTTTCTACAATTATTCTAAAATTATTTACAAATACTCTAAAGTGAATTTCTGAATTAATTCAACCAAAATATAACAATCATGATTTAAAAATAGTTATACTAATGTAAACCATCTAACAAAAATAATTTATCTCTTTAGTAGATTCCATAAAGAGTGTAGCTATTCTACCTACAAAACAAAAACACAAAATAAAACAAAAATAGAAACACAAATAATAAAACTTTAAAAAACAAAAATGAGAAAATATTATAGTTAGAATTGTTGGGTATTTAATTAAAAATTGAAATTATCAAACCCACAATTTCTTTATTTCAATTAGTGCTAAGACATGATTTTAAACATGCAAACTCACAAAAACAGTTTCCTGACTAACCCATCTGAATGAAGACAGTAAGTTTTTTGTAGAATTAAATTTAAACAATTTTAAAAAGTATTTATTTCCACAAACATTTCTTCCACATTTAAAGCTTTTTTATAGCTTAGATGGAAATATTGCTAAATGTAGAATATATATCAAAATGCAAAAGCAGAGAGAGAATCATATGGCAACATAAAGATTATTATTGGCAAAAGTCTATGGCAAGTTGATTTTACCTGCTTTTTACAGTAGTATCATAAAAAAGTACTGGGGAATAAAATTTCAACTCATCTGGATTTTTTTTAATGTGTGATTTAATTTACAAATAACAGTTTACAGAAAATATTACAAGGTGATATTAAATATTTAAAAAAGTAGTAGGACTAAAAATAAATATTAATAGACTAAACTAGGGTTGATGGTTTCCAAAAGATAGAAAATAAAAGTTTGACATTAATAAATTAGATAAATATTTTTGGATAATTTGTAAATAAAATTAATCATAGATTTAAATTGGGATGAGATGCATTTTTAAATAATTTTTTTTAAAATAATTCTATTAACAGAAACATAATATGCATGAAAGGAAAAACAAAATCTTTTTGCTAAATGTAATATATCAATGCTTACTTCTAGATTTGATACTTGGATATTAAATAAATAGAAGATAAAGATTTTAAAATATATTTTATTTTAATTTTTAAAATTTTAATGCAAAAAAATTAAAAGTCATGAATTAAGAAATAAAGCTAGGCTGATATGCTGTTACACGTGATATTTAATGGGCAATAGTAAATCCAAACTAAAACTCCATAAAATTTATTACACGTAGTAAAAAACATATGTAGGGGGAAAATATGGGATTAAGAGTTTTTCTGCAATAATATGGAGAAAAGATATACTAATTCCACATTTCAATGAATCAATAATGGTTGAAAATGATAAATTTGTCAGTGAAAGAAAAAAAAACATTCCTTTATGATTTTAGTTAATTTGAAAATAAGTTAAAGTAAAAATGCATATACTTTTTTATTTGATTTTTTATTGTTGTTTTTTAGATATCATTATAAAGTCAAAAAAAGAAATAAATGTGAATTAGAATAGAAATAACCAATCTCTTTTTCATTTGCAGCATACTTTTTCACCTTCTCTATACCACTTACCACAAGCTTTAGTAAGTAATGATAAATGCCATATAGTAGTGTTTAATAAATTCCTATCCTGTGCTGTCCTATTCAAAATTATCAGACTAGTTGCAAGCACATTGATTTCATCAGTGAGAAGTTTTGGATATTGGAACAGTGCACCTGGACCTTTAAGGTCGAATGCACTTTCCATCCAACTACCTTAATTTATCTTTCTGTTATATTATCAAACTATTAGTCTAAAATGAAAAGCATAAATGTTTTCAATCTAAATCAAATTGCTTGCATAGTTATATTAGATGTGAATCTAGTTCAATTTCTATGTATTATAATGTTTTTAGGTTTACTTTTTAAAAAGCTTACAATAAATAGCATAGAGATGGTGAAAAAGTATGCTGCTAAAACAACAATATGTAAAGATGAAATCATATGATAGGTCATGTGATAATTTTTGATTTATATGAAATCCTAATCATAGGTTAGAGGTGCCTATAGTTGTTAAAAAAACTAAGGGTGCCATAATGTATAGAAACTGAACTGGATTCAAATCTATATGACTTAAAAGCAAGTTGGCTTACCTTGAAAATTATTTATATCGTTTTGAGTTTAGGCTGGCATCTTGATAGTATAACATAGAGGTAAATGATAGTAAAGGGAGGGAAGTTGCATTAGTTACTAAAGAGTTCAGATGCACTGTTCTAAAATCCAAAATCATAAACTTTAAACTAGTCTGAGAATGTTGGATAAGACAGTACGTGATAGGAATTTATTAAGAACTGTCATTTATCATTACTTACTAAAACTTGCAGTAAGTGGTATAGAAAAAGTAAAAAAAAGTATACTGCTAATCCAGTAATATGTAACCTAAAGCTAGATGGTAGATTATGTGAAAGATTTTGGCTTTTCATTTGCCTATTCTTTGGCAACATATTTTTATAAATTGTACTCTTTCATATTAGAAAAATATTTCTAGTTAATATAGTTAACTGTTATTTCAAATTTATATATTGTAATTGTAATAATAGTCCAATAATGTGATTAAAAAATAGTAGATTAATAAAGTGAACTAATAGTTTATATACACATATATTTTACAATTCAAAAGATACTCCAAGAAAATATGTCAGATTATATAAAAAAAACAACAACTGCAATACATTACATTAAATAATGCACTTTTGTCCGCTTTTACTCAATTGTTTTTGCGTTCTTATTTTAGCCTAGTAGTCAGGGTTGGTAATTAATAGTATATCATTTTTCTATCCAAAAAAATAAATAAATCAGTTTTTCAATTTTTTTAAAACAAGTTCTGCCCATCGTCGAAATGTTCATGAACCGATTTCTGACTAGGATTAATAAAAAGACCAGAGATTTTAAAAAAAACAAAAACAATTGTTTGAGCAATTAAAATGAAATGATAATTTTTTTTAATGAAGAAAAAGTTTATGACTGTTTTAATTGTGCTACGAGAGTGACAACGAATGGAAAACTTTACAGCCTAATTACTCGACTTGATTTCGGGTAAATAATTTTAAATACATATCTAATTCTTACCTCTTCTGTTATTTAAACAGTACTCGAGTTTATAAGTATTCAACTTTTAGTAATCAATTTTACCAATATTACCTAAGTTACTTTAATTTAAACTAAAGAAGACACACTGATTAGCAAAAAAGTCACTAACAAATAAATAAAGGCTTATAAAACAAATACATAAAACCCTTATTCTAAAAAAAAAAAAATTTTTTTAAACGTTTAGTAAATTCTAAATTACAATAATAAATAGATAACTATATAAGCAATTTTGATAAATTTATAACAAGCTTATATTTTAATAAAGATAATTAAAACTAACTTATATTTGTATTATTATTATTTTTTTTTTTATAAAAATATATACTTTATGGCTAGTGAAAAAAATTAAAATGGTTACAAATTTTATATTATTTTGAATATAATCAAAACAAAGATATCATATATACATATTGTATATTAATCTGTATAATCATGACTTAAATATCATATTTTGCAATTACTTCAAAGAAAGTTTTAATTTTCGAGGGAAAAAAAACGGTTTAATATGCAAGCAGTTACTTTTAATTTTTTAACAAAAACTCTGTCTCTCATGAACATCCCAAAGAGACGGCGCCAATCACTTTTATCAATCTAAAACCATTTAATGGAGTTCGGTAATGTTTTGTTCATGTTATTAACAAGGACCGGCCTAATTGTTGTGCTCCTCTTTCATCCAGTATTGAACAGAGCCCATGTTGTCTGTACCAGGTATTGTGGAGCAACTGTCTCGTCTCTGATCGTAATTTTTGTAATTTTATTATAAAACACTGATCTCGTGCAAACGGGCTTTTGCACCTAATCCACCAAATTGTGAAGGGTTGAAATGTTGAAATTCTTATTAATGGGAATATGCCTTTTTGCAATCCTTCTGACAGTGATACTATGGCTGATATTTTGAGCTGTGTTTTTAAGTCTATGATATTCTTATATATTTCGAGTACAGGACAGTGTAACAAAACATGATCTGTAGTCTCATCTTCTTTGTGACAGAACTGACATATTGGATCAACTTTTGCAATGAATCTTTTTTGTGCTATTAGTATAGAATGCATCAATTTAACACGCACGCACACACACACACCATATGTCTATATGCGCTAAAAATGAACTATACAGAATTCTTTTAAATTATTATTACAAATACAAAAATATTTTAGTGTAATTATTATCAACTGAATTTATATGGATATGGATAAAAACAGACATTACTTAACTTTTCAGTAACTGAATGATTAAATATTAGCAAGTTGTTTATTTGTTGTAGTGCCTTTAAGATTCTTATAAATCAATTTAAAACTATGCTAAATAAACAATCCCTTAATCCTAAAATATAGAATTTCTGGAATTTTTTTTACGAAATTAGTTAATAATAATTATTAAGTAATTGAATGTCCTTTGCTATAAGTTATATATTATTTTTATTTATTTGTACATATATAAATATTTGAAGGCAGGTCTTTGTCTTAAAATGGGTTACAGAAAAAGTAATTTACATTTTATCTATATTAATTAAATTTTTACCAAAAGACCAGTGGTAATATTTGACCATCATCAATAGTTTGTCAATACTTGTTATCCGCTTAACATGACTTAATCTGGCAACTCACCTTTAAGCTATATTATACATTTTAAGAGCCTCAATATCATTAAAATGCAAACTATAAATATATAATCACCAATTATATTGCTTTAACAGAAAATGAAAAATTTTTCGAACATCTGATAAGTGCTATAGATCAATATTAAATGCTCCAACAGAAATAAAAACAATAAATAGTTAAAGTGTTTTTCTGACGGCGTGGTTTGTCTCATATGCATGCCATTTATTCTGCAGCTCATAATGATAGGATTAGTGATCTGTAATGAATTGGCAAAAACTAGATAAAAAAGTTTTTTTTTTTACTTGATCAGTCCTGTTTCTTAGCTGATTATTTTAATAAATTAAACAAATATATATATAATTTAAGTTTATACGTTTATTTTACTGTAAATGTCATGATCATTAAATATGACAGTCCATAATATATATATACACATATACATTCCGTTATTTCTAAATAGAAATCAAATAAATCAATTAACTATAGGGTTTTCAAAAAGCACTTAAAATGAAAGAACTCAACATGTAAACCTCACCATGTAAGTACCCATACTTAAAACCTTGTAAAATTAAATAGTAAATGAATGGTGAATGTTACTCATTATCTTCATATATATGTAGGTTGCAAAATCTTAAAAAAGCACATTATAGAATAATATATTTATCACAAGTGTATAATTATTCAGGAAAAATAAGCTAAGAATTACTTAACTAAATTACTTAAATCCTGATGGATGAGGGTTATAACAGTTTTTATTTTTTGCTTTACTCTCTAATTAACAATAGTTAAGTAACCATTTTTAAAGAAAAAATAATAAAGTTAGATGATTGAATATAGTTTAACTAAAATGATAAGCTTACTTAGAAAGTTTTAACAATTTAAAATAAAGGTAGAATTTCAATGCATTCCAACAGCAATCAACAAATACTGCAGAATTTTCTTATTAACTCTTTCTCTCTCTCTCTCTCTCTCTCTCTATATATATATATATATATAAACCTAGTTTAATGTATACTAGATCTCTCTCTCTCTCTCTCTCTCTATATATATATATATATATATAAACCTAGTTTAATGTATATGTGAACAAATGATCAAGAATAGAAAGAATCCACTTACTCTTGGATCTCTGATGATTATAAGCATACCTTTGTCAACATTGTTGGTAATTCAGAGTGAAATTAATAAATCAGCCAGATGGAAAACACCACTTAATAGTTATTAAACTAATAATAAATTATACAAGAATGACGATAGAATCCATTTTTAACATACTGATTATAATAATTAAATACTATTTAACATGCAAATATTAAACAAAACATAGCCCAATGTATATGTAAACAGAATGAGTACATCATTTTCCCTCAGGCTATGAATTAAAAACACTCATAACGTTGAACAAAGGGACACTTAACTCTGAATTACCAACAATATTGATAAAAGTATGCTTATAAACATCAGAACTCAAAGAATATGTGGACGTATTCTATTCTTAGTTTTTTGATTAACATTTAGATGGGGTACATGTGTACTTGTATATAAATATAGCAATATGTTAAGATAAAAGAAATTAATATAGGAAATAAGTAATAAATAATATCAATATATACAACAATAAAATATAATGAAATTAAGAGCTATTCAAATTAATACTTTAAATAAAATATAAGATTTTCTAGTATAGAGCTTAGTGCATGCCCCTATTATGTTCATAACCTGAAATTTTAATCTGAATGGTAATAAATTTTTTTCATATAGTTAAAAATTTTCTAGCAGAATTAGATTTTTTATTTTTTAAGTAGCCAATCAATGTTCAACTTATCAAGATATTTTTAGCTAAAATGTAAAATTAGGGAAGAAAAAAAGGGTAAAATCCCTCACCGATTTCAGAAAACTAACACTTGTGTACTATTTACTTCTTTATCAATCTTCTTAAATGGGATACTGAAATAGCATTTACCTACAGTGGGAAAGCCATTACTTATTATTTACATATATGTATAAATAATGGATTCCCCCCCCCTCCATAGATTAAAGTAGATAAAACTTCCAGCTATGATATGACGAGAGAACTACAGTTGAAACAGATGATGTAAGTTGAAAATGATCTAATAATTAACAATAGCATTTATCTGATTTACATTAAGTTCAAAAAACTATAAATAAAGAAATAAATAAAGTTCTCATTAGACTTCTAAAACATTAAATAATAACTAAATTGCAGACGTATGCTTTATGTTACTAAAATGGTATCTTTATTATGTGATACAAACTTAATTAAATTAAATACATTAATTTTCTTACTACACTAATTCATGTTTAAGTTTGTATTCAGTAAATAACGATTATATTTTAGTAATTAAAAGCAGATTTTGCAATTTAATTATTAATTAAATGTTTTAAAAATTAAATTATATTAGATTGATTTATTCTTTGTTACTTTACACATATTTAATTTTTATATATATGAATGTTTGTTTACAATAATAAAATCAATAACGAAGGAACAATTTTCATGGTAAATCTTGTTAAATATAATATGCGATGGTTATTTTTAAAAAAACTTTTTAAAATAATGAATGTTAAATTATCATTAAATAAGATTAGATACCAAAACAAACTATAACATTTTTTTAAAACACAAAATAAATTTCTGCGTCACAGAATCAGAATTTTGTGCTTATAATTGAAGAAAATTAAATTAAAATTATTCATTATATAATGTGCCGATAAAGCAGCATTTTCTATTCCAAAAAAGATTTTTTCAAAAGTGTTCTAAATTCAAACAGTTTGAAAATTTGGATGAATATTAGAAATATCTTGCCACTGTTTACTTTTAATCTTCATTAACAATTTGTTATTAAAGAAATGATTTCAGTATTACACAACGTATAAATTTAAGATTTAAGTTAGTGCAGTATTAATTTAAACAACAACAACAACAAAAAAACCCAATGTATTTTGAATATATAGGCAGAAGTTAAAATAATCTTTAAATATTTACTGCAGAACAAAATCTGCTCTAACAGCTCTACATAAAAGGAAAATGAAGAAAAAAATGACATTATTTAAGATTTACTAATTTATGGTTAATGAGAGTTTTGATTGATTTTCTATTTGTTTTATTCATTAGATAAAATTAAATAAATACCATTTACCAACTAGTATAGGCTAATTATTTGTTCTGGTTACGAGCCACCATTTGAAATAAATGTTAAGCCTGATTAAAACTTGAAGAAATTATCTTTCACCCTGTTAGAATCATCTGTATGACAGGTATTGTAATTAGATATTATTCTTTTATATTCTGTGAGTCCCTTGTGTATCCATTTCTTTATAATCAATTATATAATTATAAAAGTATAAGCTTTAACTCAGACTAAAATATAATCATAAATATATAAGCCAAGATAAAGATGTATAGAGAAAAGCTTTCATAAAGAACATTTTTTAAAACAATATATGCTTAGTCAAATTTCGACTATTATAAGTCATAGCCAATTTAATGTATTAAAAATATGTTTGTATATCAACATTAAAGTTTTTTTTATTATTATGGTATCAAGCTAAAATCTTTTGTTTATTTGAATAAATAAAAACAAAATAAAACAAATACAGGAACAAAACATCAGACAATCATAAATAAACCAAAGAAGTATAAGAATAATCAAACTAATTGGAGTTTCCAAATCTACTGAAAAGCAAAACTTCCAATTATAATAATAAATTTAGTCGATTATTATAGGTCTATTTTAAACAAGAAAACATACCAAAGAAATATTGTCCAAGAATTAGATTTAGGAAGTTATAAAAAAGAATGGATTCTCAGAATTTTTTATTTATTTAAAAAAACACTTGACAATAATAATCACTATTTATATTTTTCTAAATTCAAAATCAAGACAGAAAGTAGTAAAGTTTATTTGATAAAAATTCTTGTATTTCAAATATAACAAATAAATACAAGATTTCTTTTAAAATATTGTAAATGTATATTAAGTTTTCTGCTAAAGGTGAAACAAGCACACAACAAAGTTCTATGATGAAATGATCATAATTGGATTATCTTATTAATATTTGTCAATCCCTTAGCACACAACCAATATATTAAGTCAAAGTTTAGTGATAACAATTGCTCATTAGTTTTTACTTTAATATGTATATTTAAAAACTTTAAAATATTTCATTTTATATTATTCATAATAAAATTTGATTTGAAAGATTTGTTTATTTAATTATTAGGAACTTAATTGTAGAGAATTTATTATGTATCTAGTAGCCTTATGTCTCTAAAAACATACTAAATTATTTTTTTTTGAGCTTATATAGCTAGAACAACTGTATTCAAAATTGTTTGAAATTTTTCATGTTTTTGGGATTAATAGTCTTGGGATCTCAAAGAAGTAAGATTGAAATCTACAAGAAGCAAAAAGCAAGTCTAATCAATAAGTGTTGATAGACATTACAAAAAAGCTAAAAAAAATACATACAAAAAAACAACATGTTGGAAGAAAACATTGAAGAGATCATTACACACATCTAAAAATATATCATCTTTAAAAATAAATCTATGGATATATCATAAAGACCATTGGTGTTGTATACATATATGAAAGCTATATTGAAAAAATAATGGTTTATTAGAATAACAACTGAGTAATAGAAAGATTAACTGTGACTTTATATTTTGATTTTGAAAAAACTGATTTCTATAACATTAGTAAATCTTAAAAATGTCTAAACATTCTTGTGTTTAATGCAAATCATCAGTCTATTTCATTTTTAAAAATTGTTTTCTCTTCTTCTATAATGAGCAATAGGATTTCTTATTCATGATCAGCTTATACCTTTATTAACCCTATCTTTACTCCAAAATCAAAACAATAATAATAATAATACAAATACAAATATTTTTAACTTAATATAATTATTTTATAGATACCAGCTAAGTAGACAGGTTTAAAAATATCTTTATTCTATGCTTTAGTAATTTTTCTACTTAATTAGCACATTAAATGAAGTAAAAAAGTTTCCTTTTAAATACAGACTTTTATCAAAGAATCCAAACAGTTTTTTAAAAATGTTTGGAGAGCAACATATCTTGAACTACAATGCAAACAGCCCAAATTGCATGAAAACCACACCTTATTCTTCCCCCACATTATGATATCTCGATTATGTAGCCATATTTTGTGGTTTGGTACATTCTACACTATATACAATTCCAGTGTTGAGTACATAGCTAATACTTGAGGGCTGCAACTCTGCAGACAATATGGATAAACTAACAATAATACATTTGGAGATATAAAAAACTTTCTTGGTGAATTAGGAAAATCAAATATATGAAGGCTTCTCTTGCTCCATTCTCAGATAGATGATAGTGATGGCATCCAAATAGATGAATCTTAAAGATCCTCTAAAATATAGTTAATTAAATAAATTCAAAAGAATTGAAATAAATTTCCATCAATATATTATGACAGCATTGCATTCTATAAATAAATGGGCACTTTAAGTACTTGCTATCTTATCTACAACTTAAGTATGCTGTAAATATAAAATAATTTTATAAAAAAAAAGTGCTCACACATATGTAATTAACTATAAGCTTCAAATATATTATAAAATTGTTTATATTTATAACATGTAGACTGCTACTCATGCATGAAGTTGTTCAATAGAATGATTATCATATTTTTATTATAAAATGTTTCAGATATAACCATTCATTTGTCACAGTATTGCTAATGCAGATAAGGGGTTTTGTTGCCATTATTAATAAGCTCATATTCAGAAGAATAGTGAACAACTGTTTTATATACAGATGACAGTTGTAAATTAAAAACTTATAAAATATGATTTATTTATTTTTTATTTATTTGTAATTATATGTGCAATATAATGTTTAAAATATTTTTGAAAAATGTTTATACCATAGTAAACCTATGCATTTACACACACACACACACACACATATATATATATATATATATATAGGTGTGTCTATAAATTATTAAAAATATTAATGCAATTGAAGAATAACAATAAAAATTTCCAAAAATATTCATGCTACTCTATATAACACCTTTAAAATATCTTTAACATAATAACAGCTATATATAACACCAAAACAAAACAAAAAAAAACAACAGAATCAAATGATATACCCATTCTGAGACATAAGTTTCTGTAGTTAAACCACCAGTGCACTCCAGCCTAAAATAGTCAATTCACAGAGCATTAGCAACAGAACTATTTTTCATTTAAATCTTCATAAAATGCATTTCATTTTTAAGGTGTAAAAGCAGTTATTTCTTATCACAACAAATTATATGTATTTAAAGTATTAATTTGATATTAAAGATTGTAACAGATCCATTTTAACAAATTTACTGCTATTATTTTTTAAAAATAATATTGAAATTATACTTATTAATGACTTAAAGCTCAATATGCATAATAACTGTATGTTATGCATATTAATTATGTAAGAGCTATATTATTTTACAATAAGGCTTTAAGTTTGATATTCTAAGAAATTAATGATTAACAACTTACTCTGAGCAGAGGACTTAATTAGACAATCACACAGATGCGCATACACATAAAAGTTATTATTATACACATACTAGCTAGAAAAAAATTTACCTAAATAAATTACATTTATTCTAGCAATATATATCAAATTAATAAAAAGATAAAAGTTTAAAAATGTAAATAAATTTATCTTAGTATTTAAAGGAGATTGTCTAAAAAAATTACAGTTTCCTAAATAAATTCAAAATTTTTAATTCCCTGTTTTAAGCATTCATATATATATATATAAATTCATATCTTATTTGTTAAAAAAACTGGAAAAATAATTAAACAAAGTTATGCATTCAAAATATTTATAACAATTCTGAAACAAATATTTAGAAATAATATATATATCAGGAAAAAATTTAGTCACTTGAAATCATTATTAAATTATTAGAATATGTGAAAAAAAATTACTAAAGAAATACTAAAAGATCATAGAAGAAAGAATAACTTAGGAACTAAAAAATCTTAAAAATATGCTATAAATAAACAAACAAAAAAACACTAATTAGTTCTCTATCTCAATGCATACATCATTTGTATACAGAGAGCTATTTAATGATTGATAAGAGCAGGAAATTTTAGCAGACGAAATCTGAAAAAATGCTAAGGTCTAAGAAAATTCAGTGAAGAACTGCATGATTGTTGGTAAAAATGCTTTTCATTGCTCAGTAAATTCTATACACATAGAGATAATAATCATAACAACAATATATAAAAAACGTAAAGTATAAAAAATATGGTGTAAAGAAGCATGTTAAGTCAAGCGTTGTTAGCCGAGAGGTCATCGCAGTCGCCTTGCAAGCAAGTAGTTGGTTGCAGACGGTTGTGGGTTCGCCTCCCGGCCGAAGCTATGACACATGAGAAAAAAAAAAGAAGCATGTTAAATGCAAATAAAGTAGTAAAAACAATGATTAGATTGAAAGAGATGGCAAGATGCCTCTTGATAAGATCAAACAATCAGCTTACTGAATAATCAGCCCATTGGAATCTCAGAGCACATCAATAAAAAATATGACAAAAGCAAAAAAAAAAAAACTATACAAAATATATTTGTAGACAGCAACAATCAATAGAATTATTTGGAAAGACTTTGACCAGAAATTGTCTAATTACGTTTTCTAGCAATGTTAAAAAGCTCATAAACTCATTTTTCTAGTTACTTTAGGACCTTAAGTTTGAGTATTTTGAGACAAATATTACCTTTTTAACATATAATACATTTTTAATAAAGTCAAATTAAATTATTAACTTCAAATATAAATCAAAAGAATTAAATTACTCAACAGATAGAAAAATTGAAAAAGATTATTTTTTTTTCAGTCATTATAATTACAGATTGACTTAAATAAAGAAGAGATTGATTTTTATCTAATGGAAGTAAATAAAAAAGAAAAGACAGCATCAGAAAATTGTCTCCCATTCCTAAAATGCTATTGAAATTGAAAAAGGTAAAACTTTTTTCTTCTAAAAGCTGATAAACCGCACATCTACCATAAAAAGCATTTGTGTTTAAATGCTGAATTAGAAATTTGTGAGAATAAAAAAAATTGTAATGACTGAAGATTATATATATACAAAGATTTAGATTTATGTTAAAACAAAAACAAATTATATTGAATAGTTTGGTAAATTGAACATTATTATCTTCATATTAAAAAAGACTTTCATAAAATTGATTTTAGGTTTTTAAATATATATATATCTTAATTCTGCCAGAAGGTAGTTTATATTAACTATGCAACTGGATATATTGATCAAATAATGAGTTGATTATCGTAGGAGGTTACTTTGCAGTTGCTTAAAATATATTTTGAATATTTCATTCTAGCAAAATTTTAATGAGTTCTACATCGTTAATTAAAACGTAAATGTTGTAAAATGATATTTATGCACCATATCTCTATCCAAGTCGATATGTATATATATATATATATATATATTGTTAATTCTTGCATAACGTTTACAGGAGTGGTATAATGAAGAATATGTGAGAGTGGTGTAATAAAGAAATAAGAGTTTTAGTAATAGAGATTCAGGTGTTTAATACTTTAGTTCATTTATTGAATGAGATATAGATATAAAATGAGAGAGAGTGATCTCATTTTCTGCACTGGGAATGGTTATGATATGGGGGTTGAGATGAGAAACACACTGATGAAAAAAACAAAAATCTTATATATATTAAAAATGGTGATGAAAATAAAGTAAAAAATAAAGCTCTGATGTGAATCAAAAATGTTTTCTAATTGTATGTTCACAGCTGTCATTGCTGAGACATTTCAGAATCAACAGCCCTGCTTATCATCCATTGCTTTATATATATATATAATTCTTTGCTCAAATACATATTTGGTGACTCAAAATACTGTGTAAAATTAATATTCATTAACTAATTAAATAATGTTAATTTTACTTAAAATATAATTAACAGATTTTAAATTTGAAAAAAAAAGAGAAAGAAATGCATTATTGTCCTATCTAACACGTTACTTTTAAAATAATATTTAATTTGTACATTATTCCTACATATAATAATAACTTGCAGAATGGGGAGAATAGGAGAAGCAACCCTGTTATTTTCAAAAAATGCTTGACAAAGAGCACTAAAGTCAAATAATATGAAAACAGGTGCGAAACAGAGTTCAAATAATAACTGCAACAATAAAGATTATAGTTTGCTATAACCTTGATCTAACTTCTTTTATTTAAAATTTATTACAAATAATAGGACATGCAAAAAAAAAGAGAAAAAAGAAAAGAAAGAAATACATGATATTTAAAAGCTAATCTCAAAAAAAAAAAAAAGAAGAAGAAAATTACAATTAATATTTTAAGGACAAAATATAACATTTTAGACTTTACATACGCACGAAAAAATATTGTAACAATAAACATAAGGATAAGTTAATTCAATTTAGTAGTTATGGCTTAGAATTTCCGTTCAATTAATTGATATATCTTATTGATATTGCTACCTTTTGTAAATACTAAGTAATGCAATTTATATATTAAAGCTTTTACTTAAATATTCTTACCACCTAGAAAGTTATTTATTTAAAAAAAAAAAAAGATTAAAAGCTGATTTTAAAGCTAGTACATAATCTCTCCACTTATAAATAAATAATAAAACTATCAATTTTATATACTTTTTCTGGTAACTCAATCTTTAATTTTGCTCAATAGTAGTGTATTTTTTTCTATTATTTTTATTATTATTTATTTTTAAAATAGTAATGAAATTTGAATGTACATTGTCTAAAGGTCAAATATTTACTTTCATATAAATATTATATCAGTTATGTAAAATTTACACAAATGCTGACAAACATTTAATAATATTTTTACTACCCCCCCCCCTTTAAACTCCTATATACAAAACCACCCAAAACGTATATCTGCTTAATTAATAAAGATTTAATAAACTGAATTTAAAATCTTTATTCTTTGGCCAAATTGAATTACTTAATTCAAAGAATATTTAATCAGTAGAAAAGGTTCGCAATTTGGAGGAATTAAGTTCTCTTAAGTAGTTACATCAAGGCAATAAAAAATGTGAGCCAACATTTTTGTACATTTTAAAAAGCTACAATTTCTAGGGTCTTTGGATTATAAAAAAATAAAATGAGAATTATCAGAAGTTGTGAAAAAAATAATTTTTATTTACAGTTTTAGTCTAAATAAGATTACCATATGATACTAAATCATCCATGTATTTTACTACTGTTACACAATGCTTTATCTACCACCCTCTTTTACAGTTTCGATTGCCCCAGCAATCTTCTTCACAACTACATCATAATACAAACATATGAATATAAATATACATGAACATATAATTTATATTTATATTCGTATGTTTGTAATATAATGTAGTTCTGAAGAAGATTGCTGGGATAATCGAAACTATAAACTGTAAAAGAGAGTGGTAAATAAAGCATTATCATATGTTTGTATTGTGTTGTAGTTTGGAAAAAGATTGCTGGAGCAATGAAAACTGTAAACTGTAAAAGAGGTTGGTAGATAAAGCATTGACAGTAGTAAAGTGCACGGATGATTTAGTATTGTATGGTATACATTTGGCAATGCAATAAGAAATAATAGTCTAAATAAGATTATGAATATTTATATAATGTTTAATGATGTACATTGCAAATGAGGATAGCAGTCAATGATAAACTATCCCCAATGATAGACAAGTGTATCATTTTGTCTCGATGCTTTGTTATTTAAATTTATTTTCAGACAAAGAATTAATACTTATATTTTCAAATTTAATATTTAATGTTTAATTGTTCCTAAAATCAAGTTAAGTCTAGTATAAGATAAAGTACTGCAATCAAATAATATTTGATCATCACCAATAATAGGTTGTCAGTGCTTGACTTCTATCTTCTTAACATAATTTTCTCTAGCATTAAACTTTCAAAATATGTTATAAAAGAGACATAATTGAATCGTAGGAAATTTTTTTAAAAAGCAGCAACAACAGCACAAAAATATTACACGACAAAATATTATCATTAATAGAAAATTTAGTTAAAAGTGATTTTTAAAAACTAAAAAATTTTATTTTATTTTTGTATTTGTTTTTTGACTGTATTATATTGGATATATATTTATAGATAGAGATCTTCTATTTAACAATAATTGCTCATCTAGAATGAATATTCTTGCGATTATTGTTTGGATAATTTTTTTATTTTGTTTATTTTTTTTTATTTATATTATTTATTTAAGAAATAGCTTTTCCAATTAAGTTAAAAGACTAAAAATAGCATATCATCACAGAATTGTTGTTGAGTACTCTATCAACTATTTGATAAGGATCATATCTTTAAGTATATTAAAAAAACAAGAGTTAATTCTCTATAACACATATACTTTTATATTTTGGGGACAATATATAGAGTTAGGTCATGCCTTTAGACCCATAAAGATCAAGATAATTTTCAGAAAACAAATGATATAAAGAAAAAGATCAAAGAGGTGTGTTTCACTGCAATGAATCAGGTGCTAAAACTACTGAAATGAATAAATACTGAAATATGAATATTAATTTTACATAAAATCTGTACACATAATTTGACAATTATTGTTACAGTGGTATGATTATGATGTGAAAACAATGGAAATGCACTTGAGGCAAAAATTTAAACTATTGTAAAATATATAAGAACCATCAAAATAGAAGATTTAACTTGAAAGGTTGCTCTAATATATATATATATATATATACCCAATTTAAAGTGCCTACAGGATATGGATATCAACAAATGATATCAACAAATACTAAATATTTCATTAACCACTGCCATATCCTCATTATAAAATTAGAAAGGAAACATTCATGTTTTATCCTAAAGTTTAATTTTTTAAAAGCTTACATACAAACCATGATAAGTAGGGGAATTATATATATATATATATATAAAGTTTAATACTAAGCTTTATCAAGAAAATCAAACTGTAACCAGTTGTCATTTTAAGTTTGAAATCTCTTTATCTCATGTTACAGTTGTTTTATGACTACTGTTCCTTTCTCAGATAAAATGTAGAACCTTTGAAAAGCTTGAATTCATCTAAAAGTTATTTATACTGAATATAACTAAGAGCATGAATTTATAATATATCTTTCTGAAGTTGACTAAAATTTTGAAGCTAGATTATTAGATTATATTTTGACTTCATTGACAAAGCTTAGTATTATTCTTTATCAGTTTGAATTATATATATAAATCATTTGCTATAAATATAATATGAATACAGTTTTGACTGATAGGTATATAAGGTGGAATTTCTTTTTCTTTTAACTTTTTACCTAAATCTCATCTTCATTATTTCGATAATACAGATGATTCAGTCGATGACAGATGAAATCCTGCTAAAGCATTAAGTGTTATAATGATGATAAGAAATCACTTATTTCGCATCTTTGCTAGAGAACTGTTTTTAAATATTTATAATCTTTTAAGTTTGTCAGTAATTAAAGCCATAAAAAGAGTTGAAACGTACTTGTTTTTGTTGAAAAAAAAAAAAAAAATTAGATTAAATAAATACTCTAGAAAAAAGAGTATTCATCAATAATTTTTTTAAAAGTTGTTTTAGATAAATGTCGTATTTCAAGATAATTACTATATTATACTTGTGTCAATCTGTCATAATAAACTCATAAAGTCATAACAGTCTAAAAAAAGAACAACAACATTAATTAGTACATTTTATACAATAATTAAAAAGAATTCCCAAAATCGCATAATGTAGTACATAAAAAGACATGCAATATACATATTTGTTAAAGTAATAGCTATAACTTGTAAATACTAAGGATTATAGAGTATATGAGCACAGACTTTCACATGACCCATCACTCTCTACACTATCTCATAACACTGATACACTTGAACACATATATGTTGAAAAGATAAATAATCACCAATATACGTATTTCATGCTAAACCAGCAATCATCAGTTAGTCCAGATTACCATCTCTACACATATATGCTCAGATATATATATTAAGATAGCCAAACCTCATAGATCGCTGAACTAAATTTAAAAAAAAAAATGTTTTTAAATATTGATTAACTACTCATCTAGCATAATATTAGATTATAAAATGTAGTACGCAAACTCATAATTTTAAAAAGTTTATTAAGATTGTGTAAATATATTTTAAAATACTATTAAAAGTGAAAAAAATATATAGACATAAAAAGGATATGAAAATTAATGTCTAATCATATATATTTATACATTTACATAGAGCAATTTAGTGACTCTTAAAAGTCACTCAACAACAATAAAAGTGCGGTCAAACGGGTTTGCCATTACTTTCTAACAAATCTTTAGAGCAAGAAGTTGTGGTAGCAGCTAGTATTGGTAAATGCAAAAAAAAAAACAAAAAAAAACCCGAATAAGTAATCTACCAAAAAGAAAAAATAATAATAACAACAGCAAAGATAAACTTGAATAACGAATTTAGATAAAATAAAAAGTAAAACTTTTAAAAATTTACTATATATCACCGATAAAAAAAAAACAGACAAGAGATAATAAACAAATTAACATCCTCCCACATAATATAAAGAATCATTTAATTACTATAGATTTTCATATTGGTAAGCATTAAAAATAGATTTCTAATTTATATTTTATATTTTCTAAAATTTAAGTTAGGTAGATACAAAATAAACTTAAAATCAAAAAATTAAATATATATATATAGTTGTTTTTTTTTTTTAAAAAAAAAAAACAACATTTATTTTGTGCCTTTATCTTAATTATCTTAACTCATTATAGATTTTAATTTGGGATAGCTTTATTTTTATTTTAAGTTTTACAATAATATGGACTAATTTCGCTTTTGGTCAGTATCATTAATTAATAGTAAGATAGAAACTTGAAGAAGTTTACAGATGTAACTCTTTTTTAATAGTTTATTCGGACATTTCATAGTCTATAATACTTTCATTAGTAAAAGAAAAAAAGTAATTATTTAATAGGCGTTTTTAAAAAACAGAGAAAAATAATTATTTAGTAGTAGCTTAAAAATTTATCACAGATGTAAAAATACTTAAATTCATAATATATATTTATTATAAAATGTAATCAAATAAGGAAGCTTAAAAAAATAAAAAATGTTTTATTATAAAAGTTCTTTGGATGTAGAGAAGTCTCCTGGGTTATTTATTTTCTTAATATTAAGTTCTGTTAAAACAGCTTTCAAGCCTTATTTATTTTTTTATAGCCCTAAATAATCGAATAGTTTGTCGTTCGGGAGGTCATATGAAGTTCGAGCGCTTAAGTGACAAAGCTGGGCTGCGATCCAATGCACTGAACTCCTTACCGGAAAAGTGGCAATGATTAACTACAAATCTTTATCAATAGTAAGTAGCAACAGCACTACTACTAACGAAGTAAAATTTAGTAATACGAAAAAAAATGTGGATAGAATATTTCTAACAGCTATTCTAATGCAATAAGAATTAACTGTATTAAATATATAGCCCAGTAATAAAGTGATGAATTCGCCAACTAAGAGTTATTGAATGAAGTTTAATCCGTCACTTGGATGACGGAACGTCACATGATTTTCCTACTTAAACACTCGATTTTTTTTTATTTTTTTTAAGAAGAAAAATTGGGCTGGCAAAACAATACAGTAAATTACATGAAATCTTTCTTTAGGCAGAAAAAATAGCGCACATATAATTGTGTATTTGCTTACATATAATAAACACGCATATATAAATAATTGCTATATACCTATTAAAGACTTTTAACTGCTAATTATTTGATCTTTGAAATTTATTCTTTTGTTCTTTTGTTTTAAATTGTGCATAATTTCATCTAAACAAGCAAAGGATTTTATTAAAATAGAACTTAAATATCTATTAGTTATAATTACAATAAAATTACTTTGACATTTGAGCTCAAAGAAAAGAATATTAAACTACTTAATCGCATTTTTTTTTCCTAATATTTTTGAAGGCTTTATTTCTAGTGTCATTTAATGGTCACCTTTAACTAAGCGTGGTTATCTCCTTGTGGAAACTGGTGCTCAGCGGAGGATGTCTCATAAAATTATCACCAAGACTCTTCATTCCTGCCTCCGGATTAGCAAATAATCTGATGGCAAACATTGGGACCATTAGTGCTTAGTTTTCCAATGAGTGTTGTCAGTTTCAATAGCTTATCACGACTCTCAATACAGGCTGGCTCGTTTATTATATCTCAATAGAACCACACGATCTAAGCTACTGATAGGACGTAAGCGTCATCGAAGCACGGGGAGAAAAACATTTGCACCGCAAAATTGGGTAAAAAATTAAGATATGAAAACAGGAAAGAACATACATCATTTTTAATCTGACATTTTTACCCCAACTGTTCTTCAGAAGATAACTTGTAAAGAACTGTGGCAGAAAATGGAACGTTGACAAATGTAATTTAGCAGAAATTGACCCCAATTGACGTAATCCTTCCATAGCTTGGCGCTTTGCACTTAGTGCCTAAAGTTTATTGAGAACAAAAAACCCATAAAAACTTGAGATCGATCAATACAACACTAAACGGCCATTAAAGCCATCTTGTACAAAATAATGAAGTATTAAGTTATAGCAAATTCGATCAACAAATTTAACGCTCAGAAATAGTTTTCACTTTCAAACGTTTTCATAAATATTTAAATGTGTTTTAGTTTCTATACATTTTTGAATATATGTGTGTGCATAATTATATATAATTGCACATATATATATAAAATATTGTTTAACCTTTAAATATAGAGAAAAAAATACGTTTATAAGAGTGCAAGCACAACACACATCTATACACAATTTCAGCTTTTAATTAATTCATTGGATGACAAGAACTGCTTAATGGAGGTTTTTAATTAATATTCTTTCAAGCTGATCTAATATGAAGGAAA
Source organism: Epiperipatus broadwayi (assembly GCA_028023455.1). NCBI lineage: Eukaryota > Metazoa > Onychophora > Udeonychophora > Euonychophora > Peripatidae > Epiperipatus > Epiperipatus broadwayi. The sequence goes on from JAQFVV010012592.1 coordinate 2,020,507, forward strand.
TATATATTATACAGTAGACAAAAGCCATATTCTCGTCCAATATTTACATGTAAGGAACAATATAAATATTCAAAAATAATCCAAGATTAAGATATCTATGTAAGAAGGCATTATAATCCTTAAACCAAAGAAGTTATCTATGTACGTGTATGTGTGTATATTTTCTTCAAATCATATTTGTTCTATGATTTTTCCATAATTCGTCTACTAGTTTTAACAGACAAAAATTATTTCTAGATTAAATAAATATTTTCTTTTTTTTAAATCAACTTTTTGCAAAAAAATGAAACTCAAACAAATTTATTAATCTTTCTGTCTCAAGATCCACGATTCCGACGGTTTTATTAATGATACTATATTCAATTTTCATTCTACTTAAAGTCTCCCAGACTACTGGTGCTTCTGAAATTGAAATTAAATACAACTATTTATTGTACAGGACATATCTTCTGATCAGTATTTACCATATTTAAAGCCTACTGTTTAATATTGATTTTATATTTACTCTGGAAAATAAATAAAACACAATATTAAACAACTGGTTTATCTATACAAAACATATAAGTGAATATGGTTAATTAATGAAATTTAATTAAAGCTGAAAACATGTTGCAGTTTGATCTTTATTTTGTATTAAATTTATTTTTACTATCGTCATTAAATGATTGATCATATATGGTTTATATAGAACAATTTTATTAGAAATTTTGACAAGTTTTTGTTTTATCAAAACCTATATATATATCATTAAATGAGTGTTACGTTTAATACCTAAAATATTAAGAATGCACAAATTTTTATACTAGATAATTTTATAATTGTGAAATTTTATAATGCTTATAAAATAAATACTAATCTTTGCTTAGTGCTTAATAATTTGTTAAAGCATACATCTAGCAAATTCATAAACTTCTATTCTTTTTACTTAACAGCACTTTATTAATATAAAACCATAGTCAAATATTGAAATATCATAGTTTAATTTTTAAAAATAAACGAAAAAACTTTATATATCAGACATTAAACTTCTTTTAAATTATTGCAGTATTTAAGGCACCATTCTTTCTTATAGAATTAAAGAACAGTAATATATATATATATATTTGAGTTAATATGAGTATGTATAAATCAACAAACGCATTAAAAAAAAGAGTTTAACATACATATATATATAGTGAGAACCTGACGATCAGTTTTAACGCCAAGGGCAAGCAAACCTTAAATGAATGGGCTTTTTAAAATTATTAAAAAAACCTATTTAAAATAGTCTATTGAACAAAACAATAAATATAATTAGAAAAAAAATGTGTTATTATTAGATGTCTCCCTACATATTTCAATATAATATCTTACTTTAGTGCTTATCTCAATTCGCCTGCGGCAAGTGCCTTACTACTTTACCTATGAATCTAATCCTGTATATAATTTCAATATATATATATATTGTACACACAAAGTGATTTCCTCAAATATATCAGAAAGTAAAAAAAAATCCTACGATAATTATGGTGAAAAGATAAAAAATTAAAAACATTATTTTATAAACACATTTAGATACATACACACACATTTGGTTATTGTCAAACGCTCTGTGAGTCTTTTGAGACGATAATACAAATGTTTAAGTTTAATGGCAGTTTATCACGATTATCTTCTAACTTATATTAAAAACAATATTCCTACATTTAGTATTCCACTTTTTTTTGCAAAACTATGTACTAGACATAATGGTATAAATATTAGCACATGTGTTTGTCATAGCTATGACCTAGGATTTGAATCAAAGTCAGATAAAACTTGAATTGTTTTTGTTTAAAATAACCGATAGGTAATGAATTTAATTATTCTATGTTAGTAGATAAATGGACATCTATTTATTTTGTTAGAGGATAAAATAAAGGTAATAAGCTACTATTAAAAACTATGACTATTCAACAGTTAACAAATGAATGATACCTTTTCTTCACTTGGTGATTGTTGAAGATATTTTTATTCTGCAATAAGCTAGTTAAAGCAGTTTATTTATTTTTATGTAAAGCATAGATAAACAATCTATTAAAATATTAAAAATGAAGTACTTACTATTTTGAAAATTTGCTTTTTTCAATATGAATCAAGATTTATTATTATTAATAAAAATTATGAATAACAAAATACTATTATAATTTATTTTGCAGATTTATTTTTTTTAAAAACTTTGGACGGGAATGGAGTAGATGGGGTGGGGGAGGGCAATATTTAAAATTTAAGTGTATGTGTGTGTATATATATATATATACACAATTCTTAGTGATGGTAAAGTTTAATTTTATGGACATGAAATAAAAAAGATATTAATTAACTGATTTGTTAAATCAATAATGTCGATAAAAAATATCAATACTGATCAAACTATATATATAATAATTTTAGCAAGAAATCACGAACCAGTTATTATAGAAAAAAGTTAATTTGTAATTTTTTTTTGTTAATGACACTTTTTCTGAATTCATAATTATTAGGGTTATCTTATTATAGCAAATATTTTCTCAAAAGTTATAACTGTTGTCAATCAAGCAACTACAAAATACTAACTAAAGTCCATTACAATTATGAGAAGTTATCAGGATTCTATTCGTGTATTATACATAAAAGAGAATCTAGTATACATATGTTTTTCATGCTTTATCTGATGGACATAAATGTAAAAAAAAAAAACTATATTTGCATTTTTAAAATTTAATTATATCCCCCCCCCCCCCACTATAAATACTTAGGAAAAACATAACCACCCCCACCCTCCCCAAGGAAAGTTATATTAACCTAAACAAAGTTTAAGTCGGTTTTTCTTTTTACTTATAAATTAAACGGCGATTATTTTTTAAATATATATATATAATTCAGAAATTAGATAGCTCACTTAAAATTAATAAACTTAGTTTATACTGCTTCAACACGTCTTGGCTTATTTTAATTATTTATTGCAAAGTAGTATTAAAAAAAAGTATTATTATCATTAATTATATCTATTGAGGTTTTAAAATGTTGCAGATATAAATTCTTCATTAAATTTCACTTTGCCACATAAAATATATATTCTAAAAAACAACATTCTAATTTAGAGCATTTACATTCACATACATATACGTTATATGTGTGAATATAAAACATTAATATAAATACAGAAGCAAATATATACATATCAAAAAATATATACTCATTATATTAAAAGCAGGTTTACTATTTTCGTTTTTCATTTAAAATTCTATTTTCAATCACATATTTTATAACTGCTACGGCAATAAAAATGATCGCAAATTACTTAACAGATAGAATAAAACACAATAATTAGTTTCTTCAAAATCTTTACAAAGCCGGATTTATTCAGACCAATGTTTACGAGCGGCTACTTTGTTAACTTATAATTTAATTAGGCGCAGTTTAGCTTCGTTTGACTATACAGAACTAGTTGGCTAACCAAGAAAAACAAGTGATAAGCAATAAATAGCTTGCTAATTCAAAGACAAGAAACGGTAGCATTTTCCCCTTTATTAGACCGTAGTATTTAACAAAATTATGAACAATTAGATATCAGTCGAAAAATTAGAAACCATTTCAATGTTTTTTTTTTTTTATTTCTAATATTAAAAATGTTAATAATATGCAACAATCAATAATTTTAAAAGCTGATTTCTTTTGTTAAACTCGAAAAAAAATTCTTGGTAGTTATAAATATCGAAAGTAAGTTGGAAATAAGGCCTTTAGGTAAACGATTCAAATGTACTTCAACGTTATTTAATATAATTAAAATAATAATTTTTGTTTTCTAATAAATACATATTTATATTATATTATATTTTATAAAGTAATTATTTATTATTTACATATTATAAATACATTGATTTATTTAGCTACTTTTAAAACAATATATACAGTTAAAGATAAATTTTAATGAGAGGAGCGAATAGGTTAAAAGATTGTCTTATTACTTAATTAATTTCATTAAAAATAAAAATGAAACACTAACATTTTAATTATTAACAAATATTGTGAGATTAAAGTATATCGTATAATTTTAAAGTATTTTTATTGGATACAAAAACAGATTATAATTTTGTCAAGTAAAATAATTTAAATAATATAACTGAATTTACTAGGTATATTAAAAATGAAGGTAACATTTAATAGCATGCTATAAACCAAGTGCTACTATTATTTTTTTGTTGATGTTGCTGTTGTTATTAATCTAATAATAATATTTTAAACTTAGCCTTTTATTATGCTTCTTTTTCTTTCAATTTAGAATGTGGATTTGTTTATTTTAAGTAGTCTACAAAATAAAGGAGGCCATTTTTTTGTAAAAGTACTTAACAAGCCCAGTCTAAACGTTACAACTACTCTCTGATTAATACTTTTTTGTTTTCAAAATTTAAATCCTTGTTTTATAACTAATGCTTATAACATTGATTGAATTAATTGTATTTTTTATGTAAATTTTGATCTTGAGAAGAAAAAAAATTGATATTTTAAGAACTTTATTAACCCGTTTTATTTTTTTATTATATATTAATAGTAAACGTTTATGCTAACGTTCATAATTTATTTGTATAGATATACCGCTTACCTGAAGAGGGTCGATCTGAATATCTAGTACAATAAACCCAGGCTGGCCAGATCATATTCTTTCTCGTTTGTGCTTCATCTTCGGAACCCGGAGATGGTGTTACTCTACTTTCTGGAAGACCACTTAATGTCTTTTTTCCTGAATGATTTTTATTAGAAACTTTTGCTTCACCACTAGCTTTACGGCCAAAGTCTGGTTTTAAAATATTTTCAATAGAAAAACTAAGTGTCCTTACGATAGGATTAGCTGATGCTTGAGGTAAGGCTTGAGCCTGCTCTCTATTTTGTATAGATTGGTTATCTAACCGTTCAGAACTTCCACTATTTTTCAAATCTTTTTCAGTGTCCGAGTCCACATCCGAATTAGAATCGGATTTAGCTCTGTTTTCTCCATCCGAAGCCATTGGCTATCAGCGGACCGTGTAGAAAGTTGATGCCGTGTACCGACCGAGCCGGGACACAAACTAAAAAAAGCTTGCCGCCTCTATTATGTGTAGTTTTATACCTGAAAACAACAATACTGTCTTGGGAGTTGGTAAGTCAGCTTTTAAGCTCAACAGATGAAAAGAAAAACCCAGTAACGATTGGAAGTAAGAAAAACAAATTAGTTAAAGTTGACCCGTTTACAATTCAAAGCAGTTATTAAAATATACACGCACAAGTTCATGAGCTAAACTTTGGGATGTTAACGTCTCTGTATTACGATTATTAAGACACAATTTTTTTGCTGAATCCTACTTGTGAGAATATTTATTTTGCCCTTCCCTGCAGTCTTAAATCAAAAACAATAATTGGCTGCACTACGAACAAAGTTAGTATCGGGCTAACGAAAGAAGAACCTCAGAATTGGTAAACGCTGTTTATAAATGTCGAGAAAGCAGCTATCCATCACGGTTTGGGGTTGGACTGAAGATTTCTTATTGATTCGCGGAGTTTCAATCTGCTTGGAACACCCACGGCTTTAAGGCCACGTGTCAGTAACCAATCAGCAGCAATAACAAAAAAATAGGCGGAGCAAATTTGATTTACCCCTCTCTTTCTCTCTCTCTCTCTCTCTCTCATGCTGGCAAAAATGTTTAATTTTAATAAGTCTATTTTAAATAAAATACTAAGAAATAATGTTTTAATATGCTTATTTATTAAAAGTATAGTTTTATAATTTTAGGGAAAAAATGCAAATAAGATTATGATTAAAATTAGAAATATATTTAATTTTTTATTTTCAAAAAACAGACTAATTATTTCTAGCGATTTCTCATTTATTTACTTCAAGTCTTTCTTCTCATGAGATCTTTATTTTCTGATCTAATTTAAGCGAGTATTGCTTTACCGTCGGTAAGATGTCCAACTTTAAACAGACGTCGGCTAAACAAAGACTTAATCAAAATACAATTCTGTTTTAATTACACAAATGAAACTTAATCGTTTTGACACATTTTGAACCGCCTTTGATCAGAATACTTTATCTGGCTGAAAAAAAGGTACGCGTTTAAATCATTCCATTATTATAAAAATTAACATTTAAATATAGCTAAATTATAACTAGTGATAAAATTGCAGGTATTTTTTTAAAATAATACATTCTTAATAATAAATGATATATAACTGAATTAGCACACTTTTTATGGCTTTGATTTATAACATCATAAATGTCTAATACCCGTATTAAAAATTATTATTATTAATAAAAAAGGCAATGATGTAAATATCAAATATTTGAAATAACACATATACATTATTCTTTAAGAACTATGAGCGCGCGAAAAAAAAAAAAAGCTGTTTTTAATCAAATTAAGATTTTAACTTTCCAAGTATATTCAAGTATTTATTTACTGGATATATTTCAATTTCACTCTTAAAACGGATTCAAATAAAATAATACAATACATATAATAATTACTTTTACTTATATCGTTTGTATTATATGCACATACAAATGTATATATATCTTCGCATCTCTTTAGTACTGTTTCTGCTTTAAAGGATATTGGATAATTCTAATTTATTAATGTAATAGTTTCAATATTTATTTTTTTATTTTTAAAAGAATTATGAAAGAGTTAAAATTATAATAGAAGAAATATTTTTAAAAAAAGAAGCTAAAGTTAAGCAATAATCACAACGCAGTTGTATCTTCATTTTCATTTCTCTCTTCTGTTGTAGGTGATAATTGATGGAGTAATTTTTTTTTATAAATAAGATTACTAAGATGAGTTTTTCATAATAATACGGTAAACTCATAATAAAAACACAATTCACAGTTAAATTACAATTATATTATTATTAAAAGAACTTATTTTTTACGTTCTTTTACAAAATTATGCTAATTTTCGAAAATGTTTAAACATTATTTTATTTTTGTATTGACCATAAAAAAGTATTTTTTAACTTTTAAATAATTAAACAATTATTTGCAACTGTGAGTATAAATCCCCCCCCCCCCCAAGTTATACAAAAACATTTTCGAAAAATGGTGATAATTTAGATACATAAATAAACATACATTTATTTTAGTAAATTAGCTTAGCTCAGTGTATTATATGTACTTACTAATAACTCTCTCTTCAGGCTTTGAATAAATAACATTATGTTGATGAAGGATCTAGAATCGATTGAAAAAACCTATTCTTTAACTTAATTAAGCTTTTTGATATTTGTAAACTTATTCTAGCCAATGATGATGGAGTTTAAGAATGAATCCAATATATCAGCCTGAGAAAAATATAGCATTAAATTAATAATTAATAAACAAATAATTAATTGTACAAAGATGGAGACTGACTCACTTTTAATAACTTTATTTTAATAGTCAAACATGTTATTAATTGTAAATATTGAATCAGCATGCATTAGACTATTCCATCATCTATTATCTAATGTTGAATGTCTAGAAAATTTAAACTTTATTTAAACTTTTCAAATATAAACAACAGTTAGAAATAACATATAAATGGACAACACAGGTTAGTAAATTACATAACATTTCAAGTGGTATTATTCTCCGATCTTCTTCAGGTGTTGATGGCTTGACCAGCTACAATATTAGCCTAGGAGGTGAACTCACACATTAACAGAGGAGTTGAACTCACACTTTTAGATTCTTGGATATTGAATTTAAGGCAACCATCTAACCAACTGAACTGACAGAATAGCTCAGTTAGTTTAGAACATTGCCTTAAATTCAATATTCAAAAATCTAAAGGTGTGAGTTTGTTTCCTATGTTAATATTGTCATTTATTGGCCAGTAGTACATGAAGAGCGGTGGGTAATTGACTAACCTGTGTTAACTATTTGTGTATATTACTAACAGTTGTTTGTATTTGACAAGTTTAAAATATTCTAGACATTCAACATTTAATGATAAATGATGGAAATAGTCCTACATATATCACATCTAATATATCATCATCACAAACTTTCAAGCAAATATTAAGTATTAAATCAGCATAATTCAATATATATGCAAAAAATTCATTATAAGATTGGATAATCATAACACATATTTTTTTTAAACATGCTTATTACTTAACTAGTATAATTAGATCAATATTATAGTAAATAAATTTCCAAATATAGTTTAAAAAAAGAGCAGACAAATTATTTTAATATTCATTTTATTCATTTTTTATCCCAATTGTTGTCATTATTACTATTATTAACAACTTTTATGAGACATCATGTTAAATTTACTAAATCGTGTTTGCTTTTCAGAAATGTAATAATTTATATAGTACACTTTAGTTGAGTCTTTTTTTTTCGATAGCAGAATGAGTGGTGTATATGTATGTATGTAATATATAATACAAAAGCATAAAATTGCTGTTAAAGGTTAATAACTTCCTTTGTTATTATTTGATGTTTATAATTGTCAATTGTGTGGGATCTTGATTAAATTCTTCTAAGGATGCGGCAGTATGATTGGATTAAATATAACTAAATCAATATTTATGACAGACAAAAGATTACAAAAAAAATTAAGTCCATATTTTACATAAAAGTGCAATCCTGGAAATACAAATATCATGGACTTTATTATGACTTAAAGAATGTGTGTAACAATTAATTAATGAAATCAATGGGTGCATTCAAAAAATGATGCCTATAAATGATTCATAATATAGGAATAACAATTCATCTTTGCTAATTGAAAAAGAATCAAGTAGATAAGAAACTAATCCACAGAGATGTAAAGGAAATTGATGAAAGTTTAGTTAATTAGTGAAGGCTATGAGGGGAAAAAATCTATATATATGTTGATATTTGTAATGACTTTAGAAAATGGAGAGTTTTTTTTTCTTTTTTCGATAACTATTAAAGAAATGCCTCAATTTAGTGAAATATGGAATTTTGAACTAAATTAGTTCATTTTTGATGTAGCTAAAATTCTTATTAATTAAATATCTTGGATAAATAAATTTCTAATAAAGTAAACATGTTACTATTTAATAAAGACCAAATTCAATTTAAAGATAAAGGAATGTGATACATAATTGAAATAATAAGACATATTGCGTATATATATAATTAACTAAATATTTTTATATTTGCAAAGATTTTAATCAATTTATTATGTACAATAATTAGAATTATACATTTTTGAATGTAAATTATATTAATTTAATGCCGCCTATGCCAAATCTGCTTTGCAAATAAAAAAAATGAATCCATTTTTTATCTTAGTCTCCAAATTCCTATATAAAAAGCAGATTAGACAATGATATTTATCAGGATTAACATCAAATTTGACAGAAATATCGATATAGCCTCATTCAAATTATATAAATTCACAAGGTAACAGTACTTATTTTAACACTTTTGCTTCAATATCATTATCATTTTTAATCATTATCGATTAGCTGCAGAATGAAAGTTTCTTGAAGTTCAATCAATCTTCTCCACAGCGTGCCAACATACTTTGCTATTTCATTCATTCATCTCATATGGTCTCTTTCTAGATTTTGTACAAATCTTTGAAATCCTGTTTAAGATTATAACTGTCATCTATTATCATCTTTTCTAGCAATATGTCCAACCCAACTCCACTTCATTCTGTTAATTTTTTCAATGATAACTGTAAAACCTGTTCATTTTCTCACTCATGTATTTAGTTTTCCATCTTTTCTTGTTACTCTTAGCATGCACCACTCCATATTTTGTTGAGTGGTCACTAAAGTTTCTTCTGTATTGCTCTTCTGTTAAGGGTCCAAATTTCAAATCCATTATTTAAGAAATGGTAAAACACATTTATTAAAAATCTCTCTTTTCAAATAGTATGCATATTTCCTTTTAATATTAAGTTACTTTTATCAAAAGCACTCCAACCAAATGAAATTCTAATATTAATTTTATCCATTTTATTACAACCTGTAGTAATAACCTAATCAATGTATTTGTAGTTATTAACTTCTTCTAACTCATCATTATCAATCTTTATTTTCTCCTTTTGAGAAAATCAATTTAGTATTACTTTAGTCATTTTAACAATTATCTTTGTTTCTACTTTTTGATTTTCATTTAATACGTCTTGCAACATCTTCTGAAGCTCTAAAGCATTGTTTGCAAAAACAACTACATCACCTGTAAAATGTAGATGACTTAAATAATCTCCATTTACCTTTACTACTTTAACTTTTTATTTTAATCCACAAAATTATTTTTGCAAAACTGCTGGTTAAAAGTTTTGGCTATGTGGAGTCATCCTGTCATACACCCTTCTCAATATTATTATTATTATTATTATTATTATTATTATTATTATTATTATTATTATTATTATTATTATTATTATTATTATTATTATTATTATTATTATTATTATTATTATTATTATTATTATTATTATTATTATTATTATTATTATTATTATTATTATTATTATTATTATTATTATTATTATTATTATTATTATTATTTTATTATTATTATTATTATTATTATTATTATTATTATTATTTTCAAAGAAAGAACTTTATTGATAACCATAGAGTTACATTTGCTATAAGACACTTCTATACATATATTTACATTCTAGTGAGTAAACCAAGTTTAGTTGTATCTGTGATTCAAAAAGGAACTTAACTTAGAGGAAGATATTTAAACATTGTTAGGGGGGTGAAAATACATATGTATCGTTACATTATAGTCTGCTTGCTGTAATCATAGTTCTCCAAAGTCTTGGGTTATCATTGTTCAATTGCAAAACTTCAACTTTGATGTATATTGCCATGCTGGGTTTAGTTTGCTTTCCAGTATTTGAGGTCTGATTTTGTTGTTACTGTCCTTTATATTAATATTATGCAATCAAAGACAACATTCTGTTTTTATTTAATAATTCACATTTTTATATATAAATTGAGGGCATAGATTTTGGTTATTGGGAGCCATCTTAGAGGTTGATTGTTGTGTTATCAGTGACCAGTTGTATAGATGTTGGATGTCAATTTTATTGCTTTAGTTTTGCCAGTTTGATATTGAAAGTTGATGGATCTTTTTGTTACCTAGAGTGAATGTGCATCTAGTGCACCAGTATGCATAAAGCATAAAAGTGGCTGCACGAACTGATGGAATAGAGCCTTTGCAATATGAATTAATGATTGTTTGAAGGGTTGTGTTAGATTGTCTATATGCTCCTATCATAATAACTCGAATTCTGTCTAGTGCCGGACAAAGATAGAATAGATGTTCCTGTGTTTCTTCAGCCCTGTGACACAGGGGACAAAAAGGATCAATGTTAGTGTATAGTCTCCGATATCTCAGAAAATATGAGATCGGAAGAGCACACGTTTAGTCTCAGCAAAAAATCAAAATACTTTGGCTCCAGTGACCATTTTTTAAACTTACGGAGTAATTGTAGATTATTGATTTTCAGCATTGTCAGATTGGTGTCATGGGTTGGATTTGGATGGATTAATGAATAAATTTGCCTGTATGAATGCTTGTATATTGTCTGAAGAGATATCTGTGGAGCTGTGGTTTTTATATGATTGATCATTGATGCTAGTTGGTCATAAGCAGGGGGTGGTCTATCTGTTGGTGTTATTTGAAGTAGGCATTCAAGCATTGGAAAGTGTTTGACTGTGGATGTTATTAAGTTTGTGGCCTTCTGTAGATGGAAAATATAAATACTATGAAGTCCTAGTCCATTGTGAATAGGTGGTCTGGTAAGTTGTTTTGCAGATATTGACACTCTCTTCCTCTGCCACAAGAGCTTATTACAGAGAGAAGAGATTTTGTTAATAAAACCTTTAGAAAATGTGATAATGGGTGAGTAATAGGTGATTTTTGTTATGGCTAGCTGGTTAAATAGCTGGATCTTGGAGTATATTGAAAGATATGCCTTTGAGGGAAGTAGTAATTCGCTCTGTTTCTTCTTGAGTTTGTTCTGGATCTTGACCTCATTGCACTTGCACCTATAAGGAAATCCCAAGAATGCAGATGGCTTTCCCATACATGCCGTGTACTGCTTTGCATTATAAAGAGACCAAACTGCGTCTTATTTAGATTGACCCTGAGTTTGTGTGTAGCTGCAAATTTTGTAGTTTGTATGCAGGCTGGTAGGTGTTTTTAGATGGGAGAAGACAGTTATATCATCCATATAAGCGATACATGTTACCTGCTGAGATGTGTTTGGTATTTGGATGCCAATGAATGTTTGCTGGATTTTTATTAATAGAGGGTTGATGTAAAGGTGAAAAGTAAAGCACTCGGGGGGATCCTTGGAGATTGATTGTGTTGGAGTAAAGATTCAGAATTTTGCCACTGAGTGTAATATGTATATCCGATTTAACAACAAGTTGGTTATAACATATAAAATAGTGCAGGTATTGCAGTGGCAGCCAACATTTTAATTAATATCTCGATTGCCACAGAATCAAAAGCTGATTCAATGTCTATTTGAACTGCAACTGGGCTGTATTTTTTCCGGCCTCGCACCGATCCCAATACAGCTTTGAAAAGAAGTGCTGCCTGTCCTGTAGATGATTGCTTTCTTGCAAACTGATATGGTGAAATCAATGGGAGCAGATAAGATTCAATCCTGTCTTTAATGACTTTCTCAATGATCTTGATGGCTATTGGGCACATGGAGATAGGCCTAATATTATTAAGGGTGGTTATTGGAGCTGGTTTCTTATTAAATGGTACTATTGCAATTGGATAAAGATTTTCAATGTTGTATATTTTTGTGAGAGATAGTTTGCAAGATTACATAATACTTGATTAGTTGTATGGCTAAGGTGTTCGTACACAAATTTTGGTAAGCCATGAGTGCCTGGATGACAGGCATTGGGCAGAGTGGCAAGCTTCAAAGCAAATTCATTAATGGTAAATGGTGTATTTGTTTCAGGTGATCCAAAATAATCGGGGGGTGGGTTGAAGAGTTGATGTGTCTGAAGATTCTGTTTGAAATGCTTATAAATAGGTTCAATCATGTTATGTGCTGCATGTATAATTGTTTCAATTTGAAGTGCCATAGGCACTCTAATGGTGGAGGGAAACCCATGGCCCATCTGATGTAGCCTCTAGTCCATGTATGTTGTTGACTGAGGCAGATTTTGCTTTTTTTTATCGCTAAATAGTCTTTAAGTGCTGCACATGTGCTGTTATATGCCTGGGTGAGCTTATATATATGCTGATATGTATTTTTAGTAGGTTTAGACATTGTTATCCTCTTGTGAAGTTCATCTGCCAGAGCTAATAGCATGGAGGGTGGAGGTTTTTTTTTGGTGACATGGTCAATATTGAATGAAATTATATTTATGTATGCCTGATATCTCTGCACAGCACTTAGTTGTAGTCCTGCAAGTTTATGGAGCATAATATATGTTTCAGAAAAAAGGGATTCTGGAGTGGATGCTGGTATTAGAATTCTCATTGTTTTCCCAAGTGGTAGTGTAGTTGGCTGAATTTCAGTTAGATCAAGTGTTGCAGTTTGAGCAGAGTGATCTGAGAATGGGGATGGATTGAGCTTGAGGCTGAAGTAATGATGCAGCATTGGTGAATAGAAGCAAAGGTCAATTAAAGATGTGTGTCGGTTATTATGGAATGTTACTGTGTTTGGTGGTAAAAAACCTTCAGCACTCTGAAGTGGTATTGCAATTTGATGCTTCCGATTTTGAGATGAAATCTGTGTACTTCATGTTAAAATCTCCCATGATGATAGTTGGGTAAGGAGTTGATGCTAGCAGTGAATTGATGGTGAGTATTATGTTTGATATGATGACGTTTCCAGGTGGGATGTAGGTGAAAACTATGTTGAGAGTGTTTGCATGGTGATGAAATGTAGCTATCAACAAGTTTGCATCGATATATGATTCTGAATGATGTGAATGGGCAAGCTGGGGTTATTAGTAGGCCAGTTCCACCCCAGGTGATGACTGTCCCTGGAGCATGCAAAGAGCCTTCAGTGCGAAGATGCACTGTTGGGTCAATCTGTGATCCACTATATATTTTTGTTTCCAGAAGTCCCAATATGTGTCTGTGTGATTTTGGTCCTTCTCAAGTTGATGCAGTTTGTTTGCCGGTTCAAACCCCATTAAAAGCTGTTATTTTGACTTCATTATGGTTGTATTTTGGGATTGTTCACCTTCAAAATTGTTAGTACTGGTTTATTGTATGAGCTGTATTGTTGAGTTTAATTTGTTGGTTAGATAGAGTGATGTCCATTGTGACAGTCATCCGTTTGAATTCTGGAAAAGACCGGGGTTCGTTGGATATTATTATATTATTATTATTATTATTATTACTATTATTATTATGATGATGATGATGATGATGATGATGTAATATATTTGTTGCTGTAGCATTTTTATAAATATTCTTCAGAATATGACAATATCCTGGGTCTAATCTTGCTAATCCAATGCTTTAACCATTGAAGAAGCATTTATAGAAACAAATGCTTTTTTGAAATCTACTAATCCAAAACAAGTACCTCCTATATCTATTACATCTTCCGAATTGCCCAGAATTTTAAATGAAGAAGTGAGACATGCAATTGAATGTATGAAGAAAGGAAAGGCTCCAGGAAATGATGGAATTATAATTGATATATTAAAAGAAGCAGGTGAAGAAATAGAAACAATTTTAGCAAAGTTATATACCAAATGTCTAAATGATAAAGATGTACCGGAAGATTGGAAGAATGCAGTAATAATATTAATATTTAAAAAGGTGATAAAGAAGATATTAGAAATTACAGACCTATCAGGCTTTTATCAGTTTTATATAAAATTTTTACCAAGATAATTACAACTCGTCTACAGAAAATTTTGGATTTCCACCAACCAAGAGGACAAGCTGGATTTAAAAGTGGTTTTAGTACAATAGATCATATCCAGGTATTGAGAGAAGTCATAGAAAGGACAAATGAATATGAGTTGTCATTATGTTTTGGATTTGTAGATTATGAAAAGACATTCGATTCTATACACATTTCTTCAGTGATTAAAGCATTGGATCATCAAGATATAGATCCAGGTTATTGTCATATTTTAAAGAATATTTATAAAAATGCAACAATTATATTACATAATGATACTGGAAAAATCAACATTGAGAAAGGTGTAAGACAAGGTGACTCCATATCACCAAAACTTTTTACAGCAGTGCTGCTGCAAGCATTTTGTGGATTAAAATGGGAAACTAAAGGAATGAAAGTAAATGGAGAGTATTTAAGTCATTTAGATTTTGCAGATGATGTAGTTGTTTTTGCAAATAATGCTTCAGAGCTGCAGGAAATGTTGCAGAAGTTAGCAGATGAAAGTAGAAAAGTAGGACTAAAGATAAATGTTAAAAAGACTAAAGTAATGTTTAATCGATTTGCTCAAAATATGAAAATAAAGATTGATTATGAAGAATTAGAAGAAGTTAACAATTACAAATACCTTGGTCAGATTATTAATACAGATGAAAACATAATGGAGGAAATTAATCATAGAATTAAACTTGGTTGGATTGCTTTTGATAGAAATAACTTGATACTAAAAGGAAATATGCCTATGTGTTTGAAAAGGATGGTTTTTAACAAATGTGTTTTACCAGTTCTTACTTATGGATCTGAGACTTGGACACTTAATAGAAGAGCAATACAGAGACTTCAGACCACTCAAAGGAGTATGGAGAGATGTATGTTGGGAGTAACAAGAAGAGATCGAAAACGCAATGTATGGGTAAGACAACAAACAGGTGTTACTGACCTTATTGAAAAATTAAAAGATTGAAATGGAGTTGGGCTGGACATATTGCTAGAAGAAATGATAATAGATGGACAATTGAAATTTTAAACTGGATTTCAAGAGATTGTAAAAGATCCAGAAAGAGACCACATGTGAGATGGATGGATGAAATAAGAAAGTGTGCAGGGGTGTTGTGGAGAAGAGAAGCTAAAGATTGGAGAAGATGGATTAAACTTGGAGAGATCTTCATCCTACAGTGGATTGATAATGGTTGATGATGATGATTCATTGGTCTTTTCTATAACTTCTCTTAATACTTGGATATGATTCACTGTACTAAACCCAATTTTAAATCCAGCTTGTTCTTTTGGTTGGTTAAAATCCAAACTGTAGATAAGTTGTAATTATTTTAATTTTTTTTTTTTTTATACAGAACTGATAAAAGCAGTGACTGATATGTCTGTAACTTCTAATAACGTCTTTATCACCTTTTTTTAAATATTAGATATTTGTTATATAACTTTGCCAAAAACATTTTTATTTCTTCATCTGCTTCTTTTAAGATATCGATTGTAATTCATTCATTAATAATATATTATTACTCAATACTGTTTTTTTATTTATGCATGTGATATTCAATTGTTTGTTTATAAGAATGTAAAAATAATTGGATATTGGTTCTACTATGGTGATGTATATTATAAACTGATTTGAACAAGGCTTTGTGAACTTTTTTATTATTATTTGACATTTAGTCTAATAAATATCATTCAATCTGCTTGCCGTATGCACTTTCCAGACCCAAATGAAAAAAAAGAAATTAATTGTTTCTGCTATTGCATATTTTAGAAGCTTATTATTTGATATTTACATAAATATATATTCTGAGAAAGAGGTGGGGAGGGGGACGAGAGGGAAAAAAAAGGAAGAGAGCTGACTTTGAAAAATCAAATGAAGAAAGAGATTGTATTATAAAGTTAAGAATTTTCTAAAAGAAAAATGAATTAGAAAATAAGTTTATTAAGTATATTGCATATGTTACTAGAAATGGAAATAATAATAACATTTAAAGTGAAATTTATTCTGCATCACTGAAATTAGATTTTTAAAATGGCTTAAATGTTTTGCTTAGGATATTACTTTACATGAACTGGTAATATGAATAATTAGAAGAAAAAAAGTTGAATTCTTTTAGAGATATGGATTTGGTGGGAAAATATAGAGTTGGACAAGTAAAATTAGCAATATAAAGATGAAAATAAAATACAAACGAATATTGAAAAAATTATAATGACAAAAAAAAAAAACTGAATTGGACATAGAATTCAAGCAAGAAAAATCATAAACCATATGATGGAAAAGATAATGGAAAATAAATATATATATACGATTGTTAATTATAAAGTAAAGAATAATTACGATTACTTAAAAATAAAACAATGAAAAGATAAGCTTGGATAAAGTGATCTGCATTTGAAAATGAAATCCTTTTTTTTTGGCAAACAACTAATATTTGTAAGTAGGATTTAAGACACAAATGATAATGATATTTAAAATAGACTTATTTTAAACATAATAATATTATTATTTGATATTTATTTTTTAGAAACATTTATTACTAAAAACAATTTCAATAGCTATTAAATGTAAAAATCACAAATTTATATTTTCAGCATGCTATGATATTGAGCTGTGAAATTTAAAAGTGTGTTGTTAATAAGAGCAGTCCATTTTTGGGATTCTCCATAAAGAAAATGATTATACTTCTATCAATTATTATACTATTAATGACTTTATTAAAAAAAAACATGTGACATTCTTTGCTCCTATGGCCAATAAAATGATTGTGGAAGGATAGACATTTAAAAGCTGAGGAATGAATGATTTGTGGATTAAAACTGCCAAGAAGACACAATAATTAATTTATCATGGTCACGTTTTTATATATTGACAATAAATAAGGATCTCACAAATGATATCATTATGGTATTAAATTAACCATGACATTTTAATGAAATAATGATGAAGTTTTATACAGATAGAAGAATTTTGAATGAACTGGAATTAATGATGAATCCTCATATCCAATTTGTTTATTTAGAAATATTCTTACCTGGAAAAAATAGTTTCAAAACAACCGAATTTTTTTAAAATAAATAGTTGCATGAAATGTGGATATTTAGGATGCTTCTATTATTCTAATTTTTAAAAATAAAGAAATAATAAAGATTGCAAGATTTATTGTGAAAACATGTTATTCTCTATCTTCAATATGGAATATAAAAATTTAACAGAAATATAACTTTTGCTTCCACTTTGATGAGCAAAGGTATAATTTATAAATTGCTGTTTATCAATTTGGATAAAATATTGGCTTTAATTAGAAAAGATAAAGATGTAAACTTGAGTAATCTAGAAAATTAATAAAATATTTCAATGCGTCTGCTTTTCTAGAAAAATTTATTGATATTATATAACTTATGCATAAAGGTATGAGAGAAAACTAATTGATCACTTCATAAATCTATATACTTCTAAAACATTCCATTATTTTTGAAACCAATACATTACCACCATATTTTAAAACTTTTCTAAGTATTTTATCCAGAAATGCAATATTATCATTTTTAAGATTATAAAGAATTGTTTTGACTTCACTGAAGCTGGACATCTTTGTCCATATCTATTTGAGCAGATAAAATGGTATTAAAAATCATCTTATTTCTTGTATCATTGTTCAAAAGATGATCTAAATATTTCTTCCACCTATTCGAGATATCATCATCATCAAATAAAAGAGTGCCAATGGAGGGATGATGATACCCAGGTCAAGAAGTTGCTTTCACTATATCAAAAAAGATCTAAGTTGGTCATGATTAGATCAGTGAATGCCTGTCTCTTCTTTGTAACTTTAATCTACCAATAATTTTTAAAACTTCTGTCCATGATAAATTTCTGCCTGCTGAATCTGTAAATGTATTATGAGGATATGATTTTGCTATGCAGAAAATATATTTTCTTTTAATCAATTCACTAATAATAAGATTATTATTAGAAAACATAGTTCTATTTTAGTGAAGTCAAAAATAGATTTACTTGTATGGATAACATCCACTTTAAAAAAATTTCATACTTCAGTAATATTTATATAAGACTAAAACCTTAGTACATGCCCTTGAGCACATGCTGACATTGCACTTAATAAGAATTAATATTTATACTTCAGTAATATAACTATACTGGAGATCCATATTGGCTATATTAGTGCTTAATAACTGCTGAAATTTAGTAGTGCAAAACATATTTCTAATCCTTGAACTTCAATTATTTTGTGAATATAGTTGGAATAATGCTAATTTTATTTTAATACATTTCACATTTTAAATTTGGCTATATTGATCTACTTACTATACTACAACAACATTAATTTTACTTGGAAATTCTAACTATAATGTAATATATTAATTGAGGACCATTATTTTAAGTGTGGTTGCATCCATGTTTCTTTACAGCATTTTTTGTCTAAAATCAATACATGTGTTGTACAAAAATTGAATAATAATGAAAAAATATGAATTACAACATCAATACAGTTATTTCCAACAATATTTAGCCATATCCTATAATTTTTACCAACACTTAATTAAAGTCTCTAAAAAAAAAACTTTTATTTTTTAATAGTATTGCTGTAATAATGCTATTCAACAATTACTATAAGCTTTCTTTTTCTAAGTTCTCTGAATCTAATGTTGAAGCATATGCATTAATAACTGAACCATGATTCCATAGTGCAGGCCAAGTTTTAACATTATTAGAGTTTCCTTGGTATGATAAGGAATTCCAAGAATAGAAGATACTAAATTAAACTTTAATGCAAATCCAACACCATGCATTCTTCTTTCACTGATTGATAGCCAGCTTCCAAAAAAAAACAAAAAAACCTATAGCTATTTATTAGTTCTATTAAACTTCATTTCTTTAGATGATAAGTAAAAGCAACTAATCATCTTAAATATTGCTAAAACCTTACCACCACTGTGGTCTTTAGATCTAGTCTTAAAAGTATGTATTAAATAAAGTTTTAACATTCCAACATCTATATTTAGGGGGTGAGGAGGATTTAATACTGCCTGCTGTACCATTGTTATTGCCCACTTGCTGAACAACTTAACCAGTTTGTATAAAGCAGGTCACTTTTGGATAACATCTTCTAGCTCTTTTCCATTTCTCTGATAAGGAAGGGGATCCCTCAATAGGTACTCATTAGTAATTGTATTACTTTGAAGCAAAAATCACAATTATGAGATGTCATTCTCTTAAATCTGTCACAGGCATTGTTTTATTAATTTTTGAGAGTAGAACAAAAAAAAAGGAATTGGAATCCGAAAATCTATGAGTTTAGTTAAAAGACGGAAATATAGTCACACAGATATTCAATCATGTTATCGCTGTTAGAAAACAGATGACCGATGGCATGCAAAAATTACGATAATTGAGCCTTACATTAATGTAAATGACTGAAGAAAGAAAAGATATTAAACATAATATACCAATACCTAATATAACTTTATAATATTTATAGGTATAAAACATTTTTTTAAAAAACATTTGCTTTTTATCTTTTTATTTTATTTATTTTTATACGTAACGCAAATAGAAAATAAATACACTTATATCAAATATATGTAAATTTATTATATATAATGAACAAAATTTAGAAGTCTTACATACATATTTATCTCTTTATGAATAAATGGAGCTTTTCGCTAACATTTGCAATTTCGTTCTCTCAACCTTAGAATCATTAATTCATATATATGGAAAAAAAAATGCAATCAAACTAAATTTGTAAAAACCATCCCCTTTTCCCACCAATGAAAAACAAAGTACATAAAAATAACCACCTTATTTAATATTATATTATTATCGATATCAATTATGTAATTATCGAATTAAGATATTAATATATACATATTATTTTTATACTAACACATATATAAACTAACAGTTATTTATAAATACTATAATCTAATTAATAAGTGCGGAACTTATTAATTAAGGAAGAAATTATTTTTTATAGAAAATATAATGTTAAAAATCCTTTATACATTATTTGATAATTTAATTGAGTTCAATATCTTTATTCTTTTTCTACAGAAAATTATTCCAAAAATTGTAAAAATATAAAAGTATAAAAAGCGATAAGAGGGACTTAATAATTATATATGTATACATTTTAATTGTTTGTGCTACTGCTTATTGTTTTTTAAAATAGCCTCAGTAATACAGAAAGCTTTATGACATTACAAAGTAGTTTTAAACATAAAACCTCACATTAAGTTTATGATATAGCGTAAATGTGATACCTATTACCTCAGCTATATTCCCCAAGAGTCGCAAAAAATTGCTTGATTATCCCATAGTATAAACATCTAAATCTGGATGCCTTCAAAAAGGAAGACAGCTACATAAAACAATCATTCTGTGATTTTTACTTGCTAAATAAAATGCCAATTACTATGTACATAAAAATGTCAAAAGCATCGTGGTGCAAGGTTCAGATTGCATGTTTACAGCTTAGTTCAAATCCGGATTTGGGTAAATTTGATTTTTTTCGATTGGCTTATAATTTTCTTTTGGATAGCCAACCCACGTCTAAATAACCAATTATTCAATGTTGGTAAATATTGGTCAGTGTGTAGCTCAAACCATCACCATCCAGTAATTAACAAGACCTATCAACAGATCCTCTATAAGGCACTGTAGGAAAAACTTTTACCTTGAAATAGACTATTTATTGGCTGTTATATCCATATTCTATTTAGCATATATATTTATATTCATACGAATGATCTTATGGTGTAGTACTTAACATATCCAAATATCAGCCAAATACAAAAAAAAGAGATTTTAATTAGAATGATATTTAAATTTCTCAAATAACTAATTTTTTCCTCCAAGTAAATCTGTCCATTGGTGGTAATTCAGTTTCTAGTTATTTTTAATAATAAAATGTGACAAAAACAAACAAACATAATAGGCTTCTCCAGTAGGCAGTAAAGCATTAAATATTTTATTTTTTATTGTTCCCTATGTTGGAAAACAAAAAGTTTAAGTTTATATTTTTATTTATATTTGAAATAAATAATTTTATTTTCAAATGATACTCCTTTTTTATAAAACTTTCTAACAAAAATATATATTTTATTTTTAGTGATAACTGAAATGATGAGTCTGATAATATTAAAATTTGATATATATATTTTTTCTTTAAAAAAAAAAAAAGGCAAAATATTTCCGTTGATGATTTGTGACATGTTTTGCCCTTTGCCATGAACAATTTAGAAGTTAAAATTTTTCAACAAATGGTTTTACAGTACACACAAAAAAATAAAGTCAAATAAATAAAACTATCAAGAATTTTATACTTTTGATTAATTTATTCTAATATTTTAAAGTTACGTTTATTAACTATAAATTGAACACAGACGCTTACACATATAATGTTATTAATTTTACTATTACGAAACTTTAATAAATTTATAAAATAACTTCATTTATTTTGTTTCAATCTAAAAATAAAATTATGCTAGCAGCTTATTTATAAAGTTAAACATTAATTGTTTATTCTTTTCCATGTATAAGATTAAGCTTATATGGCATTATTAATAAAATGTTGTATGAACTCGGAGTGAAAGAAATCCAAATTACAGCTGATTAATAAGATATTTGTATATTTTCCTATAAGTCACTCATCACACACACACACACACACAAATATTGCTTAAAATAAAATACTGAATAATAAATACACGCAGACAACATGTTAAACTTTTGAAATCATTCAATAACTAAAAGATTTTTGCTTTTAACGTGAAAGCAGTTTTAAAAAAGGCAAAAAAAAAAAACAATACAAAGTGCTGGCATAAATTATAGTAAAGGAAGGATAAGCTTCCACTAATGGTCATAGTATTTATTCTATTGCTTAGACACAACTGTCTGAATAGAAAACTTAATACAAATTCGTGTGTATATATATATATATACAATATATATA
Source organism: Epiperipatus broadwayi (assembly GCA_028023455.1). Lineage (NCBI taxonomy): Eukaryota > Metazoa > Onychophora > Udeonychophora > Euonychophora > Peripatidae > Epiperipatus > Epiperipatus broadwayi. The sequence continues at coordinate 2,043,341 of JAQFVV010012592.1, forward strand.
TATTAATTTGATAAGTTTAATATAAATCTTTTAACTGTGTAATTGTGTTAATATCCAATAATAATTTAATTCATAAACACTTTTTAAACAATACAAAAACGTTTTATAAAAGATTATTAAAGAAGAAAATCTAACAAAAATAATACTTATATAGATTTGAACAACAATTATAAAAGTGCAGTTTGTTTGCTAATCTGTTAAGCGGCAAGAACAAATATATTAGAGATCATTTTCTTTTTATTACATCAAATTTCACTTTTTATTATATCAAAACTTACAAATAAAAATAAAAGAATTGCTTTAAAAGAAATCAACCAAATTAAAGAATTGTTTAGTGACTAAAACTAAGAAATTTAGTTTAAAATGATGGGGGGGGGGGGGGATAGAGAAAAATAAAAGTGAGTGATAATACAAATTTTTAAACTATTGAAAAATTTTAAAAATAAAAACATAATGATTTATTACTAAGAGAAAATGATAAGACGATGAATCTTTTATCAGTTTTATACCGAATCATTAATAAGATAGTTTCAATTCACTCGTAGAACTTTAGACAAAGAATAAGTTAGACTTATAAATAGTTTTAACATTGAGGACCCCATTCAAGAATTGAGAGAAACTATAGATAGGACCAATATATAATATGATTTGTCATTAGGCTTTAAATTTGTAGATCATGAAAAGATCCTTGACGCTATAAATATTTCCCCAGTAGTTTAAACTTCAAACCAACAAAATATTGATCCAGAATATTGTGCTCTATTCTAAAAAATATTTATCAAATCGCAAAAAAAAAAAAAAAAACCAGCACGGGTAAATGACTTAGTAATCCTAAGAAAATAACATTGATAAGAGTATAGGACAGGAAGGACAATTCTATATCTCCAAAAATTTCATAGCAGTTTATAAGCTAAGGGAATGAAATAATTTGGAGATTTAGATTTAGCAGATGTTGTGGTTGTATTTGCAAAGAATGCTTCAGAGCTTCAGGAAATGTTACAAAAATTATCAGATGAAAGTAAAAAAATACAATTAGACATAAATTAAAAAAAAAAAAGTTCAATGTATATTTTCAGAAGAAATAAAAATAAAGTTTGGTAATCATGAATTAGAAGTTAATAATTAAACATCACATGATCACCATTTCTTATGCTTGCTCATAACTGTTATTAAAACAGACAAAACTCTCCATACAGTAGTGCCACTCAGTGCAAGCCAGAGTAATCAATGGATGCCAAAAGGCTTGTGCATAAAATCTTTATCTAGTGCCTACTTATCCAGTATCCCCAGACTAGTTTCTAACTTGTTAATAACTACAAATGGCTTTGTCAGATTATAAATAGTGTTGAAAATAATTGCTGAAATTGATCATAAAATTAAATTGGAGATGTGATTTCATGTTTACTAATGGATCTGAGATTTGAATATTTAATTAATGAAAGAGCAATACAGTACTTCAAACCACTCAATGAAATATGAGAAGATGTGTATTGGGAATAACAAAAAAGTATTGAAATTACTGATGACGCCCAAAATATCAAAAATTTAATAGACTTTAGGAAAGTTGATATAATTATTTTTTATTAAACTTATATATGGAAGATAATTAAATTTAAACACAAATTGTATTATATAATTATGTATAATGATTTGCCCATTAAAGCACTAATAAATAATATTTAATTTCGTACATTAAAAATTGAGTAAAAAAATAAACATTCAAATATTACTTTCAAAAATAAATTCATTCTAGTAAAAAACAAACAAACAAAAAAAAAAAAACTTTCATTAGTTTAATTAAAATATTTACTAATAGGATAGTATCATTGGGTTACATAGATTGCCGTAAACAGAAAATGAAATTAATAACATGCAAAATTTAAAACATATTTACATCAATAAAGCATTGAATAGTGATAAAGATATAGTGTTAAATAAAAACTTTAATAGCGATTTAATATTATACAATAACAATAAATAAAATAATCGAAATGAATAGTTATTAGGGACGCATTTTAAATGTGTTTACCGATAGGTTGAGTTTTCACCCAGAATTATCCCTTTCCATCATCATTATTCTTCTCTCACTACGATGAAATAAACAGAGCTTATTTTAAAGTGACATCCTACACAATAAAGAGAGTGTTTACTGATGAAAATATTAATTTGTAACAGTTTTCTTTTTTTTTGAGAAACATAAAATTCATTAATTAATTAACCAACATTTATTATTAAAGTATAAAAACTATTGTTTTAAAATAATGTAGGTATAGTAAAACATTATTGAAGTCGCATAACTTATATTTGAATTTTCATAAGGTGTACATACTATGTTGCTTCCACATATTGCAATGAAAATAATATGATCAATATAGATCTATATACTTCAGTTGAAGGTGTCATAGGCAATAAATTAATTAATACATAAGCTTAAAATGGCATATTTCTAGACATATGTTAGTGCATTACATGAATCCAGACTCCAAAGATACTCATAATTATGACATTAGTTCAGTACAAATCCTTTTCTTTTATTTATCTTGGGAAAGAAAAGGCAAGTATTAAGAAAGCATTTTAAGAGTTTTCTGAATGGAGTTGTATTAATAATAATTTTGACTGTCTTTTATTGGATGTAAGCTTTTACAATATCTGAGCAAAAATGGCCATTAAATTTCAGAATTTCAAGCTTTGATTAGCTAGTCATGAACAGCAGATTATAATTTATAGCAAACTATTTTGATTTGGAAGATTTTAGCTGCATTAATACTATAGGAATCACCAAAAGGGAAAATATTTAGTTACATTTCAAAGCAGTAAAGTACAAATACTTTGGTAGATTATTGCTACAAGTAGAAACATAATGGATGAAATTGATTAAACTTAGACTGCTTTAGGAAATATGCCTATGTGATTGAAAAGAAAGATTTTTAATAAAATATGTTCTATCATTTCTTACTTATGGATATGAGACTTGGACACTTAACAGAAAACCAATACAGAGACTTCAGACCATGTAATAAAATATGAAAAAGTGCATGTTATGAGTAACAAGAAGAGACAAAAAATGAAATACATGAGTAAGAGAACAAACAGGTTTTATTGATATTATTGAAAGTATTAAAAACTGAAATGAAGGTGGGCCAGATATATTGATATAAAAATGTTGATACATGGACATTTGAAATCTTAAACTGGATTCTAATTTATTTAAAAGACCTAGAAAGAGACACATAAAAGATGGATGGATGAAATAAGGAAGTATGCTAGGTGATGTGGAAAAAAGATGCAAGAGATTCTATTGATTGATAACTTTTTTTCTTTAAGAACTTTATTATACTGCAAATACTATATCATCATATAATGATTAACATATCTGCCTACCATATTCATGATATGGGATTCTAGTTTAGATTGGATAAATCTTGAAAATTTTTCAAAATTACCCATAGTCATCAAATCATGAATTAATAATAAACATTTTAACTATTATTGCATCATCTGAGATAACAATACCATAATTGATCAGATAAAAGCCAGTAGTGTGAGTATAAAATGAATCATCACTAATGATCAGGAAGATGTCAGGATTTTATGAGCAATGAGCTCACAGTTTATCTTTCAAATATGCTCCATAATATATCAAAAAAATGAAAATTCTATATTTTCCATAGACCTTTTTTTATATGTTTATGATTATTTTTGCAGAAAACTTATGAAATATTTAGACTCAGATTTTATTTAAAAGTAGTTGTGTTTAAAGAGTACAGTCAAGAGAAATGTAATAATGACAAATAGGATGTTGTGCTTGAATAAAAAAGAATGTCTTTTTACATATTGTAGCTATTGTTTTTGTCATTTTTTTAGTAATTATAAGTGAAATTTAAAATTTTAATGTATATTTCTATTCCTTTATGCATTCTAGACAAAAATTCACTTTGATTTTAAAAATAGAATTTAAATAAATTTTACATTTTTCCAAATAAATTCTTATTAGCAATTGCAAATTAACAAAAGCTGTTGTTTTAATTATATATTTTAGTGTAATCTTTTTTTCCTGTATTTACAAAATTGAAGTAATTTTTTTAAGAATCGTTTTTAATTTTAAAATTGTATTTTTGAAAAAAAAAATTGAAAATTGTGAGAATATAATTCAGAATATAGGTTCTTTTGTTAAAATAAAAAGTGATTATGTAACCCAAATAACTGCTTAAAAGTATCAAAAATGTATTAGCAAAAAAAGTTAATTGACAAACTGGTTAAATGAATTGCACTGAAATACATTAGAGATGTTTTTTTATTTTCATTTTCTTTTTGTAAAATTACTCTTCAGTTATATATTTTATTATTATTAAATCTTTTTATATTAAAACCATATATATCAATAATGAAAATATTACCAGAAATAACAATATCAACATTACAAGTAAAAACAATAATGTTATTATTGTAAAAAGGATTTCATATGTGCTTTCAGTTTAAAATAATGTATCTAACAAACATTTGTTTTTTATCAAATTTTATTTTTTAGAAAAAAATATTAAAATCAGGATACATAAGTAACTAAATGTTATTAGAAATAAAAATCAATTTTATAAAAAACAATAACAATGTTTTCAATACAAAGTATTTCCTGTCTAATAATATGTAAATTTTTAATATGTGCTTATTAAATAAATGGATATTAAACCATTTATTGTAAAAAGGTAAATAAGTAAAAAATATAATTATTATTTGTCAATATTAATGTAAACATGAGTTTATGCTATAATGCATTGGCTTCAGAAATGTAATTTTCATAGTTATCGAATTCATGATTTAATGCTAAATCTTGGTTCATTTCATTATGTTCTTAATATATCTGCTTCATCTGGTATCACATTGCTTGTCAGTAAGCATCTTGTTTATAATGATATCAGAATTATGCACTTAGATCATGATTTTTTGATGATCAATATTATATTTGAAAGTTTTACTCTGAATATCATATTAAGAGTGAGTTCCTCTTTGCTCATTCTACATTTAATAAAATTATCTTTTGTCTTTGGATTTTTATTCAACTATATTTCTTGGTGATTTCAATATGTGTTACATGCATTTTAATAGAGTATTTTTATCTGGTGAAGGGTGTTTTACTTTAATGCCTTTTCTTTTTTTTTTATACTCATCACACCATTCTTTAATTGATATTCTTTACTATTCTCCTGAACATTGTGGTAAAGCTTCAGGTTGTTCCTTTCTTGGATCACTTGGCTATGCGTGTTGCATTATTGATTGATATTTCCTTTATTGCTCATTCTCATAGTTCTCTTACAATAAGGCTCTTAAATAGACTAACAGTTCCTGCTTCAATTTTTTTGGAGACATATATTCTTTTTAAAAAAGTGGATGTTCTTTCATTACCTGTCACATTGGCATGCTCTTCTTTTGTTGGTATTCTCAGTTCTATGATTAATTCTTATACTAGGAAGTCTTTAGTTAAGCAATTGGATTTCCTCCAGACTTTCTAATCTTTCTTCTTTTGATTCTACTTTAGAAAATATTATGCAACTTAAGGTGCAGTATCTCTTGCTCATTATGTGGCTATTTAATGGTCTAAATTTTTTTTAAAAATAATCATAACTGAATGCAAAGTTATATTAGGTGAGCTTTATGTACTTATTCTAGACCTATTCCATTAATGATTGACACAGAAAATAAAGTATGTTCTGGCCCTATTATGTTGCTTGAATTATGTAATCATTTCAAAATTAAGCTTCAAATGTTGCCTTTTAGAATTGGTGACATCTGGAATGAATCTGAGCTTGATTCTAGTCATAATATAACTGAAACTATGATTATTCAAAAATTAAATTCTTTTCCAGAGAGTATACATCCTGGGATTCATGGTATTCTCAGGTTTGTCTTTCTTCATCTTTCATTCTTTACAGCTCCAATAGTTTGTAATATGGTTGATATTCTAGCTAAAGATTTTGTGAATAGTCCTGATCTATATCTAGTGGCAATGGTCCCTTTTCTTAAGAAGAAATTAACTCCTCCCACAGAAGGGTCATTTGACAAAGAAACTGTTCAGCTTTTCCTTCTTTTTATTTGAATATATTAGGTGTCATAACAAATCAAAACCTGTGGACATTCAGCTGGATTTTATGTCGGCCTTTGATTGTGTTTTGCCTTCTGTTTTGTTTCAGACTCTGTGGGATTATCAGGTTTCTACTCCATATGTTTGTATTATAGCCAATCTTCTACTTAACAGGTCCATCTTTACCTCATTGGATGGTAAACTTGTAGATGGTTTTTGTCCGCATCTCTCAGTGCCGCAAGGATCTCCTCTTGTCATATTATGTTTTATTACATATTTAAATCCATTACTTTTACAGATAGAATGTAAATTGCCTGGTATCTATGTTCCTGCTCTTAAACAGACCACTCATCATATTTCTTATGTTGATGATGTCCCTGTCTTTCTTTCAGATAAATCTTTTCTTCCAGCTTTGTTGAAAATATTGGTCTCTTTTTCTAATATTTTTAATCTTTGTATTAATATTACAAATCTGCAATATGGAAGATTAAATCTGGGTGGTCAATTATTTCAACTTTTATGGTCAAGCCTCAGCCTTTCCTTGGCTTTCCAATAGTTTTATTCTATTCAGCAATTACAAAGCAGATTCAAAATATTATTTTTGATAAAACAACGAGGATAGTTGCATCACTTGTCAATATAAACATTTTACTTATGAGTAAGGTTACACTCTTGAACTCTTTGGTCTATTCAAGGCTTAGTTATTACTTGCCAATTATTAGACCAATGGAGAATTTTGAGAGGGTTATAAATTCGCGTTGTTCAAAATTATTTTGGAAAGGCAAGGTGGTAGCTATCAGTATTGCTAAAATTCAAATGGCAAAGCTTTTAAATGGTCTAGGCTTGCACTCAGTCTCAACTCTATATCTCCAGAGATCTATATTTTTTCTTCATGTAACTTGTCAAAAGTTTGCTCAGTTATCTCTTTCTTTGGTCATTGATCTTACAGATACACTGCCTCCATTTTCAAGTTATTGGATTGCTGATTTATGGAAGTTGGTTATTAAGTTGATACCCTCTGTTCAAATTGTGTTTGATGGGAAGTTGACATTCTGGAATGTTTATAAATTGAAATTTCCAAATTGCACTTCTCTTTTGACTCTATTAGGTGTTTCAAGTAAAGCTTTGTTGTGTAAAATGAAACTTCTTTTCATTGAAGCAAGACATGTTGATTTTGTACTTAAAATGAATTTAAATGCTCTCCCAACAAGTTATTTTTAGTGGCCAGCAGAGGTTTTGTTAGGATTTCATCTCAGTGTCAGTTGTGTAAATTGTATAATGAGACAATACACCATATTTTCTATACTTGTCCTGCTTTTAAGTTGATTAGAGACTTTATGGTTGCTAATATCTCTCTGGATCTTAGGGATGCTCTTTCTGTTTTAATACTCTCAAGAAGGAATCTTTTGTGGCAACCAGATTATCCATATTTCTTACATTTTTCTTTATGGTTGACACATTACAGGCTCATCTTTGGTCATTTTCAGGACTTCACTTTAACTGTCTTTATCAAGCTCCTTGACCAGGTTAAGCAGTGAGACTCTGTCCTTTCACCTGTGATTCTACATGATGATACTTGAGTGAAAGTATCATTTTCCTCTTAGTCTTATTAAGATATCCTTTTCTCTGCATTAACCTTTTTAAGCACCTTTTTTTTATTTTTTTGCTATAACAAGTTTCATGCTGAATGCTATGTAATTTTTTAATAAAGTTTAACTGTATATTACTATGTTACTATGTTTAATAAATTTATTTTAAAACAACATGATAAAATAACTGTCAAAATGATTTCTATTGTTTAAGTATAAAATAACATTTTTTCCTGATTAGAACTATTTCTCTTGTTGCCTGATACTTGCTGATATTTAGGAAAAATAGCTAAAATTAGAATAATCATTTATTAAATAATTGGAAAATGTGAAAATCATTTGAAGATTACTGATTCAATTATGGACTATACAAAACTGTGGAGGACATATTAACATGACTAAAGCACCAATTATGGAAATTTATAGTTAGTATGCAAGGGTTAATTAAAAAAATAAAATAAGACTATACACTTCTAATTATAGATATTAATAAAATGAAAATATGATTTTAACCTGCGTTTGTTTATTTTTATTTTCGTTGTTCAATCTTTGCTATTTTTTAAAGTTACTATAATATATTTATACAGAAATATATAAACATTTTGTTATTTTATAATAAACAAATGTTAAAGTACATAAAATATTTTAAGGATAATTTCAAGATTGTTGGTTTTGAATTCAGTTTTGATTTTTATTTAAAAAGGAAAGGAAAAGAAGCCATTAAAATGGGCATAAATAGATCAGCAGGATTATGGTCTGTTGTATAAATCATACTTTTTTCCATCATAGCTATTGAAGGACAGTTACTTTAAATAATACATAAATGAAAAAAAAAACATTTATTGGAATCATTTTGAAAATAATTGCCTCTGTGGTTTGATGTCCACCATATTTACCAAATTAAAATCATGTCATTATTAGGACAACTTCATCAACATTTGTATGAAGATCTACTTAAAAAAATATTGACAAAAAATATTTCATAAACTCTGAAGTATTATACTATTGAAGAATAATTATAGCTAGATATCATCACCAAATTATATTCAAAAAAGAAAAATTTAATAAATGGCTTTACAAACAAATTACAATATAAAAGTTTAAATTAAGAATATAATTTATGCAGAATTTCAGTAGATTAATATTTTAAAATAACATATTATTATATTCCATACTGTATCATTGTTTAAAAACCCAATTTTTATAAATCATGAGAGTAATCATTAATATGCATTTTATTTTTCATTATACTTTTATATCAAATGATACCTAAATTATCTTATGTTCTACTTATTAGAAATTACTAAAATTTGTACTTGAAAGAGGGAATATAATAATTGTAAAAATTATATGCATCTATTCATTCATTCTATTTATTTTTTTCAAAATTATGTGAAGAATGATTATATTTTAAGTAGTAGTAGTAGTAATAGTAGTAGTAGTAGTAGTAGTAGTAGTAGTAGTAGTAGTAGTAGTGGTAGTAGTAGTAGTAGTAGTAGTAGTAATAATAATAATAATAATAATAATAATAATAATAATAATAATAATAATAATAATAATAATAATAATAATAATAATAATAATAATAATAATAATAATAATAATAATAATAATAATAATTATAATAATAATAATAATAATAATAATAATAATAATAATAATAATAATAATAATAATAATAATAATAATAATAATAATAATAATAATAATAATCAATTTCAATTCAATTCAATTTATTCTATGAAATAAAACAAAGTACATCACAAATATTTAAAAACTCCAAACAAGAAAAATCTTGTGTGTGGAATTTACATGTAAAAATAAATTAAATAAAAATACATTTAGGAAATAAATAAAATTAATTAAATAAATAAAATAAATGCCAAAATTAATACATACTACACAACCATTGACACAAATATTTTTTGAATGATATATAAGAAATATTATTCAGATCAATTGAACATTCATATACAAATTTATTAAACAACTTTGACCCAGAATAAACATATTGACTTCTACTAGATTCCTTAAAAAATTTTGGTAAAGGTAATTGAAATTTATTAGAAAGACGAGTATTTAGAACATAAACTCTAGAATTCAGAAAAGGTTTAGCACAAAAAATATCAAAAATAACTCTATATTGATATAAGTGATTTACATCAAATAAACCAAATGCAATATAAATATCTCGAACAGAAGAGGAACGAGATCTACCAAAAATAATACGCAAAGTATAATTTTGCAAAACACGCAAAGAAGATAAAATATGTGGAGAAGCATTACCCCAAATAATGATATTGTAAGATAAAATACTCTGATAACAGGCAATGTAAATAAAAATGAGAGCAGACCTAGGAAGAAATTTAACTAAATAATAAAACATAGTTTAAATTACGTAACCGTTGACAAAGATAGGTAATGTGATTTGTCCAGGACAATCTGGAGTCAATATATATTCCCAAATAACAATAATTATCTACCAAAGGAATATTCTCACAAGTACATATACTATTATAATGCAAAATATACTTACAGCAAATTTTAATCTTAAGAGGAAAAAAAGTACGCTTGTAAGAAAAAAGAATAGCTTTTGTTTTATCTAAATTGACCAACAATGAATTATATGCCAACCATTTACCAATCGAGTCCAAATCCTCATTCACTAATTTTTCAAGAAGATTATAAGAAACAGCATTGCAAGATAAAGCAATATCATCAGCAAAACCAAAAATCTTAGAATGTAACTTCAATGAAAATAAATCATTAATATAATAATAATAATAATAATAATAATAATAATAATAATAATAATAATAATAATAATAATAATAATAATAATAATAATAATAATAATAATAATAATAATAATAATAATAATAATAATAATAATAATAACAATAATAATAATAATAATAATAATAATAATAATAATAATAATAATAATAATAATAATAATAATAATATATTTCTACTAGAAAATAAAGTTCTCAACAAACTGACAAAGTCAATTAATTCAAATTTGGTAATTATACAATATTATAAAGCCTCATGCTCTAAATAAACAAAAAATAATTTGGTATCAGCATTTAATTTTGTAGATTATAATATTTCTTTAAATAAATTAGTAACTTTAAATGTATTTGAATGGTAATGACTTTTTAAATACAAAAATGAATGAAAGACAATGTGTTAATCTAGATGCTAATTCTTGCAATATCCATTCTGGAATGACACTAGACCAGCCATGCTATTATCATCAACTCCCCCCCCATTGGGACACATACATATGTTGCTATATTATGCATGCAACCACATAATACATTAAATCTCATAACATGATAATATAGGAATAAACCCATATGTATCCAAGTGTTTATTTAAAATTTTTTGTGATTTTTAATGTTGAGAAAAACTTTTGATTGTTTTAGATAAATCACTTTTATAACTGCTGCATAGTTCTCTCAATATGGCAATAAGTTGATAATTAGTAAACAGATGTCTATATATGTTCATGCATACTTCATTTTATAATATTATGATTCACAAAAATAATTGATGCAAACCATGAGCATTACTTCGGCACATTTTTGTACAGTTTTGTATTTTTCAGATGCTAATTTTCAAATTTGATATATTTCTTTTCCTTCCTCTTTTTGTTTAAAATAATCTTTAGATACACATCATTATTGATTTCTCAATGAATTTATTAAATAGTTTTGTATAGTAATGTAATAATTGCATTTGCTAAATATAATAGACAATTCTTAACACTTCTTAAATGCTGAAATATGGTCTTAAGTTTCTGTAGAAGGTAGCAAAATGATTTTAAGAGATCATATAGTTTTTTTGGAGAAATGTCAATACCATTTTGTTTAGCTTTTATTATGGATGGAAAATTATGCAGCATTTGGGTTTGTATTATCTTATAATAGATGCATAGTTTCTCTTCAAAAACCAAAGTGTTATTCATCACAAGTTAAATAATTTCATAATCCACCTGTAAACCATGACTGAATACACAGGAATTACTATGACCACACACGGAAAGGTTAAAAGACATCACCATTCATCATTTTCAAGTACGCTGTACATCTTATTGGTTTATTGTAAAAATAAAATATTTTTTTGCCATAAAGAAAAAAATCTGATAATTAACTTTTCTTCTGATTAGTTTATCACTCCAGGTATGAAAAAAACATATCTCTACATTTACTGTTCATTTTCATATCTTATTAAAGGTTCGTTAGAAAAAGAATTCTTAAATGATTTGTGAGTCATAATATAATAATGAACAATGTCATATTTTTTAAATGTAAAACGTTTCTAATAAATTAAAAAAGTTAATAAACTTAGTTTATTTTGTACAATGCTCACTTGCCAATTGGCCAAATTGTTTTTATACAACTCAATATTTTAAAACCTAGATTAATGGGTGAGTCTTTTGGGATACATATAAAATCTTGGTGCAGGCTGCATTCAGCCTGTGGGCTGTAGGAAGTGTATAGCTGCTGTTATACTGAATGTGTGATCATATATTGCAAGTTGTGAAATCACTTGGAAAAGCTTTGTATTAGTATAAGTCTTCAGTTCTCTCCATGATATTGAATTGCAAAATTGTATTTTAATAATAATGAATATATAATTTAGCTTTCATTTTTTTTAGGCAGCAGATAAAACCAGGAGATGAAAACAATAATAAAACGCATGCTTTGTGTGTACAATTTAATGTGAATATTTAAGGTTATGTTTACAAAGATGAAAGGTAAGTTTTTCATTATTTGTAAAAAAAAAAAAATTTAAGTTATTTTAATTTTTTTAAAACATATTTCTTGATAAAGTATAAAATATATTTTATTTTTATAACTGCTAATATTTTTTTTAAAATATTAAAAACTCACATGGTGAGAAAATAAAATATTTGTTTTACTTCATATTAATAAAGACACTGAATTAAAATATTTAAAATAATTTTATTAGTTATAAAAATGTTTTAAATAGTAGTTATGCTAAAAAGTAAGTTCCTTTTGTTGAAAACTCTACTTAAATTGAAGGTCATATATCAAGAAAAGTAATATTAACATTACGAAAAAAATTAATAAATTACATTTTAAAGGAATACCATTTATAATTTTCAAGCAATTACATGTATAATAAAAATAACAATCAATATTATTATATATTTGTTATAGATTTAAAAATTAAATAAATTTTACAAGACTAAGAAGTGTTCTATCCCATTTTTAAAAGTTTACTTTTATTCAATTTATTTAAAACAATTTATTGAAGTTTTTGAGATGTAGGATTGAAATTAAATTCATTTCAAATACCAGAGGAGAAAAAGGATAAAGTATAATACTATTTGAGAGAAGATCCTATTTTTCTTATTAATTAGTACATGCAGGAAAGAACCTTGGAAAAAAGTGGTGCTAAATATTAGATTATAATAGGATTGTAAGAAAAGATTCCAAATATAAAGTACTTTATAATTTCTTTCTCTCTTCTACACAAAAATAAAAAAGTCTCAGTGTTTATACTAGTGAAACTTATACAAAGAAAATCATTAGTCTTTAGTAGATAGATATCTGAGCATATAATATAATGACTAGAAAAAATGAGAGTGGAGCCAATTGTATTACCAGATTAAGAATTGTTATCCAATACATACATCTTCCAATATTTGATGTTTGAAAAATAGTGATTGAATAGGAAAAACACATATTTAAAGATATACTTAATAATCTTTTATTAATTTATTTTAAAAAAGAGATAAATTGTTAATAGATACAACAGAAATAAAGGTAGGTATTTGGAATATTTCAATTATTTTTCAATGAAAGTAGAAAAAGAAAATATAATGCAATGAGAGACCATTTGTTTTTCATTTTTTAAAACCGATTGCTACTGTTTTTATATACCATATAATTCTAAAGCACTCGTTTGCCTTCGAGTTCAAAGGAAAAGGTTTAAATTAATAAATATAAACTAATTAATTGCACTGAGACAGCTTTCGACAAAACACTGCCAGAATCATAGAGCTTTAGAAATACTTAATGAAAAGAGTTAATACTTTGAAATTTATATACCATATAAGTATATTATTTAAAACATTGATTTTTTTTAAATAAAATAAGCTTATACTTAATGAAAGTATGTTATAAATGGCTTGAAAAATATCAGAATAATTAGGAAGGAGACTTTTGTATGGATCGAGAAGTAGATAGACTTTTGATGAAAAGTTACAGGATTAACTACTTGTTATTTTGATGCACTAATAAAATTATAAAAGGTTTTCTTTTTTTTTTAGACTAATGACTAAGAATTTAGATTTCACTATGGAAATTTGTATGTAATAAATTTAGAGTTTTTATACTAAAAATTTTAATAAGAGATTAGAAATTTTAATGCAGAACTTAAAACCAATATTACTATACATTTCTTCAGATAATTTCATTTTTCCAGAAATTTGATCTATGCTGTGTCATTCTTTCTATGCTGGAATCTTGTTTATCATAAAAATATTAATTAGCTCCATGATTCTGAGACATGATGTATCACACAATACTGTGATAGTGCTGTTGTGTTTTGACTTTAAATCAGTCAAGCATTGGTAGTCGAGAGGTCAGTGACAGCTGCTTTACAAGCAGTTGTTCCGAGTTAGTGGGTTCACTTCCAGCTGATGCTATGACATATGGGGGGTGGGAAGAAAATCAGTTTTGGTGAACTTCAGTATTATTTTGTACATTTTATGTTCATTTAATGGTAAGAATTGAAAATAAAGTAAATATTGATTTATTTGTTTAAAAAAAATTGAAGACGTTAAAATCCACAGAATAGACTATAAAAAATTGCAAATGAGCTAATAAAAGTCTTTAAGGTCACTTAATTGGTAGATTCTTTGATCTTGAATATATAAACAAAGTTATAAGTTTATCTTTGATTATTATTAGTAATGAATAAAACAAATTGTGTAATTTCATAGCACTTTTAATATTTATGATTATTTCTATAAAATATTTGTATAGTAATTATTAAATATTCATATTTACACTTTTACATTTAGATTATTTTGAAATGTGTTCCATTTTTAAAAATACAATTGCTTTCAGTGATATGAAACCAGACAGTTAATTCTGTTTATTTCAGAGATCGTATGTTAATTCTATCACTTTAAATCACTCTTCAATAATTCTATAGGTTTCCATTTTTAAATTTCAAAACAGAAAAACAATAAATATTAATTTATTAATTTTAAAAAAATCTGAAGATGTCAATACTTTTTAGACACTAAGTAAAGGTCAAAGATTATTTAGTGCAATCTCCATGTGTTTAGTTTTATCTCTATATCTTTGATGATTTTGGTTTGTGTAAGCTAGGTTCTTCAGCATTTAAGTCTGTTTTAAGAACATTTTTGGAGTACCAAAATAGTATGATTTTTTCCCCTTATTTAACTAAATATTTCTAATTATTTTTACATAATAAATTTATGATAATTGTTTAAAACCAAAAAAAAAATGCACGTATGCATTGTGATTTTATTTGTATATGTTTTATTTTTAAAAATGGAAGTTAATAAATTTGATCATAATGTTAACAAAAAAACTATGCTGATAAAATGACCATGTTTTATGACAATGACTGCATAACATCATTACCAACACTATGTTAAAATATTTTAAAATACTCTTAAAATTAGTAGCAATTTTAATATTTTAAAACATAATTTTATGGATTTATCAAAGATTAACATTAATTTGTTTTGATTTTAAAAATAAATTTCCATTAAAAAAGGTATTTTTGATTTTCTAGAGTGATTTGCATAGATTATTTGCCAGGCCATTGTTGAATAATAAAAATTTCATTTTTTTAATATTTGCAAAATTCATATATAATTTTTTTAGAATGTTTTTTATTTGTAAACTTTAAATTTTTAAGAAATCAATTCCAATTTATTGAGTTTTAGTATTGAATAAAATTTATACAAAAATTAAAAATTGAACATTGACAAAAACTTCCACTAGCATTAACAATAAATTTTATTGACTTGTTAGATGATTAATAAATTGAAAGTTATAATAAAAAAGAAACTACAGTCATTGCACCCTGTCAAAATTATAGTATAAAACTTTTGTGGCAATTTTATAATTATAATTACAATTTTAAATTTGGTTCTTATGCACTTTCTCCAATGTGGCCACTCGATGGCATTGTTGCTTGCAAAAATAATGAAAAGTAACATTACCAGGCTGATAATTTTTTGGTTTCTGTTCTCTGACAATTTTTAAAAATATTTTTAAAAAATTTACGAACCAACATTATTTTATAAATTATATTTTTAATTACATTACACAAACCATGCTTTCAGCACATAGCACTGGAATGTGTGGGGGGAGGAGATCAGATGTTTTGCAGATGCAAAGGATCAGCCAATATATGTACTCATATGAGCAAACAAAGCTTTCAGCACATAGCACTGGAATGTGCAGGGGGAGGAGGATCCGATGGTTTGCAGATCTGAAGGATCAGCCAATACATGTGCTTGTCTGAGCAAACAAAATTTTCTGCACATAGTGCTGTTACACATGTGAGAGGAGGGGGAAATGATGGTTTTGCTACAAACAGCCAGTTTATTGCTCTCATAGCTCCTGCAAATGTGCCTTTTCATGTGACTTATGTGAAATAGTTCTGGGACCTACTTTTTTGCAATTTTTTCACCTTCCAAGATGTGTAGATAAATGCAGTGATGGGCTTACAATTATTAGTATATAATAGTACATCAGGTAAGTTTTAAGATTGTTACTTCGAATGCATATTAAAACACTTATGGCCAATTGAATTCCATATGCCCTCACATTGTACAGTAGCGATCTATGAAGTATGTGCTATTTCCATAGTGATGCGAGCACATCAGTGGACCATAAGATTTGTGTGAAAATCCATCTAGGCCTGCCTTAGGCCCCATAAATGGCATATTTCTGGGCTTTTGCAGAAAAACAATGCCATCGAGCAGCCACATCGGACAAAGTACACGACTACCTTAAATTTTAGAGCAGAATTTCATAGCTTTATAATTATTCATTCACATTTAGAAAATAAATTTAATTCAGCAAAAATTTTATTAATTTAATACCATTACAACAATCACCTAATGGGAAAAAGTAATTATTTTCAAACACATTGCACTTTATTTTATCATTTATATCTATATTTGAAAAAATTAAATACGATTTTTATAAAAGTTTTTCAATTGTAAACTTATATTTTTATTAAATCAAATACAATTTAATAATTCATAATACTGAATAAAGACTTTAATATTAAAATAAAATGTTGAATTATTAACTTAAATTGTTGTTACAAGAATGATCAAGACATCTTGAAATGCTGTAGGATTAAATCATCAGAAGAAAAACTACCTGCTGTATACCTTCACTAACATTTGAGGTTTTACAATTTTTTTAAATAAAGACTAAAATTCTATTAATAACATTTACTCACTATCAAAGAAAAGATTACATTTATTTTAGTTATTATAATAATTAGCTGAACAATGCTTTCAACCTAAAAGGTCATAATGCTCAAACTTGTCATCTGAGATTAATTAAAAGGAAAGTACAAAATTTATATTTCATAGTTAATATATAAATTTATTGAATTACATATTCTACTTTTGGGATAAATCAATACTTGAGTTTTTTTGTTTATTGCATAGGTATTATGAGCAATGATCCATGCCTCTTAATTTTTTTTCAATCATTGCATTCTGCACAAACTATTTTAATATTATGGACATCAAAGCTATGACCAGATTCCACTTCAGACTCCAGAAACACAGACTTCACATTACATCTCTCTTTGCATGGTTATAAATGTACTAATATTGTGCTAGTCTGGTGACACTGTTAGCATGTGATTTCCTCTAATAGATTGATCTACAAGCAGGATCATTGTATTAGATTTTGTAAACAATCGATCTGGAGGCAACCCATCCTTCATGTTAATTGGAAGCTTGTTTAGATATGACTGGTTTTAAATCTGACATTAAATGCATCAGAACCTAATTCTTTAATGCTGTAGTAACTAAAGCACAAAGGTAAGACTTATTCACTTATTTATATTTTTAAAAATATGGAGGATGGGATTTATTCTGCATTAGAATATTTTAAGCATTCAAAGTAAGCTGTTGTAATCATAGCCTATCTTGACCATGTCTTTAATATAAATTTCAATATTACTTTTCTTATCCACTTCAAACTTTTATAATTTTGTATTTCTGTAAAAAAGTATTTAAAATCTTCTAACTTGTGCAAGGTGAGGTTATGGTAATGGGGATGCATTGTACTATAGACATTAAAAGGTTTGATCAACATTTTGTAGTTTAACTCACTGTTGGATCTTTGTATGTATAGACCCAAAAATTTTATACCTTTATATCCATTTTCTTGCTCTATAGTCCATATTAAAGATAATCAATGGGTTACCTCATTATGTATTTTATTAATATTTTCTTCTGATACACAGATCATTTACATAACATGTATAAGATGAATAATTCACTGTAGAAATATACTTAAGGATAATTGTTTCTTCACATTTACCTACAATAATACTAGAAATTATGCTACTTATGGGCAATCTCATAGGCTAGCCATGTGTCATTTTATAAAATTTGGCATTGGATAAAATGGTTATGTCACTATCAATCCATTTGAGATCATCCATAATAAATTCAGTTTTGTTCTTATTGAAGTCTGACTTCATTAAATCCTAGTGGATTATTTTTATAGATTGTTGTCCCGAAATTGCACCAATATAGTTTGGCTATAATTGAGGATTAATTTTGTGTAAGCTCATCACTATCAAATCAAGATTTAATTATGAAGCCACTGGACCCTACATAGTCAATAAGCCATTCAGCTATTCATTTTGATATTTTGTAAAAATAAATGCCCTAAAATCTATTAATAATCTGAGAGGTGATTTACTTTATGAACTTTGGCATTTACAAAAATTCTTGAGGGTGGGAGGGGAGTAATGGCTGTTGGATAAAATCTCATGTACTCAGTTTTGATTACAGCTTTGATCTTATGCTTTCTCACTATAGACACAACAAACTTATCCTTCATTCTTTTTAGATTATATGATTCTTCCTGTCAAAAAATCAATTTCACAATTTTCTCATCAACTTTTCATCCAGATCCATCATTGTTTATAAGAACAAACCTGTTCTCCTTACCTTCTTTCAACCAACTTATCTTATTGGTTTGCAAATATCTTTTTATTATCTCTTTGCTCTTTGTCCAGATGTTATCCTTCATTTTTATTAGTCTGTACCACTCTACTTATGATGCTTTTTTTCTTGAGCTTCTTTGTAATGAGGCTTGATGTCAGTTATTATTTCCAAACATGGGATTTTACACTTACTCTTGACATATTTCAGATTACATTAAAATGTACTTGATAGATTCAAGTGGAGGATGGCCCATTAAGTTAACACATTTATCAATAAATTCATTTTGAGTTTTTACGCATTGCTTCTTGGCTAAAATTTTTTCATTTTTTGTCATATTTTATACACAATTTGTTTACAGTATTTTGGCATTATTTATACTGTCAGAGATACTAATCTATGTGATATGGTTTTTAATGCTTTCTTACACACTTGGATGATCATTTGAAATAATTCTGTTCTTAAATAATGTAGTATTTTATCCATCTGGTATATAGATTTATTTAACCAGATACTACAACAATTGGGGGAAACATGATTATTAAAGCATGTCTTTAAAAACTTAACTCTTTTCTTTTTCACCATTAAAGCTTTTTGTTTTTTAAATGCTATATTGTATAAATTATCATAATACTCTGTAATTGTGTGAAGATTTACTTTTTTGTTTTGCTATTTAATTCTATTAACAGCCTTTATTCACCACCAAGAAAATGTTAGATTTATTTGAAATTAAATAATAACTAGCTGAGCAATGCTTTCAACCTAGAAGATCATATTTATAACATTCAACTTGCTGGCTGAGATTAATTAAGAGAAAAGTACAAATAGTTAAAATATAAATTTGTTGATTTATATAAATGAGTCATTTTTGTTTATTGCATGTGTGTTGTTATGCCTCTTTAAAATTTTTTCCCCAATCATTGCATTCTGCACATACTACTTTAATATTATGTGGATCATAGCTTGAAATCAAATCTGGTTATGACTTTGATCCACATAACATTAAAGTAGAATATGCAGAATGCAATAATTGGAAAAAATTTTTTAAAGAGACATAGTTCATTGCTAAAAACAACTATGCAATAAGCAAAAAAAAATCATTTTTTTTTTCAAAAATATAGGTATAATGAAAATATTTTAAAATTTAAGAAAATTATTTTGAAAAATAAAATAAAAAATTCTATATTCGTGCCTTTATTAATATAACATAACTTTTTTCTTGTTACCCCACAAATGAGTTTCCACTGCTTCAAAAACATTTGTAATTATATAAATAAAGATACTTTATATTTATTATTAAAAATATATTTCATAATAATGAAAATATCTTTGAAATTAAAAAATTAACTTTAAAAGCTAAAAAAATTCTTTTAATAATAATTATGGTAAAAATAATTTTATTTTGCTACAAATTCTATTCCAAGTGAAAGGCATATATGTGAAAATTTAATACATTTTGAATTTTGACTTAGTTATGTTTAATCAACTATGATATGGTTAATAAAATGTTAAATTATTATTGTTTTTTTAAATGGACTTTCAAATTCATTTGATTTAATAATGATTCCATACAAAATCTATTTTGTAATACAAAAATCAATCATAGTTTATTGGCATAAATATGTAATCTAACAGTACTTATAGATTAGCTAATATGGTATTGAAATCATATATATATATATATATATATATATATATATATATATATATATATATATATATATATATATATATATATATATATATATATATATAATATTGGCAACCTACTCTTGAATTAAAAAAATCAGATCAAAATATGTTTGTTGCTATACTATATGATAATCTTAACTTCCAATTGTGCATAACACAAAAAGGCAAAAACTACACAATTCTACAGTAAACTTTTATTTTCCAAACAAATTGATAACAGAAAAAATACAGCAACAGTTTTAATATCCGAGTATGATTGCCCCAGCCTACATATTATAAAAAAATATGATTAAAGAGTAAATTATATATATTCAACATGCTCTTTTATTGAAGTGATCAGTGTGTATGCACACACAGAGCTTCATGATAGTCATTTAAAAATAATATATATATATATATATATAAATGTTATAAATCAAATAGCAATTTTTTTATGTTTTGGTAAAAAATAATATACAGATTCGTATGTGTGAGTTATTGAATGAGAGGTCATATATATATATATATATCTTGTTTTATTGAAATACATTTTTTAGTATATATATATATCGAAAAGGAAAATACATATTTCTTTTGTCTTATATGTTTTTTTCTAAAAGACAAAGAAAAATGGAAAATATAAGATGACTCATTCTTTTTTTGCAAATAACATTTTTTATGAGTTTATTTTTTTTGAAACATTCGGGAAAGATATAGTTGCATGGAAATGCTAATTATTTCTCATCTTTAAAGGCAGTAAAATTTTTGTACCTAAATTTAATCTTAATAGGATTTTGCTAACTAGTTTAAATTAAAAATCGGTCAATCAGTCTATTTTTATTTCTAACAAAAGTTAGAGTCTGAAGTCAATTATTATAGTTTTGTTAATAAAGAAATAAGAGAAAACAAAGACTAGACAGGATTTTTTGGTTGTGCTGAGTAAAGTTTTTTTTAAAGTTACAGGCTTATAAATACTGGGATATTTTTCTAGACAGGCAGTAAAAATCAAAGTGAAAGCCAAGGCTGTTAAAGTGAGGAGAAAAATCAAAGTGAAAGTCAAAGCAAAAAGGCAGTAAAAAGTTAAAGTGAAAAAAGTCAAACTCAAACTCTCTCTAATAGACCTTTTTGAATATAAGCTGATGTCAAATAATCATCATGACTTCTGAGTAGACACTTTTATCCTTCTCCTTGGGGAAAATCTCCAGAAAGTGCCCCTGTAAAAAAAAAGAAATGTAATTGATTCCATGTTACTGCCACTGAGAAAATGGAAAACTAACTTCAAATCCAGCCAACCTATGTCCAGTAAAGCCAAAGGTTGGTCCTGAAATAAGTGTGAACCAGTAAGAAGATGGTTGCCTTATCCAGGTGACATCAACATTGCAAGTATGAACTTTTAATCTTTCCAGATAAAATAATTAAAATGTCTTCTATAAATAAAAACTTTAGAATATCTAAATTTAAAATTCTCATATTTATAACTGATCAGTAAATCTTAGCAAAGAATGTGTTTCAAAAGACAGTGATATATATATATATATGAGTGTAGTCATTTTTTTAGCAAATCAATCTATGTTCTAATTATATTTCTACTTATTAATGGTAAAAAAAGATTTTAATGTCTAATTTTAAATGGAACAAAAAATGCTATAAAGTTTATAAATACAGCTTTTATTATTCATTTTGAATTATGCCACATATGTTTTTTGTTAGTTATAAAAATCTGTACTTTATTGATTAATTTTATTTTATGCCAATCCAGCCAAGTATGGGACAAAATGATAGTTTTACTATTAAAGCAATTTATGCATAAATTTGTTTGCTTATCTCAAATCATAAATGGGAGAATGGTGATTATTTTATAATTTTTTAAAGTAACAAACAAACAAACTTGAATTTCTTAAATCATTTGTCTAATTCTTGCTGGCTAAAATGTCATTTATTTAAAAGAGAGAGAGAGAGAGAGCGAGAGAGAGAGAGAAATCAAATATTTGAATTAAAATAACCCTCTACTGTATATACGCAAATTACAATGCCTTGTTAACGAAATTAAAAATATAAATGAGTGTTAAAAATTATTATCTAGTTAGTTTGGGTTTGATTAAGATTCTTTATGACAATTAAATGAAAATATATATATATATGCATTTATTTATGTGTTAAAAAAATAATAATTATCATGCTTCTTTTTCTTAAATATAAAATGGGCAATAATACTTGTTATAAAAGTATGTGTTCATCTCACTACATATATATATATATATAATGATGCATACATTCAGAGGGAAAGTATTATCTCAGCAGTAGTATTTTTTGACTCCTTAGCAATTTACAATGATAATTTGGTAGTTAAGCTTTATATTTAAGCACATGGGCACATGGACATTTTATAGCCTATAAAATATGGTTATCTTAAATTTTTCCATTATTACTTGTTATTAAATTTTAAATACAGGCTTAGGAAAATATCCATACAGATATGAGTTAATGCTTTTTATGGGTAAATATATCAGTGTTGCTTAGTAGAATGATCTTTGCCTATATGGCTTTTAATAATGAATATATGGCAAGTTATGCTATGCAAGCTGCCAGATGGATATTTTTATGGGTCCTGGAGATAGCCATGTTTTTGAGCCGATAAATGGGTATTCTATGTTGATAGGGATTCAAAGCCCATGCTCCAGTTTCTACACATGCCATGCTGATTGTGAATGTGTTTTCATGGGAACTATCTATATTTTATTACTCGATAAAGGAGATTGGCCCATGTTTGCCAATGCCACTAATAATATAGCTGGCACAGGATTCAAACCCAGATGCCACTGTCTTCTGTGATTAGATTTCTTGATCATGCCTGTTAGTAATGCTGTGTGGGATAGATAAACCATATTTATCATATAACTGTTAATAATAAAGGGAGCTAGAATTATGCTTTGGTCCATAACTTCTGCTGGGAATACTAAAAGTAAATATAATAATAAAAATATATTTAGCTTACCCTATGTATGTGAACACACACATAAATTTATTATATATATATATATATATATATATATATATATATATATATTTCTGGCTTCTAACCTAATATAACCAGAGGTATTGTTTTTACTCTTGACAATTGGCATATTAATTTTGTAGTGACATATTTCTTGATCAAATATTATCATTATCAACATCTAAATTTGTTTTATGCTCACACACAAATATAATAATAATATTTACTATTTGTTGTAATTATTATTTCTGGTTCATAACTTTTGTTGTCATTATCGACAGTATGACTTCATTGTAAAATCTAATACTGATGTTTAAATACTATTGTATTTATTGTTTCTGGTTCATAAGTTTTGTTGTCATTATTGACAGTATGACCTCATTGTAATGCTCACACACATCTAATACTGATGTTTAAATATGGTAATTATTATTTCTGGTTTATAACTGTTGTTGTCATTATTGACATGTGATTTTTGTACCTTTATCCTACTGATACACAAATACTGTTACCATAATCAATAGATAATTCTTTATAACGCTTACACAAGTATAATAATTGATATTTCAATATTATTGTAATTCTTAAATTTTGGTTCATATGTGATGCCCATACATGGATCATAATAAGATCCAAACATTCTTATTGTTATTTCTAGCTTTTACTGAATTTGTGTTAATAAATCATGTATATCTATACAGTTGTCATGCCATTCCCTGGTTCACCACCTCCACCCAACCATATCCACACTTAAAAATAATCTATATGTATATTCAACCTATGAAATATGTAAAATAATATTCTGAGCTACATCAAAGTATTATGCTCTGATGGAGCTGGTGAGTATCTTAGATTAATTTAATAATTAAAGTGCATGACAGGCTGAATTTGAATCAATAGAGTCCTTGTTTTACCCTGACAACCAGGACCAAAGAAAAATGATTACCATTAGTAGCATCAGGAGTGTTGGTCGGATGGTGGAGGTTTTAGAGCTCTGACAATAGGTTAAAACTTAGTACTGTTCCACAACAACCATATCCTGAATATACTGGGTTTAAAGTATTTTTGCTAGGTCTCTGAATCTTGTTGGCTGATCATATGATTCTGACCATTAGAATTATGAAAAAAAAAATTTTTTTTCAAAAGTTGAGAGAATAATATGCATTGATTGACAACTTTGTGTAATATCTGAAAACAAAAAAAAATTAAAATTAATTCTATACTAGAAGTTTATTTTCAAAACAAATAAAAATAATAATAAAAAAATTGGTTATAGTTTTATGTTGTAGTACAATTGCATTAGTGAAGTGAATAAATAAAACATGATTAAAAATATCATACCAATTACATTTTTTTATTTTTAATTTATCAATAAGCTGCATGAAAATACATGTGGATTTAAAACTCAGAATGATATCAAAAAACAAAATAAGCAGAGGCATTTTTTTTTAAAGTTTACTACATTACTGAAGTCTATTATTGTGATCCCCATAAGGATTGTCCATAAAAATGCATGACACTATCAATTCAGCTTAAATCCAAATAGTTTATTACTATTTTGCATTGAACAGTTTATTTTCAATTCCCATGATCATTTATGTTGTTTTTAATTTTTGTTTTAAAATAATGGGAATAACTAAAAATAAGAACACTCTAAAGCGCAGCTGTTAACTTGAAAATTTTTAGAGACATTAATAGTTGTGGTTTTAAGAAACAGATAATTTTTTTTATTTCCATAACTATTTCATTTTAAACAGAGGTAAAACTCTCCATACAGTAGTACCACCCAGTGCAAGTCAGAGTAATCAATGGAGCTCCTCATTGATGAAAGCCACAAGCTAGAAACTAGTCTGAGAATATTGGATGAGTAGGCATTAAATGCAGAATTTATGCACAAAACTTCTTGCTTTCATTGTTTACTGAGTGGCACTACTATATGGAGAAGTGTGCCTCTGTTTAAACAGCTTGTGTAAGCATAAATAATGGTGTTAATGTAATATTTCTTTTTAATTGTAAAGACTTTTTCATTAATTGTAAGCATTATATATATATCATCATCATCATTATCAACCATTATCAATCCACTGCAAGATGAAGGTCTCTCCAAGTTTAATCCATCTTCTCCGATCTTTAGCTTTTCTTCTCCACATCACCCCTGCACACTTTCTTATTTCATCCATCCATCTCACATGTGGTCTCTTTCTGGGTCTTTTACAATCTCTTGGAATCCAGTTTAAAATTTCAATTGTCCATCTATTATCATCTCTTCTAACAATATGTCCAGCCCAACTCCACTTCAATCTTTTAATTTTTTCAATGAGGTCAGTAACACCTGTTTGTTCTCTTACCCATACATTGCATTTACGATCTCTTCTTGTTACTCCCAACATACATCTCTCCATACTTCTTTGAGTGGTCTGAAGTCTCTGAATTGCTCTTCTATTAAGTGTCCAAGTCTCAGATCCATAAGTAAGAACTGGTAAAACACATTTGTTAAAAACCTTCCTTTTCAAACACATAGGCATATTTCCTTTTAGTATCAAGTTATTTCTACCAAAAGCACTCCAACCAAGTTTAATTCTATGATTAATTTCCTCCATTATGTTTCCATCTGTATTAATAATCTGACCAAGGTATTTGTAACTGTTAACTTCTTCTAATTCATCATAATCAATCTTTATTTTCATATTTTGAGCAAATCGATTAAACATTACTTTAGTCTTTTTAACATTTATCTTTAGTCCTACTTTCCTACTTTCATCTGATAATTCCTGCAACATTTCCTGCAGATCTGAAGCATTATTTGCAAAAACAACTACATCATCTGCGAAATCTAAATGACTTAAATAATCACCATTTACTTTCACTCCTTTAGTTTCCCATTTTAATCCACAAAATACTTCATGCAGCACTGCTGTAAAAAGTTTTGGAGATATGGAGTCACCTTGTCTTACACCTTTCTCAATGTTGACTTTCCCAGTATCATTATGTAATCTAATTGTTGCTGTTGCATTTTTATAAATATTCTTTAAAATATGACAATATCCTGGATCTATACCTTGATGATCTAATGCTTTAATCACTGAAGAAATGTTTATAGAATCAAATGCCTTTTCATAATCTACAAATCCTAAGCATAATGGCAACTCATATTCATTTGTCCTTTCTATAACTTCTCTCAATACCTGGATATGATCTACTGTACTAAAACCACTTTTAAATCCAGCTTGTTCTCTTGGTTGGTGGAAATCCAATGTTCTCTGTAGACGAGTAGTAATTATCTTGGTAAAAATTTTATATAAAACTGATAAAAGGCTGATAGGTCTGTAATTTCTAATATCTTCTTTATCACCTTTTTTAAATATTAATATTATTACTGCATTCTTCCAATCATCTGGTACATCTTTATCATTTAGACATTTGGTATATAACTTTGCTAAAAAAATTTCTATTTCTTCACCTGCTTCTTTTAATATATCAATTATAATTCCATCATTACCTGGAGCCTTTCCTTTCTTCATACATTTAATTGCATGTCTCACTTCTTCATTTAAAATTCTGGGCAATTTGGAAGATGTAATAGATATAGGAGGTACTTGTTCTTTATTACTATATAATTCTTGATAAAAATCTTCTACCAATTTCATGATGTCATCTCTCCTTTTAGTAATAATTCCATCTTTTTTTCTTATTGCAGATATAAATTTCCTACCAATACCAAAATGTTGTTTTACATTCTTAAGACTTTTATTTTCTTCTACAGCTTTCCTTGCTAGTTCACAGTTATACTTTCTTATATCATTTTCAACTCTTTTCCGCACCATTTTACAAAATTCGAGATATTCAATTCTTTTTAATGCATCATTTTTGTATATCTTCATATTCCTTCTTTTCTTCATAAATTCTCTAGTCTCAGTAGAAATTTTATTGGTCAATTGCTGTTTCTTTCTACCAGCTATCTTTGTTGCAGTTTTCAAAAGTGTATCAGTTATTTTCATATTAATTTCATTCAAATCTGAATCATGTTCAAAATCTACTAATACTTGAAACCGATTTGTAAGTTCTAATTTAAATTCATTAGAATGTTTCTGAAGATTAGGAATATCAACTGTAAATATTGTTTTCCTTAATAATTTTTGTCTCTCTAGTTTTACATTAACATGTATCTTACACCTTACTAATCGATGATCACTTCCTGTGTTAAATTTATTAAGAACATTACAATCTTGAAATATGTATTTCCTGTTAGTCAAAATATAATCCAATTCTGCTGTACCTTCATTTGGATGCTTCCATGTCCATTTCCTTTTAACATTTTTCTCAAAAAAAGAATTCATAATATAAAGTTTTTCTTTTTCTGCAAACTCCACAAGTCTATGTCCTCTCTCATTTCTATTACCATAACCAAAATTACCCACAGCACTTTCATCTTTCATTTTTTTACCAATTCTAGCATTAAAGTCTCCCATAACAATTTTAAAATGGTGTTTACTCTGATCAAAAGCCTTTTGTACATCCATATAAAAATCTTCTACTACTTCATCACTATGAGAACTTGTTGGGGCATAAACCTGAATTATCTGCATTTGGTATCTGCTATTAAGTTGTATAACTAATCTTGCCACTCTGTCCAATACACCATCAATCTCCACAATATTGTTCTTCCACTTTTTATTTATAATGAATCCTACTCCACTTGTATTTCCAATATTTGTGCCTTTATAATAGAGTATATGTCCACTTTTTAAATCAATTGTCTCTTCACCTTTTCTTCTAACTTCACAAAGTCCAATAATGTCCCATTTAATATAAGAGAATTCTTCTTCTAATTCTTGCAATCTTCCTTCACTTGAAAGTGATCTGCAGTTGTAAGTACCTAAATAAAAAGTCGTCATCAAATGGCAGCCTGGGTCCACAATCAGGGGATTCTTAGCACCCTCCGCCTTCGGCCACCAACCGCTGCCTTGGTTGGTGACTTTACAGCCTCCTGGGAATAAGGGCCATGCTTTATTTTTGTCTGTCATAATTGTATATATGTATTGGGAAAATATTTATCATTTACACAAACATTCATTCTGCCTTATCAGGCACTGAGAAGAAAGACCATGGTGTTTCTTGATCTTAAACTCAGAGGTAAAAAGCCAATAAACTCACCACATTGGCTAATGCGTGTTAGTGAGCAGCCCATCCATGTTCATATACTATATGAATAATCACATAGTAACTGTATACTATATGAATAATCACATAGTAATAACAGCTGCAACGACAAGAACGTATGGAGTAGACATTAGGAATTTGCCCTGCTCGCGTCCTTTAAGGCCTCCAAGAGGAATCAAAGGGTCTCCTTTCAGTTAATAGCAAAACTCCTTTCTGCAGCCATTATATATATATATATATATATATATATAGTATAGTTTTAATATTGAACAGCCATTATATATATATATATATATGTTCAATATTAAAACTATGACTTTGAAATATTTACATTTATGTATTAGAAAATTAAGAAAAATAAATAAATTTTAACATTATTTTAAAAACATTTAAAAGATAAGATTTTTTTTTTTGTTTTGTTTTTCCAATACTTTCTTTATGTGCATTATTTGGAAAGGTATTTTTATTAATAAAACTTTTAAATAAAATAATTTTATTTTGCCAGAAACTTCATTCTAACAGAGACTAGTAAATAAAAAAATGATCTTATGTCTTGAGCCCGATTTAGTTACTTTAACGGAATGTAAAATAAATAAATAAATAAATAAGCATTTGTTTTTTATACTGGTTATTATATATATATAGATATATATAAATAAATAAATAAGCATTTGTTTTTTATACTGGTTATTATATATATATAGAAATGATGCAATTTCTATTAGAGTATCATAATCAAATAAATGTAAGTTTGCAATAAATTTAAATTTATTTTTTGTTTACTTAACATTTTTAAAGCAATTTAATGGATTCACCACAATTATTATCTCAAAAATTGTTATATGTTTTTTCTTTTGAGCAAGTGTAAATAAACATATATGTGCATCAGTATTTTCATTATATTATTTCACTGTCTATATATTTTTTAATATGTCTATTGATAATGTTAAATTTTACATGTACTATAATTTTTACATTAAATTGTACTATAGAGAAGCATATATACTTATTAAAAAGCATGTGCTGTGTATATATATATATATATATATATATATATATATATATATATACAGCACATATATATTTAAGTATATATATATATATATATATATATTACTTAAATAATAAATAATCCTGATTTTAAAACAGGCAAAACTTTCCATTTAGTAGTGCCATTGAGTGCATGCTTAGTGGTTTAATCCTGATTTTGTTGAAAATTGGTTTATAAATGCATGTGATAAAATATTATATCTAGACTGTATTTTAAACAACAAATAATGTAAGCATAGCCTTGTAAACAAGGAATCAGCTATTAACTGTTTGTTTATGCAATCTACTGGGCTTTTGGGAAAACCTGCAAATATTGTGCCTCCACTGCATTTACTAGAAAATTAAGATCTTTAATGATGATTACAGCAACACCACACACTGTTTACTGTTTTGGGTGTTACAATAACACTATGATAATCTATATCTTTTATTCATTATTTTGATTCTATCTATAACCTTAGATTTCCATGTGCAATTCAATTTTACTACAGAAATCATTTTAAAGTTTTTAATTGAAAAATAATCTAAAAATGTTAGTATCAGATGGATCTTTAGGAAATTATGCTATATAATTGGTATAACAATCAAGCCAAAATTGCTCCATTTTGATCTCAATAAAAAAACAATTTCTGATTGGTGATGTGTTTCAATTCTGGTGAAATTTTAAATTTTTATATTTGTGTAAAGAAAAATTGTAATTTTCAATAATTTGTTTACATATTAAACATTATTTATGCAATATTTTGTAAAATACATATTTTAAATCAAACTCTATGTGACTACGATTAGATTTTATTTGAAAACATTTATTTTTAAGATGGCATCTATTAAAAAGTTTGTTTAAGCAAAGTTGAGACAGTTTTTACTAGATAAATAGTAAATAAATCTTTTGTAAATTTTAATAACAATAAATTTAATGTTTTTATTAACATATATTTTCTTTCTTTAACAATAACTAAGCTTAAATTGCTTTTAAACTTTAAAAATGTAATTCAACTATCTAATATTTCATTCTACTAACTTTTTGAATAGATAAAATACAGCCAATAATATTAAACATCATTGTTATAGTTATGATCTCCATTTGGTATTTTTTTTTAAAATATTCAAATATTAACTTTTAGTAAAATGCTCAAATATGGAAGATAATTTTATTAGAGCCCTTTCATATAAGAAAGATGGAATTGGATTCTTAACAGGTTAACTTTTATTATACTATC
This sequence comes from Epiperipatus broadwayi, assembly GCA_028023455.1. Classification (NCBI taxonomy): domain Eukaryota; kingdom Metazoa; phylum Onychophora; class Udeonychophora; order Euonychophora; family Peripatidae; genus Epiperipatus; species Epiperipatus broadwayi. The sequence continues at coordinate 2,074,332 of JAQFVV010012592.1, forward strand.
AAATTTTTGTTGACATAATAAATTTTTATAATTGAGAAAATATTAATAACAAATATAAACTTAATTTTTAATTTATAAGTACTTCCTATTTTATTTTTATAGTAATTCATTTTACTTGAGTTACCATTCATTTTTATAATTTTTTCAAATCCACAATAGTCACAAAACAAGGTACTTATATTTGAAAAATATTTAAGTGATTTGAAATCAAAAATAGAAATACTAAATTTAAAAAACCTACAAATGAAAATGATTGTAAAATACTTACACACATCATCCATCATTATCATAATTATTATCATTTTCTCAAAAACAAGTTATTTCATATCTTGTAACAATATTTTTAAATCCTTTTGCAGCAAACCTTTTTTTTTTGCATGTTTCAACACCTGTGCCTAATTACTTTCCCTTATGTTTTATTTTTGTCTTTATTTTTCTGATAAAAACAATTAAAATTCCATATTTTTAGAATGTCACTGAGATAAATTTAATAACATAAATATGTCTTTTCAATGATAAAGATTTTGAAGTTCATCATAAATCATATTTTTAGGAAATCTGGTACTGTTTATTTGGATTACATATTCAGTCTGTTGAAAATATATCTTTGCTATCTTTATATAAACCAAGAACTGATTATATATATGTGTGTGAGAGATGATGATCTGGACCAACTGATGAGTGATGCTTCAGCACAAAATAGATATATTGGAGGTCATTTATCTTTTTCACATGTGTATCAGTTGTATGAGATAGATGGATAATTGAGGAAGCTTGAAAATTTGTGTTTGAATCTCCTATAGTAAACTTAATATTATCATATTTAGAAAGATGAAGACATTGTCAATTGCTTTTTCAATCTACTATTGTACTTTCATAATATTACAGAAGATTATTAAATGAAATTTTCTAGTGCCTTTATAAGAGAGGTTAGAGGATTTTGCATCACTTTTATAAAATTATAAACTTGAAATAGCTGTCTTATAACAATAATATGATAACCAAAATAAAGATCAAAACAAAATTAATTGAGCAATTAATTTTAGTTAAAGAAAATTAAAAAAATAAACAGAGTAACAATAACAAAACAGTAAATTTTACAAAAAACAAATATTTTTAAAAAAATAAGAATGAAAAATTAATTGAAATTATGTTGGCACAACAAGCAAATTTAATTAATAAATAAATAAAAAATCTTATGCATTAAAATAAAAATTATCAAAATAATTTTAATTTATAAACTGTTTAAACATAATTGTAAGATGAATTTATAAAAATTGAGACAGAATTAAAATAACTATAGATATATAAAAATTATATATATATATTCTTTCTCTCTCTCTATATATATATATACTAAAATTCAACTTTTTAAATTATCTTAAAAAAAAAAAACATTACATATTTTAAAATGTAATTTTATAATTAAATCATATAATAAATAATTGAATATTTTATTATTTAATTTAATTATGAATCAAAACCTAGGAATTAAAAAAAGTTTATCAACATAACATATATAATGCCAAACATTTTAATTTAATTTTTGAATATTGCATACGTATACACGTATATATTATTATTACTATTATTATTATAAATCAACTCATAAGTTGAAAACAATTTCATCAAACATAAAAATATAAAACTGTATTTTATTAAAATCTCCACGTTACTATTTTATTTTCAGTTGTGCCAAATGTAATTTATCATAGCTATTTCTACCAAAGTGGGAATTGTGGCGCTGCTACACAAATGAAAAAGAGAAAAACACTGTTTATGTAGAGAGGAAAACAGAGGCTAGAAAAGGTTTAAAATAAGTGAAGTTTGTACAGAATTTTTTATTTATTTATTAGTATAAAAATGAGATAAATGTAGAGAGAATATATTTTAGGTATATAATTATATAACATGATAAAAGGGGATAGATAAAGTAGGGCTATGAAAATGAATTTGAATATTTAGTCATATGAAAATCATAAATATATAAGGCGTGAAAGAATTATAATAACACTAGATGAATCTTATTGTTATTTTATGCATAGATAGAAGCTTTAGACATAGAAAAAAAAAGTAAAAAAAAAGAATTGTAACTTTGATTTTATGTGAAGATGAAAATGTGTTAAACGTTCGTTTTTGAAGCCCAAAAAAAGTATGGTAGATGAAAGGAACATAAAAAATGAAGAAAGAGGTAGAGAAAATGTTTTTTTTATTTAAGTTTTTATGACAATATTTGAGAGAGAGATATGTATAGGATATTGAAACTAACGAGCTTTTATTAAAATGAAATTTGAGGAGTATAATTACGTGACAGTAAACTTGAAAAAAGTCATAAGAGAGAGAGAAAGAGCAGAAGGTAGAAATAAATAGATTTTACATACAAATATATAATGGTTATAACTTTGTCAGAAAGATCATTGAACATATAGCCTAAACATAGAAACTTTCTATTTTATCTCTATCATTAAAGATTTGATATTCTTTATAAAATATCCTTAAAAAAATACTTGTTTATAATAAAACAAAAATTGATAATAAATTAATTGAAAGATCATATATACTTGAATAAGATACACAGAAATCTATCTATCTATCTATCTATCTATCTATCTATCTATCTATCTATCTATCTATCTATCTATCTATCTATCTACCTACCTACCTACCTACCTACCTACCTACCTACCTACCTACCTACCTACCTACCTATCTATCTATCTATCTATCTATCTATCTATCTATCTATCTATCTATCTATCTATCTATCTATCTATCTATCTATCTATCCATCCATCTATCTATCTATCTATCTATCTATCTATCTATCTATCTATCTATCTATCTATCTATCTATCTATCTATCTATCTATCTATCTATCTATCTATCTGTCTGTCTGTCTGTAGATTTGTATTTATTTATCTAACTATCTACTTATATAGTTATCTACCCCTTCATCAACTTATTTATTTATACATCTATCAATCTATATATCCATCATCCATCCATTTATTCTTTTATTTGTAAATCAGAAATAAATCATTCCAAACTTTTTTAATGCCATATCATAAGTTTGGTTGAGACCAGAATCTTTAAATTAGCAACAAGGTAATTAGTCATTTAATAGATAATAGTTGGAACAGCCTTTAAATAATTCACTGCAGGGTATAATTCTTTTCAGCATGTTAGCTGCCAGATTTTTACTTTACCAATTTCTGAGATATTTAATTATGTTTTACTTTCGGTTTATCTTCTTCTTAAGAATAGTTTGGATTGCTAGCTTAGTTTTCTATAGGATGCTTAACTCGTTCTCACATGGGCTGGTTACCAGACAGAAAAATTTTAAGCCTATTTAAAGACAAAAAAAAGAATTTAAAGTTTTACCGATTCTAATTATGGATTTAGATTATTAAAATAGAATGATGAAGTTCTCATTAAGCCTCTCAATATTGAATGTTATTTGAGTGGTTAGTATTAATTGATGATGACTTTCACCAGTAGTGAGAGATTTGTAATACATTTATAGATTACTGAGTTTTTTTTGTTTTTTTTCTCATGTCATAGCATCAGCCGGGAAGCGAATCCGCCAACCCGGGACAACTGCCTGCAAAGCAGCCGTCGCTGAACTCTCGACCACCAATGCGTGGCTAGATTATTGAGTTTAAATGTTGTTTTTCTTTTTTAACTATTCACAATAAAAAAAAAAGTTAAGATGATAAACTATAAACTCAAACTTATTTACAAGATTTAGAGCAATATGCCTTTGAATAGTATGTGGTATTTAAAATAATTTTTTTCAAAACCTATTGTTGATCAAAGCTGAGACAAATAATTTTAAATATTTAAAAAATTGAAAGCAAATTGCAAAGTGTTATGGATGATAATCAAATGCTCTATTGTTTAGCTACTTCAATCTATTTTGTAGATAAAGAAATTATTTGCATACCCATATACAAAAAAAATATTAAAAAAAAAATTGCAAATAACGTTGCATACAAAAATAATCATCGAAAAAAGTAATAATTAAATATTTGAAGTGATATGATATTTATAAATCAAAATATTAAAGCATCTTCTATTAAACTCATTGTGAAATAAAATATTGAATGCTAAAATATAATAACCAATTTATATAATTTATTATATATTTATTTAAGAATATAACATAGATGTGGAACATTTTAATATCATTTTTGTTAGGTTTTTAATAATGTCACATGATTACTATTTTTATGCTTGCTCATAACTGTTATTAAAACAGGAAAAACTCTTCATACAGTAGTGCCACTCAGTGCAAGCCAGAGTAATCAATGGATGACAGAAGGCTTGTGCATAAAATCCCTATCTAATGCCAAGCTAGAAACTAGTCTGGTGATATTGGATGAGTAGGCACTAGATAGGAATTTTATGTACAAGCCTTCTGGCATCCATTGATTACTCTGGCTTGCACTGTGTGACACTACTGCATAGAGAATTTTGCCTGTTTTCTTAATGTATGGTTTTAATATTTACTACTAAGAAAATTTGGAGAGAGTATTAAATTGTGTTTAATTTTTATTTCTTTTAATTTTTATTTCGTTACTGATGATATAGCAATATTATTTTGTTGTTAAATTTCTGAATATATGACCTATGTTTATAATTTTTTAATAATGTATTGTTTTTTTTTCTCTAAGCATTATTTGTTGCTTTTGCAATGATTTTAATATTTATTTAAAATTTTTGTTTATTTGACTTTAAAAAAGTTCATTTTGCATATATATTGACAAAATTAGAAAGAAAAAATAACTATGATGGAAAAATCATTTTTGATAATGGAGTACAGTGACACCTCGAATTTACATAGTATATTAACATCCCCATGCTTTTGATGTTTTGCTAATATAAATAAGAGTTTATTGGCGGTGTACCAGAAAAACGTAGTTTATATAATATTAGCTTGTTTAGATTTTGTAACCAATGCTACTCTCAATGTTTTTGGTAGGTATTTTAAGTCTTTAGGTAAATGCATTACAGATAATTATATAAGTCAATAATATAGGATGTATTTTTTTGATATTATCTGAAATATTATTTATATAAAATGATACTTTATTCTATTTTTAAATACAAATGAATTTAGTTTGAATTCATTAAAATAGAAAAAAAAAAGGTTAGTTTTTTTCATTTGTTTTCAATTCTATACTTAGATAAAAGACGAAACAAGTCTTAATAGATCCAAGAGCATTGTAAAATTTCTCTAACAGCCCCCCCCCCCCTAAAAACATTTAATGAAAAATCAAAGCTCATTAGATTTTCCAAGTATAGAGTGATTTTTTATTTTTCATTTTTAGATAGATATTCATTTATCAATCAATGTTGAATGTTTAGTAGAATTGAATATGCATTGGCTTATTTGGAAAAAAAATCTAAAATTTTTAAAAGAAATGTCCAAGTTTACTCAGCTGAGATTCAAACTATAGAACATAAATATAATAGATGGACATACTACTATTACTCCACAGGACACTTCATATGTATCCATATTCACAAAATGCTTACTTTTCTCAGAAAAAACACAGTGCAATGACTGAAATATCTAGTGGTATAGCATGTGTCAAAATTATCCGAAAATTCCTGTAAGCTACACAGGTCATCTAATAATGTTATAACATGTCAATTGCAAAAACTTTGGTGTGTTTTGCATACAAAAACAAAATATGCACCAAAACATTATCAAATTTATTAGCAGTTATAGATTGATGCTCTATGTCTAAATTGCAGCTATGTATATGAATAAAATACAATTGGTTGGTGTTGAAACATTTTTTATAGTTGGTAAAATTTTCAGAGTACTTTGCCATTTTATTATCATTTAATTAGACAAAAAATACTCATGTTCTTGAAAAACATAAAAAATGAAAAAGCAATATATGGGTAAAAGAGCAAGCAGGTGTTACTGACCTCATTGAAAAAATTAAAAGACTGAAGTGAAGTTGGGCTGGACATATTTCCAGAAGAGATGATAGTAGATGGATGATTAAAATCTTAAACTGGACTCCAAGAGATTGTCAAAGATCAAGAAAGAGACCACATGTGAGATGGATGGATGAAATAAGAAAGTGTGCAGGGGTGATGAGAAAGATCGGAGAAGATGGATTGAACTTAGAGAGACCTTCATTCTGCAGTGGATTGGTAATGGTTGATGATATATATATATATATATATATATATATATATATATATATATATATATATATATATATATATATATATATATATATAAAAATAAATGTCCATTAATTATAAACAAAATTGTAATTATAATTGAAATAATAAATTTAATGGTTTACAAACTATTACAAACAATCCTTAAATCTGCAGAAGTACTTTCAGTTTATTTCTTAAACCTGCCTCAACTGCCATTAAATTAAAAAAAAAAGCGGAAGCAAATGTCATCAATTCAAATCCCACGAATCTCATATTTTAATGTTAGCAGCTTGTCGATTTATTAAATGCATTTTATTCCTGTTTATAAAAATTGCCTCTTTAATCTTTCTTTTACTATGGTTTCTCTCCTCATGAAGAATTTTCACATTTTCAAAATCAAATTTAAATTTATATTTACATGATTTTTCATGATCAAAGAAAACTGAAGGAGACATTAAATTACCATTATTTTTACTTTTTACACACTTATATTTATTATTTATTATTTCAATTATAATATATATATATATATAATAACATTTTCCATCTTGCTAGAGCTCTATACGCATTATAAAATGTGTGAGTTGATCAAGTTATGCAAAAAGAAGAAAATTGTATTTCTATTTCTAAAAACATAACTATATTACCTGATCAACTCGACCTAGTAATTGTTGAGAATTATGCTATCGATGAAATCAGTTTTTAATTTATTTAATATGGGCTCCAGGACTCTTATTCTAAAGAATCCGCTGAAATCATCATATAATGTCTCACAAATAAAAAAGAAAAAATACTTTTAAACTAATCGGTATTGCATCATACTGTAACAAGAATTATTTTTTTGGAGATTATTATTCCTGGGCTTATAACATATTGGCAAAGATAAATTATGTTTTAAATCTTACTAAACTAATAATAAATGTAATAATAAACGCTAATAAATATTATAGAATAACGTACAAATGAAAATTGCTATTAGAAATATTTCTATTATAACAGATTAAAAATCTGTTTAAGTTAAAATGGGAATTACTAATCAAGTAGATTGGAAAGAACACACACTAATTTAAACATGAAGCAATTAATAAAATAAAGTAATTAAAACAATTAATTAAAGTTCTTGATTAAATAAGAGTCTCTTGATCACTAAAATTAAAGTCCATATTGGGGTCCTATTATACGTATATTTTTAAGAAAGATTTGTCGACAATTTAGTCACAATCGGGAATAATAAGAGTCATATCTTACCGGTAAGTTTTGTGAAAAAGTTGTAGCTTACTATGCATTGTTTTTTTTTGTTAGAATGAGCTAGGTCCCATTGGTTATTAGTTGAACTTGTATTCCATTTTGAAGGCTAGTCGCAGAAGCTTTTCTAGTGTCCATCTTCTTAACGATGTCAGCTAAAGCCCTGGTCTACTCCCACATGAAGGATTATTTCATCATGAAGTGGTCTTGGATTTCTTAATCCAAAACCAGCCAAAAGAAAAAATGGAAAAAACAAGATGTTCTTCAAACTGGTCTCTGCCTTTTATACTAGAGGCCCAGTTTTCAGACTTCTGCACATGCTATTATCATGGCATTTTTGGTTCATAATCTTGTACGGTCTTTACTCATTTCTCAATTACAAAGTTCTCATGTTTTAATGAATCTTTTGGCCATCTTTAATTAGCTAAAATATTTTTCTTTTAGCTTATCTTTTTACTTCTGGAATTCTTTTGTTCTCTCCAATTCTATTTTTATTTCTAATTACATAAAAAAAATACGAAAGAACAATTTAATTTTCATTGTACGTTTTTTTTTAACAAAATAAATTATACTCAAAAAAAAAATCTAAATTTACTTTTATTTTTTTAGCTTTTACCAAATGCCAGTATATTTGTATCGTATATAAATAAACGGTAAAATATAGTCTTCCATTACGTTTTTTTGAATTTAAGCGCAGTTGGGAAGGGTTAAGGAATTATCCAAAAACTTCTGTGAATTAAAAGACCATATATAATAGTTAATTACCATATATATATATATATATATATATTATTAGATAAATTCACAATTTAGTTTGAGCCATTTTGTGATGCCATTTATATGTTAGATGCCAAAATTGCTAAAGCAGTCAATGCAACCAATGGAAACTAGTAGATGCAAATAATTGCATTTATTACACATAGTCACACTTTGATGTAACACTATATATCTGATAACAACTCTATTTAACCATTGTAACAAAAATTAAATATCTAACAACAACCCTTTTTATGCATAATAATAAATATTAAGTTAATTTCGAACAATATTAGACAGTAACTAGATCACTCATTGATTTAAACTGTTTGATTACTCAAAATGTGATCTCAATGAATTAATACTGATGAAATGATTATAATTCTCTAGCGATAATCATTCCTTTTTTTCTCGGAACTAATTATAAAGTAATATCGGCTAGCACAAATTAATTTTATTTGTTTTGAGAATAAAAATGCTTCTAGACATTCTGATATCACCTCCTGGATTCAGAGAATCCGATGACTGATCTGGTAAGCTTTATTTTTTAAATATTTGTTTTAGCCTTATAAGTTATCTACATACAGTCTTGCATAATTTGAAAGCACTTTGACCTCTTCCCTCAATATAAGATGAACTCAATAACATGTGTAAATTAGATTGTATAATAGGCAATCTGGTTGAGAATTAAATAAAGAATTGATATAACTATTGCTGCATAATTTTAAAATAAATTACTAAAATAATTTATTATGAAAATGGCAAGGAAATTTAAACATTTACAAAATCATTTTGTATTCTGTACAAATACATTAAAACAAACTTGTTTAGAAGATATATTTCCAAATACGCAAATTACCATTACACACTATAAATTTCTGACTGGGTTCAATATTCTATTTAGCCCTCTTTTAATCTATTAAAAGATATATGCATACTGCATTAAATTATTTGACAGTTAGATTCAAACGATTTATGAAATATCTATTTAAAGTAAAAATTTACTTGATTTATTAATAATTTATATTAACAGTCATTAGATTAATGATTATACACTTAATTAATAATATTTGATTAATGATTATCCACTTAATGAATAATATTTCTATAATATAACTTTCACTACACCATTTTCATGCAAAGTAGGGAGGACTTGTTTTTATCTGCTATGTCAAACTTACTATCCTCCATTTAATAAAAATTAGTATTATACTTCCATTAAATGATTTGTGTCAAAGATGTGAGAGCAGTAAATATGACACATCAATTAAACTGTAGTAATTGGCTATCAATATATAAGAGATTGTGTCAAATGATAAGTACTGGTTCAGCATGAATGTGCATCTTGGGGATTTTACATATTTTTCTTATGTCTTGTTGTCATATATTTATGTTTACTTCCTTCCACATGGTGTTAAAAACATATACAAACCAGTCCTTTCACAAGAATGGTATATTAAAAGTTACATCGTGGAAATTTTACTTGGTTTAGTATCTTGTAACTAAAATATCATAAAAACAACAACAAACAAATAAAAATTAAATTATAAATCTAATAAAATGCTTGCACATTAATTTATCTACATTAATTAATTAAATGCTAAGGTATTGATTTTTGCTTAGTTTTTCTTTTCTGTTCAATATATATATATATATATGATAAACAAAACAAGTTATAAAGATATTGAAGTGTAATTATAGGCTTGTGTTAATTTTATATAGAGCCGGTAGATGTCACTATGTATGCAATATAGGTTATTTTTGTAATTAAGACATATTGAAAAGGGCAAAAATTTAAAATTTGCCGAAAAAAGCTTTATGTTATTTTTATGTGTTATGATTATATGACTATATTACAGATATTGCCATATATCATTTTGTTGTTAGATAAAGATATTTTATTATATCTAGGATTTATTTTTTATTTTATTTTTATGTCTTACAATTAAATGTATGTAACACTGGCAAAATAATGATAAAAATAGCTATAAAAGAGTGGTTTAAAGCTGTAGCATAACTACACCTTCATAGCACTCCATAAAATACTGACTATTAAGATAACTAGTTACATTTGTAAATTTTATTGCAGTATGACTTTGCTATGGGAATTTTTTTTATTGCTGATTTGTGATTGGAAGGAAAAAAGATATATTTTTTAGTCTTTCATTATTAAACTAAGATACTATTACTTCTATCATAATTGTGTTTTTTTTTATTCAACCATTGTTTTATTTTTCCCTCAATTTGTTCTTCTCTTTTTAAATTTAAAAATCTTAATTAAAATTTCTTTTATCATCAAAATAGTTTGGTCTACGACAGGGGTGGTGAACCTTTTTATGTGTACGTGACAAAAATTTCCAAAAAGTATTTATTGAATTAATTGGCGTGCCATACAGTTATTAAATCAAAATATAAATGACTTAATTTTTACAGTTTTTTAGAAGTTTATAAAACAAAATAATAACAATAATAATTAAACAAAAATTCTAAAAAAGCTAAATAAAAGTGAACAATATTTATTTTGAAGAGCACATGTTGAATAAAATGTAATAGTAAAAAATTAATAGTAATTAAAACAAAATTCTGGAAATAAACATAAAATCAACATAAATAGACATTATTTAATGAGATTTTTGCTGAGGTAAATTGGATGCCAAATGCTTTATATCTGATTCACATTTTGTCAATTTTAATAATGTACATGCTGAATTAGATTCATCTGTCATTCTATTTCTCGAATTGTCTTTAATTAAATTCATTTCAGAAAACAATGATTCACATGCATATGTAGAGGAGAAAATTGATAATATAATGGTCGCTAATTTTTTTAAACAATCAAATGTTTCAGGAATAGCATTCCAGGCAGTCAATAGTTCCTCTTCAGCATTCTTTTTACATATGTCCAATAATCAATCATTTTCCATTGTTTCTAACTCATTCCTCAAATCAACAAATTTCTGTTTCCATATAGAAGTGGATTGAAAATCAAGTGATTGCATTTCCATATCTTCTAAATTAAATTACTCAAAAATTTCTAACTTGAGATTATTCATTGATATTATGTCTGGGTATAAAATAAATTTTGATATTTCTGAAAATTATCTGAACTGTGTAAATCTTAAAGAAAATTAATCAATTATCAATTAAATAACACCACAAAAGTCTTGCTAATTTTACTTGATCTGGTTTATCATAAAATTCTAAATCAGTCAAGAACTTTTTTAGATTTGGAAAATATTTGAAGGCTAAGAAATAATATCAAGGTTGAAAATTTGTAATTTAACATCAAATGCTTTGATCAAATCAAACATGACAACAATTATCTTAACATAACTTTGCAGTTTCTCATTTAATTAATTTAGATGTGAACACATATCAGTAAAGAACATTAATTTCAAAAGCCATTCAACATCCATTAATTCATTATATTTTTCATTGATTTTCTCATTACATAAGAACAATCTTATTTCATCTAAGTACTTGATGAATCTTTGAAGAACTTTTCTTCAACTTAATCATAATCATCGGACATTATTAGTAAACCATTGTATACTGAGTTCACCTCACTCAATAAATTTATAAAATAAATTGGCTAACTTAGTCACAAAAGTTCATAACATCATCCAGTGGCTTAAAATTAACATTGTGTATAAAACCTGCTGTTGTATAATGCAATGAAAACCCAAAAATGAATGTCCAACATGGTTGAGTAAATAAACTGAGAAAACCATTTTCTTTTCCAGTCATATTTTGAGCATCATCTGTAGTTACTGATACAATGTTGGCAACATCTATTTCTTTTTCAGCGAGTATGTTTGAAACTTCATTGCAAATATCTATTCCTTTTGTTGTTGTTACTAATGAGCTTAAACAGATCAATTCCTTGATATTATTTCCAACACAATAGTGAATAAAAATAGCCAGCAGGATGATCCATTTATGTCTGTACTTCCATCAATGCAGAGAGAAATTAAACTAGATTTTATATCTGGTTTTGGTTGGTAAGTTATTTTATTAGCCATTTGCAGGACTATTTTTTTAATTGTATTTCTAGCCAGTGATAAATCTTCTATGCTCTGAATAATTTTTGCTTTGTTTTCAAAATCTTCAAAAAGAACTAATGCACATTTTATCTAAGCTTCTTTCATATATTCTCCATCATTAAAAGGTTTACCGTATTTTCCAATTATAATTGAAATAAAAAAACTAGCAGCAGTTATATTTGAATAATTTTCGATAAATTTCATTAAGATGTTGATTGAATATTTATATTTTTAACTGCTTGGGCAATATATTCTTTTTGTTCATCTTTACTTTTTTTGCAGACCGATTTATGACCGATGATGTTCTCAATACAACTTCTGGAACATAAAACACATATTGCCTTTGTTAAACATTCCATACTCATCAGTCCACCAATTTTGAAATTTTCTACTGATTAACAATTTTTTTTTTAATTTTTCACTAATCATATTAATATAATGGTAACAAAATATTTAAAAGTAAATTTAAATGAGCTTTAATAATTTTATAAATCAAAGATTTATTATATATTAAAATATATTATTATCTTTACATTACACTTTTACACAAAACTTCAAGCCAAAAAAAAACGTTAGTATTGATTATGCATTTCGTTCCTTTGTTCACGATTTTGATTATGTTAAAAAAATAAATGGTGTCAACACGTTGAGGTAAAAAAGATTAGGATACAAAATAATTTTATTACTTTTACTTTACTTTGAAAAAAAATACTTCAAAGAGTTGTATTGGAATCATTTAACAGGTTGACTTAAAATATCATTCCACCTATATATATATATTTTTCTCCAAATTTTGTAATTTATTGCTTCTAATCAAAATTCAATTGTAAATTGAATTCTAGTATAATATTATATTTATTTATTTTATTTTTGGTTTACAGTAAATTTTTATTAGTACAGATTTTTGGAACAAAAAAAATATTGAATAATTTAAAGCATAGAAAATTAGTATATGTAAATAGTTCGCGAGCCAATAAAAAATTCAAAAGTGCCACCTCTGGCACGCGTGTCATAGGTTCACCATCCCTGGTCTATGACATTATAAGTAAATAAGGATTTCCAAAGTTTGTTTCTCTTCTACTATGTAGAATATTGAAGATAGGTGCCTTTTTCTAACCTGATTTCTTTTAATTGTAATTTTAATATGAAATTTAAAACTATCATAATTACTTTCAAGTATTACCATTTTACTGCAGAATGAATAACTCTCAAAATTTAATCCAGTTTTTATTATCTATAACCTCTTCTCTATTTCACACTACCAAACTTCTTTATAAAGAATGTAAATAATATTAATATTAGATCTTGCCATCCCATGTAGTTTCTTTTAAAGTTTTTACAATCTCTTGAGATCCAGTTTAAGTCTTCTATTGTCCATCTATTATAATCTTTTTCTAGCTATATATCCAACTCAACTCTACTTTAGGCTCTTAATTTTTTTTAATGATGTTGAGATTTTCACTTTTCCTCTTTTCTTGATAATCCCAACATGCACCTCTTCAAACTTTGGGGAGTAATTTTAAGTCTCTGTACTGCTCATTAAGTATGCAATTCTCAAATCCATAAGTAAGAACTGATAAACTACATTTATTAAAAGCTTTTCTTTTTAAATACACATATATATTTCTTTTTAATATTAAGTTATTTCTATCAAAAGCACTCATTAGGAATTTGATTCATTATATTTCCATTTGTATTAATAATCCATCTAAGGTATTTGCATTTACTAACTTTCATGGTTATCAATTTTTATTTTCTTCTTCTAATTCATGATTATTAATCTTTTTTACTGTTGAAAAAATCCATTGAACATTACTTTAGTAATGCCTTGGCCGTTTTGTAATCAGAACATTTCTTATGTGTAATTTTTAATGTTATGTAACTCTGCATGCTTTAGTGCAGTGGTAAAGTAAGAATTCTGTAGTTCATGGTATATGGGGTGACGATTCTATCTCTTTTCCGGTGCTGGAACATTTTTATGAATTCATGAGCAATAAGCCATTGATTAAATTATTATAAATTCCATGTGGATATTTATCACTACTAAATTAATCAAATGTTTTGTTATCAATAGAGCAAATATTTGTTTTCTTCCGATATCAGTATTAATCACAAACATATATTGATTTTTAGTTTCTTCTGTATTCAACTTATGAATATGTGTGTATGTAGCTATAATTATATGTAATAAGTAGTATATCAAACAATAAGAACAAAACAATAGTTATCTTAAGGGTTGATATATATGTGTATGTGTGTGCATGTTAAATGATTTACAGAAAAGTGGATTGTTAAATTTCCAGAATTAAAAAAAAAATCCCGTAATAAAAATCCAATTAATGAATGTATATACCCATACAAATACGTATTCGCATGTGATATAATTTATTATTTTAACTAACTCCTTGATAAAAGATTGCTGCATTACTCGCGTTGCTGATATAATTGTTTCAGTATTTCTGCTAATTAACCGTAAATGTACTTAGCGGTAATCTCTGTTCATATTGAAATTGCTAGAAGTAACAAAATTGTTTACTCGTAAATTTTATTAAACATAATGCGTCTTGTTTCAGTTTGTAAAGTCATTCACGGTTGGGGATCTTTGCATGATAGTCGGTCTTACAAGGAAGACTTACTAATTATTTTACCATCAGGCGTTTAAAGAAGTTTTACAAGATCTTGCTTATGGGAACAGCGGCTACTTTTAGCTGTAAAAAATAAATTAGAAATAAATATTTTTTTTAAATGTTTATATTTAGCACGCACATTTAATAATTCGGTTAATGTTTAAAAACGAACCATCATTTTATTTCTAGAAAATTATTGTGCGTGTTCATGTATATAAAAATAACTATAAATATATGCTTGCTTAAAATGAATCAAGAATAGGGGCACCTTTTTAAAAAAAGTTTAACCTAGAAATGTTTATTAAACCTTGAAATTTTTTAGAATGTTTGCTTTTATAAAATACAATTTTTACTTCTTTTCTAAATTGCTACATTTATAATACCGTATTATGCTAGATTAAGTATTGATAATGTAACAAAATTAAAATTTTTTAATATGTCACTAAGTTTTTTGCTATTGATAGGAAAGAAAAAATATTAATCATGCCCAAGATAAAAAAAAAAAAAGTTTATAAAATCGGAAAGTTTGCAAATAATACACCAGATCAGATATTTTATACGATATTGGGCTGTTATTAACCATCAAATAACCAAAGAAAATTGCCTTACGTGTTATGAATATATCTGTATATAAGTAAAATACAAAAGCTATTCTTGTAATAATAAATTGAACAAATAGAGAGTCTGACATTTCAAGGACAGCTATCAAAAATTTGATCAATGATAAAATACTAACAGGAACCCCAACGACAAAAGCAGAACGTGAATTTCATCATTTAAATTTTATTTTCTATTAATAAAATATACATAATCAAGCATATTACATTAATATTAGAGATAGCATCAAAATATAATAGAATATTTCAAAAATTAATATCAATAATTTGCTATTTAATATATGTTTTGTTTTAATATTTAGCAACATAACAGAAGAGCCTAACCCTACCACAAAATATAGAAAAATATATGTTGGAAGAAGCAGTGAAGGATTAAAAGCAAAATATATGTGTAAAAAAACATTGCTGAAAAAATTAAAAAGATGAAATGGAGTTGGGTTGGACATATTGTTAAAAAAGATGACAGTTGAAGGCTTAAACTGGATCCCAAACATTCTAAAACTTCTATAAAGAAGCAGAAATATAAAAGAATGAATGAAATAAAAAAGATTGTTTAAATAATGTAGAGAAGTGAAACTATGAATACAAAAAGACTGGATTAAACTTGGAAAGATTTTATCCTGCAATGGATTGATAAGGATGATGATGATGATAAACATATTTTGTGTTACAAAATAAATTTTGTTTTGTATGTTGCATTTGAAAAAATATGTTTATCATCATCATCATTATTAATCCATTGCAGGCTAAAGTATATCTCCATTACTAAACTTCTGATATCTCATTTTTCCAATTGGTACATTTTAAGTGTTCAGTTTCTAATAGAGATAGGGGCATACATTTTTTATAGGCATACCTGACTTGTAATTCTGCCATATTTTTCTTTTTAATATTTCTACTTTTAATTAAAACTACATAATAAATTATTGATTTTTTTTTTTTTTTGTTTTATCTTTTAATTACTATTATGTACCAGATTTGTAGAATGTTTTTTTTTTAAAAAAAAAAAAAATAGATATATACATATATATTTTAAGCTCTTTTGCTTCTATTAAAGCACCATTATTTGGATCAAATTTTTTATTGACATTTATTTTAATAAAATTTTATAAATTTTGTTATGTTTTTGTTTATTTATTTAATCCAAATAAGGAATTTTTATATATCTCACCTATGCATGCACATACATTTGCATTAAAAATACTATTGAATCATTGTGTTTGCCTTTAATTAATTATTATTAATAATAAATTGAGAGGTTGCCAGTCTTTCATCTGACTGTCATAATATCTGATTGGCTGTCTGAGAAGCAACAGTAAGTGCATGTGAGAAACTGGAAACCTCTCAATTTATTACTAATTTAACAACAATATGTGATTTATACAAAAATATTTTTTACATACGTTGCTGATAACTTATATTAACATCCAGAAAATTACGGCATAGTAAATCTAAGATTACACACTGTACTATCATAAATTAAAACTCAGTGAGTAATATATAAATATATTTATAGTTTCACGCTTTCAAGTCACGATGCTTAAGACTGGCTTATATATATATATATATATATATAAAGTTAAGTAGAGTGAAGGTTGGGGCCATTCTTTTCTTATCAAAAACTCTGTCATGCATTGAAGCTTGATTGCTCTTCAGACTGCTGTCTTAAACATCTGATTGGTTGTCTGAGAAGCAATAATAAGCACATGTGAGAGACTGGCAATCTCTCAATTTATTACTAATTTAACAACAATATGTGATTTATACAAAAATACTAATTATTATTAGTAATTTAAAAACAATTTTGAACAACCCATTACAAGCTACTATTTTATCTATGTACTACTGGTTGCCCACCTTTTTAAGTTTATATTTCTAACATCACAATATATAAAAAAATATTTTTCTTATCTTTGTTTCTTCTCAGAATGGTCATTAATAAACTTATTAATGGTACACTTATTAAGTGATAATACAATAAGTTCCAAACAATTTAAATAGTAAGAATATAAATATTTATAATTTATTGAGGATAATTGTAAAAGAAAATGAAAAGTGTAAAAAAATTAAAGTAAAATAAATAGTAATATTTTTTTTCTCTTTTCAATAATTTTATCCATTATCTTTTAATTTTAAAGAAAATAAATGATAAATAAATTAAATTTTAGTTAATGTTTGTCAGTTTTTTTTAAAAAAAAAAGAAAAAGATTTTAATATTTTTGTTAAGAAATACTGTTCTAATTAATTAAAGTTGGGTTTTCTCTCATTATCTTGCTCTAATGAAGGATAATATATTTTACAAATAAAAATATAACTAAATGATTATATTGTTTTTGATAATTAAAAAATAACTACAGAGAATTTTTTTAATAATTAAAATAGGATTGGAATTTTTAGTTAAGGAAAAAGGAGGAAAATAAACTCATGTAAAAATAAATTTATTAATCATAGTTTAATGCTGTCATATCTGAGATAAAATATGATTGAATATATGCAATATTATTTTAAAAACTAAGGTGTAAGGTGAAGCTGTAGTTGTCAGTATCTAGTGATAAAAAGTCTTTCATGATTCAGCTTATGAGAGGATAATAATATTAGTCCAGCTGTAAAAAAACAGTGAAAAACAATTTTGTAGCCCAAAGTAAGACTAACCTCACTACTAATTAAAACAAAAAGGTTTTGAAATAAATTTGAAGAAAACCATGTGTGAAGTCTTAGAGAAAAACTATGTCTTACCAAATCTAACCATATAGCCTGTTCACTAGTAAAGAATGTATAAGAAGTAGAATATTCCTGTAAGAAATCTGCAACAACCTTGTAATCCATTCAAAAGCATGATTGTCTCAAGCTATATTAATCTGACTGCAAATTATTATATTGGAAAATGGAGACATTAAGCCTGTACTAACTTGAAATTTATTATATTGTAAAATGTATAAATTTAATTGAGTTTTATACCCAGGAAATCTGTGTTAATTTGGAAATTAATATTATAATCATGTCTAAAACTGAAACTAAAACAATAAATCATGCATAAATTTGACCTTTGACATCCCATTAAAAAACATTATTCTAATTTTAATGTGAACATTAAAAAAAAAAGGAAAAACTAACAGAAAATCAACTGAAATTTATAACTACTTGAGAAGGAATAAATAAATGGAACCATGGTATTATAAGATATTGTAATGTGCACATTTATATTTACAAATAATGAATCATTTTAATTAAATGTTTTTTGTTGAAGCATTTTAGATATAATATTAAAATAATTGATTTTAATAAATATTTTTTTAGTTGTTTTGTTCTTCCAAAATGCAAAAGAATATGCAACCTTGCCATGTTCCTAAAAATAGAAAAGAAGGTCTTAGCTAATCTTAAATTTTTTTAAACTTTTTCTATAAAATGTTGTTTTTCAATTTTAATCATTGTAAAGAGAAATAATGCTGTTTAAAGTAAGTGCTAATTAATTTAATTATGAGGATCAACTGGTTTTGCTATATAAAATTATATATATATATTTGATAAAATGTCTTATACTTTGAATTATTATACTGTCATATATTCTCTGACCATATTAATTTTTTAGTTAATTTTATTAAATAATTGTGTTATTTTTTTTATTCCCCCATCTATGTGTTTTATAAAATGGGAGAGTGTGTGACTTGGTTTTATTGTAGCATAGTGGTCTAAAAGATTTGTAAATTATCCAATAAGATTATTTAAATTAAAGTAGACTAAGTTTATACTTTTATATTTTCTCTTGTTCACAGTCACAGTCCTTAGAGTACTTGTGATTTTGAGCTAGTTATAGAACAATAATAGTTAATTTATATTTATGTGGTGTATATGTTTGTGTTAAATGTCCAGATGGTTTTCTGGATGTACAATAATCAAAATTATGTTTAAAGTCCATTTATTGTAATTTATTTACAAATTAAAAATTAGTTTGTAGTTGCTCTGTACACTATGATACCATATGCCCAGAGCATTGGTGCTGATTAGCATATATCAGGATTCCAGCACCTAAATATGTGCATGCAGAAGATTGTGTTTATATAATGTCCAAAAGTTGGCATTGGCTAAATAAATAACCTACATTTTGATATTAAATCTTGATATTCATATGGTATGGCTGTTGATTCTTCTTCTTTAATAATGGTGATGCAACTTATAATTATTGTAATTATTCATGTTATTCTATGCTGATGTTCTCATGCTCCTTTTATATTTATTCATTTTTGCATGACTATTTATTATCACTGTTAATTAAAATGATTCTGATATTAATTTTACTTATGTAATGAGGATAATGATGTTTCCCCGGCTTCCTATAT
Organism: Epiperipatus broadwayi; assembly: GCA_028023455.1. Taxonomy (NCBI): domain Eukaryota; kingdom Metazoa; phylum Onychophora; class Udeonychophora; order Euonychophora; family Peripatidae; genus Epiperipatus; species Epiperipatus broadwayi. The sequence goes on from JAQFVV010012592.1 coordinate 2,094,144, forward strand.
TACCCTTTTTTTTTTTTTTACATATCATTACAATCATTCACGTTGTGAATTATTTTGTTACATGTATGGATTGTTTAATGTTTACTATAAAGTTAAAAGAAAAAAATAAGAAGAAAATTGTTTACTTTGTTAATAAAAAAATCAATCTGTTAGATCAAATTAAAAACAATAAGATAATTCGATTGATTAGGATCTCTTTAATTTGGAGAGAGAAATAGTAAGAAAATGTTTCATTTTTTTATTACAGTAGTGCCCTGTATTAAGGGGTGGTGGTGTATATTATTTACTGCAAATGCAGTTAAAACAATTCTATCTAATATTATATATATATATATAATGCAAAACCATAAAACAATACAATACTAGATAAAATCCAAATTTTTTACCAAAATCCTTGAACGACCATGGTTTTATCTACTACAAATGAACTTTCTCAAGTGAAAATCAAATTAAAAGAACAAATATATATATATACTAACAAAAAAACCTTCCCATAATTCATTTCAAACACCACCTTCCCTTTGTAGTAGATGAAATTATGGTCATAAAAGGATTTTGGTAAAAATTTTGGATTTTATCTAGTATTGTATTGTTTTATGGTTTTGCATTTTATTTTTAATTTTTTATTTATTTATTTGTGTTATATATGTATATATATTGTACATATTTAGTAAAATATACTTTGTTTAAAATAAATATTTCATTTCCTAAATCAAAGCTGTTTTTTTTTTTTTCATTTTATATTAAGAAATAAACTGTTATAAAGAAATGTTTTAAAAAAACAATCAAAGCATGTTTTTATCAATATATCTTTATTTACATATATTTTAAAAAAAATTATGTGAATAAATACTCAGTTTTGTGGTCATTTTGTTATTTTTATCTATCATGCTATAATATGTGTTATTTGATTTTTTGCTATAAATATGTTTATAACTGAAAATAACGTGAAGAAAGATAGGCTTAGTGAGTGCAACTATAGGGTGCACTGATAACATTTTATTGGCAATCAATGTATTAATTATTATTTATAAATAATCACACTCCTAATTTTCAATATTTGGTAAAATAAAAAGAAAATTTAATCCAAATGGTCACTAAGAACTGTTAAAAAATATAATCTATGAAAGGATTAATATGCATACATAATTTTAAAACTAAATTTATATATTATTTTTATTATATAAACAACATTCATAATTATCTAGATCTACATAAATCTACCAAATTTCAACGTTCTATTATACTATGATTTTTATAATTCCTAGGTCAAAATATATTCTTTTAAATAAACAAATATATCTTGCCTTCTCTAAAAGGCTAGATAATCATGCAATGATCATATTTTACAATAGAAAATGTATTTAATTTTGGGTATACAATCAACCTTTGTAACACATCATAATAATATGAGGATATGGATCACCACTTGAAGTCTCACAATTATTTTTATACCTTTTTATGAAAACTATAAAAAAGATTTTGTATCCATAAAATTCTAATCATCTTCTTTAGCAGCCATTCATAAAAAAGTATAGAAAAAATAAAAAATAAATAAAACAATTAAAAGTTATGACACAACAAAAATAAAGATTGTATTCAGAGTTGTAGTTAATGTTATTTTAAAGAATTGAAATGTAGTTGCATAAACACATACTTGGTGTAAAAAATGTCAAGCATTGGTGGCCGAGTGGTCAGCACAGCCGCCTTACAAGCAGTTGTCCTGGGTTCACGGGTTCACTTTTTGGCCGATTCTTTGACACATGGAGAAAAAATGTTTTGTGGCAAAATGTTTCATAATGATGAGGTCCTGTGCCAACCTAAATAATTGAATGCCATAAGAGAAAATAAAGAAGCATAGAATAGTAGGAAAAATAATGATAATTAATTTACTTATAAATATTCAAGATTATCATTAATGAATTAATTAGAGAGATGATCAACATCATAAATTTTTCATTTAGTCATGTATATAAATTTCTTTCTCATATATATATATATATATGTATTATAATGATCCGGGATTAGGAGACTTAATGTAATCTGCACTACAAGGGCGCCATCTAGGCATTTGAACCTAGAAAATTTATATAGTAGGCAGATACGTAAGTAAAAAAAAAAATTTTTTTTTATTTTATATATTTTGATTCCAATCATTAGCCCATTGTCACTAGCTCAGTGGAACAGCAGAGGTTTATATTTTATAATAAATTCTTGTCTAAGATACATTTCAATATTAAAAAAGGAATAAAATAAGCCACTGCCAGAAATTAATACACAAACATTTATTTACGCACATATATATAAAATTTAGCATTATTTTAGAATAACTTTTACTTTGGATTTTAACTTGATTTTAGAATTTAAATTTACATTTTAATTTTTATAATATTATAAATTTACATTTTAAATTTTATAAGTTCGCACAGATGGATTTATGAAAGTTTGTTTTATAATGTTGAGTATAGATCGGTTACATAGATTACATGATTAAAAACATTTCAAAATAAACATAACCAATCAAAATACAAAGTCATTGATAATGTCAATTGCAGAGGGAATACAAGAAACCCATTGGCATTCACCATAAGACGCTGCATTGATATCGATAACTTATATATTCTAACTGAATATGAAAACCACAAACATCAATAACCACTAACGATTCCATGCAAGTGTCCATACACAACTTAATTTTAATGCATTTTATTTAGAGTGTCGAGTATGAATATACTACATAGATTTGCATTTGAAAAGAAAATATTCTATCCTTATTTAACCTTAGGCCAAAAGTTCGCAGCTAAACCATCTTCAATTCATCTGATATATCGATGCATTCAATGTAACACGAATACGGCAGCACAAAAGGTTAAGAGAAAAAATTGCCTCTCATCAGATAGGAATACTACATCTATCTGATGGGAAGAGCAATAAAAAAAAACTCCATAGGAAAGGACTGCGGTCATTTTGCCGACTTACGATCCCATTCTGTAGGCAAAAAGGAAGTGTGCGGCATATAAAGCGATTCTGCCCGTAGCGAATCTCATACTACATCTACTAATAACACCAATATATCCAATCCATTGACCCAATTTAACTAAGAAACAAATAACCTAAGATTACCCTCCCCTAATATAAACTTTACAAATCTATATAGCCATTCACGCCCAACTTAAGTTTAACATTTATATAATTTAATTTAACGAAAAGCAGAAATCATAATAAAAACTTAAAAAAACAAAATAAATAAATAAATGGAAGTGATTTTACAAAAGAAATACATCCAATTAAAATTACTTATTATTAAATAAAGTTGGTCAGATAGGATTCTATTTCTATAAATTAAATATTGCAAAAAAGTTTATATTTTAGAGTTCTTAATGTTTTCAAATGTTCATTAATTATATATTTCTTACTGTTTTGAAAAATGTCCATAGTCTCTGATTTTTTGTAATGGAAGGTGTTAATTCCCATGAAGTCATAAGGAGATTGGTGTGCAGTTAACCGTTGGTCCTTTATGGTTGATGGTATTCTTCCGGGCCTTGATGTCCTGTGGTCTGCAATATTGGAAAACGATGTTTCATTTTTTTGAACAACTGAAGGAATTGGAAGTGCGTCTTTCAATCCCTTCTCCTCCAACTCTCTCCAACTTAACACATATCTGTCATCTCTTAATAATAATTATTCACTCACTATTTTATTTCCAAACTTTTCTTTTATATGTAACTTTAGGATCCAATGGACATTACATCATCGATGATGATGATCCTTCCATTGAGATCCAATTTCCCAATGGATTTCTTTCATTGGCCATTAGTTTCTATTGTTTTCCTATCTGACCATTGCTTATACATTTAAATGCCCAAGGGCTAGTTCACTTGGACTAATTAAATTAATCATTTCCATTTTTTCAATAACATTAATTAATTTGTTTTGTACAAACTTAGATATATTTTTATCTTTAAATCTTTACTGACAATTTAGTTTTAAAATACTTTTTCTTTTTTTTAATAAAGTTTCTTTTTTTTAATTTCTCATCTGTGCGATTTTAAATATATATGAGTTTAGTATAGAATTTTTTCAATTTTTAATTCTTAAAAAAAAAGTTTTATTTGCAAACTTTTATTTTTTTCATGTTTAATAATAAAAAAAAATAATGTAACGTCGTATGTGCCCATTACAATATATATATATATTAAAATAAAGTATTGATAGTGTAAAATAGATGTTGTGTACTATTTTGTTTTATTGCATTTATATACAGTGAAATCTGTTAGATATCTTCTATGTTCTGTGTGGGGTAATTATGGTAATCAATAATATTTATTAATTTCTGTTTCTACATGCATCTTAAGTAATAGGACTCTACATTAAACATAAAGTGAATTGATATACTTTATATTATGTGATTGATTAAAGTTTATGTACAACAGTTTTCCACATATTTGAAGAAGATAAAACTATCTAATTATGGAAGCTTGTTAAAATAAATCTATAAAAACTGAAACTTCAGATATAAATGATCATTTTAAATTTGCTTCTTTCAAACAGGGTGACACTTTAATATAAATATCATATGAGAAGGTTATATGTAACAAATTTTGCATCACTTTAAAATAAGTAATTTATCAGCTGTTTCAATATGATCATTTTATGATTTACAAACACTATTTATTTATTAGCTGCATACATATCCAGAACCATTCCAAGATAAGTCATCAGTTCTAATGTTTATATATCATAAAAGCAAATTACTTCTTAAATTTTTTTATCCTACCATCCATACATTTATATGTAGCAAATTCTCACAAACTTTAGCATCAGTTCAAAGTAATTAACCTATCATCAGTTTCAGAATAATAATTTCATGACTTCACCATTCATCAAATAATTACAGAGATATATGGGGCATCTCAGTATAATATACAAGATACTTTTCTTATATATGTATTAAACTTTAGACCAATTGAATCCAGTCTTTTAAAATATTAAATATTTACATCACATGTCTCAAAAATAAACTGGTACTACTATAAAATGAATTCTCTAATCAAACTTTAAAGTGATAATATAAAATTAATTTCATTTCTGCCATAAGCTAGTTTCTTGTAATGTTTATAATCATAATATTTATGAACTTCATGTTGTAATCATTTGATATTGTTAAATCTAATTGTTTTGAAGATTGATATATAAGGAAAGGCTTTATAAAATACATTAAATGATTTTCAACTATGGAAGTCATTAAAGAATTAAATTTTTATTGAAATTTTTTACCTTCACATGATCAAAATGATTTCTAACCATGAACTTTTACATAACCTCAATAGGATTATCCCAGAGCATGTGATGGTACTTCTATGCATTAGCTTTAACTCACTTTATTGCAGCTGTCTTTACTACTGTTTTACTAACTGTCATGTTTATTTGATGTTAAAAATTGGAACTAAAATGATATTGATTTATCAATTCAAACAATAAATCTTAAGATATCAATGTTATATAAAAAAATCTATTACAAACAAGCCAAAAAACAATCAAAAACATTGCCAATCTGTAGTTTCAAATTCTGTCCACAAAATAAAAACTTAGGATTATTTCCCAAAATATTCACATATTTATTTTTTTTTAAAAATAATTTGACTGGATTTATATTTCATTTAAAAATGTTTACTATTAGAAGATATTTCAAAAAGAAAAACCAATAACACAAGGCCACAAGTTATAATTAATTGAACAAGAACACATCCATATAGATCATAACAGATATAATTCTGTAACTTTTAAAGAAATATTTTTCAAGTTTCAGAATACGAGTTAAAACAAATCTAATTTTATTAACCCACAAAAGTACCATGTGGTATAGTAGTATAAATGCTAAAAGTAGTATCTCATAGAATTTATTTTATATAAATATCACTTCAAATTTTATTTTATTTCATTGTAAACATTATTTACTATAGATGTTAAGACATCTGTATAAAAAAAAATTAAAATATTTAGTTATAAAATCACAAAAATCTAGAAATAAAATTGGGTTCGTTTAACTGGATGCAGTTTATTGCTTTCTTACAATAAGTTATAATATAAGTTATAATGAAATAAGTTTGTTTTTTATTATTGTAGACATTCCTTAAAATAAATTTTGTAATATTTGTGTAAAAATTAGAAAAAATAGTGATGATTTACAAAAATTGAAAATTTATAGCAGCTTACACTATAAATAGTATGATACATTGCTAAACATAATTGATTTTTGGCAAAATAGATGCATCTTTAAATAAATAGATGGACACTTGTTCAACTTAAAAAAAATGGAATGAAGACACTTGAGAATTTAATTGAGGTCACATAGTTTGTAGTTGTTACCATTTAATTTAATATAAAAATTGGCAGTGCAACCCATATTTGCAACAATGAAATACTATTCTTACCCTTATAATAGCTTCAAATGAAAATTTTTATTTACTGCTTTAATTCACTCTAAAACTACTAATTTTTAGTTATTGTAGTGAATTTACAGTCACATTGAAGATGTGATGTGATGCACTGTGACTTTTCCTTAAACAAAGTCAGGAATCTCTCAGAAACTATGCCCAGAGAAACCTGTTAGCCACTTTACCTTTCCTTTCCATTCTCCACCCTATGTTTTTCCATAATCTGCTACATCCCATTTCCACAACATAATCTTTGTCAACTCTATGGTCTTTATATCTAAATCTTCCTTTTCTTTTCCCAAATCCGGCATAAAAACCAACCCACTTTCTGTATAATCACTTTGTTCATATTTAATCTTCCATAACTTCATTATTTGTACCCTTTCTGCTTTCAAGCATTTACATTCAATTAACCTTTTAACCGCTAATTATATTATTGGTTGTATGAGGTAAAAATCAAATCTTTTAATTGGCCAACTCACAAACTGAAGACAAAGCCTATTGTTAAAACACATTCGCCTATAATATTAAATTCAACTCAGATACGTTTATAAAAAGTATATTACTAATTTTTCAGGTTATGAAGAGAACGAAAGTTCTTTCAAAAATAAATTGCTATTTATTTATTCTAAAATATTCAATTTCGGCAACATAAAAGCTATAATATAAACAAAAAGGTCGACTTTTATGTTATAGAAAAGTAAATATTTCTTTTAAATATTTCTTTAATATTTTTACTAAAATCTTCAATATTTTTCGAAAATAATTTTGTTTTTTTAGTATATTTTTTAAAAAACTAGTTTAATTTCTGAAATTATATTTTTTAATACTTAAAATTGCATTCGAAATAAAAATCTCAGCGTTTTTCTTTATTTTCTTTGATCAGGCGGTTTCTTTGTTCTTTCCAGCCAATCAGAATGTCTTTTTCGGCTGAGAGCTCACTAACAACCAATTACAACCGATGTTCTTTCTTTGTTTAGGTTTAAATGTGTTTTTTTTATTTTTTACTTGTAAAATAATTCGGAAGAGGGCACCATCTTACAGAACTTTTAAAAACCTATTCAAAACCTATCAAACGAATTTTTTAGCATAAGAACTGGCAGAGTTAGAGTGACGTCAGATGTCTACGAGGAGCTTCATAAGAGGCGGGAAAAGGGTTAACATATGCCTAATATTTTCTATTTCTTCCTTACACAATTTACAGATTAAATTACCCATATTTTTCCATTTACATGTATATTCTCTTGTTGCTAAAGATCCCATTTGAGCCTTAAACAATAAACCACATTCCTTGATATTATCATAAATTAACTTGCCCCTAATGTTCTGTTTACCTTTATATATATATTTAAACTTTTTACTCTCCATACTAGTTCTCCATCTCTCCAACACCCTATTTTTTTATTAATGCATCTATTTTTATCCCATTTCTTACCACTATAACACTCAACAATCCTCCTAACAGAATCATTCCACCTTTTGTACAAATATACTGATATAAATTCTTTATCCAAATTTTTTGCATTCTGCATTACCTTTCTCACCCATGTTGTTGCCTTCACTTTACTCGTAACCCAGCTAAATACTATTTTGGCTATTTTTTTATTATCCATAAACTGCAACCTACCAAACATTTTCATTTTATTTTTTGCATCTCTCATCTAAAAACTTGACTATCCCATTTCTCCTTGAATTGCCTCCCTTGCTGTCCACACATCTGCATCCAATGAATGTCTTCCTACTTTCCTTTGTACTTTTTCTAAGTAATCTAATACCCCTTTACTAAAACATAATGTATCATTACCATATGTTAACCCTGCTACTGTATGGTGCTTCCATCTCTAGTATTAATTTACAAGTGAAAAATCAATAACATTTAAATTTAAACAATAACAATAAGAGAAAGGCAGAATTTCCAAGGTCCTGATTGGTTATTTCTCATTTTCAAAAAAAGGTAGTGCTTGTCGATGATTTTGACAGGTTTAAGTTTTTTGTTTTGATTTTCAAAACAAAAATGTATGTTTTAGAGTACTTTTTAAGTATTTTTTTTACATATTATAAATTATTTTCATAAAAAATGCTGGAAATATAATTATTTTAGAAGAATAATTAAGATTTTAGTAAAAATTATTTACTTTTACATGAAAGTAAAATTGAGAAAAAAAATCAATGATATAGGCTGCATTTTCTAATAAGTTACAAAGTGTTCATTTTATATTTTCCACTATAGATTATTTTTATAATTATAAATAGAAATTTATTTTTGGAAAAACTTTTGTTCACTTTCTTCATCTGATAAATTATTAATTTGTTTTCTACAAATTAAACTAAAATGAATATAATATTAAAAGATAAATATATTTTTACTTCTTATTCTGCAATTGACCAATCAAAATTTTAGAACTTTAATTTATTTAGCCAATAGTATTACCTACAGATGAAGGATTAAAACTTACTTTTTTTTTTCTAAACATATATTTTTAACAAATAATTAAAATTTATAAAATATGATAAAGAATAAAGTAAATTTGATCATACAAAACATTGTAAATTTAATCCAATAAATCATTGTAGACTCTCAGAAAATATAAATAACTAAAGCTAAAACAGTGCATTATAATTATAGTGTCAGTAAAAATCTTTTATAAATGTTACACAAAAGTTAATGTAGATGAAATTTAAGTATATACTAGATATAAATTCAAACTTTTTCAATATTGCTAAAAATAAATTTTATAAGAGAGACATAATTTGTACTCATTTATAAAACCCTTGTGAATTAGTAATGAAATCAAATATTTAATTATTGTTAGTACAGAATTTCCAAATATTTAAAAATTTGATATTATCTATTTCACAAGTGCTACTTATATCAATGCTTTCATCAGGTAGATAGGCAACAAACATTGAACATTTTCATCTGCAATCTTATTTCTTATATAAATGGCTATTCTGACAAATGATATTAAATGCCACATTAAGGACCACTTCTTTGTCAGAAATCTAAGCCAACATAGGCTAATTATTAAAATTTGTAATCACAATTCCTATAGAGATATTTATACTGATAATTGATATTAATTCTTTCTAAGTAAACTGTAGAATCTTCTCAAGTGACTTTTCCTGTCAAATGAAGTTATTCATGTATGAATTTCAGGTATCTGTGTACTAGTGATTATGTTTTAATTTCATATTTAATAATTCTAATAAAATATTAATGAATTATAATTTATTCTATATTTCTAGATGTCAAGAGTCATCAATATATAAAATGGATAATAGGGCAAATATCAATTTGCAGAGGTCAAGTTATAGAAAATCGTATAATGTATTTACAATATATCTGTAAAGCAAAAAGTTTATTTCTAAATATAATTTTTTTGTTTCAATATTATTTTTGTTATTTAGAAGATATTTTTGTTAAAGAAATGTAAAATATATTTTGTTTTACATTATAATTATAGAAGGATTTAAACTTGTGTAATAGGAAATATGGTAAAAAAAATTATTGTAGTTAATGTAAAATATAAATCATTTTTATTTCTTAAAATAAATTATTGCTTTTAATATTTTTTTGTTATTTTAATTATGTCTAAAAATAAGTTTAGTAATAGCTGTGACAAACTCTCCATATGATAGTGCCACCCAGTGCAAACCTTAGTAATCAATGAATGCATAAAGCTTTGAGCAAAAAATCACCATCTAGTGTGTACTCATCTAATATCCACAGACTGGTTTCTAAATTGTAGCTTTCATTAGTGAGGAGCTTTGGATCTGAGAGCACTGCAACTAGATCTAATGATCTAATGCCACACTCTGAGATCCAAAGCTCTTCACTGATGAAAGACTCAATCTAGAAAGTAGTCTCAAAATATTGGACGAGTAGGCAATAGCTGGAAATTTTTTCACAAACCTTTCTGTATCCTTTAATTACCAAGGCTTGCACTTGGTGGCATTACTGTAAGGAGAGTTTGCAATTGCTAATAACAGCTTGTGTAAGCATAAGAAATGGTGATCATGTGATATTTTGAAAATTTAATAATAATTATACAAAACATAGTTTAGCTTTACCACAGACCTTAAGCAAAAATTGAAAATCCCATATATGAATAATTAACTTATTAGGTGAACTTTTTTTAACAGGCTCATACAATGAATAATCCTATATTTTTCAGATATTTCTTTAAATATTTTTCTAATGAAAAAAAATTCTGTTACCCCTCCATTATTTTACAAATTTTATTAAAGCCATAAATTTAGAAAATAAAAATATTTTAAAATATAAGTCTAGTAAATAAAAATAAATATAACTGAAAAATTAAAACAAAATATTTCATTCTATCTTCTAATAGGTGAAAAAATAGTCTCTGAAAAGTTTCTATATTTAAAACAGTTTGTTAAAATACAAATTTAAATAACTAAATTATTCTTTGAAATATTAATATTTAACTTTCAATAAAATAAAAAAGAAATAAAATTAATATCATTGAGAAGAGGCACTTTTTTTTGATGACAGTAATTTTTTTGCAGTTTAATTATCTATTAAAAAGCTAATATAATAAATAAATCTAAATATAAAAGTCACCTATTTATTAAAAAATAAATATTCTACATTACTATATAAATGTGAAAGTTTGTTTGTTTATGTATTTGTTACTTTATAACTTAAAAAATATTGTAACTGATCTTGATGAATCTTGCACGATTTTCTTTCTTTTAATGTGGAGAATCTTATAGGTTACACATTTTTGCTTTACAGTATTTAATGTTTTAAAAACTTTTATAATGTGAAATATAAAATTGCAACAGAATATCAACCATTTTGTAATGATGTTATAAAAATGTAAGCAGAAAACAACCCTAATTAAAAGATGATGGACATTGGAAAATGTTGGGGCCTACATTTTAAAATACATATTAAGGAAATAAAAAGATATTAGTTTTTGGTAATCCAAGGCAAAATTTTATTGTACAAATAGATTTTAAATTTTATTTGAACCATGTTTTTAATTTTTTACTTGCAGATTCCATGATGTTAAAATTTTATAGCCATTTTATTGAGAAATATAAAATTATTTACTTTAAAATTATTGTTTATTGTATTTGATGAAAGTTATATTTTTTGTGATGGTGCTGTTTACAAATATTTCATGTTAATATTATATAAATATATTTTAATTATCAAATTTTTTACTAATATAAGAATATAGCTAGAGAAATGGAGAAAATGAGAATAAAAAATTATTTGACATTCAATACAGTAAAAATGTAATATATATATATATATATTTAACAAATATATAGATACAGTTCAAAAATGAAATATGTAAATACATTTTAATTAGCAAACTTTCTATTAGTGTGAGGGGGCAGCTAGAGAAATGAAAATAATTAATGAGAAAAACTTTTATTTGGTATTTAATACATCAAAAATCAAAAATGGAATTTAGGTAATAAAACATTCAGAAATTTCTACATAAAAAATTTTTAATTATATTATTTTATATTTTTATTGTTATTATTATACTAATATTGTGAACAATACCATGGATTTAGCTAGTTTTACATAAAAATAAAAATACTAACAGATTATGTGTGAATTTACTTTTTTTATATATAAACAAAAGTCTATGTTGCACAATTGCAGAATTATGCTTACACTTGTGAATATATGAATATGCTTTTGCTATTGTCATCACATTTTTTTCCTGCCTTTTATTTTCATCATCAATAGCTACTAATATTTAAGAACTTCAGATAAAACATATATTTTACTGCTGGAATTGTATATATATTTTTTAAAATTATTCTTTATATTATCATGTAAGTCAAAAGATTCTTATATTAAGTACACATAGCCAATTACAACTCCAAAGGAAGATAAGAATGAAAAGCATTGAAAAGGTTTATACATGTAATTTTTACTCAATTTAGTTAAATTATTTGTTTATTATAATCTTAAAAGGATTAATAAAGGCAAGCTTTAAATTGATACCAGACATAATGACAACCTTTTCCAAAATGACTAACAAATATCACAAGACAGATTTAATTTGTACTTATTTTAATATTTGTTGTAAATCAATAATGACATCAAAAGCATAAATACAAATAAATAGAGCATTTAAATAAATGTAAACATTTACAAAGTATCATTGATATCAATGCATCATACTTTTTGTCAGAAAGCCCAGAAAATGTAAAATAATCACTTATATCTGCAATATAGGGTATATGAGCACATACTTTCAGATGACCCATCACTCTCCACTCTATCCAATAACACTGAAACACTCAAGCACATATATGCTGAAAAGATCTGAGCACTTATAGTATATATGTGTGGGAGATGATAATCTGGACCAACTGATGATTGCTGGTTTAGCATGAAATACTTATATTGGTGATTATTTATCTTTTCTGCATATATGTGCTTGAGTGTTTCAGTGTTATTGGATAGAGTGGAGAGTGATGGGTCATCTGAAAGTCTGTGCTCATATACCCTATATTACATATATAGACACAGGTATATAATAAGCCTGTGTTTCAGTTATTACATTGTAGAGATGTCTGCCCATCCTTGCATATGTATTTAATGTATTATGTCCTGTACATGTGGGGTTCAGATTGACCTTAGGTCAACATGGGTGTGACAAGAATCTCGGTCTCAGGGTGGCCTTCGAGCATTCCATCATCAGATTTTCAATTGGATGGACAGTTGAAGAGTTGGAGTGTGTAGTAGATTGGAGCCTGTCCATTAAAGTATGAAAATTGTCTATCTTAATATATATCTGAGCACTTATAGTATATATGTGTGGGAGATGATAATCTCCACCAACCGATGATAGCTGGTTTAGCATGAAAAACGTATATTAGTGATTATTTATCTTTTCAGCATATATGTGTTTGAGTGTTTCAGTGTTATTGGATAGAGTGGAGAGTGATGGATCATCTGAAAGTCTGTGCTCATATACCCTATATTACATATATAGACACAGGTATATAATAAGCCTGTGTTTCAGTTATTATATCTGCAATGTAAATGCTTATAGATTTTGCTATATTAGCAAGTGACATTAATAAAGTAAATTTGAAGTTAACATTAGATATAAACAAAACATCTTATCTGTGAATAAAGAAAGTAATAAAATGACTTTATTATTCAGAAGTTTTATAAATAATTTGAGTGTTGGAAGTGACATAATTGAAACAGATCCAAGGATTATACAATTTCATAGTTTTCATATTTACTGCATCAAACCATACAGAACAACTTTCAATATGGTTAATAATTAAAATTCCCAAGAGTGCATTAATTTATAATCATTTTAAATTAACTCTGCATTGTAAAGATTATTTATTAGCTATAATGAAAAATACTATATTTACATCTGGTGTTGACTTGTTTTGGTCTTATTGTTATAATTTCAGAAAATCATCTATCATAAATTATCATGTTTCATCTTCTTGACCATTGATATAAGTAGTGCTTGGGAAATTTATCATTTTCAGTACTCACAGTTATTTGAAAATTCTGCATTTATTAGTATTTATATATTTAGCATCATTCTTTATTTTCAAGAACTTTTAAAATGAACATAAATGAACGCTAGCTTTGAAGTTTAATTATTAGCTATATTGAAGGAGACTGTGTTGCACCTACTGTTAATTATAATTCATTATTAATATTATTTGTCAGAAAAACTATTTCAATATGAATTGAGATTGCAAATATAAATGAACATTTTACATCTGCTGGACTTTCTGACAAAGAAGGTTACATATCAACATAAAGTGATGCTTCTTTAAAGTTATTATTTTCATAGTTTATATTTATTTGATACAGACTTCATTTATTAGTTTACTTCTATTTGTTAACCATTTCACTATAAAGTTTTTTGGTATCCACTAGTAACTATCTATGTTAAATTTTAATTTTTTTTTATTTTAATGATTATACTTTTATTCTGGAAAATAATTTTACAATTTTAATTCATTTCTTAAAAATATAATTTTACAAATAAAAATTATTCTTACAAATAATATTTCAATTTTGTAAATATAGAAACAAAATAATTACAAAAGCAAAGGAAACGTTTGTTCTTTTGTATTTGCTGATAAAAATATTTAAAGAATAAAAGTAAATTTATTTTAACCCAGTCTTTAAAACAAATAAATTCATGTGATGACAAAATAAAGCAATAAAATGCTGTTTTATAATTTAAAATTTTATATATAATTATTTAAAAAAATGACAAAAAAAACTCAGTTACAGCATTTATAAAAACATTCCTTTTTTAACCAATCATTCTTATCATGATTATTGTTTTTCTAAAACAAACACTTTCAAATAATATCTGACTGTAATCATAAATATTTTTTTCTTAAATATTTTAAAAAAAGAATCATAAACAAAGAAAAATATACATTTTTTTTTTTAGTTAAACAAAAGAAGAGCACTGGTGAGAAATGTGTTCAGAACTGGAGAAGAAAGAATCTATCAATCCATTGCATTATTGATTCATTTGTATTAGATTTTTTATATGTTTTTGACTTCTTCAGATTTGTTTTTGAATTAATAAGTTTTCATTTTACTGTCAAATGAACATAAAACTAGCAAGAAAATTCTAGAGATAGAGTGAATTTTAGTTCAATGACTGAAATGCCCTCAAACTGCACTGCATTACATTTCTAGAAAGATAGTCATTAAAAAATATGTGCATTTTAATAATTAAAGATTTTAATAAAATGTTATGATGCTAATTAAATTAACAGACTGAAAAATAATGGTAAATTACAATTAATAATGATTAATAATTAGTGTTTTCTCATAATGTCCATTTCTTGGTTTACTCAACATACTTTCATATCAAAAACTTAACATACACGTATATTCAAATATTTCTATTCTCCTCCAACTGATGCTCTCTGATTGCATAATCTCATTTTAAATTTCTATAATTTAAGCAAAACAAAATTGTCATTGTGATATAGTTAAGATATTTTCGCATTCCTTTAGATTTTTTTTTAATGGAGACTAAATTATTTGATTTAATGGCTAAACATGACTGTTTATATTCTAAAAACTGCACACACATCATCACAGTCATCATTAGCTATTTAAAGTTCAAAATAAAAAAAAGCAGAGACAAAGAAGAAAAGTTAAAATTGAATTGTGTGATGATTATATAAAGTCTTCAGTGAAATACAAATATTTTCATATGTCTAACAAATTGACTTTTAATTTCTCCATTTGGTACCTTGCGGTATCTATAAATTTTGCAGCAAAAGACTTTAAATCTATGCTTTGTTATAGCCCTACTAATATTCGATCTTCAATTAATGAAAACAATCAACACTGTTTCTCTCTCTTTAAAGATTTTTTTGGATTAATCTTTATAAATACAAACATACGTATAGAGTAGTCATTTTCAAATTGGTAACGGTTCTATTTAAATATATTTACACCCACTTTATCTAGGCATATCTATAATTTTCTGCAATGAGCATGAAGATTCGTTTATACTAATACATGTATAATATTCAAATATAACTATATTGTCTATATTAAATTTAATGTAATTAGAAGGGACTTGAACTCAGGCTTTCAAGCTTTCTACAGCTATGCACTCCATTTTATACAACTGATACCCGTGACCACCTACATGTGAAAAAAATAAATGATCTCCAAAATACATATTTCGTGCTAAACCACTATCTCTCACACGTATATCTTTTTCATATGTATGTGGTAATTTATATCAGTCGCATAAGATGGAGTAGTCTGAGTTCAAGTCCTTTCTAATTATATATACATAGCGTGATGTGAAGAAAATAGTTGTTAATTTTGAAGGTCTCCTGGCATCCTGCGTTGTAATCAAACCTTAAAAAAAACAAGCACAAAAAAAACCTATTATTTTTGATTAGATTTATAAAAACATAATAATGACTTTTGATATTATCTAAGTCTTACATGTAATATGCAATATATTGATTTATATAGAAATGTAATTTTTGCGAGTTTTGCTTTTCAATGCTTCTTATTTATAACATTACGATTAACAATATTTTTCTAATTTTATTTATTAGAATAATTTTGAATAAATAACTAATTGGAGAATAATTCCATTTGAAATATTGTTGAACATTTTAATCTTTTAACAAATTGAATGTGTCTAAACATTATATCGAAACTGCTGCACAGCCGACAGGTGTGGAAATTTGAAGCTATGCCATTTGCTGTTTTTAATATCTGATTACTCCAAATGACTTTGCCTTCTTTAAGTGCTAAGCTCTGACTGGACAGCCCACATGGATCTGCACTCTATTGAGAATGAAATTAATTTAGCGCTTAGTGAACTATTATTAACTTCCGCACGCACAAAAGTTTAATCAATAAATAAATACAGTTTTAAAAAATTATTGGTATCTTTATTTTATAAAACTTTATCAAAAGTTATTTAATCTTTAGCTGTTATTCATAAATAATCTTAATCTTTTAGTGATAAGTTCACCTGGTTTAAGTCCAGCTGTTTCCAATAGCACGTAGGAATTTACTTACAGAAAGCTTAAGTTAATTGTCGGCTTTGCAATTTGTTCTTAGTACTTAGCATTTTTATTATTGTTAAATGATTCTGTAGTTAGCAACTTTAAACTTATTTATTAAAATAAAGTAATCAGCGTAGCTACGTTTTATAAATATCAGTAATTTATAAAGTTAAAAACAAGTCATCAAATATATAAATTAAGACAATATACTTTTAAAAAAAATAGTTATACAGTTCCATTCTATATATATATTCAATTTAGTTCTCTTTTAATTGTATATATATAATTAAATGTTGACTACACATTAAACATCGATAAAAAGATTAAAATTTTACTACATAGTTCCTCTCTTTCCACAAGTATTATATTTATAGAACTAAATGTTGTCTACCTATTAAATACTGATAAAAGTTCTGTAGTCAAGATATTTGTTATGTGTCTGACGTAGTTATCTTCACTATTGTTTCATGTTTACAGATGGCAAAGCAACATCATTCTACATTTAATTTTTATATTAGTTCTCAACTCAATTGAAAATATCATCATTACTCAATCCTTAAAGTTTTTATTCCTCTACATATTTATCTCAAAAATGTGATTATTATTCATAGAAGTTTTAAATACCGGTCGTTGTTGCTTTTCATAATCAGATAATCTTAAATTTAAAATTTTTAAAATAACATTTTTTAAAAATTAAACATTATTTGATATTAATTTAATTAAAATGTAAAAACAAAATGATTTCTAATAAATATTTATTAAGCATTCATCATCATCATCAACCATTATCAATCCACTGCAGGATGAAGGTCTTTCCAAGTTCAATCCATTTTCTCCGATCTTTAGCTTCTCTTCTCCATACCACCCTGCACACTTTTTTATTTTATCCATCCATCTCACATGTGGTCTGTTTCTGGGTCTTTTACAATCTCTTGGAATCCAGTTTAAGATATCAATTGTTCATCTATTATCATCTCTTCTAGCAATATGTACAGCCCAACTCCACTTCAGTCTTTTAATTTTTTCAATGATGTTAGTAACACCTGTTTGTTCTTTTATACATATATTGCGTTTTCTATCTCTTCTTGTTACTCCCAACATGCATTTTTCCATACTTATTTGAGTGGTCTGAAGTCCAAGTCTCAGATCCATAAGTAAGAACTGATAAAACACATTTATTAAAAAACTTTCTTTTCAAACACATAGGTATATTTCCTTTTAGTATCAAGCTATTTCTACTAAAAGCACTCCAATCAAGTTTAATTCTATGATTGATTTCACCCATTAGGTTTCCATTATTAAGCATTAAATAAAGATAAATTCCACAATCTGAATATATACTATTAAAAAACATCTATTATTTAAATTAAAGTTCAATGATAAGTTATTTTTTATAATAAATATATTAATTTGTACACAGTTAAGAAACATAAAAAAAAAAAAAAACACAAATAATTCACTAAATATCAGCGAATTAATGTCTAATTGGAGTGAGTTATCAGATCTTGTTTTTAAAAAATCTAAAAACTGTATTTACTTTTTGAACAGTTTTATAATTAATCTTTAAAAAGATTGCATTGTAATTATCGGATAATTGATTTGCATCTTAAATGAAGAATTAAAATACAGATGAAGTTAATCAGCAAAAGTAAATTATTGTTTTAATTAATTGTTTATATTACTTCCATACATTTTTTATACTAATATAAAATGATCAATGTAATTAATTTCAGAAGGTGACTTATTATGACATCCATTTACTGCAGATTACATTGAAATATATGTATTTAAGGATAATCCAATAATTCCCATAGTTTGAGAAAAAATACCATTGAAAATTAACAAATATATAAATATGAAAAGTACATATGAAAGTAATTGTTGTATATATATATATATATATATATAAATTTATATATATATATATATATATATATATATATAAATTTAATTTTAATCTAAATTAAAATCCAACTTTTAAAAAGCATAAAATAAAAATGTAAACAAACTAATTCTAATAAAAATTTGTAAATCATTCTCTTAGCCTTATCATATTCAAAACTCTTGTATTTTTGCATGGAGTTTTTATTTTTTGATAGTATACCCTAACTTTGTTTTCTGCCTTATAATGAAAGATGAAATGGATTTTTTAAAAGTGTAAACAAACTTGTGCTAATAAAAATCACGTAACATTCACATCTTACTTTGGGTTTTTTTTTCTGATGTTATATTTTAACTTTGTCTTATGGTTTGCAGTGAAGACTATAGTCAATCTTTTAAAAAGAAACAAATTTAAGTTTAAAAAAAAATATGTTACTTCCATTTTCTTATTTGAAAATTTTTCCATGACATATTCTGATTATTTTTGGAATTAAAGTGAAGGCTTAAACTAATAAAAAAAATTTTTTATTTATGAATTGGATATTTGCTCCATTCTAGTTTCTTTTGGCTTTTGGTGCAAACTAATATCAGACTTTTAAAAACATAACCAAACTAATAAAAATCAATTCATTGACATTTTTTCATGTGAAATCATTGCTTTTTTGATAGCATTAAACAATTTTCTAACTCCGCTTTGTAGATATTTTGAAATATTTTCCCCATATGCATCTTATATCAGATTAAAGATGTTAAGCATACTTAGAATTTGCATTTATTGATAATTTTATAGACATTTGATTTGAAAAATTCCGATAATGTTAATAATCAACTTTTTAATTTCCAGGCTTATAATTAAAATATATATGAAGCAAAATAATTAAAATATTATGTAAACAGTATATTTTTATAAGTAAAAGTATAACTTAAGCTTTACAAAACATGACAAAGATGTTTTCATTGTAAAATTTATTTTCATGGCACAAATTTTAATTTAATAAGAAAAATATTCATTACACAATTTATTAGTAGTAGAAACCTTCATTGTCATAGACCTCACTATAATGCATTTTAAAGCTTTATACTGTTATTAATAAAATAAATGTATACAGTATACTAAAAGTATTTATATATAAATAAAACTGGTAACATTTATTTATAGACACTTTTAAGAGCTTGAGTTTACAATGAAGAGAGAAAAATATATTCTTTAAATCTAAAAAATTCAAAAATTTGAGAAAGTTGTGGAACCTAAAATTTTGGATTAATTATATACCTTACTTGCATTTTGATTTTTAAAAGGCTTTATTTTAATTGATGATGCATTTTAATGATGTATAAGAATTATTAACTCATTCTCTACCAGATATAGTTTGACAATTCCCTAGTGGCAGTTTTAGTTATATTTGTAATTTATTCAGGGCCTGGCAGTCAGTTGGCAGATTAATAATTATATTTGTTAAATAATAAAAAACAACTCACAATTTAGTAATACTATTTCTTTCTTCTCTACATTACTTTTTTAAATATATGCCATTTCTTCCTTTATTAATATTCTTCAATAATTTACTATTTAATTTTATTCTCTCTCTATAATTATCTATTTTAGCCAACTTTTTTTTTATTCAAATAGTTTTCCCATTTAATATTAACAACTTTTCACTTTTTTTGTTTTTGATAGCACATTTATATTTTCTGCTTGCTTTCTTCCTCTCTTTTACACTTTTACAAATTCTCATTTTTCTATTACTTTTATTCTTTTGAATATTCTTACCTAAAACTCTTTTCTCCACTTTATTTATGTTACCACACCAGTCTTTATATCTATCTCCAACAAATTCTTCCATAATTTCTTCTACTTGTATTTTATATTCTCCTAACTTATTTTTATTATTCAATCTCCATCCACATCTTTCACTAACGTTTCTACTTTTATTATTATTTCCGATCACACTAATAACTATTTATATTATAAAGAAATTATGATCACTATTACATACCCTCTCTTCATTCTCAAACACTTTAATTTTTTATATTTCATTCATTTCCCTCTTTATTTACCAATTCTTAATCTATTGTGTGAAATATATTATTTCTGGAGCATAAGTATTGCCCCTCATAAACATTTCATAAATTTCCAATGATATTCATTGTATGATATTTTTTTTCAAAAGCTATCTATTATTGTTAGTCAAGTCATCAATTTCTTCAATATTTCCAATAAACATTATTTTCTTCCCATTTTTTTGAAATTCTATATATCCCTAAATAAGCATTCAGATATGCTGCTGTTCCACTCCATTATAGTTTGACTACTTCCAGTGGCCATATGCACTATACTCATCATCCATTCTTGTCTTCCTAGCCTTATCTCAAATCCCAAATGTTCTTGAAACTTTACAGTATTTAAATACTTTTTTGACTGTAACTTTTATACCACCACCCTTTTTTCTATTTCTTTTATATTTAAACTCTACCATACCAAGTTTTCCAGTATAGGTTCTTGTTCTTCTCTTAGATCTATTTTCACTACTGCTAATAGAATACCCAATTCCTTTTATTTTTAACTGCTTCATTTAATTCTAATCATTTTTTTAATCTCTTACTATCTTGCATATTCAAATATCCAATTTTAACAAGTTATTTCTTTTTTACTACCATTTTATAAATTATTTTGACTCTTTCTTTTCTATTATATTTGTAATTAGTTTATTATTAGTTTTACAGACCAATTTCCTCTCCACAGTCTACATTTATATCTGGATCAGCTACCCTTTGTTTACTTCTTACACCCCTTACATTCTTAATCTTTTTATAATACTGTAATTTAAAACCCCACTCCCCTTTATAAGTATCCCAAACTATAATATTTTTCATAAATCAGACTGCCAATTCTTAACTTCCTTTTTTTGGTAAATGCAATCCATTTTTAATGTATAACTCCCTTTTACTAATAAAAAAAACCCACACATCCACAAACATAACATTATTTCTGTCATATATTTTTTTCAATCTTTCATGTATACAACATGCCCTATGTAAATGTATTTATTGTTGAATCTTGGTAGTAATCCTACTACTCCTACTTTTCCTTTAACTTTATTCAAATTGCTAATCAATTTACTCATCCATTACTTTTTTCAATGGCTCTGATAAATTATTTGTCTCAACATAACAAACATCTCTACTCCCATATTTATTTACCATATCTGTAACATACTTAATTGTAGCTCCAGACAAACATTCTCTTAAATATCTATTTTTATTTTCTCTTGCTGTTACATCTCCACATCCTCTAATTAGCATGTCCCCTAGCAAGGCTATCTCATAGTTTGCTTTCCCTAATTCATCTATAATATTCTTTTCAATCTTCTGACCTTTCTTATCTATTTTTTCCTTATTGTTTCTATTAATTAATTCTTTGATCTGCTCACAATTCCTATCTAATGCTTTTTAGCTTTACCTCTTCCTCTATCTTACTTATTCTTTGCCTATCTTTCCCAATTACCCTACTTATTTTGTCATTCTCTTGTCACTCTACTAAATATATACTCCATTCTATTGTCCTTATCTACATTTTTGTCCATTTCTCCTGACTTTCTCTTTAAATTATCTATGCTTAAAACATTTTCCATCTTTTATCACAATCATACATAATCTACACAACCATTCACCTTTTATATTTTTTATAGTCTTAATTAAGCACTTCAGATAAAAAAACCTTATCATATATTGTACACACTACCAAATCTTGCTTAGTTTCCTTTTGATCATCATACATACATTGTGGGATACAAATGCAATCCATATATTATTTTTGTAATTCCCCTATTCTATATTTAAATTTATAACTTTTCTACCACTCTCCAAACCTCTTTATATATTTTTTTTTTTATAATGGAGACCAATAAACACGTGCTTCCTAAAGTCACACTTCTATGTTCTCCTCTTTTTTAAATACATCACTCTTCTCATTTAAATTAAAAACAATTTTTAAAAGAAAACCTAAAATCCAACTAATATTATAGATGCCTTAGTTTTAAGGCTCATTATAGTAACAAAAAGGAGATTTTTTCCTTTACATTTAAAATGTCAGTGTCTCTCTCCAAATATTAGCAATATTTTTCTCAATCTTTCCAATTCCAATTAAATCTATTTCTCTGTGCTCCAATTCTCGTTCCTCATTCACTCTCTAAACAAATATTTCCCAGAAACATAAATTTTTATTAGATATTATTAAAAATATATGAAACTTTAACTTATTGGGGAACAAAAATCAGTCACATCAACACACCAAGGAAGTTTTTTATAGTATTGTTATAGGTTTGTTATAAAATAGTGGCAATTTGAAACTTTTTTTTTAAATTTATAAATCAATGTTATTTTAGTTCCAGATTTTGCCGTCAAATAAATATTATAAATAGCTACAAAAGAATGAATTAAACCTAAAATGATTAGCAGTTAGGATAAATTTATATTCCAAATTTTTATTCCATTTTTTTCCTGATATCTAAGTCTCCTGACCTTATATAAAAATGACAAAGAGATCTCTCTTTGGTTATCGTAAATCCTTTCATATTTTATAATTTTTTATTCTTAATTTTAGTCTTTTTTTTTTTTTTATTATTTGTAAATATTTCCATAACTCTATTTTTTCTTTCTCTTACAAACTTGACATTTTATTTAATTATAATTAAAAAAATTGAAACAATACTATTAACTTCCGCAAATGGTTTTACAATAGCTTCTACATCTATAAGTGCATTGTTTAGGCTTACTTTGGTTAAATAATTTATGGACTTCCATTATATATATATATCCATGGCACTATTATGTCCAGTTTAATTCAACTTTGAAAGTATATGATAAGAATCATTGCTAGTTTTCTTCTTAATTTGCTCATTATAAATAAAGTAATTATAAATATTTTTAAGCCAATATACATTTGCATTATATTAAACATATTTTAGTTCAAAACGTATTCTTCATTATTATTTTCTACTCCATTTAAAGAAATTGCTTATTTTATTTATACTTTTAAAATATATCAAGTACAGATCTTTTTTTTTTAATTTTTGTTTATTTGACAAATATAATTTAATAATAATGTTCTAATTATAAAAGGCGTATGATCTATCTAGCTTATACTTTTCAGTATTTATAAAATATTAAGCAACATTTTAAGATTAATAAATTGAAATGTATTCTTATGATTTATGGCTGTCAGATTCTAGTTTAATTTTTTTTGTACATATTTTTATATGTTTTAACAAACCTATCTTTATGTATACAAATAGTTTCTACAAACCTTCATCATTGTTAATACAAACAACCTAGTTTATTTAACCGTCTAGATATTGCCTTTAGCTAAAACCTTATTGGGAGGTAGTAACATTTTACCGTTTTTGCTTGTTTAAATGTTTATAGGATTAAAGTGGATACTCAATATGTTTATATATTTTTTAAAAAAATAATTATTTTTATTTTTTAGAATTATAAAATTAAGTTCTATTATTAGTGTTGTAAGATATTATTAAACTGGATTAATAATTCCACTTTGTTTGAAGGCATTACATTTTTATTTAACTAGCGTTAAACTTTGATCAAAAAATAATAAGATCTAAAGCTAATAAAATAATTGTGTACATATATAAAATGGCTATAAAATTTGTTGTAATTATTAAAAATAAGCAATTTTAAATATTGAACTTTTTGCTGTAGGCTTTGGTTTCGCATGAAATAAAATTTTAATCATGGTTTTATTTAAAAATAAGTAAATGCTAATTATAGGCACACTAATACTAAACAAACAAAAGGGAATATATGGATAATAGCTGAAGCGCCAACACTTTTGTATGTAAATTAAAACATAGATTCGATTTCTGCACTTAACTAATTTTATTTTTAAAATTTGCATGTAAATGTAAACACTATAAATTAAAATGTATATAGAATATGTGAATTTTTTTATTGACTAAAAAATAGTTTAATAATTCAGAAAAATGCTCTGATTTAACAGTAAAAAATTATAAATAACAAAAAGAAAGTTATATAATACAAAGAAATATATATATATTAATATTTCTAACTTGCCCACTATTAAATTATAAAATGCAAAGTATTGTATGTGTCTACACAAACGCACTCTTTTACATTTATATTAATTTGCATACTGTTTCTCAAAACTTTGAATTTTTTTTTTTTATTATTTAAAAATCTTATTAAAAAAATTATGCGTATATTTTAACTTACTTTTTTCAAGATGTTAAGTATTTTTCTAAAAAGGAAACATGACTGATCTGGAAAAATATAACACAATAATTAATAAAATAATATAACTTTACTAATACATTTTACTTTTCAAGTTAAAAAATATGGAGTAGTCAGTGTTTTTTTTTTATTATTATAAATAAATAATTATATAATCATTTTTTTTTTTTATAAATTGATGGAGTAATATAATATTTGTTTACCAAATGGAAAATGAGTATAACAAATCAAACGATCAAATCAAGTTTTTTCAACTTTCTAATTTAGGAATAAATCCAGACATGGTAGCTTTTGAGTTCATCATAGAGGAAATAAATTTAGCCAAAAGACTAATCAATGACCATTTCTGTTTATTATTTTTTTAATATTGTACTTTTATCTGGGTTTATTATATATTGCTATTTGGACAAAAAATGTGAATCATATTTAAAAAAGAAATATCTGAATAGCTCTGTTATATGGAAAGCCAGACTAATTCTTGTTGTAAGAGATCTTATACAATAGAATACAAATATTTAATTAAACACTATAAGATTCTATAAATATTTATTCTATAATAATAGTAAGGATTATAATAAATCATTAAAATAACATACATATTATCTTTTGATATTTTTTAGATAATCTTTTTAAGTCTGCAGAGAAGAAAGAAAAAAATTCTGTATAAAATACTTATTTTAAATTTTATTTTGGTATAAGACACAAAACTAATGACTAAATTATTTTATAACACATATATAAACTTTTAATATCAAGTTGATAATAATGGATACATATTAAAATTTTTTACACACATTAAACTAAAAGAAGGCAGAAGCTTGGTTATTAATGAAAAGTCAGAAAAGTTGTTATACTTTACATTTTTATATATATAAGAGTAACTGATATGATTTTTTGTTTATAATTTTGCAGGCAATAATCTACATTAAATTTCATGTTACCAGACAACAAAGCATTAAAACTGGAATTGCAAACTGAAATCACATGATCTAGTAATAACAATAATGTTAGCCTAATCTATCTTAAACAAAAAGCAAAAACACTTTTAAGTTAATATTATAACTGTTGTAGGAGCAGAGAATTGATATGAAAATTGGCTACTATAATTGTCTAAAAGTTCCATATATTGCTGACCCCTTAAATTTTTTTACAACTAATAATTTTAATACTAATAATTTTAAAATTATAATTGTGATAAAAAAAGCTGTATACAGTAATATAAGACAATGTAAAGAAAATGTAGAAATAATAATAAACCCAGTATAGCATTGCCTCTTTTCTGATGGAACATATTAATTAACATAAATCAAAGAGATACTACTATTATTATTAAAGCATATGACTTTAACTCACTTTATCAGTTTTAATTAATTACTGTCTGGTTATATCATAGATAAAAACTTTATTTAAATTATTACATGAAAATTTTTCATTATTTAGATGTTTTATTATAAAGAATATTTTCACAGTTAAAAGATTGAAATGAAAATAGATTTTTTTTAAAAAAAAAAAACACCATATATTAGTCCTTCTGTTTAGAAATGTCTAAGATTATAAATAAAACAGTTTTGTTTATCTGAAGGTTTGTAATGATGGTATATTATAAGATGTGATATGTTGGAATTTTTCCATCATTTATGAGTGAATGTTAAATGTATAGAAAATTTAAATTTTATTTAAATTTCCAAATACAAACAACTTGTTAGTAATAACACACAAATAGACAATACAGGTTAGTAATTACACAATGTTTTGAGTAGTATTATTCTCCACTCTTCTTCAGGTGTTGCTGGTCTATATGCACAGTGACAATATTCATTTAGAAGTTGAACTCACACCTTTAGATTCTTGAATGTGATATTCAAGAATCTAAAGGTGTGACTTCAACCTCTAAGCAAATATTGTCACTATGCATATAAGCCAGCAACACCTGAAGAAGAGTGGAGAATAAATACTGCTCAAAATGTTGTGTAATTACTAACCTGTATCGGCTATTTGTGTGTTATTACTAACAAGTTGTTTGTATTTGGAAAGTTTAAATAAAGTTTAAAATATTCTATACATTCAACATTCACTCATAAATGATGGAAATAGTCCAGCATATCACATCTTAGTCTTGTTTATTCTTTTAAAAAGTTCCTATTTATGACCCAAAATCCTTCTTCACTGAAACAATGTTTCATTGAAATCTTATTAATTTTTGTTACAACTGTATTAACCTGAAGTAATACTGTCTCTCAAATTAATGAGATACTTCATGTATTAAATAAAATCACATTATTAGTTATTTTATTAGAAGGTTGTAAAATCACAGTTGAAGAAATATTACAAGTTTCTGTATTTATTCTTCTTATTTTATTGTCAACTGATTTTTTAAAAATATTTCTAGTGGTGAGAAACAAATTTAAATAATGGTTCTCTATAGACAGAAATTCAATAAGCTATTTGTAAAAGTTTATAAATCATATTTTTTTTCAATTTATATAATATTTTAATATTATCAAAATCAACTTTTACATTGCATTTTTAAGATATTGATCATATTTCTGATTTTGATAGCATTAAAAAAGTAAATAGATTGATAAAATATAATTTCTGAACCATGTCAGATTTTGTTAAAATTTTGAAAAGGTCAAACAGTTGAAACCAATAAATAAATTCAACACATTCTAATCATTTTCAGATCTATTATTCTATATCTCTATTTTTTAACTGCAGTTTTAATCATAAAACAAAAATTCAAAACTTGTGGTAATATTTTTCTGTTTGGATTGGACAAATTTCTCAATCTTGATATTATTTGAGACATAAAAGTTTCTCAAGATAAAGTAGGCTTTGACAAAGATGAATAAAATTTCACCAATATATTGGCAGTCTATTGCTGTGGAAAGGGATTTTGTGTTGTTGGGTGTGTAAAAACTTTAAACATTTTTTTTTAAATGTTGATCATAGAAATTTCTTAACATGAAAACATAGATTAATATATATTTTTCCCCCAAATCATATGTATATAAAGGTTTAAAAAATTGGCATTTGATAAATACCATGGTGTGAAGCAAAAATTCCACCAACAAAACTCTTTATAAAGGAATAGCCAGTAAATATCACATGATCACTATTTCTTATGCTTGCTTATAACTGTTATTAAAGTACGTAAAACTCAGTGCAAGCCAGAGTAATCAATAGATGCGAAAAGGCTTGTGTATTAAATCCCCATCTAGTGCCTACTCATCCAATATCCCCAGACTAGTTTCTGACTTGTGGACTTTGTCAGTGAGGAGCCTTGAATCTGAGAGCACTGCACCTAGATGTGAGGATCTAATGCAACTCTCCAGCAGCCACCTTTTATCTCTACTTAACTATAAAACTATGAGTCTTAAATTGAAAACATTATAATATTTTCAATCCAAGTTCATTAGCTTATATAGTCATATAAGTCTGAACTCACTTTAGGACCTATACATTTTGATGTTTTTGGTTCTTTAATAACCATAGCCACCACTTTCCTATTAGGAAGGATTGGTTTTAAGCCAATAAACAATAACCATTTCTTATGCTTGCTTATAACTGTTATTAAAACAGGCAAAACTCTCTATACATATTTCCACTCAGTGCAAGCCAGAATAATCAATGGATGCCAAAAGGCTTCTGGATAAAATCCCCATCTAGTGCCTACTTATCCAATATCTCCAGACTAGTTTTTACCTAATAGGATAGTGGTGGTTATTGTTATTAAAAAACCAAAAAGACCAAAATGTATAGGTCCTGAACTAAGTTCAGACCTATATGACAATATAAGCTAATGAGCTTGGATTGAAAATATTATAATGTTTTCAATTTAAGACTCATAGTTTTGTAGTTAAATAGAGATAAAAAGTGACTTCTGGAGGGTTGCATTAGATCCTAAGATCTAGGTGCAGTGCTCTCAGATCCAAGGCTCTTCATTCATGAAGACCACAATCCAGAAACTAAACCTTTA
Organism: Epiperipatus broadwayi; assembly: GCA_028023455.1. NCBI lineage: Eukaryota > Metazoa > Onychophora > Udeonychophora > Euonychophora > Peripatidae > Epiperipatus > Epiperipatus broadwayi. The sequence continues at coordinate 2,123,256 of JAQFVV010012592.1, forward strand.
TAATGAATGTAAATATTTGAAGTTTTATCATATAAATGTTGTCTAAGTCTAGTTTTTAATGTAATTTAGTATTAAAATGTTAGAAAGGGTTAAAAATTACAGGGAAAGGATGGTTAAAGAATTTTTTATATAAAAAAATATAATCCTACTCTAAATAGAATTAATGGAGTAGATAAGAAATATAAATTAATGTATAATTAAAATAAATGCTTAATGGGTTTAGGTAAATTGTTAGAAGCTTTTTTGTATAAAAGAGAGAGAGGGGGGGGATGTTTATGTTTGTTTTATATTCATTTAAATATATAGTTTAGGACTGTAGTTTTAAGATGGGTTTTAGATAAAATTTAAAGAAAGAGGGAGGTTTTTGGAAATTAGAGTTGGTATTTAAATTTGTAGAGAAAGTTTCTTGGATGATTTTAAGATATATTTGTAATTAAACAATGTAAAAGAAAGAGTAATAAAATATAACAGTGGGAGAAAGATGTAAGTAAAATATATTTCTATATGTTTAATATGTTTGTTACTGTTTATGTTAATGTAAGAGAAAGTTTTTATGTAATTGAAGTTTATTTGTTGATATGTATTTAATATCGTTGCAGATCCTTGAAAATGACTGTATGAGATAAAACAGTTGAAACATTGGAGTTTTGTATTATATAAATGTATATATATGTTCAGTATTGAGATAAAAAAATAAAGTTTTTGAAAAGAAAAAAAGGAGAAGGATTTTTAATTTGTTGATATTATATTTTTTTTGCAATTTAATAAACTTATCAAGAATAAGAAAAATATAAAACAATGATTTTGCTCCCAAAAATAATATAATAAAATAAAATACATATAGAAACATAAAGTCAGTACTTTTAGAGCATGAGATCAACTTCGTTCACAGTTTCGATCTACTCAATATTAAAGTTGTTTGCGGCTGACTGCAGTGATCGAAGGAGAAAATATAAAGAGGCATGGTTTATTGTAAATAACACCCACATGATAAACAAAAAAGTCTCATGCATTGCATTATCACACAGATGGTATATTTAAAGTTACAAATTTGCATACTAATTAACTTAAAAGTTTTCTCTTCTATACATCCATATTAGTGTCATGAATATGACCGGCCTGGTCAAAAATATTGTTAAGCTGTAAATCTTTAAAGGAATCATTAGTTTATTTTTCTGGCATAGTGGACCTTAACCATATATAGAGTTCCAAACAAATAAGGAAAAAATATTGAGGTACAATCCAAAATGAACACCCATTAAGAAAGAAAGAATAACAATTTTTGGAGTAGTTCTTAAATTGTCATTTTTCCCCCCAATTACCATAAGATTTGAAAAGACACATCTATAGTTCAGAGAGACAAAGTTGTCATGTTCTTAAAAAAACAACTGCTCAAATGATTATTAATGGATGCAGTAAGGGCTGTTAGAAATGAGGCTTGCCGACTTAAGAGTAAACAAAACCACCATAGAATTACTGAAAATATAAATAACAAATGCTCAAACTTAACTATAATATTAAATTACAAATATAGTAAAAAATTGAAATTCTTAGCTAACAATTAGGGAATAGAGTTACTTAAAAGTAGAGGGTGGAAAATTCATTAATTTGACCCAATTCTCCCTCCCAATATTGAGGCTAACTATGAAAACAAACCACAATGAGAAAATGTAGTAGGCAAAATGATGCAAATGTTATGCCTCCACCCAACTAAACTGAACAAAGACAAGTGCAATTGGTCTAACAACAAAAAGCATTAAAAAACTTATAATTGAACAATATCAAATGCTTAAAGAGCATAGGAGAACAGATTTGATCTGTTGTCAAGTGAAGATTATGAAAATAGTAAACAAATTATGAAGTTAAAATTTAAATGTGGACAGCATATAACTTAAAATAAGAAAAGATGAATTTAAGATGCAAATATTAAAATATTATTAAAACAAAGCAATTAATAAATTTCAGTATAGAAGGATTTATCCTATAGCTGCTATCCCTCCAAGAATATTTGCAAACATAAAAAATGTATAAAGCAAATCATTCTGTCAGACTGTCAATATACTTTGGGGATGCTTACTTTTATAAAACAGCCGAATTAAAAGATGAACTGCTGATAGATCACATAAGCTTTTGCAGATTTTCCATTGAATTTTCATTAAAGTGCACACAGCTATTATACTCACATTTGCACAACCCCTCCCATAGGCTTGCCTCATTGGATGTAATGGAGCTTTATGGCTGTCTCATGTCAAAAGAATTGCTAAGCTATATATCTTTAAAGGTATCATAAGTTTATAATCTTTTCTGCATAGTAGATTTTCACTATATATTGAGTTACAAATGAATAAAAAAAAAAGTGACAGATTGAGTTAAAATCAAAATCTGCAGAAAAATGAACATTAAAATGACTTTACAATTCTAGATATAATTCTTTAAAGATAATGAAATCTTTCAATTCACTGAAAAATTACTTCAGTATTAGATCATCAATATCAAAAGTAATGTAGAAAATGGAATCAAGCGTAATTATGCTCAAGTATAAATTGAATCATGTCAGCAATAATGTTTTTATACACATTTTAATTATTTTAATGAAAACCTAGATTTTATTAGTAGATTAACTTTTTTGTATTTTAATACTCTCTATTATTCCAACTAGTAAGAGTTTTGGACAATACCCAATCTTTTTGTTTTTATAAAATCTTTATTATATACTATAAAATTCAATAAATTAGACTTGGTTTTCTTTTAATTTAATTTTATGAGTGAATAATATTCTAAAAAAATCACATTAAACCATATTAAATATTTGAAATCTGAGCTGTAAATATAACAACTACTCTAAAAGTCAACAGATATTTACATAAACAACTATACTAAAAAATGGATGTGGTAGATTTATGATAGTTTATTAAAAATGTTTACCTGTGTAATTTTTTACAATAATCAACCAATTAGTGGTTAATAATAATAAAAAATACTTCATAAACAAGAAAAACAACTTATAAATTAAAACTAGATCTTCATAATACAAACCCTCTCTGGGGACATTCTTTTGTCAAAAAAACAAATATGTCTGCTTTCCAAAAAATGCTGACTTCTTTATATTTTTTTTCTAACTTTAACATAAATAAAGTATTATGTTAAATTCTACTTATAAACAATGAGTTATTAACACTTAGGATAATGCTAATTTTTTGATCTAAAGTTATAGTACAATAGTGTTTTTTCTGAAGAAACTTTCAATGATGTTTTACATGTTAAAAAAACCTTAAAAATGCTAAATGGAAATTCTAAAGGCTAAAAACAATTGGTTTTAGCAACCAAGAAAGATAGAAGTTAGTAAATCAGTTTATACAATTAACCAACCTCAAATGTTTTTAACACTTTTCATAATAACTTCTTTAAATTATGCATTTTTTTAGTTAGTTTATCTGAAGACATTTAATCCTAATTTATTAATTAATTTATTTAAAAACATTTAAATGTGGCCTATATATAACTTTAAAAAATGTAAAGTAGAAGAAATATTTTAAAGCAATTTCAACATTAATCATTTAAGATATTTATTAATCATTTAATACATTAAAGATCAGCCTTTTCAAGCTATTGTGCATGCACTTTTGCTGATATTTAATGTATTACAATTTATAAAACATAGTGCTATAAAAATGCTTATTAATCATTTAAATAAAATTCTAAATTATTTACTTGTTTTGACATATCTAATGTTAAGTTTTAAAGATAATTTGAAAAACTCTATTAGCAATTTTACTTATATTTACATTTTATTTTTACAATTAAACATGTATCATAATTTACATTTGATTATCTTTACATTATTTATTACAAATATAAGTTTACCTATAAAAGAAATTCTAAAAAATAATATTTGAACTAATAAAATACTAGTAATGAAAACAATAACAATGATTCTTTTCAAAATGGATCATAGCTTTTAGTAATATATAAAAAAATAATGATCAAATTATATCTTATTTGAATTACATTTTTAAAATTGGAATGAAATATTTGTTTATATATGAAAATCAATGCAATGATGTTTTAAAATGTAAATTTGCATTTATTATTATTAAAATATTACAATGAAATTTTGTTCTTTTGTTTATGAAGGCATTTCTTTTCAGTTATTCAAGGTGTTAGTTATTCAAATGATTATATCTTAAATAATTCACATGCTTGAATTTGCTTGAGATTGTGCAGCCTTGGATTACTCTTTTGCAGCTATTTTATGTTATTTTAATCACATTTCTTTCTTTCTAGTAGCAAAATCAGGAACTAAATAATATTGAATATTTAGTTCTAAAAACAATATAGATATTGTGAGATTTTCAATTAAAGCAATTATAATCAAGCCTAAATTGAATTTTTGTTTTCTCCATGCAAGAGTTCTGGCAAACAGTTTTAAAAATATTCTTTCACCTATTTCGATTTCAAAAATTAAAACATATTTTTCACAATCTTTTATACATATTTTTGCTTTTTAGATTAGGCTATATTTGCTTTTAAAAGAAAATAATTCAAAACAAATCAATCATTGTATAGCTAGAATTTATAATTAACAAACTACAGCAGAATATATAGTATTTTAAATTTTAAATATAATTTTATTAGCTTTAAGTAGTCTGAAGTATTAATTTATTACAGTTTATAAACTGAATCAAAATAAATAGTCAAAATAAGAGTTGTAGATCACATGACCATATTCTCTTAAGCTTGTAAGTTATAAACAATGAGGATTGCCAATTTCTCAACAAGCTTTGTGTTAAATGCTTAGCCAGAGAAAGCATTTAAAATATCTCTGTCAGGATATTTTAAATGCTTTCTCTGGCTAAGCATTTAACACAAAGCTTGTTGAGGAATTGGCAATCCTCATTGTTTTGAATCAAAATAAGTCTGTTTTTTTGTTTTGTTTTTAATTTCAAATACTTACCAACATTATGGATAATTTTCCAATAAGAACTATGTTATATTTATTTAAAATAAAATAATTTACTATTTTTTCTTAATTTTCTGAGCTGAAATAATATTTTATAGAATAATTATCACTTGCATACATACATTTCTAACTAATAAAGTGAATTTTCTGAGTTATAATGAAGAATAAATGTAAAATTTGATGAAATAAAAAGTTTAATAAAATTATCAGTATAGGAGACATTTAAATAAAATGTAAATGTAATAATATATTGTTTTGATTTAAAATAAATATTTTACAAGTATGTTGTATAAGTAAGCATGAATACATAAATACATTATTGAAAGTTAGAATTTTTCCTTCTATAATAACAAAAGACAAAAAGCTCACTCTCAAAATCTGTGAATAAAAAATCTACCAACCTGTGGTGTTGTTAATATGTTCAATTATAATTAATCAGACTGATTCTTTTGAATTTCAAAATTTGCACGATCTTTGTAAAATGTCTATATAAGACTAACACCTTCCAATTTTTTAAAAAATGCATTAAATAACTTCCACGCCATTGTATATTGTTTTGAAGACATATGAACAAGATACAATAAAAGGCAAATGACTATCAAATGCATTATTCTAAACCAGCACTCTTCAGTAGTTCCAATTTATGCTGTAAGTAAATGTGAACTAGTAAATATACATGGTGGATAATCATAAAATAATAAAAGAAAAACTGACAAAACCTCAGAAATTTCTAAATACACATTTTGTACACTGTCCTCCTAAAACATATAAAATAAATATTTATATAAAATAATAATCTAATAAATATTAACTATAATTGTATTTTAAAAAATTCTTGCTTGTTTTTTACCATTTTTTTAAAAAAAATAAATCTATAACAAAAATGGTTTATATTATCACATTATTGTGACTGAAAGTAGATTTTTTCAAATACATTTAGTCATTTTTTTAATTAAAAACTTCTATCTATTTTTAATAATTGTAACCAAAATTTAAAGGCATTCTATAAAAAATTTAAGATTTATGAGTCAAATAGCATTAACTTTTTCAAGTTTAATAGATATAACTCAATGAAAATAAAAACATATGCTTAATTTTTATATATGTAGCCTTCAATTTGACAACATAATTTTGAACAAAATTAAATTATTTTCAATAGAATTATTACACAAAATTTGTTTAAAACTACTAAAAGTAATCAAAGTTTATAAAATTTTGAAATATTAGTATTATATTGGGAAATAAAAATGTCTTATATCAGAGGCTCCCTGAACATTGTATCAAATGTTTTTCTATTTTACGACAATACTTCTTTAACTTTTAAAACTATTAGTAATTATAAAAAATATATTTTCCAGTTATTCATAAAATTATCGCTAGAGGGAGCTTACCAATAGCCACAAACAAACTAATTTATAAGTGCCCAAAGAGAAAGAATTCAAAATCTCTATCAGAAAGTTCTCATTCCCAGACCAATTGGTTTCAAGTTTATGGCTCACCTCCAGACACTAGATCTAAAAGCAAGTTACACAATTTGTGTCTTGTTTTATTAATAAAATTATTGAAATAAATAAAATATATATTTGAAATAACAAAATAAATTGTAAAATAAATAAATATGAAACTATTTTTCTTTTTGACAAAAAAAAAACATAAAAAATCCTATTGCCTCATGCAATGAGTGATAGTTCTTTTTGATTAGATATGTTACCTAGTTGTAAAATAAAATTCAAACTATGATTTATCCTTGTCAGAAGTAAACTATTAAATAAGCCAAAAGAGATTAAACCTTTAATAGCCTGGAAAAGAATCATTGTAAACGAAATAGAACAGGAAGAACTACTCCATTCTAGGACCCAAATGTACCTGGACAAAATTAATAGGCACAACTGCTGAAATTGCATAGCACTATTTAGTCAGTGAAAAATGCAACTTTTACAAAATAATGCAAAACAATAAAAAATAATTAAACTTCATTTAAAAATTTGATTTTAGCATTTGATAAAAAAACAACAACAAACAAACAAAATAAAATAATATGCTAAAAATAAGTGAATCATAAATTTAATGTGAAGATCACAATACTGGCAATAGAGATGTACTCATTAAAATATAAAATTAAATTTTAAAAATTTATCTACTTTAGTAAAAAAAAATCCACAATAGATGCTGATAAATCAAGCAGAAAAGTACTATAATAAAAAAATATCAATTAATAAGATCAAAACAGGTTTTAATTCCCGATAAAAATGTTTTGGCTAAAATAAATGCCTTTTGCAAAAGTGTTAAGTGCAAGCAAAAATGCATGTATTTTATTTAAAAGTCCAATTAAATCATGTATTAAAAAAAAAAAAACATTTGTTGTCTAAACATGATCTAAAAAATATTTAGTTGTTAGAATCATTATGGCAGGTATTGCTGTTTTTCACATGTTCATTCACTTACTCAAAGGAATTACCATAAATGCACAGAGACATTAAAATACTCGTAAACGAAATATTGTAATATGTCTCAATAAATTATTACTATTCTTATATAAATAACATCATGTAGAAAATATATCGTCATCTCTGAAAAAGTTTTTTTTTAAAAAAATAAATTGTGGGAATTACTTTATAATATTTTTTATTTAATGTCATCCAGATAAAAACATGTTGTTTAAAATTAAAACAATATTAAGTTAACTGTATATTAAATAAAATTCATTTAAACCAGATGCTAATTACTATGACATTAATAAGAAGTAGAACATTTTGTTCCACATATAACATAATCAGTCATATTTCTGGTCAATATTGATAAAAAAAATCACTTTAACTTATTATTCAACTAGTAAAAAAGTCTACTTATTTAATAAAACTATTGAATGTTTCAAGATAATGAAAATGAAAGTCTTTCTATATTTACATCTTCACTCAAAAAGTTTACCAAAATGAGCACGAAAATAAATAAACAAACGGACTATTAAATAATTATAAAATTAACAATAACCTGTTGCTAAATGAAGATAAATCTTTTTATGTTAGCATGAAAAAATGAAAATGATTTGTGATCCAAACAACACTGGGGATTTTTTTTTGAAAAATCCCTAGAATCAAAATTATTGATATTTCAGTATCATAATTTGACGCAATGAAAGTTATTTATAATATTATAATTAATGCTTTCAATTGAGAAAATATAGTGTTATTGGTGTCAGAAGACTCCAACCATACTGCTTTTAACAATTTAATATTTTAACTAAAAAACGTACAATTTGTATAATCCAACAAATAAAAATAAGATAAATAGAATCTAAAGTGTTAAATGCCACTCATTATTATTCAAATTTTAATAAAAGCCAAGGATAAATTTTAATGTACAATTTTTACTTATTAATACTGATTGAAAAGTGATTTTTATTATATAAATCTAACAAAACATATTCAAATAGTTGATTGGTAGTCAGTTCATAAGAATTTAAAGTAATAGAAATGACAGAGCTGGTACCATGACCTTTGAGTCTTGGGCTCAGAGTGGACCTTCTATTTTTGCACTAAACTTCAAGTTATAAGCATAATAATAAGCTAACTCAAAATATAGTTATATAATAAATATAAAATCGGTAATTAATAAGATCCTAATATTATTACTTAAAATTAATTGGCCATACTTAAGTAATAGTATGATTCATACTATTAAACAAAATGTTATGTACAGTTTAATGTAGTAAAGATGTTCATATCATTGAAATATTATGATATTTCAGCAATGCCATAAGAATAAATATAGTCTGAACTTCAAACAGCACACTCAAAAGAATAAGTTCAGACTTTATATTTATTTATAGAGGGCATTGCTGAAATATCATAAGTTTTGGGAAGTTGATTTGAACATTCTTCTATTTGAAATTTTCAGCTAGTGATATGCCATGGGATATATTATTAGTTTAAAGCAATATAAAGCAGGTAATTTCAAGCTACTTGTTCTGTAAATTGAATGGATTGTGCTTGATATGTCACATGGTATGAATGTCATTGATGGAAAGACAGTAAATATTACAGTAAAATCTAAAGCAATCTCTTATTCATATCTAGAATGCAAAAAAATGCTGCAAAACCCAATTATGTAGTATTAGGAATAATTTAATTGTGCATTTAGCAATTTGATATCAGAACTTTTTATAACAAATTATGCATAAACTTTTAATATATTTCATTATCTTTACAAATCTAGCTCTAAATTATTGATAGGACTGCTTCATTTTTCAGAATATATATATCCAATTGTCAAAATCTACCTAAAAATCCTAATTTCTGCTTGAACATTTAATTAAATAATACATAATTCTAAAGTGAGAAAAAAAACTGATCCTAAAATTTTAAAATTACGTGCGTATGAAATAATTTAAATATTTTGACAAATTTATTGCAATATTCTGCAATGTGGATTAATTGATATAAGTAACATAGGATTAGTATATAGCTAGTGCTTAAATAAGATTTGTGGATTTGTTTATATCTGCATTAATGTGTTAGATGCTTGAAATATGTTCATTAGAAACTGATTAATTTAAAAGGGTTGGGTTAAATTTATTAGAAAGCAATGATACAATATAAAGTGAATTAATTTATAATAAGTTTTATCTTAAAAGTAAGAAGGAAGGTGGGGGTATATATAGATATTTTGACGTTGTCATTATTAATATTAATATAAGATACTAAAACAGATTTTAAATACACTGAATGAAATTAATTAAACTTAGTATACTTTTGACGACTGCGCGCGTCATAATCGTAGTTATTCTCAGCAGAATAATCATGATGGTTACGCATAAGCCAAAGGTATACGGTTAATCAATTTCATTCAATATAGTTAAACTCTGTTAAGGTATTTAATATAAATATTAGAAAATACAGTACTTAAAAGTTTATAAAAAATATATATCTATAAACGTCACTTAGGAGCGCTTAAAACGCTCCCGCTCCTAAGTGACATTTATAGATATATTTTTTTATAAACTTTTAAATACTGCATTTTATAATATTTATTTATAAATTTATGTATATTATTTTGAAGAAATACAGACATCGATTTGTAATATATATATATATATTAGCATAGATGCAGTATTAGAATAAGATATAAAACGCTACTTTTTTTTTTTAATTTAGGAGTGCTAAAAAGATATAAAAGTTAAGGTGATTGAAGATAGACTGATGAAAGATATACCAATAGAAAAAAAACCAGTTTTTTAAGAAGGTTGACTGAAAATAATTAAAAGAGAATATTTATGAAAAAGACCATGAATGTAAGTAGATATAAAAAAGTGAAGAGCATTGAAGGAGATTTTTATGAGAGAAAAAATAGAGTTGTTAGTAATAAAAAAGATACATTTGAAGGATGAAAAAACCCAGAGCAACTTCAGAAATTTAAATAGAAGGAACTAATTAGATGCGATGAGAACAAAAAAAGTCAATCGTAAGAAGTATTATTAAGAAGGGTTTCTTAGGAAACAGTTGTAAAAAGACATATGTGGTAAAGATTAAAAATGGCAAAAAAATAGATGTAATAGCATAATATATTTATTTACTGAAAATGAGAAGGATGTGAGAAAGTGGAATTAGAGTACTTGAAAATATTTTTAGAAAAATATAAATGAGCTCAAAAAGAATAATTGTAAAATATCGGTCGTAGGAGATTTAAATGGTTATATTAATGAAATTAATGGAGTGAAAAATATGAATGGAGCATTATTAGAGAAGACGTATGAGAAAGATGAATCAAAGACATAAATTAAGGTATATAAAATGGGGAAATTACATTGTTGAGATACAATTTGAAGTAAAAAATGAAAACAGTAAAGTTTTTGATAAAAAAAAAATGGATGTAGTAATTTATATTCATAGGATAAAATCTATTTGAAAGATTGATTAATAAAATTTAGAGGAAAATTTGCCAAAGATGAGTGAGAAATGAAGAAAATGATTAAATTGAGTGATTCTACCAATTTCATGGAAACGATTGTAAGAGTAGATAATTTTAAAAGTTACAAGGAATAAAAAGATATGAAGAAAAATATTGCACATGGGTCTTCATTTATAACGAATAAGATTAATAAGACAAAATGGAGGGAGAAAACTTTAAAAATTATAACAGAAATAAGGAAGTCATGCTGGAATATTAAGACGCTTTTAAAAAGCAAATTGGGGGGAACGACTTAAAGCTCAAACATAAAATTTACTTTAAAAAAACGAATCAAATTAAAATAAGGGGGCAATTTAATTAGAAAGGTAATGGAGAAAATTAGCAGTTTGAAAGAGGAGAGATGTAAATTTCTTCTATATATTCATGTATATTGTTAAAAGAGGTTGTCTTGACAACAATTTGAGATTGAGGTTGTTACTGATATTGAGATTGTCTAAGTGGTGACTGGTTTAAAGTGATATATATATATATATAATATTATTAAATGCAGAGAAAAAGGACTGCAAAGATAGCTAAGAAATTAAAATGTTTTAATGAATTTAAAGACTTCAGGAAGTAAGATTGGGAAGTAAATATAATTCAACAAACAGCTAATTTATGAGTAGATTATAAAGAATGACAGATGGGAATTAAATTAAGGAATAAAAAAGTAGAGAGAAAAGGGGAAAAAATAAAAGGATTATATGGCAATAGCATTTAAACTGCTAGTAGTTATGAAAAAATATGCAAAGTTTAATTTTAAAAAAAGTTTTAATAAAGTTATAGATGATTATAAGATTCCACATAAATAGAAAATAATACATTCACAGAAAAGGTATTTTTTTTAATATTTAGTTTTATTACTGCTTAGCATGCATATACTTACTATAACATATTCATACAGTGATGTGATTAATTGGCATGAATATGATAAATATATTGAAAGCATAATTAGGTAGTAATAAAGATAAATATATACATTAATTACCAGATATTATGTTGGTTCAGAAAAGAAGAATATTAGTAAAAAAAAGTATACAAATTAGATTATCATATAAAAATATTTTAATTTGTCGATTTAATTACAGTCCAGTAACTTTTATAATTATATATTTTTATATATCTTAATGGATAAGGGTAAGAATTGGATAGAAGAAAACCAAATACTGGGCGTTTAATGACATTATATGATTATTTATTTGATTAAAATGTTTAATAAGAAAAACAAACCGTCATTTATGGAATTTTTAGATACAGAAAAGGTTTATGATAAAATGGATAGGAAAAAAGCTGTGGAAAAATCTTAAAAACATTGGAAAAAGATCAATGAGTTAACTTTTTGTGGGTAATGACATTTTTTTATAAACTGTGCAGAAGATATGGAATTGTTATTAAAGAAATATGAAGAAGAAAGAAGAAACCTGAAAATTAAATTCTGCAACAGAAATTAAGATCTTAGTATGTAATGAATGGATGAAATTGGAGGCTGAAAATTAGGAGATAATTGTGTTTAAGAAGTGGAGGAATTAATTATATTTATTTTATTAAAGGAAACAAAGATTAATACAAATAGTCGGTAATTGGAGTTGAGAAACAAAGTAAAAAAAGAAAAAAAATCTGCATGTTTCTTATATAATAAATATGAGATATGAATAATTGTTTGGAAAGAATAATTGGTGCCTGTTTAAACATTTGGAAAGACTATATTTTATGTTGGCCAGGGAAATTTAAATTTTTTAAGACAAAATACAAAAAAAGATGAGTAAACATAGAATGATAAAATGTGGTCAATAAGTGAGCCTATTCAAAATAAAATGAGGTGTACCCTTTTTTTTTAATGCGGGAAATCAAAGTAAGTCTAAATATTGGAAGATTACATTATGTAAATAAAAATAGATTATCAAAAGGAAGACTTAATTAAGTTATGTAAAGAGAATAAAAAAAAATTGGATGAATATTTTACAATATAAAAAATTAACAAATTGAGAATTTATTTTCGTGTATTTATATAAAAGCTGAAATAAATATTTAGAGAATGCATTAAATATACAATTATGAGAGGTGGGAAAAGAGGATAGAGAAATAGAGTAATAGGAAACAAATATTAATGAAACAAATATTTTGGAATCATATACAAATAAAAATTATATAAAATAGACATATGACAAAAAAAAAGTTATCTGTACAGGAACTTTGAATACTAGGAATAGATGATAAAAATGAAATAAACAAAATGATTTGTAGTTCTAGTTTATATAGAGATGGTGGAAAAAGTAATTGTTGAACATTTATTTATAGAATGTTTAAAGTGTACAATGATAAATTACATGAAGTGTAGGAAAAAATTAAGAGTGAAAAAACGAAAGTGGTAGAGTTTTTAAGATTTTGGCTTAGATATTTATAACTAAATTGGAAAATATGAGTACAAAATATTGAAACTATAGAAATAGCTATTATTAGAATGATATAGAACAAAAAAGAAATGCAGTAGAGCTAAAAAAATAATTGGATAATAATCAGTAAAAAAGTAAATGAATTTATTATGGTATGATGTATTTTGTATGTACAATGACATTTCGGCTTGATTACACAAGCCATCAACTGAGTGATGAATAGAGTATTATAAAGATGGTTGTATGTTAACATTCTACTAGACGTATATAAAATTAAATAATAAAATAAAATAAAAGTCAGAAAATCTTCCGAGTAATATGTTTTTTTTTTAAATTCTTCCAAATAGGAGGAAGTTTGCATGCATCACCATGATTGTTGATACAATTTGGTATTTTTAATATCTCAATGGCTTTTCTGACATTCCATTGGCAGAGAGTGTCACATCTACATAATAATCTGGTATTAGAGAATCTGTAATCTGTGAAATTCATTGGTTTTTTAAATATATATATAAAGGCATATTTTGCAGGTTCATCCGTGTAAAATTTTAATTAAATATTCTAATGTTTCAACTTAATCACACAAGTCCTCAACTGGAAAATGAATAAATATTGAAAACAGTTATTAGACTAGAATAATCATGTCCCCATTGAGAGCTTGTGTGATCAACATGAAACATTAGAATATTTAATTAAAATCTTACATGGTTAAACCTAAGCAAGTGTAACCAGTGAAAACATTCGTATGAACACACACACACACATATATATATATATATATATATATGTGTATTTATATTATTAAATAACAATATATATATATATATATATATATATTGTTATTTAATAATCTAAAGTAGATTTGACTTTCTTGTTATTAGAACAGCCTTAAATTTTAGTAAAACAAATTTATAGTTTATATATTTCTAAAAAAAAAAAAAATCCAATAATTTTAAAGCTAATATAATACTTCTATATTTAAGAATATCTTCAAAAATTCTTAGGGTTAATAATCTTTATATTTTAGAAAAGAATTACAAAGATCTAATTATCATAGGTTATTTATGTTCAATCTAAAAGAATTGTTTATCACTCAGAAGAATGTATTAAGTAAAATTTTCACATTGCATATATCTATCTTTAGAAACATACTGAAGTACTTACCTTTCTACTCATTACTATTTTTGTGACGTATTGTAACAATTTCTAGTTTTAATAATAAAACAAACAGTTTAAAGTAATCTATTCAAATTTTGTGAAGCAGCCATTTTATACCATTTTTCTAAGTTATCCAACATTTGTGGAGGACAAATCATTTTCAAGTTATTCTTTTAGAATAATCAGAGTAATACCCTGTCTTAAAATAAGTTTTAAGTACACATTACTAACTGTTTTATTTAAAAAATTGAATTATTATATTTTTATTTTATTTTTTTCAGGTATGCATCAAACAGAAATCTTTAGCTTTTGAGTTCAACATTTGGAATTTGTGTGAAACTACTCAGGAATTTAGGACTCACAGCGGTTATCCTTATCCTTTTGTGATTTTTCAATAGTAAGTAGTCGTATTCTGTATTATTTTATGTGTAACTGCAAGGCTTGTTTGCATTAAAAGTTTGGCTAAAAGGCATTGCAAAGATATTAAATATTGATTGCTTTTTGGGGAGAATATGATTGGGAAAGAGTATAATGGAAAGTTACGATTAGAAAAAATATTAAAGTAGTTAGAAAAAAAAATGCTGAGTATTGATTAAAAATACAGCATCGTAAGAAAAAAAATAAGCAAATTAAAGAACTAACATAAAATGTAGATGGATATATTTGTGATTAAAAATTAACTTCCATAGCTATTATCACATTGATATATTTGTGATTAAAAATTAATTTGTATAGTCATCACAAAATCACTTTTAACTTTTTGTATCTTTCTTTCAATCTCATTTATTTTTCTTTTCTGGAGTTGGAATGCTAGCATTAGTTTACGAGTTTACTGCTGATAATGATGACACATAGCAACATATACAGATCTATAAAAATAATTAAAATTTAATTTTACATCAAGTTAGATGGTTCACATATATAAATCCCATGATAGTAGCCAAAGCTTATCAATAACATATGAAAATCAACCTCTTGGGATTATATATATATATATATTATAATGGAATCATTCATAAAAATAAATATTCGTATATAAAATATATACTCATTTAGGGGAAATAATTACCAGCAGGCAATTGCATAAATGGTGGAGTGACTATATAAAATTTATATCCTAATTTGATAATAGCAACAGATCAAATACAAGCCTTCATGGTTATCCAGGATAGTTCCTGATCATTATCCATTCCATCTTTTTAGTATTATTCTGATGTATATTTTAAAATAGCATACTTAAATGTCAGATGATGAAAATTTAAAGAGAATCTATTTTTAACTATAATAATAAATTTATTTGATAAATGACAACAGAATATAAACAATATAATTTTTTTATTTTAATATATTTTCATAATCAACACAATCAAATGAATATTTGATGACAGAAAATATTTGAAAATAAATGTTTTTATTATATTTTGTAATCTAACTATATAACCAAGAAAGAAAAAATATCACCATATTAAATGTTAGACTATTTCCATCATCTTCATTAAATGTTGAATGTATAAAAAATTTAAACTTTATTTAAACTTTTCAAATACAAACAGTGGGTAATTGCACAATGTTTCACATAGTATTAATCTCCACTTTTCTTCAAGTTTAACTGGCCTGACTATTGACAATATTTGCATAGGAGTCAAACTTACATCTTTAGATTCTTAAAAATCGAATTTTAAGACAACACTCTAACTGGGATATTCTGTCAAAGGCAAACAGTTAGTAAAAATTTCATATATTTATCTATGAGGTTAGTTCAAATACTCTCCTTTCAAATTTTTTTTAAATACTATTTTG
This sequence comes from Epiperipatus broadwayi, assembly GCA_028023455.1. Lineage (NCBI taxonomy): Eukaryota > Metazoa > Onychophora > Udeonychophora > Euonychophora > Peripatidae > Epiperipatus > Epiperipatus broadwayi. Next base: position 2,139,513 of record JAQFVV010012592.1, read on the forward strand.
TAAGTGGGAAGTTAATTAGAGGGTTCAATACATTAGGTATTACCACACTGGGTTGACTTAAAAGATTATTTGACATTGTCATATAAGCAGCTTCCATGAATTTTCTTCTTTGTATCTTTCCCTCTCTATACAATATTTTTGTATTTTCCCAATTGAACATATGGTCATTAGTACATACATGTCTACTACTATATACACATCTGTTTTTCTCTTTTAACCATTGATTTGTGTTCTTTCAATCAATGTTCAACAAGGTGTCAGCTCTTGCCAATATACTTCCTTCCACATTCACATGATATTTTGTAGATGCTGTTTTTATTTTTCAGCATTTCAAGTTTAGGCTTGGTAGAATTTAGAATTCCTCAAAGTGTGGAATGGCTTTGGAAAGCTGTTCTAATGTTATAATGACTGCAGATTTTCTTAAATTTGTCCATTATTTATCCTATGTAAGTTTACACTACAGTACAAATAATTGTTTTTGTTGGTGTCTATTAAAGGTTTATTGATGACAGCTGCTAAATAACTATTTTTCATGAGAGTTTGTTATATGTAAATTCTTTTATTTTTCAAATCACTGTTTTTTGAACAAACTAGCTTTACTCTGTTTAATAGTGATAGTATAATTCCATGTTTTGTGCTTCTGGTATGATTAGATGTATATGCCAAGGACTTGTATTGTTTTTCTATAAATTGTTTTTACATTATCCTGAAAGAGTCTTGTCACAGGTACATATAAAAATTCCAATTTATCTTTTCATTCTGATTCCATTGTGAATTTAATTGAAAAAGATATGTTGTTGATGTGGATCCAGAAGGACTGTAATTGTGCTTCTCCATGTCACCATACAACAAATGTATCACCAACATAATGAAGTCATAATTTAGGTGGAAATGGAGCAGTATTGATGGCCATTGTAAATAGTGTAAAAAAATAAAAATGGTCATCCCATGGCCATCTCTTGATTTTGTTGGAAGAATTCCGAGTTAAATCGAGAGTACATTGTTGCAAAAGTTAATAGTTCCATTATCCTATCAATAGATAGAGTTGTTTTCTGATTTGTAGATTATTATTATCATATAATATTTTTCTTACAATAGATAATATTCCATCTCATGGTTTAATTATAAATAAACTTTCCATATCAAAGCTTACAAATATGTCAGTTCTTTCCATTTTTATGTCCCTGACTAATTCTACAAAGTGCTTAGAATTTTTGACAAAGGACTGTGTCCCGTATATTGATGGACTAAGAACTTGGAGAAAAAATATTGACAAATTTTGACATGATGAATTTCTGCAACTAACAATAGGCCTTAATGGAACATTTTCTTTATGGATATTAGGTAGTCCATAAAGGTAAGAAATTTTTACTAAAATATGAAGTTAATTTTCTTTTTTCTGTATCACGGAATTACCTGCAATACAACCAAAGTATTGCTTGTAATTTTACTTCTGTACATGGAATTGGATTATTTGTCACTATTTTGTTTTGGCCTTCTGTGAGAACTTTTTGTATTTTGTTATCATAATCAGTTTTATTCATTACACTTATAATGTTACTTTTGTCATGAGGAAGAATGATCATAGATGTATTCTGTTTGAGAGATTTAATAGCTTTCCTCTCATCACATGAAATGTTTGATTTCTGGTTTTGATATCTTTCAAGTATCCTTTTAATTCCCCAGTATAATTTTGCTGCTTTTTCCAGAAGCAATTTTTAGGTAAATTCCTCAGTGGCTACCATTATATTCAGTATTGGGACAGTAGCTGATGTAATGGTGAAGTTTAAACCTTTTCGAAGAACAGATAATTCAGCAATTGTAAGGTGTTTAGATTAAGATTTTTCACTGATGAAGATGATAGATCATTTGTTGTAGTATGACTTTTGACCTTCTCCCATTGATTTGCATAGGTAAGGATAAAAAAAAGTCAGAAGAAGAAACTTGTAATTCTACATGGGCAGGTCAAAAGACATACTGCATAAAATAATCTATCAGCTTCATCAGCAAAAAACCTTGGCTCTAAATACGTTACAGATTCTGAATTATCTATCCATAGAAAAGATTCAAACTTTATAATTACACCATCTACTATGACTTTATTGGATATAATGGTAGCCAATGAGGTATTTATCCAATAATTGCCTTTGGAAAAAGGAACAGAATTATGCTGGTGAGATAAAAGGACCCTTGAAATATATCAAAAGCATAATACAAACATTTTATGTGATGAGAGGAAAACTATTAAATCTCTCAAATGGTATATCTATAATTATTCTCCCTCCTGACAGAGGTAACATCATGATTGTAATAATAATACTGATAATGATAACAAAATACAAGAACTTCTCACAGCAGGCCAACACAAAATGTGGCAAATAATCCAATTCCAAGTACAGAGGTAAAGTTACAAGCATTGCTCCAGATGCATTACATGTAATTAAGTGATTCAGAAAAAAGGAAATTAACTTCCTCGCCTTCATAAACTATATAATATCCATAAAGAAAATGTTCCATTAAAGCCTATTGTTAGTTCTAGAAATTCATCATATCAAAATTTATAAAGATATTCTTCTCAAAGTTCTTATTTTTTTGCCATACAGAACACAGCTTTTCATCAAAGATTCTAAGCACTTTGTGGAATTAGACAGGGATATGAAAATGAAAAGAACTGTCACATTGGTAAGCTTTGATGTGAAAAGTTTGTTTACAAATGTAACATGCAATGAAGCATTGTCTATTGTAAAGAAAAGGTTTTATGATGATAATAGTCTACAAACCAGAACAACTCTACCTATTTCTAGTATGATAGAACTATGGACATTATTCATAACAACAATGTACTTTCAATATAACTCAGAACTTTTCCAACCCATGTTCATAAATACTACTTTATTTCCTCCTAAAGTGTGGCTTAGCTATGTTGATGATTTATTTGTGATATGGATGCATGTAAAAGCACAATTTCAGTCATTCTGGATACAAAACAACATATTTATTTCAATTAAATTCACAATGGAATCAGAATGAGAACAAAGATTGGCATTCTTTGATGTTTTTGCAACAAGTCTTCCTCATGACAAAATAAAAACAAGAGTTTATAGAAAACCAACAGTCACTAGAAATTACTTGGCATGTACATCCAATCCAAAGCACAAAACATTGAATTGTATAATCACTGTGGACAAAGAAAGTTTGTTTTGAAAACAGTGATTTGGGAAATGAAAAGATTTACATAGAAGAAAATATTATGAAAAACAGTTATTCATCAGCTGTCATCAAAAAAACTTTTAATAATCAACAAAAATAGATATCAAAAGAAAAATAATTATTGATATTGTAGTTTGTATCTATACATACCAGAAATAGTAAACAAATTTTAAAAAAAGGCAGTCAATATAACATTAGAACAGCTTTCCAAAATCACAACATACTTTGAGAATACTTTCTTCTATCAAGATTAAACTGGGTGTGCTGAAAAAAAATTTCATCTATGAAATATCATGTAAATGTGGAAGGAAGTATATTGGTGAGACCTGCCATTCAGCTGAAGTGTGATTGAAAGAACATCAACTAATGGTTAAAAAAACAGATGTGTTTACAGTATCAGAACATGTATGTACTAAAAATAAAATTTTCAATTGGGAAAATACAAAAATATTGGTTAGAGAAGAAAAGGCACAAAGATGAAAATTCAAGAAAGCTTCTCATATGACAATGGCAAATAATAATATAAATCAACCCAGTGTAGCAATGTATAATGTATGGAAGCCTCTAATTAATCTCACTCTTAGAAAAAAGTATTAAAAATATGAGGAATTCAGAAGGATTTGAACCAACCCTCATAGATAAGTATATGAAATTTCTACTATCTTTTGCCTTTGATAGAATAGCTCAGTTGATTAGAGCATTTTCTTAAAATTCAATTTTTTAAGAATTTAAAGGTGTAAGGTTGACTCTTATGAAAAGTGGAAAATAATACTACACAAAACATATGTGTAATTATTAACCTGTGTTATCTATTTGTGTATTATTACTAACAAGTTGTTTGTATTTGAAAAGTTTAAATAAAGTTTAAATTTTCTATACATTCAACATTTAATAAGAGATTATGGAAATAGTACAATATATTATCACATCTAATATAGCATAATCACTAACCTTCAATTAACAGCATTATACTAATTTTTACTTAAATAGAAAATGAACATTTTGAAAAGCATAATATCCTTTGATATTATAATTTAAATTATTATTTATCCAATAAAATCATTCTTAAAGTTCTTAACACTTTTATCTTATTTTTGTTTTCTGTTGAGATCAACACTTTTAGGCAATAATATTAATTTAATATAAGATCTCTATCCATAACAAATATATTTTCATGGTTCCATGATTTATCAAGTTAATGATTTTTTTCTGGAGATAATTTTTTTCTTTGTAGTTATGCTTTATAATTAAGGAAATCAGAGTTTTCTAAAATGTATGAATATTTTTCTTTCTACATGATTTCTTCTTGTAATTTTTAGTTGATTTCTAAAATTTATTTACTTATTCAATTATCTAGTTCTGTTACAGCATTCACAAATACAATTCATCATTGATAGTTATACTTATGCATTATTCAGTATTATTAGGGTATAGTTATAGATCCATGTTGACAAGTACATTTCCAGAAAGATGAAGTAAACTCCAGGTCAAATTTTACTTCATCATTATACATATATACAAAATATATAAGAATCCAATCATTTTCATAACTAATTTTATACGAAACATGAAGAAAAAAAACTGATTTTTTTCTACCTTTTATAGTAAATGATTATCTTTTTTTTCTTTGTCTGTCAACCACCCAAATACCATAGCAATCATTAGAATATACAAATTCAGCATTTGTTCTATCACTTTTTAATATTTTTAAAAATATTTTTTTTTTTGAAATTTATTATTTTAAAAATAAACAAAGAAATAACGTTTTCATTTCTTACAAATTATTTTGTTTTTAAGTTGATATATTATTGTGATTTGCTTTTTATAAAATACATAAATAAATAAATAAAATTATTATACAATTTTTTAAAACACATAATGACTTATATATATATATATATTAATAGTCATATGTGACCTATGTCAGAGAGATTAAATTTGTATATAAAAAATTAGTGTTTATGACATAGGACTAGTGACCATGTCTTCTTTGCAATTCCATACGTTATCATTCATTATATATCACTATTCATTCATTATATATCACTATTAATTTATAATATGATACAACTTTATTTTCTCCAATGTGTGGACATTTTCAAATCCACTTTGTATTATGTGTTAAATAGAAAATACTGCAATGCAAAAAATCACATATATGGATATATGTTGTAATGGAATGTAATGAGCAACTTATGGGTTGGCTGTCTATTTAAATAAAGGTACATATTTTATTTATTTATTTAGAGCTTTACTTTTTTTTCTGTTTATATTTTATGAGACAATATGATTCAATTATAATCACATACCCTGACCCATGGTAACCACTACATCAATCCAGATAGATCCATTCTTTAACCATTTCCATGCCAATACTATTATGTCTTAATGCATAAAGTAATTATTATATTTATATTGGTGTTTCTATCACCATCAAATGTTTGTACAAAAATATTTGAAACATTAATGATTTAAAATAACAATTTTAATATATAGATCATGTGACTATAAAGTTATACTAATCCCACAGATCACTGATGATAGCCATCCCACTTCAATAAATCTAAACTATTTTTTTTTATGCGAACAGTATCTTCATATGTAGTGAATTCATTCATTCCTAAAATTCATTTTTAATAAAGTGCATTTTATCTATATCCATTCTTTGTTGGTTACTACTTTATACTCCAGTACTTTCTCAATGTAAAGCATGTTATTTAAGTTTCAGTTATAAAGTTTAACAGTGCTTGCTTGGAATGAAATCTAATCACAAATATAAAACACATATTTTAAATTAAGTAAAAAATAAATTTCTTTAGCCAAACACCTAACTATATATATTTTAGCACACATTATATACAAAGATAAATTAAGATTAAATATAAAAAAAATTAAATATATAAAGGCAAAACTCTCCATATACAGTAGTTCCTAGCCTTGTACTAATGGATGTCAATGGACACTTGAAGGCTTATTTGCATAAAATCCCTATCTAGTGCCTACTCATCCAATATCCCCAGATTAGTTTCTGGCTTGTGGCCATCATCAGTGAGGAGCCTTGGATCTGAGAGCACTGCACCTAGATCTTAGGATCTAATGCAAGCCTCCAGCAGCCACCTTTTAACTCTACTTTACTACAAAACCATGAGAATGAAATTGAAAACACAAAAATATTTTCAATCTAAGCTCAATAGCTTATATAGTCATATGAGTCTGAACTCAATTCAGCACCCATACATTATGTGCTAGTATGAGATGGTTATCATGTGATGTTTAGTGGTTTAATTATATATATATATATATATATATTCTGACTTAACTAATTAAAATAAATATGTAAGAATTGTTGTTTCATGGTTAAAGCATTAACTAATAATACTCATAAATAAACCATTATATATAATATTAATTAACCTTCAAATAATTTTTATTAATAATTTTTTTTTTATTATTCAAAGTAATTTGATCATACTGTTCAATGACACATGGTCATGTCACTTCTGAAACATACTATGTTTATAAATTTAATTTTTAATAAATGTATACAAACAGGATTATTAATTTATTCTCCTACTTTCTTCCTTCTTTAGTATTAATGACAAGCAGAGAATACTATTATTATGAAACAAATAATGCGCTAAAGTCTTAATTTTATGATTTTGACATAATGTAATTCTCTCTCTTTATGCAAATTAATAAATTATCATCCTTGAAGGAAGCCTCATGTTCCAAAGTCGATACATGCACTCATTCTTAGCAATCTATTTTTGCTTCCATTTTAATAATGATGGCAACGAAATACAGGTATAATCAATATTGTTTTCAAACTGATCGATGGTCTTCGTGTCCTTTTATTTATTTTAATAAATTACTGCTAACTGTAAAAATATTTCTAAATTTGAAAAAAAAAAAAAGTTTATCTATTAAATAGTTAACCATGGTATTAATAACAAATGAAACAATAAAATATTAAAGGTGACAATAAATATTCATAATAATAATTAGAAAACACAAAGATTTTCAATTATTTTAATAATCATTTTCAACTGCAAAACATTTTAAATTTGAAATGTTTTGTAGTTGAAAATCGTTACAAAAATAATGAAAGGACATTTGTATTTTAATAATTATTATTTTGAATTATATATATATTGAATCAAAAATTTTCAAGAGCCATAGATATAAATAAAATAATATCCAAGTACTTCTGTGTATAATTTATTGAAAGTATATATATATACATTTTAAAAAACTCATTGTTCTAAATAATTTCTTATGATTATTATTTTTATTTTCTATTAATAGAACATTCATTTTTTGTTGTACAGCAGTGTTTATGGTGCCTCTACAATTAATTTATAATATTTGTTAACCAGTTGATGATCAGTGTGACCTAGTCAAAATCTTGGTTTATATACATATTCAATAAATTATAGACAGATGTACCTGGATAATATATATATAATGTCTGTTAATTATAGCAATATTGTAATCATAATAAAAATAATAAATGTAATGACAATAAACTATTATAAACAGTATTTTAATCCACAGAAGTACTTTTAGTTAATTCCTTAAAAATGCCTCAACTGCCATTAAATTAAAAAAAAACAACAAAGTGGAAGCAAACATCATCAACTCAAATCCCACAAATCCCGTATTTTAATGTTAGCAGCTTGTTTAATTATTAAATGCATTTTATTCCTATTTATAAAAATTGCCTCCTTAATTTTTCTTTTATTATGGCTTTTCTTTTCAAGAAGAATTTTCATACTTTCAATATCAAATTAAAATTTATATTTACATGTTTTTCATGACCAAAGAAAACTGAAGCAGTCATTAAATCACCATTATTCTTACTTTTTACATGCTTATATAACAATTTATGCTCCTTTAATCTCTTTTCAATACTGCATTTCAATTCACCTATACATGATAATGTATATTCACAAAAAATTTGATATACAACATTACTTTTCTGCTTTCCAGGATAATATCCTTAGAATTATTCACTAATTTATTAACATTATTTGGAACATAGAATGAAACATTAAACACATTCTTATATATATATATGATCAATAGATGGAGCTTTACCAAGACCTTCAAACAATCGTATTTGTTTACATAAACGTCAGAGTCAATATTCACTGTCTCTTTCATTTTGCTCCACCCTCAGATCAGCTGATTTCAAGCTGATTTGCTCTCATCAGTGAAGGGATAGGAGTTAGAAACTGACCTAAATATTAACCTCAGCGTCTATGCAAAACGTTCTATCAGTTTGCAAGCATGATTTTTTTTAGACATCTAAAGTGTCGCGTTCAAACTTCAGCCTATCAAACTAGATAGCTATGTGGGTCTGATATCAATTCCAGTTTCTCCACATAATCAAAGACTTCTGCAATCTATATCATTGCAAAAAAACTTTAGAGTACATTTATGAAAAATAAAACAAGTTTTATAATGAAATACTCTGCTATCACTTGTATTAATGATCAATAGATGGAGCTTTACCACGATCTCCAAACATAGTGTATTTGTTTACATAACGTCAGAGTCAATATTCACTGTCTCTTTTCAATTTTGCTCCACCCCTCAGATCAGCTGATTTCAAGCTGATTTGCTCTCATCAGTGAAGGGATGGGAGTTAGAAACTAGACCTAAATATTAACCTCCAGCGTTTACGCAAAAACGTTTCTATCAGTTTGTAAGCATGAATTTTTTTAGACATGTAAATGTCTTCAAACTCAGCCTATCAAACTGAGATAACTATGTGGATCTGATATCAGTTCAGTTTCTCCACATAATCAAAGCTTCAGCAATGTATATCATTGCAAGAAAACTTTAAAGGTACATTTATGGAAAACAAAACAAGTTTTATATACGTAAAAACCTGCTATCGCTTGTATTAATGATCAATAGATGGAGCTTTACCAAGACCTCCAAACAAGCGTATTTGTTTACATAAATGTCAAAATGAAAGAGACAGTGAATACTGACTCTGACATTTATGTAAACAAATACGCTTGTTTGGAGGTCTTGGTAAAGCTCCATCTATTGATCATTAATACAAGCGATAGCAGGTTTTTACATATATAAAACTTGCTTTGTTTTCCATAAATGTACCTTTAAAGTTGTCTTGCAATGATATAAATTGCAGAAGTTTTGATTATGTGGAGAAACTGAACTGATATCAGACCCACATAGCTATCTAGTTTGATAGGCTGAGTTTGAAGACATTTACGTGTCTAAAAAAAATTCATGCTTGCAAACTGATAGAAATGTTTTGCATAAACACTTGGAGTTAATATTTAGGTCTAGTTTCTAACTCCTATCCCTTCACTGATGAGAGCAAATCAGCTTAAAATCAGCTGATCTGAGGGTGGAACAAAATGAAAGAGACAGTGAATATTGACTCTGACATTTATGTAAACAAATATGCTTGTTTGGAGGTCTTGGTAAAGCTTCATCTATTGATCATTAATACAAGTGATAGCAGGTTTTTAAGTATATAAAACTTGTTTTGTTTTTCATAAATGTACCTTTAAAGTATATTTGCAATGATATAGATTGCAGAAGCATTGATTATGTGGAGAAACTGAACTGATATCAGACCCACATAGCTATCTAGTTTGATAGGCTGAGTTTGAAGACATTTAGGTGTCTAAAAATTCATGCTTGCAAACTGATATAAACATTTTGCATAAACGCTTGGAGTTAATATTTAGGCCTACTTTTTAACTCCTATCCCTTCACTCATGAGAGCAAATCAGCTTGAAATCAGCTGATCTGAGGGTGGAGCAAAATGAAAGAGACAGTGAATATTGACTCTGACGTTTATGTAAACAAATACGCTTGTTTGGAGGTCTTGGTAAAGCTCCATCTATTGATCATTGATACAAGCGATAGCAGGTTTTTACATATATAAAACTTGTTTTGTTTTTCATATATATATATATTCTTAAAAAATTTCATTTGTGGACTTGAAATAAATGGAATAGATAGATATTCATTGTTTACTATCAATCTTCATTTTTTAAAGCATTATAACTCATTTTAAATTGACATAAAGTATTGTTTATTTGTTCCATTTTATAACCAGCATCAAGCAAACCTTTGGCAAATGTATCAATATTTTCCAGTTTATCACTTTGATAACTATATAATTTTTTATTACAAAACAAAAAAAATCTAAAATTTGTCATCTTATGCATAATTGGTACTTTTGATTTATAATTTATATATCTGTTTTTTGCAATGGCTTGATGATTAATTTATAATTTAATATACTATTATATCTTGTAATAATTAAATCCAAATATTTAATACTTTTGTTTTGTTCTTTGTCAATAGTCCACTTCAAGCCATTCAAATTATTTAATTCCTCTACAAGCAAATTTATAGTTTTAGTATTTCTACAAGCAAAAACATCATCCACATACCTTTTGGAAATTTTAATATCTTTAAAAGAGCACATATTTAAAATAACATTCTCATATGTAGACAAAAAAATTTGCAAATTTGTGCAACTACAGGCAGACCCATAGGCCAACCTTTAGACATTTGATAATATTGATCTTCAAAAGAAGCAACAATGTTATCAAATTTTTTTTAAAGAATCAACAATAAACTTTATCACATATTTACAAACACTTTTACTTTTTAATGCATGTTCAATTATATTTATGGGGTTCATTCTATCAACAGTACGATACATTTCTGTTACATCTAATGAAACTATAACATCAGTCTCATTAATCACAAATTTTTAATACTATTTACAAAGTCAAAAGATGAAGCAATAGTATTTCCCCCAAATACTTAAAACTCTAGTAAAAGCTTACCAATATATTTTGAATGAACCACCAAAATCTATCATAATTCACAAAGGATTACCTTCTTTATGTAATATTATATTTGCAACAGCATTGGAAGGATATATCATATAGTATGTATTATTACTTATAGCCTTATTTTTAGCACTTTTAAAATATTGTTAATAAATTTTATTCCTTGACCATTCATATTATATTCTTCAATAAAAAAAACACAAGTTTCTTCATTTCCACTTTAACTTTATCAACATATTGACATTTCATCATTAAACACATTTGCAGCCCTTATCTTGTTTCAAACAAATTATATTATCACTCTTCAGCCTCTGTTTAAATTCCAAAATAGCCAATTCCCATGAATTATCATAAGGCATTACATTAAATTTATTACAATTAATTTTCTTGATAATATCATCAGCAATATGATTATCACCAGGAATTATTTCAAATAAATTTTAAACAGATGCAATTAGTTCCAAGTTGTAATCATTTCCAATTACCATTGACGTGTATTTAGCTCTGTGACTTAAAACATATTTCTGAATCAAATGTATCTTTTTATTTGATAAATTAATAAAGTTCATCTCATTATAAGCTTGTGGATAGTGGTTATTAAATAAAAAATCAATTTTCTCTCAAATTTGTTATATAACTCAAGTTCAATTAATTTAAATCCATTTTCACAAACAATTTTAAATACATCCCAAGCACACCATTCATTTAAAATTATTTAAATGTTCAATTGCTTTCAAATATTTTTGAATATTAAAAAGTTCCTTTTTACACTTTTCAATAATACTATTTAAAATCATTAATTTCATCAGCAATATTATTGTCACCAGGAATAATTTCAAATGAATTTTGAACAGCTGCAATTAGTTCCAAATTATAATCATTCTGATTTACACTGACATATTTAGCTCTGTGACTTAAAATGTATTTTTGAATAAAATGTATCTTTTTATTTGATAAATTAATAAAGTTCATCTCATTATAAGCTTGTGGGTGAGTTGATGACATTTGCTTCCACTTTGTGTTTTTTTTTAATTTAATGGCAGTTGAGGCAGGTTTAAGAAATTAACTGAAAGTACTTCTGTGGTTGAAAGACTGTTTATAATAGTTTATTACCATTATTTTTATTATATATATATATATATATATATATAATAAAAATAATGGTAATAAACTATTGATATTTACAATATATATATATATATATATTGGAATTAATAATGTATTATTTATTTTAGTGTCAGTCATATGGTTTTCCACATGGATGAAACTTTTAAAAAAAATTAATTTAAAAAACCTATAAAAACTCTTTTGCCAAAGTATGTATTGCAAATAATACAATTAGATATGAGATTAAAAAAAATCCAGGCAATTAAAGTCTTATGCAAATTAATTAATCAAAATAACTAATATGGGCTGTTCAAAACAGAAAGAAAAACATGTATAAAATTAATATTTTTTATTGCATTTATTGGGTATTCTCACTTTATTAAAATGATATTAGATCACATTATGCTTAGTGAGTAAAAGGAGGAAAAACCACCATATGCTAATCTAACCTAGTCATTTGATAAACATGACATGCTATTTTAAGTAAATTTGGTTAAAATGAAGAAACAATGCTTTTTTCAAATTGCAAAGCTGAGATTGTTAAAATATATTCTGGCATATATGAACTGTTTAATAATAGTTCTTGGAAGAAAACAAACTATAGTTATCTTGCTTTATAAATTCTACATTTAAAAAGAGTATTTGAAATTTATATTTAATACTAATGTGGTATTTGTTTTTATCTTATGAATTATATAAAACAGGAAACAAAAGTTTAAAAAAAGAGGGGGGTAATTAAAGTTAATTGGATTTTAATGCTGCTGAAGTAAAAAAAACAAGCAAACAAAACATTTGGTCTCATTATACATCTATATTATGTTAACATTATGTAAAGAACTTTTATTTCAATGGGTTGATTGGTTGTAGTATGTCATATACTAATGGCAGATGATTTGTTGAAATTTTGTTTTCTTTTTTAAATTGCAGAATAACTGAGTGGTCTATGCATGCAGCTATACCATCAGTCACTGTGCTTTTTTTCTCTTTCGATAAGTATGTGCTATATTTTTTTCTGACAAGAAATAATTTTTTTATTAATTTTTTTGTGAATAAGATCAATTATTATTATTATTATTATTTTTCTCAATTTAATAGATTGTACAAAAAATAGTACATAAATAAAACAAATGACAAAAATGAATTTAGAAACAGATTCTACCAGCTCTGATGAGTTTTCTGTTTCTAGGCCCATTGATACTGAGGATAATGGTACATCCTGTAATTTAGAAGAATTTTTTATTCAACCTTGGAAGAAGGAAAACCCCCATTACCAGCTAAAAGGCAAAGATAACAAAAATGTACTAGGCCCTTCATCCAGTAATAATAATATGCCACCGAACATAATTGAAGAACAGATAAATGTACAAAATTTTATGAAGACTCCAGGTTTGAAGTTCCCTATTACAGGTGAGTATTCTATTTTAGATTTTTTTCATTTATTGTTTGATAAAAAATGTGTGCAAAAATTGTTGGGGAAACTAATAAATATGCTACTAAAGACAAATGTATGTATAATTGGGAAAATGTAACAGATCGAGAATTGTCTGCCTTTTTTGGGATGGCATTGGGAATTTCATGAAAGGTCTGCATCCAATTGAAGGACATTTGGGATTCTGATCCTAGTTTGAGGCACCCTTATTTTGCAAATATAATGCCTTATAAATGATTTAGAAAATTTTTAACATGTATACATTTTAATGATAACAAAACAATGCCAAGTAACAAAAGTGAAAATTTTGACCATATCTATAAAATTAGACCAGTGATAGAAAAGTGCAATGTTAATTTCAAAGCATGCACCAAATTACAGATTGCAGTTGGTGAGACAATCACAAAATTTACAGGTCATAATACTATGAAGCAATATGATGCATCAAAGTCAATAAAGAGAGGTTTCAAGTGGTGGATGTGTGCAGATAGCCACAATGGTTATTTGTATCACATGGAAATGTATGCAGGCAAAAAATCAAATTCAAATGCTCATCTATGCCTTGGTACTCATGCTGTAAAGTCAATAGTTCTTCCACAGCTTGCAAAACAACATCACATTATTTTTTATGACAGATTTTTTTCGAGCATAGAACTAGCAAAGGAACTTTATAAAAATAAATTATATCTTTATGGGACAATAAATATAAAAAGAAAAGGTATTCCAAAGAGCATTGTCAAAGTGCACAATAAAAAAATGAAAAGAGGAGACTCATTTTGTCATTGATAAAGATACTGGTCTTCAATTTTTAGTATGGATGGACAAAAAGCCAATAGCTATAATCACAAATGTGTATGCACCTTCTGGAAATGATGTTGTTAGCCAATAAAATAAAAATGGATCACAACAAACAATTCCATGTCCACCTGCAATAAAAATGTATAACAAGTATATGGGTGGTGTTGATTTGTCCAATCAAAAGTGGACCCAATATAGTTGGTCAGGAAATCTCTGTAATGACCATTGTGACTATTCTGTCATTGTTTTGACATAGCAATTTCTAATGCATACATTTTATATTCCATTTATATGGCATCTAAACATTTGACTACCTTGTCTCATCTACAATTTTGGAGAACCTTGCCCCATATGTTAATTGATGGATTTTCCTCAAAGTTAAAATATTGGCCAAAATGTATGTATTTCCACATCTAGCACAGTGATCATATGGAAAACATACACATGTAGATCTTTGTTGTCATAATATTTCCATGTGTAAGCATAATGTTGTATGTCTAAAAAACAAAGAGATAAAACTCACTTTGCCTGTTTGGAATGTGGATTGGTACCTATTTGTAATAATTCACAAAGAGGATGTTTTGCTTTTTATCACACTCAAAATGTGACAAGTGATTCTAATCCTGTTGTACCAGGTTTACCCAAACATCACCTGCAGTTTCATCACAAATGGACTTTCTGGGATTATAATTAACATGTGTAATCCAAAGGGCTTCTAAATGCAGATGCCTCTACTTATGCTCAGATGAGGGGTATGACTTTTGAATAGTTCTAATGGGTAAGATACATTTGCATTTAATTTTTTTATTTATTGATTTCCAACAAGGTCAATAACTTTTCACATGGAATATTATTTGATAATCTTTTGATTTTATATTTTAGATGAATTCAGCCTAACAAACTGATTTTTTACACAGTGACAGGTAGCACAGATAATGAAAAGTATTGTTTTTATTATTCTGTTTTTTTTTTTGTTGGTTTGTTTTAGCTACCAGCACAATGGACGAATGGTTGACAACCTGATCCAAGACTATTTAAAATTTATTTCTCTCTAGAAATTTGGTTGTATATAATCTAATATTTTTATTATAATCTGTTTTTATTCATTTTGGTTTTAGTAACTTGGTTTTCATTGTTTTTTATTAATTTGGTTTTCATTGCTTTTGTTTTACTAATTTGTTTTTCATTAGTTGTTGTTTTACTAACTTGGTTTACATTAGTTGTTGTTTTACTAACTTGGTTTTATTAACATCATTTTACATTTGAGAGGCATACGACTGCCTGATTGCCTTCCTTATTAGAATTTTTGTGACAGCTTCATTACTGATTACTTTTTCCAAATGGTAAACAAGATCTGTAATGATTTATCTTTTATTAATAATAATATTGAATAATACGAAATATTTAATATTTTGCATATTTATATTAGATAATATGAACAGGTATGCTTCTCTGGAAGACATATTTTGAAAGAGGTAGAATATAATTTTTTTTTAAATTTTTTATAAATATGTGCCTTAGAATCTTTTTAGTAATCTTTGACTGCCTCTTGAAATGAAAATTTTTTCCATATTCTAAATTTTTAAATTGTTTTCTGTATTGGCAATGATTATTCAGTATGATGATGTTATTAACAGGATTAGTTTATCCAAAGTCTAAAATCAAAATAGTTTTAAGCAAATAATGGAAAATTATGAACTCAAATTTAAAGTGTATTGTTTTTACCAGATCTATTGAGTTTTCATACTTATTAGCAGAAGAACTTGGATAATGCATACATATACACCAGTTTTATAATATGCATATATGTGTACTATGATGATCTTATTTAGAATTTCAAATTATATGACATTTTACTTTTTTATTGTATTCATAATGATAAGTAATAATATCCCCTCTCCCTTCATTATTTTTACATTCTGATAGAATTTTTTTTTTTTTTTTGATCTTTTATTAGGGAGAACGTTTTTCTTTCCAAACGCCTTGAGATTTTTCAACTTCTAGGGTGCGAGAAAAAAATGAAGAATTCTTATCCTCCTACTACAGTAAGTTCTGAAGCTATGGACTATCTCAGGTAAAAAGTATTTTATATGATTTGAAAGAGAATTTTGTGAGGAATACAAAAAAAGTTATCAATGAAGATGTAATTTAAACTTAATTAACGATAAATTAGAAATTATACTCAAACAATAAAGTAATAATTATTATGGATGTGGAAATTTCTTTTTCTCTCTTTACTTTTCAAATGGTAGTCACTATTTTTCTTAGCCTTATTGTTTTCCTTAGTTTTTCTAGTTTCTATCAATGTAAAGTTTTTTGCTCTAACATTATTAAAATTGTCTCAAGTCAGTTTTTTTAGAAATTCAATATGATGTCAGGACAATTAACTAGTGTAATACATATTAACAAAATATTATTTTGTAGAAATTGTCAATTAAAATAAATGATGACAATGGAATATGTAATATTCATTTTAAATATAATGTATCCATGCATAAATTGTCCGAGCATTAAATAATTAAAGTAAATAACTATTAATATCTTTAAGTTAATGATTTAATTGTATTCATTGAATTCATTTGTTTATAGTCAATCCTGCATTAGATGGCTGAAAATTAGATTTTGTATAGGCAAGCTTAAAGTATATATATATAAGCAGTTGTTTGTCCACTGACAAATAGTTTAAATATATTTGTATTTGTATGGTAGAATTAATTCCTATTTTGTTTTGATAAATTAGAGATTGGACTCAAAACTAACCATTTTTGTAGAAGTCATAGTTTTATTAAATCAGAAGACGGGCCTAAAAATAACCATTTTTATAGTTACTGTTGTAGAAAGGTGTAGAAGTTATGTTTATCCCATATGTGTCTAAATTAAAAAACTTATGAGTAAAAACAAGCCATACCTGTAGAAGTTGCAGTTTTATTAAATTAGGAGTCAGACCTAAGAATAGCCATTTCTTATAGTTACTGTTGTAGAAAGGTGTAGCATTTATGTTTACACCATATTAAGTATATGCATGTGTCTAAACTAAGACATTTATGAATAATATAAATGTCTTATATTTATATCTTTATCTGTACATAGAATTATATTTTAAGTTTATTAAAGTTCACGTTTTTCTGTACAGCAAATTTATTTGATTATATAATTGTAATAATATTAACATTAAGATTAAATTTTGCCAAGAGACCTTGAACATTTTATAAGTAATTATTGTTTTCATGCATGCATATGAAATAAAATAATAATAAAAGAGAGAACGTAGAAAGGCTGTGTTAAAAGAAAAGTAAGTTATATGTCAACTGACAATTGTATTTTGTAATCAAACAATTGTTGGTATGAAGTATTAGCTTTTTTAATGTAAAATTGTAAGGTCTACATTCATTCATTAGGAATCTTATGTCCTTTATGATCTAGAGAAGTATTGCAAATAGAGACTGTATGCAGTGGTCATTATTTTATTAAATACAAGATTGTAAAATATATATGTCAATCTATTTCCTGATGTGTAAGTCACGTGATGCCTGTATAAATCATATAAATTTTTAAAAAATGTAAATCATTCAAACATGCTTAGTCTGATCATTACATTATATATATTATGAATTCATCATTTAGCCATGAGAATATTAAAATTAATATATATAAATGTATAAATGTAGTTCTCAGTTACTGTGTCCAGAAAAACAAGTGGAAACCTGAGTGCTTAATTTTTTATATACTTAGTATAGAGAGATGATTAGTGGTAAGTGATGCTCATGACAATTTACTTTTTATCAATCTGAGTCTGAAATAGTAAAATATAAAAACAAATTAGTGCCGAAAAAAAACTTTAAATAAAGGAGAAAGAGTGATTAATTTGAGAATTGTATATTCTGCTTTTAGCAAGCGCATTCTTGAGCGAATGAACTGCTCATTGGTTATTTGCAATTAGAATCCAAATTTATAAACAATGACATTATCTCTCAACTGTAGACTTTTTTGCAAGTCTGAATTTAGCAACTAACATATATATAGACATATATCAATAAGTCACCTGATAAGTAATCGAAAGTGCTTTTATATTATTTATTTGTATCGTTATTATAATTTTTATTAAAATATATATATATTCTAATAATTTTATAGCCATATAAATAAATAACTGCTATTAAATATATACATATATTAACAGCTTTATGAATACATACTGTTCATCTATGCAAATAATAATTAAAAATAATTTTAATGTTTATATTATTTCCTGATTTAATTTTTATAGTTAAAATAATTCATGATAACGAAATTCAATTTAATTAACAAAAACAGTATTCCCTATCAGGCAACATAAAACATTACGGATATAAATAGTATTGAAAAGAAAAAAAAAGATTTTTCATGAATTTTTAAAGGAATTTAAAAATCTGATAAAGAAGATAAATAAAAATACTTTATGCCTAATTTGCTCGTAAAAAATAAAACAAGTGTAAATATTGTTAAACTAAAATAATATATGTCACAATACATTACTAATTGTAATGTTTATCTTGTATTATCGCTAAATATTTTTTTATTAACTAAAATATTTCAATATAAATATATTAAAAGGTATATTTTTCCTTTTTTTTTTTTTTTTTGACAAATTTAAAGACATTCAATTTTTTTTTTAAAAAAAAAAGATATATTGTACAGGATAGAAAATCCAACCTTACTTTTTGAAATTCTAGTATGGTTTTAAAAAATGTCTTTGATATAGTTTTACTTAAGGATTTGTAAATAAGTTGTTAGTGTTATTGTTATTAATTGTTTTATGGTTATTTAGTTCAGGTTTATTTATTTATTATGATATATGCTTTGATTTGAGATAAATCATTATAGTGGCAATATAAGTATGTAATTATGAGAGTGTGTATAAAGAAATAATCGTTAGCAGTTGTATTTAAATTGCTAATTATAATTATATTGTACTTTTATTTATTTATTTTACTTTTTTAAAAAAAAATTATAAAAGATATAGTAGTATTATTATGGTTGTTTAAATATTCAATCGATTTGTAAATTACAACATAAATTTTTCAATGTAATATATATGTATATTTTTTATTGACATTATTTTCTTTTTCTTTTATTTTGTTATTTAAAAAAAATATTTTAAAACTGCTAAACAATAGTGTTAAAGATTTTTATTAAATCAGCCTGTGAATATTTACAACAATAGGAGAGAGCTGGATATGGAACACTGGATATCATCATCATTCTGGCTGGTTAATAAAAAAAGAAGACATTACTTTCGTTCATCATTTTCTCCAAATTTTTCTTATAAATTTCCTTACAGAAAATTATTGGATTAAGGATTAATACTAAAGATGATTGGCTAAGTACAACTTTTGCCATCTGGGGGCATTGGCCTCTCTACTTGCCCATCAAACAACATTGGAAACTTCAGTGAAGCATAAAACCTCAAAAGTAAACTGGCGTTCTTAAATAAGTTTAAAAAAATAGCTATCATAATTATATTGATACATTTTATTATAACTTCCACATTTCTTAATAATCCAAAAATAATATTCAACTTAACTGCATATATAATTGAATATTCAGGAAATGACTGAAATTAATGGTTTTAACAACAAGAAGCAAATCTCTTACTTTACTTGTAATATGTACATATTTTACATCACTTCAAGCCATTTTAGGATGAATAAAATAAGTGAAAGTGCTGGAAATAACTAAATGGTTTAAAATGACTGGACACTAATGCAGATAGATGGTAACAAAAAAAATTATCTTATGTTTTTTATTGTCTATTTTTTTTATTTTATTTTAATGTAACATTTAATATATCTTTATGAAAGAATATACAACTGAAATCTTTAAAAACCAACCTACAAATTTTTTTTTAATGTTAAAATTTTAAGAATGATGAAAGTCAATTTTAGTATATATGTTTGTTTATTTATTTTAAAGACATTTTATAGCTTAAACTATGTGAATATGTTGTAATTATAAATATATATGTAATTATAAATATATATATTTATTTTATTTTTTTTTACTTTTATTTGATTCATGTTTGCATACAGGTGTACTAAATAATAAAAGTCATTTGTCAGTTTAAATTGGAAAGCAATAAATTATATTTTATTGCATAGGAATTGTATAAATGTACAAATTTATAGAACTGTATTTATAAGTAATATCATTGTTTAATAATTATCTTAGTTCTTCAATTATTATTCTAACAATCTGGTTGCATTTATTCATATCCATTAAATCTTATAAGTTAAAATATTTAATATTTCATACTTGTGTGCATTATATATATTAGTGCCAATATTTCATATGCTAGTCACTATCTTTATTTATATGTAAGTCAGTTGACTTTTAAATTTATTTGTTGGTGCAGACATTACTTATTGTTTATTGAGGTTAAAATTATAGTTATAACTTTAGTCCACTATTGTGAAGTTTTTATCTTGGTATTATTAGTTGTAGAATAGCCTTAGTATGTCAGGCCTTATTTATTATAGTTATTATTATTACTGGATGGAGTGGATAAATTCCCCATCAGTATTACAATTATCCATGAGTTGATAATGCTTATATTTCCATGTGATTGTAATCACATATTCCTAGGTACCTATTGTTGTTGTTTTTGGTGAGCCTCTCCATATATTTTCCTGATGCACTGAGACAAGAGGTCCAGGCATCTTATTTTGCCTCAAATGTAGGTGTTATTTTGGAAGCCACCATGCTTTTGATATATTTATGCTAGTTGCATTATAGAGTCCTCTTTTTGGGTCTATCACTCATGAGATCTAATTAAAACTAAATTTTCCACCATAGTAGGTGAGGTTGCTTGTATTTTAGTATGTAATGTCAAAATAAGTTTGTTTAAAGGATGTGATTCCTTTAGGATGCCCTCAATTATGTTAGTGCTCTAAAGTATAAGAATGTCTGTGTTTTGTGCTATCATGATTTGTAATCATTCACAAACCAACCAACAATATTTTGGTAATTATAAATGTTTGAATTTATAAGCATATGGCCAGTTAGTATAATCCACACTTGTTATGTATATGTTATGATCATCTAGAACTTTTCCAATGTAGATGTAAATCACTTAGTTATATCTAAATGTTTATTTAGATGATTTACATTGTGTGGACATTGAATTTGTAACTTATGTGTGTATAAATGATTTCTAATAAATGGTTCATTCATTGAATCCATTTATTATTTACTTAACTCAGTCATTTAGTTATTTTCTACTTTATAGTATTTTAAAAAATATATATTAAAGAAATCCATCTATGATCTAAGTTACTAGTTTAATGAAATATCTACAATTTTTTTATCTATTTGTATATTTATTTAACTTCATAACAGCTTATACAGTTCCTATGTAAATATAAATTGCAAATTATAAGTGTTACTGTTAAACCTTATACTTAAATTACATATAGAAAAATTGAGTATTTGCAAAACAAAACTATTATTATGTTTCCCAGATATGTATATGTATGCTATTATAAATCTAAAGTCACAATGTTGAAATAAAGCTGTCTCATTTATTTTATATAAAAGAATGATTTTGAGTTTTATTTGAGATTTATTAATTTTATTTTTCTCTATTTTTAGTACATCAGTTCTACAAGCTAGCAGATATGCAAGTATTAAATTATTGGTAATTTCAATTGAATAAATATATTTTGGATTCAATAAAATTCCTTTTGTTCCAAATTATATTTGGTATATAATTAATTGTAAGTTAAATTAACCCTGAGAACTAATTAGTAACGTACTCTAGTCAATGCTCTATATTATTAAGTTTGTCTTATATAGTTAGCCGAGGTAATAGTATATTTTAGTATATTCATTTTGAGATAGTTTATTTTATCTTAACCTGCGTATAACATGCTATTAAATAGGTATTACACTTCTTATCTGTGTTATATTTATATTGAGTTGAATGATGGAAGATATGTTCTTTTCTTCTTGCATGGCACATGCATTTTATTATAGTTGACAAGTTACTATGAAACCTGATTAATTTATGGGTGCCTCATAGGTATATCTTATCCAAATCTTTTCTTTATTTCTAATATAGTCTATCCATTATAAATGATGCAATTTATGGATTGAATTTATAGATCAAATAATTTAAGAGATAACCTATTCCATTATAAATGTGTGTCATCATGAGTCTTAGTCAATTAATGATTGTTGATAACATATAGAGTTACAAGTTGTGTTTTTTCATTATAAATGCTGCTCAATAATTTAGGCCACATCTTTTTTTTTACTTATGGCTTATATGACATGCTACATTGATGATACACTGTATATTCATCTTTCTTTTTTATATTGATTTATATATTTTCCATTACAATTCGTCTACTAACATTTAGGACTTCTTATCCTAATACATTTACATACGTTCTATTACAATTGTTGTCCAACGTTTGGAGCATTATTTTCTTCTCATATGATTATGTATATATAAATATGATATGCAATACATTTACGTTCCATTACAATATATAAAGACAATGAAAAGTAGACACTATATATATATATAAAAATAGTATTTAAAGTTGCAATATCTTGCTTAATATTTCAACAATGAACTGTCTTTTTTTCAAAACTAAAGCTAATTTATCAATTTAATTTCAAAAAGAAAGCAATGAATGTATAAGTAATTATGAATGTTATTTGATTGGCAAGAAATTATATTAAAGTGTTTACAATGATCTTTTATCAATTGGAACATCTATATGTACAACTTCGCATGTTTGGAAAGTGTGTTTGTACAAGTATCTCAAATATTGAGATAATATATTAATTAAAATAATATTTTTTAACATATGTACAATCACATGTATAATATTTATATATATGTAATAATCAAATCTGCCCATAGAGGTGTAAGTAAATAATTATGGATACATGAAAATGCAATTTCATTTTTAGTGTATTAAAACAATAAGTAATAAGAAAAGTGCAACTTTTCCAATGTTTAAATGTTGCCATGTGAATGAGATTTTAAAAATTGGAAATAAAAGTAAGTTTTTTTTGAAACTTTTTTTTTCCTTTTTAAATAAAAAAAAGTTTTATAGTATGATCGATCCTTTTGAATTGTCAATTACGTGATATGGTAAGTTGAAATGTTTAAATAATAATCTATTTTTTATTTTAATATAAATGATTAATTCTAAGATTAGCCATTCTAATGTTTTCTCATTCAGCTACATAGTGATTTGACCATCTGCAGCATTATATTTAATATATCAAAATTCTATTTTTGTAATTAAGATTACTGGGATATACTATTTAAAACTGTTGATAGTATTTTTTCAGTTCATTTTTATATTAATAATAACATGTTTGGTAAAGCATCTTATATTGCATATAAAAGAAACTTTTTCTCAATTTTGGAAAGTCAATAAATTGAATTTTTACTAGTCAAGTTTGAGGAATGAAAGAAATAATTTTAAATACTCTATGAAATTTAGAATCTTAAAATGTTTTTATAGTATGAAATTAACATGGCTGTATTAATATTACAAATGAGAAAATAATGGAATATTTTTCTAATATAATAAAAATTCTTTCCTTTCAAATTTTAATGATTTCATAATATTATCAAACAATGTACTGGAATAGGTCACATTTTAAAATTCATTGTTATAATTATTTTGTTGAAGATAATCATTATACATATACTTTCAATTTATAAAAATTGATATAAACCTAAAGCATGTGCGGTTGAAAAAGGTAGCGAAGGTGGGACTTCTACAGGTCTTAAACACAAGCTTACGCAGCTTGTGGTTAAGACCTGTAGAGGTCCCTACTCTTCTCATTTCCAACCGCACATGCTTTAGGTTTATTGCCTTAGTAAATATTACTTATGTAATCAATGTGTGTTAAATAAATTTATAATTACAAAAATTGATATAAAAAATTTAGATTCCTAGCTAAAATATGCTACATTATATATATATAAATTAATAACTTATTTGATAAAAATATATATCTAATAATTTTAAATTAGAATAATCTTACAAATAAAAAAACAATAACACATAACTTATTCACAAGTACTTTGCATTAATTAAATTAATGATTATTATTTGATTATTAATAATTAATTAATCATTGTACCATATAAGTTATATATTATTATTTATTTGTACTGTTGTTATAATTTAAAAGAGTTATATATATATATATATATATATATATATATTGCGCCGTGTATGTGTGTGTATTTAAAATTATAATTTATAGTTATAATATTGTAAAATGAATAAAAACAAAGACCATCAATTCAAGATCTTATGTTCTAGACATTTTTTTTTTTAGATTTCAACAATAGATCCTTCATTTTCACATTATAAACCCAAACTAGTCTAAAATGCAAAAATAATTTTACAATCTATAGTTTTGTGTAAATCTATAGATTTGTGTGTATAGAAATACGTTCTGTATATTATATACTTACTTTTTTTAATAATTTAAAACTTTAAAATACAATATATGCTTATTGATATTAATATAGAGTTGTTTTTTTATGACAGTAATTAAAACAATAAATCAAAGCAATAATATACTTTTATTGATTTAACCCATTTTGTTTGTTAATATCTTATTAAAATGTAAGTTATTATTCCACTTGACAAATCAATTAAACTTTATAATTAATATTCATCATGAATTAAATAGAATTATCAGATTAAGGTAGAAAAATAACAAGCTCACTTTAATTATGTTTATTAATTCTCTAACAGATTGATTTTTTTTATTGTTAGCTCTGGTATCAATTTTTGTCAGCCCTCAACACTTAACTTTAATATTAAACATCTTTATTATATTAAAGATAAATAAATTGGAATTGATATTTAAAAATATAAGTTTATAAATCAAAAACATACTAAAAAATGTTATTTAAACTTTTCAAGAGTAATAATGAAAGTAAATATTTTTTTCATTATGTAATTGGTAAACAGGAAATCATCTAAATTAGTGTCTCCAAAACCAATTGATGAAATCTTCAGTGACTGAAATTTATTTTAAACCGAAGCAAATAAAAATGAAGCCCTAATAATTCTATAAAATTTTTCTTTAAAAATTAAAATTTCCATTATATTTTTAAAGCACTTTAAAAGATCCTAACATAGTATCTGTAAAGTTGTTAGTGATTAGTTTCACAAGGCATTGTTATTATACCAATCATGGTTTTTCTTGTTATCATTTTGCTAGAATTTTTTAACTTTTATTTTTAAAAATAATATATATATATATTCATTTTTTAACTCTACTAATATTACGATCAGTATATTATATGGTTATTTATTTAGAGATTGTTCTGGTAATTTTTTTGTTTTAAATCACTTCACTGTACAAGCTTTAAAATTATTTTTTCTGAATGTATGCTAATTTGGTGCTAAAATGTAATGTTGATGTGTTAATCATCTTACACTCTGCTAATATTCTAATCAGATTTCCTTTGTACTCACTAGATTTAAGTGCTCAACTTTCATTTTGATATTAAATAATTATTATTTATCAGAATATAATAAATGTGACCTCATTCGATAAATATTTTTGTTTGGAAATTAAATAATTTTTAAAAAATCACACTTGATTTCTGGGATTATTTTAAAAATTATATTTATTCAAAACAAAATGCTGTCATGTCATCATATTTTAGGTGGAGCTGATTCAATATATAAAATGAACAAAATCTTTTTGTTTCATGTTTGATTTAAAAATCTGAATGAATTTCTTAAATAACTATTAAGTCTATCACTTTATGCTTTAAAAGTTTACAATTTTTGTAGTTTTTATGATATCACTAAATATAATACCAATCATGTGAATGGCCTCATTTTGTAGACAGCAGTGTTCCCGTGACCATAATCTCTATAATAACAATATTCAGAAGAAAATAATATTTTATATTTAAAAATAAACAATTTCTGCAAAAAATAAATGTATAATAACATTTATTTTTGATTTTTGAGAATTATTACATAATGACAACATCAATACAATCCTAAACTTTACACAAAATGAAGTTTTTTAGACCATCATAATATTTTCTCAAGGTAAACACACTAGATTTGAGATTGCAAAATATATAATGGTTATTCATCATCTGTGGAGCTTGAAGACATTTGTCAGACTACCTATTCAATTTTCCCACCATATTTTGAATTGTTTGGTATTTAAAATATTAGAAAATAAATATAATGAATTTTAAAGTCATAAAAAAAGCTTTGCAAAATTTTCAGCAGAAGGCAAAAAATACAAATTTAAATTTTAGGAAAATGAAACTCTGCTCTAATGCCTTGAAATAAGAATAGGTCAATTAAAAAAAATCTGAAGATATCAGTATTTTTGAATATATGGTAATATTTAAATTAATTTAGCCCAACTTTTATATGTTTGATGGATTTAGTATTTTGTTATCTGATTTCGTGTGTGTGTGTGTAAAATTAGTTGAAGAATATTTTGGGAATAAAAAAAAATTGATTTTTTGCATAGCTAATTAAATATTTTTGATTATTTTTACATAGTAATTATATAAGCATTATTAAAAAAAAAAAATGTATGAATACATTTTTATTTCATATATGTTTTATTTTTAAAGCAGAAATTAACAGCTTTTAGTATAATCGTACCAGAGAGCACCATAGATTAGTACAATATTTTGAAATTTTCTAAATATTATAAATACATTTTTTTTTTAATTTTTAAAGCAGAGTTTTATAGATTTGTCAGAACTTCACAATTATTTGTTCCCAATTTAAAAATAAATATCAGTCAATAAAAATTTCATTGATTTTTTTGGAGTTGTTCACTTGGATCTTTTCCTGTCGATCGTTGAATGATAAAAAAACCTTTATGTTCTCATTATTATTTTTATAATATTTTAAACAAGTTCAAATATGATTTTTTTAGAATGTTTTTCATTTGTAAACTTATATTTCTAACAAATCATTTCCAATTTATTGAATTCTCATATAAAATTAAGGTTTAATATAAAAATCAAATATTGAACAATGACAAAAATTGCCAGAAAAGATCAATATGTTAAAGGGGCAATATTTATTATAAAATTACTGTTTTAAATAATTATGAATATTTAATAAAGTATGCAAAAATCTACTTCTTTGATCACAAATGTTCTTGAAACTGGATTACAAAGAACTAAATCAAAAAAACAGAGATTGTATTAAATTATTTTGGCTTTGCTACCTATTGAAAAGTACTAATCCCTTCACACTTTGTTAAAATTAATATATCAATATTATGTTAATTCTGTTTTCTAGTATCAAGCAAGAGTATATAGTGAAAAAATAGTACTAAAGGTTGCTCAGAAGAACAATTTAAAATTAAAAACTACTAGGCCATCTCTAAACAAATATCCATGTAATTTACAGAATTTCATATTAATAGTGTTAATTTATAAGATATTTAATCAATGACAATTTTTTAAAATTTTGTTTATAAGAGTATGTACAAACTAATTTATTTATTGCAAAATGTCAAAGATCACATTGAAACTGTTTTTGGATAATAAAAGTTATATGGACCTATTTTTGAAAACTCAGTTAATTTTAATTATAATTAATGTAGGCAGATATAATTTCAATAACTGCTTTTAGTAGTTAAATTAATGATTGTAATTTACAAGTATTTTTCAAAGAGCAATGCGTTATTATACATTTTTATTATCAAAAGAATTCCCTCCACTCCAAGTATTTTTGTTTATTATTATTTTTTTTAGTTGTGCAACTTCCAATTAGCTTTGCCTATTGTAGAAAAGTTTGAAAATGAAAAAGGAAATGAGAAAATAATTGAAAAATTATTTTTGTGGTCTGTTTTTGTGAGAGAGGCTAAGATATCAAAAATGTATCGTAATCAATGAAGATAATGTTAAAAATAAATGGCCATCATTGAATTAATATAGATGTTTTGCATCAGTGAAAAATTCAAAATTTTATTAATTATATTTTTAAATACAGAGCAGTCTCTTCAAAAGGCAAAGGTTAGATAAACAATATATTAGACCATCCAAGTTACTTCAAAAAATTTAAATGTACTTGCTTATGCTGCAAACGTACTGAAAATGCTATTAAGGATTTAATTAATAGATATTTTGAATTTTTTCCTCAAACAAGTATTTTTATTAAGGCACAAAATTTATTACAATGTAAGTAGGAATTATAATAATTTGTAATCTATTTGTGACTTTTTTTCTTTTTTTTTACATTTGAATACAAATGTTTCTTTTTTCATCATTTTTTTTGTCATTATCATCAATGGGAACCTCTAATTTCAAATACAGTATAGTGATCCTAATTTTTTGGGAAAAGAGAAAAAAAAGAAGTTAAAATGACTTTGTAATGTTTATAATCTCCAATCTTGAGTCACAAGTAATTTTTTTAAACATCTCGATATCTCACTTCATGTATCTCTAAATGGTATTAAATTCTCTCATATTGTTCTAACTAAAACCATTGATAAAAAAATAATCAAAAGAATTATTGTTCAGATAAAAAAAATTGGCATAGACAAAATTCGATTTTAGCACTGGAGTAGAGAAAATTTAGTGTATGATTCATAAACTTTGAGATTCCAGATGTACTATTTTATAATTGCATTAAATTTAGTAAGGTTAGAAAATCAAAATTTAAACTGTTTAGAACATTTCTGAAAGAGTGCATTTGTCTCTGCCATGAAAGCATTGATGTCGCTTTTAATTATTAAAACTATGCTTGAATTCATTATAATCATATTTTAAAAATTTGTAATTACTCATTCACTTCACGTTATAAATTTTTTTGTGTTATTTACCAGTCTTTGATTCTTTTTTTAAAAATTAAATTGTTTAGCTTAACATACATTTAACAGATAGAATCTAACTATCAATGAATTTACATTCTCAACATTATAATACTTTTATATATAATGTTAATACTATCAAATGATATTCCAAGTTGGATGTGGTAAAAAAAATAAATGTTTATATATATGGTGATGAAAAAAATAAAATATTTGGAAAGAAAAAGAAGAGTGTTTTGATTGGTTTTAATGTGAAAAGAACATTATATTTATAAGTCATATTTATTTTTGAACGAAAAAAAAAAAGTGTGTGCTGTTGTTAAAAAGTTTTTGTAGCGGTGATAAGAAGTAGAATATATTTATTCTACTTATTTATTTTGTGTGTGTGTTTTTACTTTGGCTAGGATTAACCACATTAATTGACAAAACTTTTTTTTTTTTAACTTTTAGTATCATTTTACCGTGATGTCTTTATAATTATAACTGTTAAAAATAGTTTCAAAAGAATCAGTTCTCAGGTTTATCTTTATTTGAATACCTAACTTTTCCCAATTCAAGTCTTTAAAAAGAAATTGTAGCAGAAATCACTTTTTTTTTTTTTTGTTTTTAAAAAAGATTTTTTGTCCTTTCAATTTATTAGTTTTTAAGAAGATTATTTAAGATTTTTTTTTTCTTTTTAAACAAGAGTAATCTCAAATGCATGACATTTTAAAATGAATTTAGTTAATATTTATAATTAAGTGATGGTATAATTCAAGTTTCCATTCTATTGAATAAAGCGGCTAATATAAAATATGGAATGTTTTACATTTTTTAAATCACTTTAATTATATATTATTTTAGCTGGCAATATGTCTGGAATTTGATGTATATCTCTTGGGAATTATTTTGTTGATATCACTTGAACTTTATAGGTCCTATACTTGCTAGAGAAAATTATTTGCAGGGAAAGTTTTATTAATAATTTTTTGGTGTTATTAATCTATAATACAAAAATAACTAGGTTAGAGACAGGCAAATTGAAGAAAAAGGCAACATCGGCATTTAAATATTGTTTGGATACCATTTTTATCCTATATTGGATAACCATAGAACATCAATTTATAGCAAATATTTATATTTACACTGTGTTTTTAAACTGATACAGTAGTTTTTGTATCTGTTATAGTTTAAGATGCAGCTTCCTTTTTCATTTTCACAGAGTTGCTCATGTGGCAAGACCAAAGTCATGGTTTTCTATTACTGGAACTTTGTTTTTTCATTTATATTTTTTAAATAAGATTCTATTTTTTTGTTTTTAAAAATCAAAATAAGATATTTTTGTTTTTAAGTTTTGTTTCGGTTTAATTTTTCAATTTATATCTATCTAATATTATTGTAATCATTATTATTATTATTATTATTATTATTATCATCATCATCATCATCATCATCATCATTATTTGTCAGATCCCATTAAAAAAACAAAAGCAGAAACAAAATAAAACAAACGTTTTTAGCATAAGGTTCTAAAAAAATTGTAATAGGATATGATAAAAAAATTTCTGGCCTATTTTCATTAATTTAATTTAAATTATGAAACATTTAAAAATTACTGCAAAATAAAGTCATATCTTTCAAAAGCAGAATATTTTTTTTAGACTAATAGATGCAAATATAGTAGATGATAAAATTCACCATTTATGATTTGAATGAATTAGTTGTTATAGACTTTTGAAAAGGTTAAAAAAAAAATATGATTTTTGTTTGTATATAAAATATTTAAAGTTACAGCATATGAGATAAGCATAGAAAATGATACCTTTCAGACAAATATACATGGATAGTATCACTAATCTTAATATTAGTCTTACATAAATAAAAAATAGATCTCGCTATCGCAAATGTCATCCTTATGAAAAAAGTTTCATGAATGAAATTGTTTTAACAATAAATTGTGCACACACACGCACAATAGTAAATTATTAGTAATTGGCATCTCTGAGATTCTTACAAAGTTTAAAGTAGGTATCATTGATTTGAAAATGAAAGTTAAAAAAAGTATATTGTTCAAAGATAATCCAATTAAACTGTAATAAAATTATATATATATATTATACGTCAAATCCTTAATTGGAAAAATTATTATAATTTTTTTTATGGAAGTTTTAAATAACTTTCTGGTAAAATATCACTGTAAAAGCACCTAATAAAAAAAATCTATAAAATATTATTAAAATATAACTAAAAGATTGTCGATTGATAAAATTTCATTCAATCAAAAATGCTTGCATATTAAAAAGTAAAAACACTATTTAAAATCAATTTCATGTTTAGGGAAAGTTTTTTAAAAAAATTCAAAAAGCTTTTACGTTTAAATATTTTAAGATTTTATATATATATTTAATATTTTAAGATTTATCATTGTTTTTATTACATAAGCTTTTATATAAATATAGATAAATAAATAAAATAAATAGATAGATAAATGGACAGATATGCAGATGTATAGACAAATATATGCATATATGTCGTGTATATAAATAAATAGATAGATAGACAAATTGATAAATTGATAGATTGATAGCCAAGTAAACAAATAAGTAAATAGACTGATAGATAGATACGAAAATATATTTTAATATAAGATTAAAATTTAAATTGTATGATAATTTAGAATAAATGCATTATAAAATTTGCTTATACCGAATGTTTCTTATATATGTAAGTATACGGATTTGAACTTAGACTTTTTCAGTCTATATTCGGGCTTCACTCCGTCTCAAGCAACTGATGTACATAAACACATAAATGCAAATACCCAATATTCGTATTTCGTGCAGAATCATACATTTTTTCAAAATTTATTATAATTTTTTTTTATCAATAAGATTAAAATTGATACAATTGTGGCTTTGTTTTGTTTTGCGGACTATGTTATTTATATATTAATTAAGATAGCAAAAAATAAATATATTATAGTTAAACCAAAAAATGATTATAATCTAAGATTCAACCAAAAAATGATTATAATCTAAGATTTAAATAAATATGAAACATTAATTGAGTTATGATTATATAAAAAAATATAACTGCAGATAATTAGAAAAAGCTATTAATGATTTTTAAATAAAAAAATGTTGACAAATATATATCAACCAGACAAAGCTTTTTATATAAAAGAATGCTAAATGTAAATACATGTTCATTAATTACACTTATAAGATAAACAAGGCGAACGTTATTTTAAATTGGCCACTGCAAGACAGCGACTCTCTAGTAAGTTTCTACTGAGATACAGTGAAGGAAAACTATACGGATCAGACAGTCTAATGCTGAATAAGAAAAGTTTGTGTGTGTTTTTCTTGATTTTACACTCTAGGTAAAAGTTAGCCACTCCATTTACCGAAGAATAATTAAGTTGCTAAGCTTGCTGGGAAATCTGAAAAAAAAAACAAAAAAACAAGAAATATATATAATTAAAACAGCTTGATTAAGAACGTGAAATTATTATAATCAACATTTTTTTAATAAAAGAAGGTGGAAGTCAGTGAATATACTAGCGATGATTGATTTTTTTATTGATACTCTTTATAATATAATTTTTAGAATTACAATCTATTTTTTAATAAATAACTAAATATAAATGCACGCGCACACACATTCATATATACACATATATGAATACCTTTAAACCCATATGCTAATATTTTATTCAGATGATAAAATATAACAGATTACTTTTTTTATTAATTTTATATCCTCCAGTATTTGATGTTAACTGGGGAAACTCGTGTTCAACTTAACCGTTTTTTTCTTATTTGAAATAAAAGTATTTTCTTTGATTTTATCTAAATGTTAAGTCATCAAATTTTTTATTCCCGTAAAAAGTAAAACATCCTGTTGTGTTGGTCAATTATAACATTCGCTATTGGATTCTATGATTTATGATCTCTATAGTATTAGTTTGTCAGTTTTCTTTCCCCGGGGGTCCTTATCCCGGCATGTAAAATATAACGCTTACATTTCTCCCTATTTTAAGCCGAAGTAAGTCTTTGTGAAGCTTCGAATTTCAGAATAAATGGAATTTTCTTTATGCTAACCAAAGAAACAAATTTAAAAGAAAAGTAAAAAAATAAGTACGTGGCAAAAACGTATTAAAAAAAAAAAAGTCATACGAGAGCAAACATGAAATCATGTGAGTCCGATATAAATTTTATTGTTAAATGGCGGGGATATTTGTCAAAATGTAGACAGTTTTATTATGTGTTCAAAGTTGCCAGAGGGATATTAAATAAAAGAAAAGATTATTCATATAAACATATAGTTTTCTTTGTTTAAATAAAAAAAAAGAGAGAGAGAGAGAAAAAAATACGAGATTGATCTCATCTTTTATAACACTCATTTTTCGGTAAGAAAGAAATATTGTTTTTATTTATACTATTTTTTTTTTATATCTTACAAATAAATGTATCTATGCACAATCTCATATACAAAAAAATAAAATAAAATATAATCTACGTCTGAATTTGAATAATTTTTGAGATATTTCCCATTCCGTTCATTTTTTTTTTTGTTAGTTCTTAAATGTATATATAATATGTTTGATGCGCAGAATATACCGTTAAACAAAATTTTGTAAAACGGTCTCGAGAGAAATACGCTGTTACATCAAAGAATAAGAAATTCATTTTTTACTCAAACATTTACCCTGATACGCACTTCGGAATAATTTCATATTGCTGTAATTTTCATTAATGCGGCTTAAAATTTATTATTATTTTAATAACTTTTTAATTACAAATTTTTAAAAAATATATATTTGTTAAAAAGCTCTTCCTCTGTTGCCTTTATATATTTGCAGGAAAAAACTATTTTATTAATCTATTTAAAGTTTTAATTAAATATATTAGCTACTCAATATACATATATACATACTGCTTATTAGCCAAAATTTTCCAAGCTTAACCCATATACCTTTAAACATTTTTTTGACCAGTGAACTAGAAAGCCTACACACACACCTACTTATATATAAATGAAAGCATAGGCGAATTATCTTGAAGCGATTTGAATAAACTAATATTGCAAGGATTATGTTTTCAGTACACGCCTTACCTTTATCCAAATTTAAATTATCGTGACCGTTTTAATTTTCTCTACTTTTATATTTTTGTTTTAATTTGTTTATATTCTAAGAACTGAGTTATAATTATTATTGTTATTTTGGTTGTTATTAAAGTTTATAAGAAATTGTGATTGAGTAAAAGAAGTATGAAATTACATACAGGTATATTTTATATAAACATGCACACAAGCGTTTAGAGAGAATTTTTTTTTTTTTTTTCAAATAAATAAAAATTAAGCGATCTCAAAATGCATTACTTCTGAATTTGCTTTTACAAATTGCCTAAATCATCAAATTCTCTCAAATATATTCGTCATTGTTTATTGCTATCTATAATATTTTTTAAGACTTACTCTATTGTCCTTTGAATAAATATATCATCAACGTTAGTAATTTTTTGTTAGCCCAGATATATTTTTAAACTCAAACAAAACTCGAACAAGTTTAAAGTTTATATTTTGATGGGATAAACATAGCTAATATTATTTATTAAGATAGAGATTATATTAATTTTAGCTGTAATATATATTTTAGAATAAACTATGTATATATCAAGGCAAAACATATTTTAGAATAGACTACATATATATCAAGACAAGACTTCTAGCCTAATAAATTTTATGAATAATATTGATATATTAACCATATATAAACTTTAAATTCAGTTGAACTTATCTGAGTTTCGAATTTATATCTAGGCTAATATTATTTTAGAAACAGAATTATTTTACTAAATGCAGCAGGTGTATATTTAACAAGTAAAAGCAATGTTCTTGCATTGGTGGTCGAGAGGTCAGCGCGACCGCCTTGCATTTGCAGGCAGTTGCCCGGATTGCGGGTTCGCGTCCCAGCCGATGCTATGACACTTTTTTTAAAAAAAGCAATGTTCTTCAAAGTTAAATCAGAATTTAACATATAATATTTAGTAAAACATTAATGTAGTTTATTGACAGTCCTTTTTGTTGCAGCCATCAACATAAATATTTTCCTGTATTATGAAATGGAAAATAAATATTAATTGATAATTTTACAACTGTTAATTCCAAAATTATTGAGATCATATTTTAAATCGTAAATTTCTTTGTTAGGTATATTAATTTTCTATATCCATCAATATTAATGGGACTGTTGAACAGAATAACAGAACTTGTTTGGGAAAATTGCCTTATATATTAAAATCTAAGCAATGATAATGCATCCATTATCTATTGATCAACTCTGAAGCTTGATGTGTTTTTGAGAATATGAAATTTGATTTTAATTTATTAAAATAGAGAAATGACTCACATAGTTAATAAATTATGGCAAAGGTTTATTTAAGAATCCTTTTAAGTAATATTTTAGTGGAAGGTGCAGAACAATAAAAATGTAATGTCAGTATAAGACAATGAGTCAATCAGTATATACTAATACTGTACTTTTTAATACTTTTATAGATGAATGAATTTCCAATGTCCACCATGATTTAGTTTTGGGGTGTATCATTACAGTAGTTCATTGTAAGTGATTTCACTTATATTAAACATGTTCATTTAATTTCTTGTCTCTAGTAGCCCAGTTTCCAGTTCACCAAATATGAAGTGTTTCCCAATTTTACCATATCAGAAGAATGACAGTTAAAAAAATTGATAGCAGATAGAAGTTCACTACATATTTAACAAAATGTATTAGCTTTTATAAATTAACAGAATAATTTTATCTTCAACTAATCATAGACAAATGTTTTTATTGGTTTTCTTATAGTTTTATATGATAAAAATTTTGATCCAGATTTGCATAAATAATTATTTATAAATGTTTTAATGCCTGCCACTGTTATAATGGTTATACAAATCCAATATGCATAATATGCCAAAAGACCTTTAAGGAAAAAAATTGTTCTCAATTGACATATAATCAGATTGAAAATTGTTTAATCCAAAAATTTTAATGATGATTAATTTCTTAATTATTAAATTAGTTTTGATTATTGAAACACATTGGAATGAACAAAGAATTTAAATGGAACTGCTGTAAACATTGATAGATTATTTCATTTTATTATTATCTTTCATAATTGATCCACTTATCTTTGAAATGTTTTTAAAGATTTCTAAATAATAAAAAATGTCAGAGACTCCTCTGGAGGATATTATCAACATATGCAAATATATTTATTTCCCTTCTCAGGTTTGGGGCAAATATTTAAGAAATAAGACTACTGATATTTTTTAAGTATGAATCAATGTAGTTAGAAAATAAAGCAAGGAATCTTATACATTGAAAAAAATAATATGGAATTTTTTGTTGATACTGATATATTAGATATCTGTTTAATTAGATAATAAAAATATTATAGTTTAAACATTTTTGAAAACAATTACTGAATTCATATATCACAGATTATGGTATGCCAAGACTGCATAATAAATATGGCTTCCATATATAAAGTAATAGATATTCAGTAGTTACTAAAAAAACTAAAGTTTACCTAACAATATTCTAGCAAATATTTTAGCATTTATATCTTCAACCATTATAGGTTAATCTGAGTCATTTGTGGATTAATGGTATTAAAACTCTTCATTGTCATAAATAATGTTTTCTCATTAGTAACTGATCCAAGCCCATAATCAATGAACTTAAAAAACATACCATGTAGTTATAAGTAAGATATATTTGTATTATTATTGCAAGTATTTGTTTGCTAAATGTAGATTTCTTTCAAGTAATATCACTACTGACTTATTATCAATTTATTAATATGTTAATTATATCTATATTATATGATCTTATCTGTAGAATGTTACCATCTTGCTTTTTAATGGTTGAATTCCTCTATGGTAATATGATCTTCACTTTATATATTTTATAGTTATACTAACTAGCTTATCTTATATTCTTAATTTTAGTATGGAATATCTCCTTGAATAATATCAAATAATTTATTATATTGACTTTTTTATAGTATGTGTTTTCTTTTATTATATTTTTTTATTACTATTAACTGATAATTGTTTTTAATGTGTCTAATATGTCCTTCATCCATCATAAAATATCTTGCATGGTTTAATGATCTGACAATGTTTTTTTAAAAATCATTTGATTGGTAATTGTAAAAATGTCTTAAATTTGTTTATTGAATGAATATTTGTTGATAGACATTAGAAATAATTTTTGACAAATCTTCAGTATTCAACTTTAAATTAAAAATATTTTTTTTCTAATATATACAACATTGAAATTATTTTTAAACTGATGCTAAACTCAATCCCACAGAAAAAAATGATGTAGTAGTGACTTTAGGATTTATTCAGAAATTAAAAGAAAAAATAGTATCATCAGTCAGTGTTGTTGACGTGCTGTTTGAAAATAAATTTGTGCTTTTCTTTTTTTCAAATACCTGACTGAAATATAGTATTATAAGATAATGAATATTAATTTCAATTTCTGGGGACAGTGTTACCATTTTGATACACAGAACTCGATTTCTTGATTGAGAGCATTGTGTTTGGTTAATTTTTTTCCCAATTGTTTTCTCTCTGGGTTAAATAATATGTGCATAAAAAATTTTTAAAGCCCTAAATACTCAGAGATATAATTATATAAGTTTATTATGCTTTAACTATTGTTATTGGTTCAGATATTTTTTTATTGATTAATATATCGATACTTTTGCACAGGGCATTATTAAAAAAAGTAAAGATGTACCAAAAATAGATAACCCTTTAAAATATTTGTATTGGTGCTGTGACTGAATTTTATTTCAGTAAAAATATATCAAAATAAATTATTTTAAAGGATGTGATGAACTTATAAAATTTAAGCCAGGTATTTAAGTCCTTTTACATTAAGAGTTACAAGTGATCATGGTATGAATATGGGTATATCTTTCTGAAATTATTCTGCTCATCATCAGGATAATTGCAATTTTTATGCCTCTTATTTTTGTATTGTAATACCATCTGGGATATAAAACTATTGGGGGGGTGGGTGGGGGTGGATAATTCAGATGATTATATATTTAGGTAAATTAATAAAGTTTTGAAATCTTTCAATTTCTTGATTTGTAACAGCTTTAGTTTTGCTTTTGGTGAAATAGGTAACAGTAAACAAATTGTTATTATTAGATTTCTCTAACTCTTCTGTGTTTCCAACATATTCTAACACCATGTTATCATAGTTCTCAATAGGAGACTCTGTATTGATATTTTTTTTACCATAACTTGAGATCATGATAGGCTTAGTCAGAAGGCAGCTGCAGATTAATTCTGTCAGAGAAACTCAAGTAGAACACTTATATAACATTTGAATGTAATAGGCCATGTTTTGTAACAATTAAAACAGATTTATAATTTTACTATGAAGTGCTTTTTATATGAAAACATCATGAGTATCTAATTATGAAATATCTTCAGCTGTTCTATTGTTTTTATTTTAAATGAAAATCAAAACTATTTTTTATTACCTGCACATTTCTATTCAGGAGCATTTCTAATAATTTGTATTGCTTTGGGGGGGAAATATTGGATATACAAAAGGTGTATGAATTAATATTTTAAAAATTATAGGATTATATTTTTTTTTTTGCATTATAATAAATATATTTTTTAATGTTTAGTAAATTTTCAATATTAAATATGCAATTGCTAAAATACTTTTTGAAGATAGAAAAGAAACAATTGATTTTATTAATTATATGTACTTTATCCAGAGTTTCAATGATAGTATATTATGGAGAACAAACAAATAAAAATATTTAAGATGGCAAATAGTATTTATAAAATGAATAACAGAAGTCAACTATGTTTATGAAAGTTTCTTGTCATTACTAATTGGTTCAGGGGCAAGTTATTTAATTTCCCAAATGTAGTCTCATTAATTTGAGGAGAATAATTTGTTAGTGTTTTTTTAACTACCCTAAGTATGGCTTACGCTATAGTTTTATTATCACAAGCATCTGTGTATAGTTTGTTTTATTTCATATTTTTGAAAAATATATTTTTTTGTATTTATTTGTTTCTTCTTTTTCTAGAAGTTTTTCAAACATTATTTGTGACTTTTCAATGTCTATAATTATTTTTTGTAGATGTGTTTATTAAATCACTAAGCATCACATAGCCACCATTTTCTATGCTTACACAAACTGTTAAAATAGTAATAAATTCTCCATTAATTATTATGGCCTGCACTGGGTGGCGCTAATGTATGGAGAGTTTACTAATGTTTTGTGAGATATAGTTACTACTGTGTTTTGATTTTTATAACATTTTTTCTTCTTTCTCTTCTATTATGTTAATATTATCTCTTTAAAATTAATATTTTGAATTGTTTTCATCTTGGCATTGCCCTATTGATAGTTGTAACTTTTTAAAGATATTTTGACATTTTTGACATAGATGAGTCATCTAAAAACAATCATTTCTAACTGTAAAGTAAAATTACCTAAGCTAATAACATATAAACCAATTATCAAAAGATGATCTAAAGACAAACATTTCTAGTATATAATGTGATCTACTCTATCTAGGCTAATG
This sequence comes from Epiperipatus broadwayi, assembly GCA_028023455.1. Taxonomy (NCBI): domain Eukaryota; kingdom Metazoa; phylum Onychophora; class Udeonychophora; order Euonychophora; family Peripatidae; genus Epiperipatus; species Epiperipatus broadwayi. The sequence goes on from JAQFVV010012592.1 coordinate 2,179,368, forward strand.
TTAATACAACAATCTCTTATCTTACAAAGAGTTATTAACTAATAATATTGATATATTTTATCCAAATGTTGCAAGGCAACATTAAGTCTCTGTAAGAATTCTCAAAAAGGCTATAAAAACATCTAATGGGAGTTATATTTAAAAGTCTCCAATTTTGAAAGAATTTATTTAACACAGAAGCTATATTATCCTATTACTAGTGATAAATTATTTAAAACAACATTTTTAAGAGTATGTAGTTTAATAGGGCAGCTCATTTTATTTTATAAAAATAATGTGGCCCGCTAGACTAAATAAATCAAATGTTAGACACAAATTGTTTTGCAACAAGTGAA